>JAUIZM010000022.1:1257601-2515202 GCA_030848705.1 Heracleum sosnowskyi | reverse complement strand
GTTTGTTAAGTTTAAACATGTGGGATGGCTTAAAGAAAATATGATATTAATCTTGGATAGAGAAGGCAACAAGCATGCAATTCCTATTCATAGACTTCAATGTAACTGCAAAGGGAAGATGACATTATGACTGTTTGTGATACTTGACTATAATGATTTGACAGGCATATCAGCTACCAATATTTAATATCGATTTCTTCGACTTTTATCTTGTTTTTGCATGCTTGCCTTCTGTTCCATTATATCAACTGGATGGTAGTGCACTTGTTCTTGTTCTGCAGCAACTTTGATAGTAACTTGTTCATGTTAAATGATCTGCAGTTCATTTTAGCGGATATAAATATTTGTGGCTTAATATACTTATGTCTGACCTGTGTTGTCCATGTATGTTCACAGGTCAGGGTTTTGCTAGCAGAATATGTTTATCTACCATAAAGGAAATCGCTTGCTGAATGAAGTTGGGTGTGTTTTGTGTTTGTGGATTGGTGATATGTTCGATTATCTGCATTGAAAGAGTAGATGACTGCCTAAACTCAAATTTCCGTGTGTTTTAATTCCAACTTATGTTGAAGACTCTGTCAGCTTATCTGTAATATAAGTAAAATTATGATACTTTTCGGAGTTAATTTTACATATAATGTTATGTTCGACATATGGAATTTTATTGAAGTTTTGTGTTCATGGACTAAAATCTATGGCTTGGCCGATTTTGCATGTATCTCTTGTATGTGAAAATCGAAGTGGGATGTATCATATGTAGTAATTGCAAAAATCTGGGTACCTAGGTGCAGGAGAAAAAATGAGGGCTTTTAAGGCCTGCTCAGGGTTTGCTGTTGATAACAGTTGCAAGTTAAATCCAAACGGGTGTGTTTGGAGCCCTTCTTTGTATAGAGAGGAGAGAACGTTAGTTGTAGTGAATCTGTGAGGATTAATTTTTTGATGCTTACTAGGCCTTTGTGTTTGATTAGTTTGAGGTGTGAAAATTAAAGAATGTGTTTTCTTCTCCATTGCAGAGAAAACAGTTTGGCCTCCCAAATCCCTGCTTTTATCTAGCCTTCCGCTGAAATTTACCAAGTGCCAACATACATTTGTGCAACTTATTTTCTCGTACAAGTCTTGTATGTTGATCAATTTTCGTTCCCTCCCCAAACCTTTCCCTTTCCTCTTCTAAAATCCTATTTTCTCATCTGATCCTTCTTTAGATTGCATATATATATATATATTGAATATGTAATTTTAATTGCAGACTCCTGATTACGTCCTGTACCATTACCTCTGCAAGCGTGCTCTTGATTGGTTTTACGCCAGGAAGGTATATATGTTTGTCTTTGATTCTGTATCATCTTTTCTTGTTATTTTGAAATGCATCCATACATGTTACTATTATAACATATGTATTTACACAGGTTGAATTGGATGAAGATGTGAGCTTATTAAGAAAGGAATTTGATTCTGAGAATTCTTGTTATCACTTGCGTATGGCTTTTGAAGACTGCTTTCCGGCTGAAGAAAGTTCGGATATTCCACACAAGTATACTATTCAAGGCTCGCCTCCGTGTACACATAGCAATTGTATATGTGGGGCAACAAACCCAATCACCTGAAAATCTCTGTGACTTTGCTAAAGAATATATATCTGATTCTGACAATGGCAATGACCCTGAAGTCTCTGAACTTCTTAACCCTGCATTTATAAAGAAAGTCTCTTAAAAGAAGTCGAAAAGCCCTCCTTGTCCTCAACTCAGACTTATGCATCGACACCCCAGTAGATACGAGTCGTTTGGGCCTGGAGTGCTTAAAGAGATTGAAAAATTCAATACTGATGTGAAAAACAGTGGCGTATGCTCCCTTGATCATATCTTGTTATGGCTTTACTGTTATTGTTTCATAGTTGATTATTCTTTACTTATTTTATTTTCATGATGTGTGAGTGTTCGTTTATATATAATATGATTGCTGTAGGGTTTTTATGCTGGACACTACCCGGAAATGTATGCGGCAAGGATTTATGGTACTTGGATATCTAAATGTTATGACATAGACAACAAGCCCATCCCCGCCTCCAGTTTGACTAAACTACTTCATCTCTCTCAGTTGGCTCTTTGCTTCTATAACATGAAGGAGGTTTATCCCTAAATCTGTCTTTGTTAGTGCGTTTCTTTTATTTTATAACCCCCACTCCAATTAGCCAACAGTAATTCTTATTGATGCTATCTCACACTTTCACTACATTTACGTACAGGGTACAGAATTTAACAATGTCAAAGTGCTCAGGGCAATGACATGTAATTGTGGGAGTACAGTCTACAATTTGACTTTCAAAGCCTCCTTGAGTGATAACCATGAAGAAACTTTCCAAACAAATATTCGTACATCATTCAGCGGTCTCCCAGTTAATAAGATTACGATGGTGTTTGTTAGGATCAACCCTAACTAATTACAGGTAAATTCTATCTTCTGACCCATCTATTTTATCATTATTTTCTCCTCTTTTTTTTTTCAAGTGCTGCTCACATTGAATATATATAGATTTTAAGAGTAGTAATCCATTTGTCAAAGTTCAGATGTTCTCTCCCACTTTCGGGATTGCTTAAAACAACTGAATTTGCATGCGTGTAAATATGATAAGAATCTTCAATATAAAGAACTGCAACCAAGAAACTGAAGTGATTTTACCAAATGACTAGACGGTGTTATCTTCTAACATTAATCAAATCCTTTTCTTTGTCATGCTTCTGAAAATCTTCATTATGATTATCACTTGGATCATCAACATCCTCAAATCTCTTATGTTCTTTCTTGGGGGATCTCCTCTGCGCCTTGTAGATTACAATACTGATTCGTTTTTATATCTATTTATCTTTCTTTTGCATCTCAAATCTTTTAATTTCTAAAAGACTATGCAATTAGGAACTGACCTGCAATTATAGTGTTTAGGACCTTTATGCTCTACATTGGAAATTTTTTAGAATCCTTTTTTGATAATTTGTTTTTAGGAAATACTTTTTGGTTTTCAGATTAGCGTTGGTATTCTAGTAGCTTATCTTCTTTAGCTAATATCTAGATCCTTTCAGTGAAACTGTTACGGCGTTTAATGTAGTTGATAGTGTACTTAGAAGTCAAATTGCTTTTTATATATATTTAACTGTATGTACTTCAGTTCTACTTTTTTGCCCTCTATATCTGCCGGAATTAACCTTTGATTTTGCTGTACTTCGATTCCATTTAATTAACTTTGTCGATAACTAAGAATTGAAGGGCTAAATCTCGTTTTGCTGAAGCAACAAGCTTCTTTGACAGTCATTGCATAGGCCAAAAGCCTACACATAACAGAAATCAACGCACAGGGGTTTCACAAATGTGCTATTTTTGGATGAAATTCTTGGGAGAGTAGTTCTAAAAATAAAGTAATGATTTCCATGTATGTTCACTGGGGCAGGGCTTTGCTTGCAGAATATGTTTATCGCATCGAGGGATTGCTTGCTGAATGAAGTTGGGTGTGTTTTATGTTTGTGGATTGGTGATATGTTTGATTATCTGCATTGAAAGAGTAGATGACTGCCAAAACTCAAAATTCCTTGTGTTTTAGTTCCAACTTATGTTGAAGACTATCAGTTTGTAATAAAAGTAAAATTATATTTTTATGAGTTAATTTTACATATATTGTTATGTTCGAATTCTTTTCAGCTTATATAATTATCGCCGTTATGTTCGACCTATCGAATTTTATTGAAGTTTTGTGGCTTGGCCGATTTTGCATGCATCTCTTGTATGTAATAAAATAGAAGTGGGATGTAGTATCATACTATGTAGTAATTGCAAAAAACTGGGCACTATGTTGGGCTCCGTGTGAATGCATATACCTAGGTTCAGCCGTGCAGGAGAAAAAATGAGGGCTTTCAAGGCCTGCTCAGGGTTTGCTATTGATAACAGTAGTTGTAAGTTTAATCCGGACGGTGTGTTTGGGAGCCCTTCTTTGTATAAAAAGGAGAGGATGTTAGTTGTTAATCTGCGAGGATTAGTATTTTGCAGTGTTATAAAAACTATTTTGATGCTTACCAGGCCTTTGTGTTTAATTACGTTTGAGGTGTGAAAATTTAAGAATGTGTTTTCTTCTCCACCGCGGAGAAAACAGATTGGGCTCCCCAATACCTGCTTTTATGGCCTTTGGTTAAGAGTAGTAATGCATTTGTCAAGTGCTGCTCACATTGAATATATATAGAATTGAAGATTAGTAATGCATTTTTCAAAGTTGAGATGTTCTCTCCCACTTTCGGGATTTGCTTAAAACAACTGAATTTGCATGTAGGTATACATGTGTGTGTTGCTTGTGAATATGATAAGAATCTTTAATATAAAGAACCACATCCAAGAAACAGGTACGTTCTGATTTTGGTTTTAATTTCGATAATTAAATATAAAGCTTTCTATTCATATCTCTACTTTAGAGAATTATGTGCTCATCGAATTGCTAGATTCTAACATCATCGTCTTCTTCTGGTAGTTTAGAAAAGGGTTTGATGGCGAGTGGCAATGAAAAGGGTTTAAAAAAATATGTTAATCGGACGACAAACAGCAAGAAACATGACCGTGGTGGTAATCATGATGTACGCCTATCTCTCCCTCTCCTTTCTCTTTCTCTCTCTCTCTCCATATGTATATTAAATATGTAATTTTAAGTGCTCTCTTTCCATATGTATATTAAATATTCTCCTAAATTTAATATTTAAGTCAAAACTTAAAATTTTGAAAAATATAATGAAGAAGTCTAGTGCACTGATGTGACACCTTTCACTTAGATAAATATTTGATAAATTCTCAATTTTCTTCTAAATATACTATGTTAATATTCTCCTAAACCTTGTCTATTAATCTAATTTATTTACTAATTTATTTTTACTATATTTTAAGGAATGAAGCTAAATATGTTATGTAAATATTTTCCTAAACTTTCTCTGGAGTCCAATTTATTTACTACTTTCTTACTATTATCTTCTAATGGAGTAAACTAATTATATTATCTTCTAATGGAGGAAACTAAATATATTATATTAATGTTCTCCTAAACTTACTTACTGAGTCAAATTTATTTACTATTTTTCTTTTACTATCTTTCAATCAAGGAAAGTAATAAAGGAGACGATTTGAGAGGTGTCACCTCTTGCTTTGGTCTTTTTTTCCTAATTTTCTCAAAATTTTGAATTAATAATATTAAATAGAAAATATGTAAATTGCCTTTTAAATCTTATTAATGAAAATCTTAATTACCTTATATTCTCCTAAACTTTCTTCTTAAGTCAAATTAGTAAATTACTATCTTAATATTCTCCTAAAATTTATTTTCAAAGTCAAATTATCATGTTAATATTTTTTCTTAAACTTTCCCTTGAAGTCAAAGTTACCATCTTAATATTCTCATATATTTTTTTGAAGTTCTAAATTTTTCTTAAAATCAGATTGTCATTTTAATATTCTCCTAAAAATTTTTATTAGAAATTATGTTCTCATATTTTTTTTAAAACCCACGTTTAATTTATCTATATTGTTTTACATATATATTAAAAAATATTTTTTAAAGTTTTACCTTCTAATTTATATAAAAGATAACACTTATAGAAAATGCAAGTTTTTGTAAAATAAAACAAAATATAGAAGCCTTATTTTCTTTTCATTTATTTTCTCGAGTACCTATATTTTAATTTTTAAATAATAAAAATCAGACTTTTTAGAAATATTTCAATTAAATTTGATGATATAATAAAATTGATTAATAAATGATGTAATTTATTTAGTAAATTAGTTTTTTATTTATTTAGATTTGGTAACAACGAGTAAGCGGGCCAGGAAGGAAACATCTATAACGAGATAACGATTAATTAGAAAGAGCATATTATTGCTAGAATTTAATTTATGATGTTATATTATGTATTTTAAAATAGAAGTTGAATATGAATTTTGAGAATATACTAATATTTGATATAATATAAAAATAATAAAAAATATTAAACAATTGCACGTTTATATATTTATTCAATTTAGGTAAATTATCAATACGAAACGAAGAATTCAAAAGAAACCTTAATTTTATATTAAAAAAATATTATAAAACCGTTGCGAAACACGACTAATAAACTAGTTTAATTACAATGGGAGATTAATTAGGTGATATATAAAAAATATGAGTTATAGTCACCAATATAGTCTAACACCAAATTTTCTTATCAAATAGGGCTAATCAGGAAAACCCTAAAGAATATTTGGTTGATAAAGACAATAACATCACTAGAGAGTCTAAAAACTATATTTGTGTTGCAATTTCTCAGGCACGTTCCGATTTTGGTTTTAATTTCGATAATTAAATATAAAGCTTTCTATTCATATCTCTACTTTAGAGAATTATGTGCTCATCGAATTGCTAGATTCTAACATCATCATCTTTTGGTAGTTTAGAAAAGGATTTGATGACGAATAACAATGAAAAGGGTTTAAAAAAAGATGTTAAACGGAAGACAAACCGCTACAAACGTGGCCGTGGTGGTTGATTATATAACTCTAAAGCAACCCTATCACATTCACCTTACGCTGGTAATTTTGATGTACGTCTCTCACCTCTCTCTTTCTCTCTCTTTCCATATGTATATTAAATATGTAATTTTAAGTGCAGACTCCTGATTAGACTCCTGATTACGTTCTTTTATTTATAACCCCCTGCCGCAATTAGCCAGCACTAATTCTTAGTGATGCTATCTTACACTTTCACTACATTAACATACAGGGTACAAAATTTTACAATGTCAAAGTGCTCAGGGCAATGACATATAGTCCTGGGAGTACAGTCTACAATATGACTTTCAAAGCCTCCTTGAGTGATAACCAAACAAATATTCGTACGTCTATCGCTCTCCCAGTTGATAAGATTATGATGGTGTTTGTTAGGATCAAGCCCAAAAAATTACATGTAAATTCTATCTTCCGACCCATCTCTTTTATCATTATTTTCTCCTGTTTTTTTCAACTGCTGCTCACATTGAATATATCTATACTATATTATTAAAGCCGAAACATTAAAAATTTTGGTTTTCGGTTAGTTTTTTGTTTTCGGTACTTTTTCTAATTAATAAATTAATAATATAATCAAAATTCGGGAAAGTTTTATTCTACATTAATATTTCACTATATTTTACTACATAAAAATCAAATAATATTGAAATCTAATAAAAAAAATGGAAATGTGGGATCTAATTTGTTTAAATTTAGGATACACTACTACAAATATACGTCTTTCTTTTTAGGATAACGAAAACTACTACAAATCAAATCTTTTATGAAATTGTATCGACCCGTATATAGGGTGGTCTGAAAAACTTTTTAAACGACAAAAATTTACTATTCATCAAAGGTTACTATTCATCAGTGGTTTTTCTATAATCCTTTGGATCAATATTCGTTCCAATATCCCTGGTTTACTTCTCTTTACTCTTTGCACTTAGAAAACGTTCTAGTGCTTTCTCGGGCATACGCTATCTTGTTTACGGAGTTGTCTGATGTATACCAGATATCGATTTGGATGACATAAAAATACTTTCCTTCCCTGGAGTATTGTATTCTTATCTTCCAGATTGATTGTTCTTATTTATGTGTTCAGTCCATTCTTATTATTCTCAAAATGTTTGATAACTGAAATCCATATTCATTTCATACTTAATTCTCCAAAACCATTACCACCATCCACATATATATATACATCAATATAAAATAAAAGTTTTTAATTCTACCCAAATTCTGGGGTCTTACACCCACTCAAAATAATTCTCACTAATTCAAGCTGCAACTATTCTGCTCACACTGACAATATCCATCCTGCATTAACTAACTCCAGGGTGGTCTCTCCATTCCCTTGCTCTCGTAACACGAGGTAGATTCGGCAATGTTTTCCTCATGCTGAAATATTTAATAAAGCAAGAATGAGCTAATAGTGCTCAGCAAGAAATCTATCCCAGTTTAAATCTTTAAACCTTTTAGGGAGATAATCCATAAGGGATCAAAGCTTTTATCACTACTAGGGTCTAACCCCAAAATAGTATACCGTTTAAAATACCGTGTGACTTATAATCATACTCATATACTCTTCATAAATCCTTTAGGAAATCCTTGGTATCAGTATGATAAACCAAGTCTCAAACATATCTTTTAAAATAGATATTAATATTGGAATCAAGGCTTAAAGTCTATCAATTGATTCAAAAAACTATACAGTTCAATATACTGTATATCTTAAATACCTTCTCAACATATATACAGTTCGAAAATATCTTCGTAACCACATGCTATGCATTAAACGGATAAGAGACTAGTATAACATAAAAGATGAAGTTACGAGGAAAATTTATATAATGTTTCCGTAACCCAAAATCCACTTATGCATATATAATCTGAGTAAGTTTTATCAGAGTCATAACTCATAAAATAACAGATGAAGTTACAAGGATTTATTGTAACTACAGTTTAATAACAACAATTACCCAATCACTCTTTCAACAATCAACATCAGCCTCCAAGCTATTTCAATATCAATCAATCTTAACAGTTCAATCTGTTATAGAGATAACACAATTAGTTACTCTATTTATTAACAGCATTTATCTGAAACAATTCACTTTTAAAACATTTTCATTATTATCTTATCCGAGGGACTGGGACTTTCAAGCCACTGGATATGATTAAACGATGATCAGTCGCTTCAATCATGTCCTTCCGAGGGACCTTTTTACTACTAGTAGATGGACAAGAACACTTTCCGAACTTGACCGGGCCAAGAACACTTTTCGAACCTGACCATGACAAGAATGACTTTTCAAACTTGTCTTGATGATGCAAGAACACTTTTCGAACTTGTCAATCATCTTTTGGCAGCACATGGGCCAGAAATAAAATGGCTGGACCGACTAGATACGGTCACTTACGCAGGGTTACCGCATATCCGGTATTCTCAATCCGCAGTAACGACATTCAAGTCGACCGCAATCTAGTTGCAATAGTACACTGACCAATCCGGTCACATCTGCTAGGGCATCATATACAATGATCCCTGCACTAACAAGCCCCATTAATAACAGGAAAAATCTTTACTCATATAATGTTCGAAGGAACAATCTTCGAACTATGATAACTATTACCAACAAAATACTTAGTTCATCTCCGTATCATTCATTTGAGTCCACTTCACTTAATTACACTTCCCTATTCTAGGGATTCACAAGTCCTTATACATATATATTACCTATGGTAACCATGCCTACCTCAAAATATTCCTCAACTCATATTTAGTTTATGCATATATATATATATATATATATATATATATATATATATATATATATATATATATATATATATATATATATATATATATATATATAAGTATATACACTTTATCACGAGCAATAATACAGCTTAGAATATCCTTCGTAAATATTGAAGGTCAAGGATAAACTCTAAATAATATAACTCATTTTAAAACAGGTTAAAAGTATTTAATAAATAATCGAATAATATTTATTAAATAAGTAAACCTTAAACAAATATTGGATAATAATATTCATTAAGTAAATAATGATTAAATGAATATTCAAAAATAATATTCATTAAATAAATAAGGATTAAATGAATATTCAAAATAATATTCATTAAATAAATAAACCTTAAATGAATATTCAAAAATAATATTCATTAAATAAACAAGGATTAAATGAATATTCCAAAATAATATTCATTAATTAAATAACCTTGATTGAATATTCAAAAATAATATTCATTAAATAAATAATGACTGAATGAATATTCAAAATAATATTCATTGATTAAATAATCATAAAGCAAGCATCACAATATACTTTTGAAAACAGTTATGCCTTCCATTAGCATATATAACGGAAATAGTCTTCAAATAGTATTTCTCGACTGAGATAATACTCAAATAACATTCCTTGAAAGATATAGTAAGCAAATATCATTCCTCGAATGATATCATACTCGAATAACAATCCTCAAAGTACATAGTATTCTGCCGATGGAATCCCTCCGGGTTTCCACGGCTATCTACATATCTCAAAATACCGACTCCCGATTTAGAGTCGAAAACAATGAATATACTCTTATATTTAGAGCTAACAGGTAAACCGGTTCATAACTACTTAACTCAAAAGATTTTATATAATCCAAAGGTCAAATCCATTTAAATAATTTTATACCGTCACATCTATATACGATGTGAGGTTTGAAAGCATGCATAATACATATCACATGCATCATCCGAATATTATAACTTAAAATAAAGCATGGAATGAGAAAACTTGCCTGGAAATCCCGAAGTAGCAATAAGTCTCAGGTTGGTCTAGTAATCTAGAATCAACACAAGGTTCAAGATTAATAACTTAAACGCTTTCACCATACTAAGTATATACTAACTCAAGAACAAGTCCATTTTCAAGTTAACTCCTTAAGATCCTCTACTCGAGCATGCTCGCTCACGCATTTTTATAAAATTGAAATATAATCCTTTTAACACGAAATCTTTTCGAGGGTCTTCCTAAACATACCTAGCATGTTATCACAAAGTTTCACATTTTATTATGACCTCTAAGTGGTTCGATCATAGCCTCAAAGTTGACTAAGTGGGACGGTTTGGTTTTACGAAACATCCTTTATTAAAACACTTGTTTCTCCTAAACCGTAAATCGGATTCACATGATCTTCGCACCAAAACGAACCTTGAACTAAGGCCTACACAAAAAGGGGCCGTGGTGATCTTGGGCAGAAGTTACTAGGTTCGAATATCACAAGCAAAACAGGGTTAAGGAAAATCGGGCATTACGACGGCTATGTTTTAGCGATTCCAAAATTTAAACGCTACCACAAACACAACCAACCAATCCAACAACCAACATACTTCATTAACACATCCAAAACAGCCCCTAAACATTATCATACACTAAATCAAGCTTCACAAAATCATTCATCCTCAAAATCGAACATAAGATTTACGGATCTTAACGATAACACGAATAACGACTCTAACCATTATTTCAACCATAAAACTCATATAAACTAAAAGGGCAGAGGTGTTATACCTTCTTTGAAGCTTCACAAGGGTCAACAATGGCTTAACTAGGCTTGGGGGTGCTTGGATGATCCTTGTAAAACTTAATCTCATGGAAACAAAAATCAAAAACCAAGAAGTTACTATTCATCATCTTCCTTAATCACTAAAATCGACTGGCTAAATCACAAGGGTGAGGAGAGTGCTTACCATGGTTACGTCGGGCTTCTTGAGAGCTTCAATTTGAGTGGTGGAACGCCAAAAACCGCCAAGGGAAACTCAAGTTATGATCAATTCTTTCTCCACCATTTTCATCCTCATTCCCTCTTGGGTTTTCTTCTTCAAGGAGAGAATTTTGCTTCTTTTCTCCTTGTCTTTGCAAAATATCTTAAGTCAAAGTCTTAGCTTCTCCTACACACTTAATGGCTGGTCCTTTAGTGCAAAAGACTAGCTTGCCCCTTGCTTTAATGTGGCTTTCACAAGAAGCCTCTTCTTTGGTGACATAAGCATTTCGTTTACTCGTTTGTTTCGTTTTCCTCTAACTTTCTCGAGTTCTTTACCTCGTATCCAATTTCCGACTTCACATTTGTTTAGTAATTAATTAAACAAGGTTGCCTTTGAAGTTTCATTCCATTCAGAGCCCGAAAATTTTTACTATTCACTTTGGACCGTCTTAGACCGCTTTAATCATCTTAAATCCAGAATCTACCATTCTTTTGTTCCGACGAATCCTTAATTCCTTAAATATTATTATCCCTCATAAAATCCACATTCATAGGGTCCTCGTGTCAGATCACTATTCATCAAATCTCGTATTTAATTCGATTCGTGTCTCGTTGTTTGGTTACGGCTTAATCTCGTTGAACGTTCGCAGGGATTTCTTAAGTGTTCTATTGAAGTAGTTACCGTAAACGTTCTTGATATCTTAATACCTTTAATAAATCCATATCCATGGAATTGATGATATAAAATCCTCCAATATATTTAAATAATGATTAATCCATCAGTAATAGGTGAAATTTCGGAGAAAACAGAAAATGCTCTTTTTCTGATTCTGACAGCTTTTGCATTCCTTCATTTTCATAGTAGGTCACTAATACGACTTCGAAAGTCCATTATCCCGACTCGTACATAGGGTGGTCTGAAAATCTTTTTCGGTTCAGAAATTTACTATTCATCAGGATTTTACTATTCATCAAATAATTTTTTTTTAACTAAGTTGGGGTTATTACAATTGATATCAGACATCATTTCATAAGAGAGCATGTTGAAAGAGGAACTGTGAAGTTGATCTATGTACCCACAGAAAAGCAACTTGCAGACATTTTTACAAAACCACTGGATGAAGCAACCTTCAGCAGGTTGGTAAGTGAATTGGGAATGCTAAATCTGGTATGTTAACTTACTAGTTTTTTTTCCATTATTCATGTGAAGCTTATGACAGTAACATCTTCAGAAGTTGCTGTCATGAGAAATTTACTGTCTACCTAAATCTGTATTTGTTTTCGACAGCACATTTACTTTGACCTTGTTAAAATTAAATTATGTGCTGGTCTCGTACTTAAAAGTTGATTTTTGTATGACACTAACTTGCATGTTTGTTAAAATTGAAATTGGTCAAGGATTCTCCTTAATTGGTCAGTTTTGCCTTAATTGTTGTATTAGTGGTAGACATCACTTAATTGCAATATGAGGTAGTTGTATGGGTATTCCAAACTGTTGACTGTTTACATCCCTCTTAACCTAGTATGCCTATAAAATGAATCTTAGGCCATATTAGTGAATCACTGTGAAAAAGGGTAAAATGGAAAACAAAGTAGGAATTGAATTCAGGCCTAAGCCTTGTGGCAATGAACCCTACAATGAAGAGGTAGAAGCATTGTTTGATGAGCTATGGGATTTCCTCGATAAGGAAGAGGAACAAGAACTTGCAGCCAAGGCCGCTGAGGAGGCCAAGGTGCAAGAAGAGGAAAAGGAGTTTCAAGCACTCCTCAAGGAAGAAGGAACCTCAGAAGAGAAAGTTAGGGAAGAAGTCCTAGAATTGGTTAAGAAAGATTGTACTGATTAGTTAATCTCACCAATTGTAGCATTTTTCCTTTCTTTATTTAATTTAAATCAATAAAACTTCTAATTCTGCTGTTTCTATTTGCTTCCAGTGTGTGTTGATTAATTGCTGAACTGGTTGAATGTTGTCTTGAATGAATGATGAATCAGTAATAATTATTGCATATATTTAACTGGTGCCTCTTCAGTTAAGTTTTTCATACAACAGTTTCAATTCAAGTCTTGACAGTTGGTGTTTTCCCGCAAAGGTTGCTGTCATCAAGAAAAGTTACTGTCACAGTTCTTTGACAGCTAACTTCTCGACAGCAGTAAACAACCTTCTGTCATGACTCGTAAAAGATACTGTCATATGAGAACTTGACGATGACAGTAAGTTTTGCGTGAAATGTTTCTATCACGCAAAACATGTTGTCATCACACCAAAGTTACTGACACGGTTGTTTTGAGCGCAGAGGTTACTGTCAAATTAGTGGACCGTTAAAATAGGACACATATCCTCCACGGGGAGAGAGAAATCAGCCAGTAACCCACGTGACTGCTAAGTGGGTTAAGACACGATTTCACTTTTCCACTTTGTCAGTTAAACGCTTGAACTTCCCTCTAAATACATCAAACATTCAACTGTTCTCAAAAAGCAAACTCAACACTCGCCTTTCTCTTATCTCCAAGCGATTCATCTTTCACCTTCTCTCTTCTTCTTCTATCAAGCAAAACAAATGGCCCCCAAACAATCAATTTCACAAACAAACTTTGCTGGCATCTACTCTCCAAGTGATGCTGGTGAGGGTTTCAAAGGGCTTGTTTACTTCATGAATAAGTACTATCTTGGGTATTCAATTACCTCTACTCATGTTCTTAACCTAGACATGATTGAAAATTTCTGGGAGACAGCTGTTGCTCAAGAAGATGGTGACATCTCCTCCATTCAGTTTAAAATCAAGGAGCACAACTACTCTCTCACTGTTCAGGGCATCAATGCGGCTCTGGGAATTGTGCTAGAACCATGAAAGGTCTATGCTGAGCTTGCTAGTGATGAGACTCTGAAGAAGCTATTTTTGAAGATTGGGTATTCTGGCCCTATTCTTGAAGAGGGAACAACAAAATGGTACCCTTCTGGTGAAATGGACAGGAAATCTCTCCGCAAGGAGTGGAGTATGGTGTTTGATGCTATGGTGAAAGTGTTCTCGACCAAGACCACAGGCTGTAATGGAATTCCTACCTACATCAAGAAGCTCACTCACTCTCTTGTTCATGGGTACAAAGTGGACATTGGAAAGCTGCTCATGGCACACTTCAAGGCTGCCATAGGTAAGAAGGTAAACATCTATCCTCGCTTTTTAATGTTGTGCATCAATTCTTTATGTGACTTTGATGAGAATGCCCCTCGTTTTGAGGTGTGCCCTATACTGAAAAGAAACACTCACACAACTCTCACTTCACAGAATTTAAATGCACATATTCCACTATGTTTCACCAAACACATGGTTGATTAAGTGACTGACCTTGATTTTCCATTACCTTCTAGTTTTGATACCTTCACCATTGAGAATGAGACTGCATTAGACCCCAATTCAGTCAACCCTCATTCTGTCCCATACACTCAGCCTAGGTTCTCTAGACTTCCCAAAGTACAGAGACTAGCCTTACAAGAAACTAGAAAAAGTCCCCTAGAGACTGGTGGTAGTGGTAGTGTTGAGAGTCAAGAGGGAGTTCCTGCACCTAGTGCAGCAAATAAGGAAGGTAGTCAAACAGAACCCACAGTGGTTCCTCCTGAGCCTAAGAAGAAGAGAGCTAAGAGGACCAAAACCACTTTCAGCCACCCTGCAGTCTCCCAAAAGACTGTAGAGGAAACAAGGGAAATAAACTCCTCCCTAGATGTGTCTTCTCAACAAGGGACATCTATTGAAATTGGCCTGTCTCCCAAGGCAACCTGTAAAGAGTCTGCACAACCTCATGTTCCAACTCATGAGGAGCCTCCACTTGCAGAAACACACATGGAGTCAGGACACTATGAGGATTTCAATTCTCCTGTTGATGTTTCTCAAGTTACATCTGAGAAGCAGCCATTATTCTCTTCTCCACTTTCACCTTCTTCCTTCCCTACACATTCATTTGTTTCTTCTCCACAACCTAGAGAGGGGGACAGTCCCAACCCTTCAGGTTTTGATCATCCATCTCCAATCATGGATGAGCCCCCTTCAAGTGGTCCACAAGAACCCATTTCTCAAAGTGAGATGGACACCACCCCCTCAAACACTGAGAGAGAGCAAGGTACAACTATGCTAGAAAGTGAAACAGCCAGTACCTTGTTCAATCTCCAAGGAACATCTTACCTCAGGGAAGATGCTGTCACAGCCCAAGTTGTTGTCAAAGACACTGTGGATGTTGTTGTCACAGGTGATTCTGCTGTCAAGGACTCAGTTGAAGTTGCTGTCACAATCGAACATGCTGTCCACATTGCAGTGGAACCTACTGTCAATATTCCAATTGACAGTAACATTCATGGCAAAGCTGTTGTCACCTCTACACAGCCTGACTTTGATGCTGTACTACTTGAGGATGTCTCTGATGATGATGTACCACTATCTCAGTTCTTAAAGGTACATTCTAAACCATCTATTTCATTGCATGAAAGTACTGCTCATACCCATGCATCTAGGATGAGCGAGGGTGTGCAAAAGAAAAGAGAGATAAAAGAAAAGAGAGGTGAGCATCAAAATGAGAGGCAGCCAAATGAGCTGACAAAAGGTGAGGGACTTGAGCATGTCCAGAGTGAAATTGAGGGAGCCACACATGTCCAGGCCTTAGGCCATGAGAGTTCTTTTGTGAGGAGTGATGAGATCACTCAGAAAAACACTGAGAGTGTGAGAACCCCCACAGCCTCCAGGCCCCAATCTTTTCCTTCACCCCCAAGAAGGTTAAGATCAGGTGGCCCCTCTACATCCTCCAGGTTGCAAGCTCTAGAGAACAGATGTCTGTCCATGGAATCCAAAATTGATGGCCCGTCTACCATGGTGGCCTTTGGATTCTCTGTCATTCAGGAAGCCATTCAAGCTGTATCTGCAAATCTTGATGCCGCCAACTTACCTAAGGGGGAGAAAAAGGTAAGATCAGAATCTCAAAAGGCAAAATCAGGAACAGAAGGTATCCCCAATCAGGATGTTGCTCAGGGGGAGACTGGCTCAAAGAAGGCTTCAAGGAGTGAGGGGGAGCCTGGAACTAAAGGAAGGTCGGTGCCTGCTAAGAGAAAAAGGGGAAATATAGAAGATTCAGGAAGTAAGGGGGAGCAAATGCAAGAAGCTGAAAATATCTTTGAATATGAGATAGCTGGAGAAACAGTTCTAATGTCCAAAGAAGCCCTGGAAGCTATGCAAAAGGGTGTTTCTTCCAAGAACCCAATTCTACCTTCTGTGACTATAAGAGAGCCAACTCCAACTCCAAAGGAAAGTGCTCTTGAAAGGCAATGGAGAGAAAAGGAGGAACATAACAATTTGGGAAAAGGGAATGTAAAAACCCGAATTTTTGGTAAAATTAAAACTTTTCTTATTATGATTAAGTGCATCAGTGAATAGTGAATTTGGTGGATGAATAGTGATTTTGAGGGTTAAGAAAATTTTCATGCCACCTATGTACGAGACGTAGTGTGAATATTCCGAAGTCATATTAGTGAACTACGGAGTAAATAAGTGAATGCAAAGACGATCGGAATTCAGAAATTCCAAATTTTATTTTGGTGTAGTATTTGACCGGGCAGTGAATTATATATTATTATATTCAAGAAATGAGATATTAAATTTGAGGATTTGAGGATTTGATATTTTGGAATTTTATTATTTTATTAAAGTCGATTTAAGGATTCGATTGTTGGAGTGAATAATGAATAGTTACTATTCACTGCGAGAATCGCGTAGAGTTTTATTCGCTCTTTTTAGGAACTATTTTCGAATCGTTGCAAGAGGAACAAAAACAAGGATGAATAGTAACATTGATGAATAGTACTCCAAGGTGAATAGTAAAATTTTATAGTCTCCGATTGATTCCATATTTCAGCGGAAGTTCAGGAATAATAAACGGTTACTAATCGCGTAGTCAGAAATCGTAAAAGAAAACGAGAATCGAAAATCCGTTCGAAGGAGCAACTTTGGACGTATTATAACTTAGGAAATAAAGAATAAGATATGTATTAAATAAAAAGGGAAAGAAAGGAAGTGGTGGAAGAAGTGTGTTAAAGAAGCTTGTAAGCTTAACCAAACTTGAGGGGCTAACTTGCATTTTGTTAAAACAAAATATCTACCATATCACCAAACCTCCTCCACACATTAAACACACAAAAGTACCAGCCTCTCACACCCATTTTCTTCAAGAAAAACCGTGGCTAAGAAGAAGAAGAAGAGGAAGCAAAAACTCCATGGATTCTTGGTCGTTTCTCGAGTTCTTATGCTTAAAACGAAGAAGAGCTCAAACCCATTCTTTTAAAGGTAACATCTCCAACACCCACCATCTCTAGAATGATCTTTTCTTGAGTTAAAGAAGATGATGAATAGTGTTTTCAAAAAGTTTTGTGTTTATAATTTAAGTTTGAAAGAATGTATGTGTAGTATATGTAATAGGTTGATGTTTTAAGTGATTAGAGGAATTGTTGGTTAAGTTTGGAGGATGGGTTATGAATTTGTTTTGAATATTCATGGAGGATTTGACTGAGTGGAGGGAGTATAAGGTGGATGGTGAGTTTGGGATTGATTGGTATTGATTTGGTTGTGTTTTGAAAATGGAAAACGTTAAGTTTTAAGCCGTCATAATGCCCGATTCTCGTTAACTCTAAAAACTGCCTAGAATCCGAAAACCTAACTGCCTCCTTTAGTTCAGTGATGAACATGAGTGTGTAGAGATTTGTTTCTAGTTTACGTGAGCGCAAGAATCATGTCATTACGATTTACGGTTTATGAGATATGACCATTTTAATGAAATTGGTTCAAGGAATGAGATTGCATAAATGTACCAACTTTGTGGCTATGTTTGAGACCCTTAAGAGTTGTTTTAAAATATGAAATTTTGTATTGAAGTGCCAAGGTCAGTTACGAAAGTTTGTACGAAGGTTTCGAGTCCAAAAGATTATTTTTCGATTTTATAAAAATGTGTTAGCCGAGGTTGCGCAAGTGAAAACCACTAGAACATGACTTAGAAACCAATGTTGTAAATGGTTAAGTATAACTTGTATTCGAGGATCGATTTCGGACTAAACCTACGACTTAAGTAATTGTCGATTAACATGGACTTAGTATGAGCCTAAAACGAGCTAGTAATGCCTTGGTTGTGTTTCGCTTACGTGTTTAAGCATTGAGTACAAGTGGATTATCCAGGGGATTAATCGTGCGTTTTCTTTGACTTTGTCTAGATTGTCCGACATCGTCGCGAACCCCTATCGCTTCTCGAGCATCAGGAAAGTTTCTAATCTATACTTTGAAGTATTGACTATATAATACTGCTTTTGCCATGTATAAAATTGGACAGTTTTGCGATATATCTTATTTCTTGTTGAAATGGATTTGACCTTTGGATTATATAAAATCTTTCGAGTTAAGTAGTTATGAACCGGTTTACTTGGTAGCTCTAAATATAAGAGCATATTCATTGTTTTCGACTCTAAATCGGGAGTCGGTATTTTGAGATATTTAGATAGCCGTGGAAACCCGGAGGGATTCCATCGGCAGAATACTATGTATTTTGAGGATTGTTATTGGAGTATGATATCATTCGAGGAGTGATATTTGCTTACTATATCTTTCAAGGAATGTTATTTGAGTATTATCTCAGTCGAGAAATACTATTTGAATACTATTTCAGTTATATATGCTAATGGAAGACATAACTGTTTTCGAAAGTATATTGTGATACTTGCTTTATGATTTGATTATGGACTTCTAAGCTAAATCTGGGATATTAGTTAGAAGCCAAGATTTTATAAATGCCCTAGGTAAAGGGCGTATGATTTTATTCTTTAGACCGGAAGTAGTTATATTTTCGGTATATGTTAAAGATTGTTTTCCGATAGAGATATCGGGTAATTATTATTCGATGATTATTTATTTAATGAATATTATTTTTGAATATTCATTTAAGGCTTATTTATTCAATGAATATTATTTTTGAATATCCATTTAATCATTATTTATTTAATGAATATTATTTTAAATATTCATTCAAGGTTTATTTATTTAATGAATATTATTTTAAATATTCATTCAAGGTTTATTTATTTAATGAATATTATTTTGAATATCCATTTAATCCTTATTTATTTAATGAATATTATTTTTGAATATTCATTTACTCATTATATATTTTATGAATATTATTTTGAATATTCATTTAATCATTATTTACTTAATGAATATTATTTTCGAATATTTGTTTAAGGTTTACTTATTTAATAAATATTATTCGATTATTTATTAAATACTTTTAACACCTTTTAAAAATGAGAAATGTTATTTAAAGTTTATCCTCGACCTTCAGTAAATATGAAGGATACTCTAAGCTGTATTATTAATTATTTTTAAATCAAAAAGAGGTTCCCAAAACACTGTTTTTCCATTTAAATATGTCTTTTAAGAGGATTTAAATGCTCGCTCAACTATCAAAAATATGGGAAACCTGATTTAAGTGACTGCTATTCATTTTAAACTCTCAACTCAAAACTGTCATGGAACAGATATTTTCTCGAAGCAATTTAGTTGCTGCAAGTCAAATATTGTGTTATCACCTCAACGCTCGAGGGGTAAATTCGTGGAACAAGTCGATATCCATTAACAAGCAATAGCTTGGGAAATATCGGAAAATCTTCCTTTCCAACCTAGATATAACTACTTTGTGGAGTCGTATCAACAAGTATTACACTTGGGGAAAGGAGGACGATCTTTACGTTTCAGAGTCATGGATTTCATCGGAACTAGGAGTGGTGTAAGTGGTCCAGTTGCGCCAACCCATCCAAATTATTGCCCCAAATGGGCCGGGAGATCCGGAAAGGCGGTAGACAATGTCAGGCTGTCGTGATTCTTCCATCTACATGTAGAGAACATATTTTTGTTGTACGACCTGCTACTGATCATAGTAAGGTTGGTACGACGGGCGCGGTAGCAACTCCCGTATTAGTTCATCATCCATTTTGGATAATTCTGCAACATGTATTGAAAGGGACTACGGATGACATCCTTGGTACAGGTTTACCGATCATGTTGGCAGAGAGATTCTGCAGCATGTATTGAAAGGGACTAAGGATGACACTCGTGGTACAGGTTTACCGATCATGTTGGCAGAGGGTCGAAAAGTGTTCAAAGAATAAAGTTACAATAAATCCTTGCAACTTCATCTTTTATTTTAGGAGTTATGACTCTGATAAAACCTTACTCAGATTATGTTAGATATAATTGCTGACGTTTGTTCATCAGTGTTTAAGTAACAGGTACATATCAGAGTTTATCTAGAAGCCAGTCAGAGTTTGATAAAGTCTGACTGGGTGAAGAGTTCACATGGAAGCCGGTCAGAGTTTGTTAAAGTCTGACAGGGTGATAGTTGACTTAGCTGTCGGTGCAAAGATAAAGATTCTAGAAGCAATATATTCTGAAGAAGGAAAGAAGCAGAATATATTGATACAGCTAAGGAAACGGAATAGAAGACTGAAGCAATTCTTAATTGATAATAATTGTATAGCTAATTTATAGGAGTATCAATTAGATAAGGATTGTGTAACTGTGTACTATATAAACACAGATAGGTTATCCCTAGAAGGGACGCGAACATTGAATATATTATTCTTGTAACCTAATAGCTCTTTGTGATTTATTAACATCACTAAGAGAGAAACTGTTAATATAATTACAGTTTTGTTGATTTATAAAAAGTGTTCTTGATTGTTATTCTCATATACATACTTGATTATATTGTGTATTCGGCCTAACAATTGGTATCAGAGCCAAGGCTGTTTAATATATACAGTTTTACGATTCAAACACAGTAATAATCATGTCTGAAGAAAATCAAACTTCTCCCAAGGTTGAACAGGTTAAACCTAATTCTGTGAGTCGATATGAAACAATCAGGGTTCCAATTCTCAGAGCAGTGGAGTATCCAATTTGGAAGGTGAAGATGACCATGTTTCTGGAGGCTACAGATCCAGAATATCTTGACAGAATTTATGACGGTCCTCATAATCCAACCAAACTAGCCCCTGTTGTTGATGGTCAAGAACAAAAGACTGTTCCAAAGGAAAAGAAAGATATGACTCCTGAGGACATCTCATCAATTGCAAAGGATGCAAAAGTTAGACATCTACTCCACAGTGCTTTAGATAATGTTATGTCTAACAGAGTAATTGGCTGCAAAACTGCCAAAGAGATATGGGATGCTTTAGAAGTCAGATGCCAGGGAACAGGTGCTATTAAGAAGAACAGAAAGACAATACTCACACAGGAGTATGAGCATTTTGATTCAAGACCTAATGAAACCTTGACTGAGACTTATGACAGATTTTGCAAACTATTGAATGATCTGTCTCTGGTTGATAAAGAATATGAGCTTGAAGAGTCTAATCTCAAGTTTCTGTTATCTCTACCTGAAAAGTGGGATTTAAAGACAACCACAATAAGAGATAATTATGAGCTTGCTGATACAGATCTTGATGAAATCTATGGGTTGTTGAAAACTCATGAACTGGAGATAGAACAAAGGAATAGAAGATTGAGTAAAAAGACAAAATCTGTTGCTCTCAAAGTTGAGGAGAAGCCCATTAAGAAGGAATCATCAAGAAAGAAAGCCAAGGGAAAGGCTTTAGTCATTAAATCTGAAAGTGAGTCATCAAACTCTGATGATGACTCAAACTCTGATGAAGCTTCTGACTCTGAGGATGATGAAGAAGAGATGATGCAAATGGCTGCATTGATGGTAAAGACCTTCAAGAAGATGGGATTCAAGAACTTCAAGAAAGGAAAGAGATTCTCAAGGAAAGATTCAAACTCTGAAAGGAAAAGTTTTAGAAAGTCTGATGGAAGGGAGACCAAGTCTGGCAAGAAGGATAAATCTGAAATCCAGTGCTACAGGTGTAAGGAGATGGGTCACTATGCCCCAGAGTGCAAGAAAGGCAAATATGAGAAAGCACTCATCTCTAAAGGCAAAGACTGGGCAGATACTTCAGACTCTGATGATGGAGAAAATTATGCTCTAATGGCAACTGTCAGAGATGAGACTGAATCATCTGAAAATAAGGTACCCCTAACTACTTATGCTTATGATACTGATAATATATCTGAGTTAAGAGTATATCTGAAAAGCGTACATGTTAGTTATAGGGATCAGACTTTAGAGAATGAGAGAATTAAAGCTGAGAATCTTAGTCTTAGAGATAGAAACAAGTTTCTTGAAGGAGAACTTGAAAATATGAAGCAGATTCAAAAAGAAAGAGATGATGCTGTTTATGTTGAACAGGAGTTGCTCAAAAGATATAAGAAATTAGAATCTGATCTAGAAAAAGAAAGAAAAATAATCAAGACTTGGACAGACTCTGGAAGAGACACTCATCAAGTGTTTCAGACAGATTCTGTAGGTTTAGGCTATTGTGAAAATGATGAACTAAGGTTTAAAGACAAGGTTAAGGTTAAACCACAACTTAAACCTGTGAAATTTGTTCCAGAAACCAATAAGTTAAAATCTGTTGTGATAAGAGAAGCTGATATGGAATCAGATGAAACCTGTGAAATGCAGGAAAATATTATAACAGAAAAACTTATGGAGTTAGAAGCTGTTAGAAAACCAGTAAAAACTTGTGAAAAACAGGTTAATGTTGGCTTGATGACAGGAAAACAGTTCAATCATAAGCTGAAAGAGATAAAGTCTGCCATGAAACCAAAAGGGTTCAAGAAGAATAGGAATGGAAAGATAGGCATAAATAATAGAAATAATCAATTGCCTACTGCTGGTGCTCCAAGGAAAACATGTTATAATTGTGGTAGTTCTAACCATCTTGCTAGATTTTGCAATAAGAACAAACATATTAATTCTTTACCTTCTACATCAGGAGTAAAGAATGATTATGTAAGGGTTAAACCACAGACTTTATGCAAACATTGTGGGAGCACTTGGCATTCTATTTATACTTGTAAGAGTTATCATGCTATTTATCACAACTACTATGAGCTAAAACCCAACTTGAAATGGGTTAGAGCAAACTCTGCAAGTGTAAAGTCTGACAATGTTAGTTTAAACTCTGTTGATAGTGATTCCGCTGCAAGAACTAACACTGTTAAGAAAGACAAAGGATCCAAGCAATTCTGGGTCCTTAAAACTAACACTTAGTATTTGTTTGTGATTGCAGGGTATAAAAGAGAGCACACTTATCTTGGACAGTGGATGCTCAGGACATATGACTGGAAATAAAGCCCTGCTATCAGATTTTAAGGAGAAGGCTGACCCAAAGGTTTCCTATGGAGATGGCAACATAGGACACACTCTGGGATATGGCAATATTAATCTTGGAAGTGTCATCATCACAAATGTAGCTCTAGTCTCAGGACTCAAGCATAATCTGCTATCTGTTAGTCAAATCTGTGATAGAGGAAACCATGTAGATTTTCATACTGAATACTGTGAAGTTATCAGTAAATCTACTGGAAAAGTTGTTCTAGTTGGACACAGGCACAACAATATTTATGAAGCAAGTTTGGTAACAAACTCTGATGGAAAAACAGTGTGTCTGACTGCAAGAATGTCAAATGAAGAGAGTTGGAATTGGCATAAGAAGCTCTCTCATCTCAATTTGAACAACATCAATGAGCTTATTAGAAAGGATCTTGTAAGGGGACTTCCAAAATCAATACTCAGTCTAGATGGTCTATGTGATTCTTGTCAAAAGGCCAAGCAAAGGAAGTCATCTTTCAAGAGCAAATCTGAATCTTCAGTAGTGGAACCTTATCATCTTCTACATGTTGATCTCTTTGGACCAGTGAATGTGATGTCTATGGGCAGAAAGAAATATGCTCTAGTAATTGTTGATGAATATACTAGATATACATGGGTATATTTCCTATCAAAGAAGGATGAAACTGCTCAAACTCTGATGGATCATGTAAATCTACTGGACAAAGGATCACAGCACAAAGTCAAAATTATAAGGAGTGATAATGGAACTGAATTCAGAAACTCAATCATGGAAGCTTTCTGCAAGGAAAGAGGAGTGAAACAGGAATTTTCTGCACCTGGAACTCCACAGCAAAATGGTGTAGTTGAAAGAAAGAACAGAACTTTAATCGAAGCTTCTAGAACTATGCTTGATGAAGCAAAATTACCAACTTATTTCTGGGCAGAAGCTGTTCAAACTGCTTGTTTTACTCAAAATGCTACACTGATCAACAAGTATGGGAAAACACCATATGAGATGGTGAAAAATAAGAAGCCAAATTTGAAATATTTTCATATATTTGGATGCAAATGCTTTGTGTTGAAGACTCATCCTGAACAGTTGACCAAGTTCGAGTTAAAAGCTGATGAAGGAATCTTTGTTGGTTATCCATTGTCAACAAAAGCATTCAGAGTCTACAATCTCAGAACTAAAGTGATCATGGAATCCATACATGTGTCATTTGATGACAAGAAAATAACTGGACTTGATGACTTAGATGGATATGATCAACTGCGTTTTGAAAATGAAGGTTTATTCTCTGATGATGTAAACTCTGATGAAGCAGTACCGACAAACTCTGATGAAGCGGTTCTGACGAAGCATACTCTGAACCTCTACTGGTAAATACTGGAGAAATTGAAAATTCTCAAATTGAACAACAAAGAGAACCAGTTGAGGGGGAGCGTGAAGAAGCTCAACAAGACACAGCAAATGAGTCAGTTGAGGAAACTGATTCAAACTCTGACAGTTTAAACTCTGAGCCATCCAATTCAGGGGGAGCCTCAAATGCTGAAGAAAGTCAACATATGAATCAGGAGAGCATGGATCAAGGGGGAGAATCCAATAATGATGCAAGAAACCACTTACCAACAGCAAGAAAGTGGACACAGGCACACACACCTGATCTCATAATTGGAGATCCTGATGCTAGTGTGAGAACTAGAAGTGCAACAAATAATGAGTGTCTGTATCATGCTTTCTTGTCTCAAACAGAACCAAAGAAAGTGGAAGAAGCTCTTCAAGATGCTAATTGGATTACAACAATGCAAGAAGAGTTAAATGAATTTGAAAGAAATGAAGTCTGGACACTTGTACCTAGACCAAAGAATAGATCAATAGTAGGTACAAAGTGGGTTTTCAGAAATAAGACTGACAGTGAAGGTGTGATTACAAGAAACAAGGCTAGACTTGTGGCTAAAGGTTATTCACAACAGGAAGGAATTGACTATGATGAAACCTTTGCTCCAGTTGCAAGATTGGAGGCCATAAGAATTTTTCTGGCCTATGCTGCACACAAGAAGTTTAAAGTCTTTCAGATGGATGTAAAGAGTGCTTTTCTCAATGGGAAGCTTGAAGAAGAAGTGTTTGTTGAACAACCACCAGGATTTGTAGATCCCAAGCATCCAGATTATGTCTACAGGCTTGACAAGGCATTATATGGACTAAAGCAAGCACTAAGAGCATAGTATGAAACTCTTGCTCAATTTCTTTTAGAAAGTGGGTTCACAAGAGGTACAATTGATAAAACCTTGTTTTATTTCAATACTGGTGATGATTTGCTTTTAGTTCTAATTTATGTAGATGATATTATTTTTGGATCTACTAATGACAAACTTTGTAAGAAGTTTGCAAAGCTTATGCAATCCAGGTATCAAATGAGCATGATGGGAGAGCTTAGTTATTTTCTAGGCTTACAGGTCAAGCAAACAGATGATGGTATTTTTATCAATCAAGCAAAATATACCAGAAATCTTCTCAAGAAATTTGGTATGCTTGATAGTTCATCTGCTTCAACTCCCATGGCTACAGCAACAAAGCTAGACAAAGACACAGGAGCCTCAGTAGATATAACTAACTACAGAGGAATGATAGGGTCTTTACTGTATCTTACTGCAAGTAGACCTGATATCATGTATGCAACATGTCTTTGTGCTAGATTTCAAGCAGATCCCAGAGAGCCTCATCTCACAGCTGTAAAAAGGATCTTCAAATATCTCAAAGGAACCATAACCTTGGGTTTGTGGTATCCTAGAGAATCAGAGTTTAAGCTAATTGGTTACTCTGATGCAGATTTTGCAGGCTGTAAGATAGACAAAAAAAGTACAAGTGGAAGCTGTCAATTCTTAGGTGACAGATTGGTTTCTTGGTATAGCAAGAAACAAAAGTCAATTTCCACATCCACTGCTGAAGCAGAGTATATAGCTGCTGGTAGCTGTTGTGCACAGATTCTGTGGATGAAGAATCAGTTGCTGGATTATGGTTTGAGGTACTCAAAAATACCTATTTTCTGTGATAACCAAAGTGCTATTGCAATGACAGGAAATCCAGTACAGCACTCCATGACCAAGCACATCAGCATAAGGTATCATTTTATCAGAGAACATGTGGAAGAAGGAAACATTGAGCTTCATTTTGTGTCTATAGACCAACAACTTGCAGATATCTTCAC
Organism: Heracleum sosnowskyi; assembly: GCA_030848705.1. Lineage (NCBI taxonomy): Eukaryota > Viridiplantae > Streptophyta > Magnoliopsida > Apiales > Apiaceae > Heracleum > Heracleum sosnowskyi. The sequence continues at coordinate 2,488,421 of JAUIZM010000022.1, read as the reverse complement.
CAAACCTTTGAGTGAAGCTACTTTTACAAGATTGGTAAATGAACTTGGAATGATCTCTGGTTCTGACTAGAGATACGGGTTAGACTCAAAAACTATACATGTTTGATTTTTAATGCTCATAATTCCTTGCATGTATTCACTGTTATGAGTACCAGTGTCATAAACTCTGAAAGTAAACTCTGATGCTAAACTCTGTTAGTCATACTCTATCGGTTAAAGTCTGATGTTATACTCTGATTATAATTTTGTCTGAAACATATGGACCAATGAAGAAATTTGTATGGAACATAATTCTCAGTAAGTAATTGTGAATCCTTAAGAGTTGTTTAGATTCTGATCTCAAATATGTGCAGTAAGTTAACACAACATGATATTGTCTCTGTATTTATAGCATCTCTTAGTTTATTGATCCTATACACTGAGTCTGTATTAGCTGTTTGCATTTTCTCTCATCAATTGATTACATTAACTGATGAAAAGTCTAAACTCTGATTATTAATTATAAATAATTCACCCTCAAATCAAAAGATGCCAAAAAGAGCACAAATTCCTTTGAGATCATGTTGTGCCTAGGAAGATCCAGGAACTTATTGTATGAAATAAGGGCTAAAATCTTTGATTTTTGGTGACTAGTGCCAACCACTGATTACTGGAAAAATAAAAAAAAATAAAAAAAAAAAGAAAAGAGATAAAGGGGGTGAAGAATAAAAGATATATCCAAATGAAAGGATATCAGTATACAGAGTTTAGATATAAAATCAGATTTTATATTATACATGAGAGTTTAGGCAACCAGTTTTTACTACTTAAGTTTTTTTGGATTTTATGCACTTTGAGATGATTTAAATATTGATTTCGGTAAACTCTGCTATTGCACACACAATTATGCACACCTGTACAGTTTGCGAAAAGAGTTTATTGACAAAGAGGGACAAATGGTAAACACTGATGTATTGTGTGAAATACGCCGAGGTAACCTTGTTTTAATCTCTGATGATTAAAATAAATTATTTGTTTCAGACATTTTATAATTTTGAGATTAGACATTTGTTTAGAAATTCGAAAGAGTATGAGTACAAACGGTTCATTTTTGTATTAAACAGAGGAGAGAGAAGTTGAGTGTTTTGAACAGTGTGAAAAGCGGTAATTATGGCTATTTTTACTGCGCGTGTGTATTGGAAGTTGTTACATACAGCTGTCATCGAATACATGTTTGACATCTGTCCCACTCACACATTTTTCAAAGACGCCTGCTGTGTGTAGTAATGATTAAAACGATTGGGTTTTAATTTTCATTGCTATTATTTAAATTTACTACACATAAACGGTTCATTCTTTTACACACCTCAACTTTTCATAAGCTTTTACTCACACACATTGTCTCAAACACTTTCACTGCATACACTATAATCTATTCTCTGTTTGTTTTCTTCTAAACTGTTCTAATGGCTACAACAATGTTTACTGCTTCTGGGTTAGAATTTGTTCCTAACAACTACTCAGCTCCTTTAGCAAATGAGAACGCACCGGAGGCGTTTCATTTGATTCAGAGTTTCTTGTCAAACTCTGATATCGGCACTGCTCTCACCGCACCCTCGAAGCTGTCTGCAACTCAAATTCGGACTTTTTGGCAGACAGGTACTTATGATAATGGAGGAGAGACTGGTTCTCCATCTATCATTTTTGAGTTTCAAGGAGATGAATTTACTGTTACTCCTACTACTGTTCGTAATGCTTTGGGTCTTGAAGATTTCAATGCATTCACAATCTCTGTTGGAGATTCTGAGTTAGTCAGAATGATGAGGGAGATAGGCTACTCTGGACCTTTGACAAAGATAGGTCAACTCAAAAGGCCACTTTTGCGCAAGGAATGGAGTTTCTTTTTCGATTGCATTACTCGGGCCTTTGGAAAGAAGTGCACCAATTGGGATGCAATTCCCACGGATAGTCTACAGATCGGGTATTCTCTTCTCTATGGCAGTCATTTTGATGTTGCTAGATTAGTTTTAACTAATATTGGTGAGAAGATGCTAGAGAATAGAAATGTTGTTTATTTCTCTAGATTTTGTCAGTTAATATTCAACTTTTGCTGTCCTAATGTTGAGATCTTAGAGGATGATGTTATACTCTCATTTAAACTGCATAAACGTATATTCTCTGATCTCACTAACAAGGATAACAAGAAAGGAGATGTTGGTGTGTTAATGTTGCCTGAATCTGTGCAACAATTCCTAGTCAACCTACAACAACCACAACTGATAAACACTGAAGCTGGACCTTCTGTGTCTCAACCACAGAGGTCAAAGAAATCTAAAGTGAGGGCTGTTAAGTCTGTCAGGATAAACACTGAAGCTGGGGCATCAAATGCTGATAATATGCCTCAGAAAAGAAGAATGAAGAAAAGAAGAGCAAATAGGGAAAAGTCTGATGCTATTGATGAAGAGACTGAAACTGATGAAGAAACTCTTCATCAGAGAAAAAGAAGATTGGTAGCAGCACATTTGTTTGGTGCTGAGAATATCTCTTCAACTGTTGTTGATGATCTTGAGATTCCAAATGATGATGCTGTTCCTGAGAATAGAGTTTTTATGGAGACTGTTCTTCAAGATGAAGCTCCTACATCAAACGCTGATGATGTAGTTGAGGAAGCTGCAAATGAAGATGCAGATGAAGCTCCTGAAATTCTTGTTCAGGAGGCTACAGAAAATGCTGAAGCAGAGGCTGAGATTTTTGAATCACAAGGATTTGATATGGAATTTGAAGCACACAACTCTGTAAACTCTGACCATCTTGAAGTTTTTGATGAAACAGAGGGTGTGGAAGCTGATCAAGCCACGGTTATTCTTGAAGATTCTATGGCTACACACACAGAGATTCTCTCTGTTACTCACCAGGTAATTGAAGAGGGTGAGGAAGTCGATCAGACTTTAGATGCTAATGCTCCAGAAACTGTTGCTGCAAATCCTGATGTTACTGACAAGGATGCAACAGAGAATGTTCCTATAGAAGCAGAGTTTGTTGCAAACTCTGAGATTCATGAAGCTGAGCAGATCAACACTGAGACTGCTGCAGAGAATGTTCCTGAAGAGAATTCCGCAGAGGATGACAATGTTGAAGATAGTCCTGCTCATTCACATCCTGATATTCAAGTAGAGTTATCTGATATTCAAGCTAACTCTGATGAGGAAAGAGAAGTCAATCGTGCTACTGCTGAGCATTTTCAGAATATGTATTTCTCAAATTGGTCAAGCAAAGACACTATCTTTTCTGATGCACGAGCTGCTGACTTTGTGACCAAGTCTTCAAAGGAGATTCAAAATCCTGAACTTTTAACTCATCTAAAAGCTACAATAGTCCAAGTCAAATCATTAAACAATCGTTTTGATGCTTCTGACAAGGTTATTGAAGGTCTAAGGAATGATATAGCTGCAAGGGAACTTACACAACAGAAGGATAAATCATTGTATATTTCCTTGTGTAAAGATCAGAAGATTTTTGATTTCAGGTTGTCCAAGGTTGAAGAAAATCAAGTCAAAATGTCAACTAAGTTGGATGAAATTGCAAACTCCATTGAATTGCTCACATCAGTTTTGCTGTCTGATGATGTCAAAAAGGGGGAGAGAGTGTCTCAAGAGGACAAATGCAAGAGCTCTCAAACTCTGACTTGGAAAGATGACACTACTGATGGTGGTGCAAAAGGTAAAAATCCAAGGACAAGGAATGTTCAAAGGCAAGGGAAGAGATCAAACTCTGATGCTCAGATAAATGCTGGAAAGAGAATAAACTATGGTGGTCAATCTTCTTCAACACTCAAGAGTTTAGCTGTTTCAGCTAATCCAACTACAGATGAGGAAATTGCTACTAAGATGTTTATGGCAGAACATGGAAAAGATGTTACAATTGAAGATATCCAAGCTGAAGAGCAAATGCTTGCTGAAGAACACAAGAAGAATCTTGAAGCTGGAATCTACAAACAGAAAGTTATCAAGGCTCCGAGGAGAAAAGAAAAAGGAATTGTTATCAAAGAGAATGTAAACTCTGATCAGAGTTTACAGTACTCAAGGAGGCCTATTGGTTCAAACGCTGATAAAGGTAAAGGTGTGATGATTGAAGAGCCTAACCTGGAAAAGAAGAATTATTCAACCTCTGACAATGCTCAAGTTGATGTTATTGTTAAGAATGTGCCAACCTCTGACAATGCTCAAGTTGTGCAAACTCAGCTATCTTCACCACTCCAAGGTTTCAAAAGATCTTCATTACCTGAAACTCTGAAGCCTAGCCAGGTGAACTTTCTACAAACCAGAACAGTACTTGGAAAACAATCTTATGATAAATCTGGTTTGGGTTCCCACAGAGAGAAAAGAGTTAATAATAGTCCTTTAGATCATACATCACTGGCAGAACCTGGTGTTGGGGTTACTCAAGAAAATCTTGATAAACTAGAATCTGTTCAGATGATTTACCACAGAGGCTTGAAGAAGGAGTTTTTATTATACTTTATGGCTGATGGCAGAGTTTACAGAATTGGAGAAGATGATATTTGTCTAAAATTCTGGGAAGAGCTAGAGTATGTTCTATATCTCCTGAAGATCAAAAATAGAAATACTCATAATGCTGCTATGGTTTTAAAAGACAGAATGATGAAATCGAAAGTTCTTTTTGGAGGAAATGTTTCCAGTGCTTATATTCCTAAGTACAGAGATGCACATGGAAAGTTGGTGGAAATGAAGAAAAATAGTGCTAGATTCAGGACTGCACTAAATAAGAAAGTTCTAGAGTTCAATCTAGAGTCTGATAAGGCTTTTTATATCAGACTTGGCAATGAAATGAACAAGAACAGCATCTATTCTTTAAGGGCTGCCATTTATCAAATTGGTGAAGATGAACCAGAATTGAAGGAGCTGAAGAAGGATATGATTGCTGAACTAGATCGAGCTGAGAGAAAGTTACTGTCAGATTATATTAGGACTGTACCTGATATCCAAGAAATTCAGTAAAGTCTGACTGTAAGTTTTTATGTTTTCTATTCTAAGTTAAATTTAAACTCTGTTTTAAAATTAAACTCTGACATATTTTAAACACTGCATTTGTTATATGTTTTGACATCATCAATTATCTTTTTAACTTGTACATTTTGGTATGAACAAGTTGGGGGAGATTGTTAGATATAATTGCTGACGTTTGTTCATCAGTGTTTAAGTAACAGGTACATATCAGAGTTTATCTAGAAGCCAGTCAGAGTTTGATAAAGTCTGACTGGGTGAAGAGTTCACATGGAAGCCGGTCAGAGTTTGTTAAAGTCTGACAGGGTGATAGTTGACTTAGCTGTCGGTGCAAAGATAAAGATTCTAGAAGCAATATATTCTGAAGAAGGAAAGAAGCAGAATATATTGATACAGCTAAGGAAACAGAATAGAAGACTGAAGCAATTCTTAATTGATAATAATTGTATAGCTAATTTATAGGAGTATCAATTAGATAAGGATTGTGTAACTGTGTACTATATAAACACAGATAGGTTATCCCTAGAAGGGACGCGAACATTGAATATATTATTCTTGTAACCTAGTAGCTCTTTGTGATTTATTAACATCACTAAGAGAGAAACTGTTAATATAATTACAGTTTTGTTGATTTATAAAAAGTGTTCTTGATTGTTATTCTCATATACATACTTGATTATATTGTGTATTCGGCCTAACAGATTATTTATGCATAAGTGGATTTTGGGTTACGGAAACATTGTATGAAATTTTCCTCGTAACTTCATCTTTTATATCATATGACTCTGTGGATACCTTACATAACATGAGTTATGGTAAGGGAGTTGTTTATACTGAATCACCTTATAACTTCATCTTTTAAGTTATATGTTGATATTCTGCTTACATAGCAGATATTTTTTGAAAGGTTATATTGGTTTACTTTGAAACCTCATCTTTTATATTATACTAGAATTTTGTTCATAATATAGTAAAAGTTTGTAGAAATATTATGAAATGATATTTGAAATACAACAATGGTATTGTTTTTGGAATACCTTCCGATAAGGAAATAATTTCAGTATCGAGATATTTTGACAAATTATTGTCTTATACCCGCTTTATTCTGGGTTGAGTTAAAGGCAGGATTATGCCATACTTTTATTACCTTGCTGAGCTATCGCTCACTCTTGCTATTGTTTTATAAATATTATATAGCAGCGAAGTAGGATACCAAGGATTCGGCGCACATCCCTCAGGCGAGTGGTAAGCGTAAGGCATTCTCATGAGCAGTTTCTAGTAGTGATCCTGGAAGTAGTGTGAACCAGTCAGATCAAGCTGGAGCTTTTGGTATTCATCTTATGTATAGATATGAATGTTATGAGAGGGTGGTGAGTATTACAAGGCTAAGTTGGTAATGTACCATTACTTAGGAGTTGTATCAGTAGCAAATTCAAAAGGACATTTGGGTATTGTAATAAAGATTATTTATTCCGCAATGGTTGTATTTGTGTCGTTTCTGAGACTCTAACCTGTGTGTGTGTGAGAGAGATATATACATTATGGGGTCATAAGCAGATGAATTGTGTCTATTGTGAGTAAAGCAGGCAAGGCAAGAAGTAAGTGGATCGTGACTACTCTAAATCCCTGACCCCGGATTTGGGGCTGTTACAGAAATGGTATCAGAGCGTTAGGTTACAGTCCTCAGAAGCGATAGGAGATCGAGTCTTACAATACCCTTAATAATGGTAAGAACATCGAGAGCTCAAATTGAGTTCGTAGTCAAGTTAGAGGACATGACCCTGACTGTTTAAGATGAAGCCCGAGAGGGGACTTCTTCTGGGAAACCGTACTTAGGACTTCATGGTTAGTCACATCGATTCGTATGAGTTATAGATTGAAGGGATTCTGAGATACCAGACCCTGAGGCCTTCGAGTAGGCAGTTGATGATGCGTTCCTTGAAATGAACGGAGACCCGATAAAGGAAGATCCATAGGAGGATCTAGAGGAAGACCCCATAGTGGGTCAAGGAAAGAACCTTGTAGAGAACGTGTTGATTGATAAAGATGTGGTATGTTACTTGAGGTCGTACAATAGGACCGGACGAACCTTCAGAGGTCAAATAAGTGCCGATACGAGAGTTTAGAATCGTTATGATTCAACGAGAGATATGACGAAGAAATGGGGTAGAGTCTCCGAAGAAGAGGAAGAGGTAGAGGCAGAATAGCCAATACCGGTGGAAAGATTCGACTTGAACAAGGCCCGTTACTCGTAGTCTGTTGCAGTGCCTAGGGAGGTAGCATACGTAAGAACTAAGACGTTCAAACTTCATCTATGATTAAGGGTACTTAGTGACCTTAACTAGTAGAGGCATTACCTTATTTATGGGGTTTAACTCCCCGCGATCAGCGATTCCACCAAAGAAGGTGTTTACTACGGTGCTGAGGCATTTTATTACCTCGAGCAAGATTTTTGTATGTACATACTACGCAAGGTGTCATTGTAACACGAGTGCGCCAAAACGAGATGTATTTAAAGAATCAAGACGGACTAAGAAAGTCTGGGAAAGACTTAAATAAAAAGGCTGTTATGCCACCAGTGTTAAGCTTATGTAGTATCCGGGATTGATACAAGAAGGGAAATGTTTGGTATGAAAACGGTTATAATTGTAATTGGGTTTAAGCCTGTAGATTCTAACGATCTTTCGGAGTACCGCCCAGTTGACATATGGAATTCGTCGTTGCTATGGGCGACACCGGTATCGAAGTCCTCTTACGATAGAACGCTTTCTTGAGATGCTTGCGCCGAGTCGAATAGAACTCCCTGTGATTGCAAATGTTGATGGTTGAATTCTTAGCGACTATTATAAGTCGGCAATGACGTAAGTATCGAACACCTTAGGATGCGTGGAAAAGAAAAGCTTTGGAATTGAACGATTATCCATTAGAGGAGCCGACGTAAAAGGCATCCGTAGAGACCTTGGTAGTACCCTCCCCATTTGCAAATTATGTGGGATACTTCCCCAATCTATGATCTATCTTGACCTCTTTCCAAGAAAGAATTCTGATAAAGGGTATATTCCCTCTTCGAAGTTATTTTATAACACTTGTGTTAAATCATATTTAAATTCAATTGTGTTAGAGGCTGTCACGATGCCTACTTTCAGGTTTTCGAAGCCCTGTCAAATGATGTTATTCAAGCTTCCACTTTTCTTCAAATAATGAATAACCCTATGATGATACCTCGCCACTTGCTTGTTGAGTACCAGTATCTTTTTGGTTATTCTTTTCTTTGGAAACCGCACCTTGGAATCTGTTCAATTTTAATCCAAGGTGTTCCTTTGAGAAATATTGTCGAAAGGCGATAATCATTAAATTGATCTCGAATTGCTTTCATACTTTTCAACTTCCACTGAGACGAACAACCCTATACTTATAGGGGCTACAAGGACTATCTGTCTATGTGATAGAAGTCTGATGGGACGCCATCACTTGTGAGTTGTGAAATACAAGAAGGCTAATTACCTTTAGTAATGTCTCAATCGAGGCACACAACGTTGAGTTCTTATGATCATGTTGATCTCTCGGTAAATTCTCTTACCTCCAATAAGTTTACCTTAAAACTCGTAACCTTATGATCACCAGTGTGTGACGTTTTCCTTGATATAAGAGCTATCTTTTCAAAGCCCCATAATTTTTGTTATCCTCATTGAATTCCAAGGGGAGGCCAACCAGGTCAAATAAGTCAAAATTCGCTGATAAGAATCAGATTCGCAACGAAATCGCCTATGGCAGGAGCGAATCCCTAAGACAAATAGAATATTATTGACATATAAATGAAATTGGTTTATTCTCCCAAGGATATTATGATAATGGAAAGTGTGTCAATCGATATATGTGAAAGGAATAGCGATGTGACGTGAACTCCAGTGACAACGGTGTTAGATAGATGCCCTATAGTGGAATTGAGATTTTGGAGGAGTTGTTTACGAATGGACACTACCTCTGGGTTAGAAAGATAAGTACTGGCGATAGAGTCAGAGGGAGCTGGTATTGTGACTTGGGAGAGGTGCAGCGTGTTGTTTTTAGAGAAATAATTTTCGGAAATATATGGAGACCCGGATGAAAATGAAAGTTAAAGAGTTAAAACAAGAAACCATGACTGTGACTGAGTATGAGGCCAAGTTTTTACGAATTATCGAGGTTTGTTCCGGAGTTTGTGAACACAGAATAAAAGAAAGCCAGTAGGTTTCAACCAGGGCTACCTCCAACAAGCAGCCCACTGTTAGGACCTTTAAATAGTAGGTACCCTTCTATACTATTTAGACAGAGCTAATGTATCGTTGTATATTAAGAAGTTGCATGACAATTAAACCTTAAGGCCGAGCCGCTAAGGGAATAATTACAAGTAGAAATAGTCAATCGAGGGATTTTCCCATAAGACTGGTACATCCAGGTTGTGAACTAGAAATATGAGGTCGACACTTTTGATATGCCTGATCCCTTTCAAGTTGGGAGAAGTTGATATTATAATAAGAATGGGTTGGTTGACACCCAATGGAGCCCAGACTGATTGTAAGGGAGAGAGAGTAATAAATAAAGGATGGAGACAGATTCAGAGATTTTTGAATATAGTTCAGACTAAGAAACTATTACGCCAGAGATACGAGGCTTAATTAGTTCTTATGATTGACGCCAAGAAAAGAGACACCAAGTATAAAGGAAACTACAGTGGTTTTGGAAGGCCGTACAAGATCTTAATGCGCTAAAAAATATCGATTAGGATGACATGAGAATGAATAACGAGTATTCAGGTTATAGTGCCGCATCTCCTGTTAGCCTCAGTGGAAATGAAAGAGTTAGCGACTCAGTTACGAGAATGGTTGGGCAAGAATATGATAAGACCTAGTGTACCACCGTGGAGAGCCCGGTGTTGTTGTAAGAAAGAAAGATGTTAACACAAGATTATGCATCGAACCTCGAGAGTTGTATGAGTTCGACATGGAGAATAGGCACCCTTGTAAATGATTGTTTGATCAGCGGAAGAACGCTGTGTATTTCCAAATTTATTCAAGAACTGGATATCACCAGTTGGAAGTTAAATCCGAGGATATACCCAAGACTGCGATTCGAACTAGGAATAGACACTTCGAGTTTTCAGCGAGGTTATTTTGGGTTGACTAATGCACCCACAAATTTTTATGGAATGTAATGCATTGGCTTTGAATTATCCGTGATAGTAGATAACATGAGATGGAGAAATGGCTAGAATTGACCTAGGATTATGACTGTGAGATACACTACCATCCGGGGAAGGCCAATGTGGTGGCCGATACCCTTCATTAAAATGAGACAGAGATGGATTCCGAATGATCGGGAATTAAAGGATGAGATTTTACACAAAACCCAAGCTAGTCCAACAAACTAGAAAGACAAAAGATTTCACCAACAAGCGGCTAGTGAAAACCAAGACAGGCAGAGAAAGTATGCGGACTAAGCCGCGAGTATAGAGATAGTACTGCTATTGATAAGCTAAATGGCATGTTGATGAATGACAAGCAAGTTTATGTTGGTGTATTTTCTGTACAAACAAGATAGAGAATATGAGGTTGGAGATTCGTGATGCTAAAAGATATCCTCGTGAAAGGAATTAATGAGATTTGGAAAGAAAGGGAAGTTGAGCCCGAGATTCATTGGGCCATCTGAGATTTTAAGACGCGTCAGGAAGGTGGCCTACGAGCCAGCCTTACCCCCCCTAAACTTGTAGAATGGTCATAACGAGGTTCATGTGTCAATGATACGTCAGTATACTATAGATGCCCGGCATATGTTAGAGTACGAGCAGGTAGATATACAACCTGGTCTGACTTACAAAGAACAACCTGTGGAAATCGCGGATAGAAAAGAGCAAGTGCTAAGAGACAAGGTTGCCAAGCTAGTGAGAGGTTTGTGGAAAATCAAGAAGTGGAAGAATCCACTTGGGAGCTAGAAAGTGCAATGAGAGAGAAGTACCCCCCAGTTATTCCTAAGCTGATTCCGGGACGGAATCCTTTTAAGGAGGGGAGACTGTAATAACCCGAATTTTTGGTAAAATTAAAACTTTTCTTATTATGATTAAGTGCATCAGTGAATAGTGAATTTGGTGGATGAATAGTGATTTTGAGGGTTAAGAAATTTTTCATGCCACCTATGTACGAGACGTAGTGTGGATATTCCGAAGTCATATTAGTGAACTACAGAGTAAATAAGTGAATGCAAAGACGATCGGAATTCAGAAATTCCAAATTTTATTTTGGTGTAGTATTTGACCGGGCAGTGAATTATATATTATTATATTCAAGAAATGAGATATTAAATTTGAGGATTTGATATTTTGGAATTTTATTATTTTATTAAAGTCGATTTAAGGATTCGATTGTTGGAGTGAATAGTGAATAGTTTACTATTCACTGCGAGAATCGCATAGAGTTTTATTCGCTCTTTTTAGGAAATATTTTCGAATCGTTGCAAGAGGAACAAAAACAAGGATGAATAGTAACATTGATGAATAGTACTCCAAGGTGAATAGTAAAATTTTATAGTCTCCGATTGATTCCATATTTCAGCGGAAGTTCAGGAATAATAAACGGTTACTAATCACGTAGTCAGAAATCGCAAACGAAAACGAGAATCGAAAATCCGTTCGAAGGAGCAACTTTGGACGTATTATAACTTAGGAAATAAAGAATAAGATATGTATTAAATAAAAAGGGAAAGAAAGGAAGTGGTGGAAGAAGTGTGTTAAAGAAACTTGTAAGCTTAACCAAACTTGAGGGGCTAACTAGCATTTTGTTAAAACAAAATTTCTACCATATCACCAAACCTCCTCCACACATTAAACACACAAAAGGACCAGCCTCTCACACCCATTTTCTTCAAGAAAAACCATGGCTAAGAAGAAGAAGAAGAAGAGGAAGCAAAAACTCCATGGATTCTTGGTCGTTTCTCGAGTTCTTATGCTTAAAACGAAGAAGAGCTCAAGCCCATTCTTTTAAAGGTAACATCTCCAACACCCACCATCTCTAGCATGATCTTTTCTTGAGTTAAAGAAGATGATGAATAGTTTTTTCAAAAAGTTTTGTGTTTATAATTTAAGTTTGAAAGCATGTATGTGTAGTATATGTAATGGGTTGATGTTTTAATTGATTAGAGGAATTGTTGGTTAAGTTTGGAGGATGGGTTATGAATTTGTTTTGAATATTCATGGAGGATTTGACTGAGTGGAGGGAGTATAAGGTGGATGGTGAGTTTGGGATTGATTGGTATTGATTTGCTTGTGTTTTGAAAATGGAAAACGTTAAGTTTTAAGCCATCGTAATGCCCGATTCTCGTTAACTCTAAAAACTGCCTAGAATTGGAAAACCTAACTGCCTCTTTTGGTTCAGTGATGAACATGAGTGTGTAGAGATTTGTTTCTAGTTTACGTGAGCGCAAGAATCATGTCATTACGATTTTCGGTTTATGAGATATGACCATTTTAATGAAAGTGGTTCAAGGAATGAGATTGCAGAAATGTACCAACTTTGTGGCTATGTTTGAGACCCTTAAGAGTTGTTTTAAAATATGAAATTTTGTATTGAAGTGCCAAGGTCAGTTACGAAAGTTTGTACGAAGGTTTCGAGTCCAAAAGATTATTTTTCGATTTTATAAAAATGTGTTAGCCGAGGTTGCGCAAGTGAAAACCACTAGAACACGACTTAGAAACCAATGTTGTAAATGGTTAAGTATAACTTGTATTCGAGGATCGATTTCGGACTAAACCTACGACTTAAGTAATTGTCGATTAACATGGACTTAGTATGAGCCTAAAACGAGCTAGTAATGCCTTGGTTGTGTTTCGCTTACGTGTTTAAGCATTGAGTACAAGTGGATTATCCAGGGGATTAATCGTGCGTTTTCTTTGACTTTGTCTAGATTGTCCGACATCGTCGCGAACCCCTATCACTTCTCGAGCATCAGGCAAGTTTCTAAATCTATACTTTGAAGTATTGACTATATAATACTGTTTTTGCCATGTATAAAATTGGACAGTTTTGCGATATATCTTATTTCTTGTTGAAATGGATTTGACCTTTGGATTATATAAAATCTTTCGAGTTAAGTAGTTATGAACCGGTTTATTTGGTAGCTCTAAATATAAGAGCATATTCATTGTTTTCGACTCTAAATCGGGATTCGGTATTTTGCTTACTATATCTTTCAAGGAATGTTATTTGAGTATTATCTCAGTCGAGAAATACTATTTGAATACTATTTCAGTTATATATGCTAATGGAAGGCATAACTGTTTTCGAAAGTATATTGTGATACTTGCTTTATGATTTGATTATGGACTTCTAAGATAAATATGAGATATTAGTTAGAAGCCAGGTTTTTATAAATGCCCTAGGTAAAGGGCGTATGATTTTATTCTTTAGACCGGAAGTAGTTATATTTTCGGTATATGTTAAAGATTGTTTTCCGATAGAGATATCGGGTAATTATTATTCGATGATTATTTATTTAATGAATATTATTTTTGAATATTCATTTAAGGCTTATTTATTCAATGAATATTATTTTTGAATATCCATTTAATCATTATTTATTTAATGAATATTATTTTAAATATTCATTCAAGGTTTATTTATTTAATGAATATTATTTTGAATATTCATTTAATCCTTATTTATTTAATGAATATTATTTTTGAATATTCATTTAATCATTATATATTTAATGAATATTATTTTTGAATATTCATTTAATCATTATTTACTTAATGAATATTATTTTCGAATATTCGTTTAAGGTTTACTTATTTAATAAATATTATTCGATTATTTATTAAATACTTTTAACACGTTTTAAAAATGAGAAATGTTATTTAAAGTTTATCCTCGACCTTCAATAAATATGAAGGATACTCTAAGCTGTATTATTAATTATTTTTAAATCAAAAAGAGGTTCCCAAAACACTGTTTTTCCATTTAAATATGTCTTTTAAGAGGATTTAAATGTTCGCTCAACTATCAAAAATATGGGAAACCTGATTTAAGTGACTGCTATTCATTTTAAACTCTCAACTCAAAACTGTCATGGAACAGATATTTTCTCGAAGCAATTTAGTTGCTGTAAGTCAAATATTGTGTTACCACCTCAACGCTCGAGGGGTAAATTCGTGGAACAAGTCGATATCCATTAACAAGCAATAGCTTGGGAAATATCGGAAAATCTTCCTTTCCAACCTAGATATAACTACTTTGTGGAGTCGTATCAACAAGTATTACACTTGGGGAAAGGAGGACGATCTTTACGTTTCAGAGTCATGGATTTCATCGGAACTAGGAGTGGTGTAAGTGGTCCAGTTGCGCCGACCCATCCAAATTATTGCCCCAAATGGGTCGGGAGATCCGGAAAGGCGGTAGACAATGTCAGGCTGTCGTGATTCTTCCATCTACATGTAGAGAACATATTTTTGTTGTACGACCTGCTACTGATCATAGTAAGGTTGGTACGACGGGTGCGGTAGCAACTCCCGTATTAGTTCATCATCCATTTTGGATAATTCTGCAACATGTATTGAAAGGGACTACGGATGACATCCTTGGTACAGGTTTACCGATCATGTTGGCAGAGAGATTCTGCAGCATGTATTGAAAGGGACTAAGGATGACACTCGTGGTACAGGTTTACCGATCATGTTGGCAGAGGGTCGAAAAGTGTTCAAAGAATAAAGTTACAATAAATCCTTGCAACTTCATCTTTTATTTTAGGAGTTATGACTCTGATAAAACCTTACTCAGATTATTTATGCATAAGTGGATTTTGGGTTACGGAAACATTGTATGAAATTTTCCTCGTAACTTCATCTTTTATATCATATGACTCTGTGGATACCTTACATAACATGAGTTATGGTAAGGGAGTTGTTTATACTGAATCACCTTATAACTTCATCTTTTAAGTTATATGTTGATATTCTGCTTACATAGCAGATATTTTTTGAAAGGTTATATTGGTTTACTTTGAAACCTCATCTTTTATATTATACTAGAACTTTGTTCATAATATAGTAAAAGTTTGCAGAAGTATTATGAAATGATATTTGAAATACAACAATGGTACTGTTTTTGGAATACCTTCCGATAAGGAAATAATTTCAGTATCGAGATATTTTGACAAATTATTGTCTTATACCCGCTTTATTCTGGGTTGAGTTAAAGGTAGGATTATGCCATACTTTTATTACCTTGCTGAGTTATCGTTCACTCTTGCTATTGTTTTATAAATATTATATAGCAGCGAAGTACGATACCAAGGATTCGGCGCACATCCCTCAGGCGAGTGGTAAGCGTAAGGCATTCTCATGAGCAGTTTCTAGCAGTGATCCTGGAAGTAGTGTGAACCAGTCAGATCAAGCTGGAGCTTTTGGTATTCATCTTATGTATAGATATGAATGTTATGAGAGGGTGGTGAGTATTACAAGGCTAAGTTGGTAATGTACCATTACTTAGGAGTTGTATCAGTAGCAAATTCAAAAGGACATTTGGGTATTGTAATAAAGATTATTTATTCCGCAATGGTTGTATTTGTGTCGTTTCTGAGACTCTAACATGTGTGTGTGTGTGAGAGATATATATACATTGTGGGGTCATAAGCAGATGAATTGTGTCTATTGTGAGTAAAGCAGGCAAGGCAAGAAGTAAGTGGATCGTGACTACTCTAAATCCCTGACCCCGGATTTGGGGCTGTTACAGGGAAAGACAAGATGCCTGAATACATCCTGTCAGGAAACATCTGGAGTGAAGGAACAGAGTTCAGCCAAGAAGATGCAAATGCTCTAATGGTTGACTACAGGGAAAGCACTCTGAAGAATCATGATGGAGACTTCAACAAGGTGGTTGATGAAGCAATGAAGGAGCCTAGAAGAAAATTGAGTAACTTATCAACTTTGCTCAAGGAGAAAATCACCAGTGTATGTGTAAAGATCAATGAAGAAAGGAGGTGGGCTATTGATGTGTACTTAAACACTGGAATATCCATGTTCATTACTATGCAGCTGCTGCAGAGTCTTCCAACAAGAGTGCTAACAGTAATGAAGAACAAAATCACAGCAAACCATACAGCCTTCAATGAGATCTTGCATCTGCAAATGCTGAGCTTAATCTCAGAAAAGCTCCCAGAAGGCTACACCAATCCATTCTGTGTCTACTATGCAAGTACCACCAAAAGTGGTAGCAAGAGATGTGCATACATGAGTCTAGGAGGCACTTCAACAATGGAGTCAAAGTCAATCTTAAAGGTGTTAAACATGATTCTCAACTCCAAAGCCAACAAGGAAAGAGTTCGTGCTGTCAAAGCAATCTATGACTTGCTGGTGAAAAGGGACAAGGAACTGAGCTCTACTATGAAGAAGATGATCTCCAAAGCAATCTCCAACAGAGCTGAACAAGGAGAAAGCTGCTCCTATGAGGTTCCTCATGATGATGATGATGAGTTGGATGGTAGTGGAGGAACCAGAGAAGCAGGAAATGCTAGTGGAAGTACTTCTGGGAATGTTGGATCAAGGTCCCAGGAGGAAAATCAACAAGAAGCTCCTGTACAAGAAAAGAAAGATGTTGGTGCAACAGAAGGAGATGAGTCATCAATTTTTGAAGCTTTGGAGGCAAATATCTTAAGATGTGCTATTGACAGTATAAATAATGAAAAAGATACTGTCACCAAAGAGACTGTCACAGAAGACACTGTCTTCAAGGAAGCTGTCAGCAAAGAAGCTGTCA
This sequence comes from Heracleum sosnowskyi, assembly GCA_030848705.1. Taxonomy (NCBI): domain Eukaryota; kingdom Viridiplantae; phylum Streptophyta; class Magnoliopsida; order Apiales; family Apiaceae; genus Heracleum; species Heracleum sosnowskyi. The sequence continues at coordinate 2,471,638 of JAUIZM010000022.1, read as the reverse complement.
CAGAAGAAACTGTCAAGAAAGATACTGTCATGGAGGACACTGTCAACAAAGATGCTGTCAAAGAAGGAATCAAGCCTACTGTCAAGCCAAAGAGGACAAAAACCCTGGCAAAGGCCTGGTTCTCTAGACAGGAACCTGAACCTGAGGAGACTTCAAGAGCAATTAAAGGAAAACACAAGTACTCAGGAAAGGAGAAAGCCACTGGGCTTGGTAGAAACTTGAAGAAGCCTATCCAATCAAAACTCTAAAGCTCTCTGGATCTTTTGGAAAAGGAAGCTGATCAAATCAAGAGCGTCGAGGTAAAGTTGGATAACAACAATGAAGCAACTGAATACATTCTTTGGTTTGATGCAGCAAGACTTGTGAAAGTCAAAAAGGATTTTACCATGGAAGTGTCATCATATACTGTAACAGCAACTCTCTCAATGAAAAGGAAAACAGAAACAAGGAGAGTTGAATACTTCTACTTGGTAAGGATGGTCAATCTAATGCAAGGATATGACAACGTTCCTGAAAAGGTCATGAACCATGTGTTGGCATACAAAGCCTTGAGGGATGAAGAATTCTATCAGAAGTTTGGAGAATGGTCATTGTATGATGATAATGACATTGCTCACTTACTTGAATATTCTGATGAAGAAATGGCTGAGTATGAAGATGATATTCCTGAAGAAATGGTGCAAACCCAACCAAGTCAAGAAGAATCCTCAGAGCCTACAAAGAGAGAAACCACTGAAGAGACAGAAGACACATTCCAGGATAAAAGCAGAGAAGCCAACAGGGTGGAAAGTGAAGGACCCCATTACCAACCTTGTATGCTTGAGAATCCCTTGAGAATCAAGTTCATATGGGAAGAGATTCCAGTAAGAAGCTTTCACAAACTTAGAACCAGTGCTCTGAAAGACTTACTTTTCTTGGTGATTGGATCAATTCATCCATTGGAACAGCAATGCTCTTCTGAGATTGAGAGCATTATTCAAGCAAGAAAGGGTGAAGACTCAAAGCTGGATAAGTCAAGGAGAAAAACTCTGAATGCATTCCCTGGAAGCAGATTCAAAGACTTTAATAGCACTCTGAACTTCAGAACTCATGCTTTTGGCAAAGACTTGTGGATGGATCTTCAGGATGCTAGAGTATGTCTCTCCAAGACACTCCAGAAACACATTGATGAAATTGAAGATGAGGCTATCACTCCTGATGAAATAACACTGGTGGAACAACTCAGAGGAGTTCTTAAGGAAGCTCTTAACAAAGAGGATGAAGCAAGACAGAAAAGAAAATCTGAAGCTAAGTAAAAATCTTTTGTTAAATTCTGATCTTGTTAGTTAAGTTGTCAACATGTATTAATTGTGAATTTATTGTTATTGTCCATAAAAACAAATTGGGGGAGATTTTTAGGATTTATGGGTGATAGCTATGAGACAACTTAACTAGATATTTTATATGCTTAATTTTATTAAGTATGAACATACTGTCACAGCCAGAGTATGTCTATGTAACCGTTTTTGTTTGCTGCAAATAAAGATTGTAAGTACATCTTGATAGAAGTTCATTAGTTTGTTCAAGCCTCAAGAAGTGCTCAAGATGGACAGCAAGAATAAATACTACTGTTACTACATTGACAGTATGGTTACTTGAAGACAGCATGTTGCAAGTCACGACAGTACAATCACTCTGACAGCAACATTGGCGGAAGCCCTCTGACAGCAACTCTACCTTAGCCTGACAGCAAGCTTGGAAATCCTGACATCACCTTTAGCGGGGATTTCTTACTGTCACCAAAAAGCGCATTCCTGTGACAGCAAGCTTGGCCATCAGGATACTGTCATGAAGGGATAACATTTGTATTGGTAAACAATCCAGTCAAACTCGTGACAGTTTGGATGTTCAAGAAACAGGCGTGTTGCAGTATCCCAACACTGTAACAGGTCTGCAAGACTACGACTGAAGCTTGAGAGATCACATGACAAAGCTCACCAATTCCAGAGTATGACAAATCTACATCTACTGAATTGTGTTAGCTTAAAATAGAATGTTTCTAGATTGCTTTGTAATGTAAGCTGTCTGTATAGCAATTTAGGAAACAATCACGGGCAGGCAAATTGTAAGAAGCTGCCACTTGAAAATGACAGCAGCTTCACAAGACCCGTGATTGAAAGTGATAGGTTTAGTTTACTTAGTCTATCTCTCAATTCATTCTGTAGTAATCACTCAAGAAACCGAAGCTCAAGAAAACCTTACATTTTTCTTGAGGTTGTAGCAACCCATTGCAAAATAAATAAAACATTTATTTTGTTAGAATTACTTGAGTGTCTACTTGTGTTTGCAATCGTTAAACTGATAATCTTTAATCTTGGTTTTAGTTGTTGAAATGTAGATTGAGTTTTATCAGTATTGCATTCAACCCCCCCCCCCTTCTGCAATAGTCAAGGACCAACACATGAGGTAACTGAAGATCTCAAGTGCGTAAAGAGGATGGTCACAAGAAGAATTGAATACTTCTACTTGGAAAGGATGGTCAATCTAATGCAAAGTTATGACAATGTACCTGAGAAAGTCATGGAACATGTTCTGGCATACAAAGCTGAAAGAGATGCAGAATTCTATCAGAAATATGGAGACTGGTCATTGTTTGATGATACTGACATCGCTCATTTGTTGGAGTACTCTGATGAAGAGACACCTGTCTATGATGATGATTTTCCCACTTAAGAAGGACAAGCCCAACCAAGTTAAGAAGGACCTTCAAATCCAACAAGAAAAGAGACTGCTGAAGATGTGGAAGCTTCACTCCTGAACAAGTGCAAAGAAGCAAACAAGTTGGAAAGTGAAGGACCCAATTACCAATCCTGTGTGCTAGAAAATCCTCTAAGGATCAAGTTCATAAGGGAAGAGATCCCTGTGAGAAGCTTTCATAAGCTCAAAACAAGTGCCCTGAAAGACTTACTCTACATGGTAATTGGATCAACTCATCCATTAGAACATCTGTGTTCTATTGAGATTGAGGACATTCTTCAAAGAAGAAAGGGTGAAGACTCAAAGCTAGACAAATCAAGGAGAAAAACCCTGAATGCATATCCTGGAAGAAGATTTAAACTTGTTGAAGGCAATTTGAAGTTCAGAACTTTTGCCTTTGGTCAAGAGTTGTGGACAGATCTCCAGGATGTTAAAGTATGTCTCTCCAAAGTAGTCCAAAAGTACATTGATGAGATTGAAGATGATGCCACCTCTCCTGATGAGATATCAATGGTGGAAGGACTCAAGGAGATTCTGAAAGAAGCTCTTAACAAAGAGGATGAAGCAAGATAGAAAAGGAAATCTGAAGCTAAGTGAAATTTGTTTTTAATTCTGATCTTTTTAGTTAAGTTGTCAACATGCATTGATAGTAAATTTGTTGTTATTGTCCATCAAAACAAATTGGGGGAGATTGTTAGGATTTATGGGTGATAGCTTAGAAGACAACTTAACTTTATATCTTGTATTACTTAATTTGATTAAGTATAACATACTGTCACAGCCAGAGTATGTTCTTGTAGCCATTTCCATTGTTGTAATAAACTTGTATATAAATCTTGGAAGAAGTTCATTCGTTTGTTCAAGCCTCAAGAAGCATATCAGGATGACAGCAAGAATAAATGTTACTGTCATGGCATTGACAGTAAGGTTATAAGAAGACAGCATGTTGCAAGTCAAGACATCATATTTTCTCTGACAGCAACATTGGCGGAAGCCTTGAGACAGAAAGTTTGGAAATCCTGACAGCAAGTTTGGAACTCCCGACAACACCTAGTGCGGGGACTTCTTACTGTCACCAAAAGCACATTCTTGTGACAACAAGCTTGAAGATCAGGATACTGTCTCAGAGGAATCAACTTTGAATTGGGGATCTACCCAGTCAAACATGTGACAGTTTGAATGTTCAAGAAACAAGCGTGCTGCAGTATCCCAACACTGCATCAGGTCTGCAAGACTACGACAGAAGCTTGAGAGATCACATGACAAAGCTCACCAATTCAAGAGTATGACAAATCAACATCTACTGAATTGTGTTAGCTAAATATAGAATGTATCTAGATTGTTTTTTCATGTAATGATAAACTTGTTTGTATAGCAATTTAGGTAAGACACACAGGTAGGCAAATTGTAAGAAGCTGCCACATGAAAATGACAGCAGCTTCACAAACCCGTGATGATAGAGATAAGATTAGTTTACTTAGAGACTATCTCTCACTCCATTCTATGCATCACTCGAGAAACCGAAGCTTGAGAAAAATACACATTTCTCTCAAGGTTGTAGCAACACTTTCGCATGATAAATAAAATATTTATTTTGTGAGAAAACTACTTGTGATTGCATTTCTTCTACTGATAGCTTTTAATCTTCATTTTAGTTGTTGAAACAAAGATTGAATTTTATCAGTATTGCATTCAACCCCCCATTCTGCAATACTCATGTGAGATCAAGATTCAATGATCGTCAGGATCTAGACTCAACTGATCAGGATTGCTGACGTCATCAGTACAACATGGTCATCAGTATTTGATCAAACGTCAGTATCAGGATTGTCATCAGGATATCTACATCAGAACTGGGATCAGGATTGATTATCAGTACTGGAAGCTGATCAGGATTTCTATTTCGAGTTATATTTGGAGTCTAGTTAAATAAGGAATATTATTTTGTCGGTTCCTTATTTATAGTAATGAAGCTGTCGATTTAGGATAGGTTTCAATCTTTGTAATTGATTAGGACTTATCATGTAATTGATAGAGAAGCTGTGTACTATATAAACACAGTTTTAGGTTTTGATTTATATCGATCACATACACGAGTATCTTTGGAACCTAGCAGCTCTCAAGAACATCAGAATTTCTTGAGAGAGTTTGTAACAGTTTTATATCAGATTTAATAAAGCTGTTATTATTCTTTCATATTTGTGATACATAATTTATTAAGTCGAGAATCTTATACAATTATATTCAACCCCCCTTCTACAATTGTTTATTACTGGGCAACAATTGGTATCAGAGCTAACTGATTTAAATTTGAATCAGATACGATCTAAGATGTCGACAACCAAGTATGAAAGCATGAAAATTCCCATCCTGAAGAAATCATAATATCCAACATGGAAAGTAAAGATGCGGATGTACCTGGAGGCTATGGATCCTGATTACTTGGACAGGATTCGTGATGGACCATATATACCTACAAGGATCATAGAACGAACAGAAACTGTACCTGAACACTATGTGGTCAAGGCAAAGAGTGAATGGACTCCAGAAGAAAAAGCTCATGTACTGAGGGAGCCAAAGATAAAGAACATCCTGCATAGTATTCTTGACGCTGTCATATCCAACAGAGTGATTGCATGCAAGTCTGCAAAAGAAATCTGGGATACTTTGGAAACTCAATGCCAGGGATCTGCATCTGTCAAGAAAAACAGAAGGGCTCTTTTGATTCAAGAATATGAACAATTCGATGCTAGACCTGATGTAATAACCCGAATTTTTGGATAAATTAAAACTTTTCTTATTATGATTAAGTGCATCAGTGCATAGTGAATTTGGTGGATGAATAGTGATTTTGAGGATTAACAAAATTTTTCATGCCACCTATGTACGAGACGTAGTGTGGATATTCCGAAGTCATATTAGTGATCTACGGAGTAAATAAGTGAATGCAAAGACGATCGGAATTCAGAAATTCCAAATTTTATTTTGGTGAAGTATTTGACCGGGCAGTGAATTATATATTATTATATTCAAGAAATGAGATATTAAAATTAAGGATTTGAGGATTTAATATTTTGGAATTTTATTATTTTATTAAAGTCGATTTAAGGATTCGATTGTTGAAGTGGATAGTGAATAGTTACTATTCACTACGAAAATCGCGTAGAGTTTTATTCGCTCTTTTGGGAAATATTTGGAATCGTTCCAAGAGGAACAAGGCAACATTTACAGGATTAAATTTAGACATGGAAGTAACATGTAACAAGATTAGTTCGAGGGATGCAACATTTGGAGCATCCATGTGAAAGGAAACGAACCAGTAAAGCAAAGCAGTCAAGCCACTTGCCCACCACTCTTGCATGTGTGACAAGTGTCAAGAGGACAATACACCAAGCTATGACTCACCATTTTTGTCTCTAAAAATCAGCATTTCCATTAATTGAACAAGGCAAGAAAAATCAAGAAACTCTCCCCCATTTTCCAGATTTTCGGCTCAGCTTGCACAAGGAGGAGAGAAAAATTCATAACTCCAAAACTACTTGTCCTAAAATCACCAAATTTTAACCATAGCTTCTCCACTCCAGGGAAAACATTCTATCAAAATTTCATGGCCAACAAAGGAGTGTAGCCTAGTCACATCCCTTCCCCAAGTTGGAGAACCCAAACTGTGCAGTTTGTGTCCAGCGGAAAGATGGGACTCAAAACCCTAGCTAGGAAGCTTTAAATGTGGCGATCTATAGCTCAAAAGAAAGCTTATGAAGAGTACAAGGTCTGGTAAAAATCTTAGAACCAAACTCTTGTTTTTCGATTTTATATGGATTTTACAAAGTGATGATGAATAGTAACTTTTCATGATTCTTGATTTTGTTTCTTAAGGATTAAGCTTGATAAGGTTTGTTCAAAGCTCAAGGAAGGATTATAAACCATTGTTAGTGTATATGAAGCACCAAGGAAGGTATAAAAACCCCTGCCCCTTTTTGTTTATATGAGTTTTGAAGTGGTTTTGATGTTTATGTAAGGTTAAGATCATGATTAAGTAATTATATGAATTGTTGGTTGAGTTTGGAGGATGGGTTATGAATTTGTTTTGATTATTCATGGAGGATTTGACTGAGTGGAGGGTGTATAAGGTGGATGGTGAGTTTGGGATTAATTGGTATTGATTTGGTTGTGTTTTGGAAATGGAAAACGTTACGATTATAGCCGTCGTAATGCCCATTTGATTTAAGGTTGTTTTGAGCAAGAATTACGAACTGTTCTTGGAATATTTTTGAGCAGAACTGACCAGGAGCCTGTAGGTCTTGTTTAAAGGTTTGTTTTGGTATAAAGATCATGCCTATACGATTTACGGTTTAGGAGAAAAGTGAGTTTTAGTAAACGCCGTTCGGAAGAATGACTCATCTCTGTCCAGCAACTTTGAGGCTATATTTGGACCACTTCGGAGCCGTATTAAAATGTGAAATTTTGAGGAATAATACTAGAGACAGTTAGGAAGGCTCACGAATAAGATTCGTATTAAAAAGATTATGTTTCGATTTTATAAAAATGTTTTAGTCGAGGTCGCGCAAGTGAAAACCACTAAGAACATGACTTAGAAACCAATGTTGTAAATGATTATGTATAACTTGTATTCGAGGATCGATTTCGGACTAAACCTACGACTTAAGAAATTGTCGAATAACATGGACTTAGTATGAGCCTATAAGGAGCTAGTAATGCCTTGGTTGTGTTTCGCTTACGTGTTTAAGCATTAAGTTATAAGTGGTTTATCGAGGGGATTAACCGTGTGTTTTCGTTTGACTTTGTCTAGATTGTCTGGCATCGTCGCGAACCCCTATCACTTCTCGAGCATCAGGCAAGTTTACTAAACCTTACTCTATTATTCAGAGTATGTATATTTTCCTATGTTCAATACTTGTGTATTCCCAATTTATATACCAAATCTTTGTTGCAAGTATTGTGGCAAGTTTTCTAAATCTATACTTTGAAGTATTGATTATATATTACTGTTTTTGCCATGTGTGGAGTTATACAGTTTTGCGATACATGTTATATATTGTATAAAATAGAGTTTGATTTTGGTTTATATATGAGCTTTGAGATAAAGTAGTTATAAACCGGTGTACCTTGTAGCTCTATAGATAAGAGCAGGTTTATTGTTTCGACTCTAGACCGGGAGTCGATATTTTGAGATATGTAGATAGCCGTGGAAACCCGGAGGGATTCCATCGGCAGAATACTATGTGTTTTGAGGAATGTTATTTGAGTATTATCTCGGTCGAGAAATACTATTTGAATACTATTTCAATTATATATGCAAATGAGAAGTATACATGTGTTATTGCATACTTGTCTTCGAATTGCTATGTATAACAATACTTGAGGTTATGACTTGAAGTTGGGGCTTATGAGTTAGATATGGGATATCAGTTATAAGCCAGTATTCTTATATATGCCCTAGGATAAGGGCGTGTGATTTTCATTAAGGATCAGAAGTGATTGTATTTCTGTATATGCTAAAGATTATTTTTCCGATAAAGACATCGGGTGACTGTTATTTGAGATTTATTAATTAATGAATATTATTTATGTATATTCATTTGAGGCTTACTTGTTCGAGGGTTAATTATGTATTTAATGAACATTATTTATGTATATTCATTTGAGGACTATTGACTTTAAGAATATTATTGTGAATATTCATTCGAGGATTATTTATTTATTTAATGAATATTAGTTTTGAATATTCATTCGAGGATTATTTATTTATTTAATGAATATTAGTTTTGAATATTCATTCGAGGATTAATTATTTATTTAATGAATATTGCTTTTGAATATTCATTTGAGGCTTATTTATTTAATGAATATTATTTCCTAATATTCATTTGAGGTTTATTTATTTAATGAATATTATTTTAGAATATTCATTTAAGAGTTATTTATTTAATGAATATTACCTTTGAATATTCATTTAATCTATATTTACTTAATGAATATTATTTTCGAATATTCATTTAATCAGTATTTACTTAAGGAATATTATTCCGAATATTCATCTAAGCTTTACTTACTTAATCAATGTCATTGATTATTTTTAAAATCAAAAGAGGTTCCCAAAACAATGTTTTCCATTTAAATCCGTCTTTTAAGAAGATTCAAATGCTCGCTCAACTATCAAAAATACGGGAAACCTGATTTAAGTGACTACTACTCTTTTTAAACTCTCAATTCAAAAACTGTCAAGGGACAGATATTTTCTTGGAGCAATTTAATTGCTGCCAGTCTAATGTTGTGTTACCACCTCAATGATCGAGGGGTAAATTCATGGAACAAGTCGATATCCATTAACAAGCATAGCTTGGGAAATATTGGAGAATCTTCCTTTCCAACCTAGATATAACTACTTAGTGGAGTCGTATCAACAAGTGTTACACTTGGGGAAAGGAGGACGATCTTTACGTTTCAGAGTCATGGATTTCATCTGAACTAGGAGTGGTGTAAGTGGTCAAGTTGCGTGGGCCCATCCAACTTTTATATTGCCCCAAATGGGCCGGGAGGTCATAGTAAGGCGGTAGACAATGTCAGGCCGTCGTGATACTTCCATCTACATGTAGAAAACTATTTGAGCGGTGCGACCTGCTACTGATCATAGTAAGGTTAGGCACAGCGGACGCGGTAGCAACTCCAGTATTAGTTCATCATCCAATTTGGATATTTCCTGCAACATGTATTGGGGTGAAGAACCAACCATGTTGGCAGGGGGTTGAAAAGTGTTTGGAAATGAAGTGACAATAAATTTGTGCAACTCCATCTTTTACTTTTGAGTTATGACTCTGATAAAACCTGATTAAGGATATATATGCCTAAGTGGATTTTGGGTTACGGAAATGTTATATTAATTTTCCTCGTAACTTCCTCTTTTATATCATATGACTCTGTGGATACCTTACATAACATGAGTTATGGTAAGGGAGTTGTTTATACTGAATCATCTTATAACTTCTTTTAAGTTATGTGTTGATATTCTGCTTACATAGCAGATATTTTTGGAAGAGTTATATTGGTTTACTTTGAAACCTTATCTTTTATATTATACTAGAACTTTGTTCATAATATAGCAAAAGCTTGCAGAAATATTATGAAATGATATTTGAAGTACATTAATGGTACTGTTTTTGGGAATACATTCCGATAAGGAAGTAATTTCAGTATCGATATATTTTGACAAATTACTGTCTTATACCCGCTTTATTTCTGGGTTGTATTAAAAGGCAGAATTATGCCATACTTTCATTACCTTGCTGAGCTATCGCTCACTCTTGCTATTGTTTTATATATATTATATAGCAGCGAAGCAGGATGCCAATGGGACGACACCTACCCCACAAGGCGTTTCCATAAACAGTTTCTAGCAGTGATCCCGAAGAGTAGTACGAACCAATCGAATCAGGCTACGGCTTTTGGGCATTCAACTTATGTATAGACATGAATGGTATTAGTGGATTGTAAGCATCAGAAGATTAAGTTGGTAATGTAACATTACTTAGAAATTGTATCAGTGACAGATTCAAAAGACATTTGGGTATTGTAATAAAAATTATTTATTCCGCAGTTGTTGTATTGTGTCGTTTCTGAGACTCTAACCTGTGTGTGTGTGTGAGACATATGTTGTGGGGTCATGAGCAGGTGAATTATGAACGGTGTGAGTAATACAGATAAGGCAAGGAGTAAATGGATCGTGACTACTCTAAATCCCTGACCCCGGATTTGGGGCTGTTACAGAAATGGTATCAGAGCGTTAGGTTATAGTCCTCAGAAACGATAGGAGATCGAGTCTTACAATACCCTTAAGAATGATAAGAACATCTAGAGCCCAAATTGAGTTCGTAGTCGGGTTAGAGGACATGACCCTGACTGTTTAAGATGAAGCCCGAGATGGGACTTCTTCTGGGAAACCGTACTTAGGACTTCATGGTTAGTCACCTCGATTCGTATGAGTTATAGAGTGATGGGATTCTGAGATACCAGACCCCGAGGCCTTCGAGTAGGCAATTGATGATGCGTTCCTTGAAATGGACGGAGACCCGATAAAGGAAGATCCATAGGAGGATCTAGAGGAAGACCCCATAGTGGGCCAAGGAAAGAATCTTGTAGAGAACGTGTTGATTGATAAAGATGTAGTATGTTACTTGAGGTCGTATAATAAAGACCGGACGAACCTTCAGAGGTCAAATAAGTGCCGATACGAGAGTTTAAAGATCGTTATGATTCATCATGAGATATGACAAAGAAAATGGAGTAGAGTCTCCAAAGCAGAAGAGGTAGAGGCAGTATAGCCAGTATCAGTGGATTGATTCGACTTGAACGAAACCTGTTACTCGTAGTCGGTTATAGTGGCCCATAAGGAGGCGGCATACGTAAGAACCAAGATGTTCAGATTTTCACGAACGATTAAGGGTACTTAGTTGCCTAGAATAGTGAAAGGTATTGCTTTGGCTATGAGGTTTCACTCCCCCACGACCAGCGATTCCACTGGAAATAGTGTCTATTACATCATTGAGGGATTCTATTATCTCAAGGAAAATTTTGGGTATATGTACCATGTAAATGTTATCGTAAGACAAGCACGCTAAGATAGAATCGAGAACGAGATTTACCACCCTCAGGAAACCAGGAAGGAATTTTGAGGATAGAACAGAAAGGTCGGAAATCAGATCCGAGTATTACTAGTGGGTAAATAGATTGATCAAATTTCCCCGATTTTGGAAAGAAATTCAGCAAATTTTGGCAAACCTTGTCTTTCTGATTACTAGAGGATGTCACCAAAGAGAGTGGAAACTAGAGCGAACCCTGTGGATTGGGTAAGATGGCCGCTATATGGGTTGGTGGACAGACCCTGATTGCTATAATTGATTGTAGAGATAAAATGGTGAAGTTGAGATTGGACGATAAAGGCGAAATATATTTAAGGACCAAGACGGACTGAGAAATTCCGGGATTGACTTAAATGAAAAGGCTATTGTGCCAAAAGTGTTAAGCTTATGTAGCACACGGGATTGATATGGGAAAAGGAATATTGGGTATAAGGATGATTGAAATAGAGACCGGATTTAAGCTTGTAGTTTCTAACGAGCTTCCGAAGTACCGCCCAGTCGACATGTGGAATTGTCATTGCTATGGGCGACAACGGTATCGAAGTCTTCTTATAGAACAGAACGCTTACTTGAGATGTTTGCGCCTAGTCGAATAGAACTCCCTGCGATTGTAAATGTTGATGGTTGAATTCTTAGCGACTATTATAAGTCGGCAATGACGTAAGTATCGAGCACCTTAGGGTGTACCTGGAGAAGAAAAGCTTTGGAATGAAACGATTATCCATTAGAGGAGCCGACATAAAAGGCATCCGTAGAGACCTTGGTAATACCCTCCCCATGTGCAAATTATGTGGGGTACCTCCCCAATCTATGATCTATTTTGACCTCTCTCCAGGAAAGAATTCTGATAAAGGGTATATTCCCTCTTCGAAGTTGTTTCATAACACTTGTGCTAAACCATATTCAGTTTCACTTGTGCCAGAGGCTGTCACAATGCCTACTTTCAGGTTTTCGAAACCCTGTCAAATGATGTTATTTAAGCTTTTACTTTTCTTCAAATAATGAATGACCCTATGGTGATACCTCACCACTTGTTTGTTAAGTACCAGTATCTTTTTGGTTATTCTTTTCTTTGTATTTTCTTTGGAAACCGCACCTTTGGAATCTGTTCAATTTTAATCCAAGGTGTTCCTTTGAGAAATATTGTCGAAAGGCGATAATCATTAAATTGATTTCGAATTGCTTTCATACTTTTCAACTTCCACTGAGGCGAACAACCCTATACTTATAGGGGCTACAAGGACTCTCTGTCTATGTGATAGAAGTCTGATGGGACGCCATCACTTGTAAGTTGTGAAATACAAGAAGGCTAATTACCTTTAGTAATGTCTCAATCGAGGCACACAACTCTAAGTTCTTATGATCATGTTGATCTCTCGGTAAATTCTTTTACCTCCCATAAGGTTACCTTAAAACTCATAACCTTATGATCACCAGTGTGTGACGTTTTCCGTGATATGGGAGCTGTCTTTTCAAGGCCCCATAATTTTTGTTATCCTCATTGAATTCTAAGGGGAGGCCAACCAGGTCAAATAAGTCAAAATTCGCTGATAGGAATTAGATTCGCAACGAAATCGCCTACGACAGGAGCGAATCCCTAAGACGAATAGAATGTTAGTGACATATCAATGAATTGGTTTATTCTCCCAAGGATGTTATGATAATGGAAAGCGTGTCAATTGATATATGTGAAAGGAATAACGATGTGTCGTGTACTCCAGTGACAACGGTGTTAGATAGATGCACTATAGTGGAATTGAGATTTTGGAGGAGTTGTTTACGAATGGACACTACCTCTGGGTTAGCAAGATAAGTACTGGCGATGGAGTCAGAGGGAGCTGGTATTGTGACTTGGGAGAAGTTGATATTGTAATAAGGATGGGTTGGTTGACACCCAATGGAGCCCAGACTGATTGTAAGAAAGAGAGAGAGTAATAAATAAAGGATGGAGGCAGACTCGGAGATTCTTGAATATAGTTCAGACTAAGAAATTATTGCGCCAGAGATCCGAGGCTTAATTAGCTCTTATGGTTGACGCCAAGAAAAGAGACACCAAGTATAAAGGAAACTACAATGGTTTTGGGAGATTGTACAAGGTTTTAATGAGCTACCAGATATCGAATTGGATGACATGAGAATGAATACCGAGTATTCCGAGTATAGTGGGAATGAAAGAGTTAGTGACTCAGTTACAAGAATTGCTGGGCAAGAATATGATAAGACCCAGTGTATCACCGTGGGGAGCCCCGGTGTTGTTCGTAAGAAAGAAAGATGGTAGTAGGAGATTGTGTATCGACTATAGAGAATTGAGCAAGCATTACCACTAAGAATAGGTACCCGTTACCTAAGATAGATGGTTGTTTGACCAGCTGAAAGACGCTGTGTATTTCCAAATTCATTCAAGAACTGGATATCACCAGTTGGAAGTTAAATCCGAGGATATACCCAAGACTGCGATTCATACTAGGAATAGACACTTCGAGTTTTCAGCGAGGTTATTTTGGGTTGATTAATGCACCCACAAATTTTATGGAATGTAATGCATTGGCTTTGAGTTGCCCGTGATAGTAGATAACATGAGATAGAGAAATGGCTAGAATTGACCTAGGATTATGACTGGGAGATACACTACCATCCGGGGAAGGCCAATGTGGTGGCCGATACCCTTGATTAAAATGAGACAGAGATGGATTCCGAATGATCGGGAATTAAAGGATGAGATCTTACACAAAACCCAAGTTAGTCCAACAAACTAGAAAGACAAAAGATTTCACCAACAAGCGACTAGTAACAGCCAAGATAGACAGAGAAAGTATGCGGACTAAGCCCGCGAGTATAGAGATAGTACTGCTATTGATAAGCTAAATGGCATGTTGATGAATGACAAGAAAGTTTATGATTGGTGTATTTTTTTTGTACAAAGAAGATAGAGAATATAAGGTTAGAAATTCATGATGTTAAAAGATATCCTCGTGGAAGGAATTAATGAGATTTGGAAAGAAAGGGAAGTTGAGCCCGAGATTCATTGGGCCATCTGAGATTTAAGACGCGTCAGGGAGGTGGCCTACGAGCCAGCCTTACCCCCAAACTTGTAGAATGGTCATAACGGGGTTCATGTGTCAATGCTACGTCAGTGTACTATAGATGCCCGACATATGTAGAGTACGAGTAGGTAGATATACAACCTGGTCTGACTTACAAAGAGCAACCTGTGGAAATCACGGATAGAAAAGAACAAGTGCTAAGAGACGAGGTTGCCAAGCTAGTGAGAGGTTTGTGGAGAATCAAGAAGTGGAAGAATCCACTTGGGAGTTAGAAAGTGCAAAGGAAGAGAAGTACCCCCCAGTTATTCCTAAGCTGATTCCGGGACGGAATCCTTTTAAGGAGGGGAGACTGTAATAACCCGAATTTTTGGATAAATTAAAACTTTTCTTATTATGATTAAGTGCATCAGTGAATAGTGAATTTGGTGGATGAATAGTGATTTTGAGGATTAACAAAATTTTTCATGCCACCTATGTACGAGACGTAGTGTGGATATTCCGAAGTCATATTAGTGATCTACAGAGTAAATAAGTGAATGCAAAGACGATCGGAATTCAGAAATTCCAAATTTTATTTTGGTGAAGTATTTGACCGGGCAGTGAATTATATATTATTATATTCAAAAAATGAGATATTAAAATTAAGGATTTAAGGATTTAATATTTTGGAATTTTATTATTTTATTAAAGTCGATTTAAGGATTCGATTGTTGAAGTGGATAGTGAATAGTTACTATTCACTGCGAAAATCGCGTAGAGTTTTATTCGCTCTTTTGGGAAATATTTGGAATCGTTCCAAGAGGAACAAGGCAACATTTACAGGATTAAATTTAGACATGGAAGTAACATGTAACAAGATTAGTTCGAGGGATGCAACATTTGGAGCATCCATGTGAAAGGAAACGAACCAGTAAAGCAAAGCAGTCAAGCCACTTGCCCACCACTCTTGCATGTGTGACAAGTGTCAAGAGGACAATACACCAAGCTATGACTCACCATTTTTGTCTCTAAAAATCAGCATTTCCATTAATTGAACAAGGCAAGAAAAATCAAGAAACTCTCCCCCATTTTCCAGATTTTCGGCTCAGCTTGCACAAGGAGGAGAGAAAAATTCATAACTCCAAAACTACTTGTCCTAAAATCACCAAATTTTAACCATAGCTTCTCCACTCCAGGGAAAACATTCTATCAAAATTTCATGGCCAACAAAGGAGTGTAGCCTAGTCACATCCCTTCCCCAAGTTGGAGAACCCAAACTGTGCAGTTTGTGTCCAGCGGAAAGATGGGACTCAAAACCCTAGCTAGGAAGCTTTAAATGTGGCGATCTATAGCTCAAAAGAAAGCTTATGAAGAGTACAAGGTCTGGTAAAAATCTTAGAACCAAACTCTTGTTTTTCGATTTTATATGGATTTTACAAAGTGATGATGAATAGTAACTTTTCATGATTCTTGATTTTGTTTCTTAAGGATTAAGCTTGATAAGGTTTGTTCAAAGCTCAAGGAAGGATTATAAACCATTGTTAGTGTATATGAAGCACCAAGGAAGGTATAAAAACCCCTGCCCCTTTTTGTTTATATGAGTTTTGAAGTGGTTTTGATGTTTATGTAAGGTTAAGATCATGATTAAGTAATTATATGAATTGTTGGTTGAGTTTGGAGGATGGGTTATGAATTTGTTTTGATTATTCATGGAGGATTTGACTGAGTGGAGGGTGTATAAGGTGGATGGTGAGTTTGGGATTAATTGGTATTGATTTGGTTGTGTTTTGGAAATGGAAAACGTTACGATTATAGCCGTCGTAATGCCCATTTGATTTAAGGTTGTTTTGAGCAAGAATTACGAACTGTTCTTGGAATATTTTTGAGCAGAACTGACCAGGAGCCTGTAGGTCTTGTTTAAAGGTTTGTTTTGGTATAAAGATCATGCCTATACGATTTACGGTTTAGGAGAAAAGTGAGTTTTAGTAAACGCCGTTCGGAAGAATGACTCATCTCTGTCCAGCAACTTTGAGGCTATATTTGGACCACTTCGGAGCCGTATTAAAATGTGAAATTTTGAGGAATAATACTAGAGACAGTTAGGAAGGCTCACGAATAAGATTCGTATTAAAAAGATTATGTTTCGATTTTATAAAAATGTTTTAGTCGAGGTCGCGCAAGTGAAAACCACTAAGAACATGACTTAGAAACCAATGTTGTAAATGATTATGTATAACTTGTATTCGAGGATCGATTTCGGACTAAACCTACGACTTAAGAAATTGTCGAATAACATGGACTTAGTATGAGCCTATAAGGAGCTAGTAATGCCTTGGTTGTGTTTCGCTTACGTGTTTAAGCATTAAGTTATAAGTGGTTTATCGAGGGGATTAACCGTGTGTTTTCGTTTGACTTTGTCTAGATTGTCTGGCATCGTCGCGAACCCCTATCACTTCTCGAGCATCAGGCAAGTTTACTAAACCTTACTCTATTATTCAGAGTATGTATATTTTCCTATGTTCAATACTTGTGTATTCCCAATTTATATACCAAATCTTTGTTGCAAGTATTGTGGCAAGTTTTCTAAATCTATACTTTGAAGTATTGATTATATATTACTGTTTTTGCCATGTGTGGAGTTATACAGTTTTGCGATACATGTTATATATTGTATAAAATAGAGTTTGATTTTGGTTTATATATGAGCTTTGAGATAAAGTAGTTATAAACCGGTGTACCTTGTAGCTCTATAGATAAGAGCAGGTTTATTGTTTCGACTCTAGACCGGGAGTCGATATTTTGAGATATGTAGATAGCCGTGGAAACCCGGAGGGATTCCATCGGCAGAATACTATGTGTTTTGAGGAATGTTATTTGAGTATTATCTCGGTCGAGAAATACTATTTGAATACTATTTCAATTATATATGCAAATGAGAAGTATACATGTGTTATTGCATACTTGTCTTCGAATTGCTATGTATAGCAATACTTGAGGTTATGACTTGAAGTTGGGGCTTATGAGTTAGATATGGGATATCAGTTATAAGCCAGTATTCTTATATATGCCCTAGGATAAGGGCGTGTGATTTTCATTAAGGATCAGAAGTGATTGTATTTCTGTATATGCTAAAGATTATTTTTCCGATAAAGACATCGGGTGACTGTTATTTGAGATTTATTAATTAATGAATATTATTTATGTATATTCATTTGAGGCTTACTTGTTCGAGGGTTAATTATGTATTTAATGAACATTATTTATGTATATTCATTTGAGGACTATTGACTTTAAGAATATTATTGTGAATATTCATTCGAGGATTATTTATTTATTTAATGAATATTAGTTTTGAATATTCATTCGAGGATTATTTATTTATTTAATGAATATTAGTTTTGAATATTCATTCGAGGATTAATTATTTATTTAATGAATATTGCTTTTGAATATTCATTTGAGGCTTATTTATTTAATGAATATTATTTCCTAATATTCATTTGAGGTTTATTTATTTAATGAATATTATTTTAGAATATTCATTTAAGAGTTATTTATTTAATGAATATTACCTTTGAATATTCATTTAATCTATATTTACTTAATGAATATTATTTTCGAATATTCATTTAATCAGTATTTACTTAAGGAATATTATTCCGAATATTCATCTAAGCTTTACTTACTTAATCAATGTCATTGATTATTTTTAAAATCAAAAGAGGTTCCCAAAACAATGTTTTCCATTTAAATCCGTCTTTTAAGAAGATTCAAATGCTCGCTCAACTATCAAAAATACGGGAAACCTGATTTAAGTGACTACTACTCTTTTTAAACTCTCAATTCAAAAACTGTCAAGGGACAGATATTTTCTTGGAGCAATTTAATTGCTGCCAGTCTAATGTTGTGTTACCACCTCAATGATCGAGGGGTAAATTCATGGAACAAGTCGATATCCATTAACAAGCATAGCTTGGGAAATATTGGAGAATCTTCCTTTCCAACCTAGATATAACTACTTAGTGGAGTCGTATCAACAAGTGTTACACTTGGGGAAAGGAGGACGATCTTTACGTTTCAGAGTCATGGATTTCATCTGAACTAGGAGTGGTGTAAGTGGTCAAGTTGCGTGGGCCCATCCAACTTTTATATTGCCCCAAATGGGCCGGGAGGTCATAGTAAGGCGGTAGACAATGTCAGGCCGTCGTGATACTTCCATCTACATGTAGAAAACTATTTGAGCGGTGCGACCTGCTACTGATCATAGTAAGGTTAGGCACAGCGGACGCGGTAGCAACTCCAGTATTAGTTCATCATCCAATTTGGATATTTCCTGCAACATGTAT
Source organism: Heracleum sosnowskyi (assembly GCA_030848705.1). Classification (NCBI taxonomy): domain Eukaryota; kingdom Viridiplantae; phylum Streptophyta; class Magnoliopsida; order Apiales; family Apiaceae; genus Heracleum; species Heracleum sosnowskyi. The sequence goes on along the minus strand of JAUIZM010000022.1, from coordinate 2,452,876 downwards.
TGGGGTGAAGAACCAACCATGTTGGCAGGGGGTTGAAAAGTGTTTGGAAATGAAGTGACAATAAATTTGTGCAACTCCATCTTTTACTTTTGAGTTATGACTCTGATAAAACCTGATTAAGGATATATATGCCTAAGTGGATTTTGGGTTACGGAAATGTTATATTAATTTTCCTCGTAACTTCCTCTTTTATATCATATGACTCTGTGGATACCTTACATAACATGAGTTATGGTAAGGGAGTTGTTTATACTGAATCATCTTATAACTTCTTTTAAGTTATGTGTTGATATTCTGCTTACATAGCAGATATTTTTGGAAGAGTTATATTGGTTTACTTTGAAACCTTATCTTTTATATTATACTAGAACTTTGTTCATAATATAGCAAAAGCTTGCAGAAATATTATGAAATGATATTTGAAGTACATTAATGGTACTGTTTTTGGGAATACATTCCGATAAGGAAGTAATTTCAGTATCGATATATTTTGACAAATTACTGTCTTATACCCGCTTTATTTCTGGGTTGTATTAAAAGGCAGAATTATGCCATACTTTCATTACCTTGCTGAGCTATCGCTCACTCTTGCTATTGTTTTATATATATTATATAGCAGCGAAGCAGGATGCCAATGGGACGACACCTACCCCACAAGGCGTTTCCATAAACAGTTTCTAGCAGTGATCCCGAAGAGTAGTACGAACCAATCGAATCAGGCTACGGCTTTTGGGCATTCAACTTATGTATAGACATGAATGGTATTAGAGGATTGTAAGCATCAGAAGATTAAGTTGGTAATGTAACATTACTTAGAAATTGTATCAGTGACAGATTCAAAAGACATTTGGGTATTGTAATAAAAATTATTTATTCCGCAGTTGTTGTATTGTGTCGTTTCTGAGACTCTAACCTGTGTGTGTGTGTGTGAGACATATGTTGTGGGGTCATGAGCAGGTGAATTATGAACGGTGTGAGTAATACAGATAAGGCAAGGAGTAAATGGATCGTGACTACTCTAAATCCCTGACCCCGGATTTGGGGCTGTTACACCTGATGAGAGCCTGACTGATTTATATGATAGATTTCTGACACTCCTGAACAGTCTATCTTTAGTTGACAAAGAATATGAAACTGAAGATTCTAACACCAAGTTTCTAAGAGCTTTACCTGAAGAATGGGATACTCAGACCTCGATCATTAGACATCAATATGATCTCAACACTGTGTCTCTTGATGAAGTCTATGGAATGCTAAGAACCCATGATCTTGAGGTTCAACAGAGAAAGAATAAGAAGAGCAGCAAGGCAAAGACCATTGCCTTGAATGTAGAGGCAGCCCTGCATTTACCTGTTCTTGGTGATGCTGTTCCTGATAATGTTTCAGACTCGACTCTTTTTGAGTTTGTTACAAAATTAGGTTACAATGGGGAAGTTAAAAGATATGGTAATCTCTTCAGGACGAAGCTTAAAAGGGAGTGGAATTACTTTTTCGACACATTCAGTAGATGCTTCCTGAATAAGACATCTAATTTTGATGCTCTGCCATCAGGATCACTCAAAATTGGGTACTCTCTTATCTACTCTAAAGTTTTTGATTATGGTAGTTTTGTGTTGAAAGCTTTAAGTGATAGAAAAGCTGATAAATTAGGCTATGTCTGTTTTATTAGATTTTTTCAATTAATATTCAATCACTTATGTCCTGGTGTTACTTTTGAGGATGATGTGGTTCTACCCATTTGTAGAATTACAGAAAACAATTTGAAGTCCTTAGTCAATTGTGATAAGGCAAATGGTTTTATAGGCAATGCCTTTATTCCTGATGAGGTCAGGTTTTTCTTACATCAGAAAATGCCTACTTGTTATGGTTTACTCTCTGATGGTATGGGGCAAGGCCAATCACACCTTGTTCCTGTCCCAAGCATCCAACTCAAACAGTCAAAACAATCAACTGCCACCTCTATTGTCTCCCAAAAGACTTTAGTTGTAAAATCTACGAAATCAGCTAGATCTGATGTGTCTGGAAGACAATCAGGATCAAAGGATTTTTCCTCTACACCACTGACCAAAAAGAAGGAACAAGGGGGTGTACAAGGGGTCCTGGTAAAGAAGGGTGCTAAGATTGTTACTAACAAGGCTGTTGAGGATGTTCCTGTGAAAAGAAAGTTGAGGTTAATAGATGAAAGTGATTCTGAGGATGATATGCCTATCTCCTCCAAGTTTAAGATAAACAAGGAAGTTGCTGATACTGCTACTGAAGCCGTGGCACCTTCATCAAAGCCACAGAAGACAAGGAAATTATCAAAAAGCAGGTATCATATTCCTTTGAGGGTGCAAATGAAGGATACTGATATTCAGACATCAAATCCTGATGAGTCATCTATTCTTGATGCTCTAGAAAATCCTGATGTTGTTATTCCTGATGCACAAACAAAAACTGTCTCTATCTCAGACTCTCCAGCCTCTCCATCCAAGAAGATACTAGAAATTTCATGGAAGAAGGTTTCTGAGACTTCTTCCATGGTTGGTCTTACACCTCCATTGCATAAAAAGAGGAAAACAGCAGAGATAGTTTTCAAGAGACTCGAGAAGCTGAAAGGATCAAGCCCACAAGAACCTGAATCTCAAAGTGATTCAGCAGCTACTGAAGATCCTTCCACACAAGAACCACTCAATCAAAGTTTGAGTGAAGGCTTAGCTATTGGAATGGTCCCACAAGAACCATTTTCTCAAAGGGAGAATGAAGACACTTCTATTCCAGCCCCACAAGAACCATCTTCTCAATGTGAAGATGCAGGCAAAGCTACAGCTTCTAAGAAATTTCCTGACAATGCTCAAGGGATTTCTAGTGAAAATGAAAGATTGGTCGAAGACACTGTCAATGAGGGAAGCACACAAGAACCTCCAACTCAAAGTGTTGAAGTAGCTTCTGAACCTCATGCTACACAAGAACCATCAGTATCATATCCTGATGCAAGCTTATCTAATCCTGACGGTGTTTCTCCTAACGCTAGTGGTGCTCTTGATGATAAGCTAATCCTGATACAGCCACTTAGCTCAAGACCAATGACAGATTCTATCACAACATACCAGGATAAGCTAAAAGGTATTGCTATTCCTAATCCTGATGTTACTCTTGATTCTGATGCTGATGATAGTGATGATAGTAATGATGATAACAATGAAGAGAAGGATCAGCTTGCCAGAGTTATTAAATCTAGTCTTGGAACCAACTTTGGTTCATCAAGCACATTCATGGCTGGCAAGGCTTCTACTTGAAAAGATCTCAGACAAGATTTTTCTGTTCCTTCTGAAATTTCACCTGCTGAGGCACTTAGACAATATGAATGGAACAATTCATGGTACAGATCTTCTGAATCCGTTAGCTTTTCTTATGCTTTGGATCATGCCTATGATGCAGTGAAATTGATTGAGAATCAAGATTTAAAGAATCATTTGAAGGCAACTACTCTTTTAGCAAAAGGCCTCAAACATGAAATTGATTCTATCAAGGCTGCTACAGAATTAGTAAGGACTGACATTTCTCAAAACTTCACAAAGGTGCCTACTGCTTTTCAACTAAGAGTGGTGGAATCCCAAGTCAAGTCAGTCATTACTGAACAAACTTCCATCAACAGCAGAATTGATTCACTTGATTCTAAGGTAACTGATATACAAACCTCTCTTGCCTTAATTTTGAATTTATTGTCAAATAATGATGTCAAAAAGGGGGAGAAGGTAAGTTCTACAAAATGTACACCTGATCTAGTATTAAGAAATACTGATGATGATACTGGAGATGATGGTGGTGACAAAGTTTTACAAGGAGAAACCTCTGATGTTGCTGTTATGAAGACAATTCAAACTTCTCAAAGTCAAACAACGCAGTCTACTCATGTTTCTGATTCTAGAGTAAAGACAGTGAGAACATTGATGCAATCTCAAATCCTGATGGAAGAGCAAATCTTGACAGGTGATCAAATCCTGATGAATGATCAAATCCTGACACCTGGTCATGGACATACACTTTCTACAATTCCTGAAGGTGATGAAGATGTACTCATTGATAATCCTGAAGATGCATCAATCTATTCCAGAAGTTTTCAACAAGAGATGGAAGGGTTATGACTCTTTATCATACTGATAAAAGGGTTCAACAATTATTTGCAAGGAAAGTACTCTCTACAACAAGTGAAGAATATCCTGATCTTTCTCATGAAGAATTCTTAAATGCACAAAGAGAAATGATGGAAAGTTTCAAGAATCCTGCTCCTGCTAAAGGTAGAGGAGGCAGAGATAGAAGAGGAAGAAGAGGATCTTCAAATCAGGTTATGCCTAGAGAAACAAGGTCTAGAATTCTAAGAATTGAAGAAATTTCTGAACCTACTCAAATTCCTGAAGTTCCTTTTGGTGATGATGGAATTGTTGAAGAAGAACCAGAATTGAGAAGAAGACCAAAATAATCAACTCTCAGCAATACAAATCAAATTGAAGAATCTAATCCTGATGTTGTTCCTGACAATATTCAAGATCCTGATGATTCTGAAATTCTGCAAGAAGTTGATTTATTAATTCTTTCTACAGTGGTTGATTCTCACAATAAGGAAGTAGATGAAGAAGAAGAAGAAGACAGAAGAAGAAGAATAACAAGGTCAACAAATAGAGATTTTCAGCTCTATAAGCAAAAGCTCAAAACTTCAAATGAAGGGTTGTGGAGAAATGCAAGAAGGCAGCAACCTCAGCTAGAGAAGAGTTATGCTTATGAGAAGGAAAAAGATAAGAAGTGGAAACACATAGACACACTTAGGTGTGATAGACCTATTCTATTTCAGTCTGGTGGAATTATTACAAGTGCCTCCAGTGTTATTGATTTATCTGATATGGTTAGATCAAAAGCACTCTGGTTAAAGATGTTTTCAACCCTGAGGCAAATGCCAAGTAATTCAAGAGGAGGTATTGGACACAGGGATGCTGAATTTCTGAATCTACCTTATGTTGATCCTTACTCCTTGACTGAAATTGGAGGTATTTTAACTTTTGAAAACCTGAACAATTTATTATCTGTTGATATAGTTATAGATTGTCATGATGGTTATGAAAAGAAAGAAAAGCTTCTGTACTTCATGAAAGATGGCACTGTGAAGATTCTATCCATTCAAGACTTGTTGGTGAAAACTACAAAGGAACTGAAATATGTTCATTATCTGTTAAGATGGAAGAATGAAGTGTGCAAAGTGTGGAGTGACATGATCTTGGTAACAATTAGAAGAAGACTGGATGGAAACATAAATTTCAATGTCAATTATACTCCCATGTACTTAAATCAAAGAGGTCAGGATGTGGAAATGCAAAGGGGCACTGTTGTTAAAGAAGTGACTTTTGGCATGACTCAACTTACTCTCAATCCTGATGGGAAGGAAATTGCTTATCTTTTGCTTGAAGAGCATAGTCTTCAGAGAATCTCCATACAAAATCTCAGAGCAGCTATCTACCAGATTAATGAGGAAGATGAAGAACTCAGAAATCTTAAGGAAAGACTGATTCAAATTCTTGAAGAAAAAGAAGAAAATTTGTTATCCAACTTCTTGAAGATGAATCTGTTCTATCAAAGAATTTAAACAGATAAGTTGCTGCTGTAAATATTTGTACATTTTGTAAATATGTTTTTGACATCATTGAATCTAGGAATCTATACTTTATTTCACAAAGTATGAGATTGGGGGAGATTGTTAGATCAAGATTCAATGATCGTCAGGATCTAGACTCAAATGATCAGGATTGCTGACGTCATCAGTACAACATGGTCATCAGTATTTGATCAAGCGTCAGTATCAGGATTGTCATCAGGATATCTACATCACAACTGGGATCAGGATTGATTATCAGTACTGGAAGCTGATCAGGATTTCTATTTCAAGTTATATTTGGAGTCTAGTTAAATAAGGAATATTATTTTGTCGGTTCCTTATTTATAGTAATGAAGCTATCGATTTAGGATAGGTTTCAATCTTTGTAATTGATTAGGACTTATCATGTAATTGATAGAGAAGCTGTGTACTATATAAACACAGTTTTAGGTTTCAATTTATATCGATCACATACACGAGTATCTTTGGAACCTAGCAGCTCTCAAGAACATCAGAATTTCTTGAGAGAGTTTGTAAAAGTTTTATATCATATTTAATAAAACTATTATTATTCTTTCATATTTGTGATACATAATTTATTAAGTCGAGAATCTTATACAATTGTATTCAACCCCCCTTCTACAATTGTTTATTACTGGGCAACAACTCAAGGACCCACAACTGGTATCAGAGCAACAGATTGATATACAAATCTGAGATCATGACGAGTATACAGAAGTCGAGTAGTATCAAGATCCCAACTTTTGATAAAGAGAACTACAATTTGTGGAAAAGAAAAATCTCACTGTTTATCAAAGCTGCGAATCCACTGTATGTTGGAATCCTCGAGAATGGTCCCTTTATTCCACAGAAAGAAATTGCAGCCTCGACCGTTGATGGTGTTGTTATTCCAGCACACTGGGTTCCCAAGAAGCCATCCGAGTTTTTAGAGCCATAAAAAGAAAAGATTGTTTTGGATGACTACTTGCAACTCATTCTACTTGACTCTCTCTCGTTGGATAAAGCCATGTGTGGGAATGTCATTGGATGTTCATCAGCCAAGGAAATATGGAACAAAATCGAGCTGTTATGCGAAGGAAGTGAAGAGGTCAGGGAGAACCAAAGACAAATTCTTGTCTCCCAGTATGAAGCCTTCATGGCAAAGCCTAGTGAAGAACTTACTCAAATGTTTGAGAGATTTAGCAAACTTATCACAGAACTCCAGATTCATGGCAAGTTCTATGAGAAAAAGGAACTCAACCTTAAGTTTTTACTCACACTTCCTGAGCACCTTGAGTACAAGGTCGCTGCAATTAGAGAAGGAAGAGACTTGAAAAGTGTCTCTCTTGAAACATTGTATGGTGTGCTCAAGTCATATGAGCTGGAACTCTTTCAAAAGAGAGCTATACAAAGTGGATCAAAAGGAAAGATGACCAACATGTCTGGTGCTCTTGTGGCTCATGAGCCAAAGATCACTTTGCTTAATGAAGCAGTTCAAATCATTCATCCAACTCAAGTATCTTCCTTGAAGATTGAAGAGGTGGTGGATGATGAGAAAGTGGTGTTGCAACTGGATGATGTTGAAGATGAGGAGTTCTACTCTATAGAGGAGATGGAAAATATGGATAATCCAACCATGGCTTTTATGGCAAAGAAGTTTAAAAACATAAGATTTAGAAGAAACAAGCCATACAAGCCTCAGGGTCAAACATCAAGGTTCGGTAAAGGGAATTTCTCCAAGACTGCTGGCAATGCTACAAGAAGAGGATACAAAACTGGAATGGTGGATAGGTCAAAGTTTAGATGCTACAACAGCAATGAGCTTGGTCATTTTGCTACTGAATGCAGAAGACCAAAGCAGAATCAGAAAATGGACAAATTGTAATATCCCAAATTTCTGTAATAATTAAAACCTTGATGAATAGTGAATTTTCCACTGATGAATAGTAATTTTGCTGATGAAATTTTTTTCAGACCACCCTATGTAGGTGACATGGAATGAATGTTTCGAAGTTATATTATCGATGTATAGGAAGAATAAAAGAATGTAAACGCGATCAGAATCAGAAGATTCCCATCCGAGTTTTAAATCACTATTCACTGGACAATCAAGGACGTATTAATTTGATCGTTTTAAGAAAGTATGTGGAATGAGAAATACATGATCATAGCTTAAACCAATATGAGAAACCTAAGATTATATATTAGACAAAGGTAATGGAAGGATAAAGGAAGTACCCGAGCTTTGGTACAGAGAAACGTCTTTAGAACCACTGGAAACTATCGCGAAACAAAAGCGTAATAAATTATGGATTAAACCCTAACCAAAGGAGGAGTATTATATGAGATCATCAAGTGCAATATATAAAAGAATTGAGGATGCAAAGAATGACATAAGCATGATGCAAGGGGATGACATAAGCATGACCAAGTGATGACAAAGTGGTGAATCACCACCTTGTCACCATTTTCACCACCACCGCAAGTTCAATTTTAGCCTTGTCATTGATGACAAGTCTTGATTTTAGCCACACAAATTAATTGGCAAGGTATTAAGGTTAATTAGACAAAATAAAAAGGAAAGAAACAAAAGAAAACAAATCAAGAAAAGATGCATCAAGGAAGAACATCAACATTCGGCTATTTCTTCTTTCCAAGAGCTTAAAAATTTTGCTCCAACTTCCACTCAACCATAATTCTTGATCTTGAGCTCTAAATCACCCCCTTCCAATATCCAAGGTAGATCTCTAATCTTAGCCTCATCCATGTATGATAGCTTGATCAAAAATGGATTAAAAGTTGATGATGAATAGTGATGTGAATAGTAACCTCATAGAATCTTGTTTTGTTTTGATGATTTTAGGTTTGATTAACATAGTTAAGGAGCAAGGAAGGATATATCACCCATATATAGCCTTTGTTAAGATCCAAGGAAGGTATAAAACTTCTTTCTTTTTAAGATTTTTGCTTGATCTAGTAGTTAGAAGTGTTTGATTAGAACTATGTTAAGATAAAGCATGTATGCATGATTTTAAGCATGTTTAATGGTTGATTTGTGGATGAACTTGTGAAATAGAGTGTGACCTTGTTTGGACAGATAAATGGTAGTATAAGCTTGAGTTTGATTGGTGGTTGGTTGATGGTTGATTGTAGTTTGGTTGAGTGTTTAAAAAACACGGGAAGTACGCATAAGCGCCGTTACCATGTCGGATTTTACTTAGGTAGTTTAGACAGAAACCACGACTGCAAAACAGGGCATAAACTTGAGGTTTCTGACCATGAGCATGTAGGCTCTGTTTCCTAGATTATTTTAGCGAAAGAATCGTATCGTTTTGATTTACGGTTTAGGAGTAACGTCCGTTTTAGTAAAAGCGGTTTCGCGTAACGAGATAGTTCATTGTATGAACTTTGAGATAGGGATCAAGCCCTTTAAAATTGGAATTGGATTGAGATATTAAAATGGATACTAGTATGTATAATAAGGAAAGGAAGCCTAGAAGGGTTTGAGTTAAAAATATGAGTTGGTGATTTTATAAAAATACGCGAACGAAAGTTGCGCGAGAGAAATACCCTTAAGGGGATGGTTTAAAACAAGGAAATAGTAAAGTAAAAGAACTTGGGATTTGTGAATGGTTTTCACCCAAGCTTTTGACTTAGAGGTTTACGGAACGTCATGAGGTTATAGAAGACCGAGAGCGAGACGTTTGACTTTTATTAATAGAACTTGAGTGCTTAAGTTAAGGCACATTAAATGGTTCTAGGGGACTGACTGTGAATTCTGTATCTTATTATAGATCGACGCGCACACTCTCAAGCCCCCACTACCACACCACCAAGACCCCAAGGCAAGTTTTCAAACCCTGTACCATATAATGATGTTGTTGTGATATGTGTTGTGGTATTGCTATATATGCTGCTTTATACTGTAAAATAATGTAAAACTGTTTGTGCTTTGTAAAAAGCTGTATAAGGTATAAGGTTTATATGCTAGCTAAGTACTAGATATATACCAGGGTTAAGGATTAAAGACTCCAAGTATAGAGTACTAGTACAATGGTTTTAAAAACTTAGACCGGGAGTCAAATTATTATTTATTTTAGACTGCTGTCAAAAGCTGGAAGGTTCCAGGGACAGTTATATTTTAAATGTCTATTAAATATTCCAATATCTATATTATGGGATATTTAAGGTGAGATATTTGAATAATATTATAATAAATATTATTTGAATATTATTTAATTAAAGTGAATATTATTTTTTGAATATTCACTTAAGTGTTTATATTGAATAATAATTCAATATTTATTAATTGATTATTATTTAATTAAGTGAATATTATTTTGAATATTCACTTAAGTAGTTATATTGAATAAAAATTTAATATTTATTATTTGAGTATTTATTAAAATACTCCAAAAATGATTTAAAATCATAGAACCTTATTATATGATCCAAGGTTCTATTATTTACACAAATATGTAACTTTCTGATTTTTAGAAAAGATATTAAAATTAGAGATTCCCCAACTATTATCTTAAGATAGTTGAAGGTAATTAAATGCAAACAATATTTATTTCCAACTCATCGAAAACTGGGAATCTAGTTCAAGAATTCGAGGACAGTGATTTACTTCCACTGTTCCTTTAAAGTATCTATAACTAGGCGATGGCTCCCCCATTCAAATAAGAGTTTTTCAAACTCACTGAACTCTGATATTTCAATAAACTCCCTGGTCATGATTTCAAAGTACGTAGTAATCATCGGTAGTCTCGTTGACTAAGGTCAACCCACACTTTGACTTACTCCTTTCAATTACTCTGGAGTAAGGTGTTCTAAACGGTTACAAAGTTTTGACAAGTATTCGTACTTGGGAAATGTGGAATTAAATTCCGATTTCCGTTTCATTAATGTTTTTCTTCTTGGGAATTGGAAAGGCCTACACGGCAATGAAATAGGTGCCGGGGTAGTGCCAAATTATCAAGGCTTACCCGGTGATGAAATAGGCCCGAGGTAGTGATCTCTTGCGTGCTAAGGCTTACCCGGTGACTAAATAGGCCCGAGGTAGTGATCTCTTAGCACAGTGGCCCGTATGCGGTCAGGGTGATAACCGAACAGGAAGTCGTCCTTCTACTAGTAGAAAAGAAAAATTACGATACAACGGCTGATCACCGTGTATCGGGTGTTCCAGTACATTCCCTTCCCTCCAATTGGAGTTGAGCTGCACATTGTAACAAAAGCCTAGGCGCTGAGTTACTGATAATGTGACAGTAATGAGTAATGATGTTCCTCATACAATAGTCGTACTGTATGGTATGTTTTGACGAAAAGAGAAATAAATATATCATTATGTATACGAATGAGGTTTTAAAGGTTTTCCTTTATGATATAAGCTTACTTATATGCTTATGCTGTATTGTATTATTGCTGGGCCGAGTGCTCACTCTTGCTTTTTCTTTCTATACATATATATCACAACACAACAGCTAGAGTAGATGGCCAGGATTCGTCGTACCGCTCGGAAGCGCGTCAGGGACATACAGGCCGCCTGTAGCATGGTTGTTACAGAGGATCAGGTAGAAGTAATGAGTTGGTTCGGAGTGTAACTCTTGTTGCTCCGGTTTAATTATAAGTATCACTTATGTATATTAATGAACAAGAACAAACTTTTACGCTAACTTATGATTTCACATAGAAATCATATTTGTAGTAGGTTGCAGTATTTTACTTTTGGGTTGTAATAACTTTAATTTGTGGATCATATGACTACTGTATTGTAAGTTCGTTTCTGAGACATAACTGGCGTGAGTATATTGATGGTGGGGTCACCATGTGTGATGATTTATTGTTTTATAGTTCAAGTATTAAGTGTTTGTACGGAACAAGATGGCGTTAGGAATAATAAATGCAACTATAATAATAAGAAGAACTCTCATCGAGTTCATGATTGGGCTACCGGATGTAGCACCGACTGTTAAAACCCGCAAGGGAACTTTGATTACACAGTATAGTAACCTAGTTTTCGCTTGTATAGGTATTCGCGGCCGAGGAGGCTGATGACTTTGAGACCCAGCACGACGAGGCTCTGCTGGCGGCTGAGGACGACCCCGTGGACGACCCCATGGAGGATCTCGAGGAGGATACTGAGGACCCGGACGAGGATCCGGAAGAGGACCCCACGACTATGTTTGACTTTCCTACTTCTCCTATTCTCTCTCTTGAGGGATATTCGACTGATGATGATGATTCCACTGAGGGGGATCAGGTTGTACCTGATGTAGTCACTACGGATGATGATGAGACTTCTGAGGACAGTGCTAGCCGAGGAGGCGTCAAGATGTACCCTCTGCCTACTATGAGAGCCCTTACCCCTCCTGTGCCCCCATTGAGCCCGCTACCATCAGACGATGACTATGATCTTGCCCCTAAGGGATATGAGGAGGACCAGGCTATGACTGATCCAGACACACCTCCTCCCTCCCCTACTGGAGTACCTACTGTGATCCATGACTGGATGATTGGCCGGCTGACCACTGACGTGGCAGCGGCAGAGGCTAGAGCTGATGAGCTGAGGAGACAGTTGGCAGCGGAGAGAGAGATCTGTCGTTCTTATCAGGACGGGATGAGGTGTATGACTCCTCTGGAGATGAGACTTGAGATTTCCCGCATCGAGTGGTGAGCTATGGTCCGCATGAGAGGCATGTCTGTTATTGCTGAGGGACTGGTACCCCGACTAGCCACAGAGAGGATTTGGGCAGATGCTATGGCGCGTGTCAGGAACCTGACCCGCTCGGATGGGGAGACTTGATAGGTGATAGATAGCTTAGTTCTCTAAACTCAGATGGCCGTTAGTAGTGCCAGTTTTTGTGGGATGGTTCTGATGTATAGTAGTATCCTTTCTGAGTTAGAGATAGGCTAATCAGACTGACGTAGCAGATGTTGACAGGTTGACTGGTAGTACTTATCTTTTGACTGTTGTACGGACGATGTATTTCAGCAGTGTATTCGCTTTTGTTGGAACTCAGTTTCAGTACCTCGTGACTTTATGTCACTTATGTATATATTCGTACCTTTCAGTTTCTTTAAAGCTTTCAGTCTTAAATTTGATATCCCCTGCTATTTCAATTGTTTTACAAGTTATTAGTTTTGACATATAAACTGTGCAACCCCATCTTGACAAAATATATATATATATATATAATATATTTTTATTTACAAATAAAAAGAGTTTTGTGTGAGCAAGGATGATTTCCAAGATTTTCACCAAGGACTCAATTGATTCAACCAAATATTTTGTAAAAAGAAACAAATGGGTTTAATAAAAGTTTTTGTTTAAAAACATCAGGAAAATGCCACCCCGACGTATGGGAACCCGAGCACGCCTTGCCAATTCTGCGGCTCAGGGTAGTGTTAACCAGGAGATGAAAGGCAAGATTATCGTAATGAGGAAGAAAACCCAGACTTCCACGAGATGGAAGAACAAAACCATGAGGAAGGTGAGTATGAAGGAAGCGGAGAGGATGATGATTACAATGAGTTTGATGATCAGGACTACGAAGAGGAAGAGTATGAGAGTACTCAGAATGTAGAGGTCCCCGGTGGAAACCCAATGGACCAATTTATGCACCTACTCCGACAGAATTTGAACCAACATCCACCGCCACCACCACCAGGCCCCAATACTGCGGGGCATAGTGCTTTTAAGGCGTTTAAGTCTTTAGGACCCCCGTAATTTCAGGGATATGCTGACCCTGTTGAGGCAAGAGCTTGGTTGAAGGAAATGGAAAAATCTTTTGAAATCCTAGGTATTGAGGAAGCCCAAAAGACCGTCTTTGCTACTTACCTCCTGAAAGGGGAGGCTAACTACTGGTGGGAATCAAAGAAGAACCTAGAAACAAATACCGTTGTTACCTGGGCAAGGTTTACTACCTTATTTTTGGAAAAGTATTTCCCTGTGTTTATGGAAGCACAAATGGAAAGGAAGTTTTTGGAACTGAAACAGGATAACATGACTGTGGCAGAATATGAGGCCAAGTTTACTGAATTGTCTAGGTTTGTGCCAGATTTTGTCAATACTGACTTGAAGAGGTCAAGAAGGTTTCAGCAAGGGCTGAAACAATGGATTCAGAATAGAGTAGCAGTGTTGGAATTAACGGACTATGCGTCGCTAGTGTAAAAGGCAACCATAGTGGAAGTAGGTAGTGAGCAAAGTCAGAAAGGAAGAGAAGAGAAAAAGAGAAAGTTTGGTAGTCAAGGAGGAAGCTCGGTGAACAAGAGCTTTCCAGTAAGGACATTCGGAGGGACCAGGTCTCAGCCATTAAGGCATTCAGGATTCAGGAAACCAGAGAATAAGAGTCTAAGCTAGGGCGGCAGACAGACTGGAGTGTCCCGTTTTAATCAACCTCGACCCCCACTACCTGACTGCAAGACTTGTGGAAGAAAACACCTGGGAGAATGTGCCCTAAAGTCGGTAACCTGCTTCACGTGCAACAAGACAGGGCATTACTCCAACTCTTGCCCCCAAAACAATCAGAAGTGTTTTCAATGTGGGAAATTAGGACACGTGAAAAGAGACTGCCCTATGGTAAACCCTGCTGGCTCGAGAATCAGTGGAGCCGCCTCTAACAAACCCCCAACTGCTAGAACTTTCAACATGACGGTGAAAGATGCCGTAAGGGACACTAATGTGATAGCAGGTACCCTTTCACTCAACACCGTCAATGCAAATGTTTTATTTGATTCGGGAGCTACCAAGTCTTTTATTTCGAGGGATTTCGCGAGTCAGTTAAGACTTAGGGCGAAACCATTAAACGAAGTATTAGAGGTAGAAATAGCGAATCAGGAAGTAATTCCAGTTGATGAAATACACATAGACTGTAGCCTAGTAATAGAAGGTCAACAGTTTCGTGTAGATTTGGTTCCATTTAAATTAGGGGAATTTGATGTTATTCTGGGAATGGATTGGTTGTCGAGCAATGGTTCTCAGATAGATTGTGAAAGAAAGAAAGTTTGGATTAAAACGTCCGAAGGGCGGGAGGTCGTGTTCAAGGGACAACGACAAACCCGTAAGTTTTTGACCATGGCCCAAACCAAGAGGTTGTTGCGGCATGGGTGTGAGGCTTATTTAGCTTATGTGATAGATACAAGTCGAGAGGTTCCTAAGCTACAAAATATTCCTATAGTTAATGAATTTGAAGACGTATTTCCGGAAGACCTTCCGGGATTACCACCTGATAGGGAGATAGAATTCGCTATCGAATTAGCTCCAGGGACGGCGCCAGTTTCAAAGGCCCCGTACAGGTTAGCTCCGGTAGAAATGAAAGAGTTAGCTAGTCAATTGCAGGAATTGCTAGATAAGGGAATGATAAGACCCAGTGTGTCACCCTGGGGTGCACCAGTACTGTTTGTGAAAAAGAAGGATGGTAGTTTGAGATTGTGTATAGACTACCGCAAACTAAACAAGTTGACCATTAAGAACCGATATCCTTTACCAAGAATTGATGATTTGTTTGACCAGTTGAAAGATGCGGTTTACTTCTCCAAGATTGACCTGAGGACTGGATATCACCAGTTAAAGATAAAACCTAAAGATATACCCAAGACTGCATTTCGCACGAGGTATGGACACTATGAGTTCTTAGTAATGTCGTTCGGGCTAACAAATGCCCCAGCAGCCTTCATGGACCTAATGAATAGAGTCTTTAAGCAATACTTGGACAAGTGTGTCATAGTTTTTATTGATGATATTTTAGTCTACTCCAAGACAGAGGAGGAACACGCAGAACACTTGAGAATAGTGTTAGAGACTTTGAGGAAGGAAAGACTTTATGCAAAGTTTTCCAAGTGTGAATTTTGGTTGAGAGAAGTACAGTTTCTAGGCCATGTAGTCAGCAGTGATGGAGTGCTAGTTGACCCTGCTAAGATAGAAGCTGTTTCAAATTGGGACAGACCGACCACCCCGACTGAGGTGAGAAGTTTTATAGGCTTAGCCGGATATTATCGAAGATTTGTGAAAGATTTTGCCAAGATAGCAGCCCCACTGACCCGACTGACCCGAAAGACTGAGAAGTTTGAGTGGACTGAGAAATGTGAAAAGAGTTTTCAGGAATTGAAAAGGAGGCTAGTTACTGCCCCTGTACTGGAACTGCCAGATGGAAGAGGAAATTTTGTGATCTATAGTGACGCATCACACAAAGGGTTAGGATGCGTGCTTATGCAACACGAAAGGGTGATTGCATATGCTTCTAGGCAGTTAAAAGAATATGAGAGTAGATACTCTACCCATGATTTGGAACGGCCATAGTTTTCGCCTTAAAGATTTGGAGGCATTACTTATATGGGGAAAAGTGTGAGATCTACACAGACCATAAGAGCCTTAAGTACATTTTCACTCAGAAAGAGCTCAATATGAGACAGAGGAGATGGTTAGAATTAATCAAGGATTATGATTGTGAGATTCTTTACCACCCAGGGAAGGCCAATGTGGTGGCCGATGCCCTTAGTAGAAAGGAGAAACTCAAAATGATAACCTCCTCGGAGAAGTTAATCCAAGAGTTTGAAAAGATGGAGATGGAGGTTAAAATAACCGGAGATGGCACGGAGAAACTATTTGAGATCGCACTACAATCAGAATTGTTACAAAAGATCAAATTAAGTCAAGAACGCATGATGAGCGAAGGGAAAGAGCTAATGACAGGAGAGGAATTAAGGACTGAGAGAGACGGTAAGGGAGTTATGAGGTATACTTACCGGATTTGGATTCCTAATGATCAGGAATTAAAAGACGAGATTCTACATGAGAGTCATAGCTCAAGATATTCAATTCACCCGGGAAGTACCAAGATGTATAGGGATTTAAAGGAATATTATTGGTGGCCTAACATGAAAAAGGACGTAACCGAGTGGGTAAGCAAATGCTTGACCTGCCAAAGAGTAAAGGCAGAACACCAAAGACCCGGTGGACTCTTAAGACCCCTAGAGATTCCAGAATGGAAATGGGAACAAATAGCCATGGACTTCGTAGTAGGATTGCCACGAACCAAAGCTAATCACGACGCCATCTGGGTAATAGTAGACCGGTTGACGAAGTCAGCCCACTTTCTTCCGATTAATGAAAGATACACTGTCGATAGGCTAGTGGATATTTACATGAAAGAAATTGTTGCGAGACATGGAGTTCCAGTCTCCATTGTGTCAGACAGAGACCCCAGATTTAACTCCAAATTTTGGAGAAGCTTTCAAGAATGTGTAGGAACCAAGCTAAACATGAGTACCGCTTACCATCCCCAGACGGATGGTCAAAGTGAGAGGACTATCCAAACCTTAGAGGATATGTTGAGAGTTTGTGCCATAGATTTCAAAGGAAATTGGGATGATCACCTACCCCTGATAGAGTTTTCCTACAACAACAGTTTTCATGCCAGTATCGGGATGCCCCCGTATGAGGCCTTATATGGAAGGAGATGTCGATCACCCTTGTACTGGGATGAAGTTGGAGAGCGAAAAATGCTCGGACCCGAAATGGTCCAACAGACTAAGGATGCAATAGACCTTATCAGAGGACGGCTGGTAGCAGCCCAAGACAGACAGAAGAAATATGCAGACTTGGCCCGAAAGGACAAGGAATACGAAGTGGGAGATCTTGTGTTGTTGAAAGTATCTCCGTGGAAAGGATTGATGAGATTCGGAAAGAAAGGGAAATTGAGCCCTAGATATATTGGACCGTTTGAGATCTTGAGACGCATCGGGGAAGTAGCTTACGAGCTAGCCTTGCCCCCAAATCTGCAGCAAGTTCACAATGTGTTCCATGTGTCCATGTTAAGGAAGTACAATCCGGATGCCAGACACGTGGTGGAATACGAACAAGTAGATATACAACCAGACCTGTCCTATATAGAGCAACCTGTAGAAATCATTGACCGCAAGGATCAAGTGCTAAGGAATAAGGTTATAAAGTTGGTAAGAGTTTTGTGGAGAAATCATAATGTTGAAGAATCCACTTGGGAACTAGAGAGCGCAATGCTAGAAAAGTACCCTCATCTATTTTGATCTGATTCCAGGACGGAATCCTTGTAAGTAGGGGAGACTGTAATATCCCAAATTTCTGTAATAATTAAAACCTTGATGAATAGTGAATTTTCCACTGATGAATAGTAATTTTGCTGATGAAAATTTTTTCAGACCACCCTATGTAGGTGACATGGAATGAATGTTTCGAAGTTATATTATCAATGTATAGGAAGAATAAAAGAATGTAAACGCGATCAGAATCAGAAGATTCCCATCCGAGTTTTAAATCACTATTCACTGGACAATCAAGGACGTATTGATTTGATCGTTTTAAGAAAGTATGTGGAATGAGAAATACATGATCATATCTTAAACCAAGATGAGAAACCTAAGATTATATATTAGACAAAGGTAATGGAAGGATAAAGGAAGTACCCTAGCTTTGGTACAGAGAAACGTCTTTAGAACCACTGGAAACTATCGCGAAACAAAAGCGTAATAAATTATGGATTAAACCCTAACCAAAGGAGGAGTATTATATAAGATCATCAAGTGCAATATATAAAAGAATTGAGGATGCAAAGAATGACATAAGCATGATGCAAGGGGATGACATAAGCATGACCAAGTGATGACAAAGTGGTGAATCACCACCTTGTCACCACTTTCACCACCACCACAAGTTCAATTTTAGCCTTGTCATTGATGACAAGTCTTGATTTTAGCCACACAAATTAATTGGCAAGGTATTAAGGTTAATTAGACAAAAGAAAAAGGAAAGAAACAAAAGAAAACAAATCAAGAAAAGATGCATCAAGGAAGAACATCAACATTCGGCTATTTCTTCTTTCCAAGAGCTTAAAACTTTTGCTCCAACTTCCACTCAACCATAGTTCTTGATCTTGGGCTCTAAATCACCCCCTTCCAATATCCAAGGTAGATCTCTAATATTAGCCTCATCCATGTATGATAGCTTGATCAAAAATGGATTCAAAGTTGATGATGAATAGTGATGTGAATAGTAACCTCATAGAATCTTGTTTTGTTTTGATGATTTTAGGTTTGATTAACATAGTTAAGGAGCAAGGAAGGATATATTGTTGGGAACCACAGACTTGGGGTTCTACTACATTTTATGATACACAATTAAGGAGTGCGAAAAGAAAATCACCTTGTTAACGGTTGATTCCACGCTCTTCTATTGTATTCCCAAATTCCCTTGAGCGAAGTGTGGCCTCCGTCTTCTCAAGTTAACCTCTCTTCTTGCTCCTAGGTGGCTACAATATTTTTCTTAACCAACCCTAGCAAGAAGAGAATAAGAATATATATAGGGCTACAATAGGGATCATGGATAATTAGGTTGGGCCTTTTAATTACATCCTGGGCCTAGCCCAATGTAATTAAATATTAATTCAATCCACTAAAGAATTAATATTTGCACTACCTTTCCTAATACCGCAACTTAATTAATTAATTCGGTTCCAATATTATTTGCTTATTAAATTCCCCATGTTTAAAATAATGCATGCCCATTAATTAAATAAATTACTGATAATTCATTTAATTAACATCTTATATCCTTGATCATCCACTCTACCTTTATTTAATTATGCCGGAATAAATCCACCTGCAGGGTTTCACATAATTAAATCCTTTTGAGCTTTCAAGGGGACATCATTAACCCGAATATTATCAGGACATGGATTCCTTCAATAAATAATATTCACCATATATATTATTCCATCACCCAAAATATAATGATATAATTCAAAAGAATTATTTCATATATAAATCAAAGCATGTAAATAATATACACGTATCAATTACTATATCCGGATTAAGAACCTAAGCATTAATAATAACATAGAATCTTAGTTCACCTTCTTAATCAGTTTAAGGGAACAATTCTAAATTTGATCCTGTTCAATATACACAAAGTATACAAGTATTATTTAATAGTCAAGATAAACTATTCCCAAATAATACTTCAGTTATTTCAGTGGTTTGTCTAATTCCACTTAAACTGTGAACCCTTTATATTATATATAGACACTGATAATTTAATCTTCTGTTATCCCATTTGATACTAAATTATCCACAATATATAATAAATAGACAATGTAAAAATATGCAATCAAGATTCTCAATAAAATGGACAATGTTTATATACTACTAATGAATAGTTTAGTATAAAACCCAACAATCTCCCACTTATACTCAAGCTATTCTTTGAGTATATCAGTGTTTATTAATATAATCCGCTACCAGTTTAAATAACTATTCCGTGACCAGACATCTGACTCCTATCTCCTCCACGTGTTCTTCAAAAACCTTAGCTGGTAAACTCTTCGTGAAAGGATCAGCCCGGTTGTCCTTTGATGCTATATCAGTCACAATAATATCTCCTCGATTAACGAACTGTCGTATGAGGTGATACTTACGCTCAATGTGTTTTGCTGCTTTATGTTCTCGTGGTTCCTTTGTATTTGCAACAGCACCAGTATTATCACAATAAATTGTGATTTGCCGTGGCAAATTAGGAACTACATTCAAATCTAGCAGGAAATTCCGGAACCATATAGCCTCCTTGGCTGCCTCAGAGGCTGCCACATATTCAGCTTCCATGGTTGAGTCTGCGATGCATTTCTGCTTCACACTCCTCCATATTACAGCTCCACCTCCTAAAGTAAAAACACACCCCGAGGTTGACTTCCTCTTATCCCTATCTGTCTGGAAATCTGAATCGGTATAACCCACAGGAAACAAGTCTGAAGCCTTGTAAATTAACATATACTTCTTAGTCCTTCGCAAGTACTTAAGTATCGTTTTTACTGCACTCCAATGTTCCTGACCTGGATTGGACTGATATCTACTGACCATGCCTACGGCAAAGCAAATATCAGGTCTCGTGCATAACATGACATACATTAAGCTTCCACATGCTGAAGCATAAGGAACTGCTTTTATGTTCTCTATCTCCTTAGGTGTCTTAGGACACTGCTCCTTTGATAGAGAGACTCCATGTCTAAAAGGTAAATTACCCTTCTTAGAGTCCTGCATGTTAAAACGAGCCAATACCTCATCAATGTACGGTTCTTGAGATAAAGCCAACGTTCTTTTCTTGCGATCTCTTATAACTTTGATCCCAAGAATGTATGCGGCTTCACCTAAGTTTTTCATTTCAAATTGTTTGAACAACCATGCCTTAATAGATGACAACATCTCTACATTGTTTCCAATGATCAAAATGTCATCTACATATAGTACTAGAAAAACCACTGCATTTCCTTCACTTTTCCTGTACACACATGCTTCGCTTGGACTCTGATCATAACCATTTGTCTGGACGGCCTGATCAAAACGAATGTTCCACTCCCTGGAAGCTTGTTTCAGTCCATAAATGGACTTCTTAAGCTTACACACTAGATGCTCTTGGCCCTCTTTGATGAATCCCTCTGGTTGCTGCATATGGATGTTTTCATCAAGACTTCCATTTTGGAAAGCTGTCTTGACATCCATTTGCCAAATCTCATAATCGAGATGAGCTGCTATAGATAAAAGAATCCGGATTGACTTAAGCATGACTACCGGAGAAAAGGTTTCCTCATAATCAATTCCTTGTTTCTGAGTATACCCTTTCGCAACAAGTCTTGCTTTCCAGGCTTTCACCTTTTTGTCAGATCCTCTTTTTCTTTTGTAGATCCACTTGCATCCAATGGGTTTTACACCACTGGGTGGTTCCACGAGATCCCAGACTTTATTGGAATACATAGATTCCATCTCAGATTGCATAGCCTTTTGCCAAAGATCTGCATCCTTATCTTGCATTGCTTCTTCGTATGTCCTGGGATCCTCATCATGTTCACCAGAGACTAAGTCCGAAGACTCTCCCAAAAACATGAACCTCTCAGGTTGTTTAACAACCCTCCCACTACGACGAAGCATTGGAGTGGTATTAGTGATAGGTTGTTCATTTACTTGTGGTTGTTCTACTTTTGTTCCCTTGGGATAACCCACAAACAGCCTCACTTCTGTACGAGAATCTAACTTAGTCACGTTCTTGTTCAGCACATGTGCTGGACAACCCCAAATCCGAATGTGTTTCAAACTAGGTTTGGTACTAGTCCACAATTCTTTTGGAGTTTTTGGAACTGACTTAGAAGGTACCAAGTTTAGAAGATAAGCCGCTGTTTCTAGAGCATGCCCCCAAAACGACTTGGGTAAATTCGAATAACTCATCATCGATCTAACACTCTCTAAAAGAGTCCGGTTCCTTCTTTCTGCTACACCATTCTGCTGAGGTGTGCCAGGTGCAGTCAACTGGGATGAAATCCCATGTTCTGATAAATATTCTCTAAATTCTCCAAGCAGGTATTCGCCCCCACGATCTGATCGTAGTGACTTGATACATTTTCCTGAATGTCGCTTTTCCGCACTTGCTTTGTACTCTTTGAATTTTTCAAAGCACTCAGACTTGCGGTGCAACAGATAAATGTATCCATATCTCGAATAATCATCAATGAAAGTGACAAAATATTCATACCCACCTCTCGCTTGGATATTCATAGGTCCACATAAATCAGTATGAACCAATTCTAACACATCTTTGGCTCTATTTCCTTTTGCCTTAAAAGGTCTACTGGTCATTTTTCCTTCCAAGCAAGATTCACAGACTGGAAATGGCTCCACTGCCAACGAGCCTAAAGGCCCATCTACTACCAATCTTTGAATCCTCCTTAAGTTAATATGACCTAATCTCAAGTGCCAAAGATATGTTTGGTTCAATCCAGAAGGTTCCTTTCTTTTACTAGAGGTAGAAAGTGTATTCTTAATTTCACTTGGTTGCAGCATTGGTTCTATAGGATTAATAATATATAAATTGTCTTGCAATGTACCAGAACATATAACTCGTTTATTCATCATAATGGAAACATTACGATCCAAACAAACATTATAACCATCCATAGCAAGTTTAGAAACCGAAATTAAATTCCTTCTAAATGAAGGTACATAAAGACAATTATTCAAAACCAAAATCCTATCATAACCAAAAGATAAAGAAATAACTCCAACTGCAACCACTGCTACTTTCGTAGCATCTCCCATGAACACATATATCTCGCCATCTCTAAGCAGCCTGGTTTTCTGGAACCCCTGCATGGAATTACAAACATGATCAGTGGCTCCTGTGTCTACACACCAAGTGCTCGTAGACATAGCCGCTATATATGTTTTCGTAACAAGAGAAAGAGACATACCAGCATTGTTCTTCTTAGACAGAGGACAATCCTTTTTTCAGTGACCCGACTGCTTGCACTTGAAGCACTTGCCCTTAGGCTTCTTCACTGAATTCTGAACTCCCAATGGTTTCACAACTTTATGTGTCTGAACCTTCTTCTTCTTCTTTCCTTTCGGCTTTGAAGAAGAAACTTTCTGTTAGATATAATTGCTAATGTTTGTTTATCAGTGTTTAAGCAACAGGTACTGGTCAGAGTTTATCAGAAGCCGATCAGAGTTTAGTTAAACTCTGATAGGGTAAAGAGTTTAAAGGAAGCTAGTCAGAGTTTATTTAAAGTCTGACAAGGTGATAGTTGAATTAGCTGTCGGTGCAGAATTGAAGATTCTAGAAGCAATACATTCTGAAGATGGAAAGAAGCAGAATATATTGATACAGCTAAGGAAACAGGATAGAAGATAAGAAGCAATCCTTAATTGATATGAATTGTATAGCTAACTTGTAGGAATATCAATTAGAGAAGGATTGTATGTAGCTGTGTACTATATAAACACAGATAGGTTATCCCTAGAAGGGACGCGATCATTGAGATATTATTCTTGTAACCTAGAAGCTCTTTATGATTCATTAACATCATAAAGAGAGAAGCTGTTAATAAGATTACAGTTTTATTGATTCATAAACAGTGTTATTAATTATTGTTATTCTCATACATACTTGATTATATTGTGTATTCGGCCTAACAATTGGTATCAGAGCCAAGGCTGTTTAATATATACAGTTTTACGATTAAAACACAGTAATAATCATGTCTGAAGAAAATCAAAATCAAGTTCCTCCTGCGGCTGAACAGGTTAAGCCAAATTCTGTGAGTCGATATGAAACTATCAGGGTTCCAATTCTCAGGCCAATAGAGTATCCGATATGGAAGGTGAAGATGACCATGTTTCTGGAGGCTACAGATCCAGAATATCTTGACAGAATCAATAATGGTCCTCATAAGCCAACTAAATTATCTCCTGCTGTTGGTGATAAAGAACAGACACTGATTCCAAAGGAAAAGAAAGATTATACTCCTGAAGACATCTCATCAATTGCAAAGGATGCAAAGGTTAGACATCTACTCCACAG
The DNA here is from genome assembly GCA_030848705.1 of Heracleum sosnowskyi. Classification (NCBI taxonomy): domain Eukaryota; kingdom Viridiplantae; phylum Streptophyta; class Magnoliopsida; order Apiales; family Apiaceae; genus Heracleum; species Heracleum sosnowskyi. The sequence continues at coordinate 2,428,877 of JAUIZM010000022.1, read as the reverse complement.
TGCTTTAGATAATGTTATGTCTAACAGAGTAATTGGCTGCAAAACGGCAAAGGAAATCTGGGATGCTTTGGAAGTAAGGTGTCAAGGAACCACTGCTATAAAGAAGAACAGGAAGACAATACTCACACAGGAGTATGAGCACTTTGATTCAAGATCTAATGAAACCTTGACTGAGACTTATGACAGGTTTTGTAAATTACTGAATGATCTGTCTCTGGTTGACAAAGAATATAATCTTGAAGAGTCAAATCTCAAGTTTCTCTTATCTCTACCTGAAAAATGGGATCTGAAGACGACCTCAATCAGAGATAATTATGATCTTGATGATACAGATCTTGATGAGATTTATGGCTTGTTAAAGACTCACGAACTTGAGATAGATCAAAGAAACAGAAGATCAAGCAAGAAGACAAAATCTGTTGCTCTCAAAGTTGAGGAGAAGCCCATTGAAAAGAAGGAATCATCAAAGAAGAAAGCCAAGGGAAAGGCTTTAGTCATTAAATCTGAAAGTGAGTCATCAAACTCTGATGATGACTCAAACTCTGATGAAGCTTCTGACTCTGAGGATGATGAAGAACAGTTGATGCAAATGGCGGCATTGATGGTGAAGACCTTCAAGAAGATGGGATTCAAGAACTCCAAGAGAGGAAAGAGATTCTCAAGGAGAGATTCAAATTCTGAGAAGAAGAATTTCAGAAAGTCTGATGGAAAAGATACCAAGTCTGGAAAGAAGGACAAATCTGAGATCCAGTGCTACAAGTGCAAAGAGATGGGTCACTATGCTCCAGAATGCAAGAAAGGAAAAACTGGAAAAGCACTCGTCTCTAAAGGCAAAGACTGGGCAGATACTTCAGATTCTGATGATGGAGAAAATTATGCTCTTATGGCAACTGTCAAAGATGAGACTGAATCATCAGAAAATAAGGGTATAATAGAGAGCACACTTATCTTGGACAGTGGATGCTCAGGACATATGACTGGAAATAAAGCCCTGCTATCAGACTTTGTGGAGAAGGATGGCCCAAAAGTTTCCTATGGAGATGGCAACGTAGGACATACTCTGGGATATGGCAACATTAATCTTGGAGGTGTCATCATCACTAATGTAGCTCTAGTCTCAGGACTCAAGCACAATCTGTTATCTGTGAGTCAAATCTGTGACAGAGGAAACCATGTAGATTTTCATAGTGAATACTGTGAAGTTATCAGTAAATCTACTGGAAAAGTTGTTCTAGTTGGACACAGGCGCAACAACATTTATGAAGCAAGTTTGGTAACAAACTCTGATGGAAGTACATTGTGTCTGACTGCAAAGATGTCAAATGAAGAGAGTTGGAATTGGCACAAGAAGCTCTCTCATCTCAATTTGAACAACATCAATGAGCTGATAAGAAAGGATCTTGTAAGAGGACTTCCAAAATCAATACTCAGTCTAGATGGCCTATGTGATTCTTGTCAAAAGGCCAAACAAAGGAAGTCATCTTTCAAGAGCAAATCTGAATCTTCAGTAGTGGAACCTTATCATCTTCTACATGTTGATCTTTTTGGACCAGTGAATATAATGTCAATGGGCAGAAAGAAATATGCTCTAGTAATTGTTGATGAATATACTAGATATACATGGGTGTATTTCTTGTCAAAGAAGGATGAAACTGCTCAAATTCTAATGGATCATGTAAATCTACTGGACAAAGGATCACAGCACAAAGTCAAAATAATAAGGAGTGATAATGGAACTGAATTCAGAAATTCATTCATGGAAGCTTTCTGCAAGGAAAGAGGGGTGAAACAAGAATTTTCTGCACCTGGCACTCCACAGCAAAATGGTGTAGTTGAAAGAAAGAACAGAACTTTAATTGAAGCAGCCAGAACTATGCTTGAAGAAGCAAAATTACCAACTTATTTCTGGGCAGAAGCTGTTCAAACTGCTTGTTTTACTCAAAATGCTACACTGATCAACAAGCATGGGAAAACACCATATGAGATGGTGAAAAATAAGAAGCCAAATTTGAAATATTTTCATATATTTGGATGCAAATGCTTTGTGTTGAAGACTCATCCTGAACAGTTGACAAAGTTCGAGTTAAAAGCTGATGAAGGAATTTTTGTTGGCTATCCACTGTCAACAAAAGCATTCAGAGTTTACAATCTAAGAACTAAAGTGATCATGGAATCCATACATGTGTCATTTGATGACAAGAAAATAATTGGACTTGAAGACAAGGATGGATATGATCAACTACGTTTTGAAAATGAAGATCTACTCTCTGATGATATAAACTCTGATGAAGCAGGGTTGACAAACTCTGACGAAGCATACTCTGAACCTCTACTGGTAAATACTGGAGAAACTGATAATTCTCAAATTGAACAAAATAGAGAACCAGTTGAGGGGGAGCGTGAAGAAGCTCAACATGACACAGCAAGTGAGTCAGTTGAGGAAACTGATTCAAACTCTGACAATTCAAACTCTGAGTCATCAAATTCAGGGGGAGCCTCAGAGAATGTAGAAAGTCAACATATGAATCAGGAGAGCATGGATCAAGGGGGAGGATCCAACAATGATGCAAGAAACCACTTACCATCAACAAGAAAGTGGACACAGGCACACACACCTGATCTCATAATTGGAGATCCTGATGCTGGTGTAAGAACCAGAAGTGCAACAAATAATGAGTGTCTGTATCATGCTTTCTTGTCTCAAACTGGACCAAAGAACAGATCAATTGTAGGTACAAAGTGGGTTTTCAGAAACAAGACTGACAGTGATGGTGTGATTACAAGGAATAAGGCTAGACTTGTGGCAAAAGGTTATTCACAACAGGAAGGAATTGACTATGATGAAACCTTTGCTCCAGTTGCAAGACTGGAGGCTATAAGGATTTTTCTGGCCTATGCTGCACACAAGAAGTTTAAAGTCTTTCAGATGGATGTGAAAAGTGCTTTTCTCAATGGGAAGCTTGAAGAAGAGGTATTTGTTGAACAACCACCAGGATTTGTAGATTCCAAGCATCCAGATTATGTCTACAGGCTTGATAAGGCATTATATGGACTAAAGCAAGCACCAAGAGCATGGTATGAAACTCTTGCTCAATTTCTTTTAGAAAGTGGGTTCACAAGAGGTACAATCGATAAAACCTTGTTTTATTTCAATTCTGGTGATGATTTGCTTTTAGTTCAAATTTATGTAGATGATATTATTTTTGGATCTACTAATGACAAACTTTGTAAGAAGTTTGCAAAGCTTATGCAATCCAGGTATCAAATGAGCATGATGGGAGAGCTTAGTTATTTTCTAGGCTTACAGGTCAAACAAACAGATGATGGTATTTTCATAAATCAAGCAAAATATACCAGAAATCTTCTCAAGAAATTTGGTATGCTTGATAGTTCATCTGCTACTACTCCAATGGCTACTGCAACAAAGCTAGACAAAGACACAGGAGCCTCAGTAGATATGACTAACTACAGAGGAATGATAGGGTCTTTACTGTATCTTACTGCAAGTAGACCTGATATCATGTATGCAACATGTCTTTGTGCAAGATTTCAAGCAGATCCTAGAGAGCCTCATCTAACAGCTGTAAAAAGGATTTTCAAATATCTCAAAGGAACCATAACCTTGGGTTTGTGGTATCCTAGAGAATCAGAGTTTAAGTTAATTGGTTACTCTGATGCAGATTTTGCAGGCTGTAAGATAGACAGAAAAAGTACAAGTGGAAGCTGTCAATTTTTAGGTGACAGATTGGTTTCTTGGTACAGTAAGAAACAGAAATCAATTTCTACATCCACTGCTGAAGCAGAGTATATAGCAGCTGGTAGCTGTTGTGCACAGATTTTATGGATGAAGAATCAATTGCTGGATTATGGATTAAGGTACTCTAGAATACCTATTTTCTGTGATAATCAAAGTGCTATTGCTATGACAGGTAATCCAGTACAGCATTCCATGACAAAGCACATCAGCATACGGTATCAAGAACTGAAGATATGCCTCAGAGAAAAAGAATGAAGAAAAAGAGAGCTCAAAGAGCAAAGTCTGTTGCTGCTGATTCTGTTGCAGAATCAGAAACTGAAACTGATGAAGAAAATCCTCATCAGAGAAAGAGAAGACAAGTTGCTGAATATCTTTTTGCTGATATCATTTCCAATATGGACAAAGTTCCTGAGGAACCTGAAGCTCCTGAAGCTTTTGTTCAAGAGGAAGCTGCAAATCCAGAAGCTGTCAATCAAGACAGGCTAAATACTGATGATATTGAAATGGATTTTGATAGAGAAGCTCCTACATCAAAGGCTAATGATATAGTTGAGGAAGCTGCTGCTCATTCTGACAGCAGAATTTTTGATCTTGAAGAAAATGTAAGAGAAGCTGATCAAGCTACTACAGAATTGGTAGAAACTATTGCTTCCCACACAGAAATCATTTCTCTTGATTTTGAGAAAGGTGAGGAAGTTGATCAGATTAGAATTGATCATCCTACAGAAGCTGTTGCTGTACCTGCTGATGCAACAGAGAATGTTCCTGTAGCAGCAGAGTTTGTTGCAAACTCTGAAGATGCTCTTGTTCTTGAAGCTCTACAACAATCAGTTGTTGAGATTGTTCAGCGAGAAGCAGAGGTAATTGCTAAAGCAAACTCTGATATTCCTGAAACTGTTGCAGAGAAAGTCAATGATGAAGCTGCACAGTTAGAACATGAAATCACTGCTGAACATGTTCCTGAAGAGATTGCAAGAGACGATGACAATGTTAATGCTAGTCCTGCTCATTCACCTTCACACATATCTGACATTCAAGCCAACTCTGATGAAGAAAGAGAGTTCAATAGGGCTACTGAAGAACATTTTCAAGATATGTACTTCAAGAACTGGACAGCAGCAGATTGTATTTTTACTTCACAAAGGGCTGCTGATTTAACTGCTAACTCTGTTAAAGAGATTACAAATCCTGAACTTCTCAGTCATTTCAAAGCAACTGTTGTTCAAATCAAATCATTAAACAATCGTTTTGATGCTTCTGATAAGGTGATTGAAGGGTTAAGGAATGATATAGCTACAAGAGAGCTTACACAGCAGAAGGACAAATCTCTATACATCTCTTTGTGTAAAGAGCAAAAGACTTTCAATTCTAGATTGTCGAAAGTTGAGGAGAATCAGACTGCTATGTCTGCTCAACTAACTTCAATTTCTAATGCTCTGGAGTTGCTGACATCAGTACTACTTTCTGATGATGTCAAAAAGGGGGAGAGTGTACCAAGTGACAAATGCAAAGACACTCAAGCTCTGAGACGGAGGGATGATGGTAATGATGGTGGAAGCAAGGGAGGTGAATCTGAAAAGAGTTTAGGCTTAAGATCATCAAGATCGAGATCAAACTCTGAGAGAAGATCAAACTCTGGTAAGGGAAAAGTAATTTCTGCCAGTGGTTCAAGGCTCAAAAGTTTGATAAACACTGATAAGCCTAGCACTGATGAAGAAGTTGCTGCTAAAGTATTTATAGCAGAACATGGAAAAGATGTTACAATTGAAGATATCCAAGCTGAAGAGCAAATGCTTGCTGAAGAACACAGGAAGAATCTTGAAGCTGGGATATACAAAAAGAAAGAAATCAAGGCTCCTAGAAAGAAAGAAACTGGAATTATTATTAAAGAAAATACTCAACAGAGTATACAATACACCAGGAGGCCTATGATTAGAAACTCTGATAAGGGTAAAGGCAAAATGATTGAAGAGCCTAACCTGAAGGAGAAAGAATATTCAACCTCTGACATTGCTCAAGTTGAAACAAGATTACCAAAATCAACCTCTGACGCTGCTCAAGTTGATGATACTATTGAAGTTAAGCCAGCCTCTGACAAGGCTCAAGCTGTGCAAACTCAGCTAGCTCCACAACTCCAAGGTATTTTTAGAAGACCTGTACTATCTGAAGCTCTGACACTTCAACCTGTGGATTTCTCTCAAACCAGGACTGTACTTGGAAAAGAAACTTTTGATAAAGCTGGTTTAGGTTCACATAGGGAGAAGAGAATAAACAACAGATCTGGAGATCAATCATCATTGGCAGTATCTGGCATTATTAATCAAAAGAATCTTGATATGCTAGACTCTGTTCAGTTGATATTTCACAAGGGTTTGAAGAAAGATTTTCTGTTGTATTTTATGAATGATGGAAGAGTCTATAGAATTGCAGAGTCTGATATAGATCTTAAGTCTTATCAAGAATTGGAGTATGTTCTGTACTTGCTAAAAGTCAAAAACAGAAACACTCACAATGCTGCTACATTTATCAGACAAAAGATGCAAAGATCTAAGGTGATGCTTGGAGGAGGAGTTTCAAAGGTATACATTCCTAAGTATAGAGATGCTTATGGAAATGTTATAGAAATGAAGAGAAACAGTGCAAGACTAAGGACTGATCTGGGAGTTAAAGTCTTAGAATTCAATCTAGAATCTGATAAAGCACATTTTATTAGGCTAGGGAATGAGATGAGGAAGAATTCCATCTATTCTCTGAGAGCTGCTATTTATCAGACTGGTGAATCTGATCCAGAACTCAAGGAACTGAAAGAAATCATGATTGAAGAGCTGGAAAAGGCTGAAAGAAGACTTCTAATTGATTATCTCAGGACAGTGCCTGATATTCAAGAAATCAAATAAAGTCTGACTGTAAGTTTTTAATATTTTCTATTCTAAGTCAAATTTAAACTCTGTTTTTAAATTAAACTCTGTTATATGTTAAACACTGCATTTGTTATATGTTTTGACATCATCAATTATATGTTTAACTTGTACATTTTATTATGAACAAGTTGGGGGAGATTGTTAGATATAATTGCTAATGTTTGTTTATCAGTGTTTAAGCAACAGGTACTGGTCAGAGTTTATCAGAAGCCGATCAGAGTTTAGTTAAACTCTGATAGGGTAAAGAGTTTAAAGGAAGCTAGTCAGAGTTTATTTAAAGTCTGACAAGGTGATAGTTGAATTAGCTGTCGGTGCAGAATTGAAGATTCTAGAAGCAATACATTCTGAAGATGGAAAGAAGCAGAATATATTGATACAGCTAAGGAAACAGGATAGAAGATAAGAAGCAATCCTTAATTGATATGAATTGTATAGCTAACTTGTAGGAATATCAATTAGAGAAGGATTGTATGTAGCTGTGTACTATATAAACACAGATAGGTTATCCCTAGAAGGGACGCGATCATTGAGATATTATTCTTGTAACCTAGAAGCTCTTTATGATTCATTAACATCATAAAGAGAGAAGCTGTTAATAAGATTACAGTTTTATTGATTCATAAACAGTGTTATTAATTATTGTTATTCTCATACATACTTGATTATATTGTGTATTCGGCCTAACACTTTCTCAGCCACATTTACCTGAACATGCTGCTGAAATAATGATTCCGCTGCCTGAAGCTCTGTCAGAAGTTCTGCAAGACTATACAACTTCTTGTTCATGTTGTAATTCAAGCGAAACGACTCAAAGCTTTTTGGCAAACTCATAAGTATGATATCGACCTGCGTTTCCGCATCAATATCAGCACCAAGGACCTCTAGTTCATTTATATGAGACATCATCAGAAGAACATGGTCCCTTACAGGTGTTTTTTCAGCCATCTGAGTGTTCATTAGAGACTTCATTGCTACTTGCCTAGCAGCCCTATTCTGATCTCCGAAAAGCTCCTTGAGATTATAGAGCATATCTGCAGCAGTGGTCATGGCCTGATGCTGATGTTGCAAAACACCCGACATTGCTGCCAGAATGTAACATCGCGACATCTCATCTGCCTTAGTCCACTTCTTAAAATACTCTTTATTCTCATCCGGAGCATCGGCAGCAGGCTGGTCCGGTTTGGGTTCAACAGTACAAAATTTAAACTCTTCAGCAGTCAACACTATGTCCAAATTGCGTTTCCATTCAATATAGTTAGGTCCGGTAAGTTTGTTATCCTTAAGTATGGTGAAAAGTGGATTAAAGCCCATTCTATCCTGAGAATCATGCATATAACACTTAATCAGAAAATTGCATATATCTTAAAACCTATTTGTTTCCTCTAACAATTAATTAAAATTAATGCACTAATATTTAAATTCCATAAATATCTGGTCAGCCATGATGGATGACATATATACCATTTAAATTTAAATATTACTTCGGTCCTACTACTAAATAATACGCCACGTTAGGGTGGACTATATATTATCTTTAATAGCTAAGTGTATACCATTATTTAGATCTTAAGTTGCCTTTAGTCAGACCCATCCGTTCGATGTATCAATGGATAAATCCCAGGTGTTTTCGGTGAAGTCACAGACGGACTCGCTTAAAAACACAACCCCTAAGACAGAAATATCCATTATCAACATCAATCAAGGAATGTCCAACTTTTTTCTCGAATTCTATGAAACTTGGTATGTCATGATGGGGTGAGCTTACCTTTCATTATTCGTGATTAACTTAAGAAGATTGTCCTAGTAATATCCTTAACACTACCCAGACGTCATAAATCATACGCCACGATGGGTGACATATATCCAATTCATAATCGTCCTAGTGTTAAATTACATACAACCAATAATGGATGACCATGGGATCTAATATCAAATTAATTCCCTCTCCCACTTAGTATTTTAACATGAGTAATTTTATCTAGATGCATCGCCCTATGTTATTTCTTCGAGGTCCACATGTTATCAAAATAACAATACAAAGAACACATAACATAGCATAGCATGCATCTCTACATAATTAAATGGGGCCTATGTCATTATAATTATGTCTAACATGCATTCCAAATACACACATAATTTAATAACATAAAACATTTAATTAAAGCAATAAATGAAAATTTATGTCCATGTCGTCCTATTTATGTTAACCATGCAATTAAAATTACACACATAATTAACAACAGACATAATAATTATTTAATGCAATAATTAAAATTAAATAGCAGAAAAATTTAAATAAAAAATAAATCCACTATTATGGCCAAAAAAAAATTTCATCCGAAAATCCTGCGAAAACTTCAACTCGCTGTTTGAGGGTCTAAACGAGCTCAGACACACATGAAACTTTGACTATGTCATTTTTCAATCGTGTAGAACATCGAAATCCCTTTCCGAAAAGGTATTACTCATCGAAATCCGACACCGTATGCAAAAGTTACAACAGTTCGAAGTTGCATAGGCGAAATCTTGTAGCATCAGCGGAAGAACTTTATTTTCTTGCAACTCCGTCGATCAAATAGTTACATACAACATAACATACATATTCTATTACATCAGATCATAATCTAACATGAATACAAATCATGATTACAAGATTACAAAATCATAATAGAAAACAAAACTAGCACGATCAACCCTCGTGATTTACAACCACGATAAACCACATGGAAACCAAAACAAAAAATAACCACGATTAAACCACGTGGGATCCAAACACATAATTAAAATAAAACGAGGCCATAATAGTGGATACTAAACAACCTGCAAAAGATTATTATCCAAGCATACCACTATACATACATAACCAATTTTAATTACGACATGGACATCATATCATAAAACATAGAACCCATAACCAGGCTCTGATACCAATTGTTGGGAACCACGGACTTGGGGTTCTACTACATTTTATGATACACAATTAAGGAGTGCGAAAAGAAAATCACCTTGTTAACGGTTGATTCCACGCTCTTCTATTGTATTCCCAAATTCCCTTGAGCGAAGTGTGGCCTCCGTCTTCTCAAGTTAACCTCTCTTCTTGCTCCTAGGTGGCTACAATATTTTTCTTAACCAACCCTAGCAAGAAGAGAATAAGAATATATATAGGGCTACAATAGGGATCATGGATAATTAGGTTGGGCCTTTTAATTACATCCTGGGCCTAGCCCAATGTAATTAAATATTAATTCAATCCACTAAAGAATTAATATTTGCACTACCTTTCCTAATACCGCAACTTAATTAATTAATTCGGTTCCAATATTATTTGCTTATTAAATTCCCCATGTTTAAAATAACGCATGCCCATTAATTAAATAAATTACTGATAATTCATTTAATTAACATCTTATATCCTTGATCATCCACTCTACCTTTATTTAATTATACCGGAATAAATCCACCTGCAGGGTTTCACATAATTAAATCCTTTTGAGCTTTCAAGGGGACATCATTAACCCGAATATTATCAGGACACGGATTCCTTCAATAAATAATATTCACCATATATATTATTCCATCACCCAAAATATAATGATATAATTCAAAAGAATTATTTCATATATAAATCAAAGCATGTAAATAATATACACGTGTCAATTACTATATCCGGATTAAGAACCTAAGCATTAATAATAACATAGAATCTTAGTTCACCTTCTTAATCAGTTTAAGGGAACAATTCTAAATTTGATCCTGTTCAATATACACAAAGTATACAAGTATTATTTAATAGTCAAGATAAACTATTCCCAAATAATACTTCAGTTATTCCAGTGGTTTGTCTAATTCCACTTAAACTGTGAACCCTTTATATTATATATAGACACTGATAATTTAATCTTCTGTTATCCCATTTGATACTAAATTATCCACAATATATAATAAATAGACAATGTAAAAATATGCAATCAAGATTCTCAATAAAATGGACAATGTTTATATACTACTAATGAATAGTTTAGTATAAAACCCAACATATATCACCCATATATAGCCTTTGTTAAGATCCAAGGAAGGTATAAAACTTCTTTCTTTTTAAGATTTTTGCTTGATCTAGTAGTTAGAAGTGTTTGATTAGAACTATGTTAAGATAAAGCATGTATGCATGATTTTAAGCATGTTTAATGGTTGATTTGTGGATGAACTTGTGAAATAGAGTGTGACCTTGTTTGGACAGATAAATGGTAGTATAAGCTTGAGTTTTATTGGTGGTTGGTTGATGGTTGATTGTAGTTTGGTTGAGTGTTTAAAAAACACGGGAAGTACGCATAAGCGCCGTTACCATGTCGGATTTTACTTAGGTAGTTTAGACAGAAACCACGACTGCAAAACAGGGCATAAACTTGAGGTTTCTGACCATGAGCATGTAGGCTCTGTTTCCTAGATTATTTTAGCGAAAGAATTGTATCATTTTGATTTACGGTTTAGGAGTAACGTCCGTTTTAGTAAAAGCGGTTTCGCGTAACGAGATAGTTCATTGTATGAACTTTGAGATAGGGATCAAGCCCTTTAAAATTGGAATTGGATTGAGATATTAAAATGGATACTAGTATGTATAATAAGGAAAGGAAGCATAGAAGGGTTCGAGTTAAAAATATGAGTTGGTGATTTTATAAAAATACGCGAACGAAAGTTGCGCGAGTGAAATACCCTTAAGGGTATGGTTTAAAACAAGGAAATGGTAAAGTAAAAGAACTTGGGATTTGTGAATGGTTTTCACCCAAGCTTTTGACTTAGAGGTTTACGGAACGTCATGAGGTTATAGAAGACCGAGAGCGAGACGTTTGACTTTTATTAATAGAACTTGAGTGCTTAAGTTAAGGCACATTAAATGGTTCTAGGGGACTGACTGTGAATTCTGTATCTTATTATAGATCGACGCGCACACTCTCAAGCCCCCACTACCACACCACCAAGACCCCAAGGCAAGTTTTCAAACCCTGTACCATATAATGATGCTGTTGTGATATGTGTTATGGTATTGCTATATATGCTGCTTTATGCTGTAAAATAATGTAAAACTGTTTGTGCTTTGTAAAAAGCTGTATAAGGTATAAGGTTTATATGCTAGCTAAGTACTAGATATATACCAGGGTTAAGGATTAAAGACTCTAAGTATAGAGTACTAGTACAATGGTTTTAAAAACTTAGACCGGGAGTCAAATTATTATTTATTTTAGACTGCTGTCAAAAGCTGGAAGGTTCCAGGGACAGTTATATTTTAAATGTCTATTAAATATTCCAATATCTATATTATGGGATATTTAAGGTGAGATATTTGAATAATATTATAATAAATATTATTTGAATATTATTTAATTAAAGTGAATATTATTTTTTGAATATTCACTTAAGTGTTTATATTGAATAATAATTCAATATTTATTAATTGATTATTATTTAATTAAGTGAATATTATTTTGAATATTCACTTAAGTAGTTATATTGAATAAAAATTTAATATTTATTATTTGAGTATTTATTAAAATACTCCAAAAATGATTTAAAATCATAGAACCTTATTATATGATCCAAGGTTCTATTATTTACACAAATATGTAACTTTCTGATTTTTAGAAAAGATATTAAAATTAGAGATTCCCAACTATTATCTTAAGATAGTTGAAGGTAATTAAATGCAAACAATATTTATTTCCAACTCATCGAAAACTGGGAATCTAGTTCAAGAATTCGAGGACAGTGATTTACTTCCACTGTTCCTCTAAAGTATCTATAACTAGGGGATGGCTCCCCCATTCAAATATGAGTTTTTCAAACTCACTGAACTCTGATATTTCAATAAACTCCCTGGTCATGATTTCAAAGTACGTAGTAATCATCGGTAGTCTCGTTGACTAAGGTCAACCCACACTTTGACTTACTCCTTTCAATTACTCTGGAGTAAGGTGTTCTAAACGGTTACAAAGTTTTGACAAGTATTCGTACTTGGAAAATGTGGAATTAAATTCAGATTTCCGTTTCATTAATGTTTTTCTTCTTGGGAATTGGAAAGGCCTACACGGCAATGAAATAGGTGCCGGGGTAGTGCCAAATTATCAAGGCTTACCCGGTGATGAAATAGGCCCGAGGTAGTGATCTCTTGCGTGCTAAGGCTTACCCGGTGACGAAATAGGCCCGAGGTAGTGATCTCTTAGCACAGTGGCCCGTATGCGGTCAGGGTGATAACCGAACAGAAAGTCGTCCTTCTACTAGTAGAAAAGAAAAGTTACGATACAACGGCTGATCACCGTGTATCGGGTGTTCCAGTACATTCCCTTCCCTCCAATTGGAGTTGAGCTGCACATTGTAACAAAAGCCTAGGCGCTGAGTTACTGATAATGTGACAGTAATGAGTAATGATGTTCCTCATACAGTAGTCGTACTGTATGGTATGTTTTGACGAAAAGAGAAATAAATATATCATTCTGTATACGAATGAGGTTTTAAAGGTTTTCCTTTATGATATAAGCTTACTTATATGCTTATTCTGTATTGTATTATTGCTGGGCCGAGTGCTCACTCTTGCTTTTTCTTTCTATACATATATATCACAACACAACAGCTAGAGTAGATGGTCAGGATTCGTCGTACCGCTCGGAAGCGCGTCAGGGACATACAGGCCGCCTGTAGCATGGTTGTTACAGAGGATCAGGTAGAAGTACTGAGTTGGTTCGGAGTGTAACTCTTGTTGCTCCGGTTTAATTATAAGTATCACTTATGTATATTAATGAACAAGAACAAACTTTTGCGCTACCTTATGATTTCACATAGAAATCATATTGGTATTAGGTTGCAGTATTTTACTTTTGGGTTGTAATAACTTTAATTTGTGGATCATATGACTACTGTATTGTAAGTTCGTTTCTGAGACATAACTGGCGTGAGTATATTGATGGTGGGGTCACCATGTGTGATGATTTATTGTTTTATAGTTCAAGTATTAAGTGTTTGTACGGAACAAGGGATCGTGACAACCCAGATCTCCGACCCCGGGTCTGGGGGTGTTACACAAATGGTCAAGTGGACAGTATAAAAGAGGACAAGGAAGAGCCTATGTGGCTGAAGGTGGCTGCTGGGATGAGTCTAATGAAGAAGAGGAAGAAGAATATGTGAACTTAGCCCTCATGGCTAAATCTGAATAAGAATCATCAAGCTCTACAACTCAGGTACCTTCACTTGTTCTACTTGATATGTTTAACATTGAATATAAGCAAGCTCTTGAGGAATTAAGTGCAAAAATGTTCAATATCCATACTAGTTTAACTACTGCTAATGAAGAAATAGCTAGGTTAACTAAGTTAAATGAATCACTTAGTTCTGAAAATGATTTGCTTTTACTCAAGACCAGTACATTGGACTCCTTAGCCCAGGAAAACTCAAGACTTAAAAATGATCTACTAAGGAAGTAGAAGAGTTCTTGAGAAAGGAAATCACTGAAAATGAATTTAAGCTCAAGGCATACAGAAACTCCTCTAGGTTGCTTCAGGATCTTAATGAAAAGAACACTGAGAATCAGAAAGTAGGAGTAGGTTTTGATTATGGGAGAAGATCAGGAAAAGAATCTGTTAATCATGATTGTGCAACTGTTGTTGTTGTCAAACCCCAAATCCTCAAAAAGGTTCATGCACCAAAATTCTAGATTTCTGAAGTTGATTTTGATGAGGAAGCAATGTTCATCAAACAACAGATCTTTGATGAGGATGAAGGCTTTGACAGCACAACTGTTGAAGGAAAATATACTGTCACCATTCCCAAGACAGTAACTTTGCCTAGCAATCTGACAGAATGTTCTGAAGATGTTGTCAACAATGACAAGGCAGAATCTTCTAAAGATGTTGTCAAGAGAGTATCTAATACAGTAACCTCGAAACCTACTGTCAAGACAGTGGATGTAAAAGGTAATGTCAAGAAAGACTCGACAGCAACTTCAGGACATGCTGTCAACACAGATACTTTCAGGTCTAAGAACAGGAATGGCAAAGTAGGAATCAACAAGGGTAATGGCTATGCTTATGTCAAGAATGCACCCAAGAAACTATGCAATAACTGTGGCTCCTCACATCATTTAACAAGTGTTTGTAAGAAACCAACTGAGACCAAAGTCAATGTGACTGAGGTAAATGGTAACTTACATAGAACCCCCATTATGCATAGATCCATGGATGTCTGTAATAACACTGATTGCATGCCATGTAAAATTACTGCTATGAGTACCTGCTTCAATTTGCATATTCTGTCAACTGATAAATGCTCTTACATGAATTCTGGTGAGACTTCTGAGCCTACTGTTAACAGTAAAAAGGCAACCCCCATTAAGAAAAAGACTAAGTCTAATTCTAAACCTAAGTGGGTGGCAAGGGAAGTTGAACAAAAATTTTATGATTGTCATATTGATGTTGAAAATGATGTAAACTCAAGTGTTACTAAGTCTGCAGGACCCAACAAGGATTGGGTACCATATGCAACCTAAAACAATTTGTTTTGCAGGGCAAGAAGAAGAAGTAGGTTGTGTGGATCATTGACAGTGGTTGCTCAAGACACATGACTGGTGATAAAGCCCTACTATCACATTTTGTGGAGAAAGCTGGCCCAATCATAACCTTTGGAGACAACATCAAAGGTTACACAGTGGGATATGGCTGTTTGGAATTTGGGAATGTTGTCATAAATGATATTGCTCTTGTGGATGGATTGAAGCATAACCTACTTAGTGTCAACCAGTTCAGTGATAGAGGATTCAAGGTTGACTTTGATACAATGGTGTGTAACATCTATCACAAGAAGGATGGAAGCCTTTCATTGAAGGGAGTAAGAAAAGGAAGCTTGTTTGTTGCAGACCTAAGCTCAACAAAGAAGGATAAAGTTTACTGTTTTTACAGTAAAGCTATTGTTGGTGACAACATGCTTTGGCACAGGAAACTCTCCCATCTCAACTTCAAAACAATGAATATGCTGATGAAGAAAGAACTGGTGAGAAGACTACCTCAACAGGAATTCTTCCAAGAAGGACTGTGTGAGGACTGTCAAATGGGAAAACTCAGGAGAGCTGTGCACAAGTCAAAGAAAGTCAACACCAACACTGCTCCACTCAAACTAATTCACATAGATCTTTTTGGCCCAGTAAATGTTCTATCTTTAGCCAGAAAGAGATATGTTTTAGTTATGGTGGATGACTACTCTAGATACACTTGGGTGAAGTTTCTGGAGTCCAAAGATGAAGTTGCTCAAGTCATCATTGATCACATAAGGGTTCTTAACAGAACTCCAAATGCCAAAGTTCAAATACTTAGGAATGATAATGGTACTGAGTTCAGAAATGCCTTACTTGGGAACTTCTGCAAGGATGAAGGCAATGTTTAACATTTTTCTGCTGCAAGGACACCACATCAGAATGGTGTTGTAGAAAGGAAGAACAGAACCTTGATTGAAGCTGCTAGGACTATGTTGCATGATGCTAAATTACCAACATACTTCTGGGCAGAAGCAATCAACAAAGCTTGCTATACACAGAACAGAACTATAATCAACAAGACTCATGGAAGCACACCTTACCATCTGTTGACTGAGACGAAACCTATTGTCAAGTATTTTCATGTATTTGGAAGTAAGTGTTTCATGATGAAAGACAACCATGAAAAGAAAGGAAAATTTGACACCAAGGCTCTTAAAGGCATTTTCATGGGATATGGATTGGAAAGGACTACTTACAGAGTCTATGTCATAGAACACAGGACAATTGAAGAAAGTGTGAATGTCACATTTAATGAAACCAAGTTTCCAGGACTGCATGAGGATGGTCAAATGCAGGTTCTTAGATTTGAGAATCAAGGATACTTGGAGGAAGAAGAAATTGTTGATGAAGAACCCACCTTTACTCAAACTATTGATCTTGGAAAAGATGATGTCATTGAAAGTAATGCTAATCAAACTCCAGCTCAGTCACAGACTATTTCAGGGAATCCTCAAAATGATGGTGACTCTGGAGATATTGAAGAGCATGGTGGAGACAACTGTCCTGGTGAAGATTCAGTTCCCCAAACTGAAGCTACTGTTTCAGATCAAACAAGAAGCTTGCTCAGAACCACAAGGTGGAACAAGGATCACACAAATGACCTAATTATTGGAGATCCTTCTTCTGGGGTAAGAACTAGGAACAATGTTTCTGCTGACAACATGTTTTCCTGCTTTCTGTCTCAAGTGGAGCCAAAAGAAATTAATGAAGCATTGTTGGATTCTGATTGGGTGATTGCTATGCAAGAAGAACTTAATCAGTTTGAAAGGAACAATATATGGAAGTTGGTTCCAAGACCAAAAGGGAAATCAGTCATTGAGACAAAGTGGGTCTTCAGGAACAAGTTGGATGAAAATGGAATGGTGACTAGAAACAAAGCAAGGCTAGTGGCAGAAGGATACTGTCAACATGAAGGAATAGATTATGATGAAACATTTGCACCTGTTGCCAGACTTGAAGCTATAAGGATCTTTCTAGCCTTTGCTGCACACTGTAACTTCAAGGTGTTCCAAATGGATTTCAAGAGTGCTTTTGTAAATGGGGAGTTGGAAGAAGAAGTGTATGTTGAACAACCACCTGGCTTTGAAGATGCTGAAATGTATAACTTTGTTTACAAACTGTTCAAAGCACTGTATGGATTGAAACAAGCTCCCAGAGCTTGGTATGATACACTTTCCACCTTTCTATTGGAAAATCAGTTTACTAGAGGTGTGGTAGATAAAACCCTGTTCTACAAGCATCATGGCAAAGACATCATTTTGGTTCAAATCTATGTGGATGACATTATTTTTGGTTCTTCAAATGAGAAGCTGTATGAAAAGTTCTACAAAAAGATGATGGAATCTTCATTTGTCAAGCCAAATATGTCAAGGAACTTCTCAAAAAGTTCAACTTAGAAGATTCATCACCTGCTAAAACTCCTCTCTCTACATCAACAAATCTGGATCTTGATCGCAAGGGAAAGAAAGTGGACTCTAGTTCTTACAGAGGCATGGTGGGATCACTTCTCTATCTAACTGCTAGCAGACCAGACATAATGTTTGCTACATGTCTCTGTGCAAGGTTTCAAGCTGATCCAAAGGAGTCACACTTAGTTGCTATCAAAAGAATTTTTAGATATCTAAAGGGCACCCCTAATCTAGGCCTTTGGTATCCTAAGAATACTGGATTTGAGCTTATTGGGTACTCTGACTCAGATTATGCTAGATGTAGAATTGATAGAAAAAGCACAACAGGTAGCTGTCAGTTTCTTGGTGGAAGATTGGTGTCATGGTTTAGCAAGAAGCAACATTCAGTTTCTACATCTACTGCAGAAGCTGAATATATTGCTGCTGGAAGTTGCTGTGCACAAATTCTGTGGATGAAGAATCAACTGTTGGACTATGGATTAGTGTTGAGCAACATTCCTATCTACTGTGATAACACTAGTGTCATAGCTATCTCAGACAATCCTGTTCAACACTCTAGGACAAAGCACATTGATATCAGACATCACTTCATTAGAGAACATGTTGAAAGAGGAACTGTGAAATTGATCTATGTCCCAACAGAAAAGCAACTTGCAGACATCTTTACTAAACCATTGGATGAAGCCACCTTTAACAGGTTGGTAAGTGAATTGAGAATGCTTAATCTGGTATGTTAACTTACTAGTTTTTATATTTTCATTTCTGCATGCAGCTTGTGACAGTAACCTCCAAGTTACTGTCATGAGAAGTTACCGTCACTTAAGTTTTTATTCTCTTTGACAACATGTTTTCTATGACTTTGCTAAATTGATTTATGTGATAGTCGTACTGTCAGTAATAAAATTTTGTGTCATTAACTTGGATAACATCAAAGTCTGAGATCTTTGGTCAAAGACTTTGCATTGATTGGTTGTTGTGTGTTAATTGTAGGATTAGTGGAGGACATGAATCTTAATTGCTATATGTGGTAGTTGTATGGGTATTCCAAACTGTTGATTGTTTACCTTACCATTCCCCTAATATGCCTATAAATTGAACACTAGGTCATATTAGTTGTCACTATCAGGAAAAGGTTTAAATGGAAAACAAAGTAGGAATCGAATACATGCCTAAGATTCAAAGTGGTTCTCCACACAAGGAAGAGGTTGAGAAACTGTTCGATGAATTAGAAGACTGTCTAGATGAGGAAGAAGATAGAGAGGCTACTGCCAAGGCCATTGAAGAGGCCAAATGGTAGAAGCAAGAAGTTGAGTTTCAAAAGCTCCTCAAGGAGGAAGGAAGCACTGAGGAAGAAACCCGTTTAGAAGTCTTAGGAATAGTTAATAAAATAGTGGAATCATAAGTTGTACTCTTCTATTTCAAATGATGATTTTATTAATAAAACATGTTCCATTAACTTCTATGTTTCTTTCTTTATGTGAATTTGTTTCTGTGATTGATTATTTGATTAATTTACTGTGCTTGTTAACTAGCTCTCAATTGCATATTTGTGAATGGTGTTTATTGAGTTAAGTACATTAATGACAACATCCATTAAAATTCATGACAGTTACTGTTTCCCTCAAACGTTACTGTCATCAAGAAAAGAACTGTCATGGAATTTCATGACAGCAGTGAATAACATATTGTCACGAATTTTAAAAGATACTGTCTTTGAAGTACTTAACGGTGACAGTAAGTTTTTTCGCGACAATGTTATTGTCAAGACAAACCTACTGTCATCACCCCAATGTCACTGACAACTTGTTTCAGCGCACAGGTTACTGTCAATACTAGTGAACCGTTAAAATTGCTGATTCAACCTCCACGTTGACAGAAAGTAAAGGGAGTAACCCACGTGGTGGTGTTACTGGGTATTAGCACGATTCCAAATATCCCCTTTTTAAGCATACCGCTTGAACTACCCTTTATACATCAGTTAATCAGACAAGACCAAACCTGACACAGAACAACCAAAAAGCAAAACAACTTTCTGCTCTATTTCTCTCTCTACTCACTCAACACATTCATTTTCTCTCTCATACCAACAATGGCACCCAAACAATCAATTTCTCAGACTAACTTTGCTGGCATCTACTCTCGAAATGATGATGGTGAAGAATTCAAAGGGATTATTTCTTTCCTGAATAAGTCCTATCTTGGTTATGCTATTACCTCAACTCCTGTTTTTGACCTAAGACAGGATTGAGAACTTCTAGGAGTCTGCTGTTGCTTAAGGAGATGGAGACCATACCTCCAGCAAGTTCAATATCAACGAGCATAGTTACACTCTCACTATTCAAGGCGTCAATGTAGCTTTAGGAATTGTGCTTGAACCAGGAAAGACCTACACAGAGCTAGCCAGTGATGAGACCTTGAAGAAGCTTTTCTTGAAAATTGGGTATTCATGACCCATTATTGAAGAGGGAACAACCAAGTGGTACCCTTCTGGTGAGATGGACAGGAAGCATTTGAGAAAAGAATGGAGCATGATTTTTGATGTCATGGTGAAGGTGTTCTCCACAAAGACTACTGGTTGGAATGGAATTCCCACTTACATCAAAAAGCTCACTCATTCTCTTGTTTATGGGTATAAGGTGGATGTTGGAAAGCTACTCATGGCACACCTCAAGGCTGCCATAGGTAAGAAGGTAACTCTCTACCCTCACTTTTTAATGATGTGTATTAATTCTCTCTGTGATTTTGATGAAGATGCCCCTCATTCAGAGGTGTGCATTGTTTTGAAAAGGAATACACACACAACTCTCACTTCACAGAACTTAAATGCACATATTCCACTCTGCTTCACCAAACACATGGTTGATCAAGTGCCTAACCTTGATTTCCCATTGCCCTCTGGGTATGAAACCTTCACTCTTGAGGATGAGGCTGGATTAGACCCAAATTTAGCTAACCCCCATTCTACACCATATATTCAGCCTAGGTTCTCTAGACTTCCCAAAGTACAGAGACAAGCCTTGTAAGAATCCAGAAAAAGATCCCTAGAGACTGATGTTGGTGGTAGTACTGAGAGTCAAGAGGGATTTCTTGCACCTAGTGCAGCAAATAAGGAGGCTAGTCAAACAGAACCCACAGTGGTTCCTCTTGAGCCTAAGAAGAAGAGAGCTAAGAGGGCCAAAACCACTGTCAGCCACTTTGCAGTCTCCCAAAAGACTGTAGAGGAAAACAGGGCATTAAACACCTCCCTAGATGTTCATTCTCAACAAGGGACATCTATTGAAATTGGCATGTCTCCCAAGACACCCTGTACAGAGTCTGCACAACCTCATGTTTCAATTTATGAGGAGCCTCCACTTGCAGAAACACACATGGAGTCAGGACACAATGAGGATTTCACCTCCCAAGTTGATGCTTCACAAGTTCCATCTGTGGAGCATCCACTATTCTCTTCTCCACCTTCACCTTCTTCCTTCCCTACTCATTCATTTGTTTCTTCTCCACAACCTAGAGAGGGGGACAGTCCCAACCCTTCAGGTTTTGATCATCCATCTCCAATCATGGATGAGCCCCCATCTAGTGGTCCACAAGAACCCATTTCTCAAAGTGAGATGGAAACCACTCCTTCAAACACTGAGAAAGAACAAGGTACAACTCTGCCAGAAATTGAAATAGTCAGTGCCTTGTTCAATCTCCAAGGAGCATCTTACCTCAGGGAAGATGCTGTCACAGCCTCAGTTGCTGTCAAGGACTCTTGAAATGTTGTTGTCACAGGTAACCCTGTTGTCAAGGACTCAGTCAGAGTTGCTGTCACAACCAATCCTGCTGTCCAAGCTGCACTGGAACCTACTGTCAATCTTTCAGCTGACAGTAACATTTCTGGCAAAGCTACTATCACCTCTGCACAGACCAATTATGATGAAGTTCTCATTGAGGATGTCTCTGATGATGATGTGTCACTTTCTCAGTTCTTAAAGGTACATTCTAAACCATCTATTTCATTGCATGTAAGTACTGCTCATACCCATGCATCTAGGTTGAGTGAGGGTGTGCAAAAGAAAAGAGAGATAAAAGAAAAGAGAGGTGAGCATAAAAATGAGAGGCAGCCAAATGAGCTGGCAAAAGAAGAGGGACTTGAGCATGCCCAGAGTGAATTTGAGGGAGCCCACAATGTTCAGGCACTAGGCCTTGAAAGTTCTTCTGTGAAGAGTGATGATATCACTCAAAAAACACTGAGAGTGTGAGAACCCCAACAGCCTCCATGCCCCATTCTTTCCCTTCCCCTCCAAGAAGGTTGAGAACTGGTGGCCCCTCTACTGCTCTCAAATTGAAAGCCCTAGAGCACAAATGTCTATCCATGGAAACTAAGCTTGACAGTCTGTCTACCATGGTGGCCTCTGGTTTCTCTAGCATTCAGGAAGCTATTCAGGTTTTAACTGCAAGTCTTGATGCTGCCAACTTACCTAAGGGGGAGAAAAGTGTAAGATCAGAATTTGTCCCAGAACAAGGTGTTGAAGCACAAGAAGTACCTGTTGCAGCAACTCAGGGGGAGCCTACAGCTAAGGGGGAGTCAGTACATGTAAAGAAGAAAAAGGGAGCAAAAGGGGAATCAAGGAGTAAGGGGGAGCAAGAAGATGGAACTCTGTTTGAGTATGAGATGGTTGGAGAAAAAGTACTGATGTCTAAGGAAGCACTGGAGGCAATGCAAGGGAAAACACAATCCAAAAGACCAATACTCCCTCATGTGACAATAAGAGAGCCAACTTCAAATCCTAAGGAGAGTGCACTTGAAAAGAAGTGGAGAGAGCAGGAGGAGCAAAACAGGCTGGGAAAAGGAAAAGACAAGTTGCCTGAATACATTCTTTCAGGAAACATATGGAGTGAAGGAACTGAGTTTAGTCAGGAAGAGGCTAATGCTTTGATGGTTGACTACAGGGAGAGCACACTGCACAATCATGATGATGACTTCAGTAGAATAGTTGAGAAGGCAATGTTAGAACCAAGCAGGAGACTGAGTAACTGCTCAACTTTACTGAATCAGAAGATCATAAGTGTCTGTGTGAAGATCAATGAAGAAAAGAGGTGGACCATTGATGTGTATTTGGACAATGGCATATCTATGTTCATCACTATGCAACTATTGCAGAGCCTTCCAGCAAAGGTGTTGACTGTGATGAAGAACAAAGTCAAGGCAAACCATACATCCTTCAATGAGATTCTGCAATTGCAAATGCTGAAATTAATCTCAGAGAAACTTCCAGAAGTCTACACCAATCCATTATGTGTCTACTATGAAACTACCAAAAAGAATGGTAGCAGGAGATGTTCATACATGAGTCTAGGAGGCACTTCCACAATGGAGTCAAAAGCAATACTGAAGGTGTTAGACATGATTCTCAACTCTAAAGTCAACAAGGAGAGAGCTCTAGCTGTCAAAGCAATTCACAAATTGCTGATGAAGAGAGATATTGAACTGAGCTCTACAGTAAAGGAGATGATCTCCAAAGCAAACTCTAAAAGAGCTGATCAAGGTGAAAGTTGTACTTATGATGTCTCTTTTGGTGATGATGATGAGTTGGATGGAAGTGGAGGAACTGGAGCAGCAGGAAATGCTAGTTGAAGCACTTCTGGGTATGCTGGAACTAAATCCCAGGAGGAAAACAAAGAAGAAGCTCCTGTGCAAGAAAAGAAAGATGCTGGAGCTACAGAAGAAGATGAGTCTGAAATACTTGAAGCTTTGGAGGCAAATATCTTGAGATGTGCTATTGACAGTATTAATGCTGAGAAGGATGTTGTCACCAAAGATGTTGTCGGCAAAGAAAAAGATACTGTCGTGGAAGACCTTGTGAAGGAAGACACTGTCATGGAAGATGTTGTCAAAGATAAAACCAAGAAAGCATTCAAGCCTAAAAGGACAAAATACTTAGCAAGAGCTTGGTTTTCTAGACAGGAACCTGAACCTGAGGAGACTGCTAAAACGAAGAAAGGAAAGACTAAGTACTCAGGAAAGGAGAAAGCTACAGGGCTTGACATGAATCTTAGGAAGCCAATCCAAACAAAGTTATACAGCTCTTTTGATCTTCAGGAGAAAGAAGCTCAAGGAATCAAGAATGTTGAGATAAAGTTGGATGACAACAATGAAGCAGTCCAGTATGTTCTATGGTTTGATCAGTCAAGGTCAGTAATTGTTCATAAGGACTTTTTTCTAACAAAATGTACTTTTTTTCCAAAACTAACAGGGCTAATTATCTTTAAATTAAAACATATTATCTTTTATATTTCTTCTCACTAAAATCTCTTTTTTCCAAAATTATCAAGTGCAACCCTTACTTATTTATTTTAAAACATATTTTAAGGCTTTTAATTATTTAAAAAAGCTTACCTATTTTAACATGCCAACATATTTTTCTAACAAATACAATTAATATAATTAAAACACTTCTAAATATTATTTATTATTCATTAAAATAATATTAATAATGCCCCATTTGTATTCTTTATTTAATTTTTTCTATGTTTCAATTAATATTTAAGTTTCACATTTTATAATTTATCATATTGATTTTTTATTCTTTATTTAATATTTTCCGTTTCCACTATTTTTTTTTAATTTGTCATCTTTTAATTTTCATTGATGGCCCGTGCCTTGCACGGGTTATAGGCTAATATATATATATATATATATATATATATATATATATATATATATATATATATATATATATATATATATATATATATATATATATATAGGGTACGGTTCTAAGGAGACCATTCTTATCAAGAGACCAAGAGACCATCAATCTAGACCATCCATTCATTAAATTTTATTTTAATAACATTATACAAGACATAATGGCAGTATTGTAATAAATTAGAATGATCATGGTCATTTAGAATCCATCAGCAAGTATTATACGTATAATATCATTTAGAAAAGGAAATAATCATTAAATTAAAATTTTATTATAGAACAAAATATTTTAAAATTTTGGAAAGCATATCAAGACACAAATATCACGTAACAGTTGTCTATATGATTTAGACCATACAAATTACCAATTTTACAACGCTACAAAAACCTAGATGTATAACTTTAGAAGAAAATGGAGGAAAAAGACGATAAAATGATGTAATAATTTTTCATTTGTTAGAGTTAACCAATTAAGCTACTGTATTTTTGTAGAACATTGTTAAGAACACTTGTTTTTTGTTATAGGTGTGTTATGGAATCGGCCATGACTGAAGTGCCGACCATAATATGAAGAAAAACTTTTTTTTTGTAAGGTTTCAACCACAGATCTTGACAGATGTGATATCTTCTTTGATAGAGGATCAAAACAAATGTGATATATTACTTCATTTTGGATTCTTATCATATATGACCCAAAAGAATGGTTTATCGTGATACCCATACATATGAGCATGTGTGTTCTGAACTCAACTTTGTCTTCTTTGATTTTATCTGCTCGGAAAATATATTAGGAGTTCCATCATGTGTATTCTAACAAAATTATATTATGTGTTTCAGATTTTGTTACGTGCTTTTGTCATGTGTTTGAGATTCTATAATGTCTTCTATAGTGGGTATGGATTAAAGTATTTTTGTTTGGACAAAAAGGAATTAGTTCTTGTTGATAAATTTATGAAGATGATTCACATATATTTGTTTCAATTTTTTTCTAAATTCTCTTTTGGCTCCTTTGATTCACATATATTTTTTTTAAACAAAAAAGATACTAGAAGTTCTATTATGTGTTTTTCTGGTATGTGTTCTAACAAGATTCTATTATGTGTTTCAAATTCGTTAAGGTGTTTTTTTTTTTTGAAATGTGATGGTGTGGATATGAAAAAGCCTCACTAAGATGATCCAGGTCTTTAGACTCTCATGTTTAAGACTAGCATTATTACATTATTCACCATGCTCGTTTTTATTAGTCAGAGGCATATCATGGTTGAAAGTCATGTGGTGGATATACCTTTCTTCATGCTAATGCTATTATGATAAGGATGGACTTGGACTTTTATAAGCATCTCGATTTCTATTAATTGCTTTCACGCACATTGGAAGAGTAAGAAAAAGGAAGAGAAAGGTAGCATTAGAAAAGGCTTTATCGTCCAGAAAGTGGATACCAACATTAAATGGTTGATGATTAAATAAAAATTTATCAATGCACTTGTTAGGATTTATGGATGATAGCTTAGAAGACAACTTAACTTTATATCTTGTATTACTTAATTTCATTAAGTAGAACATATTGTCACATCCAGAGTATGTTCTTGTAGCAATTTCCATTGTTGTAATAAACTTGTATATAAATCTTGGAAGAAGTTCATTCGTTTGTTCAAGCCTCAAGAAGCATATCAGGATGACAGCAAGAATAAATGTTACTGTCATGGCATTGACAGTAATGTTACAAGAAGACAACATGTTGCAAGTCAAGACAACATATTTTCTCTGACAGCAACATTGGCGGAAGCCTTGAGACAACAAGTTTGGAAATCCTGACAGCAAGTTTGGAACTCCTGACAGCACCTAGTGCGAGATAAAGTACTCAGGAAAGGAGAAAGCTACAGGGCTTGGCAGGAATCTTAGGAAGCTAATCCAAACAAAGTTATACAACTCTTTTGATCTTCAGGAGAAAAAAGCTCAAGGAATCAAGAATGTTGAGATAAAGTTGGATGACAACAATGAAGCAGTCCAGTATGTTCTCTGGTTTGATCAGTCAAGGTCAGTAATTGTTCATAAGGACTTTATCATGGAGGTGGTTTCACATGAGGTAACTGAAGATCTCAAGTGCGTAAAGAGGATGGTCACAAGAAGAATTGAATACTTCTACTTGGAAAGGATGGTCAATCTAATGCAAAGTTATGACAATGTACCTGAGAAAGTCATGGAACATGTTCTGGCATACAAAGCTGAAAGAGATGCAGAATTCTATCAGAAATATGGAGACTGGTCATTGTTTGATGATGCTGACATCGCTCATTTTTTGGAGTACTCTGATGAAGAGACACCTGTCTATGATGATGATTTTCCCACTTAAGAAGGACAAGCCCAACCAAGTTAAGAAGGACCTTCAAATCCAACAAGAAAAGAGACTGCTGAAGATGTGGAAGCTTCACTCCTGAACAAGTGCAAAGAAGCAAACAAGTTGGAAAGTGAAGGACCCAATTACCAATCCTGTGTGCTAGAAAATCCTCTAAGGATCAAGTTCATAAGGGAAGAGATCCCTGTGAGAAGCTTTCATAAGCTCAAAACAAGTGCCCTGAAAGACTTACTCTACATGGTAATTGGATCAACTCATCCATTAGAACAGCTGTGTTCTATTGAGATTGAGGACATTCTTCAAAGAAGAAAGGGTGAAGACTCAAAGCTGGACAAATCAAGGAGAAAAACCCTGAATGCAAATCCTGGAAGAAGATTTAAACTTGTTGAAGGCAATTTGAAGTTCAGAACTTTTGCCTTTGGTCAAGAGTTGTGGACAGATCTCCAGGATGTTAAAGTATGTCTCTCCAAAGTAGTCCAAAAGTACATTGATGAGATTGAAGATGATGCCACCTCTCCTGATGAGATATCAATGGTGGAAGGACTCAAGGAGATTCTGAAAGAAGCTCTTAACAAAGAGGATGAAGCAAGACAGAAAAGGAAATCTGAAGCTAAGTGAAATTTGTTTTTAATTCTGATCTTGTTAGTTAAGTTGTCAGCATGCATTGATTGTAAATTTGTTGTTATTGTCCATAAAAACAAATTGAGGGAGATTGTTAGGATTTATGGGTGATAGCTTAGAAGACAACTTCACTTTATATCTCGTATTACTTAATTTGATTAAGTAGAACATATTGTCACAGCCAGAGTATGTTCTTGTAGCCATTTCCATTGTTGTAATAAACTTGTATATAAATCTTGGAAGAAGTTCATTCGTTTGTTCAAGTCTCAAGAAGCATATCAGGATGACAGCAAGAATAAATGTTACTGTCATGGCATTGACAGTAAGGTTACAAGAAGATAACATGTTGCAAGTCAAGACATCATATTTTCTCTGACAGCAACATTGGCGGAAGCCTTGAGACAGAAAGTTTGGAAATCCTGACAGCAAGTTTGGAACTCCCGACAACACCTAGTACGGGGACTTCTTACTGTCACCAAAAGCACATTCTTGTGACAGCAAGCTTGAAGATCAGGATACTGTCTCAGAGGAATCAACTTTGAATTGGGGATCTACCCAGTCAAACATGTGACAGTTTGAATGTTCAAGAAACAAGCGTGCTGCAGTATCCCAACACTGCATCAGGTCTGCAAGACTACGACAGAAGCTTGAGAGATCACATGACAAAGCTCACCAATTCAAGAGTATGACAAATCAACATCTACTGAATTGTGTTAGCTAAATATAGAATGTATCTAGATTGTTTTTTCATGTAATGATAAACTTGTTTGTATAGCAATTTAGGTAAGACACACAGGTAGGCAAATTGTAAGAAGCTGCCACATGAAAATGACAGCAGCTTCACAAACCCGTGATGATAGAGATAGGATTAGTTTACTTAGACTATCTCTCACTTCATTCTATGAATCACTCGAGAAACCGAAGCTTGAGAAAAATACACATTTCTCTCAAGGTTGTAGCAACACTTTCGCATGATAAATAAAATATTTATTTTGTGAGAAAACTACTTGTGATTGCATTTCTTCTACTGATAGCTTTTAATCTTCATTTTAGTTGTTGAAACAAAGATTGAATTTTATCAGTATTGCATTCAACCCCCCTTCTACAATACTCAAGGACCAACAGCACTTGAGACTGATTTTGTGTTTCTGTGGGAGCACACCACTAAGGACACGTGTGTGTGCTAGTAGTTGATTTTGTGCATGTGTGGCTTTTTTCTAGTGGTCATATAATTACCAGGTTGTCGCTGACTATAACTTTCTTCTGCATTTTTTTTGCTGAAATCAAAATCCATGAACATGACTTTAATACTAGTTATGGTGTATCTGATAGTGGTGATCAAGAGGAGGTCTGGTGGTTCTTGGTTCTTGTTTTGTTTTTTGTTCTAAAGCTTGGAGCTAATCTGGTGGTTTTTGGTTGTCATTTTGTTTTATGTTCTAAAACTTTCTGGTATGCAATATGTTTTGTTTTGTGATAGAAAGCATCATGTTTCATTAGGCTCCGAACTACAAATATTGAATAACTTGGGTTCTACTGTAGTCTTTCTTGTTTTATGGAGTACAAGTTAGTATATGTCAGAGTTCTTATATTTAGTTCTAGCTCACAGCACCACTTATTTTCTTTTGAATTATGTTTCACACTTTTTAAGTTTCCAATGTTGGATGGACCTTTTTTTCCCCAGAGATTTTTAGCAGAAGCGATGAGCAAAAATAAATAATTTTTTTAGCTGAAACTATGCACAAGAAAGAACCCTGCAAGACACCAAATGAAGACAATTATTTATTGAGGAAAAAACCCAACAGAGACACTAGTTGATTAGAATTCATATGAATGATTAGAATTCATATGAATGAAGGCCAAATGTTTTTTCCAAATCTTGGTGATGACTGATGAACCAATTTTAGTTTTAATAGTTAGATTTCAAGTTGTAGAGCTTTTGGAGAATTGTGGAGCAAATCTTTAGCAGGGATATAATATCTGTGTTGTGAGGATGTGCTGGAAGAATTTCACGTTCAGGCAAAGGAGGTAGAAAATACAGAACCTCTCCCAGTACTCTCCCAGTGCAATACATTGCTGGATTATCATGTGTCCGCCTGCATTGTTTTTTCATATAATCTATGTTAGATATAATTGCTGATGTTTGTTTATCAGTGTTTAAAGTACCAGGAAACTATCAGAGTTTAGCTGGAGGACCAGTCAGAGTTTGTTAAAGTCTGATGGTCAGAGTTTGCTTAGCTGTCAGTGCAAAAGACAATGAAGATTCTAGAAGCGATATTCTTTGAAGATGGAGAGAAGCAAAGAGATATCGAGATGGCTAAGGAAACGGAACAGAAGACAGAAGCAATTCTTAATTGATTCTGATTGTATAGCTAATTTATAGGAATATCAATTAGAATTGTATGTAGCTGTGTACTATATAAACACAGATAGGTTAACCCTAAAAGGGATGCGAATACGTGAATTATCATTCTTTGTAACCTAGCAGCTCTCTGTGATATTTTACATCACTGACAGAGGAGTTATTAATTCCATACAGTTTATTGTTCATAAACAGTGTTCTTATTGTTATTCTCATACATCTACTTGATTATATATTTTGTATTCGGCCTAACAATTGGTATCAGATCCAAGGCTGTTAAATATATACAGTTTGTGATCTAAACACAAGTATAATCATGGCTAAAAATACTCAGGCAGGTGCTAATGTTCAGAAGGTTCAACCAACCTCTGTTAGTCGATATGAGACAATCAGGGTTCCAATTCTCAAACCAGTGGAATATCCGATCTGGAAGGTTAAGATGACCATGTTTCTTGAAGCCACAGATCCAGAATATCTTGATAGAATCAATGATGGTCCTCATATGCCAACAAAACTGTCTCCAGTTGTTGCTGGTCAAGAACAAAAGACTGTTCCAAAAGAAAAGAAAGATTTGACTCCTGAGGACATCTCATCAATTGCAAAGGATGCAAAAGTTAGACATCTTCTTCATAGTGCCTTAGATAATGTCATGTCTAACAGAGTAATTGGCTGCAAGACTGCCAAAGAAATTTGGGATGCTTTAGAAGTCAGGTGTCAAGGAACAAGTGCTATAAAGAAGAACATGAAGACTATTCTAACACAGGAGTATGAACACTTTGACTCAAGATCTGATGAAACTTTGACTGATACATATGACAGATTCTGTAAACTGTTGAATGATTTGTCTCTGGTTGATAAAGAATATGATCTTGAAGAGTCAAATCTCAAGTTTCTACTATCTCTACCTGAAAGATGGGATTTAAAGGCAACAACAATAAGAGATAATTATGATCTTGCAGAAACAGATCTTGATGAAATCTATGGGTTGCTTAAAACTCATGAACTTGAGATAGAACAAAGAAACAAAAGATCTGGAAAGAAGACAAAATTTATTGCTCTCAAGGTTGAAGAAAAACTCATGAAGAAAGAAACATCAAAGAAGAAAGCTAAGGGAAAAGCTTTGGTCATAAACTATGAAAATGAGTCATCAAACTCTGATGATGACTGAAACACTGATGCTTCTTCTGAATCTGAGTATGATGAAGAACAAATGATGCAAATGGCTGCTTTGATGGTGAAGACTTTCAAAAAGATGGGTTTCAAAAACTTCAAGAAAGGAAAGAGATTCTCTAGGAGAGATTCAAACTCTAAAAGGAAGAATTTCAGAAAGTCTGAAGAAAGGGATATCAAATCTGTGAAGAAAGATAAGTCTGAGATCCAGTTCTACAAGTGTAAAGAGATGGGTCACTATGCTCCAGAGTGCAAGAAAGGAAAATCTGAAAAAGCACTCATCACTAAAGGAAGAGACTGGGCAGACACTTCAGATTCAGATGAGGATGTAAACTATGCTCTCATGGCAACTGTCAAAGATGAAGCTGATTCATCTGAAAATAAGGTACCCCTAACAACTTATGCTTATGATACTGATAATATATCTGAATTGAGAATTTATCTTAAAAGCATACATGTTAGTTATAGAGATCAGACTTTAGAGAATGAGAGAATTAAATCTGAGAATCTAAATCTTAGAGAGAGAAATAAATTTCTTGAAGAAGAACTTGTTAACATGCAACAAGTTCAAAAGGAAAGAGATGATGTTGTTTATGTTGAACAGGAGTTGCTTAAGAAATTTAGGGAACTAGAATCTGAATTAGAAAAAGAGAGAAAGGTAATTAAAACCTGGACAAATTCTGGAAAAGACACACATCAAGTTTTTCAAACAGATACAGTTGGGTTAGGTTACTGTGAGGAAGATGAACTTAGGTTTAAAGATAAAGTTAAAGTTAGAACACAATTTACACCTATGAAATTTGTTCCTAAATCCAGTAAGCAAAACTCTGTACTTGAAAAAGAAGCTGTTAAGATAGAACCAGTAAAAACTTGTGTTAAACAGGTGAATGTTGGTTTAATGACAGAGAAACAATTCAAGTATAAGCTCAAAGAGGTAAAGTCTGTTGAAAAACAGAAAGTGTCCAGGAACAACAGAAATGGAAAAGTAGGCATTAATAAAAGTAATAATCATTTGCCTATTACTGATGCTCCTAGAAAAACATGTCATAATTGTGGTAGTACTAACCATCTTGCAAGTTTTTGCAGGAAGAACAAAGATATTAATTCTTTACCCTCCAAGTCTGGAGTTAAGAATGAATATGTTAGGGTTAGACCACAGACTTTATGCACTCACTGTGGGAGTACTTGGCATTCTATTTATACTTGCAAGAATGATCATGCTATTTATCACAACTATTATGAGTTGAAGCCAAACTTGAAATGGGTTAAAATTGATTCTGCAAGTGTAAATTCTGATAGTGTAAACTCTGATACAGTTAGCTTAAACTCTGTTGATAAAAATTCCGCTGCAAAAGCTAACTATATTAAGAAAGCCAAAGGATCCAAGCAAGTCTGGATCCTTAAATCTAATTCTCTTTAATTGTTTGTGATTGCAGGGCATAAGGGAAAGTACCCTAGTCTTGGACAGTGGATGTTCATGACACATGACTGGAAATAAAGCCCTGCTATCAGACTATGAGGAGAAAGCTGGCCCAAAAGTTTCCTATGGAGATGGCAACATAGGACGTACTATGGGATATGGCAATATCAATCTTGGAAGTGTCATCATCACCAATGTAGCTCATGTTCCAGGACTCAAGCATGACCTGCTATCTGTGAGTCAAATCTGTGACAGAGGTTATCATGTAGATTTTCAACCTGAATACTGTGAGGTTGTTAGCAAATCTACAGGGAAAGTTGTTCTAGTTGGACACAGACAGAATAATATTCATGAAGCAAGTTTGGTAACAAACTCTGAAGGAAAAGCTGTGTGTCTGTCTGCAAAAATGTCAAATGAAGAGAGTTGGAAATGGCATAAAAAGCTCTCTCATCTAAATCTGAACAACATTAATGAGCTAATTCGAAAAGATCTTGTAAGGGGGCTTCCAAACTCTATACTCAGCTTAGATGGTCTGTGTGATTCTTGTCAAAAGGCCAAGCAAAGGAAGTCATCTTTCAAGAGTAAGTCTGAATCTTCAGTTGTGGATCCTTATCATCTTCTACATGTTGATCTATTTGGTCCAGTGAATGTATTTTCTCTTGGCAGAAAGAAATATGCTCTAGTCATTGTTGATGAGTACACTAGGTATACCTGGGTGTATTTCTTAGCAAAGAAGGATGAAACTGCCTTAACTCTGATGGATCATGTAAAGCTACTGGATAAAGGATCACAGTATAAAGTAAAGATTATCAGGAGTGATAATGGTACTGAATTCAGAAATGCAACAATGGAAGAATTTTGCAAGGAAAGAGGAGTGAAGCAAGAATTTTCTGCACCAGGGACTCCACAGCAGAATGGTGTAGTTGAAAGAAAGAACAGAACCTTAATCGAAGCTGCCAGAACAATGCTTGATGAAGCAAAATTGCCAACTCATTTCTGGGCAGAAGCTGTTCAAACTGCTTGTTTTACTCAAAATGCAACACTGATCAATAGGCATGGGAAAACGCCATATGAAATGGTGAAGAAAAAGAAACCAAACCTGAAATATTTTCATATTTTCGGGTGCAAATGCTTTGTGTTGAAGACTCATCCTGAACAGTTGACCAAGTTTGACTTAAAAGCTGATGAAGGAATTTTTGTTGGATATCCACTGTCAACTAAAGCATTCAGAGTCTACAATCTGAGAACTAAAGTGATCATAGAATCTATACATGTGTCATTTGATGACAAGAAAATAACTGGACTTGAAGATGAAGAAAATCATGATCAACTACGATTTGAAAATGAAGATCTAAACTCTGATGATGTAAACTCTGACGAAGCAAATCCAACAAACTCTGATGGAGCAAACTCTGAACCTCTACTGGTAAACACTGAGGAAGTTTCTCTGACAGAACAGAATAGAGAACCAGTTGAGGGGGAGCATGAAGATACTTCATAAACATCTCAACATGATGACTCACATTCTGAAAATGAGTCAGCTGAAGAATCTAACACACACTCTGGATCAAACTCTGAGCAGTCAAATTCAGGGGGAGCCTCAGAGAATGCAGATGGTCAAGAATAAAATCAGGAGAGCATGGATCAAGGGGGAGGATCTAATAATGTTGGAAGAAGCCACTTTCCAACAGCAAGAAGGTGGACATAAGCTCATACACCTGATCTGATAATTGGAGATCCAGATGCAAGTGTGAAAACAAGAAGTGCTACAATAAATGAATGTCTGTTTCATGCATTTCTATCTCAAACAGAGCCTAAGAAAGTGAATGAAGCTCTTCAAGATGCTAACTGGATAACAGCTATGCAGGAGGAATTGAATGAGTTTGAAAGAAATGAAGTATGGACACTTGTACCAAGACCAAAGAACAGGTCTGTTGTTGGTACAAAGTGGGTTTTCAGAAACAAGACTGACAGTGAGGGAGTAAATATAAGGAATAAAGCTAGACTTGTGGCAAAAGGATATTCACAGCAGGAAGGAATTGATTATGATGAAACCTTTGCTCCAGTTGCAAGATTGGAGGCCATAAGAATTTTTCTAGCATATGCTGCTCACAAAAAGTTCAAAGTCTTTCAGATGGATGTAAAGAGTGCTTTTCTAAATAGGAAACTTGAAGAAGAAGTGTTTGTTGAACAACCACCAGGGTTTGTAGATCCCAAACATCCAGATTATGTCTACAGGCTTGACAAAGCACTTTATGGACTAAAGCAGGCACCTAGAGCATGGTATGAAACTCTGGCTCAATTTCTTTTAGAAAGTGGGTTCACTAGAGGTACAATTGATAAAACCTTGTTCTATTTCAACACTAGTAGTGATTTCCTTTTAGTTCAAATTTATGTGGATGACATAATTTTTGGGTCTACTAATGACAAACTCTGTAAGAAATTTGCCAAGCTTATGCAGTCCAGGTACCAAATGAGCATGATGGGAGAGCTTAGTTATTTTCTAGGCTTGCAGGTAAAGCAAACAGATGATGGGATTTTTATCAAACAAGCAAAATATACCAGGAATCTTCTAAAGAAATTTGGTATGCTTGATAGTTCATCTGCCACAACTCCTATGGCAACTGCAACAAAGCTAGACAAAGTCACATGAACTTCAGTACATATGACAAACTACAGAGGCATGATAGGGTCTCTTCTTTATCTGACTGCAAGTAGACCTGACATTATGTATGCAACTTGTCTTTGTGCAAGATTTCAGGCAGATCCCAGAGAGCCTCATCTAACAGCTGTAAAAAGGATTTTCAAATATCTCAAAGGAACCATAACCTTGGGTTTGTGGTATCCTAGAGAATCAGAGTTTAAGTTAATTGGTTACTCTGATGCAGACTTTGCAGGCTGTAAGATTGACAGAAAGAGCACAAGTGGAAGTTGTCAATTTCTAGGTGACAGATTAGTTTCTTGGTACAGCAAGAAACAGAAATCAATTTCCATATCCACAGCAGAAGCAGAGTATATTGCTGCTGGTAGCTGTTGTGCACAGATTCTGTGGATGAAGAATCAATTGTTGGATTATGGGTTAAGGTACTCTAAAATACCTATTTTCTGTGATAATCAAAGTTCTATTGCTATGACAGGTAACCCAGTACAGCATTCCATGACCAAGCACATCAGTATAAGGTATCACTTTATCAGGGAACATGTGGAGGAAGGAGATATTGAGCTTCATTTTGTGTCTACAGAAAAACAGCTTGCAGATATCTTCACCAAGCCTTTGAGTGAAGCTACATTTACAAGACTGGTAAATGAACTAGGAATGGTATCTGGTTCTGACTAGAGATACCGGTTAGACTCAAAATTCACTCTTCAATGATATGTTGCTCATGTTTTTCTGCATATGTTAACTGTCATGCAAATAATGTTGATAAACTCTGGTAGCATACTCTGATGGTTAAACTCTGATGTTAATCTCTGATTGTGATATTGTCTGAAACATAAACACCGATGAAGAAAATTGTAATGAAGCATGATTGTCAGTAAGGATCATGAATCTTTCTGAGTTATATATGATCTGATCTCAAATATGTGCAGAAACATTACACAGCATGATACTGTCTCAATATTCATAGCATCTCTTAGTTTATTGATCCTATACACTGAGTCTGTATTAGCTGTTTGCATTTTCTCTCATAAATAATAGACATTAAATGATGTAAGTCTAAACTCTGATAATTAGTTGCTGTTAATTCACCCTCAAGCAAAAGATGCAAAAACTTGCACAAATTCCTTTGAGATCATGGTGTGCCTAGGAAGACCCAAGAACTTATTGTATGAAATAAGGGCTAAAATTTTCAAATTTTTGGTGACTAGTGCCAACCACTGATTACTGGAAAAGAAATAAAAAAAAATAGATAGGGGGTGAAAACAAATGTATACAAATATAGGTACAGAGTTTAGGTGAAATCAGAATATATTTTACATATGAGAGTTTGGGCAACCAGTTTTTACTGATTTATTTTGTGGATTTTATGCACTTTGAGATGCTCTCAATATTTATATTCGGTAAACTCTGCTATTCACACACAAATATTTACAACTGTGCATTTTGAGAAAAGAGAGTATTAATGAAGGAAGAGAATTGAGAAAAGAGAGTATTATAGAGAGTATGATTGATAACGGTTTGTTGAGTTTTTGAAAATGAAGAAAGGTGTCTAGAAAATAGCAATAATTAGTGCCTTTTACTGCGCATGCGTGTTGGAAACTACCACGATTTACTGCTGTCAGTTAATGCATATGTGCCAACTGTCCCACTCACACATTATTCGAGTAAGCCTGCTGTGTGTTTTAATGATTAAAACTCTTCAGTTTTAATTCATATTTAATCATTTTACACACAACGTTCAAATCTTTTACAGACTTACTCTATTCACAGCACAGTTTCACACACATATTCACAAACACTTTTCTGCATCATTTTCTCAAACACTTTCTCTAAGCATAAACTCTGATTTCTTTCAAAGCTTTCTAATGGAAACTACCATGTTTCAGTCCTTTGGTCTCGATTTTGTCCCTAACAACTATGCAGCACCACTATCTACTGAGAACGTCCCAGAGGCGTTTCACTTGTTTCAAAATTTCTTTGCTCAATCAGATATTGGGCAAACTCTAGTGGAACCAACAAGGTTATCTGGTACTCAAATCAAAGCCTTCTGGGAAACAGGCGTATATGATGATGGAGGTGAATCATCACTCCTTCGATTATCTTTGAATTTGCTGAACAAGAGTATGTGGTCACTCCAACCACTGTTAGAGATGCTCTTGGGTGTGAAGATTTCAATGCGTTCACCATTTCTGTTGGTGATTCTGAACTTCAGCGTATGATGAGAGAGATTGGTTATTCTGGGTCTTTGGCAAGAACAGGCAACCTGAAGCGACCGTTCTTGAGGAAGGAGTGGAGTTTCTTCTTCGATTGTATTACAAGGGCGTTCGGAAAGAAGTGTACCAATTGGGATGCAATTCCAATTGATAGTCTGCAAATCGGGTATTCTCTGCTTTATGGCAATAACTTTGATTTTGCTAGACTAGTTCTTACTAATATAGGTGAAAAGATGACAGAGAATAGGAATGTAGTTTACTTTGCTCGGTTCTGTCAATTAATCTTTTCTATGTGTGTTGATGGGGTAGAGATAGCTGAGGAGGATGTAATTCCCTCATTTAGATTGCATAAGAGAATATTTTCTGATCTCACAAATAAGGATATCAAGAAAGGGGATGTTGGTGACTTGATGCTTCCTGCTTCAGTCCAACCGTTTTTAAACCCTCAACCACAACCACAAGCACAACCAGAACCAGAACAGCCTTTAAACACTGAACCTCTTCCATCTATATCTCAAAAACCAAAGGCTGGGGGTAGGACTAAGCATAGAGCTTTTAAGGCTGTCAAGGCTGCAAACCTTGCAAATGCTGATGATTTACCACACTCTGTTGGTACTTCAAGGAAGAAGAAAAGGGCAAACAGACCTAGTAATGATGAGAATGAGGTTTTTGCTGAAACTGAATCTGCTAATGCTAAGAAAAGGAAGCTGGTTGCTGCTTATCTTTTTGGTGGATTAATTCCAGAAACTACAACTCCAGCAGCTTCAGAGGTTGCTCTTGAAAATGTTATTGAAGATGCTACTGTGCCTGAGGAAGCCAGAGCAAATACTGCTGAAAATGTTGAAGTTAATGATGATTTTCTTGAACCAATTATGGAGATGGATTTTGAAGATACCATTGAAGCACATCCCTCTGCTACTCTAGAAGAGTATGGTAGTATTAATGACACAGAGGATGTGGCAGCTGATCAACCTACAGTTATAATTGATGAGTCTCTAGCTACTCATACAGAGGTTCTCTCTGATAATCACCAGGTACTTGAAAAAGGTGAAGAGGTTGATCAGACATCAAAGACTGTAGCTGCAGAAACTGTTCTTGAAGAAACTGCAGAGAATGTTGTTGAAGCTACTGCAGAGCCTGTTGTTGAGGCTGTACAAGAAGAGAATGTTCAAGAGAATATAAACTCTGAGAATCTTGCACATGAAGGTGCTCAAGAAACATTTGCTGAAAATATTCCACATTCTCCAAGTGCTGAGTCTTCTGCAAAGTCTGATGATCAAGCTGATACATCTTCTCATAGACTTTATGCTCAACCAAATCTAAAGGACATTCAGCATGCCACTGAACTTCACTATCAGAATATGTACTTTTCCAAGTGGTCAAACAAGGATTGCATATTCACTGATCAAAGGGCTGCTGACTTTGTAACAAAATTTGCTGAGTCAATTGCAAATCCTGAGCTTCTTACACATCTCAAGGCAACTATTGTTCAAGTTAAATCTCTTCACAATCGTTTTGATGAAACTCAGAAGTCAGTTACTGGGTTGAGAAATGATGTGGTTGCTCGAGATATGTCACTGAAGCAAGATAAAACTATGTTGCTTACTCTGGTCAAAGATCAAGAAGTTCTCAAGAACAGATTGACTAAAGTTGAAGACGATCAGACTTTAATGTCTGATAAACTAGATTCTATTGCTGCTTCGCTTGAATTGCTCACATCAGTCTTGATTCCTGATGATGTCAAAAAGGGGGAGAGAGTACTTAAAGACAAATGCAAGAGGTCTCAAACTCTGAGTAGACAGGATGATTCTACTGATGGTGGTGCAAAGGGAAAAGATTTCAAATCTAAATCTACTCTACAGCAAGGAAAGCTAAGATCACACTCTGATGCTACAAACTCTGAAAGGATAAACACTGGTGCTCAATCTTCTTCAAGAGCTAGAAGCTTATTGCTTACTTCTCATCCAGTTACTGATGAAGAGATTGCTGCTCAGCTATTTCTAGAAGAACATGGTGCTGATGCAACCATAGAAGATATCCAAGTTGAAGAATTGATGCTAGCTAAAGAGCATGAGAAGAATCTAAAGTCTGGGAAAGTGAAGAAAGTTGTAAAGGTTTCAAGGCCTAAAGAAAGAGGTATAACTATCAAAGAAAATGTAAACTCTCAACAGAGTTAACAACAAGCAAAGAAGGCTGAAGAAACTAAACTTGATAAAGGCAAAGATAAGCTAGTTGAAGAAGAACCAGTAAAGAAGAAAGCTCAAACAACCTCTGACAATGCTCAAGTTGTTCAAACATTGAAAGCTGTGACAACCTCTGATTCTACTCAAGTTGTACAGACTCAGCTATCTTCACAACTTCAAAGAACTTTTGCTAAGCCAATCACTATTCAACATTCTCTGATTCCAGCAAATGTAAATATTCTTCAAAGCAGAACTATCATGGGAAAGGAATCAAGAGATAAATCTGGGCTGGGATCTCATAGAGAAAAGAGAGTAAATAATAGTCTCATGGATCAAACTTCATTAGCTGAACCAGGTGTTGGTGTGACTCAAGAAAATCTTGATGCTTTAGAGTCGGTTCAGTTAATTTATCATAAAGGATTGAAGAAGGATTTTCTGTTATACTTCAAGGCTGATGGCAGAGTATACAGAGTTGGTGAAGCAGACATTGGGTTAAAAATGAAAGAAGAGCTGGAGTATGTACTGTATATACTGAAGATCAAAAATCAAAGAACTCATCAAGCTGGGGTGTTAAGAAGCAGGATGATTAAAGCTAGAATTCTTTGTGGCTTAAAGTCTGCTGGTTCTTATATACCAAAGTATAGAGATTACAATGGAAAGCTTGTTGAGATGCAAAGGAACGGTGCAAGACTCAGAACAGATCTTGGTATAAAAATGTTGGAATTTAATCTGGAATCAGATAAATCCTTCATAATAAAGCTAGGAAATGATATGAGGAAGAACAGCATTTATGCTCTAAGGGCAGCTATCTATCAAACTGGAGAGGGTGATCCAGAGTTAAGGGAATTGAAGAAGACAATGATAGCTGAGCTAGAGAGAGCTGAGAGAAGACTACTTATGGACTACATCAGGACTGTACCTGATATTGAAGAAATTAAGTAAATGGAGTCTGTAAGTTTTTAAAGTTTTTTGTTCTAAGTTAAATATAAACTCTGTGATTTTATAAACACTGCATTTGTTATATATGTTTTGACATCATCAATTATCTGTTAACTTGTACATTTTAGTATGAACAAGTTGGGGGAGATTGTTAGATATAATTGCTGATGTTTGTTTATCAGTGTTTAAAGTACCAGGAAACTATCAGAGTTTAACTGGAGGACCGGTCAGAGTTTGTTAAAGTCTGATGGTCAGATTTTGCTTAGCTGTTAGTGCAAAAGACAATGAAGATTCTAGAAGCGATATTCTTTGAAGATGGAAAGAAGCAAAGAGATATCGAGATGGCTAAGGAAACGGAACAGAAGACAGAAGCAATTCTTAATTGATTCTGATTGTATAGCTAATTTATATGAATATCAATTAGAATTGTATGTAGCTGTGTACTATATAAACACAGATAGGTTAACCCTAAAAGGGATGCGAATACGTGAATTATCATTCTTTGTAACCTAGCAGCTCTCTGTGATATTTTACATCACTGAGAGAGGAGTTATTAATTCCATACAGTTTATTGTTCATAAACAGTGTTCTTATTGTTATTCTCATACATCTACTTGATTATATATTGTGTATTCGGCCTAACAATATAAAGTAGATGTCTTCTCGTATATACTGTGATGCATTTCCTCGGTTAAAGACTTTTGGTCATATGTAAATGTATCTAAGATATTCTTTAGTAAAATTATAGAAATCTTTACGGTATTCATTTAAAAACTAAAAGATTCTTTAAAGTTTATTTTAAAATTATTCGAATTCAGTTTAAGATATATGAAATGTTCTTAGTACTAGTTATTATAATTTTAAGATTATAATATTCTCTCAAGCAATTAAAAGAATCGCATAAAAGATTAATTTTTTGATAAATTCTGCGAAAAGACAATAGTGAATTTTATTATATTATGATAACATAGATTCTCAAAATCTACACTAAAACACTAAACTGAATCTTATAACACATTAGATCATCTTAATAAAATCTTAACGAGTAACACACTTACTAAAATCTTAATAATAAATCTTAGCATAATCTTATTATTATTGGAAGACCATTGCCTGTTAGTTCTTAGCGGGAGGTCTCCTGTTTTTTCTGGGACTTGGGCGAGGGTTGGGTTCTCAACCTTCCGGGATTCCCACCTTGTTGTCTCCGCCTTATGTGTCGGGGTCGGGACTCGATTCCATTTTGGCACTGGTGGGGTGGGGTTTTGAATGCTACCCACAGCCTCTTGAAGCGTGAGTCGATGCTCCAAGATTTGCATTGCTGCCTGAAGACTTTGGGGATTCTTTTCAAAGAACTCCTCGAGGAGTAGGCCGTGCCTTAATTTATCAATTCCCGCTGCGAGATAGTTTATTGCGAGCTCATCTATCAGGTTCGGAATTTCGGCCACCTCTGACCGGAATCGGGCTAGGAAATCTCGGAGGGGCTCGGTCTCCTTTTGTCGAACAGTCATTAGTGATGCAGTGATCTTTCCACCCTTCTTGTTACTGGAGAATCTTCCCCGAGATTTTGTTTTCAGGACCCGCCATGAGGTGATAGATCTAGGCGGAAGATTGTTAAACCATTTCAGGGCAGTCCCTTTAAGGCAGGTGTAAAAGAATCTACATCGAGCGATGTCAGAGTGTCCATAAAAGCTGATTCGCCCATTAAATACATTAAGAAAATCATTTGGATTGGCTGTTCCGTCGAACTGGCTAATCGATGGGATTTCCAAGTCGCGATCAATTCTTGCGGCCTCGATCTCCTCAGATAGAGGGC
The DNA here is from genome assembly GCA_030848705.1 of Heracleum sosnowskyi. NCBI lineage: Eukaryota > Viridiplantae > Streptophyta > Magnoliopsida > Apiales > Apiaceae > Heracleum > Heracleum sosnowskyi. The sequence goes on along the minus strand of JAUIZM010000022.1, from coordinate 2,386,792 downwards.
TTTCAGTTGGGATCTCGACCCCTGACTGATTTCCGATAAAGTCCTTGCAGAGGGCGATATCATTTTTTAACTTAGTCAGGGCATCAACAGTTTGAGGTCCTTCTGGACCTTGGTCGATGTATCCCGAAGATTCGATGTTTCGGGGTATGATGTCGTCTACGTCGAGATGTTAACGGCATCGATGTGTCACCTGGATCCTCCGGGGGGACCCATGTGGAGTCATTTTCCTCTGTCTGATACTCCGTAGTCTCGTAGTCAGACCCCGAGTGGTGTAGCTCGAGCTGTAAGCGATGGATTTCTCTTTTGTGGGCGATTTTCTGCTCGAGGAGTTGCCTCTCCTGCTCAAGTCTTAGAAGTTCATTATTAGGGGTTATATTGAAGCCTCGAGCTAGGAGTTCTTTAGAGGCGGTGTTCCTCTAAAGTTTATCCAGGCAGAGGCGCATATCGCTTGATAAGACCAACTTCCCGCTAGCGGTGGGTAATGTGGTTCTTTCCTCGCCTCGAGGTCGACGTTTTCTGTCCGAAGGCTCGGAAATGGCGGGTCGATGCGCCATCGACGTCGTTTCTTCCTGGGGCTGAAACAAACGGATAGGCTGCAGATTTTGAGCTTTCTTCTGTACTCCAAGCGGAGCATTCTCTGCTACATCTCGTGTCGGAGGGGCCGAAACTCCTTCTCCACGTTGCGATTTTTGCATTGGTTGTTTACCTCCTTGGGATTGATCAATTTCTACCATTAGTACTACTCTTCTTTTGGAAATAATGATATAGGGCCCCTCCTTGTAGCACCAAATGTTGAGATTAAGAGGGAATATAAGTATTTTATTATCAAATGATGATATTACAAATGATTATTTAATACATTCTCTGTTTTCCTCAATAATAAGATATTCTCTCCTAGTACATTGTTTCCAAAAATCCCCTTTCTTCTAATGATTGGCTTCCTATTTATAGGCCCTTGCAGTTTAGGAATATTCTGGCAGCATCCTTCTTGTGGGGATCACCGGAGAAAATAGAATTGGTATTGGGCGGCTTGGGCTTTTTGTAGTATTTGGACTCTTTTGTAGTGGGGCTTCCTCCTAATGGACCAATAGAAGAGATGACAACATTTGGTAGCATTGCATATAGATGCCTAAACCCTGAATGGGAGAAAAAGGCCTAGAATGAAACAAGTTTTAGCAGAGCTTGAAAGCATCAACTTGTCACACAGATTACCTACGAAGAGATTGATTATTCTGTGAATCAACTAAATGGGGTTTGGGACCTTACTTGATCTTCTCTGAACTCCTGTACAATTAAGTAACAGTGTCAAGGTTGATATGGAGGCTCTTGTTGGAAAATAAAAGGCATGGTCTGGCCAGGCCTATTGCACCTACATTGTCTGAAACAGAGAGCAAGGAATAAGACTAGGGGAGGTGGTGTTGAATACTCTTTTCTTCCTAATGTATCCGTTGAATAATTAACACTTGAGGAGTTGGATAATGATTTTATGTATGTATAATGATTGGGCGTGTGTACAAAATCAAATAAATCCTCAACTGTATTTGCATTTGAACTGTATAGCTTTATATATTTATACAATGGAATGAATAAATATACTCCCTCTGTCCCTCTCATTTCTTTACACTTTCCTTTTTGATACGTCCCTCTTATTTCTTTACATACCAAAAATAGTAATATTTTATAATATAAAATCCAATCACATCAACTAATTTCCTTCAATATACCTACTTTATACCCACTTTATACATTAAATATTGATTGGTCCCACCAATTTACTCATTTTTCTTACTTTTTCCTATTAATTTACACTTTTTCTTAAGTTCCGTATCATCCCCAATATAAAGAATTGAGGGGAGAGGAAGTAATGAATTAAGGTCTTTCATACTTTAAATTAAGTATCCATCTTTCATTGTTGATCTAGAAAGTTGTGGCGTAGCTGTTGAAATACTTGAGAGAATTGAATATACGTGTAGTGTGTACAAAATTCAGATCCTACTCTCTCCTATAGTAATGTGGATATGACATGTATTTTTCTGATGAGCTTTGCTATTATTATATTATGAACAGCAGGTATAGTTTTAAATACTTTTGGAAAATCACATTTTCTGAGAGGATTTTAGGTGGACCATATAATAATAATATAGAAAGAAAACATTCGTGGAGCCCACACATTAGGACAGGAAGGAATAGTCTGCGATGAATTAAAATGTTTATACAAGTTGTGTTTGCTATTTTTCCAAAGGGTCCTGGTCCCTGACAATTGATTGTCAAGTACCATTTATTTAATAATCTGTTCCTGAACCGTTGGATCAACATTTCGACGGTCAAGATTAAAAAAAAAAATCTATCCACTCCGCGTATTTTTTCCGCGGAACACTATTCCTCCGCGGAAATTAATCGCGGAGTCCTGTACCCGCTCCGCGATTAATTTCCGCGGAGCTTCTGAAAGCATATGATATGGCAACCTCATTGACTCTCTCTCAATCTCTCCGCACCATTTCTTCCCACCCACATGTATCTCTCTCCCCGCTATCTCTCTCCAACTAATTAAAATTATTAAAATTAGTTGGTGGCTCAGACAAATTATATTGTAAAATAATTTCAAATCTAATATGTAAATTTAAAATCAATGCTGGGATCAGAATTTTAATTATTTATTTCGTAAGATCAAAATATTTAATTAGGGGAAGAATCAAAAGATAACTTAAATGAGTAGTGCTATAGGCACAAAATTTGGTACAAAAATTTGTTACAAAATTACATGTCATAGGTGATGTGGCAATTTGAAATTTTTTGATTGGTGTTGTTGGTGTGAATGCAGGGGATTCACTTATTATTACAACGAATCAGGAATTGCCATGTGTATTTGGGAAGAATTTTGGGAACAAATTTGGTGCCTCTAGCATTTTCCTAAAAACAGTACTTTGCTACGGTGGCAATTTAATAAATAAGTTGCAAACACATACTCCCCTAATTAGGGGAAGAATCAAAAGATAACTTAAATACAGTACTTTAACTTAAAAATCGGCTGAATCGGTCAAAAATCGGTCAAAATCGGACTAATTATTAAAAAATAATGAAAAATAGTTAAAATAAAAAAAATAATTAAAAATTTAAAAGGTAGAAACTTGATTAAACAATAGAAAACAACATTATTTTTGTACATATAATTATAATTTTATATGCATAAATCGTAAATTCTCTTAATTTTTCCTCTTAAATTGATCTCTAATTGAAAAGTTAAACCTTCAAAATATTATTTATTACAATTATATAACATTTTTAACATATTTGCATAAATTAACTCCTTATATATAATAAGCGTAAGGGAGATCTTATCCAAAACTTTGGTTGGTCACTGTACTACCAAAAGTATACGATCCGTTGGATTATTAAACTATAAATCTTCAAATCAATGAGGACCGTCTGATACAATATTAAAAATTGAATTTGATTATTAATAGGATAGTATTTAAATACTAAAAGATGTATTTTGATAATTTAAACCAATTATAAATAGGTTTTCTATATATTGAATAGAAATCTTTATGTAAAAATTCGTAATTATCTTTTCTCTTTAGTTTATGAATAGTTTCAGTTAGATATTAGTTATTAAACCATCATTAAATTAAAGATAATTTTGTAAGCTTCGCGTGGGCTGTAAAATCGTTAAAATTTGTTGTCTAAAACTCAAGATAGAGCCCAAACAGTAAAGTTATTATCTAAATTTTAATAAATATATTTTTATTATTGTAGCACCAATTTAATTTTTTTTCCTAATTCTTTTAAATTTATAAATTCTATGTTTATTTCAATAAAATACTAAAACCAATTTAAGAAAAAATTAAAATCGATCGTCCGTGTACGATTACGACCAAATTAATAATTATAGTTAGATCTTAAATAGATCGATGAGAATTGTTACATCTAATATTAAAAAGTGTATCTGATTAATAATAGAATTATATTTAAATACTAAAAAGTGTATTTTGATAATTTAAAATTTTTCTATGTAGAAATTCTTAAATATATTTTCTCTTGAATTTATGTATAGTTCCAGTTAGATAATAATTATTAAACCAAATATCAAGATAACAATTCATGTCGATTACAATGATACACGTGGACCCTACGTGGAGAACTCATGTACATGAATAAATTTAAACACTTTTTTTTCTGAAGGAACATAATAATTTGATTAATCCAAATTATAATTATATTATTTTACATATAACAAACATAAAAGGATAATATCAAAATATTATTAAAATATTGAGGGTTTCATATTCATAAACGATAATTTTGAATATAATACTTATATTAAAATGTGTATTTGATTAAAGGTAGGATTATATTTAAATACTAAGAAGTTTGCTTTGATAATTTAAACCAATTATGAATTGATTTTCTATATTGAATTGAATTCTTTATGTAAAACTTCTTAACCATCTTTTCTTTTCAGTTTATTTTATGAGTAGATCAACTGGTCAAGTTAGATAATAATTATTAAACCATCATTAAATTAAAGATAATTTCGTTAGTTTCGCATGGGTTGTAAAATCGTCAAAATTCAATTTCTAAAACTCAGGATAGAACCCAAATAGTAAAATTTGTATCTAAATTTTAATAAATATTTTTTTATTATTGTAGCATCGGTTTATTTATTTTTCCACTAATTCTTTTAAATATAGAGAAATTTTATGTTTCTTTCAAAAAAGTATAAAAATTAATTAAGAACAAATTCAAATCGATAAAGAATATAATAATATGAGAATAAAATTTTATATATTCATAACATAATTTTTATTCTGTTTAATAATTTTTAAGTAATAATGTATTTTAAAATTTTATATACACTGTAAATAAAACCGAAACATTAAAAGTAAAAACAGTTAGTAAGATACTTATATCAGTATATACTTGATATCCTTATTATATTAAATCCTTATATATAATAATCATAATAGGGATCTTATCCAAAATTTTGGTCGTAGATAACCAAATTAATAAGGATCAATAGATCTTAACTAGATAAATAAAAATCGTTAGATCAAATATTTAAAAAGTGTATTTTATTAATAATAGGATTATATTTAAATTCTAAAAGGTGTATTTTGATAATTTAAACCAAATATACCAAATATAAATAAGTTTTCTATATTGAATAGAATTCTCCATGTAAAAAATTCGTGACTTTCTTTTCTCTTCCATGGATAATTCCAGTTAGATAAAAATTGTTAAGCCATCTTTTAATTAAATATAATTTAGTTATCTTCATGTGGGGTATAAAATCGTCAAAATCTGATTTTTAAAACACAAGATAAAATCCAAATTAGTAAAGTGAATATTTAAATTCTAATAATAATTATTATGTCATCATTATTTTAATACCAATTTAATTACTTTTTTCTAACTATTTTAAATTTAGAAATCTATGTTCAAAAATTAAAATCAATCAAAGAAAAATTCAAATCAACAAAGAATATAATAATACGAGGATAAAATTTTATAAAATTGTGCATATTTTTAATCCTATTTTATTAAGTTTTAGATCATAACTAATCAAATATTATTTATTATTAAATAATAAATTATACGTAAATGGTGATTTTGTTTTATAAGAACTCATAGATACCTAATTTCATTGTTAGCGGGACTATATTCATATTAAAAAAAACCATATTTTGAAATTTAGACTCACCTACGGAGGCCAAACTTTTTAAACATATATACATTTGTAAATTATTAAATTCGAAACTTTAAAAGTTTCTTAATCAATTAGTATAGAATTTTTCTGAAAAATCGTACTTTACAAAAAATATTATCAAATAACCTATGTCTGCAAGAAAAAAAATGAAAAAATTATTTATTTAAAAAAAACCTATAAATTTTAATATGTTGTTAGTAGATTCAAACCTTAGATCATTCTACATGATAATTTTACTGTTATATCTAACGTTTTTCAATAATTTAATTTGAAACATCCAACGATTATGGATTGAGTGATGAAACAAAGCGACCAAACTTATAAGGAAGCTTTCATTATTTAGTCTTTAATATAATAACATATATATTTATAGGATATACTATAAAAATGAATTTTATACAGAGTTTTGATCGTCGCGGTGTACTACTTTAAAAGAAGAACTATTACAAAAACAATTATATTTTAATTGATAATTTATTTTCTCAAAAGTTCAAAGTTCCCGCATCTTTAACATATTACAAAAAAGAGTACATTATATTTTAGCAATAAATATTTAAAAAATATATAAATATTAAGAAAAATTAATGATGTTATCATGGTAGTTTGTTTCTAAATACCGCCAAAACATTCTCAACCGTTAGATCCAATACTTTTAAAAATAGATGATCAAAATTATATCATATAAAAAGAAGTTATTGTCTAAAAATGATATAAGTTAAAAGATATTGTATTATGATTGGATTTTCTAAAAAGTTAAAACATAAAAATAGTTGTAATTAAATAAGGAAACTCATTTAATACCAAAATAATCAAAATCGTTTAATGTTAAATAGATAGGTGAAAACCGTTAGATTTAACATTAAAAACTGTATTTTGTTAATAAAGGGTATTCTAATAATCTAAACTACATATAAGTAAATTTCTTAAATCGAATAGAATTATTAAATTTCGTCACTTTATTCTCTTTTTAGTTTTAGAATAGTTTAGTGTGTAAAATATAATAAATATCAAACTTTTAACTATAATTTTTTTGGCTAAATCTTTTTTAACAATAATTTAATCATGTAAACTAATAACTTTTAAATATTAAAATATTCATAAATAAATATAATTATAAATATTTAAAAAACAATCGTGTGTTGGATGGATAATAAAAATATAATTATAAACAGAATAATTATAAATAAAATTTAAGTAACCGTGCATCGCACGGGCTATAAGCTATATATTATAATGTCGCTGCGAAGCGCGGCTTAGTAACCTAGTGTATTATAAAACGTTGATATAACATAAATAACATATCACAAGTAGTTTATTTACATATTTATTAATTATTTATTTTTCAAACTAATGAAAATTAGTGTTAAAAAAATTTTAAAAAATTAGACAATAATTTAGGTATGGGCGATCAGTCACTTTGGGATCGGGGAGTTTTATCCCCTCCCCGATCCCCGAACTCGCCTCGATCCTCGAGAGGCGATTATATTACTTATCCTAAAATAACCATTGTTAAATAGCACATATTGAACATGTATACATGATATTTATGATTATTTTTCTTATTTATACAAGCATAGAGTCGGTGCGATGGATGAGTGACTTTTAAGTTTGTTATCTTAATTGTATTAATATTTTATTTTACATTTATATTTATTTTTTCTGAAGATGGTCTTAAATTTGAATTATTTTATGTGATTGTTGAACTCGATGTAGAATTGACTTGTGTGTCTGTGTTTGAGCGTGATTAAATTGTGTTTTAAGAATTTTGTGTTTGACAATATTTTAAATATATATTTTAATTAAATTGTTATTTTTAATAAATTAAAGTCAAGTTGCAAACGGAAAAGGACTAAAGAGCAAATATCAAAATATGAGTATCATACTGATCGACCGACTTCCAAACTATATTTTGATTAAAATTGTTATTTTTTTCTAAATTAACCTAAAATAGTAAAAATAAAATAACTAAACTACGAATATCAAAATATGAGAAACATACCAACCCACGATCAAACTTTCAATATTTCAGTCTTAATAATACATTATAAATTATATCTTTATATATAATTGGTGTAAAGGGGTTTATGTGGTATGGTATGGCGTGGTCGTCAGCTCCTATATTTTAGTTTTAAGTGGTACATTTTAGTAAACAACATAACTAAAAACAAAATAATTAAATATGTATATCAAAAAGTTAAAATCAATGAAACATCTTTTATACGTATAACTTATGACTTTTGATTTTAAGCAATTTAAGTTATAAACAATAATTTTAAATTTACTCAAACAAGCTCATACTCCCCCATAGAAAAGGGAAAATAATTTAAAATAAGATTTAAATATAAAATAAATGTTAGATATAATTAACATTATAATCACCATGCTCCAACAAATATTTAACATTTTGAAACAAAAAATCACTAAAACAAAGAATACAATTATAATTAATTATAATGAAGATCAAACAATGATCTTTAAAAACTAAAAAGTTATATAAATATTATCTATAATCAGAAAAGATAAATCTTGAAATTAATAATCAACAAATTATGATCAAGATTTAGCTAAAAACAATTAAAGATAAATTTTTAAATGATATTAAATATATTAGCATATGTATTACTTTAATGTAAATTAGTTTAATTTACAAATATGCCTCTTATTTTTAATTAAAAATAAAACAAAATCTCAATTTGTATGAAATTCAAATTATTAAATAGAAAGATAACTAAAATGTCCTATTCTCATTATAAATGAACAAGAAATTAAAGATAAAACTTAAATCTAAATATGAGTTAGATATGTTTTACCTTGTGATTAATAATATAATTACAACAAAAATAAAATAAAAATAATAACTATAATAATAAAAAAAATTGGTGTTTAATTCTTTCAAAAAAATTAAGAAAATGATAACTATAATACAAAAATAATTAATGTATGACATGGTATGATCAGTATATCTTTAGCTATATAATATTTTAAGAAAAAATTAAGTATATGAATAAAATAATTAAAGTAAATAAATAACAAACTAAATTAAATAAAAAATGTTAACAGATAACTTGATATAAGACAAACAATAGCAAACTAAAATTATCAAAGTTAAATTTAGGAAAATAATAACTGATTACAAACAAGTAGTGATTTTAAAAATATAAAAATAAAAAACAAGTATCATTTCAAAAATACAACATAAACTAAATAAATATATGTGAAATTTATATGTTTTCAAGTTTGGTTATCATTAAAAATTTATCAAGTTGAAATTAAATCAGAATAATACTTTTAGAAAAATTAAAAATAACAATTTAAACAAAATTAAAATATATACAAATGATATATAAAGCATCCCGTGCATTGCACGGGTTTAAATCTAGTTAATATAATAGAAGTGACTAGATTTATAATTAGATTGGATGCATTAGATATATGACAAATTTTTTGTTATTATCAAATGAATTATAAATTAATTTGATGGAAGAAAATAATTAGTTATTTGGAATTGAGTTAATATATATATATATATATATATATATATATATATATATATATATATATATATATGTGTGTGTGTGTGTGTGTGTGTGTGTGTATGTGTGTGTGTGTGTGTAAAATAACTAAAAATATGAAAAACTATTTGTTTTGAGTTAAAATAATGTAAAAGATGAGATAATAAAAATAAATAGATAGTACATCAAAATAATTAAATGAATAATATATTCTAAAAATTTGATAACAATTTATGTAAAAAATAAACTGATTAAAATATATAGTCCAGTTAACAAATTTTAAAAAACCGGATATGGCATAGCATACAAGTACAAAAAAAATTATGATCAGATCATTCACATTATATACCCTGAGTTATTTAAAATTATAGGCCCCGATCAATCAAAGTATCTATATAAATAGAAGTAAGTAAATTGTAACAAGACAAAAAAAAAATGTGCAACCATACCTAGAAAAAATCTTTAAACCGCAAAGAAAAGAAATTTATGTTAATCGCTATAAAATGACCCGTGCTTTAATTAGTAAAGATATTTTTCTGGATGGAGTTGTATTTTAAAAATATAAAGGGTGAATTCATTGTCAAACCACGGACATAATTCAGAAGGCATATGAGCAATTTTAACTTACGATGGTAGAAGTACAAAAAAGGTTTATCCATTCATAATTGATTAATTCTCAAGTTCCGAGGTCAAAAGAGACTGTTTGTTTGAAAGAATCGAAACACGCCGAAGTGGTACCAATCGTACTTAATAATAGAAGGATTTGGCACAAGGTAGTTCCACTTAGTCAATTAGCTGAATTGTTCGATGTTATGAAAGTTAGACAGGTAGAGGAAGAGAAATAAATGCAAAGAATGCTTAAAATCGAGAGGTTAAAAGAAAAGACATAAAAATGTTAGAAAGAAAGTTTTAAGAACGGAAAATGCAAGGCTAAGTAGAATATTACAAGATTTAGGAAGGCTTTTGACTAAAATCAGTACTAAAACCTACAATCTCATACTGCAACATCTTGAAGGCTATTTAGTTTCTACCTTGAATATTGTTGGAGATGAGCTAAATGGATGCATCATTTTTGAAGAACTAGAAAAAAGTTTAGGATTATAAGTAGTAAAAAAAGTCATCTTAATTACGAAACATCCATATAACACTCTAATTCTATTCTATGATCCACAACAAAATTAAAAACTGACATGACTTATTAGTACTACTTGTATTGCTTTTCAAATTATAAACTTCAACATATTTAAGCAAGTACGGTATAGTCATACTATTAACAAGAAAAGTTTTATGAACATCAACAATATACAATCATTTATCAAAATGACATTGATCGTGCGTAGTTCAATTTAAAAATACAATCTAAGCTAGCGGCCCGTGCCTTGCACGGGCTTTTATGCTAGTATATATTAAAGGCCGTCTAGGGGCAATTTGAGCCAATAAAATGGCTGTGAAATGACAATGTTGCCCTTATTTATTGAAAAATTACAAACTTGCCATCTGTTTATCATTTATGTAAAAATAAAAGATTTTTGTTGCTCTTAAGAATCGAACCTCTGACCTCCTCTTGAAAAACTCATGTTATAACCATTGTGCTACATTTGCTTTTTGGTTTAACTTAAACATCTTATTAGATAAGCCACGTCACCTCTTTTTGTCCTTTTTTTTGTTTAAGTAAAATGTTGGGTTATATTATTTATATATAACTTGATTTTTTTAGTTTCAAAATCTTAATGTATAATTATATTTTATCTAATTTGTATATATTAAAAGCCAACCAAGGACAAAAAAAGTAAGAAAATGGCTATAAATTTATTATTTTACTCTTATATTTTTAAAAATTACAGAAATGTCAACCATTTATTATTTAAGCTAAAGTAGATTAGATTTGTGTGAACATTGATAATCGTATTCCAAACCTTCTCATATAATTTCATCTAATGCCCAAGTGTGTAACATTAAGTTTGAGTTTATCATCATATATATACATATATTTTTAATTTTTGAGCAAATAACATGTTGTTTTATATTATTTATAAAAACATGTTTATTTAATTTTTTTAATTTTACATTTTCAGTAAGTTAAATGTTAGTTCATATTATTTATATAGCTCCATTTTTCAAATTTTCGTTATTCTACATATAATTATGTATTCAGTTATATTTATAAATTCTTATATCACTTGTATTTTTGAATTATATATTATTTATACTATAACTTTTTATATGATTTATACTTTATATAGGTTATTTAGGTATTGATACACAAATATAATATAATTTAGAATATATTTAAAATTAGGATCGTAAAAAGTGTGAATCAGAGTTATGGGTGTTTATGGGTTGTATTTGCCGAGTTGAAAGCATTTTTGCAATCCGACCCAATTAAATCGGTTTGAAAAATTTCATCCCACCACACAAAAAATTAATTCGTGACCCAACTCTTAATCGTACATCGATTTGGGTCAGGTTGGGTCGGTTTAATTGGCTTAAATTATATATATATGTGCGCGTGTGTGTATAATATTATTGAACAAAATTTGTAACTTAAATCGGGTTGGAAGGGTCGGCCGAGAAAATATAAAACTCATACCAACCTATACTCATACCCAACCTATTTAAATTGGTTGGGTAGGCTTGGTTTGGTCGACTGAAAAGAGAGCGAGGGTTGGTTCAGTTTGATCAGGTTAGTAAATCATGAAAAATCATAATTGGAGTAATCCGTGGATGTATTACTTATGGATTAAATCGAATAATTAGAGATTATTAAAATGATTAGTGGGGATCAATTTAATATTATATATATATATATTGTGTAATAATTTTAATTAGATGTATATTATCACATAATTTAAATTTATTTAAAAACATATTATGCTTGAAATAAATAAAATTTATAGATTTAAATTTTGGATTAGTTATCAAGTTGTGAGATAAAATTAAGAGAATTCGTGATTTTAACTGTCTAAAATAAGAACTACGTATACAAAAAATGTTGTTATTATTTTTTATTCAAATTTCAACCTTTTAATTTTGGAACTTTTACCTATAAATTTCCTAAAATTTACAAATCAGGCCAATGTTGGAATGATTAGACTGAATTTTATGACCTCTTCACCAGCTTTTATCAAAACCGATTTTAACATAATCAAAGTGATTAGTTACCGTCTAATGATTATCGGGATTATTAAACACCAACTTTTAGAACATAGATTATACATAAAAATATAATTGAGTATGGATTAATTTTTTTTTTAATTTTTTTTATTATATTCAATTGTTGAATTTGATAAAATTCATTTTACATCATTTAAAACTAAATATATATATTTTGGTAATTAAAAATAATCATTTGATCTTTATCTTATAGAAATTAATTCAAATTTTAAGAAATTAAAAAATATTTAAAAAATACTAAACAAATCTAAGGTAAATTCGAAATATTATCTCTTAGCACATTTCTAATTAAAAAAATTATTTCAATATATATACATGTTCGTGTGAGAAATTATTCGAGCGTATAAACAGGCTCGTGCCTCGCACGGGTTTTTACGCTATTTATAATTAAGAGTGCAATTTTACTCTTAAAATTGAGAAGAGATGAATCTCTTAGTTAAGTTAAGAGACACTAATATTGTGTTTGGTTGAAATGAATAAAAATGGAATGAAATTTCAATTATAATATATATGATTTTTCATTCTTTGCTCAACAACCTAAACAAAATTAAAATTGCTAAAATACCTATGTGTCATCTGTTAAATAGGAAAATTTTCAAATAAATATATGAAACCCCGTGTGCATACATATGCGTCTCAAATTAAAATACGCCATGTGTTATGCCACATCATTTGTTATTTTGTGGTAGAATGTTTCGAAGCATCACTCAAACAAAATATCAATAACCCCATTTTGAGAAGGATTGATCTATTCTTTCCCATATCTATTTTCTTCACTTGCACTCACTCATTTTCTCCAAATCTTTTCTCAAAATTTGATTGCTCCCCCATTAATTTTACTTATTCTATTAATTCCATTCTCCTCGGCCAAAACAACATAAGAGTCTCTTCAAGCAATATTTTTATTCTCCTTTCTCAATTTTTGAGTTAAGAGTCAAAATGAAAAATCTCTTAGAAATGCTTTAAGGGTTGAGCATTCAATCAATTTAGTTCAGTCAAAATATTATGTTTTTCTTCAAATCGAAATTATCTTAAAATATTAGTTCAGTAGTTGTTTGTGATTGTTCATGATAAGTTAGTATTTCAAGAATTTTGTATTAAATAATTTTTTAGAGATATCCTTTTGATTAAATTTGTTATTTTAAAAAAATTAAGAAAAGTTACTAAAGTGCAAATATCAAAATATGTGTTCGTTCAATGTACCAGGCTTCTCTTAGTATTCTTTTACTTTTATTTTTTATTAATTATTTTATTTGAATTGAAAGTTATAAACAAATTATAATAAACATGACTTTTATAAGTTTAATATAATAATATTAACCTTTTATTTATATGTTTCCCGTGTTATTTCTTAAAGATAAGTTGTTTTAGTTAGAAAATATAAAATAGGTTATGTGCTGAAAAGACAATTAGTTATTTATTAATAATTCTATTACACTTTAATATATATGTATCCTGTGTTATATATAGAAGATTAGTTGTGATAGGTCCCGTAGGGATTTAAGATAAGCTAGAAGGGGGGGGGGGTGAATAGCTTATCACCTTTTTAAAATTTAGAGCTTGGTTTAATGAAAAATATTTTTCTCCTTTTAAACTTCGTTACTTGTCAACAAGTAAAATTCGTGCGAAAAATAAAGAGAGAAAGAAAAGAGAGTGTGACACGATCGATTTTTATCCTGGTTCGCGATGACGCAATCCCTAATGGATTTGCTCACCCCTACTCCAGTCCCCGAGCTCCTCCCCGGACTCGAGATTTTTACCACTATAAAGAAACTCCTTTATAGTAGGCGGAGAAGCCTTTATAGTACACCTAAGACTTGGGTCTTAGAACAAGGATCACCTCACTTCACTTCACCTCACTACAAAGATTAGAATACAAGTACTACACAACAAATAACCTTATAAGATAAAAGATTATATGACTTAGTATGTTACGGTACTAAATCACGAACAACAATATATAAGTATATAAACGGCTACGGCCTATATATTATATATGAGTTAGGCTATGTCACAGATTTCCGAGGAAAGCGGACTAAGCACTAAACGCACAAACTAAGAAGAATAAGTCGTTTAAGAACGAGTAAGTGCAAAGTAACACAACAAATCTATACTTGGCCGAATATAACTAGTGTGGCCGAATGTATAGTTCAAAGTACTCACCAATACTACACTTGGTCGAATGTAACAAGAATGACCTTAGTATAGTTCGAACTTCTACACTTGTCCGAGAGTAAGTAATATGGCCTTAGTATAGTTCGAAAGTTCAACAATACTTTGTATGACCGAATATAACAAATAAGGCCTGGTATTGTTCGAACTTTGTGAAACCGAACACGTGTATTCTTGATTTATTAAGTCCTATCCAAGAATTAAAGACAAGATAAGTGAAGGACTAACTTGAATCAAGAAGTACCACTACAAGTAGAGCATTCGGCCGAATGGAAGTAATGGCCTCGGAATAAAACTACTTTGCTCGTTTTGAACAATAGTTCGTTAAATCTTGAACTTTAAGTACTTACTTTGATGAATCGAATTCAAAATAAGTTAAGGACTAAGTTTAGCAAGATTTAAAAAGATTCTTTTGATTTATGAATATCAAGTTTAAACCACTTAAGATGAAAACAAGATGTAAGCTTTTTGTACTTAAATCAAAAGATAGAACCACTTGCTTTCAATCCAAAATCACAACTTTGGATTTACTTGTCAAGAAAGAGGAGATTCACAACTCAACCTCTTTAAACACCTTACAATATGTCAAATATACACTACACGAATAAACTTCAAGAACAAGTGTATCTAAGATCAAAATGTAAGTGTGTTCTGATAGTAAGTGTGTGTAAGTGTAGATCTAAAAAATATAAGCAATATTAGAGCAAAAATCGAACCAACACAAACACTACTAAACTAGCTTATAACTTTTGACCTTACAAAGGCTTAAGCTCCTCTTTTATAAAAAGAGTATGCTACAAGAGATACGAGCTAGTATATGATAATAACATATGTTTAGTTGAAATAACGAAATAATTATATATATAAATATAATTGTATATAAAAAAATAATATTAAATTTATTCCGATTAATGATCCGATTAATGATTCCAATTAATTCCCGATTACCCGATTAATCCCTAGACGGTGCCTTCACTGATTAACTCCGATTCCCGCTTTTTATAACACTGGGTTCAACATATATATATGACTAAAGTTCGGAACTTATCTATTCACGTGTACTTAGTTTACATTTTGTTGAACTTGGGGGAGTATGGAACAAGCCTTGTTTGATTGAAATGTTTAATGCATTCCCATTAATCAGGCAATGCATAACTTACTACCTAGAAAGTAGGGATGGTAGGGACCTGGGTGGGGAGAAATGGTGGAGAGAGATTGAGAGATTGAGAGAGAGTCTACGAGGTTGCCATATTAATATGCTTTCAGAAGCTCCGCGGAAATTAATCGCGGAGCGGGTACAGGGCTCCGCGACTAATTTTCGCGGAGGAATAGTGCTCCGCGGAAAAAATACGCGGAGTGAATAGATTTTTTTTTTTAATCCTGACCGTCGAAATGTTGATCCAACAAGACCGGTACCCTTTTCCGAAGGAGGTAGTAGTAATAATTTTGGTCTGTTATCGACCCTCGTCCAACTGAAGGGTAATAATAATTGTTCTAAATTTTTACATATTTTTTCATGAATATGATATCGTTTGTTTCCTAAATTGTTAAGGTTTTTATTCCAACAAGGCTATGGTCTGTTAAGCTTCTTCTTACACCCTCATTTCAAAGATGTTCTCATTTTGATGAATCTTTGACGTCTTTTTCGGGTACACGTACTTTAATTTGGTTTAATTATAGTTAATTTTGTTTTTGTCCCTTCTGATGCTCTGCCCAATTATGTTTATAGGTAGGAAATTTCACACGAGTGATCAAGATCATGCTTTCTTGCTTCAGTTGCTATTCTGGTTTAAAACATCTTTTAGGTATGTTTCGTTTTTATTTTTTTTAATTCTTTGGTATTTCCTTCAAGTTTCTTGAGACAATGGTTCCAAGCTTACTGATTTAAGTTAGACTTGGTAACCAGATCTTTGGGTTCCTATTTAAACAAAAATATATATTATACTTGCCAAAAGTTTGATAGAGTAACATAAAAGAGGACTGTAAGGGGTGATTTCGCATATCTGAATGATTGAAATATCTGTATAATTACCATGATTTAGAAATCTAAATCCTGAATGAATAATAATGCTTGTTAAATAAAACTTTAATGTATCTAACAAATATTTTGGCCCAAGTCTGCTGCAATTTCCAAAGGGACATGTCATTTGGTTTCTCTTGCAATGGTTTGATTCTTGTTTTGTAACCTATATTTTCTTCTGTTATTGTGTTTGTGTGTGTGTTTCTAGACTTCTAGCTATTCCTTTTCAGTGTTTCTTTGCTTTACTTCCTAAGAAACTTGTACTAATAAATGTTAAGATTTGCTGTAAAATTGTACAAATTTTAGCATTTCTATCAAAAGGTTGTTCCACAATCTGTAGATTGTACTATTAGAGCTTTCTATGAATGACGTGCGTTTGTGTGTTGTGTGTGTGCATGTACAAAACAGGTTATTTGGTATTTGTAATGGCCTTGGATTTTTATGTGGAGTGTAATAGCACATATGTGTGTGCGCGTGGGTTGATGTGTGTGTGAGCGCTTTGGGGCTTCAGTTGGTTCTTTTTGTTGTATCATTAACTTAGTAACATGTACTTGAACCTCGAGTTTGCAAAGCATAACCCTCTGAATCACGTTTCTATGTTTCTCTCATCTTAGGTGGGTACATGCACCTGATTGTGATGGTTGTGGCAATGAAACTGTGAATCATGGCATGGGTGTTGCAGATCCTTCAGAAACTCGTTTCGGAGCTTCCAGAGTTGAACTTTCTAGGTAATACCCGAGGGCTAGACTTAATAAGTAGTAATTGTTACTTGAATTGTGGGGTTTTGTTTATTTTACAGTGAGCAAGGTATCAGGCTCTTCCTGTAGTACTTTCGAAGTTTTTAATATGCAGACAACAATACAGAATACTCATTCTTAACAGAAATAGGACGGAATCTTTACTATATTGATTGATTTCTGTGGCTCTTTCAAAGTTAGAACATAATTCAAATTTAGACTACTACAGCAATAACCCGATACCATTCATTACAAATTGGCCTTAGACTTTAATTTTTTACAAATATATTTTCCCGAAATCGAACAAAAACATATGAACCACTGGTTGGGTTTACTGAATACTAGCTGCTTATAAGTTATAACCCATCCAAATGCACGGGATTCTTTTGATATATTATCATTTTTTTATATAATTGCTATTTTTAGTAGTTGTTTTCATTTTAATTGAATATTTTATATAATTGGTATTAATAAGTTATTTTGGTTAAAATTGTATCTTTATGATATTATTATATTAATAATATAATAATAGTAATAGTAATAGTTGTTTAATTAATGGCATGTATTGTTTAAAACTAATACTATAAATTCTTAATTCTAATATGTTGTTGAAAGGATTTGAACCTTAGGCCTTTAGTAGAGTAGTTTAAATATAGAATATTCTTTTTCTAGAGTCCTTTCGATGGTTGAGCCAAGCTCGAACCAAACTACAATAGTTATACCCGGTCATGTTTGCGTATTATAGTTTAGTATAGATATATTACGTGTCTTACCCATGTACTAGACTGAAGATTTAAGAAAAAACTTGAAAGAAGCAACGAGAATGTTAAGACTGTTCTCAACTGAAATAGTGAAATTACAAAGGCGAAATGTACTAGATTCAACTAAAATGTTGAAATTTAATTACCAAAACTAGAATGAAACACAAGTAATGTTTCATCCACAACAGGTAATATCATCTTAGTTACTATATACTAGATATGGAACTTCGGTTGCTTTTTTAAACATTTAAAAAATCTAACATATACTCAAAACATCAAGTCAAAGCATTTTATTCTTAAAGAGTTTTTCACTTTTTGATCTGTCAACTATCAGGAAAAGAAAGAAGCAAACTTTTATTATTTGCTAAGCAGGAAATGGGAAATTAACAAACAGCTGGATCTTCTGTGATGTATTATATTATTTCTCACTGGCAGCCTTCATTTTTTCTTTTCTTTGTAAATATTACAAATAATTTCATGTTCAATATAGTAGGTTTAGATGCTTGCCGGTTGGCACACTTTCTACAGAATGCAACCCTCTTTTTTTTATCTTTACATGCCCCTGTTTGAACTGTTCCAGGTGCAGGACTTACTCGAGAATCACTCGTTTCCCGCGGTATAATGATCCTTTGGAGGTACTAGCGTATATCTTTGTGGTCGTGAATGCTCATGTTTTAAATATCGTTTTACTCTTCCCTATGCAGCTGCTGGAAACAAGAAAGGGCTGATGTGGAGAGTGGGCCAATTGCTTTACACTCTATTGTCGAGCTTTTGGTTACGATTCTCGTCTGGTAAGTTGTTAATTATTCTTTGTCTGTCTAGCCGATATGCCTGTTCTTTTGTTAATTAGTAGGTTTGTAAATGAACCGAGTCAATTCTAAACGCCAGTAAAGTTGAGCTCCTTTCAATGAGATATTATAGTTTCGAGTTGGCTTTTAGGATCCATTCAAATGTGAAATATCTATTATGTTTGGTTTAGAGGTATCTAATGTTGAGGTTTAGATTGATACAAGTTTGATTTTTGATGTTCGTGAGCATAAAAGCGAGTTTGATTCGATGAAAGCTTAATTATATGTTTTTTATATTTATAGCTTGCTAGATGCGTGAGTTTGTTCATTGACTTATTCGAATTGTGAACAAGCATTTGTTGGCAGGACTTTTTATTTATTCGAGTTCAGGTCATTCACAGTTTTGAGCTCGAAAATAACTCTGAGTTTTTTTTTTTATTATCGAGTTCGTCTCATTTATACATTTGTGCTCACAGATAAAGCTCGAGCTCATTTCTGAATCAATATGAACAATGTTTATAATATCCAAACACCGAGCTCAACTTTAGTTTCCCAGTCATAAGAGGCCAGAGGTTCTAACTCAGTGGGTGACTTCTATTGGTGCATATGTGTTTAAACTTCTGCAAAAGATCGTTTCCACAAATTTCTCACTGGAAAAACAATCCAAGTATGCGGCATGACCCCTTCCGTTTTATTAGGACAAATACAACACCTTAGAATGTTATCTTAAATAGAAAGCTTACTACTCAAAGTTCAAATATTGCAACTCGATGGTTTACTTCGTACTCCTAGGATATCCTAAAAGAGTCTTATTTACACGATATCGGTTACAGGGCCACAATTGATAGATACAGAGAATTAGAATAGGAACCTAAACTATTGTTTGACAACTATAAAAAGCCCAAGATGTATAAAGATAACTTATGCAAAAATTTGTGCATTAATATGACAAAACCTACATGTGTGGACCGCCAACAGCTGCTAGTAACTCAACGAAGAAGCCAAGTGCGATGTTAAGGCCTTATTGAGTAAGTTCGTTCCATGAACTATATTGTGGAAGAAATAAAACTGAGAACTAGAGCTGAAAAAAGGAGCTTGCTTCTCCTCCTTAAATTGATACCCTCAATATGATGTATCAGATTTTCTTATACATGGAGGTACAAGTTGATGATGTGAAAATCATGCAAAAAGATGATAATGATTATAACACTAATGCTTAAAGATGTTAAAAGGACATTCATAACAACCTTCATTCACTGTGTTATTCTACAATGCTTCATTGTATAAATGATATATACTATTGGCTTCCGTGGTTTTGTTCCACTAATTGTTCCTGGTTGACCTATAATGCATTTTATATAATGAAATCTATTTGAGATTATTATTCTTCATGTTGTCTAGAGAAAACAACAGGGATTATAATATAGATTATTTTATTATTTATATGTCATCATATTTGTAATTTTATATTTTTGTTATCCAATCATGAGGAGTCTATTACTCTTTATTAAAAGATGAAATCCCTTCTAGTGGTGGGCAATACACGAAGAAACAAGGTTACGTGTGTGTATTTACTTATTTGACAAATATGGATATATGGTGATTGGGTGCAGGCCTATATAATATTATAAAGATAATGCATATGAAAAATGTAAAGAAATGTAATATAATGGTGCATCACACTGGTTAAGCTTGTATATTAAAGTAAGCTTGGTGGAGGATGGTAGTGAAGAAATTTTATATATGTTATCAGTTAGTTATATGTAGAGAAAGAATTAACATTAGTTGATTTTATGTTTTACTTGTGGGGCTAGTAGTTTATTAATCATGAAGATCATTTATAATAAAGCCCAATTGTTACAGGCCTTAGTCCATTAGGTTAACTAGGGTTTCTATTCCTATATAAGTTATGTAATCACCACATATTAAGTCAGACTTGATTAAGGCACAGTGATTGTTTTATAGATATTGATTTGAGTCTCTTGGGTTGCGATTCGTCATAAATTTCCCTTTTGCGGTTGAGAAATCCTTGGGGTAGCAGGTGTTCTGAGGTTTTTTCCACCCATTTTTTATCGATTATATTGTTTTCAGGTTGTATATTCATCTTTCTCAGTCTGTCCTGCATCACTCAGATGGTAGATCTCAAAATTTTTAACCTCTTGGTCCCTTGTTCGAGCTCTGCATGCATGTATATTACCTAAAGAGATAGGTCAATGATGATCTTGTCACCTGGCAATAAATTAATTACTGATAAAATTCAGACCGCTAAATAGAATCTAACTCACTAGTTGGAGTCTTGGAGAGAACTGTTTCTGCCACGTATTTGTTTTCAGTATAGTATTACTGCTTGGGTGACTCGTAAATGCTAAACAAATCCCTTTGAAGAGTATTTTGCCTTCCAACTGCTATAAGCTTTTGGGACCTTGTACTTGTACATGATGTCACTTTTGTCTCTTTCAGATTATGGATTTTACAGATCATGTTTGGACAGAATGCTTCTTGCCTTCCCTGGGAAGGTAAAACCTTATCTCCAGATTGCTACTACATATTGATGCTGTGCAGACACCCTTAGCTGTTTGCTTTGTTTTAAATACAGATGGATGCATCTTGATCCGTGTGAGGGAATATATGACAATCCATTACTGTATGAGAAGGGGTATATCACTAAATAGTCTGATTTCAGTATTGATACGACAATTTACTTTTTCTCAAAATCATTTTTATATTTTCTTGAAGCTGGAATAAAAATCTCAGCTATATAATTGCCATTGCAAGAGATGGAGCCTATGATGTCACTAAACGTTACACAAGAAAGTGGCATGAGGTAATTATGGATTTTCCTCATTTCCATCTAAAGCCAAATTCGTCAAGTATTTTTTCAATCATGTATGGAAAATTACTGTATTTTGAATTTGGAATTGGTGTTGTTCCCACACGAAAGGTTCTACGTCGCCGAAATTTAACTAGCGAGCCAGCTCTTTCCTCCTTTCTCTCTGATATGAGAAGCGATTGTCGCAAGAATTTTACGTCTCTATACCGTTCTGAGCTTGAAGAGCGTGCCAATAAAGAAGCAGATGCACTTGAGAAGGATTTGTATTCAAAAGATGATTCTTCTATCTCATTACCTGGGAGGCTAAGTGGAGATGAAGGATGGTGGTTGCTAAGATCGGAAATTGGTCCGAATGGGAATATCTCTTTAAGCACCTCTTCTTGTCCAGTTCGAGAATGTATTGATGAGCATGTGACAAAGATTTACAATGCATTTTCTCCTCTCATTGTTCACATGGTTGATCAGTCCTATAGCAAATCTAAGACTGTTGAAATCCTCAATATAGTAAAAAGAATCTTGGCGAATATAAAAAAGTCCCCTTTTAGAAATAGAAGAACTTCCATAGATTTGGCTTCCAATGATGCAAAACACTTTGCGAGTCGGACATTGCCATGTCTGGGTGAATTTTTTGATGCTCTTTCTTTGAAGACTGAAACTGATGCAATCGGGAAAGTTGATGTATGTTTGGCTGCTGACCCAGTCAAAACTGATTTGGCTTTGCCTGTTGTGTTTCACGCCCTCGATGATGTGATCCAAAATGTCAACCGTAGTGATAAATTTAACAGAGAATCTCTTGCTTGGTCACTCTTGAAGTTGAACAGATTATGCTCGGGTTCGGTTCTTGCTAGTTGGGAAGAGCTTCCTTTTGGAATTGTAAGCAAGTTTCCTTTGAATTGCGTTTTAAGTACGGTTTTCTCTTTCAATTTATATGGTTTTATATTTATAACCATTCTTTTTTCTCTTATCGAACCATTTCAGGTCACCTCTGCATTCGATGGAACTCGCATGACAAAATGGGAGGAACGGTAAGGTTTTATGTGAATTATACGTTCGAATATTAACAGGAAAATACAATATAATTACATGTATCAGGGTTTTAAATTAGTCATATAGAATTGAAATGGAAGACTTCAAAACTCGACTAAAATAATGCATTGGAGTGCAAGAGAAATCAATTACATTTTAAATTACCAAAGTTTTTCAGATTTCTGTAGAAATAATTAGATGAAAGACAATATTAAAGAACTTAATTGTTTTTCTACAATACAATATGAGATGTGTATATGCTTTAAGAATATTTGTTATACTTTTCAAGCTAATCTTTTGAATGTAAAATGTACATATTTACTGAAAACTTGCACTTGATACAGTTTTGATTGAAGCAATTCGTTTAAGTTTAATCATCGTAATTATTTATATTTAATTTTCAAAAAATGCTATTATATAAAAATTCCAAACAAAAAAGAGTTTTCTTATAAATAGATACAAATAATTCTATCGGTATATCTGATAAATAGATACAAGCAAATGTTTTTTTTTTGTAAAAACAATCTTATTAATGCATGCAAAGTGGAGTTTTTAATTAAATAATTCATGATATATACATACAACAAAAATTCATAATTGCAAGCTAGTGCATCAATTTACAAAGATGAATAAACAGAAAAAAAATCACGTGTTAGCACACGGGCAATACTGGTAGTGTATGAATAATATCCAAATGCAGATTGATGACTAGTTTGACAAAAAAAAGCTTGAAAATACATGAATATTATCCGTTTTAATTTTGATTGATCCGATTGAAGGTAAAAAGATAAAAAAAAAATCAAAATATTGAAAAATAGAAAAATAAAAAGGACATTGAAAGTCATTTAGAAACTCATTTAGAAAGTCCAATAGTTCTGTTTGCCTTTCTTCTTGGACACTCCACCTACATCATCACATATTTACATTCCTAACACGGGGTAAAATTGAGACACAAAATGTCGGAAGATGCGGTGGATGCGGGCGGTGATTCGGCGACGAGTTCCGACAGGGTAAAATTGAGACACAAAATGTCGGAAGATGCGGTGGATGCGGGCGGTGATTCGGCGACGAGTTCCGACAGGTAGTATTCTGCTCTCTCTCTCTCTCTCTCTCTAGGGTTTGTGTTGAATGAATATTTGTCAATAATTAAATCATATTATGTGGAGTAAGTGAAAATTTTCCGGACTTACCTCATGTTCGATAAATGTTATTTCAGCAAATGTGAAACTCTAGCTACTTTAGGGAAACAATATGTTTCCGCCATTGAATTGATAGTTAAGATCCGATGGGAAGATGACACTTCTAAGGTAAACTATAATCTGTATTTCCCAATATTTTAATATAGTAAAGTGTTCTGGCCATTTATCTTAGGAGCATTTTCTTTTTGACTTTTGTGTGTGTTTTTACTGATAGGCTGTAGAAGAGAAGGATAGATTGTGCTCGCAAGCAGGCGTGTTTATTACAGAACGCAGCTGGTCCAATGTGGCTACAATGTTGCTTAAGGAAGTTAATCAAATATATTCACAGGCATCAAAGGAAGGTATATAGCTAGTCATATGTTTTTCTGCTCAGTTTCAATTCGCATGGTTATTCTATGAGGCAATGTGATTTCAATTATAACTAATAGTTAATATACATCTCAGATATTGTGAGTATGTTCACTGCCATATTCAGTCTCATTAATGAGACCAACAGCATTGTAGATCAGTTAAATTTGGTAAACCTGATAGCAACAGACCTTGTAGAACAAACTCACAAACCTGCAATGCAGATGCAACTGTAAGTAACTTCAATAGTTATTGTTTAGTTTGTTAATGTAGCTTAATGATAATTTCTTTTATGTGTTTCTTTTGCAGCTTAAGTGACTTGTTCCACTCCTTAGATAATGATGAAGCTCAATTCCTTGTTTGCTCAAAGGTCCTTTACCTAGCTAAAAGTGGAGAAGTCAACTCTAATCACATTAAAGTGTTTAGGAAAATAGATAGTATCACGGAGAATTGTGTTACTGACTTTGCGGATAAGAGACAAGTGTTACTTTCAATCTCCAATGTATTGAAAGAAAATGCAAGGTAATTCTCGAACTCGTAAGTTGTTTATTGTGCTTTTGACTTGTTCAATGTAGTTTACTTTTTCAAATCTCCAGAGGAAATTTCAGCTTGGCAATGGGTTCCCACAAATTTCTCATCAAATATTTAGCTACATTTAACAATAAGGATGAGAATTTAGCCGGAGCGAAAAGAGAATCAGCCAGGGCAATTATTGAAGTTTTTAGACTTCCAAACTTGTTCCTGGTATGATAGTTAAATACCAGTGCTGTTTATAGTGACTTTGCTATTTTGTGTTTTGACTTTACTAATTTTACAGAATTCTTAAAGTTACATTAAAAAGACTTTAAGTTGGTAGGCACTGTTCTTCATGTTGCTAGATAACATTATTGTTTTTGTTGTTCTGGATTATTGATACTGTGTATGTGTTACAGTGCCCTTGGTATGATTATCCTGCCGTGACGCAATTAGAAGGTGACCCGTACTACGAGGTCGTACACCAGCTTCTCAAGGTTTTCGTTTCTCAAGGACTTGATGCCTACTTGGAATTTTACAACGAGAATACTAAAGTGCTTGAAGATCATGGTAACTGTCAATTTCTCTGCATCTCTGCCATAGTTGGGTCGATGACCTTTTGTTTACTGGTTTGTAATCCGTTCTCCTGTAATGTTTAGGTCTTGAGACTCTTGTCCATAAAGAATGTTTGGAGAAAATGAGATTACTTTCTTTACGTGATCTTTGTGACAACTTTGTAAATCGTAGATACAAGGATGTTTCGTATTCTCTAATTGAAGATACTCTTCAAGTAAGCATCTGTCCCCTGGCCCTGATTCCTTGATGTTCAATTCTGTAATTTAAGGTTCCACTTTTTGTTGCAGATTAAGGAAGACGAGGTGCTAACATGGGTGAAGATGGCGAAACATGCCGGTCTATTGCGCTGTTCAATTAGTAGAAAATATAAATTTATCACTCCAAGGTGCACTTATTGTTCTCACCATCCATTAGAATTAGATGACATGTATCTTTCGTATGGCTCCTTTGTTGACTATTTTTATTCTATCATGTGTAGTTGGTGCAGCGATAGACCATCTGATCTAAGTAAATGGCCATTGATCCGCCTTAAGGTAATAAATTTATTTAGTGTTTTGTTGTTATATATTCTATCTGCTACAATCAAAATTTTCACTGTGAACCTTAAGTAATTGGTTGACTTGTTCATTTCTTTAACCACATGTCTTGTCAAGATAGTCCAGATTTTCAAATAGGAATAGGATGTATTTTAAATAAAATAACTAGATTCCTAAACATGTGTATTGCTCTGTCACAATATTTTTGGACTTTTTATGCCAAGGGTGTAATATGATTTATATCATTTTTCACTCTTTTATCAAAGCCGAGTTTTTACAGAGAAGCTAGTTCTTAAGTTTCACTGGTTTATCCTGATTGAGCTCCTCGAGAAATACATATTTATATGTATAATTGTACTAGCCTGGGGTATCTTATATAAAATAGTGACCACAAAGAATAACGTACGCTTGGGAGCTGTTAGGGCATGTGGAATATGGTAAATAGGCAACAATCAATAAGCTTGAGTGTGTTATTTATCATATCTGTTCATAATTTATAATGATTTAATACGGTAAAACTCTTTAATTAAGGGTATAGATTGGATTGAGAAGTATCCAGAGCTTGGTAAAGAAGTCACCCACCAAAAAAACAGAGCTTGTTATGCACATGGATGTGCAAAAGGAGTTGGACTCCTGTATAGAAAAGAACATGGAAGCCTTGAAGAATGGATACCTGCACGTCAAGAAATAATTGATAGAGTGTGTAAAGCATTTCCGAAAGCTGGCAACAAAAACGATGTTAGAGATGATGATCTAACAAAAACTATTCCTATTAGCTACACGCACTGCTTGGAGTTAATCATAAAGCATGGTGTAGGCTTTGAGAAAGACTATCCTTACGTAGTCAACAGGAATCTAAACAAATCCTTCCCTCCGGGCAAAGAAGAGGTATCTCTTTATCTATTGTATTTGCGAGTTGTGACTAAGCTATAATGTTAAATCTCTGACATTTTTTTTCTTTTGCTTGATCACAGTATCCTAGAATTTTCATCAAAGGGTATGAATGGCTGGGTTCTGTGTATGATGGGGTAGGGGACAAGTCTATGCTGAATATCTTCAAAGGAGGCCACAAGTGTATCTTAATAGCCAACATAACTATCACATCAACCTTTCTTGACCTGAAGACAGAATTTTATGACCACACAATTGTCGACCTAAGAAGCAAGGATACGGGTGCGGGGATGCGGGTGCGTAGTGCGGGGATACATGGATTCAGCAAATAAAAAAATATGGGGATTCGGGTGCGGGGGGATACGGCACATATATTTATATTTCAAATATATATTTAATGTTATGAATGATGAAATCTCTTAATAAAACTAATAGTTATATGCAAATTGAATCAAATACATGATAGAAGCATTTAAAACACAAGAACTTAGACTGAAATCACTTATGTTCGTAGTATAAATTGTTGAAAAAATGAATTTAAATTGATAATTTTCAAAATCGGAGTATCCTCAAGAATCCGAGTATCCGATACGGGGGTGCGTAGGGATACGGGGATTCGTCGGGTGACCAAAGAATCCCTGCTTTCTAGATTGTCGTAGATCCACTTATTGAAAAACAGAGGCTTAGAGAGGGAATGATGTCAGATGAAATATTTTCTGAAGATCTTGTGCACACGGTTGTTATCGTTGCTTTTGATGTGACTCTAAGAAGAGTGAAGATATTAAACTCATGGGGTTCTGAGTGGGGAGTAGATGGGAAAGCTTGGGTCAATATCAATCAGTTGTATGATATAACACGTGTGTATTCGAGCTCGTTAGTAACGGAATGTCCCAAACCCAAAGACCGTTCTTCTACTTTGAATTATAATCTACGAAGTATGGATACCAGAAAGAAGGTAGAGACTTTATTTATTTAGTTTGCTGAACCATGTAATGGAATAGTAAAGTAAAAACATATGCCTAATCTTGGTGTAACTGTTTGTGTTTATTTATCTGTAAATTTGAGTCAGACTATCCTTTTTTAAAAATGATTTGGATAGGATTTACAGAGTTTTTTTAATTATAAAATCAGGCGACAAGCTCCTGCAAGGTCGGGATGTTAGGTGCAAGTGAAGAAATCTTTACAGCGCAGTCTTGTCAGGTATATTATCTGAGATCAACTGTATATATACCTGATAGTTATTACATGCCAAAGAACCACCAAGTTTTACACGGTGTGTATGTTTAGCTGCAACGAGTGACTTTCTCTTTTGGCTATTATGTTGACAGAATTTTTGTATTTCACATTATTCTTTCCAATCACAAGTTTTGCTAATATTTTTTTTATTTTTTTCATAACATGGGTGACTTCAATATGTTCACATACACCACGCGTTTTTTGTTTTATATAGTGTATTTTTTGTTGTTTAATAATGTAAATATTCCTTCAGTTTTATCTTTTTGTGTGTCTTTAATATTCCTTTAACAGTCTTCATCATAAGTCTAGTTCCATTCTTTTTAACAGAACCCGACATGTGTGAGCATTAAGGGTTTTAATGGAGGCAATGTACTAAATATGGCTGGAAAATATATGATTAAGCTATCATTTTAAAAAATGTTTGTTGCAGAAATATGAAAAGTATATATATAATTTTATGATCACGCTGTGCTTTGCAGGCAACAGCAGGTAATGGAGGCCGTCGAATGCAATTTGCCAGAGAGCCTGAGGAGTTTGTGGCCATTACAGGTTTGCAGCTTCTTCTCCTCTGTTTATTGTATAGCTACTTTTTTTTTATTGGTATATTTTAGAATTTCCAAAGTATACTAGCTCTATTATTATCCATGTTTTTTTTCTTTACCAGTTTCAAAACTTTGGATATCAATGTTAATTGTAACAGTGAAAACCATGAAGAAATCTAAGGGGATGAGGATTGGGTTGAAGTGTTTCTAACTATATGATTTGAATTGTTTGTTCTGACAGGCTGCTAAAGGTGCTGCTGCAGAATCAGCATAATTCTCAATCACTGCAGCATAATAAGAACCTGAAACGAATACATGTTTTCCACTTTCAACATACAAGTACATGAATATATAGCCGTGTTTACTTATATTACGGATTACGGAACATCTTGGCAAGGAGAATTGTTTTCTTAAAAGAAGTGGAGAATTGTACATGAATTGTTTTCTGAATCTTAGCTAGATTCAGAAATGTTAATGCACCAAAATTCAATCTTTAAAAGATGTTTGCTTAATAGAGTCCAGTAACACCATCTTGCAATGATTGTTGCTTCCATTGAGATCCTTCATCATCTAGTGAGATTGTATTTGCATGTTCTGTCAAGGGGGGTAAATATCTACAACTCATGCTCGATTATGAATTGAACAGGTGCTGCAAGTACATCTAGTTTCTGGTCCATCAGTCAATCTTTCATCAACTTCCTGGTTCAATATCTAGTGTAGATAACTACTAGATAAATCGTTAAGTTCTACAAGTGCTACTAGGCTTCATATGTTTTTAGCTGTGGTTGGTGTCTGCATTTATTTATATATTATGGATGTCTAAAGGGGTACAGTACAGACTTTTGTAAAAAAGATTTGCATAGTTAGTGTTTGGCCTTGTTCTGTTGGAGATTGTGTGTCTATAAATTTATTGAAGAATTTGGAGGCAAGGTGTTATCTTGAAACCTGGGAGGTAGATTTTATGCAGCCTACCAGCCAGAAGGGGTTGTTCTTTCATAGCTTGTTGGAACTTCGGATTCCTGTCTTGGTGCGAAGTTATGCAATGCTGTATGTTTGAGGCATGAATGCAACAATTGAAACTGGAACGTACATAGATCAACTGGAGTCATTAAACGTCATCTTCTGACTGGGTTTTGAAAGTCTGGAAATTATGGTTTTCTAGTGATGTGTTTTTTGTGCGGTGGTTCAAAATGTGGGAACATTCTTGTTCAACGTGCACGAACATTTCCATTTCCTTTCACACAATCGATCAACTGCAGTGATTAAACAAACCACTTATTATAGAGCTAGAGCATAGCATTCTCAGTCTCCAATTTCCTAAATTTCCCAAGAGACCAGACATCAGATGATATTTACTTTCAAGTTTTTGTGCGGAGAAACATTGATTTAAGCAACATCTATACTTCTATACTATATTATTAAAGACGAAACATTGAAAGTTTTGTAGTCTGGTCATGAAAGTTTTTGTAGTCTGGTCACTCAATTCATAGCCGTTATATATTTTTGATCAAATCGATGAGAACCGTTAGATAAAATATTAAAATTATTATATAGAATATCTTTTCTATTTTTCTAACTAAAACATCTCATTTTCCAAAAATATTGCAAACAATTTCATTTACTAAAATAACATAATAAAGTTATAATTGCTAATAACTAACTCATTACCTTTTTTAATCAAATTGTATATTCTTTTTTATATTTTCTAACTAAAATTTCTACTTTTCTATTTTTCTTAACTAAAACATCTCATTTTCCAAAAATATCATGAACAGATACCAAATTGTATATTGTTTTTTATATTTTCTAACTAAAATTTCTATTTTTCTATTTTTCCTAACAAAATCTCTCATTTTCCAAAAATATCACGAACAGATCTATTTAATAAAATAAAATAATAATATTATAATTATTAATGACTAACCGATTAACTTTTTTTCCAAAACGTATATTCATTTTTATATTTCATAACTAATATTTCTCTTAACTAAAACCTCAAAAATATCACGGACTATTCCACTTATTAGCATAAAATACTAAATAAATCTATCTATCTATACTATCAATACTATTATATAATAGACGAAACATTAAAAGTTTGGTTGGTCGGTATGGTACGTTGTGATTTTACTTAATTGCCCTTAATTTGGTTGGTCGGTATGGTACGTTGTGATTTTACTTAATTGCCCTTAATTAGTTTTTACTTAATTAACCTTACTTATTTATAGAAATATATTATTAAATAATAATATTACCTATTTATAATCAATTACCTTTTTCACCTAAAATACATTATTTTTCTATTTTTCTAACAAATTCCCCTACTTTTTCAAATATATAACGGACAATTACCCTTTTAACTAAAACATGTTAGTTTTTCTATTTTTCCTTACTAAAATCCCTCTTTTTTCAAAAATATCATGGACAAACATTTAGTTATTTATTTTTAAACCTATTTTAATATTATAATTATTTTTAAAAGTTTACCTATTTTAACATATCTACTTATTTTTTTTAAAAAATGCAATTACTAAAAATATTAAAATATAAATAATCAAATACCTATTTATAACCAATTACTTTTTCAGCTAAAACATATTTTATATATTTTTTCGAACAAAGTCACTCCTTTTCTAAATATATCACGGGAAATTGCCTTTTACAATTTACTTTTTTCTATTTTTCTCACTAAAATCCATTCTTTTTCCAAAAATATCACAGGAAACCTTTTACTTATTTATTTTAAAACGTATTTAAATACTTTTAATTATTAAATTTTAAAACCTCATTTTCCAAAAATATCACGGGCATTAACCTTTTTAAACTAAATATATCTTTCATTTTTTATTTTTTCTTACTAAAACCCCTCATTTCCAAAAATATAACGGGAAAACCCATACTTATTTATTTTAAAATCTGTTTTAATGTTTTTAATTAATTAAAATGTTTAGCTATTTTAACATGCCTACTTATTTTTTGCACAATTACACTTAATAAAATATTAAAATAATAATAAAATAACAATTAATAATCCGTGCATCGCACGGGTTTTAAGCTAGTCTATACTATTATATTAAAGACGAAACATTGAAAGTTTTGTAGTCTGGTCAGTTTTTGTAATCTGGTCACTCAATTCTCAACCGTTGGATCTTTAAAACCAATATAATATAAGCCGTCGGATAAAATACTAAAAGATATTATATATAAATATAATATTTTATATTATAATTACTAATAACTATTTAATTACCTTTTTTAGCTTCAACATATTATCTGTTTATATTTCTAAATAAAACGACTAATCTTCTAAAAATAACACGAACACATTATTTATTTTATATTTTCTAACTTAAACAACTCATCTTATAAAAATAATATGTGCAACATATATATAGAAACATGATGTAATTTTATATAATTATTAATAAAAAATCAACTACTTTTTTCAGCACATTACCAGTTTTGTATTTAAAGTATTAAAGTAGTACTTTTAATTTTTTTTTAAATGTAGGATTTTCAGAAGTATTAAAATCTCAAAAAATTTAAAAGTAAATTTCAAAATTAATATTAAAGTCGTCCGTGCGTTGCACGGGTTATAGGCTTGTTATTATATTAAAGACGAAACATTGAAAGTTTTGTAGTCTGGTTTTGTAGTCTGGTCACTCAATTCTCAACCGTTGGATCTTTAAAACCAATATAATATAAGTCGTCGGATAAAATACTAAAAGATATTATATATAAATATAATATTTTATATTATAATTACTAATAACTATTTAATTACCTTTTTTAGCTTCAACATATTATATGTTTATATTTTCGAAATAAAACGACTAATCTTCTAAAAATAACACGAACACATTATTTATTTTATATTTTCTAACTTAAACAACTCATCTTATAAAAATAATATGTGCAACATATATATAGAAACATGATGTAATTTTATATAATTATTAATAAAAAAATCAACTACTTTTTTCAGCACATTACCAGTTTTGTATTTAAAGTATTAAAGTAGTACTTTTAATTTTTTTTAAAAAGGTAGGATTTTCAGAAGTATTAAAATCTCAAAAAATTTAAAAGTAAATTTCAAAATGAATATTAAAGTCGTCCGTGCGTTGCACGGGTTATAGGCTTGTATTATATTAAAGACGAAACATTGAAAGTTTTGTAGTTTGGTCGTGAAAGTTTTTGTAGTCTGGTCACTCCATTCATAGCCGTTAGATATTTCTGATCAAATCGATGAGAACCGTTAGATAAAATATTAAAATTATTATATAGAATATCTTTTCTCTTTTTCCTAACTAAAACATCTCATTTTCCAAAAATATCACAAACAGTTTCATTTAATAAAATAACATAACAATGTTATAATTGCTAATAACTAACTCATTACCATTTTTAGCCAAAGTGTATATTCTTTTTTATATTTTCTAACTAAAATTTATACTTTTCTAATTTTCCTAAATAAAACCTCTTATTTTCCAAAAATATCACGAACAGTTATATTTAATAAAATAAAATATTATAATTATTAATGACTAACCGATTAGTTTTTTTTTTCCAAAACGTACATTCTTTTTTATATTTTCTAACTAATATTTCTCGTAACTAAAACCTCAAAAATATCACGGACTATTCCATTTAGTAGCATAAAACACTAATATTATAAATTTATCTCTCTATCTATACTATATTATTAAAGACGAAACATTAAAAATTATGGTACCTATTTTTTGATACGGTACTTGCCTTATTTAATTGTTTATTTAATTATTATAAAAATTATTATAATCAGTTACCCTTTCAGTTAAAATACATTACCATTTTTCTCTAAAAAAATCACGGACAATTTCCTTTTCAGCTAAAACATGTTACTTTTTCTATTTCTCTTGCTAAAATCCCTCATTTTCCAAATATATCACTAGCAAATCGGTCGGTATGGTACGTTGTGATTTTACTTAATTGCCCTTACTTAACTGTACTTCGTGTTTTTACTTAATTAACCTTACTTATTTATAGAAATATATTATTAAATAATAATATTACCTATTTATAACCAATTACTTTTTTCACCTACAATACATTATTTTTTCTAACAAATTCCGATACTTTTTCAAACATGACAATTACCTTTTTAAACTAAAACATGTTAGTTTTTTCTATTTTTTCTTACTAAAACCCCTCATTTTCCAAAAATATCACGAACAAACCTTTAGTTATTTATTTTTAAAACTATATATTATAATTAATTTTTAAAAATTTACCTATTTTAACATGTCTACTTATTGTTCTAGACAAATGCAATCACTAAGAATATTAAAATATAAATAATCAAATACCTATTTATAACTAATTATTCTAAAACACATTATAGATTTTTTCCAACAAAGTCCCTTCTTTTCTAAATATATCACTGAAAATTGTATTTTTCAATTTACTTTTTCTATTTTTCTCACTAAAATTCATTTTTTTTCCAAAAATATCATAGGAAACCCTTTACTTATTTATTTTAAAACGAATTTAAATAATTTAAATTATTAAATTTTAAAACCTCATTTTCCAAAAATATCACGGACATTTACCTTTTTAAACTAAATATATGTTACATTTTTTATTTTTTCTTACTAAAACCCCTCATTTTCCAAAAATATAACGGGCAAACCCTTACTTATTTATTTTAAAATATGTGTTAATGTTTTTAATTAATTAATAGTATTTAGCTATTTTAATATACCTACTTATTTTTTTAACAAATACAATTAATAAAATAATAAAAATAAAATAATAAAATAACACGGGTTTTAAGCTAGTAATTTATTAATAATTCATCACATTGAAGTATCTACCAATAATTTTTTCGGACTGAATCTGGAGGCATTTATACACAATCACTGAGCTCCAATTAGCCAGTAGGGAAAGTTAATCACTAAGATTTACAAGTAACAGCCAACACTTGACAAGACTGTTTCAAGTACTCCCAACTGACACCAAATCACTTTCAACTTCCTTGCACAGCTTGTGATTTGAACTCCATAAATTTGATCAATGGAGCACAAAAACAGGATCCTTCATAGCTTGTTGCATCAATTCGGATACTTATTCATCTGGTTGTATTTGTATGTCCTATCAAGGAAAAATAACAAAGAATTGTGCTCCATCTTGCAGTGGAGAAGGTCTATAAAGTACATTATAAATGCTAAAAGAAGTAGAAGGTAAAAGCACGAAAAGCAATAACAGTCCTCAACACCAAAACAAAAGGATAATAACTTTTTTGTTGTTATAACAGTCCTAGACACCAAAACAGTCCCTCCTTTCCACCGTAGAAAGTGGTACGATTTCGGAATGAGTAGGTATCCCTTACAAAGGAAACTTTATTGACTTATAATGACTATCATATTCAGCCAATAAGGCCTTGGCAATGACAAAAAGTACACTTGGATCTTGAGCGAACTCGTCTCATATCAACCTCATACACATCAAGAATGTATCTGCTACAGAGAAATCACAGAAAGCCACATTATATTATCCTAATTATTAATCAAAGACTGGAATTGATGTAAATTTAAATCCATACTCCCCTTTTCAGTGGAGCACACTAGTTAGTAGTATAAATGATATTACATATTAATATAGACATAAGTAATCAAGTGTGCAAGAATTGCAAAACATTTGAATCCCTTTCTATGCCTTAATTAGCTAGAAAAAACTATGCTATCCGTGTTTTCACCTCATATTTAGAAATATGGAGTGCTTTTACAATATGCCAACATTCTAGCAGAAAAAAAAAAAAATCAGTTTGAGTGAGAAAACAGGTATATAACTTGTAGTAATTCTTGTTCTTTTAAAGGGAGTGCAACGGTTAATGGTATCATGTGCCCAACAAGATAGCCAAATCACAATCAATCAACTTAACACGCATGAATATATAAAGGTCAATCAAATTAAAACACATGAGCATATAAACTTTTTCAAATAAAAGAGTCTTACCTGAACCTTGACTTCTTTCTTCTAACAAAGTTTTACATCATGCCTTTAGAATTCAAATCCCGGCACCATTATAGAATCTTCCATACACATACAAAATCAACTCCTTCACTTAAAATAGGATGATATATGGCTGAATACAGATGACAGACTTGAATTACACTACACCTTCAGATTAGCCACACAAAAATAACCTAGTAAAATGTCAATGCCAGACACATCTTCTGTCTACAGCAAACAAGGTATTGGAATCAACTTTTCAAGAAAGATGTGGAAGAAAATCTACTAATATCTGTATCCGAGATCTGCAATTCTGATTTCTGGGTAGGTCATTTAAAAAAATTCCTAATCTTTCCTTTCTCTTCTTCACTGTTTATTTATCCAGATCCTAGCACTACCTGCTGGTTGGAGGACCAATAAGCCTATATTCTATATCTGAGGTACCTTTGACGCAAACTGCAGCTTAACAACAATAGGACAGCATGCTCACAATCAAACAAAGCACTTAGATACTTAAAAAGGTCACATTAAACTGTACTAATTAACATCATTTTGTGTGGAACACGAACAAATTCACTATGAACAAGACTTTCCCCTATATCACCTGTACTAGGCCATGACTATCCAGAATCTTGGTCTGAAAACACTTCAGATTGTAGAGCTGGCGCAATGTTATTCACGTGTAACCATGTCAACTTTCACAAGCTATCTCCACCCAGGGCACTTCTCTGCACCAGAACCCCTTGGGTCTTGGTTACACCCAAAGTATTTTTAAACAGCTCCGGGTACAAGTTCTTGAAGTTTGTCACTGTTTTCCCCTCTGACTTTCACTTTAAGATATGTATTATCCGATTTTCGATCTCAGTCGAAAAATACTTACTCACCTAGTTCAATTAGTCCCCATTTTCCAAGCTGAGTTACAAATTCATTCAAATTTCAAAAAAACAAGCTTGAGCATTGTAGAATTCAATACATAATTAAACTAAGTTCTCTTAGATAAACAAGTTATAATCACAACTTGTACAAATGCTAAGTACAATCTATCGACTAGATATATTAGCAAAACCTAATTAAAAATAATCAATTAATTCTTGTTAAAACACAATCGATAAATATTTTTTTAGTAAATTATAGATACGTCTTCTCTGGAAACCTTAGTGCACAATAATTAATAACTATGTCGAAGGAAACAGTGATAGTAATAGGAGCATAATAATGCTTTAAAATTGCTATATTCCGTAATAGAGCACTATAAATTTCTACACAATGTTGATCCAGCTTTCCAAATATTTATACAATGCTTCTCAAGTACTGCATTACATAGTCTTCGAAGGAACAATATTTGTCATTGTGCAAATATATAGTTACTTTTCAGTAAAGAGTATAATATAGTGCAGATCCAGAATGATTAGTATGTACCTTCTGGTAAGTCAATTGGGCCTTCAGCAACTTCCCTGTACAATCTAGAGTATAGAAAAATAGTTTATCAGTTTCCTTGTTTCCCTCATCGAAAATGCTGCATATATTTCTTGCTCTCTGCATCTTACTCGTCAAGTGCATTACTGAGTTTTATCTGTTTCTGGATCATACGACCACTCCAAACTTTTCAAAACATCATGATCCTTCCAACGCCCCACAACTGACACAGCTTCTTTCTTAGCTTTTCCTAAGATGATCTCCTGCCAAGAAAAAGCAGCATCTGAAACCCTCTTTAACTCTCCATCTTGCTTATCGCCAACAACAACCGTCTTCACCCCCCTCACTTTCACCTCCTTCAAAACACTCACAAACTCCGAATCATCAGACACAATCACCACACATCCGACCTCTCTCATATCCACCACACTCAACACACATTTCCCCAACTCATCACCCGCCACATCCCGTTTATCCGACACAACCTTAACCCAAAACCCCGCCCTCTTCAAATCATCCGACAAACCATTCCCCACATGCGGATTCAACACCCCCCTCACCGCATTCCTATACTTCCTCATTTTCATCGAAAACTTCCCTACCAACTTAACCCTCCTACTCCCACTCGCAGACGCAATCTGACTAACCCTCTTCCTCTGCTCCGCCTCATGAACTTGCTTAAAATGATTAACAAGCCTCTCACCATTATAAAACCTCCTCCCACAAACCCCGCAAAAACTCACCTCCACCTTAACCCCACCACCTCTCACATTACCCACATTCCCCTTAACTACATTACCCTCTAACTTAACAGAATTCAACAAGTTTCGATTACCGAAAGCAGCCATATACCTAACAACCCCAAATGTTAAAGAAGCCTTTTTTATCCCAACCGCAGCATCAAAAATCAAAATTGATTTGGGGGGTTTGTTATTTAAGTCCCAGAAAATTGCAACATTAGTTTGAGCTAAATTAGATAATGGGGTTGAGCTAAAATGACAATATATATGATAACTAACAATTGGGGATAGGGTTTGTAATGTTTTATTTAAGTGATGAGGATTGAATACAGCACTATTACTTACAAACTTGAGCATGCCTATACATACAATATACAAATGACAATATAGATATAAAAATGAATTAAGAAACGATTGGTACTGTAGTGAAGATTTACCCCTTTTCTTTAGTTGGAATTGCAGAGCTCCGCTAGTAATATAGTGCCTGAGTTTTTAAGAATTGACGAAGGAGTATAAATACAAAGCAGTTGTTTTACTTAAAAAAAGAAAAAGAAAAAAAAAAGCATGTCGTAAATCTTAATAATTATCTATCGAGAAAGATATATATATGAGAATAGAAAAGTAGAAAATAGGAGATGCAGAGAGAAAGTTATGTTGATTTCATTAGTTGAATGCCTATTTATAGTAGTTGGATTACAAGTCTTCCTAAGGAAGATAAGCTAGTCTTCTTTAGTAAGTATTACAAATCTTCTTGACTAAGCTATGCAAGTCTTCCTTGATAAGCTGTGGGAATCTTCCTTAGTAAGTTTCGCGAGACTTCCTCATTAAACTTTGCGAGCCTTCTTGGTTATTACAGGGATTAACTGCCTCGTTAAAACCTTGCAAGGAAAAACCCAGTGGGATAAAAACCTTGACGAAGGAAAAAGAGTACATTCTCCCCCTTAATCAAATGTCTCAAACTTTGACATCTTGATGTAGCAAGGTTCTCAGTCTTCGCATGCCAATATTATTCCGTAGCTTTTCAAACGTTGATGTGGGGAGTGACTTTGTTAGTATATCAGCCAAATTATTACTTGAACGAACTTGTTGTACCTCAATGTCACCATTCTCTTGTAGTTCATGAGTGTAGAAAAACTTCGGTAATATGTGCTTTGTTCGATCTCCTTTAATGTATCCTTCCTTCAACTGCTTAATACAAGCTGAATTATCTTCAAACATAACTGTAGGGCTATCTGTGATATTTGGTAATCCACATGATTGTCGAATGTGTTGAATGACGGATCGCAGTCATATGCATTCTCTACTTGCTTCATGGATTGCCAGTAATTCTGCATGATTTGATGAAGTTGCAGCCATAGTCTGTTTTGTAGACTTCCAAGAGATAGCAGTTCCACAATATGTGAATAAATAACCTGTTTGTGACCTTCCAAAGTGAGGATCTGACATGTACCCAACATCTGCATATCCAACCAGTTGTGATTTCGAGTTGTTTGGAAAGAACAATCCAAGGTCAATCGTCCCACGGAGATATCTCAAGATATGTTTAACTCCATCCCAATGTCTTTTAGTTGGATCAGAACTGAATCTTGCAAGTAAGTTCACAGCAAATGCAATATCAGGTCGTGTGTTGTTTGCAAGGTACATAAGAGCACCAATTGCACTAAGATATGGAACTTCAGGTCCAAGAGCATCTTCACTTTCTTTTCTGGGACGAAATGGATCTTTTTCAACTTCAAGTGATCGAACAATCATTGGCGTAGTCAGTGGATGAGATTTGTCCATGTAAAATCGATCAAGAACCTTTTCTGTGTAGGTTGACTGATGAACAAATATGCCTGAAGATAAGTGTTCCACCTGTATACCTAAACAAAACTTTGTCTTTCCAAGATATTTCATCTCAAACTCATTTTTCAAATAATTAGCAGTGTTAGTAATATCTTCAGAAGTACCAACAATATTTAAATCATCCACATAAACAACAATAACAACAAAACCAATTTGAGATTTTTTAATAAACACACATGGACACACTTGATTATTAATATACCCATTATTCAATAGGTACTCACTAAGCCTGTTATACCACATACGACCAGACTGCTTTAAGCCATATATTGATCGTTGTAATTTAACTGAGTACAAATGACGAGGCTTAGTTTCCTCCAATTTTAATCCTTCAGGGGTTTTCATATAAACATCACAATCAAGTGATCCATATAGGTAGGCTGTCACAACGTCCATGAGTCGCATTTCCAATCTTTCCATACAAGCCATACCTATTAGAAAACGAAAAGTGACTCCATCCATTACAGGAGAGTAAGTTTCCTAGTAATCAAAAACAGGCCTTTGAGAGAATCGCTGGGCCACTAGCCGTGCCTTATATCTCACAATTTCATTTCTCTCATTTCGTTTTCGTACAAATACCCATCTATTCCCCACAGGGATCACACCAGCTGGTGTTTGGACTGCAGGTCCAAATACATTTCTCTTGTGCAAGGACTGCAATTCCTCTTGGATTGCAATTTTCCATTTTGGCCAATCATCTCTTTGTCGACATTCTTCCACACTTTGTGGTTCAGGATCGGAGTTCATAGAGATATCACATGCCACGGAAAAAGCATATATCTCATCAATATCAGTACTCCCACGATCCAATAATTTCCCGTTATGTACATAACTCAATGAGATCTCATAATTATCAGGTACCTTTGCTTCTATGGAAGCATGTGCCACTTCAGGGGCAATATCCTCTTCTGAAGGTAATCCCACTTCTGGAGGTTTCGTTATAGCCGATTCAGGGGTTCGAACCTCTTCAGGAGGTAATATCACTTCCGGGGTATTATCTGGAACACTTGCCATTTCTTGGGCAGGTCCAATCAGTTTCCGTTTTTGTGGTATAACATCCTTTACACCAATAGGTCTGCCACGCTTCTGGCGTGGTTTTAAATCACCGTCCAATTTTTTAGGAATTGATTTACGAATAGGGATTTGAACTCTTGCCGGAGCATTAACAGCAGGTATATGCGATTTTATAATATGTCTAGAATCACTAAAAGCATCAGGCATTTGATTAGCAATATTTTGCATATGAATAATTCTTTGAACTTCAGATTCACATTGATTAGTACGAGGATCTAAAGCATTCAATCCTGATGTATTCCATGTCAATTCAGAATTTAAATTATGCACAACCTTGTCTCCCCCTAATGAAGGGAAGACAGACTCATCAAAATGACAATCTGCATATCGAGCAGTAAACACATCACCAGTCAATGGTTCAAGATATCTTATGATAGATGGTGAATCAAAACCTATATATATTCCTACTCTTCTTTGAGGTCCCATTTTAGTTCTTTGTGAAGGCGAAATAGGAACATATACGGCACAACCGAAAACCTTGAAGTGAGATAAACTGGGCAGAACCTATGGGACGTATCTGATGATTTTTCAGCAACAACTCATTATTCTTTTCAGCTACAAGAAGGTGAGATATCAGCTCACTATATTTTTGAAAATTGCGTTCCCTGTATTGTTGCGCCAGGATCATGGTGTTGGGGTGAAAGGTTGAGAGGGTTTTTTCGATCATGTCATCATCAGTAATATTCTCACCACACAAAATCAGTTTTGAACTTATTTTGAACAAGGCAGAATTATATTCAGCAACAGATTTAAAATCTTGCAACCATATATTAATCCACTCATAACGGGCATGTGGCACATGGACAAGTTTCTGGTGATCAAATCTATCTTTAAGATTGTTCCAAAGAGTGAGTGGGTTTTTGACAATTAGGTATTCATATTTTAAATTTTCATGAATGTGATGTCTGAGAAAAATGATAGCTTTCGCATTTTGTTCAACAGTTGGGGTTTTTCCTGATTCTATGGTGTATTTTAATCCGTTAGCACTAAGGTGTAATTCTGCATCTAGCACCCATGATAGATAATTGTCCCCAGATACATCCAAAGCAACAAACTCTAATTTTGCAAGGTTTGCCATTCTGATAAAGGTTTGAACATGATAAAATATCGCACATCAAGATTTAAACAATTAATTAAATTTATATGTATATATTAATAATTTAATTCAAAAGTTACGACGGCATAGCCGACCACAAAACCTTTGAATATTACTTGACGGCATAGCCATCTTTATAGTAGTACTGACGGCATAGCCATCTTTAATATATTAGATAATCATTTAACAAACTA
The DNA here is from genome assembly GCA_030848705.1 of Heracleum sosnowskyi. Taxonomy (NCBI): domain Eukaryota; kingdom Viridiplantae; phylum Streptophyta; class Magnoliopsida; order Apiales; family Apiaceae; genus Heracleum; species Heracleum sosnowskyi. Next base: position 2,344,869 of record JAUIZM010000022.1, on the reverse strand, counting down.
AAACAATCAGTAAAAAGAAGATGATAATAATTGAAATCAAAGCATACCTCCTTTGTTGATTAAGCTTCCATTGGCAGAGTCTCGTGCTGATAACGTGTTGTAAATCTTAATAATTATCTACCGAGAAAGATATATATATGAGAATAGAAAAGTAGAGAGGAAGTATAAGAGAATAGGAGATGCAGAGAGAAAGTTATGTTGATTTCATTAGTTGAATGCCTATTTATAGTAGTTGGATTACAAGTCTTCCTAAGGAAGATAAGCTAGTCTTCTTTAGTAAGTATTACAAATCTTCTTGACTAAGCTATGCAAGTCTTCCTTGATAAGCTGTGGGAATCTTCCTTAGTAAGTTTCGCGAGACTTCCTTAGTAAGCTTTGCGAGCCTTCTTGAGTAAGATTTGACAATCACCTTTATTTATTTATATTATAACAAAGCATTTGTTTTTTTAATACTTGTTCATTTTTAGTTTTTATGCATCTTACTAGTTTCTAAATGCAGTTTGAAATTGCTTAATGCAGTTCGGTGTAATTACAATTTTAACCTTTTACTTATTTTTGTTTTCTGTGCACAACCGTGCATTTAATACGTTCCTCATTGGATAATTAGACGTGTAATCTCCTTCGCCCTATTTTGTGACTATTTTTTGCTTTTTCTGTCAAGAATTACTTTATATTATAATATTTACATCAAACTCTAATACTCCCTCCGTCCCGGCCAATTGTTTACAACTGGTTTGGGCACGGAGGTTAAGGAAAATAAATAAAGTAGTGAAAAAAGTAAGAAGAATGAGTAGAGTGGTGGGACCCATTAATATTTAAGGTATAAAATAAGTAAAGTGGAGGAAAGTAGTGAGAGTGGTTAATTTTTATATTATAAAAATTTATTATTTTAGGAAATTTTGGAATGTAAAGAATTGGATGAGACATCCCAAAAAGGAAAGTGTAAAGAAATGAATGGGACGGATGGAGTAATAAGAACTAAAATTATTTTAAGTTAATCTCGAATATATAAATAAAATTATATAAATCAAATTGTATTTGACCAATAATTTTCATAAATTAGTAAATCTCTCAAAAATACATAAGCGATCACAAATTATAAAGTTATCAAATTATCATGTATTATTTGCCAATAAATTTAAAAAATAAATCGATTTTTTCTTGCTGCAACATAAATAATATAACTCATATAACAATATATTTGAAATAATATTATTAAGTAAATTAGATTAAAATTAAACCATAGCATGTCAAATGTAACTCATATATGAATTTGTAGTGTATGATTTGAATAAAGTTTTTGGCGAATTTTGTTTTTAAATTTATATCTCATAAAATATTAATTGCACTAAAAAATTAATAAAAATCTAAAATATACCTGAATTTATAAATTCAAAAAAGTTTATTAAAATTTATATTGAATATACCTCTTCATATGAATTATTTCTATATTAAGAAAAATTCCTTGTTTAAACTTCATGGTACACACGTTTTTATTAAAAATGAAGAAAATGTATAATATCATGCCATTATCTAAAAATTAGGTAAATATGCTCACAAATTAACTTATTCCATTTATTTATTTACATTTTTTTAAATGTAACTTATTTTTTTATTATTATGACATATAAATCCTGATAATTATCTTCAAAAGTAAATAATAATGACTTAATATTGATACAAGTCGTTAGGGTGTACTTTGACTTATGCATTATAAGTTAATAAAAACTTATCGGGGTGTTTGTCAACCCAACTTATAACCTCAACTTATAACTTATATGTTGATAAGTTGAATGTTAATAATGTGGTACATTTTCCCTGAACTTATTAACTTATTACTTGATGTCTTTATTTTTTTAATACTTTATTTTTTTACATTTGTGTTTTTAAATATTTTTTAAATTTAAAATGCAAGTATTAAAATCATTGTATTTAATAATTATTTTTTCAAATTTAATTTAGCAAACTTTTAACTAACTTATAAGTAATTTATCCAAATACTCGTGTAACTTATAAAAATTCATCAACTTATCAATACTATTATATAAAGGAGAAGACGGGGGCGGTGAGGTGGCCCTCTCATATCGCTTCGTTCTATTTTTCTAATTTTCTCAATTTTTTGAATTAATAATATTAAAAATTCAAAAAAATCTCAATTACCTTTTAAATACTTACTAAGAGGGGAAACATATAATATTTTAAATTTTCATCTATTTTATTATCTAAATATTCTCATAATATTTATTTTCAAATGAAATTAACATCTTAACATTCTCTTCTCCTAAACTTTCTTCTTTTTTTATGTGATATAATAGAAAACACTGTTTTTATGTGATATAATAGAAAATACTGGAACGTTTTGGTAAATAAGAAGTTAAGAAATTAGATTGGTATTGCATAAGAAATTAAGTAATTAATACCGAAGATTAGAAAAAATATCAATTGTCTTTTAAATATTTACTAATGGAGGAAACTAAATATACAATTTCAATATTCTTGCATTTAAAATCTCTACTAATGGAGGAAAGTAAATATAATATTCTCGCATTTAAAATCTTTACTAATGGAGAAAGTAAATATACAATAGATATTTACTAATGGAGAAAAATAAATATCACTAATGGAATAAACTAAATATTCAATTATAATATTATTGCCTTCAAAATATCTAAATTAAGAAAAAAGTGTATTACCTTACATTATTTTGAACTTTCCTCTATTATTATCTAAATATTCTCATAATATTTTTTTAATGAAATTACTATCTTAACATACTGCTCTCCTAAACTTTCTTTTTTTATGTAATATAATAGAAAATACAGGAACTTTTTGGTAAATAAGAAGTTAATAAATTAGATCGGTATTGCATAAGAAATTAAGTAATTAATACCAAAAACTAGAAAAAATCTCAATTGCCTTTTAAATATTTACTAATGGAGAAAACTAAATATACCATTTCAATATTCTTGCATTTAAAATCTCTATTAATAGAGGAAAGTAAATATAATATTCTTGCATTTAAAATCTCTACTAATAACGAAAGTAAATATACAATAGATCTTTACCGACGGAGGAAACTAAATATCACTAATCACTAATGGAGGAAACTAAATATTCGATTATAATATTCTTGCCTTCAAAATATCTAAATTATAAAAAAAAGTGTATTACCTTACATTATTTTAAACTTTCATCTATTATTATCTAAATATTCTCATAATATTTCTTTTCAAATGAAATTAACATCTTAACATTCTCTTCTCCTAAACTTTCTTCTTTTTTATGTGATATAATAGAAAATACTGTTTTTATGTGATATAATAGAAAATACTGGAACGTTTTGGTAAATAAGAAGTTAAGAAATTAGATTGGTCTTGCATAAGAAATTAAGTAATTAATACCGAAGATTAGAAAAAATCTCAATTGCCTTTTAAATATTTACTAATGGAGGAAACTAAATATACAATTTCAATATTCTTGCATTTAAAATCTCTACTAATGGAGGAAAGTAAATAGAATATTCTTGCATTTAAAATCTCCATTAATGGAGAAAGTAAATATATGTTGGTCCTCGTGTATTGCAGAAGGGGGGGGGGGGGGGGGGATGAATGCAATACTGATAAAATTCAATCTCAGTTTCAACAACCAAAACTAAGATTTAATGTTATCAATAATATGTATGCATTCACAAACAGTATAATAGAGAAGACAGGATTCACAAAATAAATGTTTTATTTATTTTGCAAAGTGTTGCTACAACCTCAAGAGAGAATTCTTGAGTTTCGGTTTTCTTCAAGACACTTGCTTGTCTTCGTTACATTACCTAGAATGAATTAATAGTCTAAGTATAAAACTAATCCTATCACTGTCAACACGGGTCTGTGAAGCTGCTGTCATTATCAAGTGGCAGCTTCTTACAAAGTGTCTACCCATGTGACTTTCCTAAATTGCTAACAATGTCAGATATACATTACAAAGAAAGCAACCTAGATTCATTCTATTTCTAGCTAAAACAATTCAGCAAATAGAGACTTGACCTTGCTCTTGAATTGATTCGCTTTTGTTTGCAGTGCTTGAAGCTTCTGTCGTAGTCTTGCAGACTTGGTGCAGCTTAGGGATACTGCAACACGCCTGTTTCTTGAACATTGAAACTGTCACGGGATTTGACTGAGAAAGATACCTAGAACAAGGATCTTTCTCGAGACAGTTACTTTTGCCGCAAAGCTTGCTGTCACAGGAATGTGCTTTTGGTGACAGTAGGAGTTCCCCGCATAGTGTGCTGTCGAGGTTTCCAAACTTGCTGTCGAGGGCTAAAGTTTCTGTCGCGTAGTCTTCCGCCAATGTTGCTGTCAGAGTGAATATGCTGTCTTGACTTGCAACATTCTGTCTTCTTGTAATCTTACTGTCAATGCTTATGACAGTAACCTTTATTCATGCTGTCATCTAATATGCATTCTTTGAGGCTTGAACACAGAGAGTGAACTTCTTCCAAATTACACAATTAAAATAACATTGCATACTGATTACAAGAACATACTTTGGCTGTGACAGTATGTTCTACTTAATTAAAAATTAAGTATGTACAAAGTTAAGTTGTTCCTATGCTATCACCCATAAATCCCAACAATATACAATAGGTCTTTACTAATGGAGTAAACTAAATATTACAAATGGAGAAAACTAAATATTCAATTATAATATTCTTGCCTTCAAATATCTAAATTAAAAAAAATGTATTACTTTACATTATTTTGAACTTCCCTTTATTATTATCTAGATATTCTCATAATATTTCTTTTCAAATGAAATTACCATCTTAACATTCTGCTCTCCTAAACTTTCCTTTTTAATGTAATATAATAGAAAATATAAGAACATATTGGTAAATAAGAAGTTAAGAAATTAGACCGGTCTTGCATAAGAAATTAAATAATTACTTGGTAAATAATTAATTACTTTTAATACTTTCATACAAACAACTAATTAATAGTATAAATATATACCTAAACTCTGTTAATTGTCTACTACAATTTTTGTTGTCAACATTGTTCTTCTTTACTTTTTTGTTTGTTCATGTTAAAAGTGTGTATATGAGTACATGAATATGAGACTTTTTCCTTTATGTTATTTATCTTATTACGTTTGTTTGTATCCTAATGCAGGATCATATTAAATCTTTGACAAGACAAGTTATTTGCTATTAGTGTTGATTGAGTTAAAACATGGATTAATAAGGAGGGGGATTCATCAGTTAATCAGTTAAAATAATAGGCCGAGCAAGGTGATTTTCATGTAAATTCAGTTGTGAATTGATTTATATGTTTATGTGTGTACGTTATTAGTTTTGAATTTATAGTTAAAAGTTGATACACCTGTATACAAGGTAACTCGAAAATGGAGAATTCATCGTGTCTTCAAAAACAAATTTTATCATTGTTTTTTAACATTTAGATAGTTATTGCTCTAATTTTTATGAGAAAAGATTATATCTTTTAGTAAAATATTTTCTGTAATTCATACACAAAAATTCAAAGATAAAAATTGTATATTAAGAAATTTATAGTGTATGTATTTCGAAAATATCATGTTAAGATTTATTCGACTGAAGAATTTATTTAGTGTGTGCATTTTTAACAAAATTCAATAAGTCGGTGCATCTATAACAAAAGTAATACAAGAATAAGAAACATTGAGAAGAGGTCATTAATTATTATTTTTTTAAAAGGAATAGGTTGTTGTTATTTGTTTTGACAAAAAAAGATCATTATTAATAATGTTAGATATAATTGCTAATGTTTGTTTATCAGTGTTTAAGCAACAGGTACTGACAAGAGTTTATCAGAAGCCGATCAGAGTTTAGTTAAACTCTGATAGGGTGAAGAGTTTAAAGGAAGCTAGTCAGAGTTTATTTAAAGTCTGACAAGGTGATAGTTGAATTAGCTGTCGGTGCAGAATTGAAGATTCTAGAAGCAATACATTCTGAAGATGGAAAGAAGCAGAATATATTGATACAGCTAAGGAAACAGGATAGAAGATAAGAAGCAATCCTTAATTGATATGAATTGTATAGCTAACTTGTAGGAATATCAATTAGAGAAGGATTGTATGTAGCTGTGTACTATATAAACACAGATAGGTTATCCCTAGAAGGGACGCGATCATTGAGATATTATTCTTGTAACCTAGAAGCTCTTTATGATTCATTAACATCATAAAGAGAGAAGCTGTTAATAAGATTACAGTTTTATTGATTCATAAACAGTGTTATTAATTATTGTTATTCTCATACATACTTGATTATATTGTGTATTCGGCCTAACAATTGGTATCAGAGCCAAGGCTGTTTAATATATACAGTTTTACGATTAAAACACAGTAATAATCATGTCTGAAGAAAATCAAAATCAAGTTCCTCCTGCGGCTGAACAGGTTAAGCCAAATTCTGTGAGTCGATATGAAACTATCAGGGTTCCAATTCTCAGGCCAATAGAGTATCCGATATGGAAGGTGAAGATGACCATGTTTCTGGAGGCTACAGATCCAGAATATCTTGACAGAATCAATAATGGTCCTCATAAGCCAACTAAATTATCTCCTGCTGTTGGTGATAAAGAACAGACACTGATTCCAAAGGAAAAGAAAGATTATACTCCTGAAGACATCTCATCAATTGCAAAGGATGCAAAGGTTAGACATCTACTCCACAGTGCTTTAGATAATGTTATGTCTAACAGAGTAATTGGCTGCAAAACGGCAAAGGAAATCTGGGATGCTTTGGAAGTAAGGTGTCAAGGAACCACTGCTATAAAGAAGAACAGGAAGACAATACTCACACAGGAGTATGAGCACTTTGATTCAAGATCTAATGAAACCTTGACTGAGACTTATGACAGGTTTTGTAAATTACTGAATGATCTGTCTCTGGTTGACAAAGAATATAATCTTGAAGAGTCAAATCTCAAGTTTCTCTTATCTCTACCTGAAAAATGGGATCTGAAGACGACCTCAATCAGAGATAATTATGATCTTGATGATACAGATCTTGATGAGATTTATGGCTTGTTAAAGACTCACGAACTTGAGATAGATCAAAGAAACAGAAGATCAAGCAAGAAGACAAAATCTGTTGCTCTCAAAGTTGAGGAGAAGCCCATTGAAAAGAAGGAATCATCAAAGAAGAAAGCCAAGGGAAAGGCTTTAGTCATTAAATCTGAAAGTGAGTCATCAAACTCTGATGATGACTCAAACTCTGATGAAGCTTCTGACTCTGAGGATGATGAAGAACAGTTGATGCAAATGGCGGCATTGATGGTGAAGACCTTCAAGAAGATGGGATTCAAGAACTCCAAGAGAGGAAAGAGATTCTCAAGGAGAGATTCAAATTCTGAGAAGAAGAATTTCAGAAAGTCTGATGGAAAAGATACCAAGTCTGGAAAGAAGGACAAATCTGAGATCCAGTGCTACAAGTGCAAAGAGATGGGTCACTATGCTCCAGAGTGCAAGAAAGGAAAAACTGGAAAAGCACTCGTCTCTAAAGGCAAAGACTGGGCAGATACTTCAGATTCTGATGATGGAGAAAATTATGCTCTTATGGCAACTGTCAAAGATGAGACTGAATCATCAGAAAATAAGGTACCTCTAACTACTTATGCGTATGATACTGATAATATTTCTGAATTAAGAATTTATCTTAAGAACATACATGTTAGTTATAGGGATCAGACTTTAGAGAATGAAAGGATTAAATCTGAGAATCTTAGTCTTAAAGAAAGAAACAAGTTTCTTGAAAGAGAACTTGAGAATATGAAGCAGACTCAAAAAGAAAGAGATGATGCTGTTTATGTGGAACAGGAGTTGCTTAAAAGGTATAGGCAACTAGAATCTGATTTAGAGAAGGAAAGAAAAATAATTAAAACTTGGACTAATTCTGGCAGAGATACACATCAAGTTTTTCAAACAGATGCTGTAGGTTTAGGATACAGTGAGGAAGATGAACTTAGGTTTCAAGATAAAATTAAGTTTAGAGCTTTCACAAGTTCATATTCAACTCCTGTAACATTTGTTCCTGAATCTGGAAAGTTAAAATCTGCAGTTGTGAAAGAAACTGTTATGGAGCCAGTTGAAACTTGTGTTGAACAAGTAGATACTGAATCTAAAACAGAGAAGCCTGTTGAGATAGAAGCTGTTAAAGAACCAATAAGAGTCTGTGAGAAACAGGTTAATGTTGGTTTAATGACAGGAAAACAGTTTAAACATAAGCTCAAAGAGGTTAAGTCTGCCATGAAACCTAAAGGGTCCAAGAGAAATAGGAATGGAAAAATAGGCATAAACAATAGAAATAATCATTTGCCTAATGCTGGTGCTTTAAGGAAAACATGTTACAGTTGTGGTAGTTCTAATCATCTTGCTAGATTTTGCACTAAGAACAAGCATATTAATTCTTTACCTTCTACTTCAGAAGTAAAGAATGATTATGTTAGAGTAAAACCACAGACCTTATGCAAACATTGTGGGAGCACTTGGCATTCTATTTACACATGTAAGAGTTATCATGCAATTTATCATAATTACTATGAGCTAAAACCCAACTTGAAGTGGGTTAGAGCAAACTCTGCTAGTGTAAAATCTGACAATGTTAGTTTAAACTCTGAGAAAGTTGATTCCGCTGCAAAAGCTAACACTGTTAAGAAAGGCAAAGGATCCAAGCAAGTCTGGATCCTTAAAACTAACACTTAGTGTTTGTTTGTGATTGCAGGGTATAATAGAGAGCACACTTATCTTGGACAGTGGATGCTCAGGACATATGACTGGAAATAAAGCCCTGCTATCAGACTTTGTGGAGAAGGATGGCCCAAAAGTTTCCTATGGAGATGGCAACGTAGGACATACTCTGGGATATGGCAACATTAATCTTGGAGGTGTCATCATCACTGATGTAGCTCTAGTCTCAGGACTCAAGCACAATCTGTTATCTGTGAGTCAAATCTGTGACAGAGGAAACCATGTAGATTTTCATAGTGAATACTGTGAAGTTATCAGTAAATCTACTGGAAAAGTTGTTCTAGTTGGACACAGGCGCAACAATATTTATGAAGCAAGTTTGGTAACAAACTCTGATGGAAAAACAGTGTGTCTGACTGCAAGAATGTCAAATGAAGAGAGTTGGAATTGGCATAAAAAGCTCTCTCATCTCAATTTGAACAACATTAATGAGCTGATAAGAAAGGATCTTGTAAGAGGACTCCCAAAATCAACACTCAGTCTAAATGGCCTATGTGATTCCTGTCAAAAGGCCAAGCAAAGGAAGTCATCTTTCAAGAGCAAATCTGAATCTTCAGTGGTGGAACCTTATCATCTTCTACATGTTGATCTCTTTGGACCAGTGAATGTGATGTCTTTGGGCAGAAAGAAATATGCTCTAGTAATTGTTGATGAATATACTAGATATACATGGGTGTATTTCTTATCAAAGAAGGATGAAACTGCTCAAACTCTAATGGATCATGTAAATCTACTGGACAAAGGATCACAGCACAAAGTCAAAATAATAAGGAGTGATAATGGAACTGAATTCAGAAATTCATTCATGGAAGCTTTCTGCAAGGAAAGAGGGGTGAAACAAGAATTTTCTGCACCTGGCACTCCACAGCAAAATGGTGTAGTTGAAAGAAAGAACAGAACTTTAATTGAAGCAGCCAGAACTATGCTTGAAGAAGCAAAATTACCAACTTATTTCTGGGCAGAAGCTGTTCAAACTGCTTGTTTTACTCAAAATGCTACACTGATCAACAAGCATGGGAAAACACCATATGAGATGGTGAAAAATAAGAAGCCAAATTTGAAATATTTTCATATATTTGGATGCAAATGCTTTGTGTTGAAGACTCATCCTGAACAGTTGACAAAGTTCGAGTTAAAAGCTGATGAAGGAATTTTTGTTGGCTATCCACTGTCAACAAAAGCATTCAGAGTTTACAATCTAAGAACTAAAGTGATCATGGAATCCATACATGTGTCATTTGATGACAAGAAAATAATTGGACTTGAAGACAAGGATGGATATGATCAACTACGTTTTGAAAATGAAGATCTACTCTCTGTTGATATAAACTCTGATGAAGCAGGGTTGACAAACTCTGACGAAGCATACTCTGAACCTCTACTGGTAAATACTGGAGAAACTGATAATTCTCAAATTGAACAAAATAGAGAACCAGTTGAGGGGGAGCGTGAAGAAGCTCAACATGACACAGCAAGTGAGTCAGTTGAGGAAACTGATTCAAACTCTGACAATTCAAACTCTGAGTCATCAAATTCAGGGGGAGCCTCAGAGAATGTAGAAAGTCAACATATGAATCAGGAGAGCATGGATCAAGGGGGAGGATCCAACAATGATGCAAGAAACCACTTACCATCAGCAAGAAAGTGGACACAGGCACACACACCTGATCTCATAATTGGAGATCCTGATGCTGGTGTAAGAACCAGAAGTGCAACAAATAATGAGTGTCTGTATCATGCTTTCTTGTCTCAAACTGAACCAAAGAAAGTGGAGGAAGCTCTTCAAGATGCTAATTGGATTACAGCAATGGAAGAAGAGTTAAATGAATTTGAAAGAAATGAAGTCTGGACACTTGTACCTAGACCAAAGAACAGATCAATTGTAGGTACAAAGTGGGTTTTCAGAAACAAGACTGACAGTGATGGTGTGATTACAAGGAATAAGGCTAGACTTGTGGCAAAAGGTTATTCACAACAGGAAGGAATTGACTATGATGAAACCTTTGCTCCAGTTGCAAGACTGGAGGCCATAAGGATGTTTCTGGCCTATGCTGCACACAAGAAGTTTAAAGTCTTTCAGATGGATGTGAAAAGTGCTTTTCTCAATGGGAAGCTTGAAGAAGAGGTATTTGTTGAACAACCACCAGGATTTGTAGATCCCAAGCATCCAGATCATGTCTACAGGCTTGACAAGGCATTATATGGACTAAAGCAAGCACCAAGAGCATGGTATGAAACTCTTGCTCAATTTCTTTTAGAAAGTGGGTTCACAAGAGGTACAATTGATAAAACTTTGTTTTATTTCAATTCTGGTGATAATTTGCTGTTAGTTCAAATTTATGTAGATGATATTATTTTTGGATCTACTAATGACAAACTTTGTAAGAAGTTTGCAAAGCTTATGCAATCCAGGTATCAAATGAGCATGATGGGAGAGCTTAGTTATTTTCTAGGCTTACAGGTCAAGCAAACAGATGATGGTATTTTCATAAATCAAGCAAAATATACCAGAAATCTTCTCAAGAAATTTGGTATGCTTGATAGTTCATCTGCTACTACTCCCATGGCTACTGCAACAAAGCTAGACAAAGACACAGGAGCCTCAGTAGATATGACAAACTACAGAGGAATGATAGGGTCTTTACTGTATCTTACAGCAAGTAGACCTGATATCATGTATGCAACATGTCTTTGTGCAAGATTTCAAGCAGATCCTAGAGAGCCTCATCTAACAGCTGTAAAAAGGATTTTCAAATATCTCAAAGGCACCATAACCTTGGGTTTGTGGTATCCTAGAGAATCAGAGTTTAAGTTGATTGGTTACTCTGATGCAGATTTTGCAGGCTGTAAGATAGACAGAAAAAGTACAAGTGGAAGCTGTCAATTTTTAGGTGACAGATTAGTTTCTTGGTATAGCAAGAAACAGAAGTCGATTTCCACATCCACAGCTGAAGCAGAGTATATAGCAGCTGGTAGCTGTTGTGCACAGATTTTATGGATGAAGAATCAATTGCTGGATTATGGGTTAAGGTACTCTAAAATTCCTATTTTCTGTGATAACCAAAGTGCTATTGCTATGACAGGAAATCCAGTACAGCATTCCATGACCAAGCACATCAGCATAAGATATCATTTTATCAGAGAACATGTGGAAGAAGGGAATATTGAGCTTCATTTTGTGTCTACAGACCAACAACTTGCAGATATCTTCACCAAACCTTTGAGTGAAGCCACTTTTACAAGATTGGTAAATGAACTTGGAATGATCTCTGGTTCTGACTAGAGATACGGGTTAGACTCAAAATTTATACATGTTTAATTCTTGTTGCTCATGATTCCTTGCATGTGTTAACTGTTATGAGTACCAGTGTGATAAACTCTGTTGGTTAAATTCTGATGTTAGTCTCTGTTAGTCATAAACTGTTGGTCATACTTTGAATGTTACAGATTAATGCTATTCTCTGATTGTAATTTTGTCTGGAACATAAGGACCAATGAAGAAATTTGTATGAAGCATAATTCTCAGTAAGTAACTGTGAATCCTTAAGAGTTGTATAGACTCTGATCTCAAAAATGTGCAGTAAGCTAACACAGCATGATACTGTCTCAATATTTATAGCATCTCTTAGTTTATTGATCCTATACACTGAGTCTGTATTAGCTGTTTGCATTTTCTCTCATAAGTTAATTATATTTACTGATGAAAAGTCTAAACTCTGATTATTAATTTCAAATAATTCACCCTCAAATTCAAAAGATGCCAAACAGAGCACAAATTCCTTTGAGATCATGTTGTGCCTAGGAAGATCCAGGAACTTATTGTATGAAATAAGGGCTAAAATCTTTGATTTTTGGTGACTAGTGCCAACCACTGATTACTGGAAAAATAAATAAAAAAAATATATATTGAAAAATAAAAAATTAATAAAGGGGGTGAAAAATAAAAGACATATCCAAATGAAAGGATATCAGTAATACAGAGTTTAGATATAAAATCAGATTTTATGTTATACATGAGAGTTTAGGCAACCAGTTTTTACTACTTTAGATTGTGGATTTTATGCACTTTGAGATGGTCTCAATACTGATTTCGGTAAACTCTGCTACTACACACACATATTTTCACAACTGTACAGATTGAGAAAAGAGTTTATTGACAAAGAAGGACAAATGGTAAACACTGATGTTTTGTATGAAATACGCCGAGGTTACTTTATTTTAATCTCTGATGGTTAAAATAATTTTCTTGTCTCCGACAGTTTATGATTTTGGGTTTAGTCATTTGTTCTTAGGCAAAGTATGATTGAACAGAGAAAAGAAAGAGTTTGGTTGATAAGTACTGATAGTGATCAGTAGTACTGATGAGTATGTTAGTTTATTGTACAAATCTCTATACGTCTCTTTGTGTAAAGAGCAAAAGACTTTCAATTCTAGATTGTCGAAAGTTGAGGAGAATCAAACTGCCATGTCTGCTCAACTAACTTCAATTTCTAATGCTCTGGAGTTGCTGACATCAGTACTACTTTCTGATGATGTCAAAAAGGGGGAGAGTGTACCAAGTGACAAATGCAAAGACACTCAAGCTCTGAGACGGAGGGATGATGGTAATGATGGTGGAAGCAAGGGAGGTGAATCTGAAAAGAGTTTAGGCTTAAGATCATCAAGATCGAGATCAAACTCTGAGAGAAGATCAAACTCTGGTAAGGGAAAAGTAATTTCTGCCAGTGGTTCAAGGCTCAAAAGTTTGATAAACACTGATAAGCCTAGCACTGATGAAGAAGTTGCTGCTAAATTATTTATAGCAGAACATGGAAAAGATGTTACAATTGAAGATATCCAAGCTGAAGAGCAAATGCTTGCTGAAGAACACAGGAAGAATCTTGAAGCTGGGATATACAAAAAGAAAGAAATCAAGGCTCCTAGGAAGAAAGAAACTGGAATTATCATTAAAGAAAATACTCAACAGAGTATACAATACACCAGGAGGCCTATGATTAGAAACTCTGATAAGGGTAAAGGCAAAATGATTGAAGAGCCTAACCTGAAGGAGAAAGAATATTCAACCTCTGACATTGCTCAAGTTGAAACAAGATTACCAAAATCAACCTCTGACGCTGCTCAAGTTGATGATACTATTGAAGTTAAGCCAGCCTCTGACAAGGCTCAAGCTGTGCAAACTCAGCTAGCTCCACAACTCCAAGGTATTTTTAGAAGACCTGTACTATCTGAAGCTCTGACACTTCAACCTGTGGATTTCTCTCAAACCAGGACTGTACTTGGAAAAGAAACTTTTGATAAAGCTGGTTTAGGTTCACATAGGGAGAAGAGAATAAACAACAGATCTGGAGATCAATCATCATTGGCAGTATCTGGCATTATTACTCAAGAGAATCTTGATATGCTAGACTCTGTTCAGTTGATATTTCACAAGGGTTTGAAGAAAGATTTTCTGTTGTATTTTATGAATGATGGAAGAGTCTATAGAATTGCAGAGTCTGATATAGATCTTAAGTCTTATCAAGAATTGGAGTATGTTCTGTACTTGTTAAAAGTCAAAAACAGAAACACTCACAATGTTGCTACATTTATCAGACAAAAGATGCAAAGATCTAAGGTGATGCTTGGAGGAGGAATTTCAAAGGTATACATTCCTAAGTATAGAGATGCTTATGGAAATGTTATAGAAATGAAGAGAAACAGTGCAAGACTAAGGACTGATCTGGGAGTTAAAGTCTTAGAATTCAATCTAGAATCTGATAAAGCACATTTTATTAGGCTAGGGAATGAGATGAGGAAGAATTCCATCTATTCTCTGAGAGCTGCTATTTATCAGACTGGTGAATCTGATCCAGAACTCAAGGAACTGAAAGAAATCATGATTGAAGAGCTGGAAAAGGCTGAAAGAAGACTTCTAATTGATTATCTCAGGATAGTGCCTGATATTCAAGAAATCAAATAAAGTCTGACTGTAAGTTTTTAATTTTTTTTCTATTCTAAGTCAAATTTAAACTCTGTTTTAAATTAAACTCTGTTATATGTTAAACACTGCATTTGTTATATGTTTTGACATCATCAATTATATGTTTAACTTGTACATTTTATTATGAACAAGTTGGGGGAGATTGTTAGATATAATTGCTAATGTTTGTTTATCAGTGTTTAAGCAACAGGTACTGACAAGAGTTTATCAGAAGCCGATCAGAGTTTAGTTAAACTCTGATAGGGTGAAGAGTTTAAAGGAAGCTAGTCAGAGTTTATTTAAAGTCTGACAAGGTGATAGTTGAATTAGCTGTCGGTGCAGAATTGAAGATTCTAGAAGCAATACATTCTGAAGATGGAAAGAAGCAGAATATATTGATACAGCTAAGGAAACAGGATAGAAGATAAGAAGCAATCCTTAATTGATATGAATTGTATAGCTAACTTGTAGGAATATCAATTAGAGAAGGATTGTATGTAGCTGTGTACTATATAAACACAGATAGGTTATCCCTAGAAGGGACGCGATCATTGAGATATTATTCTTGTAACCTAGAAGCTCTTTATGATTCATTAACATCATAAAGAGAGAAGCTGTTAATAAGATTACAGTTTTATTGATTCATAAACAGTGTTATTAATTATTGTTATTCTCATACATACTTGATTATATTGTGTATTCGGCCTAACAAATAAAAAATTATCCCAGCAACAAAAAGGATGTTTGTTCATATTTTTTGATTTTTTTCTTACTGGGAGTAGATTTGGAGGTAGTGAAGATTTTAATAACTCTAAAGGTATAATTGTAGTTTTTGATTGAACGATATAGAACTTTATATATATATATATATATATATATATATATACAAGCCTATAACCCGTGCAAAGCACGGACGATTTTAATATTAATTTTGAAATTTACTTTTAAATTTTTTGAAATTTTAATACTTCTGAAAATGCTAACTTTTTAAAAAGAATTAAAAGTACTACTTTAATACTTTAAATCTAAAAAAACTTATAGATTTTATAAAAGTTTATTAGCTTAGTAAGCATGTCAGTCAAGATAACCGTCAAAATTATCAATATATTTTGTTGTAATATATATAAATATAAATATTTTCTAAAAAAATGTCGTGTTTTTGAATTATAAGTAAATTATAATTAAAAGAGTTTGTAGTTATGTTATATATGTGAGAAAATCGAAAATCAAAACTTTCAATGTTTCGGCTATTATATAATAGTACAGATAAATAGATTAAATAGAATAAATTACCGAAAATCGAAATCATAACTTTCACTGTTTCGGCTATTATATAATAGTATAGTATAGATAGATGTCGTATGCGATAATTTTAGAAAATGAGAAATTTTAGTTAAAAAATATATAAAAGAATATACGTTTTGGCTAACAAAGGTAAACAGTTAATTATTAGTATTTATAATATTACTATTTAATGTTACTAAATGAAATTGCATGTGAGATTTTACTTAAGAAAAATTTTAGTTAGAAAAGATAAAAAAGAATATACGCTTTGGAAAAAAAAAACTAATCGGTTAGTTATTAGTAATTATAAATATTATTATTTTATTTCATTAAAAAGAACTGTCCGTGATATTTTTGGAAAATGAGAGGTTTTAGTTAGAAAAAAATAGAAAAGTAAAAAATTTAGTTTGAAAATATAAAAAAGAATATACGCTTTGGCTAAAATAGGTAATTGGTTAGTGTTGTGGATTAAAAAACGTACCTTTGTATTTAATGCTAAGGTTTAATGAGTTTCGAGCTTTAATGACTGCACTTGTGTTTCGAGACTAAATCGGTCCTCACAAGATGCCTACGTATCTCAATTCGTTATTGAGAATCAAGCCAAAGACGTAGTTCTGATTGTAGGATCAGGGTCCTTATATAGGCGTCTGGAGCCTTGTATTTATGGTAGGTTTAGGAGTCTTAGCGAATAAGTCTCCTTTTTGATATTGGATAAACGTTGTATTTCTTGTAGGATAAGTCTTTTCCTTGTTGATAAAGGCTATGACTCATTAATTGGGATTCTGGATCCTTCTTTGACTAATTTACCATATTTTGGACTCTTTTCATGAGCTGTGTATTTTCCTTATTTATTAATTACGTAATTAATAAATAATCAGGGTTTTGGGCCTTAACTACGGGGCCTTTCCAATGGATTAGTAACTATATTTCTATAATTACTTTTCTAACCATATCATTTGCCCTCCAACTTCTGGGAAAATCTCCTCGGGGTTTTCGTAGAAGTTATAACGTGTTTTTCCCCAAAATCTTCTAATTTTTAAGGTATTTTCGACCTCAAAATAGGTCATTTTCGACCAGGAAATAGGTCATTTTCGACCAGGAATTCGACCTCAAGCAGCTGTGAGGTCGAAGTGTTAGGCTCAAGACATGCCTGAATACCATTATTAACAAGTCTACACTATGTGACTATGTCACACTACATGACCTAGTGATTTCTATCACTGGGATATAGTATAGGTCTCTAAATGTACTTGTCTTGTTCTCATAAACATTAGCTTGATCATGTATGCTCAAAGGTATAATGAGCTTAGTAAAGTTTCTTGCATCTAGATTGTATATAGGCCATTGAATAATTGTCCTGGTAGAAGTTCAGAAGTGTTCATGCAGCAGGATAGAGATAAATAAGGCTATGAAGAAATAAGTTGCAGAAATTTGTCTAAGGCATTATATAGCAAAGTCAGAAGAAAGCTATGTCGTGAAGTCACCAATATCCATGTCGTGAAGTACTATATCACATAGTCCATTTTGTACTATGTCGAGAAGTCCTCAAGACACATGTCATGAAGTGTTGAAGTCAGCAAAGTCAAAGAAGCCTAGATCGTGAAGTCCTCAAATGACCTATGTCGCAAAGTCTTCAAATGACCTATGTCGCATAGTCTTCAAATGACCTATGTCGTATAGTCTTCAAATGACCTATGTCGCATAGTCTTCAAATGACCTATGTCGCATAGTCTTCAAATGACCTATGTCGCATAGTCGTCAAATGACCTATGTCGCAAAGTCTTCAAAGGCTATATCGCGAAGTCCTCACAAGTGAGATCGCGAAGTCAGGAACAAAGTGGAGTTCACGATATCAACACTTAGCCGTTTATAACAAGACAAATCAAGGTACAGAACCAAGAATCAAAAGAGACAAATACTGAAGCATTTGTTCTGGCAAGGTGGTCCAAAGAACAGATGGCAAATCTACAGCTAAACTTGGAGAGAAAGATAAGAGACAAGCAGCTACAGAAACGGGAAAGTCTCCGAAAAGCAGGTGGTCCTTCCTGACACAGTTAACGTCTTATGGCAGAACAAGTTGGACTTTCAGCAAGGGGTAACTGTGTAAAAATAGGTGTGTGCACTAGTTTGTATATGGCTTATATATATCATGCACATCCTATTGTTAGCTGTAAGAGAGATACATATAGTTATTTGCTAAGCTCTTTTCTCTGTAAGCAAGCAAGTTCAAACTGTTCTTGTTTAGAAGCCAGAAATTCGATTGTGAATTTCTTGGAAAGCTGTAGTATTTAATTTGCTTATACAAAGTAGATTAAAGTGATTGTGTGTGTTATTTACTTTCTGCATATTACATATCATAATCATATACAGTCTGTTACTTAGTTATCAAGAATCGAAAAATATATCAAACTATCCATTCACCCCCCTCTGTCTAGTTTCTAGTAATATTCATTTCTAACAAGTGGTATCAGAGCGTAGGCTGTTAACGTACAAACAGGAAAAGATCAAGAATGAGTTCACAGAAACTAAGCAGTATCAAGATTCCTCCCTTTAACAAGGAGCACTACAGTTTATGGAAGAAGAAGATGTTGCTTTTCATCAAAGCTTCTAACCCCATGTATTTAGATATTCTAAAGCATGGTCCCTTCATTCCAATGATCGAGATTGGTGAAACAACCATTGGCACTGAGATTGTACCAGCAAAACATGTGCCTAAAGATCCCTCAAAATACACTGATCCTGAAAAGGAAAAAGTTGCACTGGATGGACATCTTCAACTTATCATTTGTGAATCTATGGAATTCAACATGTATGGCACTGTTGCTCATTGTACTAGTGCCAAGAAGATGTGGGATCTTATAGAAGTGCTCTGTGAAGGAACTACTGAAGTAAGAAAGAACAAGAAGCAGATTCTTGTTTCACAATATGAAGCCTTCATGGCTCAGCCAAAAGAGGGAATCACAGAAGTGTTTGATAGATTCAACAAGCTGATAAACGAGCTCAAACTCTATGACAAACACTATGAAACAGAAGAGCTCAATATGAAGTTTTTACTAACTCTTCCAGATCACTTGGAACCAAGAATCTCTTCCCTTAAAGAAAGAGATCTAACAAAGATTGGTTTTGATGTGTTATATGGTGTTTTGAAGACATATGAGTTGAAGCTGTTTCAAAAGAGATCTATTCAAGCAAAGCAAGGATTAGTGGCTAATACCTCCTGTGCACTTATTGCTGACAACCTAAGTCAAAGAATGGACTCTCTTAAAATCAGTCAGGTGAAGATTGAGGAACTGGAAGTTGAAGACACTGGTGATGAGGTCCAGGTCGTCTATGATTTGCCTGAGGAAGATGAGTTTTACAGCATGGAGGAACTAGACAAAATGGAAAACAAATCTTTTGCCTATATGGCTAGGAGGTATCCTAACATAAGGTTTAAAAGAAAGCAGCCATTCAGGTCCAAGTTCAATACTGGAAACACTGGTGGATCTAGTGGCTCAAACACCTTCAATAAAGGAAAAGGGATTGCTGGTGCTGCTAAGGGTGGATACAAGACAGGAAGTGTGGATAGGACCAAAATAAGATGCTATAACTGCAATGAACTTGGGCATTTTGCCACTGAGTGCAAAAAGCCTAAACAAGTCAAGAAGGACAAAGCATACTTAGAGCTTGAAGCTAAGTATGAGGCTCTACTCAAGAAACAACAGGGCAAAGCTTTTATTGCTGAGGGAAAATGCTGGGATGACTCTGATGAAGAAGAAGAACAAGAGTACTCAAACTATGCCTTGATGGCATTTTCTGATGATGGTGATTCAAGTCAGGTACCCATTCTTACTTCTCTTGATATGACTCCCCTTCAATATAAGCAAACTGTTGAAGATATGAGCACTGAGATGTTTAATATTCATACTAGCATGTTAGTAGCTAATGAAGAAATTGATAGACTAACTGCTAAGAATGTTGAGCTTACAGAAAAGAATGAGAAACTTGAGTTAATGGTTGTGAACCTGGATGGTTTGAAAAAGGAGGTTGAGTATCTTAAAAACAAAGTGATTTGTGCTGAGCAGATAGAGAAAGCCCTTAGAGAACAAATTGCTGAAACTGAACTGAAACTAAGAAGCTTCAAAAACTCCTCTGAACTTATTCAAACCTACCACAAGGAACACACTGAAGACTGCAAGGTTGGAGTTGGTTTTGACTATGATAATGACAAGGGAAGGAAGAAGGTCAAGGGCAAAGGAAAGGAAACTTTTACAAACAAAAATGCCCCAACCATACTGTCAAGTGTTGAACAGCCCATCTTCAGAAAGAGTGCTGTTGAGTTTGATGAGGAACTACTGATCATCAAGCAACAACTACTTGAAGAAGATGAGGCTGCTAAGAACACCTCTTCCTTTCCTGAACTTGTCAATCAGAAAGAGACCAAAGACAATCTTGTCAAGAGTCCTAAAGCAAAGAAAGAAGTTGTTAAGAAAAGGAAACAAAACAGAAATGGTAAAGTTGGTGTTAACAAAGGAAACAACTATGCTTATGTGCCAAATGCTCCCAGGAAACAATGTAAAAAATGCCTATCTGTTAATCATTTGACTCATAAGTGTAGTAAGCCTGAAATTGTTGAAGTTGACAACCTAAGTAACCTTTCTGCAAGCATAAATTCTAGTCATGATTCTTTCTGTGGTAAGCCAAACTGCATGACATGCTATGTGACTGTGATTGCTAACTGTTTATCTCTTAAACATAAACTTGACTCTGCACAATCTGGTGAATCACACACACACATACATTCTCATAGGACAGGGTCCCCAATCAGGGTTGAGAGGGTGAAAACTTCATGTGAGCCTAAGAGTGTAAACTCCAAAGCCACAGAAAAAGTGAAGTCTCCTACTATGAGAAATGCAATTTATGACAGAAGAATTATTAATCAAAATGTTTCTAAATCATCTGGACCCTACCAAGTGTGGGTATCAAAAACAACTTAGTCACTTTGTGAATGCAGGGCAACAGGAATAAAAGAGTCATATGGATCTTGGACAGTGGATGCTCAAGTCACATGACTGGTGATATGGCCCTGCTATCACATTTTGAGGAAAAGGCTGGCCCATCAGTAACCTTTGGAAATGACAACATTGGTTATACAATGGGATATGGCAGTGTTAAATCTGGAAATGTCATTATTGAAGATGTAGCATTTGTTGAAGGACTGAAGCATAATCTCTTGAGTATTGGACAATTTACCAACAGAGGCTTCAAAGTGGAATTTGATGAAGACCTTTGTTCAATCTCAAAAAGGGAAAGTGGTGAAGTTGTTCTAACTGGTGTGAAGAAAGGAAGCTTGTTTGTAGCCAATCTCAAGGCTGCAGATAAGGGAGAAGTCTGCTGTTTCTACACTAAAGCCACAAATGAGGAATTCTGGCTATGGCACAAGAAGCTGTCTCACTTGAATGTTCAGGCAATGAACTCTCTAACCAAGAGAGAACTTATCAGGGATTTGCCTGCCTTGGAGTTTGTGCAAGATGGAGCATGTGAAGCTTGTCAGAAAGGAAAAATTAAAAGATCCAGTCACAAGAACAAGTTGCTCAATACAAACTCAAAACCTCTGCAGCTAATTCACATGGACTTATTTGGCCCTGTGAATGTAATGTCCCTCTCCAAAAAGAAATATGCTCTAGTGATGGTAGATGACTATTCAAGATATACTTGGGTGGAATTCCTATTCTCCAAGGATGAAGCACCCCAAGTCATAATAGAGCATATCAAGAGAGTTGATAAAGAAGCACAAAGCACTGGCTCCTCTGTAGTTGCTTTGAGAAGTGATAATGGGACTGAGTTCAGAAATTCAACATTGTATGAGTTTTGCAAAGATAAAGGAATTTCTCAACAATTCTCAGCTCCTAGAACACCTCAACAAAATGGAGTAGTTGAGAGAAAGAATAGAACTCTCATTGAAGCTGCAAGGACAATGCTGCTGGATGCAAAGCTACCCACTAGCTTTTGGGCTGATGCTGTTAACACAGCATACTATGTGCAAAATAGAACATTAATCAATAAGAAGTCTGGAAAAATTCCTTACTCATTAATGACTGGAAAAAGAGCATCCTTCAAGCACCTGCATGTGTTTGGAAGCAAGTGCTTTGTGATGAAAGATACCTCTGAGCATGTTGGAAAATTTGATGCTAAGGCATTTGAAGGTATCTTCATTGGATACTCTCTGGAAAGGACAACATACAGAGTGTTTGTACCTGAGCAACACAAAGTCATGGAAAGCATGGATGTTACCTTTGATGACAAGAAATCTCCTGGACTGAAAACAAGTGATCAAGACAGTGTGCCATTGAGATTTGAGAATCAAGGTTATCTTGAGGATTCTGAAAGTGAAGATGAACCCCCTGCTCAAACTGTTCTAGAGAATGAAATCCTTGAAGTTGACAATCTTCTTCAAACACCTGTGCAAGGGTTCACAAACACAGGGGGAGAAGAAGAGAATGCACCTTTCAACCAAAATGAGCTTGGAACAGATCAAGGAAATGAACAGGGGCACACAAGGAAATGGGACAGAGCCCACACTAGGGATCAAATCATTGGAGATCCTAGTGAGGGAGTTAGAACAAGAAGGGCAACATTAAATACATGTCTGTATAGCTGCTTTCTGTCACAAGAGGAACCTAAATTAATTGAAGAAGCTTTGAAGAATTCTGATTGGATTGTTGCCATGCAAGAAGAGTTGAATCAATTTGAGAAAAACAAAGTATGGGAACTAGTACCTCCTCCAAAAGGAAAGAATGTTATTGACACCAAATGGGTGTTCAGAAACAAGATGGATGAAGAAGGAGTGGTAATTAGAAACAAAGCAAGGCTGGTTGCCAAAGGATATTGTCAGCAAGAAGGCATTGACTATGATGAGACATTTGCACCTGTAGCTAGACTGGAAGCCATCAGAATCTTCCTGGCTTTTGCAGCTCACTCAGATTTTAAGGTGTATCAAATGGATGTGAAAAGTGCATTTCTCAATGGTGATCTTGCTGAAGAAGTCTATGTGTCTCAACCACCTGGCTTTGAAAATGAAGACTTCCCAAACTTTGTGTACAGACTGCTTAAGGCACTCTATGGACTCAAACAGGCACCAAGAGCCTGGTATGAGACTCTATCTCAATTCCTTCTTGAGCATCAATTCACCAGGGGTACAATTGACAAAACCCTATTCTTCAAGAAGCATGGAAATGATATCATTCTTGTTCAAATCTATGTGGATGATATCATCTTTGGCTCTTCGAATGAAAAACTCTGTGAAAGGTTCTCTAAGTTGATGCAAAGTAAATATGAGATGAGTATGATGGGAGAGTTAACCTACTTTCTAGGCCTGCAAGTACATCAAAGGGAGGATGGCATCTTTATAAACCAATCTAAGTATGTCAAGGATCTTTTAAAGAAATATGGTTTAGAAGAGTCATCCCCAGCCAAAACTCCTATGTCTACTGCAATCAAGCTGGATGAAGACAAGAAAGGCAAGAGAGTTGATATCAAGGTCTATAGAGGAATGGTTGGATCCTTACTCTATCTCACAGCTAGCAGGCCAGACATCATGTTTGCCACATGCCTCTGTGCAAGGTTCCAGTCTGATCCCAAGGAATCTCACATGATGGCTATCAAAAGAATCTTCAAGTATCTAAAGGGGACTCCTAATCTTGGGCTATGGTATCCAAAGGGCACTGGGTTTAACCTGGTTGGTTACACAGATTCTGATTATGCTGGATGCAGAATTGACAGGAAGAGCACCTCTGGAAGCTGTCAATTCCTAGGTCAAAGGTTAGTGTCCTGGTTTAGTAAGAAACAACAGTCCACAGCAACATCCACAGCTGAGGCTGAATATATTGCTGCTGGAAGTTGCTGTGCTCAATTGCTTTGGATTAGAAATCAACTCATGGATTATGGGCTAGTGTTAGAACACATTCCTCTAATGTGTGACAATACTAGTGCAATATCCATAGTTGCCAATCCTGTTAATCATTCTACTACAAAGCACATTGAGATCAGGTACCATTTCATTAGGGAACATGCTGCAAATGGTACCATAGAAGTCTCTTATGTTCCCACTGAGAAACAATTAGCTGACATATTTACTAAACCTCTGAATGAAACAGTCTTCAACAGACTTGTGAGTGAAATTGGAATGCTCAATCCTTCATTTAGTTGCTCTAAGTAACTATGCCAGTAAATTGTTGCAGCAGTAAATTTTCACTGTATTTAAATGCTCTATTTGTTTGGAGTGAAAATTAGCTGAGATATGATTTATAAATATTTCAGTATTTTACTGCATATTTTTCAAAATCACATTTGTTGGTAAAGTTGTGAGCTTTTAAGACATCTCTATATAGATGATTTTCAGAGTTCACGACACAGTTCAAATCAAACAGACTTATATCGTAAACTGTTGAGATTGTGAGACTTCGCGACATAGTTCATTTCATGAGTTTGCGACATAGTTCATTTTATGACTTCGCGACTTAGAATAACTATATCGACAAGTCTCCACATTTGACAGAATTTTGATTTAAATTTATTTTATTTCAAAATTTGATAAAAGTCTGACAATTTGCTTAAAATTCCTAAAAGGGAGCTTTAGCCAGGGTATTTCTACTATATCGCAAAGTCTCCCCAATCCTTTCATCTTGAGGACTTTGCGACATAGTTCATTTCTGAGACTATGCGATATACTGTGCAAGACTTTGCGGTACAGGCCATTTTTGACTTCGCGACATACAAATAGTCTGTACACATTCATAACTCCATATCGCAGTGTCTCTATCATATAAATACCTTTTCTAACCGTTCACAACTTTTCATCTTGTCTATTGCTCTCAAACTCTCAAACCTAAGCACAAATTCTCTACTCTCTTTTTTACTCTCACTCTCGAAATGGCACCCAAATCTCAAACAGTATCATCCTCAATCCCTTTAACCATTCCCAAAGAAACCAATCTTCTCACCATTCCCTCTGAGGCTGAGGCTAACCCAAGGTACAAGTGTTTTGTACGGTTCTTGAACACTTCCTACCTACGCCAAACCCTAACCCTGAACCCTACCTTGTATGTCGATGTGTTGGAAGGATTCTGGAGAACGGCGTTGGTATCAACAATGGCTAGGGAAGATGGAACCTCATTCCAGGAGGTTAGTTGTTCAATTGGAGGCAAACACTTTCAATTTGGTGAAAGGGAAATCAATGAAGCTTTGGGGTTCAAGGTGGAGGGTCATGACCAAGAAGCTACAGATGCTCAAATCATAGAATTCATGACCTTCATTCAGTATGCTGATGAGATAGATACTGGAAAGCTGAATAAGAAGTTTGTGAGAAGGGAGTGGTCATTTCTGTTTGACGCACTCCAGAAGGTGTTTCTCTGCAGGAAGACAGCATGGGACCATATCAGTCACATTGCTGTGAAGCTAGCCTACTCCTTGGCCAACAACCAGGAGATCAATGTGGGAGCCATAATTCTCAAAGAATTGACTCAGAGGCTAGGCAGGACCATTCGCGGTAGAGGTAATGACATCTTTTACCCTCGTTTCCTTCAAGTTATTTTAAATTTTCTTGATGCAAATGTCCATCTATTGGAGGGTATAGATAACACTAAAATGGCTTATTCCAAGTCCATGTCCAAAGTTCTATTTGGCTCATTGGACACAAGGAATCAAGTGGATGTGATTCTAAGTGTGACCAAGCATATGCAGGACACATTTGAGTCTTATCCACTTGATAAACCAATATACCATGCACTTTCCTGGACAGGGGAGGCTGAGACTGAAGGAGCTACACAGTCTAACCCCAGCCTTCCCATCCCATCCAGCAACCCCACTGCAAACAGTACCATGGAAGCTAGGCAGCCAAGTGCATCAATCTCTCAAAAGATTGGTGTTACTAAAAAGAAGTCAAAGAAGAGAGCCCTAGAAGTGATAAATGAATCTGTAGAGATAGCTAGTGAGAATCCTGAGTCACCTCTCACCAGACAAAGGAAGAAATCCAAATCCAAACCTACCACTGGATCCTCCCAACAGGATTCAGATGTGGAAAAAGGGGTACACCTGTTACTGTCCATGGCCTCTCAACAGGTCATTGGCATTGAAAAGAGCAGCCTCCCCACTGCATCTTGTACAGAGTCTGCACAGGGTCAAGACCTCACTCTTGACCCTAGGAGTGATAAGGCTGATAATACACAGAGTGGAGAGCGCATCACTGTTGAAACTCCTCCTATTTCTCAGGGGGAGTTGCCCAAATCTAATCTAAACCCCACTTCTCTCTCAGATTCTTCCATAAAAATTTCTTCTGAACAAGAGAGTCATTCCAATGACAATCTTGCCTTTGATCAATCACAATTCTCTCCTGTGATTGAGCCAATCTCAAGTGACATGGTGCATGACACTATGCTCACCACCCAGGAACCACATCTAGTTGGTCAGGGAATGCATGCTGGGGCATATCCTAATGACACCAACACAAACATGGAGGATTCACCAGTTTTCACTGGAGACTCTGTGCCAAATTCTCCCATCCTTAGGGATGTGGAACTGTCTTCACAGACAAATAGGGCTAATGTTGTAACACATCCCATTTCAATGGAGACAACATTAGACCCTACAGCCATTCCAAGGCTGGAGGAGACTCAAAACCTTACATCTCATGAAGTGCCAAGCACTAGCTCTCACTTGGCTCAGGCCACAATAACTGAATGGCTGAAACCTGTGCAACATGACAGGGCTTCAGGATCATCCTCTGTGCTACCACAATTGACGGAAGAAGAATTACAAGATCTTCATGTGGCACAGATTGATGAGATCTCTAGGATTGCTCAACATCTCCTCACTGCAAATCTCCCAAATTCT
The DNA here is from genome assembly GCA_030848705.1 of Heracleum sosnowskyi. Classification (NCBI taxonomy): domain Eukaryota; kingdom Viridiplantae; phylum Streptophyta; class Magnoliopsida; order Apiales; family Apiaceae; genus Heracleum; species Heracleum sosnowskyi. The sequence continues at coordinate 2,317,976 of JAUIZM010000022.1, read as the reverse complement.
GACTATGAGGCTATTCTTCTCACTCATAAGGAGGATGTTGAAGCACAACAGGATAAAATTGTGGATGAAGCCCAGCAAGCTGGAAATGTGGATGCTTGGCTGGATGGCAAAAGGACAGTCAAGCTTAAGGAGGCTCTAGCTTTTATCAGGGAGGACTATCTTACAGCCTTGGGGTCAAATGCCAAAGTTCTCTCTCCTGCTGAAATCTATGATGCAGTTAATGATGTCTACAAGAGCCAACTTAAAGCTATGCATTTTTTTGGGAAGGGTCTTCAGTCAGAAATCTCCACCATTCAGGAAGAAACAGCTCATTCTAATGCTCAACTCAAGTATTGTTTTCTTTCAAGCTTTCCCAAGGTAGATGGCATTCTTAAGGAAGTCCAGAAAACTGCCTCAAATGTCACCACAATGGACTGCACCCTAGCTATGGTTTCAGATAATATGAAGAAGCTCTCTACCAAGCTAGACAATCAGGTGCAGGCCAACATCAACTCAAACTCCATGCTTACAGTACTCTGGAAGAATCAGTATGGGAACAAGCTGGTTGATGAGGTTCCTATTTCTGATATCTCCAAGTTTGAATTCTCCAAACTCAAGGATCAATCCCTTAACTCCTTCAAATCTCAACAACTTTTCTCCAAAGTGGACAGCTTGGAAAGAGAGGTAGCTGCTCTGAAAGCAGAAAACAAAGGACTATCTCTCTCCTTGCAGCACCTTAATGCTAAGATGGATGATCAAACCAACTCCACCTCAAATATTTTGTTGGTACAACAACAAATGATGACCTCAATGATGAGACATATGAATCTGCCTATCCCTGGGGAAGCTCAAGACATCTTGTCTGATTCCAAGCCTAAGGGGGAGAAAGAAAAGGAGGTCATTCTGCAAAAGAAAGGGGGAGTACCTGCCAAGCAACAGAAGCTTAAGGGCAAAATTTCTGAAGAAACAATAAAGCCAATAATCCTCCCCCCTGTAGATGTCATCAGTGCAGAAGGGCAAAAGAGCACAATTTCAACCACCTTCTATCCATCCACAATGCCTAAAGATATCTCCACTCCTCAACCTGCTCAACATACTCCCAAGGCTCAACCTGTCAACGCTACAATCATCACAGAGGCCAAGCTACAGGAAGTTGCAAATTCTCACATCTATCATGATGAGGCCTTCCTGGAGTTTCTGAAAGCCACCTACAGAGATGCACAAGAAGATGCAAGGACTTACAGAAAGAAGCTCAAGGAAAACATCAAGTACTTCACAGTTGCAGTAAGGAAAATCAAGGATGTCCATCTAAGAGAGATAATCATGGTGTGCAAGGACAACTGCTTGTGGCACCTAGCTTTTCAAACTCTAGAGAAACTGAGATTCACTGAGCTGTCAACAATAATGGACTTAATAGAACAAGGTGGGGCTAACAACAAGAGACTGTTTGATGACTTGAAGATAGATCAAGATCAAAGACTGCCTGAGGTTATCTCAAAGCCAAAGACAATAATCTTCCAAAGTCTATCTCAAGACAGCAGCATTGACCAGTTAGTGATCCCTTCAGATTTGACAAGAAAGAATAATACAAAGATCAACCAGGTGCTGCAAATGCTAAGAGCCAAGAGGGGAGTCAGGACAGCTGAGGAACTAGAGATGATTCACACTCTACAATCTTTTCTGATCCATGAAGTCATTCCTGAATCTGTCAAAGAAAAGAGCAAAAAGAAGGATGGGGATGATGATGATGATGAGGAGAAAACCTATAAAAGGAGATCTCAGTCAAGGAGAGATAAGGATGGATCTAGTGAAAGCAGCAGGAGCAAATATTCAAAGAAATCAAAGGATGCTGATGATAGCAAGAGGGATGACAAGGGGGCAAAGGAATCAGTTAAGAAAACAAGAAGTGGAATTCAGCAAGTCAAGGACATTGCTAGTAGTACTTTAACCAAAACACAAGACTCTAAGTCTAGGGTGGGTACTATTAGTAATGATCCTCCAAAATCATTATCTAAGACTTCTGAACCTGAATTGCCACAGAAGAAAGATGAAGCCACAAAAGAAACATCAAGAAAACACTTCCACAAAGTCACAGCCAGTGGAGTGTTACAGTGGATGAAGGGGAAGGGAATGAAGCTACTTCCAAGTGATGTGGCACTAAAGACTAATTCTCCCTGCTCCACAAAGCTACCTCAAGTGAAGCATATGAAGATCAAGAGGGCAGCTAAGAGGACAAGGATAACAAAGAAGAATGGGGTAATCACTAATGTTGTAGGGATCAAAGTGCTTCCTCTTGATGAAGACTATAATGAAGATGCCCTAGCATTCTTGAGAGCTCAAAGAATCTTTGAAGTCAAGGTGAAGCTAGATCATCTAGAGATCAAGTACACTGATGGAAGAGAGAAGGTTATGAAGCAAGGAGGCTGGCAACATTTCTATAAATATGAGCTTGAAAGGATAAATGCCTTACTGAATTTTGAAGAAAAGGAAGAAAGGACATGGAAGATAGATATTGCCAGGTTCTTGAAAATGCATGCTGATTATGAAGAAAACCTGAGGAAAGAGAATGAAGAAAAGAGGTGTCAGAAAGAGAAGGAGATGGCTGAGATGGATGAAAGAGCAAAGGAGCTGAGGAAGAAAGGGCTGTGCAGGGTAAAGCAAAATCCTTATACTGTGGAGTACAAAAATCATTATGGAGGAAAAAGCAAGATAAGGATGGAGTTTATACATTCATATGTGGAAAGTGCCCTCAGAACAGCAGCTGAAGATCTAAAGGACTCTCCTCTCATTGAAGAAATGACTGCTAGAGATGAAATTCTAATGGCCATCTCTGAAATAAAGAAGAATGAAGAAATAAGGAAGAAGAAGGTCTATGATGATTTCTTAGAGAAACAACTGGAAACAGAAGCTATGTAGCTCAAGGAAAAATTCTGTAAGCCTAAAATTCCAAGTTGTTATCAAACTCTGTGCTTAACTGTATCTTCTTTATATATGTTCTTTTTATGTTAGTTAGGCTTGTTATCAGACATGAAATTGTGCCTAAGGGTCTTACTCACAATTTGGGGGAGATTGTTAGGCTCAAGACATGCCTGAATACCACTATTAACAAGCCTACACTATGTGACTATGTCACACTACATGACCTAGTGATTTCTATCACTGGGATATAGTATAGGTCTCTAAATGTACTTGTCTTGTTCTCATGAACATTAGCTTGATCATGTATGCTCAAAGGTATAATGAGCTTAGTAAAGTTTCTTGCATCTAGATTGTATATAGGCCATTGAATAATTGTCCTGGTAGAAGTTCAGAAGTGTTCATGCAGCAGGATAGAGATAAATAAGGCTATGAAGAAATAAGTTGCAGAAATTTGTCTAAGGCATTATATAGCAAAGTCAGAAGAAAGCTATGTCGTGAAGTCACCAATATCCATGTCGTGAAGTACTATATCGCATAGTCCATTTTGTACTATGTCGAGAAGTCCTCAAGACACATGTCGTGAAGTGTTGAAGTCAGCAAAGTCAAAGAAGCCTAGATCGTGAAGTCCTCAAATGACCTATGTCGCAAAGTCTTCAAATGACCTATGTCGCATAGTCTTCAAATGACCTATGTCGTATAGTCTTCAAATGACCTATGTCGCATAGTCTTCAAATGACCTATGTCGCATAGTCTTCAAATGACCTATGTCGCATAGTCGTCAAATGACCTATGTCGCAAAGTCTTCAAAGGCTATATCGCGAAGTCCTCACAAGTGAGATCGCGAAGTCAGGAACAAAGTGGAGTTCACGATATCAACACTTAGCCGTTTATAACAAGACAAATCAAGGTACAGAACCAAGAATCAAAAGAGACAAATACTGAAGCATTTGTTCTGGCAAGGTGGTCCAAAGAACAGATGGCAAATCTACAGCTAAACTTGGAGAGAAAGATAAGTGACAAGCAGCTACAGAAACGGGAAAGACTCCGAAAAGCAGGTGGTCCTTCCTGACACAGTTAACGTCTTATGGCAGAACAAGTTGGACTTTCAGCAAGGGGTAACTGTGTAAAAATAGGTGTGTGCACTAGTTTGTATAGGGCTTATATATATCATGCACATCCTATTGTTAGCTGGAAGAGAGATACATATAGTTATTTGCTAAGCTCTTTTCTCTGTAAGCAAGCAAGTTCAAACTGTTCTTGTTTAGAAGCCAGAAATTCGATTGTGAATTTCTTGGAAAGCTATAGTATTTAATTTGCTTATACAAAGTAGATTAAAGTGATTGTGTGTGTTATTTACTTTCTGCATATTACATATCATAATCATATACAGTCTGTTACTTAGTTATCAAGAATCGAAAAATATATCAAACTATCCATTCACCCCCCCTCTGTCTAGTTTCTAGTAGTATTCATTTCTAACACGAAGCTTTCGACCAGGAATTACAAGTCATTTTCGACCTCGTGGTTTCGACCAGGATTTCATACTTTTTCGACCTTGAGTTCTCGACCTCGGAATCGTGCCTTTTCGACCTCAATTGGTTGTGAGGTCGAAGCTTTCGACCTCGATTTATAGGCCTTTTTCGACCTCGATGTATCGACCTCGAAATCGTGTTTTTTCGACCTCGTTTTTCTACCTTGGTCATTCACTCTTTCGACCTCGTTTTGGTCCCAGGTCGATGGTTACGACCTCGATGTACAGGTCATTTTCGACCTCGGTCATTCGACCTCGTTCCAGCCTTTTTTCGACCTCGATCCCTTTTTGTTTCGACCTCATTTTGGTGTGAGGTCGAAGGATATGAGCTCAGTTTACAGGTCATTTTCGACCTCGGTCTTTCGACCTCAATTCAATGCTTTTTTGACCAGGATTTCCTATCAATATAGACTTCGATCTCTAGGTCATTTTCGACCTCATTCTGTCGTGAGGTCGAACGTTTAGACCTCAATTTCTAGGCCATTTTCGACCTCGTCCTTTCGACCTCGAATCCTTCTGTTTTTGACCTCATTTTGGTGTGAGGTCGAGGGGTTCGAGCTCGATTTTTAGTGTATTTTCGATCTCATCTATCGACTTCGATCTAGGGTCTTTTCGACCTTGAATTTTCAATTTTTTGACTTGATTTTGGTGCGAGGTTGATGGATACGACCTCAATTCCTCGTGTATTTTCGACTTCGAGCCTTCGATGTCGTTCTAAGGTTTTCTCGACCTCAATTTCACTATTTTTCGATTTTAATTGGGAGCGAGGTCGTTGGATTCGACCTCGTTTTCCCATATGTTTTCGACCTTGGTCGTACGATTTCGATTTAATGTCTTTTCGACCTTAAATCTTTGATTTGGCCTTGGCTATATTTCAAATTTCATTCTTTTCTTGGGCCTTAACTAGCCCAATTTTTAATTGGACTTCAGTTATTCCAGCCTTGGGCCTTTTTGGGCCTTATTGTTTGGGCTTCGAATTCGCCTGAGACCCAAATTATTTGGGCTTTAATTTCTATAATCCATAAATGGATTTGTGGGCCTTAACTGGCTATAGACGGTTGCCCTTCCTTAACCGGTTGGGTTTCCAGTCACTTCGATTATAAAAGAGTGGGATTTCTATTTCATTCCTCACTTCATACTTTCAATCTCCTAAAAATTTCTCTCTAGCCTTGTTAGATTTTTCTCTCTTTTTATTCCGTGGTGAGGCGATTTCTGGCGAAGTTTCCGGGGCTATTTTCCTATTTTTTTGGGTTCAATCTTCATCCATTGAAGATTTTCTGGGTTCAATCTTCATCCCTTGAAGATTTTTTGGATTCTAGTTCGAAGATTTGAAGATTTGAAGATTTTTCTGGGATTTCTCCTTGAAGATTTAAAGCTTTTCTGAGAATTTCTTTGAAGATTTGAAGATGTCTGACCGTAATGCTCAACGTCTCCAGAAAATGAATCAAGCGTCTAAGAGAGGTATCACCATTCGTTCTTCTCATATGTCTCTTCAAGATATGATTTTAGAACGTAGTGATGAATACCCTTCTGTTTCGTACTTAGATTCATTTGATTTTAGCAATAAATTCCATGAAATTGACATGATTAGGGACTATAATAAGATGTATAGGATTAAGTCCCCTTATAGATTAGTCCCAGCTGGCCCAGGGGACCGTTCCTGCCATTGGCGTCCTGATGCTCTATGCATTTATAAGGATGCCATTGTTGCGGGACTCAGGTTTCCCTTCCATGAGTTCATTCCCAGGCTTTTGGCTGATGTTGGGATTAACCCTTGCCAACTTCCACCAAACGCTTGGAGAATCATTATGTGTTTCATCGTTCTTTGCTTGAAGAACAATTTTCCTCTTTCTGTTGCCTTATTTAGGAAAATATTCCAATTTAAAAATAGCTCTGCCATTACTTTGGGTTGGGTTTATATCAACCATCGTCCTTCCACTCCTCCCATTTTTCATCCAAAATCCATCCCCGATAATAACCCAAGATGGAAAAATGAATTTATGTATTTAGTTTGGGAAGGAGGGGATTGGGGTACCTTTTTCCGCAGATCTTTTAGTAGGGTCTCGGATGGTAGTCCCAGTAATATAATTCTGAATGATGAGGAGGCCCATGCCTATGCCGAGCTCACAAAAGATGATTATGCTACAACGGCTTGGGTGCTCCTGGATGAGTTCCAGCTTAAGTCCTTGGGACTTTCAAACGTTTCTGATAAGGGTAATTCTCACCTCATATTTTCCTTTATTTATTTAAGTTTATCTTATACCAACTGTTTCTTTCCTTGTGTTTTTCGCAGCTGCGGTCTTTATTAATAAGACCAAAGAGCCCCAAGATGGAGAAACAGCAAGGATGAAAAGGGCTCGTTTGGGAGTTAAGGATCCTCATGCTTCAAGTGTCCCAGCCTTTATAAGGCCTCATGTGGACCTTACTGATGAGGCTGAGGGTCCTTCATCGGCCAAAAGCTCAGTTTGGCGCCCCAACTGGGGTCTCAGGAAGAAAGACACCGTAGTGGGGGTGTCTAAACATGCTGTGGAATGGTCTTATCATTCCTTGACTCCTTGTGACTACAAGGATTTCGTTTCCAACTCCACTTTGGAGGGTGTGGAGCACGCAGGCTCTCAGGCTATTGCTGCTGTAAGTTGTTTTCTTCCTTTTTCCTTTGTAGTTTTAACATGTTTCAAGTTTCTATCTTGTATTGACTTGTAACTTGTTTGTAGGCTAATGCCAACTTCCAAGGGGCTATCTTTCAAGCCAAGGCTTGGCGCTCATCTTCCGAGGCCAACCAAGGCAAGTTTGAGAAGTCCCAAGAGGAGGTGGGCTCACTGAAGGCCACACTGGCTAGGAGGGAGAAGGAGTTAGCTGACTCCCAGGCTGAGCTGGTTTCTTTGAGGAAGGGCAAGGATGACTTTATCGACGAGTACCTTGACTCCCAGGAGTACAAGGACTTGATTGATAAGCATGACGAGCTCCTCTTCCCAGTTCAGTATACTAAGGGATGGGATGGCGCTCTTGCTGCTGTTTTGGAGAAGATGCCTGGATCTCTCACCATTTCTGACTTTCCGAGTCCTTATGCCCCTACCCCTTTGGAGTTGGCTTTGGTTGGAGAGGACGAAATGGATGAAGACGACAGGTTTTTGGATCTAGAGCATTTCTCCCCTCCTGGTCAGGCAACTGGTGCTGATTCTGTAGCTGCTCGCTCTGGTTCTGGTTCAGAAGAAGAGGAGGAGGAGGCCGTTGACAAGGAAGGGGAAGATTAGTTCGTAGTTTTATTTATGGCCTTTTATGGCTTGTAATAGCTTTATGTACTTTCAGCCTACGGGCTTAACTTAACTTTTATTTAAGCCTTAGCTTTTGTTTTTCTTCCAGCTTTTTACACTCTTGATTTTACATGTTTAGTTAACATGTCTATCAGAATGCATTGCACATATAATGAAAACATAATAATATGGAATTCATAACTTTGAAAATGGGATCAACCCTTACATAATGCTCAAGTTTTAAAAACTTGGATTGGTTTTATCAAACCTTATTTCTAGTAGTGAGTCCACTTAGGAAACACTTTAAACATAATAAACTTTCAAATTGGAGGCATGTCAAGTCCTTGGCACCTCATGCCCTTCAAGGGTTTCTAGCTTGTACGAGCCTCGACCAAATACGTTCTTGACGCGATATGGTCCTTCCCAGTTTGGGGCCAACTTGCCTTTTTGTCCAACTCCGGATGCCTCAATCTTTCGAAGAACCAAGTCTCCTTGTCGAAAGAACCTTTCTTTAACCCTTAGGTTGTAGTAGAAAGATGCCTTCTTTTGATGTTCAACTATCTTGGCGTTTGCCTCATCTCTAACTTCGTCAATTAGATCTAAAGCCAGCCTCAAGCCTTCTTCATTTGTTTCTGGTTCATAAGCCTCAACTCTTGGAGACGTGTGAGTAATCTCCACTGGAACCACTGCCTCTGCCCCATATGCCAACAAGAAGGGGGTAGCTCCAGTGGTGACTTTACAAGTAGTACGATATGCCCATATTATAGGGAGCAATTCGTCTACCCAAGTGTTTCTGGAGCGCTCAACTCTTTTCTTCAGTCCATCAAGGATTATTCGATTTGCAACCTCAGCTTGCCCATTTGCTTGTGGATGGGCAACAGAAGTGAAGGGCAACTTGATATCATTCTCATCGCAATACTTCTTGAATTCATCATTGTTGAATTGAGTTCCATTGTCCGTAACCAGGACTCGTGGAATTCCATACCTGCATATCACATTCTCCTAGAAGAAATGCATCACTTGTTTGGTGGTTATCTTGGCTAATGGTTTAGCCTAAATCCACTTGGTGAAGTAGTCGATTGCTACTATCAAGAACTTTCTTTGAGCACTTGCCATTGGAAATGGCCCGAGTATATCCATTCCCCACATGGCAAAGGGGATAGGTGAGTTAATGGATGTCATCATCTCTGGTGGTTGTCTAACCACTGGTGCATGCTTTTGGCACCGTTCACATTTCTTCACGTAGCTTTTAGCATCAGCAAGTATGCTTGGCCAATAGAAACCTAGATGAGTGACTTTATGAGCAAGGGCTCTGCCCCCCAAGTGTTGCCCACAAATTCCTTCATGTACTTCCCTTATGGCCAATTTTGCCTCTTGGGGTCTCAAGCATTTCAGATAAGGAATGATGAAAGACTTCTTGTATAGGATTCCCTCAATCAGGGCATACTTTAGTGCTCTCACATATAGTTTTCATGCTTCTGAAGTGTCGTTGGGTAGCCACCCAGTTTCCAGATGAGCTTTAATCGGATCCATCCAACAACTGCCAACATCAATGGGTGCTACCAACTTTCCGTTGATGCTTGGGGTCTTCAAGACTTGGAAGTATACACTCCCTGCATAGTTTTCAATTTCCGAGGAAGCAAATTTAGACAAGGCATCAGCCTTCATGTTTTCTTCCCTTGGAATGTGCTCTACATAGCATTCATCGAACTGAGTCATGATGGCCTTGAAAAGTTTCAAGTACTTGGCCATGACTTCATCTCTGGCCTCAAACTCCCCATTTACTTGGGAAACCACTAGCCTCGAATCTCCACATACTTTGAGAGTTTTAACTCTCAGGGCCCCAGCCAGCCCTAAGCCAGCTATCAGAGCTTCATACTCAGCCTCATTGTTTGTCGTTGGGAAGTCAAGTTTTAGTGCATACTCTATGAGGAATCCATCAGGACTTTGTAGCACTAAACCGGCTCCACTTGATTTTGTTTTTGATGCTCCATCAAAATAGAGCACCCAATATTCTTTGAAATCCATCTCTTGATCTTTCTCGTCCTCCACTATTACTTCCTGCCCCCCGACTTCTTGGTTGTCAATGGTGCATTCAACCATGAAGTCAGCAAGTGCCTAAGCTTTTATGGTCGTTCGAGGCTTATACTTGATGTCGAATTCGCCCAATTCAATAGCCCATTTGATCAATCTTCCACTAACTTGAGGGCTATGCAAGATGTTTCTTAGAGGTTGATCAGTCAAGACCTCTATCTTGTGAGCCTGGAAGTAGGGGCGTAGCTTTCTTGAGGCCATTATCAAGGCTAAGGCAAACTTCTCAATCGTTGAGTAGTTTATTTCTGCCCCATGTAGAATCTTGCTCACATAGTAGATGGGTTTCTGAACCTTCAATTCTTCTTTTACCAAAACGGCTCCAAGGGCTGTGCTAGAAACCGCCAAGTACAAATAGAGAATTTCCCCTGGCTTGGGCTTTGCCAACAGTGGTGCCTCAGCCATGTATTTCTTCAGGGCCTCAAAGGCCTCTTGGCTTTCAGTTGTCCATTCAAAATTTTTCACTTTCTTGAGTGCTTTGAAGAAGGGTAAACACTTCTCTCCTGACTTGGAGATGAATCTTCCCAATGCTGCCACTCTCCCCGTTAGTTTTTGGACATCCTTGACAGTCTTTGGTGGTTCCATGTCTAGAATTGCTTTGATTTTGTCGGGATTAGCCTCGATTCCTCTCTTGGAAACCATCAGGCCTAAAAACTTTCCTGAGCCTACACCAAAGGCACACTTAGCTGGATTCAACATCATCTTGTGGTGCCTTAGCACTTCAAATGCCTCTCGGAGGTGCTCAATATGATCGGCCTTAACAAGGCTCTTGACTAACATGTCATCTACGCAGACCTCCATGGTTTTTCCAATTAGGTGTCCAAAAATTTTGTTCACCAACCTTTGGTAGGTTGCCCCTGCATTCTTAAGTCCAAATGCCATGACTAGATAACAGAAAACACCAAAGTCGGTGATGAATGATACCTTGGAGATGTCATCTTTGTGCATCTTAATTTGATTGTATCCACTGAAGCCATCCATGAAGCTGAGCATCTCGTGTCCAGCTGTAGCATCTATTAATGCGTCAATCCTTGGTAAGGGAAAACAATCCTTATAACATGCAAAATTCAAGTCAGTGAAATCCACACACATTCTCCATTTTCCATTGGCCTTTTTGACCATCACGGGGTTAGCCAACCATTCCGGGAATTGTATCTCTTCAATGAATCCGGCCTCTAGAAGCTTTTCCACTTCTTGTTTAATGGCCTCTTGCCTTTCTGGAGCAAAATTTCTTTTCTTTTGTTTCACCGTCTTTCTTTCAGGATCCACATTCAACTTGTGAGTTATCAATTGGGGATCAATCCCTGGCATGTCAGCCGCTATCCAAGCAAAAACGTCATTGTTCTCTTGAAGAAAAGATATGAGCTTGCTTTTCAATGGCTCAGGTAGTAGTGCTCCAACATAAGTCACCTTCTCCGGTTCACCAGGGACTAAGGGAATTGGGATTAAATCCTCAGCTGGTTTCCCTCTTCGGTCCTCATTGTCACTGATATCCATGTCTTCAATTGGGAGAACTTGCCCCCCGATTCCATCAGGCCTCAACGCGGCTACATAACAACTCCTAGCCATCTTTTGATCTCCCCGTTCTTCACCAATCCCATTCCTCGTGGGGAATTTGAGTTTCAGATGATAGGATGAGGCAACAACCTTGAACGCATGAAGACCAGTCCTTCCTAGGATTGCATTGTAGGTCGAAGTTGCCTTTATAACTATGAAGTTCAACATCTGAGTAGACGTATTCGACCCTTGCCCCATTGTCATTGGGAGTTGGATAGTGCCTTCCACCTTTGACTCCACTCCATTGAATCCATATATGGGCATATTCGAGGGTGTCAACTGAGAGTCAGTGTAGCCCATCTTGATAAAAGCATCATGGAACAACATGTCCACTGAAGCTCCATTGTCGACCAAAACCCTCTTGGTTTCGGAATTTCCTATCACAGGAACGACTAATGGATCATCGTGGGGAAACTTCACTCCCTCCAGGTCTGAATCATCAAAGCCTATTGATACTTCTGTTCGGGCACGTTTCGGTGCTTCTCCGACCACAGTCATTACTTCTCGAGCATAAGCCTTTCTTGAGTTTCGGGAGGACCCAGCAGCAGTTGGTCCTCCGAATATCATGTTGATAACTGGCCCTCGGGGCTTGGGATTTCGATCTTAATCGTTGTCCCTTCTATCATAGTCCTTCCTTTCATAGTTCCCCTTTTGACTCCCTTGGTTTCCATCTTTGGTGAACTTGCTGAGTTTTCCTCTTCGTATCAAAAATTCAATTTCATCTTTCAATTGCCTACAATCGTCGGTGTCGTGACCGACTTCTTTGTGGAACCGACAGAACTGATTTTGGTTCCGTTTGGACATGTCAGCCCTCATTGGCTTCGGCCATTTGAGATCTCCTTCCTTAGCTATCTCCATCAGAATTTGACTCCTGGGAGTGTTCAATCTTGCATACTCTGTAAATTTTGGCCCAAAATTGCTTCTCTTGGGTGGAGAATCAGAGTCCTTTGATGTTCTAGGGTATTTCTTCTTGACGTCGTACTCCTGATTTTCTTTTCTTTTCTTTGAGTTTCCACTACCACCAGTAGTGGGCTCATACTTTCTCATGCTTTCTTCAGCCTTGATGTACTTTCCGGCTCTATCTTGAAGCTTCAGCATGCTCTCGGGTGGATGTTTTGCTAATGACCTTTTGAAGTGATCATCAGTAGTTCCTTGTTGCAGGGCTATCATAGCCACTCTGTCCTCTAAGTCCGGGACTTTCAGAGCCTCCCGGGTGAATCGATTGATATAATCCCTTAGGGCTTCATTCTTTCCTTGCTGGATTGCCATGAGTGATGCAGAGTTTTTCTCATGCACTCTTCCACTAACGAATTGATTGATGAATGCTTTGCTTAGTTCCTTAAAAGACCCAATAGAGTTGGGAGAAAGACGACTATACCAGCGTTGGGCCATGCCTGCCAAGGTTTATGGAAACGCCCTACACTTGATCGCATCGTTGGTTGGCTGCAACAGCAGTGCATTGGAGAAGGTCCTTACATGATTTGCGGGATCCCCTGTTCCATCATAAGCCTTGATCGTTGGCATCTTGAATTTTCTGGATATTGTGGCTTTCATGATGTCTTGAGTAAACGGTGGTGTAGGATCATCAGGATCCCCTAGGGGCAATAAAACACTAGGATCACCCCTTGGGGCTTCAGCCCTCTTAATCCTTCTTGATGTCGGGTCCAGGTTGATTATTGGGACCCTTCCAGTTGATCGGCCTTGAGATTGAGCGGCCTCCTCCTCAGCAAGGAGTTTCTTGAGTCTTGCAGTCTTTGCCTCATGGGCTGCAATTTTCTCCTTAGTAGTTTGGGGTTGTTCCCGATTTGTTTAGGAAGAACGCTTCCTCCTTGGGGCGACATCCCTCTCTTCTTCAGATGTGTAATTCTCGTCCTCAGTATAGGGACCCGAGTAATCTTGAATCAAAGGGGTCCGTCGAGTTTGTTGATTTTGAGGTCCCAAACCTTGTATATAAGGGGGGACATATGCTTCATGGTAGATGGGGTTGAGACCACTATCGCCCGTCATGGGTCGAGGGGGCATGCCATAGCTGGGCATCCCCAAAGTTTGAGTAGTGTATTGGGGGAGATCAGTGGTGTGGAGTTGAAGACCACTTGGTGCATTCATGAGCAGTGGGGAGGTCGTGATTGGCTGCTGGTGAGCGGTCTCTTGTGGATTAGATCCATGAATGACCATCTGTAGGGGATTCGTCCCTTCAGCCAAAATTGGGATCTCCAGTCCTTGAGTATTGGTGGGGATATTCGCCCCTTCAGTGCCAGTAGTTGGCGGTGTTGATTTCCATGAGTATCAGCCTCGGAGGTGATAGGAAGCTCCTCAGAAACTGAAGTATCTCGAGTCGTTCTTCGTGTGTTTGTCATGGTTGATGTTGTCTTCCCACAGATGATGCCAAATGTTGTGGATTAAAAAACGTACCTTTGTATTAATGCTAAGGTTTAATGAGCTTCGAGCTTTAATGACTGCACTTGTGTTTCGAGACTAAATCGGTCCTCACAAGATGCCTACGTATCTCAATTCGTTATTGAGAATCAAGCCAAAGACGTAGTTCTGATTGTAGGATCAGGGTCCTTATATAGGCGTCTGGAGCCTTGTATTTATGGTAGGTTTAGGAGTCTTAGCGAATAAGTCTCCTTTTTGATATTGGATAAACGTTGTATTTATTGTAGGATAAGTCTTTTCCTTGTTGATAAAGGCTATGACTCATTAATTGGGATTCTGGATCCTTCTTTGACTAATTTACCATATTTTGGACTCTTTTCATGAGCTGTGTATTTTCCTTATTTATTAATTACGTAATTAATAAATAATTAGGGTTTTGGGCCTTAATTACGGGGCCTTTCCAATGTATTAGTAACTATATTTCTATAATTACTTTTCTGACCATATAAGTTAGTTATTAACAATTATTATTTTTTTATTTTATTTTAATAAATGAAACTATCTGTTATATTTTTGGAAAATGAGAGGTTTTAGTAAGCAAAAATAAAAAACTTATATGTTTTAGTTAAAAAAGGTAATTGTCCGTGATATTTTTGGAAAAGTAAAGGAATTTTTCAGAAAAAATAAAAATAATAATATATTTTAGGTGTAAAAGGTAATTGGTTATAAATAGGTAATATTATTATTTAATAATAGTTTTTATAAATGAGTAAGGGTAATTAAGTAAAAACACCAAGTACAGTTAAGTAAGCGCAATTAAGTAAAATCATAACATACCAAAAAATATTTAGTATTATATCCAATGGCTCTCATTAATTTAATTTAAAAGATCTAACAGTTAGAGAATGGATGACCAAACTATGGAGGACCAGACTACAAACCGACTACAAAAACTTTTAATGTTTCGTCTTTAATATAATAGTGTATATATATATATATATATATATATATATATATAATTCAAAACAAAACGTATTTTGTAGAATATTTTTTGAGAAAATTTAGAGATATTATTATAAAGCCGCTGCGAAACGCGGCTTAGTAAACTAGTTACTTATATGACACTTACTCATTTTAAGTTATAAGTCAACTTCACGCACATGATTCTCAATATAATATAATACCCGAGTCTATCCTAAATTTTAGACCAGTCACAAAAATCTAAAAACTTTCCTCATATAATTTAGACTTAATTGTACAAAGATGACCTGAGTTATAATTTTTTTTGAACAAAAATGGCTTAGCTATAATAATAGGCATCCGCATCACTCAAATATAAATTTTTAAGCACCCGCATGACTTCCGTCAATATATATCAAACGAATGTTAAATTACAGGGGTGAATTCGAAAATGAATAATTCAACGGCTATTTTAATACAGCAGATGTTGTATATATATCTTCTTACATGTGTAACCAAATTGTAAGATTGAAGAACAAAATTGGGCACCACCACTCATAGAAATAAGCTGATATTACTGAAATCATGGCATACAAATGCTATTGTGGAAATTGGGTTGTGGAGAGTACTGTTCGGACAGATGCAAATGCGGGTCGAAAATTTCTTGGGTGTACTCTAGGTAGTCGTGGTTGTGGCTTTTTCAGGTGGGTTGATGGCTGCATAAGGTGTAAGTGTCTACAAGTTGAATTGGAGAATATGAGGTTGCAAACTAAAAGATGGAAGCTATGTTTCTTCTTCGTAGTGTTCTTGTTTTTCATTTTTTTTGTCTGGAATGTACCTTCAATTGAAGATGTTAAGGAAGAAGTTTACTGAATCATGTAATGACTTCATTGTAATGCGAGATGATGTAATGGATTTCACTGATATGAAGATATAATATTGCAACGTTGTATGCTAATCAAGCCTTTCAAAAATAAGTAAAACATACAAACATAAAATGCAACATAAATGTCAAACTGTTTACTTCCATAGTTGTCATAATACAATGTTGGCCACAAAATAGTTGTTTCACTGTCACAATATTTGAAGGCTTGAAGCCATAAATACTAGCTATTACACAACCCAACAACCATA
This sequence comes from Heracleum sosnowskyi, assembly GCA_030848705.1. NCBI lineage: Eukaryota > Viridiplantae > Streptophyta > Magnoliopsida > Apiales > Apiaceae > Heracleum > Heracleum sosnowskyi. Next base: position 2,302,175 of record JAUIZM010000022.1, on the reverse strand, counting down.
TGGCTTGCAAAATATCATGCACAACAACTACAAACTAACATCCCCAACCAAAAGTATGACAATCATAAATATGTCCACCTACATCAATCTAACATTTTGGTTTCTTGACAAATCCAACAAAAAATACAGAAATTCAATAATCAATTATTGAAATTAAAATTAAAATTCAATAATTATTTTGGTTAAACTATCCATACAATGTGATTAACCAATTGAAATTCAATAATTATTTTGTTTTTAATTAGATTATAAATCAATTATAACTTTCCTCATAATTAGATTTTAGATCAATAATAACTTTTCTCATATAATTTATTAACCAAGGGTGGTTATACTATCCAAACAATTCGATTAATCAATCAAAATTCAAAAACTATTTTATTTTTGATTAAAATTTAAATCCAATAAAACTTTACTCATATAATTTTATTAATTAAGGGTGGTTAGACTATACATACAACGTGATTAAACAATCAACATTAAAAAACTATATTGTTTATAATTAGAATTTAAATCCATTAAAACTTTCTTCATAAAATTTTATTAACCAAGGGTGGTTATACCATCCATACTACACGATGAACCAATCGAACATTCAAGTATTATTTTGTTTTTGATTAGAATTTAAAACCACTAAAACTTTCCTCATATAATTTTATTAATCAAAGGTGGTTAGACTATCCATACAACACGATTAACCAATCAATATTCAAAAATTATTTAATTCTAAAATAGAATTTAAATCCATTAATTATTATTTTTATATATTTCAAAATTTTGGTTATCAATAATTATATATTACCCAACACACTTGATGAGGAAGCATTACAAGTATATGTATAATTTTGACGTATTTAATCAATAATTTATATTTTTTATTATTAAATTGTTAAAAATCGTAATTTAAGGTTTTTACATAGAAATGTGAGGGAAGTTATCCAATATTAATATTATTTATTTTAAATTAGAAAAATCCGATGTTAATTGGTTATATTAAAAAATAATAATTCTACTACCTATTATATTTTTAATTTTCGAAAATTTGGTTATCAATTGAAAATATTTTATTTTTAAATATAATTAAATCATTTATATATTTATATACTTCGGGATTTTGATCATCGGTTATCGTATGCGTTTAATAAACAATTTGAATTCAATTAAATTAACTTAAAGTAATAAGCAATTTGAATTTAATTAAATTTGAAATTTTGGATTATTATAATAAACGAGCAATTTTTAGAAGCAAACAAACACATCATATTCTTAAGTATAAATCTTTTGAATTTAAACGAAATTATATTTTAAAAGTAACAAAAAAAATTTAGTGCAATATATATTTCAAATGATTAGAACTGATTTTCGATTTTCACAACACTGATCTTACACCAATAAATTGAAAAGACGTGATATTTTTGTAAAAAGAAAAATAGCTCTACCAAATCTAGTGTAAGATAGACAATGGTAAATGACTAATGGTATATTTTAGATGTCCTCTTAAATACGATTGTAATATTTAATTTAAAGTTTAAAAAGTAAATTAAAAATTGGTGGAATTTAATTTAAATTTTAAAAAATACATTAGAATATGATGGTACTCAAAAGTTCATTATTTTTTTTATTTCATAAAATGACAGATTTTGAAAAATTTACTAGTGTATTTTATATTATTTAAAATTTGGCTAAAATTCATGAAATATAGGAGAATCTTGTCGATTTTTTTTTAAATAGAAAGTTTACATCAATTTTGTTAAAATTCACATAAAATTAAAATACCACAATCAATTAATTAAGATTTATACATTTTCATCCATCTATTAAATCTTAATCGTATACATCCCGAGCAATTCATATTTGTGTGTGCAATTCATATTTGTAAACGTATGGTGGGGGATGAATTTTACTTTTCTTTTGAAGAAAAGATTGAAAATTCTAGCCATTTTTAAGTAGAATTTTCATATTATTTTATATTTGTTTTGGACTCTAAAAGTTTGATTATCCAACCAAATAATAAATAAAAATAAGATGATAAAAAATAATTAAAAATAGAAAGAAAGGAATAATATTTTTTTGTCAACTCTAAATTAAAAGCTACTAATAAGAAAGTAACTAATCAAAGTAGTGGAAATATGCACCAAAAAACAAGTTGGGGAAAATGGAAATGTCAAAAAAGATAGGAAGTAAATTAAAAGGACGTAACGCCACTGCAAGAAGCAACGAGGAAGAGCTCCACGGCTGCAGTGATCATCAGTTACATCACTGTGTGTTCTGTCTGAATTTGTAAAAAAACCATGCAATCACAATTGAGCTCAGACAACATTACAACAACAATGGATCTTTGTGACAATCTTAACTCTCTTAAGCCCACAAAACTCGACTATTTTGATAATATGTTCGCTCTCGAACTCTCCTCTTTTCTGGTCTCTCTCTCTCTCTCTCTCTCTCTCTCTCTCTCTTCTCTCTCTCTCTCTCTCTCTCTCTCTCTCTCTCTCTCTCTCTCTCTCTCTCTCTCTCTCTCTCTCTCTCTCTCTCTCTCTCTCCCTCTCTCTCTCTAAATCTTTCATTTTATATTGTTTTTTCAAATAGGGTTATAATTTACTTACAATTATGATAATGCATATGTGTGTGATTGTTAGGATGATGATTATAGATGGGCTTTGGTATTAGATTCCACTATTTTTCACCCACAAGGTGGAGGCCAGCCTTGTGATGTGGGGATGATTTCAGCTATACAGTCTTCTCCTGATTCTCCTCGTTTTTGTTTTATAGTCCAGGATGTGAAATCCAAGAATGGAATTGTATGCCATCTTCTTTATTTTTTTTCCATTTTTTTAACTATTATCTTTATGTTTGATTGGTAATTGCTGACCCCTTTTCTTGAATTTAGGTTTTCCATTATGGGTTCTTCGAGATTTCGGAACCTATTAATGTTGAATTAGGGGTTCCTGTGAGTTTAAGTATCGATGAACCCAGGCGTAAACTCAATTCTAGGTATGCAATGTTGGACAAGACTGAGTTAGATGTTGATTTTATTTATTGAATTTTATGTTGCGGTTTTTGAATTGGGAAAGTTGGATCTTTCTGAAAATTTTCACCTCACAGTTACTCAATTGGACACTTAAGACTCAGTATTACTTTACAGTATTATGTGTGCACTTACAACGTAACACAAGCTTTGCTTATATATAGTTTATTGTCTCACTGATACTGAAATGTATCTACTATTACATAAAGGTCAAGTTAGACGTTCATTTAATAACTTGAGTGTCTGTGTTTTATTTCCCCTTTATTGCAATGGGTGTCTTACAGGAATTGCCTCTTTGGTCTTAGTAAGGTTTGTCAACAAGTTACCCTCCCTGTACCCTGTTTGTAGACCATAATACAGCATCTTGGTAGTCTATTACTTTAAGATTATTATTCACTCACTCCGTCGACGAGCTTTGCCTCAATTTTGACATTTTTTTTCTGATAATGAAATAGATGAGTTACTATATTTGTCTACCTTGTTTTTCAAGGTGTTTTTGTCACTTTCTTTCGGCATTTTAAATATCGATGGTAAACATTTATAAAGTATTGAATACCTTAGATATTAAGTTGTATTCATAATTTTATTTTTTCATGTTTTATGTTTTTGCTTATGCTTTTTATACCATGGCTTTGGCTTGATTTAGACTACACTCAGCTGGACATTTGCTGGATGTATGCATGAGAGACGTGGGGTTAGGTCACCTGGAGCCAGGGAAAGCCTACCACTTCCCTGATGGGTATGATATGCTGCTGATTGTACGATACTATATATATTAGGTAACATTGTTCGTGATTGATTTGTGAAGCTTCTCTGGTTCGCAAAGGTCTGATCGTTTGTAGTTGTAGAATGCAAAAAACTGCTTAGTATTCAATATTCCTTCATATTATGCATCTGTAACATTGGTTAGGAGCAGGAGATCACATAAACTGTACCCCAATGTAGCATTACTTTTTACTAGTTTCATGAAGTAGAACTCTTGAGACCTGGAATGGTTTAAATGATCGTGCTCATTTTATAGGAAGCATAGGGTTTTCATAGTAATGCTCGTCTCATATTGTCATGCTGTAGATTTTCAGAAGTATCATCTTTGTGGGATTAGCTTGAATTTGAAGTACTGTTACAGTTGAGATACTTTGAGCTCTGTGTATATACAATAATACTCTAATTCTAAGATGCTTTTGGTTTTGTTTTCACAAATAAGAGATAGCATTTGTGTAATATTATTAGAGTAAATACCACTTTGCACCCCTTATTTATAGGTGTTTTTGCATTTTGGTCTCGAATTTTTTATCTTAACAAAATGCATCCCAAATCTTTGATATTTATTTCAGTTCACATCTTTTTGACAATTTTCCGTTAAATAGTAACATTTATCGTTAACTGACAGGGGTAAAAGAGGAATTACAAACAACTATAATTATTTACTTATATCTCTAATCTTTGATTTATAAAATAATTTGTAAAATACTTATAAATTATCTAATATTATCTCTCACAATAAAAATAATTATCTCTCTCACTCAATTATCTCTCACTCAGTTATCTCTCTCTCCATCTCTCTCTCTCTCTCTCTCTCTCATCTCTCTTTTTCCTTTTTCAATTTTTTTATGATTCTTTAATCCATATTTCATGTTTCAGTAATCAAATCGAACCTCTTTCAAGGCTCTACAAGGCCGTATAATTGTTTTAGAGTTTCGGAGAAGTTGAAAATTTGAGGGTTTATGATTGAAGTTCGGTTTTAATAGTTTTAAGTGTTAATTGTTTGAATTAGATGTTGTGATGGAGTTTGGGGACGAAATCGATGCAAAACCCCATGGTTTGGGGGTTGCATGTGATTCGTCGGTCACCGGTGATGAGCTCCGGTGAGCCGGTGACCTTCGGGTACTTGTTTCGGTGCTTGATAAATGATTTACTGTGACTATTTGTTGATAATTAGTGTTGCATGTTGAGGGTTGAGTAATTTTTGATAGAATTTTGTTTGAACCGAAATTTTTACTATTCGGTTTTGATTTTTGGTTGATCTTAGTAATTGATGTTGTAAACATGTTAGTGGTGGATTTTAGAATATGATGCATGTTTTTGTGGTATGTTTGGAGCAGTTTTAATGGTGGTCGGAGTTTGGACATTTCGGTGGACTGGTTCATCGGAAAGGGGGTGGTGGAAGGAGCTTAAGGAGAAAGGGGGTTTGAATATGTAAATACATACATCTGAAATACTTGCTGAAAATTAACATTATAGAATTTCAGAAGTGTTTTTCCAATATTGCCCTTATAGATTAACCTTGACTAACGTTGACTGTTATAAAATTAACGGCAGTTGGTTTAAGGGTTGTAAATTGATTGAAAATTTAAAGTTGCGGGATGCACTTTGTTTAAATTTAAAATGTGAGACCGAATCGAAAAACCGATTATAGTTAGTGGTTGCAAAATGCTAATTACTCATATTATTATCAAATAGGATCTAAAAGAATAAGCCACTGTTAAAAGATGATCCGATGCTTCTGGTGGTCTGACTTGCAGGCTTTGTATTAAATACCTTTCTTTATTTGGGGAGGGGAGGGAGGGAGGGGGGGGGGGGGGGGGGGTAATTAGTTACCTAATTTTAACTTCTCTGATCCCATGGAATTCACAAGTATGATATGTACTTACCAGGCCATATGTAGAATATAAAGGCTCAGTTCCGCAGGAAGAATTGCAAAGTAAGCAAAAGGAGCTAGAGCAGGAAGCTAATAATTGTATATCCAGGGGAGGAAAAGTATGTTTCCGTATCTGTTAGCATTCACATTATGAAGTTTCTTTTGTCTATCCCAGTAACCCAGTATTATTTCAGATATCTGCTGCTATCTTACCATACGAGGAAGCTTGTAAGCTGTGTGGTGGCTGCCTTCCTGATTATATTTCCAAGGTCTCTACTTCAACAAATAGTACATCATTGACCATTCTCTCACATTTCTCATGAATTACTTGGCTTTTGGAGAGGGAAAAGGGGAGAGTTATACAACTACACACAATTATGTATATATATTAACGCATTTAGCGTCCTCATACCATTACGAAAGTACAATGACAATCTTGTGTTAGAAAAAAATTACCAATTGTGTAAAGGTATCTCGACTTTTTTCTAGTATCAGGTTTAGAAGTTTACATTGGACGTACCTATGTGATATCTGAGTAGGCTCCCAGGACCTCGAGACTCTCTACTAAACAAATTTGAGACATTGATAAGGAGACCACCTGATGTGCGAAGTTAGTAAAATGTGCTCCTTCAAGCAGGCAGAAATGATTGTACATTTTGCAATTATAGGTTAACTTAAATGCAACACAGACCATAAACCAGAAAATTTGTTCGTTAGGTTGTAAAGGTATTTTCTATTGCCAAACAAGTATCGAAGAACAAATTGAAAGATAGCATGCTTGTATCAGTATAGCCACCTATTTCACACACAAACAAGTCACAAGTTGAGTCTGTGAACAAATTGTTTATTAAGTTCAAGTCCCTACTTCCTACTTGACCTGGTCCCAATTTTAGTTATTCAGACTCTGTAGGTTCTAGATGCTAACCTTGCATTTGCTTAATTTGATAAACTGCCTTCTTCACCGTTGATACTCATGCAGGAAAGCACTCCTCGAATTGTGAAAATTGGAGATAATCCCGGCTGCCCTTGTGGGGGTACACATGTTTCTGATATTTCTGAGATTTTGAGCATCACGGTAATTTTTTAATTTGGATCTTACTTCCGGCTGAATTACTCCAGACGTTTTTTCTTTTTAATTTCCTTTTATTGGGTTAATTGATTGGAGTAATGCTAGAGTACCTAAATTGGATCCTATATATATTTCATATTTTAATTGGTTACTCCCATGTGCCATCTAAGATAAACAATATAAGAGCAACCATGAATATGCTACATATGCATTTGGAACCCACTTTGGCATCCTGTATAGGCCCTCTAGCATTGGCACATAGTTCCATTGATAGTCGTAGTATATCCTGAACTTGAATGGTTTTTGTTTGAGAATTACTCTGTAAATTTTTACCTATTGCAAGATTCTTGTTTCAGTGGTAATCTAAAAATGATATAGCTGTGCAGTATATTCATGTGTAAGTTGTGCCAGATGTATGTTTGGATTGCTTATATGGGTGTGATGCAGGCCAGATGTGATAGTTATAATTTTATTGCTTCACTTAGTGTTATCTCTTACTCGTGTTCAGGTTTCACAACTTCGGAGTAAAAAGGGAGTTACAAAGGTTTTCTACAATGTTGGCTCATAATTATGTGGCTTGCTTCTGAACCTTAGTCTGGAGTTTAGAAGTTTCGAATCTTTTTGAAAGTACATGTCACATAATTCATCATGTAGCTTTTGGCACAAGTGGAAAGCGTATGAGCTGGAACTTTAGAAAATTGTACCTTTTCATTATTTGAAGAACTGCAAATACAAGATTCTTATAGTGTCATGTTGAATCATAGCTTGGTTACAAATTTGATGCACATGACTGGAATCATATGTTTATCACCCCAAACGTGGCTTCGTCACACCCGAAGGAAATTCTCTTTGGAATCATGGTTGTATAGTTTATAGTTAAATCATGGTTGCCATGAGAGAATCTTAGAAACCTTGATCTTGATTTGGATTGTATTTTGCTCCAAAGATGTCAAGATCAGATTACTATTTTTACAAGGATATGCTACAAGGGAACGGGAATTATTTTCTTCAACTATCCAAGCACAAAACAAGTGGATGGTCACGAAAGTTTATTATTCTTGCTCAACATTATTGAATATTTGAACTTAACTGGAAGATGTATAAATAAGATCCACTCCCTTGCAAATGACATTTTTGTGTTTGCTTTGGCGTCTCATTACCATAATAATTCAAAATCCAACAAATACTTGATAAACAAATGTTACAAGTTTCGATAATTATACTTGTATGTTGATAAACAATTGAGCATTGTATAACGCAATCGAATTAAACATGTTATCGTAAAAATCAGAATGCGATAATCAAGTGTCTACTTGCTCATCTTGTTAAACTCTTACTTTATCGGTTTTTCTTTTGCCTGAGGGAGTGTGGTATGGAATCAACTAATCAAGTTGTCAAAGACACTTGAGCACCGTACCACACTGTTAGAATAAGCATAAAAGCAAGCATGATGCTACTAACAATTTAATATTACATATTACACAAAAATATCTAAATGTTTGTGATGTCGTTCTTTAGATTATTGAGTTCCCCGGCTTCACCGCTTTAAACCCCCAAAGGCCATTTTAATACAGAAAATAAAAGAATGAGAACGAAATTTAAAAACTATAAATATTAGTTTTCCACTTTTCTTTATTTATATGTTCCGTACATCTAATTATTACTATTATTATTATTTGACGTAAAAAAAAGAATTTATTAAAATACTGAATCCCAGTAAAGACTACAATCTGATTGTTAAACAAAAAACGAGCTAAACAAATAATCGTTTTGTTTTCAGATCGCTTAACACATAGAATATCCAATTCTTTAATTTAAAAAGTATTACAATAACATCTCGAGCAATCCAACCTAGTAGATCGCAATTGAGCTTCACATAAGCACCATTTGTAGCTCAATGTTCACAACGAACAATTGATATTGAAGCAATAAATGGCCCTAAAATATGAATAATTATTTGTTGTGAAAGATGAGCTCTCGGAGTATTTACTACTGTTCCAAATTTGATGCAAGCCTCACCCAAAATATACTATTGTTTTTTTTTTTGAAGAAAAAATATACTATTGTTATTTTTCAATTGTTTGAATCGTTTGAAACTTGGTACTAATTCAAAAAACTCTGCAAAAAAGACGTCATCATTTATATTACGTAGACCGAATCTATGGGCTCTATTATATAATAAAAAGTAAACTATACATTTTAAATGTTACTAGCTTATAGCCCGTGCGATGCAGGGTTACTTAAATTTTATTTATAATTATTCTGTTTATAATTATATTTTTATTATCCATGCAACACACTATTGTTTTATAAATATTTATAATTATATTTATTTATGAATATTTTAATATTTAAAAGTTATTAGTTTACATGATTAAATTATTGTTAAAAAAGATTTAGCCAAAAAAATTAAAGTTAAAAATTTGATATTTGTTATATTTTACACGCTAAACTATTCTAAAACTAAAAAGAGAATAAAGTGACGAAATTTAATGTTGAGAATTCTATTCGATTTTGGAAATCTACTTATATGTAGTTTAGATTATTAGAATACCGTTCATTAACCAAATACAGTTTTTAATGTTAAATCTAACGGTTTTCACCTATCTATTTAACATTAAACGATTTTGATTATTTTGGTATTAAATGAGTTTCCTTATTTAATTACAACTATTTTTATGTTTTGACTTTTTAGAAAATCCAATCCTAATATAATATCTTTGAACTTATATCATTTTTAGACAATAACTTCTTTTTATATGATATAATCTTGATCATCTATTTTTAAAAGTATTGGATCTAACGGTTGAGAATGTTTTGGCGGTATTTAGAAACAAACTACCATGATAACATCATTAATTTTTCTTAATATTTATAATTTTTTAAAATTTTAATTTTTTTAAATATTTATTGCTAAAATATAATATACTCTTTTTTGTAATATGTTAAAGATGCGGGAACTTTGAACTTTTGAGAAAATAAATTATCAATTAAAATATAATTTTTTTGTAATAGTTCTTCTTTTAAAGTAGTACACCGTGACGATCAAAATTATGTATAAAATTCATTTTTTATAGTATATCCTATAAATATCTATGTTATTATATTAAAGACTAAATAATGAAAACTTCCTTATAAGTTTGGTCAATCCATAATCATTGGATGTTTCAAATTAAATTGTTGAAAAACGTTAGATATAACAGTAAAATTATCATGTAGAATGATCTAAGGTTTGAATCTACCAACAACATATTAAAATTTATATGTTTTTTTTAAAATAAAGAATTTTTTTCATTTTTTTCTTGCAGACATAGGTTATTTGATAATATTTTTTGTAAAGTACGATTTTTCAGAAAAGTACTATACTAATTGATTAAGAAACTTTTAAAGTTTCGAATTTAATAATTTACAATGTATATATGTTAAAAAAGTTTGGTCTTTGTAGATGAGTCTAAAATTTCAAAATACGGTTTTTTTAATATGAATATAGTCCTGCTAACAATGAAATTAGGTATCTATGAGTTCTTCTAAAACAAAATCACCATTTACGTATAGTTTATTATTTAATAATAAATAATATTTGATTACTTATGATCTAAAACTTAATAAAATATGATTAAAAATATGCACAATTTTAACTTAGCAAAAAAAAAATATGCACAATTTTATAAAATTTTATCCTCGTATTATTATATTTTTTTGTTGATTTGAATTTTTCTTAGATTGATTTTAATTTTTGAACATAGATTTCTAAATTGAAAATAGTTAGAAAAAAGTAATTAAATTGGTATTAAAATAATGATGACATAATAATTATTATTAGAATTTAAATTTTCACTTTACTAATTTGGGCTTTATCTTGTGTTTTAAAAATCAGATTTTGACGATTTTATACCCCACATGAAGATAACTAAATTATATTTAATTAAAAGATGGTTTAACAATTTTTATCTAACTGGAATTATCCATGGAAGAGAAAAAAAAGTCACGAATTTTTTACATGGAGAATTCTATTCAATATAGAAAACTTATTTCTATTTGGTATATTTGGTTTAAATTATCAAAATACACCTTTTAGAATTTAAATATAATCTTATTATTAATAAAATACACTTTTTAAATATTTGATCTAACGATTTTCATTTATCTAGTTAAGATCTAATGGTCCTTATTAATTTGGTTGTCTACGACCAAAATTTTGGATAAGATCCCTATTATGATTATTATATATAAGGATTTAATATAATAAGGATATCAAGTATATACTGATATAAGTATCTTACTAACTGCTTTTACTTTTAATGTTTCAGTTTTATTTAAAGTGTATATAAAATTTTAAAATACATTATTACTTAAAAATTATTAAACAGAATAAAAATTATGTTATGATTATATAAAATTTTATTATTTTATTATTATATTCTTTATCGATTTGAATTTGTTCTTAATTAATTTTTATACTTTTTTGAAAGAAACATAAAATTTCTCTATAATTAAAAGAATTAGTGGAAAAATAAATAAATTGGTGCTACAATAATAAAAAATATTTATTAAAATTTAGATACACACTTTACTATTTGGGTTCTATCCGAGTTTTAGATATTGAATTTTGACGATTTTACAACCCATGCGAAACTAACGAAATTATCTTTAATTTAATGATGGTTTAATAATTATTATCTAACTTGACCAGTTGCCGTACTCATAAAATAAACTGAAAAGAAAAGATGGTTAAGAAGTTTTACATAAAGAATTCAATTCGATATAGAAAATCAATTCATAATTGGTTTAAATTATCAAAGCACACTTCTTAGTATTTAAATATAATCCTACATTTAATCAAATACACATTTTAATATAAGTATTATATTCAAAATTATCGTTTATGGATATGAAACCCTCAATATTTTAATAATATTTTGATATTATCCTTTTATGTTTGTTATATGTAAAATAATATAATTATAATTTGGATTAATCAAATTGTTATGTTCCTTAAAAAAAAAAAGTGTTTAAATTTATTCATGTACATGAGTTCTCCTAAGTCTGTTATAACGTACGGTCCACGTGTATCATTGTAATCGATATGAATTGTTATCTTGATATTTGGTTTAATAATTATTATCTAACCGGAACTATACATAAATTCAAGAGAAAAGATATTTAAGAATTTTTACATAGAAAAATTTTAAATTATCAAAATACACTTTTTAGTATTTAAATATAATTCTATTCTTAATCAGATACACTTTTTAATATTAGATCTAACAATTCTCATCGATCTAAGATCTAACTATAATTATTAATTTGGTCGTAATCGTACACGGACGATCGATTTTAATTTTTTCTTAAATTGGTTGTAATATTTTATTGAAATAAAAATAGAATTTATAAATTTAAAACAATTAGGAAAAAAAAATTAAATTGGTGCTACAATAATAAAAATATATTTATTAAAATTTAGATAATAACTTTACTGTTTGGGCTCTATCTTGAGTTTTAGACAACGGATTTTAACGATTTTACAGCCCACACGAAGCTTACAAAATTATCTTTAATTTAATGATGGTTTAATAACTATTATCTAACTGGAACTATCCATAAACTAAAGAGAAAAGGTAATTACGAATTTTTACATAAAGATTTCTATTCAATATAGAAAAACCTATTTATAATTGGTTTAAATTATCAAAATACATCTTTTAGTATTTAAATACTATCCTATTAATAATCAAATACAATTTTTAATATTATATCTGACGGTCATCATTGATTTGAAGATTTATAGTTTAATAATCCAACGGATCGTATACTTTTGGTAGTACAGTGACCAACCAAAGTTTTGGATAAGATCTCTCTTACGCTTGTTATATATAAGGAGTTAATTTATATCGTACCAAGTTTGTATATATTCAAGAAACTCGTATATACATCTAAAAGTAGTAAAGACCAAATAAAATTTGTTACTTCCCTAAAAAAACCTCGAATGTTTTCAGTTTTATAACATAAATAAATTCTAACCATAAATTTATCGTTAACGGTAGGAAATTTTCTAATATTATACTTTTAAAATTATGTATTTTCAATATGAATTCAGTAAACTCATCTCTTATATATATGCAGATGTAATTTCTTAAATATCAGTTATATGATAAATGTATTTATTTATTAATCGATCGGACTCGGTTAAGCGAGCGCCATCATATAAAATACAGTAGATATTAAGAAAACACTGGAGGAAGGGAAAAAAGGGCGCCTATGGGCATGGCTATATATATCAGATAGACTCACAATGGAATACAAAGCATGGAAGGCACAAGGAGTTTGAGTGTATATGTACAACCTGGACAGAACTAATTAACCAGCGACTACACTTGTGTTTATTCAATAACTCTCTCTCTCTCTCGCGTTCTCGTTCTCTCTCTCTCGCGTTCTCGTTCTCTCTCTCGCGTTCTCGTTCTCTCTCTCTCTCTCTGCATAACAAAAAATAGCGGTTTTGGTGGCATTTGAGTTCGACCCTTCTTCTTCTATATTCCCTCCCTCCTCTCTCTCTTTAACCATTCAATATTCAAGATTCCACTAGGGTTATAATTCATCAAACCCCATAGATATACACTACACTCACCACTCCTACATTCTGCTCTCTCTTTTCCTTCACCTGGGCCACTCTAGTTACAAGGTTAGATCATCACTTTGCTTTTATCTTCATACTGTCTTTTTCTTTACTTTGCTTTTACTTATTGTTTCACTGTTATTTAAGGTTTGATGATCTCTTTTATTATTATTTTTCAATTTTATGTAAATTTGACTGTTGGTAGTAACTCTTGGTTAACTTTAGTCCCCTCAAACTTAATCCTATTTGGCTCCAATCTGACATTCTTAATTAAGATTCTACATTTTCTATTTCTGCAAGTGGATGCATATATATAATATGAGGAATGTGTGTTAGTAGACTTTTACATTGGATGATGGTTTATCTACAAATGAAGTAGGTTTGATTTGATATTGTGTAAATTATTTACATAGCAAGTTGTTTATTTATATAATTTCTGAAAATGTGTAGTTAATCTTATCTAGAGCTATATCTATGCTTTCTGTGGACAATAAGCACTTTTGGTAACATACAAAAAACAAATTGACTTCATTTTGATTGTAGACAGTTGCAACTTGAGAATATATGCTAACCACATCATTCACACAATCGATTTTTTGAATAGTTTTTTTAAAAAAAATTAGGAAATCGATCCCGTATGTCTATTTGTTGTGAATTTCAAAGAGGTTGATCTTTGTTTGTAGTTTTGGTATACGTCAAAGACCCGTATCCATTTGTTTTCATGTTGAATTTTTAAAATGAATCATTATCATCTAAGTGTAGTTTCATTATCTTCAGCTCTCATGTGTAGTTTGTGTATATGTTTCTATCAACTAGAATGAGCGGTTAAAGTGAATTGAGAATCAAAGCTAAAGATTGATGATCAAAGACTTCAAAGTGTACACTAATATTTGAGCTTAAGCTTAAGAATGTGCCCTCCTTTTTTTGTGTCTTCCTTTTAAGTTTGTTCTGTTTCATTGCTATTATTACTCTTTTCTTTCGAAAAATAAATAAATTTAATCTACCTATCTGGCTTCTCATGATTCATGAATATTATTAATTTAATATTTTGATAAAATAAAAGACTGCCTGAACTATGTTGTTACCCATTACCAGCACTATGAATTGTAAATCTGAGTGGTTGCAAAGCTCACAACTAAAAATTAATAAGAACCATGGCAGTTTAAGTCAACTTATAGTAGCTGCAGGGAAATCTACTTTTGTTGTAGCTTAGTTATGTCAGTAGCACGAGTCGAAGTAATAACTTACTAAAAGTGCAGATTCACCATCAGAACTAATGAATTTAAATAGCTATTATTTTCTTAATTATTTTGTACCTGATTTATAGATGTGAGAATTCTAATGGCCGTTTGATGTGAAGTTTATCAGAACACCATGCTTCAGTGATCTAATTTAGTTTTTGACATTGTCTTTCCTTGATTTTGTTGTCCTAGTTAGCTTTACATAACACTGTGCATATAGTAACTAATTTTAATATTGCAAGAAAATAAGCAATGCTCTTTTGCACTTTTTTCAGCTGTTAATATGCATCAAGAAACAAGAGAAATTAAAGTAAGTTTTGGATATCATTGCGATGAAGAGAATGAAAGTTCTTCTGGTATTTCCGAAGAGTATGAAACCGCGTCTGGAACTAAACTTCGAAGAAACAACAGCTCTTTCTCTTGCTTCTCTGGTGCTGCCTTGAGTGGAAATGCTACTTTGGCTAACACAAATATCTGCAATGGATTATTTGGTGCTGAAATTCTTCCAACATGGGATTCTCCAAATTCATTTAGAAAGATTCCCTCTTCTTCATCTATATCGAAGTTGGACTTGTTATCTACTTCTCTTCACTACAGCTTATCAAACTTAAGTTGCAGTCCTTCAACTCCAACTGAGGCGGTTGAATCTGATTTCTTATCACCAAAATCCACGAGTGCTCCTTCAAGAAGTGAAAGTTTTCTCAATGCTATGGAATTGCAGATAGCAGGTGGGGCTGCAGGTGAAGATCGAGTCCAAGCTGTTTGTTCCGAAGAGAACGGGTGGCTCTTTTGTGCAATTTATGATGGATTTAATGGTAGAGATGCAGCTGATTATCTAGCTGGTACATTGTACGACACTATTGGCGTCTACTTGAATTCAATAGATTGGGATATAGAAACTAATAAAGCATCTAATATCTCGGATCTGCTCGAGGATAATAAAGGGGGAAAAGCTACTCCCAAAGTTGTGAGCACAGATATATTGGCGGAAAGTTTATCCAGCTCATCTAGACAAAGGGTGCTTGATAGCCTTCAACGTGCTCTATGTCAGGCTGAAAATGATTTTCTTTACATGGTTGAACAAGAAATGGAGGATCGCCCTGATATAGTATCTGTTGGATCTTGTGTTTTAGTTGTGCTACTCCATGGAAAGGATTTGTACACACTCAATTTGGGTGACAGTCGAGCTGTACTGGCAACATACAGTGAAGCTGGCATAAATAGCAATAAGGCCCTACAAGCTATACAACTTACTGATAGTCATACCGTTGATAATGAAGTTGAAAGAACCCAACTTTTAAGTAATCATCCTGATGACTCCATGACAATTGTGGGTGGAAAGGTGAAAGGAAAGTTAAAGGTCACTCGTGCTTTTGGAGTTGGTTACTTGAAGAAGGTAATGAATAAAGTCATTTCTAGATGTTCATGTCAATTTTTTCATTAAATCGACAAGATTCCATTGTTTCTTGCCCTTAAAGTAGAAGTATAAGCTAATGAAAGTTTTACAAAAATTACTTATGCACTATTTTGATTTGCTACAAACACGTCGTAGTTCTACCAACTATTAACAGATGCATCCTAGATATTTTACCAGCCATGAGTAATGGCGAAAAGGGAACCTAAGAGTTTCAATATTTAAGTCTAGTGATTCTACCTATTAGTAACCTTGCTGCTGATATGCGTAAAAAACTTAATTTAAGAGTTTGCACAAGTCATGTGGTACAATATGGTCCCGTTTGAATTGATATAGATTCTCGTATTTCTGAGTATATAGTGACATTTTCTGCAGAAAATATTGAATGAAGCTTTGATGGGTATTCTCCGCGTTCGCAACCTCAAAAGTCCTCCATATGTCTCTACACAACCATCCATGAGGGTGCATGAAATCTCGAATTCTGATCGCTTTGTTATACTTGGGAGTGATGGTTTATTTGACTTCTTCACAAATGATGAAGTTGTAAAGCTCGTCCATTCTTATATCTCGCGCTATCCTTATGGAGATCCGGCTAAGTTTTTGTTAGAACAGCTTGTACTCAGAGCAGCAGATTGTGCAGGTAAAATTTATGATTTTCTTTCACATCTTGGAAATTAAGAATTGCGTAGTTCCAGTTTTATTCCATTTCACGTCTATTTGGAGGGCTTGGAGGCGCGTGTGTCAGAGTATTCAAATTTCTGCAATTGACCTTTATTAAAAAATCCACGTGTTGTACGATTAAAAGTTGAATCATTAAGGATTAGATAATAACATAATAAGCTGGTAACTTAAGGAAGGGAACTATCATAATCAATATAACTGCCGGGCTTCAGTAAAATGTTGTAACGACTCCAGAATAATTGCAAGTATGTATCCAAATGTAATAAAAGTTCAATATAGAATATAGATATATGAAGAGTCCAACGGTGACTAATGTGATCACTTGTTACGCAATTTTAGTTGACATATTGTAGCTATACAACTAACAACTTAGTGGCATATATTCGCTTAATGGTTGTAAGTTATCGATATTGCAGGTTTCAGTACGGAAGAGTTGATGAGCATTCCTCCAGGTAGGAGAAGAAAATATCACGATGATGTAACTGTGATTGTGATCATGCTAGGGGTAAATAAGCGCACATCCAAGGCATCAACATGCCTATAACTTTTCATGTGCGCGTGCTGGGCAGTTTATGTCAAGAACATCTATGTAAATTGTTCTGCCCTGGGACATTGGAACTTCAATGCCCCTTTTTGTTAATGCGAAGAGTTCCTGACCGGGAACTGCTTTAGTAGATATGGTAAATGGGTTGCTTCGTTTTAGTTTTGCTCTTTCTGAGAGTTGCTTCGTTTTAGTTTTGCTCTTTCTGAGAGGTACCGGATACAAGTTGAAAACTAAAGAAGAGTATAGATGTATTTTTTCTTCATTTGTTTCAGCTTATAACTAAATCGCGTCTATGGAATATTTGTAATATTTTTGAGTTAAAACAAAACATGAGACTTAATCAAGAAAATCCCCCACCGCAAATTGAAGAATTGAAGAATTTTTCCCAGTAGGTACTTGCTATTGGTGATGGTAATGTTCAGGCGACCTTGGCAATAATGCAATGAGTTCCTCACTGGAAACTCCTTTAGATATGATAAATGAGTTGCTTCGTTTTGCTTTTGCTCTTTCTTATAGTTGTCGGATACAAGTTGAAAACTAAAGTAGAAAATATGTGTATTTGCTCAAATTTGTTAAAATGGGAAAAAGTTTCTTTATACTTCAATACTTTATTAGAAAATTAATGTTCTCCGACAACTTTCCCCACTTCACTTACAGAATTTGGACAGGGTGTACGATGATTTAAATTTACATAATTAGCTGTTTCATGAGACTTTCCTACAACCTGATAACCATTACTAGTTCATTTTACATCTTTTATAATTATTAGCCTATATAACCCGATACGGACTATCAAACAAGATTAACTAAAAAATTAATGAGAACGGAAAGTGTTAAATAAAAAATAAAAATTAATATGATAAATTATAAAATGAGAAATTTAAATATTAATTGGAACATAAAAAAAATTAAAGAATACAAATGAGGTTGACGAAGAAAAATGAGGCATTATTAATATTATTTTATTATTCATTAAAATAATCTATTTATACTATTATATTAAAGACGAAACATTAAAACTAGCTAGGTTTGAAAGGAAAGAAGAACTGTAGTCCTAGAGGTTTTTGTAGTCTGGTCACTCGTTGAATATTTCTGATCAAATCGATGGGAACCGTTAGATAAAATATTAAAATTCTTATATAGAATATCTTTTCTATTTTTCCTAACTAAAACATTTCATTTTTCAAAAATATCACAGTCAGTTTCATTTAATAAAATAACATAATAAGGTTATAATTGCTAATAACTAACCCATTAACATTTTTAGCCAAAGTGTATATTCTTTTTTATATTTTCTAACTAAAATTTCTACTTTTCTATTTTTCCTAAATAAAACCTCTCATTTTTCAAAAATATCACAACAATTCTATTTAATAAAATAAAATAATAATATTATAATTATTAATAACTAATCGATTAGTTTTTTTTTCCAAAACATATATTCTTTTTTATATTTTCTAACTAATATTTCTCCTAACTAAAACCTCAAAAATATCACATGCTATTCCATTTACTAGCATAAAATACTAATATTATAAATCTATCTATCTATACTATATTATTAAAGACGAAACATTAAAAATTTTGGTACCTGTTTTTGGTACGGTACTTGCCTTATTTAATTGTTTATTTAATTATTATAATCAGTTACCCTTTCAGTTAAAATACATTACCATTTTTTTAAAAAAAATCACAGGCAATTTCCTTTTCAGCTAAAACATGTTATTTTTTCTATTACCCTTACTAAAATCTCCCATTTTCCAAATATATCACGAGCAAACCCTTACTTATTTATTTTAAAACCTATTTTAATACTTTTAATTGACAATTACCTTTCCCCTCTTTTTCTAGAAAAATCACGGGCAATTACTTTTTTCAGCTAAAACATGTTATATTTTCTATTTTCCTTAGTAAAACTCTCATTTTACAAATATATCATGGGCAAACATTTACTTATTTACTTTAAAATCTATTTTAATACTTTTAATTGATAATTACTTTTTCCAACTAAAACATTTCACCTTTTCTATTTTTCTTACTAAAACCCCTCTTTTTTCAAAAATATCACGGACAAATCGTTACTTTTATATTTTAAAATTCAACGAAAACATGTTGCTTTCTATTTTTCTTACTAAAACCCCTCTTTTTCCAAAATATCACGGGCAAACCGTTACTTAATTATTTTAAAATCTATTTTAATACTTTTAATTATTTAAAAATGTTTAACACGCCTACTTATTTTTTTTAATAAATGCAATTAATAAAATATAAAATATAAATAATAAAATTAACAATTATTAAAAATAATCCGTGTATCGCACGAGTTTTAAGCTCTATTATTAAAGACGAAACATTAAAAGTTTGGTAGTCGGACGGACGGACGGTCGATACTTAGTGATTTTACTTAATTACACTTACTTATTTTTTTAAAAAACTATCACTAAATAATAACATTATTTATAACCAATTATCTTTTCAGCTAAAATACATTACCTTTTTTAATTTTTTTCTAACAAAATCCTCTGTTTTTTCTAAAAACAAATATGGGCGATTATCTTTTTTAACAAAAGCATATTATTCTTTTTATTTTTATTTACTAAAACCCCTTATTTTTCAAAAATATCAGGCGCAAATCCCTACTTATTTATTTTAAAATCTATTTTAATACTTTTAATTATGAACACTTTTTCAGCTGAAACGTGTTACTTTTTCTATTTTTTCATTTTCTAAATAAATTATTATTAAATAATAGCATTTTTATAACCAACTACTTTTTCAGCTAAAATACATTACCTTTTCTATTTTTTCTAACAAAATCCTCTCTTTTTCTAAAAAAATCGCGGACAATTACCTTTTTCAACTAAAACATGTTACTCTTTCTATTTTTCCTTACTACAACCCCTCATTTTCCAAAAATATCCCTGACAAATCCTTACTTATTTATTTTGAAACCTATTTAAATACTTTTAATTACGGGCACTTACCTTTTCAGCTAAAACATGTTACTTTTTTTATTTTTCCTTACTAAAACTACTCATTTTCCAAAAATATCACATGTAAACAGTTATTAATTTATTTTAAAATTTATTTTAATACTTTTAATTATTTAAAAAAGTTTAACACACCTACTTTTTTTTAGCAAATGGACATTAATAGAATATTAAAACATAAATAATTAAAATATTTATTATTAATAACAATCCGTGCATCGCACAGGTTTTAAGCTAGTATTAATAATAAAGACAAATAGAAGATCCTTAACAAAGACGTTAAAAGGCTTATTAGGGATCTCCGCGAAGGGGATTTCTCTGGTATCTCGTCTCAGAGGTACAAAGAGTGCTAGGCGGGTAATAGATCCAATGAGGTCCAGCCTGTAGTCTAGTCTCTAGAAGGTTATAGTGGCCTTCGAAAGAGGGAGAAATCCCGCTTGCTTATTAACTTAGCAAAAATAAGGACAAATAGAAAAACTCACATGTTTTAATTAAAAAAAATAACTGTCCGTGATATTTTTAGAAGTGTTTTAATTATATTAATTGTATTTGTTAAGAAAATACGTTGGCATGTTAAAATAGGTAAGGTTTTTTTTTAAATAATTAAAAGCATTAAAACAGGTTTTAAAATAAATAAGTAAGGGTTGCACATGATATTTTTGGAAAATAGAGATTTTAGTGAGAACAAATATAAAAGGTAATATGTTTTAATTTAAATGTAATTTCTCGTGATATATTTGAAAAAAGAGTAGATTTTGTTATAAAAAATGTTTTAATTATAAAAGGTAAATAATAAGGACAAATAGAAAAGTTAACATGTTTTAATTTAAAAAAGTAACTGCCCGTAATATTTTTAGAAGTGTTTTAATTATATTAATTGTATTTGTTAAAAAAATACGTTGACATGTTAAAATATGTAAGCTTTTTTAAATAATTAAAAACATTAAAATAAGTTTTAAAATAAATAAATAAATAAGGGTTGCACATGATATTTTTGGAAAAGAGAGATTTTAGTGAGAACAAATATAAAAGATAATATGTTTTAATTTAAATGTAATTGCCCGTGATATTTTTGGAAAATGAGTAGATTTTGTCAGAAAAAAGTGTTTTAATTATAAAAGGCAATGAGTTAGTTACTATTTTTATATTATTATATTATTTATTAGATAGAATAAATGACCAAAAATCGAAAACCAAAATTTTCAATGTTTCGGCTTTAATAATACTAGTTTAAAACCCGTGCGATGCACGGATTGTTAATTGTTATTTTATTATTATTTTTTTAATTGTATTTGTTAAAAAAATAAGTAGGCATGTTAAAATAGCTAAACACTTTTAATTAATTAAAAACATTAAAACAGATTTTAAAATAAATAAGTAAGGGTTTGCTCGTTATATTTTTGGAAAAGGAGGGGTTTTAGTATGGAAAAATAAAAAATGTAACATATATTTAGTTTAAAAAGGTAAATGCCCGTGATATTTTTGAAAAATGAGGTTTTAAAATTAATTATTTAAATTATTTAAATACATTTTAAAATAAATAAGTAAATGGTTTGTCCGTGATATTTTTAGAAAAAGAATGGATTTTAGTGAGAAAAATAAAAAAAGTAAATTGAAAAAAACAATTTCCCGTGATATATTTAGAAAATGAGGGACTTTATTAGAAAAATCTATAATGCGTTTTAGCTGAAAAGGTAATTGGTTATAAATAGATATTTGATTATTTATATTTTAATATTTTTAGTAATTGCATTTGTTAAGAAAAATAAGTAGATATGTTAAAATAGGCAAACTTTTAAAAAAATAATTATAATATTAGTTTTAAAAATAAATAACTAAATGTTTGTCGGTGATATTTTTGGAAAATGAGGGGTTTTAGTAAGGAAAAATAGAAAAACTAACACGTTTTAGTTAAAAAAGGTAATTGCCCGTGATATATTTGAAAAAGTAGGGGAATTTGTTAGAAAAAATATAAAAAATAATGTATTTTAGGTGAAAAAGGTAATTGGTTATAAATATGTAATATTATTATTTAATAATATATTTCTATAAATAAGTAAGGTTAATTAAGTAAAAACACGAATTTAAGAAAGGACAATTAGGTAAAATCACAACGTACCATACCGACCAACCAAACTTTTAATGTTTCGTCTATTATATAATAGTATTGATAGTATAAACTAGTTTTTTACCCATGCTTCGCACCGAGATTTTTTTTTATTTTTGGGTCTCAGTTTGCTCTAATTGTTTTTATAAAAATTACAATTATTATTAATTTACAATATTGTTATTTTAATTAGTAATATTTGTTTAACACGTAGACTGAAATTTGTAATTGTGATTTAATGTTATCACTTATCATTAACGAATGTACTTGAAAAATTATATTAGACAAAATTTTATGAAAATACATAATTAAAGAAAAAAATTTAAATAGATGACAATGTGATAAAAGTAGTTCAGCATCTTAACATAACACCAATAAAAAAAATTAGAAATGCGTAACATTCCTAACAATCCTAAAATTCACAATATCATTTCATTTCATGCATCATTGTTAGGACCATCATATCTAGTAACTTCAAGCCTGAAAATAAAAGACATAAAATATGAATAGGTTGAAAAAAAAAGATATATTAAAATTTGAATTTTTAGAATATTCTTACCAGTATCTCATAGAAAAAACCTCATACAAATTAGGATTGGTGTATATTTTCGATAATGGTGGATTGGTTATTGAAACTGAACCTGAGATTAAATGCAGTATATAAGTAATTAATTTACACAAATCTAATTTTATTATATTATTGTATACCTCAACATTAACTCCCAAAATGTTCTTGACATTCTCTGATGTTAACCTTCGTATTTCACGGTCAAAGAATATAACCCGAATTGTTTCAGTTGAATCACTGACATAACTCATAACATGGAACCTATAGTGATACATAAAAAAAATTAGTTTGGTGAATATGAGTATACACATATACACATAAAAATTAAATTATGATACCTTTTATCAGGATATGAGACAATTTCTTTACAATCATCACATCTATAAAAATAATCAACCACCACCAATTCAGCAAAACACGAATCACAACCGTAATACCACCATTTCTCGGAATCATCAATTTTTGTGATTTTAGCAAAACACATTATTTCCATCTATAATACAATAATAGCGGGCAGTCACGTAAAAACATTAATGACAAAAATTATAACTACATACATGTGCGTATTTTCTCTTACCTGAGTCACATCCTTAGATCGCAGCATGTTTATTTCACTCACTGTGTAAGAACTGAGAATGTCTTCGGACTCTCAATCAATGTATTCAGTTGTAACATGTACATCTTGCGGCGGGGACAACTTTCCACGCATATCGTTCACAGCTTCATAGTCTAAATCTAGATAATATTTTGAGGAACCATATGAACTTATTTGAAGCATACCTGAAAAAAAATAAAGGAAGATAAGATTTTGTGTGACTGATTTATTGTTTGACTAAAGAATATGTTTAACTTATAAAGAGATAATAAATATGTTACTTACTATTGTAGGTAGTTATTTTGCATCCGGTAAGAATAATGATTGGATGGTGACCTTGTAAGTTCTCTAGATCAAGCGGTAACTTGTCTGCAAGTTTATCCCATACAGTAACCCTAGCTTTCAAGCTACAAATTTGAAAAATAATTAGAGATACATCCTCAATATGTTATGTCATTAAATCTACCAATGTGCAAGTACCTTCCATCAACGATGTCAAACATATATATATTTTTTGACCCGTATTGAGTGTTGCGTGACGCTGTTATACCCGGACCCTCATAAACTCCAATAACATCTGTATTGTAGTAAGATTAGAGATATATTAGAATTAGTAGCAATATAGATATAGGTTTGTGAATAAAGAATGTGCATACCGGTAAGAACTTTGGATTCACCAACTCTTGTATGTAAACATCCAAGAGGGACCAATTCAAACTTGTGACGTGATATCATCTCATCCTCAACCGTTATTGGTTCCATCTGAGTATATTTTTGAAAAAATATACACTTCTTGTTGTTAACAGGAGAATGGTTAAGCTTTGAGTTCGCAACATTGAAATTTCATAAAGACGTCCTTCTACAGGTTCCGAATCTTGCCCGTTACAAAATTCAGGTCTAGCGTACGCATGAATGTGAGTTTTCTGCATTTGACAAACACAATTAATTATATTGAACAAAGTTTTGTGAATCTATCTTTTTTATGTGTGTCACTAAATTTGTGTATGAGTAAAAAGAGTACTTACGTCATCGTCAAGTAAGATTAGATTGAGCCTTTTGAACTCACCCGTAGTGCTATTGATTCCAGGCCACATCCTAGTCAATCGTACTTTGATTCGCCAGTTTTTCTTGTCACATGTCAAGGAAGCAATACGATTAAAGCGAGCTCCTTGCATTTTGAAGGTATAGAAATGATGTATGGTTGTAGAGATGATGTATGGGTGTAGAAATGATTGATCTGCTATTAAGACTGGTGATTTTTATAACAAATACACGTAGATCTATTTATATGTACAAACCATTACTAATTTGGGCTAAAATTTATCAATTACATTAATATATATATTTTGCAAGATCTTAATTAATCAAATCTCAAATCATTAAATCAATTATCATTAAAAATTATATTGCGTTTTAATTTTTTGATAACTATAAATCAGTCTCAAATCAATTATCATTGAGAAATATCTTACCAGATATTTTTTATTTTTTGATAAACATAAATCAATCTAAAATCAATTATCATTGAGAAATATTTTACCTGATCTTTTTTATTTTTTGATAAACATAAATCAATCTAAAATCATGTATAAATGAAAAATATCTTGTAAGATATGCAGGATCTATTTGAATTTTTGAATTTAAGGAAATGTTTTGGTGAATTTTGATTGGTTAAATTTAAAATACTCGCTTATGATTGGCTGAAAATTATGAAAAATTCTATGATTGGTTAACTATATGATGTGATAGACTCAACTTTTATAAAGAAAGATAACATCATCTAGCATGCATTTTAGTGATGACAATTAATGGTTCAGGATGAATTTTGCAAAATTTAATTTTCAATATTTTTGGTTTTAAATAACTCCAAATTTTAATTTAAATTCAGAACTCAACATTCAAATCAAAATTCCATGATTATTAGATTTAATTTGGTTTTTTTGAATATTTAATATTAAAAATAACGTAGTCAAGTAAAATATTACCGCTACACGCTAATAACATTTATATTTATATAATAACTATAGCCATTTCGGTGAATTACTCTTGTGGTAGAAATTATGGGTCACTAATGACAATCAATAGTTCAATAGTTCACACATACACGTGTACATATTTTCTGTAGGCATTTCGGTGAACGTAGCATTAGTCCTACCACTTATATGGAAATTTTTTCTCATTTTCTCACGTGTATTAAATACTTAATTTGACTGAAAATGAATTTGATTGAACGATAATCAAATATATGTATAATCAGTTATTAATTTATGATTATTGATTACCTTAAATTTGACCAAATGTTGTTAAATACAGTATATGGTTAGTCAAATTTAATCGATCGAATTAATCTTCTTCTTTTCTTGTTTGAAAATATACACTACTCATCTTGACGTCATGAGAATCCCACATTTTGAGAATAAAGTGCTCATGGTCCCTTTTAAAATCCATTACAGATTTGGAGGTTTTGTAAACACAAACATTTCTGCGGCGTGATTTGGGATTTGAGCCTTCAGCTTATTCATTCTTACACACCCCTTTCATGAAATTCTTACAATTTTCCAGTCTACAGCTTCATAATTTATCACGGGTTTGGTAGTAACTTTCCCTGTATTAAAATTAAAATTTGCATAACATCTTGCACTTTTATATCTCCACCTAATTATGTCCTCATCTCTTCAAAGTTTCAATCTTTTATAGCGGAAATATAATTACACCCATGTAAGCTTTCAAATTTTAATTAGCGAAGATGAAAAGATTGTGCATAACAGTACGTATACAAATTCCATTTTCGTAAATGTCGAAAAGAATAATCAACCACTAATATGCAAAATTACACGTGTACAATTTGTTAACAGTCTATCAACAAGCATATATCTAAATAAAGAGAGGCTAATTAAAAAAAAAACCATGGTAGATATACCCTTGAAACCTGGAGAAAATATACAGTTGGTATCTCTCTCGATGGTATATAAATTTATATCCAGCTTTCCCTCCAATGTCGTTTATGTCGTCGATTGTACATTGTACAGCATACAACCAATTGATCAATATTCAAGGTGGTGTTACAGATTCCCATTGCTGGCAGTCTCTCACTCTGACCTGTAAATCTTCGTCTTCTCCATCTGTAATCTCGCAACACTGTCGACGTGGTGCCTGTGAACATTTGTGCTTGTATTATTGGCCTCAACGTGTTGATCACTATCTAATTATATATCAAAAACACCTCCATGCATGGAGTATAATATCTAGATCACACGAAAGATGACTTTTTAAGGCCACATCGTGCATGGTTGAATTATAACTTAATTTTATCAGATACTAAACAAAATTTGATACTCACCTTTTTCCAGATGTCAGCTTGTAATTTGTCAGCAGAGACATTAACATATTGAATAGACATTGCACTTGAATATTCCGTCCGCTCACATAGTTTCCCTTGTTTAGCAGCCTGGGCATACCCGGTTACGATTTGACCCGATTCATTTACAACCTGAACTCGGTCCATGAAATAAATCACGGGCACTTCACACGGGTCGGAGCTCATGATCCGAGTGTTAAACGTGAAGGGCTCGTGACTCCAACTCCTCCAAGATACAAACGTCCGAAATGCTGTTTCTAATGTTCTGGACGATACTAGTTTCGGGTACAATTGTACAGTGTAGCCCCAAGAAACAGAGACCGACCAATTTCTCTGCAAGTCATAGCAGAAGCTATGCTGAAGGGTTCGACCCGGGTCCGCACTGTATGCTTGAACAAGTTTCTTTACGGATCCCACCCGAGTCAATCCTGGAAATATTGGCTGCAAATAGTCAAGGTGGTGCAGTGACACCAGAGGTGCTACTGGATGTGCCGCAAGAAATCCATATGCATCACCCCTTAAATCAACCTGAAATATTTTATGAGCAATCAAAAACTATATTTGTTGCATTCGAAAACATGAATGTATAGAACTATAACAAAAGAGTAATGCTACGTCCACGAAATTATAATTACATGATTTTTGTACAGAATGACATGTGAGTACGAGGTGGATGGTCTATTAATATATTTGTTCGCTACTTATGCATATCTTCGTTGTTTACTCGATTACTCCTCCGTCCCAACCATTTTTTTACACTTTTCTTTTTTGGACATCCCAATTATTTTTTACATTTTTAAAGTTTTCAAAAATAGTAAAGTTTTATAATATAAAATTAACTCCATCAACTATTTTCTCCACTACTTTCCTCCAATATACTCACTTTATACATAAATTATTGATAATCCTACCATTTTACTCACTTTTCTTACATTTTTCCACTATTTTATTTATTTTTCTTAAACTCTGTGCCCAAACTATTTGTAAACAAATGGCCGGAGGGAGTATTTACTTACTTCATGTACCATTGATCACTCTTATTAATGTCTTTCGGTTAAGAATCTCAGCCATAACATATGTATAAATTAATTAATTAACAGTTGATATAAGTAACTAGATAGAAAAACATAAACTAAAATTGTTATGAAATTAATGTATATAACTAGAACTAAAATAAAAATCATAAACCTTCATGAAACGTATTATGAAGTGTTTCTTATGTGTTTTTGTTAGGTATAAAGTGTCCTGAATCATTAGAAGGCGCGATATCTATTACTTAGCACTTAATGTATTTAATATTTTAATTAATTAAGAGTTTACATTAAAGTAAATTATAATTATAAAAAGCATTTGAATTACAATATACATATTTTATCTACTGTAATAATGATATTCAATTCTTAATTTAGTGAAAGTAATGAATTCGAACTTAATTAATTATACATTTTTATACAAAAGCACGTAATAGATAAAAAATAAATTGCATAAGAACGTCATGCAACGTAATAGACTTTTAATTATCTGATTAGGAGATAAATGAACTTCTTCTGTTACCAAATGTAATGCAAGGTGTATTGAGGAAGATTAAATTTTCTGTTACATTTTCATATTAATCAAATTTTTATTTAAGTCATAAATAAGAGAGATGAGAGAGAGAACCTGATGGAAGCCGAGTTCTCTGGTGACGGGTACTCCAATTTCGCTGATACAACCCTGGATTTTCTGATCAGATCCATACAGTGATGCATACCGATCAATACATCCGTCTAAAACCCTAACTAGTTCCGTCGCTAACGGATAACTTATTGCAAAGCCACCGCCGCCATATGCCATGTCATATGAATGTATCATATCTTGTTCCACACTTTCTGAGTTGCCACCAATGTAGTACATTTGATTATGATCGTATTTTCTCAACACTGTCAGCAGATTTTCGACGAAAAATACGGTATCATCGTCACCTAGAACGAACCATCTTACATTTTTCAACCTTAATTCGTAACTTTCTTTTACAATTCTTGCTATACGGATAGCTGATCGTGACCCGTACCAGCTTGTATATTTAAATCTTGACGTGTCTTCGGATATTCTGTACGGCGGTGATGCGTCAGGCCACTTGTTGGTGTCAGCTGGTGTATCATCCAACCAAACGAAGCCACGTGTTATATTAGGTTTCCACCAAACTTCACAGTAATGTCGCCTTGTGTTCCATGTTTTTGCTGAGCCTCCGATGCCAAATAATACATGTGTAACGTTTGTAATTTCTTGATCAGTAGAATCTGACCTAGGGCTTTGCGAGAAATCTATGGAATGAATGATTTTTTGTTGGTCGCAATCAGGACAAATGTGCCATTGGGAATGGTTAGAGAAAGCTGAATACGAGACCAGAGAAATCGAAGCCACAATGCAAATGGCTACGAAACTTTTCATTAGAAATGAGAAAATGTCACTGATTTTTACAAGTGGTAAAGATTTACATTTTTGAGGGTTTAGATCTTCATTGATGTGTTTCATGATTTCTGGCGGAAAGATAGAGACGGGAAAATAAGGAAAAGTAGCTCAGAAAGAGAAAGTTTTGATAGAAATAGGACTCTTTTAAGGAGTAGTTGGAGCGCTTGAAACTTGCCAAGTCAATGCCTCAAAACACGTTGCATTAGATTTGTAACAGAAGTTCATTCAGTTTGAACACGAAAAATGATAAACTTTATTTTAATTTTTCAAATGTTATTAAATACATTGTTATAAGTTGATGTACTCGGTTACATAGGCTTGTTTGCGGTCCGGTTTGGATGAAATTTTATGAAATCCAAATTTTATATTCATTTAAATTTATATGATCAGATCGGATTGCTTTTGATTTTTTTAATAGCACAATCCATATTTGATTTGTTGAAATTTTGGATTATTAAATCATATATAAAAATTAATTTAATACATGATTTAATGATACACTACAACTAAGTAAAAAATATAAATTTTGGTTAAGAAAAGCCGTCAAAATAAGATATAAGATATTCTAGAGTTTAGCGATAAATTTTGAATTCGATATACACATTCGATTTTTTTTGGTTTCCTTTGTGCATGAAATTTCCGCAGTACATGAAGATACGATAAGGATGATTTTATTGTTGGTCTAATGGGGCTTTTAAAGAAAGCATGCCGGACTATGTGTGCTATGGTCCAGTATTACTAGTAAATCAGATCTCTCGTTAGTACAAGACTACAAGTGTTGGTAGTGAAGACAGTCTCCTTTTGAGCAAGTGGACCGTTCTCCTTTTGTTAAAAGTTCGCTGGACTTCATCAAGAGAAGGGTCAGTAGTATGTTTTTTATGTTCTAAATCGAATCTTTTATGTTTTAGGGGAATTTCCTTCAACCTTTTAGTTTTTTTTGAAATAATTGTACTTGCATTAAATCAAATCACTTGAAAGTACATCTAAAAGGAAATTGGGAGCAACACTATCCCACTCCTTAAAGCCTGACATAGAACGAGACACTCTAGCTAACAAGTGAGCGACTTCATTCGCAGACCTTGGTACAAAACGTACTAGCACATTTTCAAAATGCTTAACCGACTCAACACAATCATCAACAATAGAATGGAAATATGATCGATCAGGACTACCATTACATGCATTCCACCTTTTATGTTTTAGGGGAATTTCCTTCAACCTTTTAGTTATTGTTCAAGTGAAAAAATATATGTTTTATGGCCTCTTTTATATATAAATTTTGATACTGTATTCCAGGTTGAAGTTTTCGATTATTCTGTTAGCAAGCTTTTACAGTTCCACAAACTAGAGGACCCAATAATAGCCACCTGGTCATTAGAAAGTTCTATTGGAGGCAAAAGATTGCCAGTATTTATATTCTATTTAATTATCAGCTAATTACTACAGTTAAATTGTTGTATATTGAGATGATTTCAACAAACAGACCCAAAATTAGCTGCTCGAGTACTGGAACCTGATGTTATCAGACGCCTTTTTGGTTTTCTCGAGATGCACAAGCAGGGGGAACGGGAGTTTGTCTCGTGGGATGAAGAAAATGAATGGCAAGAACTCCAGTTTTAATGTGTCCATGAATTGTATACATTCTGTGTTTTTGGGAAACCAAGGACAAGTCTCCGAAACTATTTTGCATTTCTATAACAGTGTTCGATTCTTAGGATCCTCTCACGTGTAATGTATTATCCGTACACCTCAATCTTATAGAAGGAACAGAAGTAATTCCTGTACTTATGGATCTTATATCTGATCTTACAAAGCCATATAGCAGTTACTCGGTTACTTCTGTTGATCAACTTGAATGCTTGTGTAACTAACTGCTATTTCTGGAATTTCTTCATAATGTTATTTTGTTATACCTTATTCGCTGGACTGCATCAAGAGAAGGGTCAGTATTATTATGTTTCTTATGTTCTAACTCGAATATTTTATGTTTTGGTGTTTCTTACTTGTGATGATTCTACTTCACGTGTAATGTATCATCCGTACCTCGATCTTATAGAATGAACAGAAGTAATTGCTGTCATCATAATTTAATTTTGAGAAAGACGTAATGTAAAATTTCTATTAGTGACCGACCTGTTTGGATACATGTGTCTATGAATGCTCTTGTGCACTAACATGAAACTTGTGAAGTTAGATCATTTAGTCTACTCTTAACCACACAAATACAGGGCAACAGCTACCTCACAGTGCATACAGATTGGATATAATACTTTTGCTAAATGAAAAATAATAACGGCCCTTGCAAACACATTTCTTGGTTAGACATGGTTAAAAACATAAAAATTCGAAGATAATTGATAAAATAAAGTGAATTTACTAATTTACCAATCAACATCTACTTCCTTCATTACATAGTTGAATCTTAATCCAGTACTAACCTCTTACCTCAACATTAACTAATATAATAGACTAATGAATTACTACTGGAGCAGCAAAATCATTTCATAATTAAATCTAAATCCAGTCCTAAGCTCTTGCCTCAACATTAATAATTTACCAATCAACTAAACTGGACCACCAAAATGTTCCATAATTCAATCTTAATCAGTACTAACCTCTTGCCTCTTTATCCCTCATCCCCTCCTCTTGCACAAACATGGATTAATTTGACAAAGAATACGGACATCTTAACCTTTTTTGTTTGAGCTGTAGTGTAACCAACGACTCTGTTTTGTAATTTTTGTAATTAACAAAAATGCGAAGAAATAGCCGGATTAAAGATTAAACATAAACAAATATGGATTACTGGAAAAAAGGAAATACAACTTGAGTTTTTGGTTACAGAACTACAAGAGAGAAGGAAAATAAAACAAAAGAACAACTCATGATTTCTGAATGCCTTTCCTATCTCTCTCTTGGTGTATGTCTATCCCCTTGGTGTATGTCTATCCCTTTCCCAGTCCACGTGTCATCATCTCATAGGAGGAAAGAAATCACCGTTACAGCCCCACATCCAAAGCTGAAGTCATAATTATTTCCCCCATACTCGTTTTGACAAAAGGGTAAAACTAGAATAAAACTCCCGCCATACAAGGGGTGAATAAATTAATCAATTATTCTTTGGGCTCAAGATCAGATGGTTACAATGCCTCCCTCTAAAACAATCCTTGTCCTCAAGGATTGAAGTCCGGGTACTGTTCAGAAATGGCAGCTGCATCTTCCCAGCGTGCATCCTCCGGAATGGAGTGTGACCACTGGACTAGCCACTGCACCACTGCGCTGTTGCTTTTATTCACCACTCTTCGATCAACGATTGCAGCTGAATACACTAAAAATTGCCCGTCCTCTCCCAGTTTGGGGAGTGCTGTAGTCACGGTGAACTTGGATCCTACCTTCTTTTTAAGCATACTAACATGGAAGACAGGGTGTACTAAATTGCCCTCTGGTAGATCAAGTTTGTAGGCGACAGATCCCACCTTCTCCACAATTCTGTATGACCCAAAAAATTTATGTGCCAGCTTTAAATATTTTCGAATGGCCACAGATAATTGTCTATATGGCTGGAGTTTCAAGAATACCCAATCACCCACTTCAAACATCACTTCCCTATGCTTCTTATCAGCATATGTCTTGTATTTGTGTTGTGCACACCGAATAGCTTCCTGCAGAACATGGTTCATAGCTTCTCTTTCAATTTGGAAATCGGCCACTGCACCCACTGTGGTTCTACAGCTTGAGGGGACACACAGTTGTCGAGGTTGTATCCATACAAGGCCTCGTACGGGCTCATTTTAATTGCAGAGTTGAACGAAGAATTGTACCACCATTCAGCTAAAGGCAACCATTTACTCCACAATTTGGGTCTTTTGCTAACCATGGCTCATAAATAATGCTCAAGGCACCTATTGAGCCTCTCCGTTTACCCGTCGGATTGAGGATGGAGAGGTACTGAAATTCAGTTGTGTTCCCACGGTGACAAACAGTTCTTTCCGAAAGTTGCTCGTAAAAATCTTGTCTCTATCCGACATGATGGACCTAGGTAGTCCATGCAACTTATATATATTATCAAGGACGAGTTGAGCAACTTGAGTTGCTGTGAAAGGATGAGCAAGTGAGATAAAGTGCCCTACCTTAGAGAGCCGATCTACTACCACCATTATACAATTTTTTCCTCCCGAATTAGGCAACCCTTCAATAAAATCACAAGAGACATCTTCCTAGACTTGGTTTGGGACAGGTAGGGGTTGTAATAACCCATTAGGAAAGTGAGTTCCTGTTTTCACCCTTTGACACTTATCGCAGCTCCATATGTACTCATTGACATCCCTTCTCATTGTTTTCCAGTAAAAGAACTGAGATAGCCTCTTGAAAGTGACATCCTGACTTGAATGTCCTCCCAAGACTCCATCATGAAACTCCCATATCATTTTGGTTCTGAAATCTTCACCTTGGCCAATATACAATTTATCCCCGTACTTAATCAGGCCTTTATTGTACTGGTATTCTCCAAAACTCTCGTCTCATGATGCTATTCCAGATATAATTTCGGTGGATTCCAAATCATTGATGTAACTATTAACAACATCCGTGAGCCATCCTGGTTGGATTGTAGTGATTCCTTGTAGTTCCCCTTCTTTGACAGGTTCGTGCATTCTTGATAGTGCATCCACAACCGTATTTTCTTTTCCTTTCTTGTACATAATTTCGTAGTCTAGCCCCATTAATTTTGCAAGCCACTTCTGCTGTAGGATGGTCGAGAGCCTCTATTCTAATAGGTACTTCAAGGACTAGTGTTCCGTTTTAATAATAAAATGGTGGCCTTGCAGGTATGAGTGCCATTTATGAGTGGCCATAACAATCGCCAATAGTTCCTTTTCGTATGTCGACATGGCCTGCTGCCTTGGGGACAAGCTTTTGCTATAGTAGGCAATTGGGTTGCCTTGTTGCATAAGGACAACACCCACTCCAGTGCCACTAGCATCCGCTTCTATAGTAAAAGGCTTGTTATAGTCTGGCAGTGTTAGGACAGGTGTAGTAACCATGACATGTTTGAGTTGGTCAAAAGCCTGTTGAGCCTCATGATTCCAATTGAATTCCCCCTTCTTCAAAAGTTCTGTAAGAGGCTTGCAAATAAGACCATACCCTTGTACAAATATGCGATAGTAACCCGTCCTAAAAAGCCCCTTAATTGCTTTATAGTCTTAGGGGTTGGCCATTCTACCATTGTTCTCACCTTGCTTGCATCTGTAGCAACCCCTTCTCCCGAAATGATATGCCCAAGATACTCTAGTTGTTTTTGGCCAAAGGAACATTTGCTCTCCTTGATGAACAGTTTATGTACCTTCATTATCTTCAGAACCTCCTCCAAATACACCAAGTGCTCTTCGAATGTTGTGCTATACACAAGAATGTCGTCAAAGAACACTAGCACTGTTTTTCGCAGTTGTGACTGAAAAATTTCGTTCATAAGGGCCTGGAACGAGGCCGGGGCATTAGTCAATCCGAAGGGCATGACTTTAAATTCGTACAACCCTTGATGGGTCTTGAACGCTGTTTTATATTCCTCACCAACAGCCACTCGAATTTGATGGTATCCAACCCGAAGATCTAATTTAGTGAACCGATTCGCTCCTCTCAATTCATCCAATAACTCATCTATAACCGGTATTGGGTATTTGTTTTTTACAGTAATATCATTCAGCTTCCGATAATCGATACACATTCTCCACGTTCCGTCTTTTTTCTTTACCAAGATGACTGGAGAAGCGAATATGCTGGTGCTTGGCTGAATAACACCAGTGTTAAGCATGTCATTCACTTGTTGTTCTATTTCATTCTTTTGAAAATAAGGCACTCTATAACTCGATTGGTTCACAGGTTGACTACCCTCCATCAACGGTATACGGTGGTCATGATACCTATGAGGGGGTAAACCTTGAGGTTCCTGAAATATGTATCTATATTTCTGCAATAGTTGGGAAATCTCTACTGGTACAGGAAGGCTGGTTGTATCCCCTTGTTCGTCCTTACAAGCACTGACCATGCATAAATACCCCTGTGATAATGTCTGCCCTTTCTTGAGGAGTTTACTCAGCCCCTTCCCACTAATTATTTTAAGTGTACCTTCATGGCCTCCACTCTGTAGTACTACTGTTTTTCCCTCCTTCAGGATGGTGATACTGAGGTTATGGTAGTCGAAAGTTACTGGGCTATTTGTTTTTAACCAGTCTACTCCTAGTACCAGGTCTGAACCACCAAGTGAAAAAAGCCTGAGCTCGTTAGAGAAGGAATGACCCTGTATACTATAAGTAAGACTTTTACAAGCTGTGTTGCTTACCGACTTCGAACCATCAGCCACACTAACCAATAGAGTTGGTACTTTCTCTACTATCAATCCCAATTGTTTTGCTAGCTTACCATCTATGAAGCTATGCGTCGAGCCGCTATCGATCAAAACACTCACCCTTTGTTTCTTAACCTTACCCTGTAAACGAATTGTACTTGGGGTCTGGTTGCCAACCATAGCATTTAACGAGATTTCCCTAGGACTGCACTCTTCCTCATCCCTTAGTTTTTCTGCATCAATATCGTCCTCCACACTGATTTCATCCTCTTCCCCAATCATGGAATATAATTTTGCTTTGCAATCCTTACCCGGGTGGTACTTGTCGTCACAATGGAAGCATAAACCATGTGCTCTCCTCTCCAGAATCTCTTTACTAGACAAGGTGGACCTGTTAGCAGTTTGCTCTTTCTTGATTCCAGTATTAGTAGAATAAGCTTCTCTGTTCTCCGTAGAGAAATTTGAACTGGTTTTAGCAATAATAGGTTTGACTAGGCTATTAGTACTCCTTTGAGTTTTAGATTCCTCTTGCTTTGCTAAGAACACTGCATCACCCAACATCTGGGGTCTGAACATTCTGACGGCCCCTTTGATATGTTCCTTTAAACCACTGATAAAACTCGAAACAAAATACTCCTCAGACAGATGTTTATTCCTTGCTACCACCATTGCACGAAGCTCTTCAAACTTATCTTCTTATTCCGTAACCGTGCCCACCTGTCTCAACTTATTAAATAGGTCTTGTACATCACGATTGTCCGGATTCTCAAATCTCAACAACAAATCCGCTTGAAACCCCTTCCAATTGGAGTTCCCTCTACTGTTTTGATAGAAACGATACCATACACTTGCTTTGCCCTCAAAATGGAGACCCGCCAGTTTAACCTTCTTTGGTTCCTCAATACTGATGAAATCAAAATACTGATCAGCCCTTACAATCCATCCCTTGGGATCATGTCCATCAAATTTTGGAAACTCTATTTTCGGCATTGGGTTGAAGTTTGGGTGGTGGTGGTTGTTATGAGGAGGGGGGTGCGGTGGTATATTAGGGACTTGAGTAAAATTTGGGGTATACAGTGGAACTTGTGTCGGAAAAGTTGAGTAAGGGGGCGGGTATAACTGTGGTTGATGTGGTATAATTAGGGTTTGGTTTGCAGACCCGGGCTGTGTAGTCATGGTAGTAGAATATTGAGGTGGAGCGGAGTAAATCGGGCCTGTCTATGTTGAATAGTGTGGACCTGGAGAGTTATACGTGTATGATTGGGGTGGGGTGAATCCCGTGGTTAGAGGGGGAAGAGAGTTTGGTGTTTGCGAGTTTAGCATAGTGTAAACAGGAGTATTAGGTGTATATATCGTAGTAAAACCCAAAGTAGGAGGTACCTCTTCTTTATGAATGCTTTTCGATTCCGATCCAGACTTCATGTCGGTAGTACCACTAGATCCCGTTGTAGTTTCTTCCCCTTTCTTTTGTTGTTGTTGCCCACTCACAATCAACTACTTCAATTCATCAAATCTCCCATCCACTTTGCCTAACCCTATCCCCAATTCCTCTATATGTTGACTCATTTCTACCATCTTCTGATTCATCGTTATCCTACCTTGGCTGTTTTCTTCTGAAATCTCTTTAAACTTCCCTTCCAATACCCCTAATCTCTCATCCAAACTCTTCATTCGAGTCCCCACCGCCATGATTTACTCGAATATTCAGCCGAGGAACACTGCTCTGATACCACTTTGTAACCAACGACTCTGTTTTGTAATTTTTGTAATTAACAAAAATGCGAAGAAATAGCCTGATTAAAGATTAAACATAAACAAATATGGATTACTGGAAAAAAGGAAATACAACTTGAGTTTTTGGTTACAGAACTACAAGAGAGAAGGAAAATAAAACAAAAGAACAACTCATGATTTCTGAATGCCTTTCCTATCTCTCTCTTGGTGTATTTCTATCCCTTTCCCAGTCCACGTGTCATCATCTCATAGAAGGAAAGAAATCACCGTTACAGCCCTACATCCAAAGCCGAAGTCATAATTATTTCCCCCATACTCGTTTTGACAAAAGGGTAAAACTAGAATAAAACTCCCGCCATACAAGGGGTGAATAAATTAATCAATTATTCTTTGGGCTCAAGATCAGATGGTTACATATAGCATCAACCATTTCGACTGGCAGTTTCCACAATCGTACTGGTTGGATTAAAAAGATGGCTGAATATATGCAGCATCCTTCTTAGCACCTGGTGTTCCTAGTCTGAAATTTGGGGGCGTATTCAACTGAGATTCTGCTTGATATTTATTGATTCTAAAAATCCACATATATCCGTTATGGATTATAAACAATCTTTTAAAATTTGCAGGTATTCAATTTAGATTTCAAACAATTCAATCAAATCTATGGGTATTCAATAGAGGTTAAAAAAAATCTTTCAAAATCTGTAGATATTCAATAAGGATTTCAAAAAATCAAATAAAATCTTAGGGTATTCAAATATCAACAGATTTGCACAAGTCATGGATTTTGATTTATTTATGGGATATTTTATATGTAAAATGACCAACGTGAAATCTGTTGTTGCTAGACAATATTTTGGTGGATTGATAAACTATAACATATTTGTGTGCAAAAAATCAAAAAATTGAAGTCAAAAGATATGATATATCAGTATTTATACCTCACGTACATTTTCAACCATTTAACCGGGTGTTCTTGGCTGGTCTCTATAAGGTACATACGCTTTTCTTTTTTATTTGCCTTCTTCTTCATTTGCATCAATTATCTATAGCTATACGACCATGTTGCATATATATGCTTTTGTCAATACTTGCCTACATTACATGTTTTTTGTTATTATATGTTCTAAACATTTTTAAAATGATTAGCACTATCATGGCTGATTCACAAAGTGCCAAAAAAAGAAGTGGTTATGATCAATGGTCAAAAGACGAGAGTGATGGATTGTTAGAACTTATGGTTGACGCAGCAAATCGAGGATGGCGTGATAATAATGGTGTCCTTACTAAACAAATTGTGATTGATCGAATTCTTCCCCCTCTTAATTCAAATTTAAGTGTAATAAGA
Source organism: Heracleum sosnowskyi (assembly GCA_030848705.1). Classification (NCBI taxonomy): domain Eukaryota; kingdom Viridiplantae; phylum Streptophyta; class Magnoliopsida; order Apiales; family Apiaceae; genus Heracleum; species Heracleum sosnowskyi. Next base: position 2,263,456 of record JAUIZM010000022.1, on the reverse strand, counting down.
CTTATAGCAATTATCAAAGTCGATTGAAATGGTTTAAAGGTCGATATAATTTTTACTCAACTCTTTTGAACTTTAGTTCTGGTTTTGGATATGACTCTACGTCAAAAAAGTTCACTGCTCCAAATGAAGTATGGGATGAGTACATAAAGGTATAACCAAATCTTTATGTTATTTATTCATCTAAACACAAAAAAAATAATTATTTCTAGAATTCGTTAAGCTAACAATTTTTAACAATGTTCTTTGTGCCAGGCTCACCCAAAGGATGGCTACATGCGCTATGAGGCATTTGATGATTACGAGGATTTAAAAATTGCTATTGGAAATGGTGTCGCAGTTGGGAAAAACTCTATTGGATTGGGTAGTTCTACTGAAGCAAGAACACTAGAAGCTGGTGAAATGAGGGACTTGCGAATTGACGACTTGGCTTTTGATGTTGATAGTGAGGTATTTGTGCTCGAACAAAATGACCCATCACCAAAGGGTTCTCCGGAAGTTTTTGAGGTTCTCAGAAAAAAGCTTCCAACGAAAAGAGGTAGAGTCGATTATGAGGGAAGTTCTGACTCAAGTGCAAACCCTCCCAAATGTTCTGAAGGCTCTGAATACTATAGCACCACAGATGATGGTAAAGCCCGGGGGCATTTCCCCTAAAATTTCTGAAAGTACAAGATTTTATCCTTACTTTAAGGTAATTTTGTGAACTAAAAATATAATAATCTGACTAGAGTCTAGTTCAATTTTTTAATTCTAATGTTCTCTTTCTATGAATGAATATTTTTATTTAGGATTGTGTTGGTGCTATTGATGGAACTCATATTCCAGCTACGATGAAAGGTCGAGATGTAAGCAGCTACCATAATCGTCACAGAATTAATTCTCAAAATGTTTTGGCTGCTTGCAACTTTGATTTGGAATTCATTTATGTGCTTAGTGGGTGGGAAGGTTCAGCACATGAAGCAAAACTATTAAATGACGCATTATTAAGGAAAAATGGGTTGGAAATTCCTTAAGGTAAAATTTCTTTTATACTTGTGTTTACTATTTTACCCATGTTTATAAACTTGTAAATTTTCATTTTATAAGTCAAAAAATTATTAAATTTTGTTTTTATTTTTCAGAAAAATATTATCTTGTAGATTGTGGATTTGCTAATCGTCGCCAAACTTTTGCTCCTATTCGTAATGTACGATATCATCTAAAAGATTTTGGTGGTCAAGGTTGCCACCCAAGAAATGCAAATGAGCTATTTAATCTCCGTCATTCGTCATTGAGAAATGTGATCGAGAGAATTTTTGGTATCTTCAAATCTCGATTTACGATATTTAAAGTTGCACCTCCATTTTCACTTCAGATACAAGCATAGTTGGTATTAGCTTGTGCTGGCATACATAATTTTCTTTGAAAAGAGTGTCGTTCTGATGAATTTCCAATTGAAGTAGAAGATGTCCAACCTTCCGACATGGAGGATGGTGGTAATGATGGATCAAATTTTTCGAGCCAACAACAACAAAGGGCTGAAGCTAATACTTGGACAACTAATATTGCTAATTCCCCGTGGAACGATAGGCCTCGTACTACGACAAATGAAGAGGATGATGATGATCAATATAATGAGAACGAGGAACACGTGGATGACGAGGACTAGATAAATAAGCGTATATTTTGGTTTTTTTCGAATCTGATTTTTTTAAAAAAAATATTGTTATTCGAATCTTGGTTTTTTTAAAATTTTTGGACTATATTGGTTTTGGACTATGTTGGACTATTTACATATATGTTGTTAACTTTTTAATTGATGACATTATTAAATAAAAAAATTTAAGATCAATCCCGTAAAATCTGTGGGATTTTGTTCAATCCACAAAAATCTTGATAAATCAATCCATCAAAATCCAACAAAATCAATATGGAATTAAAAAAATCTGCATAGAGTCTATTACAGATTTTAAACAATCCGTGAATTTATAAAATCTTTTAAAATCCATGGATTATTATCACTCCAATAAAATCTCAGTCAAATAAAGTCAAATATAACTAACTTCTCAAATGCCTCCAATACTAACGTTGTTATATTTGACTTTATTTGTCAAATAAAATAAAATAAAATGAATAAATACATAAATATATTTAGTAGTTACAAATTGTTATATTGATTGTGAGTTATTATAATTTGTAAGTTACAACCGAAGTCATATTGGTATTAAAAGATGTTGATTTTGTATTTATTGGGTAGTTATAATAGAGGGGTGGAGGTACTTGTGTATGCCTATACATAGTGGCTTAGGCTAATAGCTTTGGCTAACAAGAAAAAACATAGAAAAACTAGTGCTTGTTCAAGCATTTCCCGGAACCCGCTCTATATTCTCTAATATATTTTCTCCTCTTTAACAATTAATTGATATCATTTGCAGGTTGTTTACCTTTATCGGAGATTAATGTTCTTACATTGGTATCAGAGCTGGTACTATTTTTCGATTGATTTGCTTGAGGCTGCTGCGTCCTTGGTGTTCATCTGTTTAATTCAATTTTGGTGCAGGCAGTAGCTTTTCTGAGGGATTGTATCCACACATTTGGTTAAACTTTTTAAGTCATTGTTGTTTTTGTTAGATACCACGTGCTTGATTTCCTTGATGGTGTTTCTTTACTTTAGAGTTTTTTTTTGTTTCTATTCGTCCTTTAGTCCTTATATGTCCTTAGGTTAATTTATTTTGTTGTCCTTAGGTTAATTTGTTTTGTTGTCCACCTCCAGTGCCCCGTCTTGATTTTATCTCATTATTTTGTTTGTGTTAAATTTTGACTAACCTATGTTATTGTGTTTCAAGCGGATTTGTTTTTAGTTTTTTGTCTTGTGCTTCCTGCTTGTTTATACTTTGTTATAGGTTCGGTTGATAGTTTTGGTTCGATCAGTTCTATAAGCATTTTATAACTTTTGTTATTAGTGGGTCAATAGGTTCTTTTGTGGTATTATTATTTTTGTCTCCATGTTTTTTTTATATATCTGCCTAAAATTTATTTTTGTGATATCTTGTATTTATTAGCATTGTCATATGTATTGTTTGTGTTAGTGGGTAGTTTTTTCTTTTTCTTTTTTCTTTTTTCTTATCTTTGAGGTGATCTCCCTTGTTAAATATCACACATTTTTGTGTATATTGTTGCGTGTTGGTCTTTCTTATTAATCTTGTTGTTGTTTTTTTTTGCACATTTTTTGAATTTTTTAATTGAGCTTTAATTGCCTAATTTGGTGTACCCGTTCATCTCGTGGAGCTCGGATCGCGGTTGTATACTTTTTTATGTTTTTTTGTTAATATTGATTGCCTGGTTTTTCCTGCTTTAGTTTTGGTAATTTTTTTAAATTTAATTGTTTCTTTATAATTTTGATATTGGTTAAAAATGACTATTTATTGGCTTGTGCGAGAACTGAAATCCATCGTTAAAATGAACGGTATTATTCAAAGAAAATTTTAGGAATGCTCGGAATAGAGAGCAAGTGAAACATTTAAAGAAAATTTTAGTAATGTTCAGAATAGAGAGCAAGTGAAAAATCAATTTATTGGTGCGGTCGTATGTAATGTCAATGATATGATTAATGATATATATGAGTGGTGAATTGACTTGGGTGTGACCCGTCATATTGAAAGAACTAAGAATGATTTAGTTGAGTTCGTACAATTTTAAATTAAAAAAAAGGAGCAAATAATTTTTATGGGAAATGTTACCGGCCTAAATTTGGTAGGACTCAGTACATATATATAGATTGGATCTTGGGAACATTATATTGGTTCTCAAAATGTGTTATTTGTTCCGGGAATAAGGTGTAACATTATTTCAGTCTTTGTCTTCTAAAAATGGTCTAGAAGTGCGATTTTTGTGATAACAAATTTTTAATTGAAAAGGATAATGTAATGATTTTTGTGGGCATGCATGAGCCTAAAAAGTTTTCCGATTGTGATCAAGTTCATGAATGATAAAGTGAATTTGAATATTGATAATGAGGCATTGAATGTGGTTGAAAAGAAGAGATCAAGGAATTCACCAAAGTGGAAGAATGACTATTATATATATAATAATGAAATATCATATTTATTTATGGACACGTGGGTGTATAAATCAAATTGAATCCATAATTTATCTAAGTGATGAATTTCAAAAAAAAACTGGCTCACAGATAGAGGTCATAAAAATGCAATTGAGTTTGTAGTACGGAAACAAATGTGGGAGTTTTATGTCCTTCCTAAATATAAAAAATTCACAGGTTGTAAGTGAATTTTGGAAAGAAAATATAAGACTAATGAGTATGTTTTTTTACACTTGAGATTTTCCTAGTTGAAGAAGTTATACCAAGGAATACGAAAATATTTTATCGAGAGTAAATTAGACAATTTTGTCTGCATTTTGAAAGTGAGAGTTAGTTTACGAAAATATTGTATCTTTTAATGGTGTGTCGTAAATCTATAACTAAGTTGAAACTTAGTAGTAAATTTTGAGATTGAATACATGGGTGAAATAATATTTGTTTAGAAAATTCGAACTAAGGGATAAGAATACAAGAATGTTGAGTTTGAATTCTGAAAATTATTATGTTTTTTAGTAGAATTGCTTAATAGTTTAAGGATGCAAAATTGCAGTCCGACGACAACCCTATTGGTAATAGAAAACGATTAATGTAGAAAAAGAACCACTGAATGTATTATGTGCAAGTAGTCAGAAGTTCGTTGTATTTTATGTTGTGTAATCGATTAACTTTATATTTTTAGTTAGTTTTGTAAGTGGATTTTGAAGCAATTTTGCTTGAGCCCAGTGAGAGGCTGTAAAGAGGATCATGATCATGTACTTAAAGAGTACGTTGTATAAGAAATTGGTGAATCAGGCAGACGTGCCTAGAATTATTGTTTAACACATTATGGGTGTCAAAGGTGATATTGGTAATAAGAGTTCAACTTCGGAACACTCATTTGTTTTGGTGCGGTGAAGGTGGAAAGTAAGAAACATAAAAGTGTTGCAAGAAATGAAAGGGACAATGTTATATACATTTTTATCAGTGATATAATTCTAGTTCTTTCGATGAAAGGGATTTTAACAAAAATGTTTGTCAAACATGTTGGTTAAAGTAAAAGACTTTAAATACTTAATTTGTGACAAATGTAATATCATCCCGACGAATAGTGGGATCGAATGTTAAATTCATGTTCATTTTTGAAAAATGGGAGTCATGAAATATAGTTGAAAATGACGTTAAGTGAATATTTTAAGGTAATTTTAATTGTCATACACTCCATGAAAAGTGAGAGTGAGTTAATTAATTTTAATGGTTATAGGCTCCGTGAAAAGTGGGAGTTAAGAAAAGTATTTGACAAATGTGTCAAGTGGGAGATTTTATATTTGACTTTATTTGTCAAATAAAATAAAATGAATAAGTACATAAATGTATTTAGTAGTTACACATTGTTATATTGATTGTGAGTTATTATAATTTGTAAGTTACAACCCAAGTCATATTGGTATTAAAAGATATTGATTTTGTATTTATTGGGCAGTTATAATAGAGGGGTGGAGGTACTTGTGTATGCCTATACATAGTGGCTTAGGCTAATAGCTTTGGCTAACAAGGAAAAACATAGAAAAACTAGTGCTTGTTCAAGCATTTCCCGGAACCCGCTCTATATTCTCTAATATATTTTCTCCTCTTTAACAATTAATTGATATCATTTGCAGGTTGTTTACCTTTACCGGAGATTAATGTTCTTACAAACGTCTCCACTATCACTTGAAGCTTAGTGTAGTCATGCCCAAGACGAAGATTATGTTGTTGATGGAGACCGTAACTCCTCAAGCACTGCAATAATGAAGGACCGTCTCTCCTCTTATTTTCCTTTCTCCTATCCTTCCTCCTACTTGCATAACTTTTAGCAGCTGAGCCTGTTTCCTGTGGCGGATTCATGATTTGTCAATTCGTTATTTCCAATCAAATAGACAACTCCATCATTCACTTGAATAGTTGATTCACAACATCGACTCCGTAAACAACGCTATCTTCCTTGACATTCAACCTCAACAAGTGCAGTCTATTCTCTGGACAAGGTGCAAATGGGTTCGCTGTAATTGAGAATTTTAAGGTCACCCTCTTCGATTCCGCCAAGCCAACTACCCAAATTGTAATACATACTGCCAACAACAACGCCTCCAAATCCAATTCAGTTAATGGACCAACTTCAAGTCTTTGAGCCATCATAGTATGTTAATATAGGTGTATTTAGAAGAAGATAGTACAACCTCTTTTTTTTGCTTTTAAAACTTATATACTGCTCCATGCTTGAATTCATGTTTAGAGAAGCGCAGAGGGGTGGGAGGAGATTACGGCAAGATTCAGAGACCGTTCATTTTTTTAGTGACCGTCAGAGCATTTCCATTCGAACCCCTATCCATGTCCCCATATACTTATTAAAAACGGTAATTCTTCAAATTTATTCTTATAATTTATTTGTCATTTAAAAGTTTACTACATCTCATTCCCCATTTTCATCTCTATATTTTTTATTACTTCTTTCTCTCACATTTCTTTACAACTTTAACTACTAACTATTATTTTATTATTTCTTACTACTTGCATGTTAAACTTGTATAGAATATGAAATGGGGATGAATAGTAAGTCCTCAAATTTAGGAATTCACTTTTTCAACCCTAAAATTTTCCCCAAAATGAAGAACCGGATGAAGATTCATTTTTATACCAAAACTTACATTTTCTTCAAATAATAGGAATGGAGAATAATTTGGGATATCCATTATGAATGCTCTTAGTATTGTGGTTTTACCTACTTACGGATATTGTACATCAATTAGTGTGCATATAAACTCATAACAAAATATTTAAATACTCGTTTACTCTAAGAAACATCATTTTTTTTTCATATTCAAACTATAAAGGAAATTACAAAACTGAAACAATTAATACAAGTTCAGCTTATCTTAAAGAAATTGTAAAAATAAAACGACATAATCAAAGTTTAGTTCATGTCGTATACGGTAAATGAATAGAGTCGAATACAGCTTGATTTTTTTTAAAACGAACTAAACATGGGCTTCATCACGAATATTTTGTGTCGAGCCGAACTCAAACTAAACTCTAACTAAGTCGAGTTATTTGCTAATAGTTCATATTTTTGTTCGCTAATAGTTCATATTTTTATACTTAATCAAATTTAATTTTTAAGAGAACTTACTTGATTCACCGTCTCACACCCAAAATCACATCTTAAGAAAATACAGTTATATTCAAATTTTGAATACTAAAAATAATTTTTTTTTCTTCTAATAGTTATATTAGATTAATATATGTATTTATGATTAATCAAACCTAAACACTTCACTTAATAATTATAATTTGAACAAAATAATTTTATCACTAACTTAGAGCTTTTCCAAAAGCCTCTTTATCTTAACTTTTAACTTCAAATGTGAGTAGCGATGGGCGTCGGGTCTTCGAGACCGGAGATTACATTTGGGTGTCAAAGGTGATATTGGTAATAAGAGTTCAACTTCGGAACACTCATTTGTTTTGGTGCGGTGAAGGTGGAAAGTAAGAAACATAAAAGTGTTGCAAGAAATGAAAGGGACAATGTTATATACATTTTTATCAGTGATATAATTCTAGTTCTTTCGATGAAAGGGATTTTAACAAAAATGTTTGTCAAACATGTTGGTTAAAGTAAAAGACTTTAAATACTTAATTTGTGACAAATGTAATATCATCCCGACGAATAGTGGGATCGAATGTTAAATTCATGTTCATTTTTGAAAAATGGGAGTCATGAAATATAGTTGAAAATGACGTTAAGTGAATATTTTAAGGTAATTTTAATTGTCATACACTCCATGAAAAGTGAGAGTGAGTTAATTAATTTTAATGGTTATAGGCTCCCACTCCGTGAAAAGTGGGAGTTAAGAAAAGTATTTGACAAATGTGTCAAGTGGGAGATTTTATATTTGACTTTATTTGTCAAATAAAATAAAATGAATAAGTACATAAATGTATTTAGTAGTTACACATTGTTATATTGATTGTGAGTTATTATAATTTGTAAGTTACAACCCAAGTCATATTGGTATTAAAAGATATTGATTTTGTATTTATTGGGCAGTTATAATAGAGGGGTGGAGGTACTTGTGTATGCCTATACATAGTGGCTTAGGCTAATAGCTTTGGCTAACAAGGAAAAACATAGAAAAACTAGTGCTTGTTCAAGCATTTCCCGGAACCCGCTCTATATTCTCTAATATATTTTCTCCTCTTTAACAATTAATTGATATCATTTGCAGGTTGTTTACCTTTACCGGAGATTAATGTTCTTACAAACGTCTCCACTATCACTTGAAGCTTAGTGTAGTCATGCCCAAGACGAAGATTATGTTGTTGATGGAGACCGTAACTCCTCAAGCACTGCAATAATGAAGGACCGTCTCTCCTCTTATTTTTCTTTCTCCTATCCTTCCTCCTACTTGCATAACTTTTAGCAGCTGAGCCTGTTTCCTGTGGCGGATTCATGATTTGTCAATTCGTTATTTCCAATCAAATAGACAACTCCATCATTCACTTGAATAGTTGATTCACAACATCGACTCCGTAAACAACGCTATCTTCCTTGACATTCAACCTCAACAAGTGCAGTCTATTCTCTGGACAAGGTGCAAATGGGTTCGCTGTAATTGAGAATTTTAAGGTCACCCTCTTCGATTCCGCCAAGCCAACTACCCAAATTGTAATACATACTGCCAACAACAACGCCTCCAAATCCAATTCAGTTAATGGACCAACTTCAAGTCTTTGAGCCATCATAGTATGTTAATATAGGTGTATTTAGAAGAAGATAGTACAACCTCTTTTTTTTGCTTTTAAAACTTATATACTGCTCCATGCTTGAATTCATGTTTAGAGAAGCGCAGAGGGGTGGGAGGAGATTACGGCAAGATTCAGAGACCGTTCATTTTTTTAGTGACCGTCAGAGCATTTCCATTCGAACCCCTATCCATGTCCCCATATACTTATTAAAAACGGTAATTCTTCAAATTTATTCTTATAATTTATTTGTCATTTAAAAGTTTACTACATCTCATTCCCCATTTTCATCTCTATATTTTTTATTACTTCTTTCTCTCACATTTCTTTACAACTTTAACTACTAACTATTATTTTATTATTTCTTACTACTTGCATGTTAAACTTGTATAGAATATGAAATGGGGATGAATAGTAAGTCCTCAAATTTAGGAATTCACTTTTTCAACCCTAAAATTTTCCCCAAAATGAAGAACCGGATGAAGATTCATTTTTATACCAAAACTTACATTTTCTTCAAATAATAGGAATGGAGAATAATTTGGGATATCCATTATGAATGCTCTTAGTATTGTGGTTTTACCTACTTACGGATATTGTACATCAATTAGTGTGCATATAAACTCATAACAAAATATTTAAATACTCGTTTACTCTAAGAAACATCATTTTTTTTTCATATTCAAACTATAAAGGAAATTACAAAACTGAAACAATTAATACAAGTTCAGCTTATCTTAAAGAAATTGTAAAAATAAAACGACATAATCAAAGTTTAGTTCATGTCGTATACGGTAAATGAATAGAGTCGAATACAGCTTGATTTTTTTTAAAACGAACTAAACATGGGCTTCATCACGAATATTTTGTGTCGAGCCGAACTCAAACTAAACTCTAACTAAGTCGAGTTATTTGCTAATAGTTCATATTTTTGTTCGCTAATAGTTCATATTTTTATACTTAATCAAATTTAATTTTTAAGAGAACTTACTTGATTCACCGTCTCACACCCAAAATCACATCTTAAGAAAATACAGTTATATTCAAATTTTGAATACTAAAAATAATTTTTTTTTCTTCTAATAGTTATATTAGATTAATATATGTATTTATGATTAATCAAACCTAAACACTTCACTTAATAATTATAATTTGAACAAAATAATTTTATCACTAACTTAGAGCTTTTCCAAAAGCCTCTTTATCTTAACTTTTAACTTCAAATGTGAGTAGCGATGGGCGTCGGGTCTTCGAGACCGGAGATTACATTTGGGTGTCAAAGGTGATATTGGTAATAAGAGTTCAACTTCGGAACACTCATTTGTTTTGGTGCGGTGAAGGTGGAAAGTAAGAAACATAAAAGTGTTGCAAGAAATGAAAGGGACAATGTTATATACATTTTTATCAGTGATATAATTCTAGTTCTTTCGATGAAAGGGATTTTAACAAAAATGTTTGTCAAACATGTTGGTTAAAGTAAAAGACTTTAAATACTTAATTTGTGACAAATGTAATATCATCCCGACGAATAGTGGGATCGAATGTTAAATTCATGTTCATTTTTGAAAAATGGGAGTCATGAAATATAGTTGAAAATGACGTTAAGTGAATATTTTAAGGTAATTTTAATTGTCATACACTCCATGAAAAGTGAGAGTGAGTTAATTAATTTTAATGGTTATAGGCTCCGTGAAAAGTGGGAGTTAAGAAAAGTATTTGACAAATGTGTCAAGTGGGAGATTTTATATTTGACTTTATTTGTCAAATAAAATAAAATGAATAAGTACATAAATGTATTTAGTAGTTACACATTGTTATATTGATTGTGAGTTATTATAATTTGTAAGTTACAACCCAAGTCATATTGGTATTAAAAGATATTGATTTTGTATTTATTGGGCAGTTATAATAGAGGGGTGGAGGTACTTGTGTATGCCTATACATAGTGGCTTAGGCTAATAGCTTTGGCTAACAAGGAAAAACATAGAAAAACTAGTGCTTGTTCAAGCATTTCCCGGAACCCGCTCTATATTCTCTAATATATTTTCTCCTCTTTAACAATTAATTGATATCATTTGCAGGTTGTTTACCTTTACCGGAGATTAATGTTCTTACAAACGTCTCCACTATCACTTGAAGCTTAGTGTAGTCATGCCCAAGACGAAGATTATGTTGTTGATGGAGACCGTAACTCCTCAAGCACTGCAATAATGAAGGACCGTCTCTCCTCTTATTTTTCTTTCTCCTATCCTTCCTCCTACTTGCATAACTTTTAGCAGCTGAGCCTGTTTCCTGTGGCGGATTCATGATTTGTCAATTCGTTATTTCCAATCAAATAGACAACTCCATCATTCACTTGAATAGTTGATTCACAACATCGACTCCGTAAACAACGCTATCTTCCTTGACATTCAACCTCAACAAGTGCAGTCTATTCTCTGGACAAGGTGCAAATGGGTTCGCTGTAATTGAGAATTTTAAGGTCACCCTCTTCGATTCCGCCAAGCCAACTACCCAAATTGTAATACATACTGCCAACAACAACGCCTCCAAATCCAATTCAGTTAATGGACCAACTTCAAGTCTTTGAGCCATCATAGTATGTTAATATAGGTGTATTTAGAAGAAGATAGTACAACCTCTTTTTTTTGCTTTTAAAACTTATATACTGCTCCATGCTTGAATTCATGTTTAGAGAAGCGCAGAGGGGTGGGAGGAGATTACGGCAAGATTCAGAGACCGTTCATTTTTTTAGTGACCGTCAGAGCATTTCCATTCGAACCCCTATCCATGTCCCCATATACTTATTAAAAACGGTAATTCTTCAAATTTATTCTTATAATTTATTTGTCATTTAAAAGTTTACTACATCTCATTCCCCATTTTCATCTCTATATTTTTTTATTACTTCTTTCTCTCACATTTCTTTACAACTTTAACTACTAACTATTATTTTATTATTTCTTACTACTTGCATGTTAAACTTGTATAGAATATGAAATGGGGATGAATAGTAAGTCCCCAAATTTAGGAATTCACTTTTTCAACCCTAAAATTTTCCCCAAAATGAAGAACCGGATGAAGATTCATTTTTATACCAAAACTTACATTTTCTTCAAATAATAGGAATGGAGAATAATTTGGGATATCCATTATGAATGCTCTTAGTATTGTGGTTTTACCTACTTACGGATATTGTACATCAATTAGTGTGCATATAACCTCACAACAAAATATTTAAATACTCGTTTACTCTAAGAAACATCATTTTTTTTTCATATTCAAACTATAAAGGAAATTACAAAACTGAAACAATTAATACAAGTTCAGCTTATCTTAAAGAAATTGTAAAAATAAAACGACATAATTAAAGTTTAGTTCATGTTGTATACGGTAAATGAATAGAGTCGAATACAGCTTGTTTTTTTTAAAACGAACTAAACACGGGCTTCATCACGAATATTTTGTGTCGAGCCGAACTCAAACTAAACTCTAACTAAGTCGAGTTATTTGCTAATAGTTCATATTTTTGTTCGCTAATAGTTCATATTTTTATACTTAATCAAATTTAATTTTTAAGAGAACTTACTTGATTCACCGTCTCACACCCAAAATCACATCTTAAGAAAATACAGTTATATTCAAATTTTGAATACTAAAAATAATTTTTTTTCTTCTAATAGTTATATTAGATTAATATATGTATTTATGATTAATCAAACCTAAACACTTCACTTAATAATTATAATTTGAACAAAATAATTTTATCACTAACTTAGAGCTTTGCCAAAAGCCTCTTTATCTTAACTTTTAACTTCAAATGTGAGTAGCGATGGGCGTCGGGTCTTCGAGACCGGAGATTACTATCGCCGAAACCTGTCCACGAACCCGCCATGAGAACGGAGATTATTCTACTCGATCTGTGAATAGGGAACGAGGAACGGGGATACCTGCAGGAAATCAGGGAATTTCTTTTTTTATTTCTAAAAATTATAAATTATGAATAATATTGTCTAATATAAATTAACATGATAAATTATAATACTTGTTTTTATTTTTATACTAAAAATAATATATCTTGAATCCTAATTTAAAATTAAATTTTATGATACTATTGATATTATGCAAAAATAATATTATTATAATTAAATTTTATTATAATATGTAACTTTTAAATCATTGAGTGGATAAAAAATTTAAAATTATAGTATTACATTTATATATTCTTCATAATTTATCTAATATACATATAAAAAATAAAAAGAATTAAATAAATAGGGAGCGGGGAACAGGGATCGGGATACATAGACCTAATCCCCGCCCCCGCCACAATCCCCAAAAGTTTCATATATTTGTCCCCGATCCCCACCCCGTACCCGAAAAAATCCCCACTTCCCCCTCCCGAACAAGGCGGGGATCGGATCGGATTGGAGTCGGGCGGAGCGGGGTGAATGACCATCCCTAAATGTTCTGGATTATATTTAACATTTTTCAGAGTAAAACTGAAGGGTTTCGAGCACATAAACGCAACGAAAACGTGAAAATAAACCAAAATTTGAAACCCCTCCGCAGGATCCATGCGAAAACAAAAGATTTCATTCGGAGATTAAGAACAAATACCTTAAGAAGCTTTAACAGTTCATTAATGGAGGATTAATGGAGATCCAAACCTTGTTCAATCACCACGTATCCCACTCTCGCGATCTACGCTCTACGTTATCCACATGAACACTTTTCTTGAAGGATTAATGTGTACTAGCACCTGAAAACTGATTCTCTCTCCCTCTTCTTTCTTTATCGTGCGTAAATAAACGTGTTTAGTTATGGTCCAACCTAAGTGATCTTTCCAAGCTAATGGAAAAATCAAGGTCAATCTATGGTGTTATCAAAATACAATACAATGTTACAAGTCTTCAAGCTTTAACCTGCCTCCTTGAAATGCTTCTTTGGTTATCCATCTTGGATGTCTTCATATACATTATGTTAGGATTTATGGGTTATAGCTTAAAAGACAACTTAACTTTATGTTTTGTAATACTTAATTTGATTAAGTAGAACATACTGTCACAACCAGAGTATGTTCTTGTAGCCATTTCATTTGCTGTAATAAACTTGTTTATACATCTTGGAAGAAGTTCATTCGTTTGTTCAAGCCTCAAGGAGTATATTAGGATGACAACAAGAATAAATGTTACTGTCATGGCACTGACAGTAAGGTTACAAGAAGACAGCGTGTTGCAAGTCAAGACAACATATTCACTCTGACAGCAACATTGGCGGAAGCCTTGAGACAACAACTCTCTATTCTCCTGACAGCAAGTTTGGAACTCCTGACAACATCTATTGCGGGGATTTCTTACTGTCACCAAAAGTGCATTCTTGTGACAACAAGCTTAGAGTTCGGGATACTGTCTCAGAGGGATAAACTTTGAATTGGGGATCTACCCAGCTAAACATGTGACAGTTTGGATGTTCAAGAAACAGGCGTGCTGCAGTATCCCAACACTGCATCAGGTTTGCAAGACTACGACAAAAGCTTAAGGGATCACAAGACAAAGCTGACCAATTCAAGAGTATGACAAATCAACATCTACTGGAATTGTGTTAGCTAAATATAGAATGTATCTAGATTGCTTTTTCTGTAATGATAAATCTGTTTGTATAACAATTTAGGTAAGACACACGGGTAGGCAAATTGTAAGAAGCTGCCACATGAAAATGACAGCAGCTTCACAAACCCGTGATGATAGAGATATGATTAGTTTACTTAGACTATCTCTCATTCTATACTGTGTGAACTGCAGAAACCGAAGCTTGAGAAAAATACACTTTCTCTCAAGGTTGTAGCAACACTTTCGCAAGATAAATAAAATATTTATTTTGTGAGAAACCTACTTGTGATTGCATTTCTTTTATTGATAGGATTTAATCTTAGTTTTAGTTGTTGAAGCATAGATTGAATTTTATTAGTATTGCATTCAACCCCCCTTCTACAATACTCAAGGACCAACAACTGGTATCAGAGCAACAGATTGATATACAAATCTGAAGATCATGTCGAGTATACAGAAATCAAGTAGTATCAAGATCCCATCTTTCGATAAAGAGAAATACAATGTTTGGAAAAGAAAAATCTCATTGTAAATCAAAGCTGCTAATCCACTGTACGTGGGAATCCTCGAGAATGGTCCCTTTATTCCACAGAAAGAAATTGCAGCCTCGACCGTTGATGGTGTTGTTATTCCAGCACATTGGGTTGCCAAGAAGCCATCCGAGTTTTTGGAGCCAGAAAAAGAAAAGATAGTTCTGGATGACTACTTTCAACTCATTCTGCTTGATTCTCTCACTTTGGATAAAGCCATGTGTGGGAATGTAATTGGATGCTTATCAGCCAAGGAAATATGGAACAAAAGCGAGCTGTTATGTGAAGGAAGTGAAGAGGTCAGGGAGAACCAAAGACATATTCTTGTTTCCCAGTATGAAGCCTTCATGGGAAAACCCAGTGAAGAACTTACTCAAATGTTTGAGAGATTTAGTAAACTTATCACTGAACTCCAGATTCATGGCAAGTTCTATGAGAAGAAGGAACTCAACCTTAAGTTCTTACTCACTCTTTTTGAGCATCTTGAGCACAGAGTTACTGCAATCAGAGAAGGGAGAGATCTGAAAAGTGTTTCTCTTGAAACATTGTATGGTGTGCTCTAGTCATATGAGCTAGAACTCTTTCAGAAGAGAGCCATACAAAGTGGATCGAAAGGAAAGATGGCCAATATGTCTGGTGCTCTTGTAGCTCATGAGCCAAAGGTTACCCTGCCTAGTGAAGCAGTACAAATCATTCATCCAACTCAAATTTCTTCCTTAAAGATTGAAGAGGTGGTGGATGATGAGGAGAAAGTGGTGATGCAACTGGATGATATTGAAGATGAGGAATTCTACTTTATAGAGGAGATGGAGAAGATGGATAATCCAACCATGGATTATATGGAAAAGAAGTTTAAAAATATAAGATTTATAAGAAACAAGCCATACAAGCCTCAGGGTCAAACATCAAGGTTCAGCAAAGGAAACTCTTCCAAGACTGCTGGCAATGCTACAAGAGGAGGATACAAAACTGGAATGGTGGATAGGTCAAAATTCAGATACTACAACTACAATGAGCTTGGTCATTTTGCTACTGAATGTAGAAGGGCAAAGCAAAATCAGAAAATGGACAAAAGGGTCAAGTGGACAGTATAAAAGAGGACAAGGAAGAGCCTATGTGGCTGAAGGTGGCTGTTGGGATGAGTCTGATGAGGAAGAGGAAGAAGAATATGTGAACTTAGCCCTCATGGCTAAATCTGAAGATGAATCATCAAGCCCTTCAACTCAGGTACCTTCACTTGTCTTGCTTGATATGTCTAACACCGAATATAAGCAAACTCTTGAGGAATTGAGTGTAGAAATGTTCAATATCCATACTAGTCTAACTGCTGCTAATGACGAAATAGCAAGGTTAACTAAGTTAAATGAAACACTCAGTTCTGAAAATGATTTGCTCTTACTTAAGACCAGTCCTTTGGACTCCTTAGCTCAGGAAAATGCAAGACTTAAGAGTGATCTAGTATGTGCTAAGGAGGTAGAAGAGTTCTTGAGAAAGGAAATCACTGAGAATGAAGTTAAGATCAAGGCATATAGAAACTCTTCTAGGTTGCTTCAGGATATTAATGAAAAGAACACTGAGAATCAGAAAGTAGGGGTAGGTTTTGATTATGGAAAAAGACCATGAAAGGAATCTGTGAATCATGATTGTCCAACTGTTGTTACTGTCAAACCCCAAATCCTCAAAAAGGTTCATACACCAAAATTCAAGATTGCTGAAGTTGATTTTGATGAGGAAGCAATGTTCATCAAACAACAGCTCCTTGATGAGGATGAAGGTGGTGACAACACAATTGTTGAAGGAAAAGATACTGTCACTATCCCCAAGACAGTAACTTTGCCTAGCAATCTGACAGAATGTTTTGAAGATGCTGTCAATAATGACAAGGCGGAATCTTCTAAAGATGCTGTCAAGAGAGTATCTAAGACAGTAACCTCGAAACCTACTATCAAGACAGTGGATGTAAAAGGTACTGTCAAGAAAGACTCGACAGCAACTTCAGGACATGCTGTCAACACATGTACTTTCAGGTTTAAGAACAGGAATGGCAAAGTAGGAATCAACCAGGGTAATGGCTATGCTTATGTCAAGAATGCACCCAGGAAACTATGCAATAACTGTGGCTCCTCACATCATCTAACTAATGTTTGTAAGAAACCAACTGAATCTAAAGTCAATGTGACTGAGGTCAAGGGTAACTTACACAGAACCCCCGTTATGCATAGATCCATGGATGTCTGTAATAACACTGATTGCATGCCATGTAAAATTACTGCTACGAGTACTTGCTTCAATTTGCCTATTCTGTCAACTGATAAATGCTCTTACATGAACTCTGGTAAGACCTCTGAGCCTACTAGTAACAGTAAAAAGGCAACCCCCACTAAGAAAAAGACTAGGTCTTATTCTAAACCAAAGTGGGTGGCAAGGGAAGTTGAACAGAGATTTTCTGATAATTATGTTGATGTTGAAAATGAAGGAAACTCAGGTGTTACTAAGTCTGCAGGACCCAACAAGGATTGGGTACCATATGCAACCTAAAAACAATCTGTTTTGCAGGGCAAGAAAAAGAAACAGGTCATGTGGATCATTGACAGTGGTTGCTCAAGACACATGACAGGCGATAAAGCCCTGCTATCACAGTTTATAGAGAAAGCTGGCCCAATCATAACCTTTGGAGACAACGGCAAATGTCACACAGTGGGATATGGCTTTTTGGAATTTGGGAATGTTGTCATAAATGATATTGCTCTTGTGGATGGATTGAAGCATAATCTACTCAGTGTCAGCCAATTCAGTGACAGAGGATTTAAGGTTGACTTTGATATTATGGTATGTAATATCTATCACAAGAAGGATGGAAGCCTTTCACTGAAGGGAGTAATAAAAGGAAGTCTGTTTGTTACAGACCTAAGCTCAACAAAGAAGGATAAGTTTACTGTTTTTACAGTAAAGCTGTTGTTGGTGACAACATATTTTGGCACATGAAACTCTCCCATCTCAACTTCAAGACAATGAATATGCTGATGAAGAAGGAGCTTGTAAGAGGACTACCTCAACATGAATTCTGTCAAGAAGGACTATGTGAGGACTGTCAAATGGGAAAGCTAAGAAGAGCTATGCACAGATCAAAGCAAGTCAACACCAACACTGAACCACTTAAGCTAATCCACATGGATCTTTTTGGCCCAGTAAATGTTCCATCTTTAGCCAGAAAGAGATATGCATTAGTTATGGTGGATGACTACTCTAGGTACACTTGGGTGAAGTTTCTAGAGTCCAAAGATGAAGCTGCTCAAGTCATCATTGACCACATGAGAGTTCTTGACAGAACTCCAAATGCAAAAGTTCAAATACTGAGAAGTGATAATGGTACTGAGTTCAGAAATGCCTTACTTGGGAACTTCTGCAAGGATGAAGGCATTGTTCAACAATTCTCTGCTGCAAGAACATCCCAGCAGAATGGTGTTGTAGAAAGGAAGAACAACACTTTGATTGAAGCTGCTAGGACTATGTTGCATGATGCTAAATTGCCAACATACTTCTGGGCAGAAGCAATCAACACAGCTTGCTATACACATAACAGAACCATAATCAACAAGACTCATGGAAGCACCCCTTACCATCTATTGACTGAGAAGAAACCTACTGTCAAATATTTTCATGTATTTGGAAGTAAGTGTTTCATGATGAAAGACAACCATAAAAAGAGAGGAAAATTTGATACCAAGGCTCTTGAAGGCATTTTCATGGGATATGGATTGGAAAGGACTGCTTACAGAGTCTATGTCATAGAACACATAACAATTGAAGAAAGTGTGAATGTCATTTGATGAAACCAAGTTTCCAGGGCTGCATGAAGATGGTCAAATGCAGACACTTAGATTTGAGAATCAAGGATACTTGGAAGAAGAAGAAATTGTTAATGAAGAACCCAGTCTTACTCAAACTATTGGTATTGAGAAAGATACTGTCAATGATAATGATGTTGATCAAACTCCAGCTCAGTCACAAACCATCACATCCAATCCTCAAATTGATGGTGATTCTGGAGATAATGAAGAGCATGGTGGACACAACTGCATTGGTGAAGATTCATCTCCCCAAACTGGAGCTAATTCACCAGATCAACAAAGAAGCTTGCCTTGAGCCACAAAATGGAACAAGGATCATACTAATGATCTAATCATTGGTAATCCTTCCTCTGGGGTAAGGACAAAGAGTAATGTCTCTGCTGACAGCATGTTCTCATGCTTTCTGTCTCAAATGGAACCAAAGACAATTGATGAAGTATTTTTGGATTCTGACTGGGTGATTGCTATGCAAGAAGAACTTAATCAGTTTGAAAGAAACAATGTTTGGAAGTTGGTTCCAAGACCAAAAGGAAAATCAGTCATTGAGACAAAGTGGGTCTTCAGAAACAAGCTGGATGAGAATGGAATGGTGACAAGAAACAAAGCAAGGCTAGTAGCAAAAGGTTACTGTCAATAGGAAGTAATAGACTATGATGAGACATTTGCACCTGTTGCCAGACTTGAAGCTATAAGAATTTTTCTAGCCTTTACTGCACAATGTAACTTCAAGGTGTTCCAAATGGATGTCAAGAGTGCCTTTCTAAATGGAGAGTTGGAGGAAGATGTGTATGTTGAACAGCCAGCCACCTGGCTTTGAAGATGTTGAAATGTATAACTTTGTTTACAAACTGTTCAAAACACTGTATGGATTGAAACAAGCTCCCAGAGCTTAGTACGATACACTCTCCACCTTTCTATTGGAAAATCAGTTTACAAGAGGTGTGGTAGATAAAACACTTTTCTATAAACATCATGGCAAGGACATCATTCTGGTACAAATCTATGTGGATGACATTATTTTTGGATCATCAAATGAGAAGCTGTGTGAAAAGTTCTCATCTCTAATGAGAAACAAGTATGAGATGAGCATGATGAAAGAACTATCATTCTTCCTTGGTCTACAAGTTCTTCAAAAGGATGATGGAATCTTCATTTGTCAAGCCAAATATGTCAAGGAACTTCTCAAAAAGTTCAACTTATAAGATTCATCACCTGCCAAGACTCCTATCTCTATATCAACAAATCTGGATCTTGACCCCAAGGGAAAGAAAGTGGACTCTAGTGTTTACAGAGGCATGGTGGGATCACAGCTAGCAGACCAGATATAATGTTTGCTACATGTCTCTGTGCAAGATTTCAAGCTGACCCAAAGGAGTCACACTTAGTTTCCATCAAGAGAATTTTTAGATATCTAAAGGGCACTTCTAATCTAGGCCTTTGGTATCCTAAGAATACTGGATTTGAGCTTATTGGGTACTCTGACTTAGATTATGCTGGATGTAGAATTGACAGAAAGAGTACAACATGTAGATGTCAATTTCTTGGTGGAAGATTGGTGTCATGGTTTAGTAAGAAGCAACATTCAGTTTCTACATCAACTGCAGAAGCTGAATATATTGCAGCTGGAAGTTGCTGTGCACAAATTATGTGGATGAAGAATCAAATGTTGGACTATGGATTAGTGTTGAGCAACATTCCTATCTATTGTGACAACACTAGTGCCATAGCTATCTCAGACAATCATGTTCAACACTCTAGGACAAAGCACATTGATATCAGACATCACTTCATTAGAGAGCATGTTGAAAGAGGAACTGTGAAATTGATCTATGTCCCAACAGAGAAGCAACTTGCAGACATCTTCACTAAACCATTGGATGAAGCCACCTTTAACAGGTTGGTAAGTGAATTGGGAATGCTTAATCTGGTATGTTAACTTACTAGTTTTTACATTTTCATTTCTGAATGCAGCTTGTGACAGTAACCTCCAAGTTACTGTCATGAGAAGTTACTGTCAACATAAGTTTCTATTCTTTTCGACAGAATGTTTGCTATGACTTTGCTAAATTGAATTTTGTGCTAGTCACATTGTCAGAAATAAGACTTTGTGTGTCATTAACTTGAATAACCTCAAAGTTTGAGATCTTTGGTCAAAGGTTTTGCATTGATTGACTGTATGTGTGTTAATTGTTGGATTAGTGGAGGACATGAATCTTAATTGCTATATGTGGTAGTTGTATGGGTATTCCAAACTGTTAACTATTTACCTTACCATTCACCTAATATGCCTATAAAATGAACACTAGGTCATATTAGTTGTCACTATCAGAAAAAGGTTAAATGGAAAATAAAGTAGGAATCGAGTACAGACCCAAGATTCAGTGTGATTCTCCACACAAAGAAGAGGTTGAGAAACTGTTCGATCAATTAGAAGACATTCTCGATGAGGAAGAAGAGAAAGAGGCTATTGCCAAGGCCATTGAAGAGGCTAAATGGCAGGAGCAAGAAGAAGAACTTCAAAAGCTCCTCAAGGAGGAAGGAAGCACTGAAGAAGAAACTCGTTCAGAAGTTTTAGGATTAGTTAATCAAATCATGAAATCATAATTTGTAATATTGTTTTTCAAAAGATGATTTTGTTAATAAAACTGGTTCTATTAACTTCTATGTTTCTTGCTTTATGTGAATTGTCTCTGTGTTAATTATTTGATTACTCTACTATGCATGATACCTGGTTTCAATTGAATATTTGTGAATGGTTTCTTTTGAGTTAAGTAAATTAATGACAAAATACATTAAAATTCATGACAGTTATTGTTTTCTTCAAACGTTACTGTCATCAAGAAAAGTAACTGTCACGGAATTTCATGACAGATAGTTTCTTGACAGCAGTGAATAACATTCTGTCAAGAGTTTTAAAAGATGTTGTTAGTAAAGTACTTAATGATGACAATAAGTTTTTCGCGACAATGTTGCTGTCAAGACAAACCTACTGTCATCACCCAAATGTCACTGACAGTTTGTTTCAGCGCACAGGTTACTGTCAAAAGTAGCGGACCGTTACAATTGTTAATTCAATCTCCACGTTGGCAGAAAATAAAGGGAGTAACCCACGTGGTGGAGTTACTGGGCAAGTAGCACGATTCCAAATATCCCCTTTTTCAGCATAACGCTTGAACTACCCTTTTATAGAACAGTTAATCAGACAATATCAAACCTGACACAGAACAACCTAAAAGCAAAACAACTTTCTTCTCTATTTCTCTCTCTACTCACTCAACTCATTCTCTTTCCTCTTTCATACCAACAATGGCACCTAAACAATAAATTTCTCAAACTAACTTTGTTGGCATCTATTCTTCAAATGATGCTGGTGAAGACTTCAAAAGGCTTGTTTCTTTCTTGAATAAGTCCTATCTCGGGTATGCTATCACTTCAACTCATGTTCTAGACCTAGAAAGGATTGAAAACTTCTGGGAGTCGGCTGTTGCTCAGGGAGATGGAGACCATACCACCATCAAATTCAAAATCAAAGAGCACAGTTACAATATCACTATTCAAGGCATCAATGCAGCTTTGGGAATTGTACTTGAACTAGGAAAGACCTACACAGAGCTTGCAAGTGATGAGACTTTGAAGAAACTCTTCTTGAAAAATGGGTATTCATGACCCATTCTCGAAGAGGGAACAACTAAGTGGTACCCATCTGGTGAAATGGACAGGAAGTATCTCAGAAAGGAACGGAGCATGATTTTTGATGCCATGGTGAAGGTGTTCTCTACGAAGACCACCGGCTGGAACGGGATTCCCACCTACATCAAGAAGCTCACACACTCTCTTGTTCATGGGTACAAGGTGGATGTTGGAAAGCTGCTCATGGCACACCTCAAGGCTGCCATAGGTAAGAAGGTAAATCTCTGTCCTCGCTTTCTAATGATGTGTATTAATTCTCTCTGTGATTTTGATGAAGATGTTCCTCGTACAGAGGTTTGCAGCATTTTGAAAAGAAACATACACACTACTCTCACTTCACAGAATTTAAATATACACATTCCACTCTCCTTCACTAAACACATGATTGATCAAGTGCCTACCATTGATTTTCCATTGCCCTCTGGGTATGAAACCTTCTCTCTTGAGGATGAGACTAGATTAGACCCAAATTCAGTTAACCCCAATTCTACACCATACATTCAGCCTAGGTTCTCTAGACTTCCCAAAGTACAGAGACAAGCCTTACAAGAATCCAAAAAAAGACCCCTAGAAACTGATGTTGGTGGTAGTACTGAGAATCAAGAGGGAGTTTCTGCACCTAGTGCAGCAAATAAGGAAGGTAGTCAAACGGAACCCACAATGGTTCCTCTTGAGCCTAAGAAGAAGAGAGATAAGAGGGCCAAAACCACTGTCAGCCACCATGCAGTATCCCAAAAGACTGTAGAGGAAAATAGGGCATTAAACACCTCCCTAGATGTTCCTTCTCAATAAGGGACATCTATTGAAACTGGTCTATCTCCCAAGGCACATTGAGGATATCTCTTCCCAAATTGATGCTTCACAAATTCCATCTATGGAGCAGCCAATATTCTCTTCTCCACCTTCACCTTCTTCCTTCCCCACTCATTCATTTGTTTCTTCTCCACAACCTAGAGAGGGGGACAGTCCCAACCCTTCAGGTTTTGATCATCAATCTCCAATCATGGATGAGCCCCCATCTAGTGGTCCACAAGAACCCATTTCTCAAAGTGAGATGGAAACCACTCCTTCAAACACTGAGCAAGAACAAGGTGCAACTCTGCCAGAAAGTGAAACAGCCAGTGCCTTGTTCAATCTCCAAGGAGCATCTTCCCTGGTAAGATGTTGTCGCAGCCTCAGTTGCTGTCAAAGACACTGTGAATGTTGTTGTCACAGACAACCCTGCTGTCACGGCTGCAGTCAAAGTTACTGTCCCAACAGAACCTGCTGTCGCAGCTGTGGTGGAACCTATTGTCAACCCATTAGCTAACAGTAACATTCATGGACAAGCTGATGTCACCTCTACACAACCCAACTATGATGAAGTTCTCATTGAGGATGCCTCTGATGATGATGTGCCACTCTCTCAGCTTCTAAAGGTATATTCTAAACCATCTCTTTCAATGCATGTAAGTACTACTCATACCCATGCATCTAGGTTGAGTGAGGGTGTGCAAAAGAAAACAGAGATAAAAGAAAAGAGAGGTGAGCTTAAAAATGAGAGGCAACCAAATGAGCTGGCAAAAGAAGAGGGACTTGAGTATGTCCAGAGTGACTTTGAGGGAGCCCACACTGTTCAGGCACTAGGCCTTGAGAGTACTTATGTGAGGAGTGATGAGCTCACTCAGAAAAACCCTAAGAGTGTGAGAACCCCCACAGCCTCCAAGCCCCATTCTTTTCCTTACCCTCCAAGAAGGTTAAGAACTGGTGGCCCCTCTATTTAAACTGCTTTCAGATTGCAAGCCCTGGAGAACAAATGTCTATCCATGGACACCAAGCTTGACAGTTTGTCTACCATGGTGGCCAATGGATTTGCTAGCATTCAGCTGTCCCTTCAAATTTTAACTGTAAGTCTTGATGCTGCCAGCTTATCTAAGGGGGAGAAAAGTGTAAGATCAGAATCTGCCCAAGAGCAAGGTGTTGGAGCAAAAGAAGTACCTGCAACTCAGGGGGAGCCTGCATCTAAGGGGGAGTCTGGGAGTAAGGGGGAGCCTGCAAGTAAGGGGGAGTCAGGAGGAAAGGGTGAGAAATCTGCAGAACACCAAGGAAGTGGAGCTGAAAATCTATTTGAATTTAAGATTGATGGGGAGACAGTATTGATGTCCAAAGAAGTATTGCAGGAACTGCAAGGAAAGTAAAAATCAAAGAGGCCAATACTTCCTCCTGTATCAATTAGGGAACCAACTCCTCAGCCTCAGGAAACTGCTTTACAGAAGAAGTGGAGAGAAAAGGAGGAGCAAAATAAGTTGAGGAAAGGCAAAGGGAAATTGCCTCAATACTGCAATGCACCAGCCTTTTGGACTGAAGGAACTGAAATTGATCAGGAAGAGGCAAATACCCTAATGGAGGATTACAGAGAAAGTACACTGCACAATCAGGATGAGCAACTCAACCAAGTAATTGAGGAGGCAATGAGGATGCCAAGCTTAACTCCAACTCAAGTCTCAACATCCCTGATGGATATAATTGTGAGTGTATGTGTGAAGATTAATGAGGAAAGAAGATGGGCAATTGATGTGTACTTGAACACAGGGATTTCAATGTTCATCACCATGCAGTTGTTACAAGACCTACAAGCAAGGGTGTTGAGTATGATGAAAGCTAAAATTAAAGCAAACCACTCAACCTTCAATGAAATATTACAAGTGCAACTTCAGAATCTAATGACAGAGAGACTTCCAGAGGTGTACTTTGATCCATTCTGTGTCTGTTATGGAGCAATCTCAAGAGAAGGTGTCAAGAGGTGTGCATATCGAGATCTGCAAGGCACTTCAAGAATGGAGATAAAGACAGTAATGAAAGTGCTAAATGTAATTCTCAAATCCAAAATGAACAAGTAAAGAGTCCTAGCTGTCAAATCAATTCACAAGCTACTGGCAAGGAGAAATGTTAAGCTAAGCTCCAAAGTGAAGAAGTTAATTTCTAAAGCTAATGCTAACAGAGTTGAGCAAGGTGAAAGCTGTGAATTTGATGACTCTCTTGATGATGATGAGTTGGATGGAAGTGGAGGTTCTGGAGTTGCTAAGAATGTTGGTGGATCAACTGTTAGGAACACTGAAAATCAAGCCCGGGATACAAGCAAGGAAGAAGCCCCTAAGCAAGGAAAGAAAGATGTTGTTGCCACAGAAGAATGGGAGATTGAAACACTTGAAGCTTTGGAGGCAAGCATCTTAAGGTGTGCTATTGACAGTATCAATGCTGAGAAAGATGATGTCAAGAAAGATGAAGATACTGTCATGGAAGACCCTGTGAAAGAAGACATTGTCAAGGAAGACACTGTCATGAAATATGTTGTCAAGGATGAAACCAAGAAAGTAGTCAAACCTAAAAGGACAAAATCCTTAGCCAGAGCTTGGTTTTCTAGACAGGAATCTGAAACTGAGAAGACTTCTAAACCAAAGAAAGGAAAACTAAGTACTCAGGGAAGGAGAAAGCTACAGGGCTTGGAAGGAAACTGAGAAAACCAATCCAAACAAGATTTTCCAGCTCTTTTGATCTACTGGAAAAAGAAGCTCAAGGAATCAAGAATGTTGAGGTAAAGTTGGATGACAACAAAGAAGCAACCAAGTATGTTCTCTGGTTTGATCAGTCAAGGTCAGTAATTGTTCATAAGGACTTTACCATGGAGGTGGTTTCACATGAGGTAAGAGAAGCTCTTACTCACAAAAAGAGGATGGTCACAAGAAGAATTGAGTACTTCTACTTAGAGAGAATGGGCAATCTAATGCAAGGTTATGACAATGTACCTGATAAAGTCACGGAACATGTTCTGGCATACAAGGCTGAAAGAGATGAAGAATTTTATCAGAAATATGGGGATTGGTCATTGCATGATGATGCTGATATTGCTCATCTATTGGAGTATTCTGATGAAGAAATAGCTGACTATGAGGATGACTTTCCTGAAGAAGAAGTGCAATCCATGCCTAGTCAGGAGAAAACATCTAAAGCTGCACATGATGCAAATGTTGAGAAAATGGAAGCTGAGATTTTGAGCAAGTACCAGAATAAGAACAAGGAGAGATGCAAAGAACCAAATTTTCAACCTTGGGTGTTGGAAAACCCTTTCAGGATCAAGTATGGAAAGGAAGAAATCTACTTGAATAGTTTTCACAAGCTCAAGACCAGTGTACTGAAAGAGTTAAACTACTCAGTGGTTGGATCAACTAACCATCTGGAGATGCTGTGTTCCTTTGAACTTGAAGAAATTATTCATAAGAGAAAGGGTGAAGATCCAAAGCTTGACAAGGCAAGAAGGAAAACTCTCAATGCATTTCCTGGCAGGAGATTTAAGCTTGACAAAGACAATGTAAAGTTCAGAGTCTATATCTTTGGTCAAGAAAAGTGGATGGATCTCCAGGATGCTCAACAGGCTGGCCCTAAAACAGATCAACAGTACATTGATGAGATTGAAGAAGATGCAACTTCCCCCATGGAAATATCACTATTGGAAGGTCTCGGAAACTATGTAGCAGAAGCTCTCAAAAGAGAGGAAGAAAGCAGGAAGAAAAGAAAGTCTGAAGCTCAAAACTAGGTAAACATACTGGGGGAGATTGTTAGGATTTATGGGTGATAGCTTATAAGACAACTTAACTTTATGTTTTGTAATACTTAATTTGATTAAGTAGAACATATTGTCACAACCAGAGTATGTTCTTGTAGCCATTTCATTTGCTGTAATAAACTTGTTTATAAATCTTAGAAGAAGTTCATTCGTTTGTTCAAGACTCAAGGAGTATATCAGGATGATAGCAAGAATAAATGTTACTGTCATGGCACTGACAGTAAGGTTACAAGAAGACAGCATGTTGCAAGTCAAGACATCAACATTGGCGGAAGCCTTGAGACATCAACTCTCTATTCTCCTGACAGCAAGTTTGGAACTCCTGACAGCATCTATTGTGGGGATTTCTTACTGTCACCAAAAGCGCATTCTTGTGACAGCAAGCTTAGAGTTCAGGATACTGTCTCAGAGGGATAAACTTTGAATTGGGGATCTACCCAGTCAAACATGTGACAGTTTGGATGTTCAAGAAACAGGCGTGCTACAGTATCCCAACACTGCATTAGATCTGCAAGACTACGACCGAAGCTTAAGGGATCACAAGACAAAGCTCACCAATTCAAGAGTATGACAAATCAACATCTACTGGAATTGTGTTAGCTAAGTATAGAATGTATCTAGATTGCTTTTTCTGTAATGATAAATCTGTTTGTATAGCAATTTAGGTAAGACACACGGGTAGGCAAATTGTAAGAAGATGCCACATGAAAATGACAACAGCTTCACAAACCCGTGATGATAGAGATAGGATTAGTTTACTTAGACTATCTCTCATTCTATACTGTGTGAACTGGAGAAACCGAAGCTTGAGAAAAATACACTTTCTCTCAAGGTTGTAGCAACACTTTCGCAAGATAAATAAAATATTTATTTTGTGAGAAAACTACTTGTGATTGCATTTCTTCTACTGATAGGATTTAATCTTAGTTTTAGTTGTTGAATCATAGATTGAATTTTATCAGTATTGCATTCATCCCCCCTTCTGCAATACTCAAGGACCAACACATTACATAAATAAAACAACCTATCCTACTAAACTTACAAGTAGAACTCGAGTTACATTCGAGATTTAAACATTACAAGGAACGACATGCAAGTCGTATTTAGAAACCAAACCATAAAAACAAAACCACTATCCTATGGGTCTTTAGGCCATAACCAATCACCATGTTCATATAACAATTAAGAACACCTCTGATTTCATTAAAATATCATACCATATCATATTTCTCATTATCCAATCACAGAAATCAAATAAAGTGTAAATTAGAAAATCAAAATCAGAATTCTGAAAACAATAAATCTCTATTTACAGGCAGTAAACGACGTCAAACGCCTTACAGACGAACGAGTGACAAAGTCTGTTTTGTTTAGACGCTCGTTTCCCTTTCCGAAAGGTATTTTCGACGAAAATCTGACACAATATGCAAATTTCACCAAATCTGCGCAGCGTATTCAGAAATCGCCGAATACGATTCTCATAACAAGAACAAACATATATCATGTATATATCAGTATACACACAAATTATATGATCATCATATGATCATCCTAATTATCATTAATGTACAATTTATGCATATACATCAATACAATATTCATGTTATCATAAAAACAACACATCAATCATGACAGTCGCAAACATGCTTGTATATACATCAAAACTTTAAACATATAACTGAATTAAAACGTTTTTGCAAGTAGCTCTGATGCCATTGAAGGGTTTCGAGCACATAAACGCAACGAAAATGTGAAAATAAACCAAAATTCGAAACCCCTCCGCAGGATCCATGTGAAAACAAAAGATTTAATTCGGAGATTAAGAACAAATACCTTAAGAAGCTTTAACAGTTCAATAATGGAGGATTAATGGAGATCCAAACCTTGTTCAATCACCATGTATCCCGCTCTCGCAATCTACACTCTACATTATCCACACGAACGCTTTTCTTGAAGAATTGATGTGTACTAGCACCTGAAAACTAATTCTCTCTCCCTCTTCTTTCTTTCTCTCAAGAATGGTCAGGGTTTTGTAAAACATGTATCACTTAATAAAATCATCTATAATGAGATATATATAGAGAAGAAAATTAGTTTTCTAATTATAATCCAATTCTAATTAATTCTAATCTAAAATTTCAATTTATTATTTAATTAAGTCACACTTAATTAATTAATAACTAATTTCAGAATTAGTTTAAGTAATTCCATTTTCTATTTAAATAATTAATTAAGGCATACTTAATTAATATTATAAGTAGAATAAATTACTTATTTATTTTAAATTCATAATTTAAATTATTTCTCATTCAAGCGTTCTTTGTGTGTGACCATGTAGGTTATTATTACGTTGGCAACAATTTTATTAACTAATTAAAATTGTAAACAATGAGCGGAATCTAGTAATACATCATTGCTACCCACGTAATAATAATTAAATCGATGATTCGATTAAGCCTTTTCTGAATAATGTTCCATGTAATATAATCTCTTTAACCTTGATATTCTAGATTAAACTCGAGGCATGTAATGTGTCATCCTCTTCATAATTTAATCTTAGATTTCTTGATTGATGAGTAGACTATTAAATCAAATCAACATTTGAGCACGGCCGTGCATTTCATAATATCCTTCCGATCTATATATATATTGAGTGTCAAGATTTGTGTTTTTATCTATAATATTGTCTATTTTCTTGATAAAATTGAATCGATTTATAAGTATTTCATTCCCCCCTTAAATATCTTGATTTACACCAGAAGGATAGTGTGAACAAAGCACAAAAATTGCTCAAAAAAAGTGCACAAAGGATAAAAATTGTGTAAAAACTGTGCACAAAGGACAAAAATTATGCAAAAAATTAGACATTCTTCTGATATAGTAAAAAAATTATTTCTCCGTCCCATTTTGCTTGATAACTTCCTTTTGCACGTTTTTCAAAATTTATGGAAAAGGTATTTATATAAGTAACATTTTTATTTTTTTTATTTTGTATAAATATATTAACTTTATATTTTTAAACAAAACAAAAAAGTTTAAAAATATTTACAAGTACCTATGCCGAAAATATTGAAATCCGCTCAAAATAAATAAATAAGAAGATCAGTTTTTTTAGGACAAAGGTGTTCAAGTCCAAGAGCTTACTTATATGATGTCCTAAGTCTAAATATAAGTAATCCGACAAAAATTGACACTCCAACAATGTCTTAGTGGTTACTTAAATCAATGGGACAACCACTAGCCATTACTTATTTTTATTATTATGAATAAAAAATTCATTTCCCTCATTTTCTCTACTTATTTTCTCTCTCTTTTGTCCATTTCTTTTTTCTCTCTTTTCAAATTTATTATATATACTAAACTATAATAAGCAAACATGAGTATAATTGTTGGTAGTTTGGTTCAACCATAAAAAGAATATTGGCCGTTAGATCTTTAATAAAGAAATAAGAACCGTTAGATCTTATACTAAATAATATTCTATTTTTAAATTCCTCAACTAAAGAACTCAGGTTCGAATATCGTCAACAACATATCAAATTTAAGAATTTTTAAGCTCCTCAACTAAACTAAAGAACTCAGGTTTGAATCCCATTAATAACATATCAAATTTAAGAATTTATATTTTTAATTTTAAACTATACATGTCTTTAGTTAAGCTAATATTAAATTATAATTAAAACATGATATATTAAGTAATTACATAATAAAAATTTAAAAGACACCGCATGTGTTATAAACTATAATAATAATAATAATAATAATAATAATAATAATAATAATAATAATAATAATAATAATAATAATAATAATAATAATAATAGTAATAAAGAATGGATGGATAAATGGAAGGTTCGGGTTAAAAGCTATAATAATAATAATAATAATAATAATAATAATAATAATAATAATAAGGAATAGATGGATAAAGAGAATATTGTTGGAGTTGATACGTAAAATCAAGTCCCTAAATCACTAGAATTCACTATTATATAAATATTTTAATTTAATAAATTGTTGATGTAATCTTTAGTAGTATTTTAGATATTAAAATAGAAAAATATTTTTAAATAATTGATCTAATGGTTCGTATTTATTTGCTCTTAAAAAATCTAAAAGTGACTAAAGTGTAAATAACAAAATGTGTGCCCTGTAATGTGCCGAGTTTGTTTTAACAAATGCTTTTACTTTTATTTTTTATTAATTATCTTATTTAAATGGAATATTATAAAAAATTATATTAAACATGGTTTTTATAAGTTTAATATAATAATATTGTCATTATTTTTATATTTTACCCGTGTTATTTTTAATTCAAATATGTCCTTAAAAAGACACTTAGTTACTTATTAATAATTATATAAAATTATATATATATATATATATATATATATATATATACTCGTGTTAGTTTTAGAAAATTAGTTGTTTAAATTAGAAAATAGAAATTTATATTACCTTTCTATATATATGTTGCTCGTGTTACTTTTAGAAAATTAGTTGTTTAAGTTAGAAAAAATAAAAAGGTTACGTGTTTAGCTGAAAAGGGTAAGTGCTTATTTATTAATAATTATATATAACAATTGATATGGTCAGAAAAGTAATTATAGAAATATAATTGACAAGTCAATGGAAAAACCGATATTTAAGGCCCGACACCCTAATTATTCATTAATTTCGTAATTAATGAATATGGAAAATATACGGCTCATGAAAAGAGTCCAAAATATGGTAAATTGGTCAAAGAAGGATCCAGAATCCCAATTAATGAGTCATAGCATTTATCAACAAGGAAAAGACTTATCCTGCAAGAAATACAATGTTTATCCAATATCAAAAAGGAGACTTATTCGCTAAGACTCCTAAACATACCATAAATACTAGGCTCCAGACGCCTATATAAGGTCCCTGATCCTACAATCAGAACTACGTCTTTGGCTTGATTCTCAATAACGATTTGAGATACGTAGGCATCTTGTGAGGACCGATTTAGTCTCGAAACACAAGTGCAGCCATTAAAGCTCGAAGCTCATTAATCCTAGCAATTATTATACAAGTACGTTTTTTAATCCATAACATTTGGCGCCGTCTGTGGGAAGACAACATCAACCATGGCAAACACACGAAGAATAGCTCGGGATACTCAAACTCATGAGGATCGCCCTATCACCTCTGAGGCTGATACTCACGGAAATCAACCACCACCGACTACTGGCACTCAAGGGGCGAATATCCCCACCAACACTCAATGACCGGAAATCCCGATTTCGGTTGAAGGGACGAATCCCCTGCAGATGGTCATTCATGGATCTAATCCACAAGAGACCGTTCACCAGCAACCAATCTCGACTTCTCTACTCATCATGAATGCACCGAGAAGCCTTCAACTCCATACTACTGATCTCCCTCAATACGCGAATCAGACTTTGGGGATGCCAAGCTATGGCATGCCCCCTCGACCCATGGCGGGTGGTAGTGGAACTAATCCAATCTACCATGAGGCATATGTGCCCCCTTATATTCAAGGTCTGGGACCCTAAAATCAACAAACTCGCCAGACCCCTTTCGTTCAAGATTACTTGGGCCCATACACCGAGGATGAGGGTTATACAACTGGGGAGGTTGTCGCCCCAAGAAAGAGACGTTCTTCCCAGACAAATCGGGATCAACCCCAAACTACTAAGGAGAAAATTGCAGCCCATGAGGCAGAGACTGCAAGACTCAAGAAACTCCTTGCTGAGGAGGAGGCCGCTCAATCTCAATGCCGAACGACTGAAGGGATCCCGATAATCAACTTGGATCCACCGGCAAGGAGAACCAAGAGGGTTGTTAGGTCCCGAAGTATCGTAGAAGGGGGGGGGGGGGGTTCAATACGATACTCACAAATAATTCAATTTCGTTCGCGGATAATTCATTCAGTTCTATAACGAAATCAAACACACCAAACCAAACCAAGAGTCGGGGAATATATCGTTTTATAAATATAAACCTCGAGGGGTGCTACAATTTCTAATCCGTAGATTAGCTTCAATGAGTTCTAGGTTATTCACAATCAATACAATGAAAGAATTCTGAGCACTATAAATTTCTATGATCTTCTCCGGCTCAAACTTCTCTCTCAGTAGTTGCTACTATGAACTAACCTCGACTGAAGAAGACACACTTCCTCTGTTGTAATTGTAGTCTTAGTTTTCAGAAAACTATCGAACCTTAATTGTTAAAACAATCTTGGTCGTCCAATTCTCATCAACCTGACAAACAAAGAAAACTTTTCACCCACTTTGTGAATTGAAAACTATCGAATAGTAAAGTAATAATTACATTCGATGGTTTTTAAAATAAAAACTATCGAATGGAACTTTTACTTTATTAAAGTTTTCATTCACTTTTTACTTTTCATTCGATGGTTTTCTAATTAAGAAAACTATCGAACATTTTCTTTTGATTTTCTTTATGTCACCTTCGATGGTTTTCTTAAAAGAAAAACCATCGAATTCTTTTCCTTGTCCTTGACCTTTTAGAAAATCTATTCAGCTCCAGGGTGTTTCAGTTTTAGACTGTATCAATTTCTTCTGAGACGATAAAACAACTTGATCTTTTTAGTGCCGTCACCTAGTGCAACTGGTCTGGTTCACAGATGAATAACACTTGATCAATTCTTCTTTTATGTCTTCAATTCAATGCTGCTGATAAGTCCTTTGTCGTTCTGGTTGCTTCATCACTGGAATCCCGTGGCACTTAACCCTAAATCATTCACATACTTCTGTCGTCTTGAAAGTCTTGTTTCTTTTGCTGTCACTGAGGCTTGAACATTTTCATGAACTTCTTTCCGTGACCTGTTTACGGACTTCAAGAATACATAACGTATTTTGATTTTTTGAGTTTACCTTTTCTTCTTTGATTCTGGATTCCTGTGCTTCTGTTAATACTATTGTCTGTCTTGTCCTTTGTTGAGTTGTAGTTATCTCTTTTACATCTTATGTTACATTATGCTTTACAATCTCCCCCTATTTGATTGGATAGAGTTCGACAAGCAAATACTTCGAGGATAACTCAACTAACTAAGGAAACATGAAACTAATTAAAGTAAGACAGCGTAATAATATTAAATGCATTCTGGATCAGATATATATACATTTCCAGATTTCATAACTCAAAGAACAATAAAACTTTTCACTTTGAAGTTGCTCCTCTTGTTTGAGCTGATAGTTCTTTTGTTCTTTACTTCTGTTCTTCAGTCCATTCCAATCTCACCTTCTTCACTCATTGGATCGGAGTTAGTAGCTTGATAATCAATCATGGATAGATAGTGCAGTGGTTTTCCAGGTTTAAGGATTGCTCCTAGGATGTGTCTTCCAATAAATCCAACCTCTTGACCCACTCCAGCCCACAGCCATGCAATGTTAACATCTTTCTTGTTTAGCTTTGGCATGTTTGGTAGTCTGGGAAGCACTTCCAATCCTTTCTCCACTCTCTTCCTATAGTAGGGAACATTCTCCATAAGATATTTTCTTAGAGTGTCGGCTGCTTTTGTCCTTCTCCGTTGATGTGAATCCAGTGGATCTAAGATACTTCTCAACTGATATTAGATATTCGTTTGGGTAATCTCTCAGTTTGTCCTCCGTCATGTAGCAGATTCTGAACAAGTCATTCGTCATGAATCTAACCATAGGAGGGTTTTCAGTAATCTCTGGACTGACCTTCATCAAGATTTCCTTAACATGCTCACGGAGCAGTTCATTTAGCTTTGTAGTTCTTTGGATCTTGATGAGAATGTGTCTTTCTCTCTTAGTGATAGAGAATTTGCTTCTTCTTCCATATCATCATCCAAGATAGGATGTTCTATTTGGCTCCGGATGATATGGCTCATGCTCCTCCTGAATCGGTTGCTCTTGCATGACTTCAAATCCCTCTTCACTTTCTTCTAGGACTATGTCCTCAATCCAATACTGTCTAACTGGAATAGCTTCATTGGTTTCCCAAACTCCCCATCCAGTTGTTTGCCAACCTTCATTAGTCACTTCATTTGTTTCCCCTTCTCCAACTTTCTCCCCCTTAGTTGAGGAATCCCCGATGAAGTTATCCTCATTATAAAAGGTAGTAGAAGGATCAGGTTGTTGTTTTGAAGTTCCGGGTTGTTGGTTCCTCAACATATTCCAAATAGATTGTACCCCGTCACATTGATTCTCTTTGACATCAGTCCTCAATTCGACCAGTTCTTCCATAGCTTCCCTCTTCAAGGAGTCCACTGCCTGTTTGGTACCTGTTATAGTGCCAGATGAACTGCCAATGACCCTGAATGTTCTTCTGGAATCAGCTGCAGCCAAGTCAACCTTCTCTTGAATTGTCTTTAAAGAAGCATTGCCTTGACTAGAGGAGATCCCTTGGTCAAAGGAAGGTCGCAGTAAAACCTTGAATAATGGATTTCCTTCTTTATCACAAACTGTCATCTCCTTGAGGGTGGATTGAACATGTACCTCTCTTTCTGTCGCTAACAGCAAATCATGAATATTAGGTAGGGTTAGGGTGTCACTCCTCACATTTGGCTCTGGGTGTACACTCAACATTTCTGTCGGTGTTTGAATCATTTTTCCTTTCCCACTCAGGCCAGGTGTAAGTGTTTTTGTTTCACTCAAATCCTTAGTGCTGATTGTACCTGCAGAAGAAATCACCGTAGCCGTCCTTAGGGAGGTCACCGGTGGTGCAATGGGGCTTCGCAAGTCCCCGTCCTTGGTTAAACCAAGTTGCTGATCATTCGTAGATGATATATCCTTTGAAGGATCTAGAGTTTGAATCTCTAGGAGGGTAGAATCAGGCTCTATTAACAGCAGAGATCCTGAAACTTCCTCAATAGTCTGTGAAGACTTTACCTCAGTTAACTCCTCAATTAAAATTGATTCATTGTCACCGAGTTGTCGATCTGCACCTACGTCAGACCCTTTACCCGCAGGATCCAGATATGTTCCATCTGGGGAGGTAGACAGTGACCCTTTAGATTGTGCATTTAGGTCAAAGCCTTCTCTCGACGTCTGTGAAGACTCTTGGTTCAGTAAAGAACCTTCAACCAGTGAACCTAACCGTAATATGGTCGGAACACCAGTTGCTTCCGTCAATTCTTCCTTACTTGATTGAGCTATTGGTTCAGATATTGCTTTAGTTAATGTAGCCCAATCAGCATCAGAAAAATCAATAAAGGGCGCTTTGGAAGTTTGAAATAAAGTATCAACAGTTGCCTCGGTTTCTATTCTTCTCCTTTTAGAGGAAGGCAAAGCTGTTGTTGAAGGGTGTATCTCCTTATGTGGTGCTGCTATGGCACTATCTCCCTCTACACTCACGGATGTCTGAATATTGGGTATAGGAGGGTAAGGAGGCTCGTTTATGTTTTCATTTGGCACTTCCAAAGGCTCTTCGACCGTGGTTAGAGATTGTGGGTTGCAATCTCATGGTCTGGAATGGCCACTGAGGGCTCTGGATCAACATCCATTTGTTGTGGTTCAGGAGCCAGTTCAGGTTGAGGAATATTACCTTGAATTACCTGTTCCCCTGGGGGTAGAAGTGGTAGGGGCACCGTTCTTAGATATTCAGTGAGAACAGTGGGTACCCCTGGAAGATGATTCTTTCTTATTAGAGCGGTTATGGCATTGCTCTTCATCTCCATGGTCTCCTCTTCGGCGAATGTCTCGCGCTCATCATCTGTTAAGATATCATTGAGAATTAGCTGTAGGAACCTAGGATAGAAACACAGCACATCTTCATCTATGCCCGTTCTTTCATCCAGTGGTCCCATGCATATGATTACTTGATCAATCAGTAACCGTCCAATGTTAATATGCCTATTGTTGGCAATGGCAAACCCTATCTTTTGAAGGAATAAGGGAATACCATGCAGATTTGTTAGCTTGGCAGTAAAAACATGGATTAGGGTATGAAAGAAAAAGTTCCATGGCTTTGGCAGGTAATGCTTAAGGAACTCTCCCACAAAGAAGTTAGGAAGTTGACTTCTTATGAGAGTGAAGAAAGCATGTATCTCCTCAGTTTTGGGATCCAGAACATGGTTTTCTGTAGGAAAATGTAGTATTATATTAAAGTCATGTTCCGTCACCCTTATTGTTCTGCCCCCTGGCACAACAAAACTGAAGGATCTTACGTTATTCTCACGTGTATCCGTGGCGGTTGTGTACAACGCAGTCAATTGATCGATGCAAAGGACTACGGGAGTACTCAAGGCATATGCCACTAATGAACGTGTGTTCAGAAACTCTGCCCATGCACGAAACTGTAAGTTCGTAATGGCTTGCAAGTTCTGAAACGAGACATGATTAGTCTTGGTTAGAATAAATTCTCCGGCCATTTTAAATTTCCAGAAAATTAATTTTAAACCAAAACTAAATTACCACTTAAATTTAATTAATTATAAATTAATCAAACTTAACAAAATTACCTTTAAAACAAAATTACCCCTTTTTCTAAATAAACACAACTTAAGTATAAACAAAAGCCCTTAGATCTGATAATAAGAAGGAAAAAAAATGTAAGGGGTTGTTAAATACTTGTTGAAACTGTAAGGGTAAAAATGTCTTTCTACAGTTCAATAGTTTTTAAAGTAACTGTCGATGGATTTCTCAGAGGGGCAAAAAGGTCATATGATCTTCGATGGTTTTATTAAAAACTATCGAAGTGTATGAGAGTAGAATTTTAAACTTATTTCTGAAAAACCATCGAAAGTTATTACTATGAAAAGACCAAAAACTATCGAGGCAATATTTTTGTTGAAAAAACTATCGAGGAGTTTAAATATTGAAAAATTAAATCCTCCCGATATATTTTCACTTTAATTTCAAAAACTATCGAGAATTGTTTTCTATAGTTTTTCTTTTCCTTTTCAAAAACTATCGAGAATTAAATTTCGATAGAATTTTCTTTGTACTTGAAAAACTATCGAATTTCCTAAGATTCGATATTTTTGCTTCTGTTCAAATTCTAAAACCTGTTCATGTTCTAAAATTCAAACCTTGTATTTCCTGTCAAGTTTTATTTTGAATAAATCTTTTACAATTTACCAAAATCAATTGTTAACAGAAAATTCACAATTTTCTCAGAATAAAATCGACTAAATATCATTGAATAATATTAACCAATTAAAATCCAATAAATTATGCTGCATATTTATTTTATGTATTTTAAATTATGGAGCAAATAAGATATTGAACTGCTTCAATTTCCATAATTCAAATTTCATTAAATAAATAATAATAAATTAATACTAAATATCTGTGAGTTAGATATTAGCACTAAATTATTAAGATGAGGACTTGATGTTAAACAAATTCACAAGTCCTTAAAATATGGACAACTTTACACTTGTGAACTTATTTAAGAGTTTCTTGCAGATGGGATTTTCAAATAGGGTGCGTGTCTGCAAGTTACTCTATGAATTGAAGACATGCTCTCGAAAGAAATGATACCTGTTGTCAAGGTGCATTGTCGTGGATTGTTCCACAGAGTTGTTGGAGATAAAGTTATTTCCTGAAATAATAACAAGAAATCAATCTTCCTCCACGAAGTTGACAGCTTCTAGAGATGCTCCTCCTGTCATTCAGAGATGCTTCTCCTGTCTTTCTTACAACCTGCGTATTTTATATCTTTACAAGTATCTTTGGTATTCCCTTAAGATATCTCAAAATCATGTTGATAACTATAAGACTAGATTTTTGAAATCCACTTGGAACCTTGCACATTGGCAACTTGAGAATACAATATGTGTTGTCAATTTGCAGCTAATAACTTAATGAGACGCATACCTCTCTAGCTTGTCATTTCTGTCTTTTACCTGATTTGTCCTGATCAAGCTTTAGTGGCTGCTATTGGTAGGGAGTCTTGGCATGTCTAGAATCTTCTCAATTGTGCACATTCAAAAGATTCTTGACTTACTTTTATTGCCATCACTCTTTTGGCTTACTTGTGTTCCTAAAAGAATTATTCTTCTGGCTTGCTCAAAGTAATTCCAAAAAGAATTGCAACTTTCCCAACATACTCATCTTGTACATTCTCTGCAATGACTTGGCAAATTTCTTGCTCAAGTTTTCGTTAGTAGACCAACATATAATATAATCATGATATCACTGCACATATATGACATTATGTTTGTGCCTTATGACAACTCTAATAAATTCATATTCTGTAAAAGTTCAGTTAGAGTGTCATACCATGTCTTTGACGATTGCTTGAGTATTGATACCGGTTCATACCAATCTGTAGTGATCTTGTGAAGAGAAGTTATACAACGTCCAATTGATCTGCAACAGCAAATGCCAGGATCTGTTGTACATTGACTTCTTCTACTATCTCACCAATCAGGAGTGCACTTGATCATATTCACCATACAGATATATCCTGATATCCTCAAGTCTCGTCACTGGTGCTTCTTGTTAGATACTGCTTCCTAATAGTAACCTAGCATCCAGTTTGGCCTTGTCCCTCATAACAATGCCAATTTCATCCAGTATTCTGGATACCCATCTTGTTCCAATAACAGATTTTCCCTTAGGCCTGGGTACCAGCTTCCAAACTTTCTGCCTTTCAGATTGATTGAGTTCATTTTGCTTTGCAATCACCCAATCTGGATCCATCAGAGCTTCTTTACCTTTCTTTGTTTCTTCTTCAGAAAGAAAACCAAGAAAATAATCATTCATACTCTATAGCTCCAGTCTTTACTCCATCACTAGGATCACTAAGAACTAGACATCAGGAATGATATTGAATCTAAACCCTTTGTCTTGACAGATACGTTCTTGAAGTGTCCTCTAGATATTCATTGTGGTGTTGATCTGACTAATTGATCCTTCTTTTGCTCCCCCTAAGCTGTTGCTGGGATTTCCTGAGAATCCTCATCCTCGCTGAGTGGTTCTGTTGAAGTACTGAGCTGTGTAGTTAAACTACCATTACCACTGCTTGGATTTGAATCATCATTACCATTAATTTCACACATAACAACTGAGAGCTTGGAGTTGTTGAACATCATATTCAGACTTTCAATCACCTCTTGTTGATTAATCAAATTTACCTCGTAGGCTTTAGATTCCACTGATTAGCCGAGGAGAATATCCTCAAGAGCCTTAGCTGCCAATCTTTCCAAGATGCTTACTTGTAAAACAATTTCCTCCAAACCCTTGAAAGAAATTCAGAGTTTGCTTCTATTGGCCAATTCAGGGTATCATGGAAATGTGATTAATCTCATCTGTGATGTCCTGTCCTTCAGATTGAACGAACAACACCAGTTTGTATTAAGAGTAGTCATCAATCATCACTGAAGTATATCTTTACTTTTTTGTAGATAAGACATTAACTAGTTCGTAGAGTTCTATACGTATCATCTGAAGCAGCTCAGTAATGCTTGTCACATTATAGCTTTTCTGTGATGTTTCTTTGACTTCTCTTAATGACATGCCTCATATATTTCATCTAGCTTGAATCCCAGATGAGGCAGTCCTCTCACCAATACCATCTTTAGAAAAGAGTTCCTTGTATTGTCATGCAAGGGTGAGAGCTTCTCAACCTTCCTGCTTGAGATAAAACACTGCCCCTTCATTGAATAAAAAGATTTGTGCTTTGAATCTTCAGCAAGAGAGTTGCTTCTAATTGTTATCCTTGACTCCAATTATTAGTTGTTATCAATGATACCAATTATTGTAAACATGATGACATTCCATTTCCAACGTAGCCATGTCCCGTGATGAAAACCTTTGCTGTCATCTCCAAAGATTATTGACGGAACAGCTTTCTCAATCACATTTGATGGCAAGTTCTTTCTTCGATCATATGTCTTCAGTAGTAAAGACCAAGAAAACATATAAATCGATTAACCTGATTTGCCTGCACTCACAAATGGATTGACAGTTCTTGGTACCCAACTTATTTGCTTGGGTCCAGATGGATTAGAGATTTTGCTTTTAAAAGTGGTAACAACAGCTTCAACCTATACATGCTTATTCTTATCTCTGACTGACCTTGCAGTCGTTGCTCTAATGTGATTCTTAAACATGCTTTTTCTATGATTAATGCAAGTTCTAAGATATGCATTCATAATATTTAAATAAGCAAACATGTTAATAAGAATAAATGGCATACATTGAGCATTTTGACATTGCAGATAAGAAATGTGCAAATTAGGCATGTTCTGCATTTTAGAAAATTCAGTACTTTCTACTTTAACCAATATACACAAGTGTAACAGGTAGCAAGTAGATTTACAGATATTCAATAATTTTCTAAGCACACATGGAATAAAAGAATTAACAATTAAATCACTAATTCTATCTAATCCATTCTGTTGTTGTATGGCATCTAACTTTCTCTATTACCTAAGTCAGTTTTAGATACAGCTTGGTGTTCTACAAATTCTACTGACTCTAAAGGTAATTCCTCCATTCTTCAAACTGATTATCCCTTAACAAACAATTCAGAATAAATGAGCAAATCTTGTTCTACTAGGGATACTGAAACTTAGCTTTACTAAGGTCTTATGTGCCAGAAACTTAACCCCTAAAACTAAGAGTTGTTTCTTAAGAAAGCTTCTATCTCACTTGCAAATCTTATTCTACAAATATTCATACACACATATCTAAGATCTTCTATGTACATGCTTTGAATATTGAGAATTAAATACTGCATTGGTTCAAGGAAAAGATACCTGAGATATGTGAGGTGAATCATCTTCAGAGATTGCTATGAAAGCAAGATATCCATGATCTTCTCGTCATCTGATCCATCCCAACTCTTTCCTTAAGCAACATAAGTTTTGTGCTGATGCTTCTTCAACAAAGCATTCCACTTCTGTTTCAGCTATTAACTGAGTCCCTATTCTTCTTTGTTTGTTAGGCTTCTTCATTGTGTAGCACACCCTGATAGTTTCTCGTTACATAGTTCTTATCATAGTTGAAACTATCACTCTTGTTTTTGTTACCATCTCAGTCTGTAACTACCTCTTTGAACTGAATCCTGAAGAATCTTTGCTTCGTAATAAATAAGCCTGATCCATGGATGTGGCTTTTGTACTCCTTCTGAATCTGATGTGACTAAACTTCCTTGACAAGTGAAACACTGATCTTTAGTCTAGTCTCTCGAGGTTTTCTACCTGAGCTTCTTCTGATTCAGCTACTAGTAATTCTTCTATTCTGTTCTGAGGTTCCAACATTAATAAACGTTACTGAGATATTTGTTTGTCCATTCCTAACCTCCTCTCTAACAATCTTTTGAGAACCTTTGGCTTAGGATATGAAATATTTTAAATTCCAAGAATTTTGAACTTTTTGAAAAATAAAATATTTCAAGAATAAAATTCAAATTATTTAAAATTCAAAAATTTCAAGAAATGAAAATTTTGAAAATTAAAAAATTCGAAAATTCTGAGAACTTGAGTGATTGGCCTAAAACACCGGATCTAATCTGTATATCGATTAACAAGCTCTGATACCAATTGTTAGGTCCCGAAGTATCGTAGAAGGGGGGGGGGGGGGGTTGAATACGATACTCACAAATAATTCAATTTCGTTCGCGGATAATTCATTCAGTTCTATAACGAAATCAAACACACCAAACCAAACCAAGAGTCGGGGAATATATCGTTTTATAAATATAAACCTCGAGGGGTGCTACAATTTCTAATCCGTAGATTAGCTTCAATGAGTTCTAGGTTATTCACAATCAATACAATGAAAGAATTCTGAGCACTATAAATTTCTATGATCTTCTCCGGCTCAAACTTCTCTCTCAGTAGTTGCTACTATGAACTAACCTCGACTGAAGAAGACACATTTCCTCTGTTGTAATTGTAGTCTTAGTTTTTAGAAAACTATCGAACCTTAATTGTTAAAACAATCCTGGCCGTCCAATTCTCATCAACCTGACAAACAAAGAAAACTTTTCACCCACTTTGTGAATTGAAAACTATCGAATAGTAAAGTAATAATTACATTCGATGGTTTTTAAAATAAAAACTATCGAATGGAACTTTTACTTTATTAAAGTTTTCATTCACTTTTTACTTTTCATTCGATGGTTTTCTAATTAAGAAAACTATCGAACATTTTCTTTTGATTTTCTTTATGTCACCTTCGATGGTTTTCTTAAAAGAAAAACCATCGAATTCTTTTCCTTGTCCTTGACCTTTTAGAAAATCTATTCAGCTCCAGGGTGTTTCAGTTTTAGACTGTATCAATTTCTTCTGAGACGATAAAACAACTTGATCTTTTTAGTGCCGTCACCTAGTGCAACTGGTCTGGTTCACAGATGAATGACACTTGATCAATTCTTCTTTTATGTCTTCAATTCAATGCTGCTGATAAGTCCTTTGTCGTTCTGGTTGCTTCATCACTGGAATCCCGTGGCACTTAACCCTAAATCATTCACATACTTCTGTCATCTTGAAAGTCTTGTTTCTTTTGCTGTCACTGAGGCTTGAACATTTTCATGAACTTCTTTCCGTGACCTGTTTACGGACTTCAAGAATACATAACGTATTTTGATTTTTTGAGTTTACCTTTTCTTCTTTGATTCTGGATTCCTATGCTTCTGTTAATACTATTGTCTGTCTTGTCCTTTGTTGAGTTGTAGTTATCTCTTTTACATCTTATGTTACATTATGCTTTACAAGGGTCGAAGCCCCAAGAGGTGATC
Organism: Heracleum sosnowskyi; assembly: GCA_030848705.1. NCBI lineage: Eukaryota > Viridiplantae > Streptophyta > Magnoliopsida > Apiales > Apiaceae > Heracleum > Heracleum sosnowskyi. Next base: position 2,219,663 of record JAUIZM010000022.1, on the reverse strand, counting down.
CTAGTATTTTGTTGCCCCTAGGAGATCCTGATGATCCTACACCACCGTTTACTCAAGACATCATGAAAACGGCTATATCCAGAAAATTCAAGATGCCTTCGATCAAAGCCTATGATGGAACGGGAGATCCCGCAAATCATGTAAGGACCTTCTCCAATGCACTACTGTTGCAGCCAACCAACGATGCGGTCAAGTGTAGGGCGTTTCCACAAACCTTGGCAGGCATGGCCCAACGCTGGTATAGCCGTCTTCCTCCCAACTCAATTGGGTCTTTCAAGGAACTAAGCAAAGCTTTTATCAATCAGTTCATTAGTGGAAGGGTGCATGAGAAAAGCTCTGCATCACTCATGGCAATCCAGCAAGGAAAGAATGAAGCCCTAAGGGACTACATCAATCGATTCACTCGGGAGGCTTTGAAAGTCCCGGACTTAGAGGACAGAGTGGCTATGATAGCCCTGCAACAAGGAACTACTGATGACCACTTCAAAAGGTCGTTAGCTGAACATCCACCCGAGAGCATGCTGAAGCTCCAAGATAGAGTCGGAAAGTATATCAAGGCTGAATAAAGTATGAGAAAGTATGAACCCAATGCTAGCGGTAGTGGAAACTCAAAGAAAAGAAAAGAAACTCAGGAGTACGACGTCAAGGAAAAATTTCCCAGAACGTCAAAGGACTCTGATTCTCCACCCAAGAGAAACAATTTTGGGCCAAAGTTTACACAGTATGCAAGATTGAACACTCCTAGGAGTCAAATTCTGATGGAGATAGCTAAGGAAGGAGATCTCAAATGGCCGAAGCCAATGAGGGCTGACATGTCCAAACGGAACCAAAATCAGTTCTGTCGGTTCCACAAAGAAGTCGGTCACGACACCGACGATTGTAGGCAATTGAAAGATGAGATCGAATTTCTGATACGAAGAGGAAAACTCAGCAAATTCACCAAGGATGGAAATCAAGGGAGTCAAAGAGGAAACTATGAAAGGAAGGATTACGAAAGAAGGGACAACGACCAAGATCGTAACCCTAAGCCCCGAGGGCCAGTCATCAACATGATATTCGGAGGGCCAACTGTTGCTGGGTCCTCCCGAAACTCAAGAAAAGCTTATGCTCGAGAGTTAATGATTGTGGTTGGAGAAGCACCGAAGCGTGCCAGAACAGAAGTGTCAATAGGTTTTGATGATTCAGACTTGGAAGGGGTGAAGTTCCCCCACGATGACCCTCTAGTCATCATACCTGTGATTGGAAATTCCGAAACAAAGAGAGTCCTAGTCGACAATGGAGCTTCAGTGGATATCTTGTTCCACGATGCTTTTATCAAGATGGGTTACATTGATTCTCAGTTAACACCCTCAAATATGCCCATATACGGATTAAATGGGGTGGAATCAAAAGTGGAAGACACTATCCAACTCCCAATGACCATGGGGCAAGGGATGAATACGTCTACTCAAATGCTGAACTTCATAGTTATAAAGGCAACTTTGACCTATAATGAAATCATGGGAAGGACTGGTCTTCATGCGTTCAAGGCCGTTGCCTCATCTTATCATCTAAAAATCAAGTTCCCAACGAGGAATGGGATTGGTGAAGAACGAGGAGACCAAAAGATGGCTAGAAGTTGTTATGTAGCCGCGTTAAGGCCTGATGGAATCGGGGGGCAAGTTCTCCCAATTGAAGACATGGAAACTGACGATAATGAGGACTGAAGAGGGAAACCAGCTGAGGATTTAATCCCAATTCCCTTAGTCCCTGGTGAACCGGAGAAGGTGACTTATGTCGGGGCACTACTACCCGAGCCATTGAAAAGCAAGCTCATATCTTTTCTTCAAGAGAACAATGACGTTTTTGCTTGGACATCGACTGACATGCCAGGGATTGATCCCCAATTGATAACTCACAAGTTGAATGTGGATCCTGAAAGAAAGACGGTGAAACAAAAGAAGAGAAATTTTGCTCCAGAAAGGCAAGAGGCCATTAAACAAGAAGTTGAAAAACTTCTAGAGGCCGGATTCATTGAAGAGATACAATTCCCGGAATGGTTGGCTAACCCCGTAATGGTCAAAAAGGCCAATGGGAAATGGAGGATGTGTGTAGACTTCACTGACTTGAATGATGCATGTCCTAAGGATTGTTTTCCCTTACCAAGGATTGATGCATTAATAGATGCTACAGCTGGACACGAGATGCTCAGCTTCATGGATGGCTTCAGTGGATACAACCAAATCAAAATGCACAAGGATGACATCTCCAAGGTATCATTCATCACTGACTTTGGTGTTTTCTGTTATCTAGTCATGGCATTTGGACTTAAGAATGCAGGGGCAACCTACCAAAGGTTGGTGAACAAAATTTTTTGACACCTAATTGGAAAAACCATGGAGGTCTACGTAGATGACATGTTAGTCAAGAGCCTCGATAAGGCCGATCACATTGAGCACCTCCGAGATGCATTTGAAGTGCTAAGGCACCACAAGATGATGTTGAATCCAGCTAAGTGTGCCTTTGGTGTGGGCTCGGGAAAGTTTTTAGGCCTAATGGTTTCCAAGAGAGGAATCGAGGCCAATCCCGACAAAATCAAAGAAATTCTAGACATGGAACCACCAAAGACTGTCAAGGATGTCAAAAAACTAACGGGAAGAGTGGCAGCATTGGGAAGATTTATCTCCAAGTCAGGAGAGAAGTGCTTATCTTTTTTCAAAGCACTAAAGAACGTCAAAAATTTTGAATGGACAACGGAGAGCCAAGAGGCCTTTGAGGCCCTGAAGAAATACATGGCTGAGGCACCACTGTTGGCAAAGCCCAAGCCAGGGGAAATTCTCTATTTGTACTTGGCGGTCTCTAGCATAGCCCTTGGAGCCGTTTTGGTAAAAGAAGAATTGAAGGTTCAGAAACCCATCTACTATGTGAGTAAGATTCTACATGGGGTAGAAATAAACTACTCAACGATTGAGAAGTTTGCCTTAGCCTTGATAATGGCCTCAAGAAAGCTACGCCCGTACTTCCAGGCTCACAAGATAGAGGTCTTGACTGATCAACCTTTAAGAAACATCTTGCATAGCCCTCAAATTAGTGGAAGGTTGATCAAATGGGCCATTGAATTGGGCGAATTCGACATCAAGTATAAGCCTCGAACGGACATAAAAGCTCAAGCACTTGCTGACTTCATGGTTGAATGTACCATTGACAACCAAGAAGTCGGGGGGCAGGAAGTAATAGTGGAGGATGAGAAAGATCAAGAAATGGATTTCAAAGAATATTGGGTGCTCTATTTTGATGGAGCATCAAAAACAAAATCAAGTGGAGCCGGTTTAGTGCTACAAAGTCCTGATGGATTCCTCATAGAGTATGCACTAAAATTTGACTTCCCAACGACAAACAATGAGGCTGAGTATGAAGCTCTGATAGCTGGTTTAGGACTGGCTGGAGCCTTGAGGGTCAAAACTCTGAAAGTATGTGGAGATTCGAGGCTAGTGGTTTCCCAAGTAAATGGGGAATTTGAGGCCAGAGATGAAGTCATTGCCAAGTACTTGAAACTTGTCAAGGCCATCATGACTCAGTTCGAGGAATGCTATGTAGAGCACATTCCAAGGGAAGAAAACGTGAAGGCTGATGCCTTGTCTAAATTTGCTTCTTCCGAAATTGAAAACTATGCAGGGAGTGTCTACTTCCAAGTCCTAAGGACCCCAAGCATCAACGGAAAGTTGGTAGCACCCATTGATGTTGGCAGTTGTTGGATGGATCCCATCAAATCTCATCTAGAAATTGGGTGGTTACCCAACGACACTTCAGAAACACGAAAGCTATACGTCAGAGCACTAAGGTATACCCTGATTGAGGGAATCCTATACAAGAAGTCTTTCATCATTCCATATCTGAAATGTTTAAGACCTCAAGAGGCAGAATTGGCCCTGAAGGAAGTACATGAAGGAATTTGTGGGCAGCACTTGGGGGGCAGAGCCCTTGCCCATAAAATCACTCGGCTAGGTTTCTACTGGCCACCAGAGATGTTGACATACATAAACTCACCAATCCCCTTTGCCATGTGAGGAATGGATATACTCGGACCATTTCCAATGGCAAGTGCTCAACGAAAGTTCTTGATAGTAGCAATCGACTACTTCACCAAGTGGATTGAGGCTAAGCCATTAGCCAAGATAACCACCAAGCAAGTGATGCATTTCTTCTGGGAAAATGTGATATGCAGATACGGGATTCCACGTATCTTGGTCACAGACAATGGAACTCAGTTTAACAACGATGAGTTTAAGAAATATTGTGATGAGAACGATATCAAGTTGCGCTTCACTTCTGTCGCCCATCCTCAAGCAAATGGGCAAGCTGAGGTTGCAAATCGAATTATCCTAGATGGACTGAAGAAAAGAGTTGAACGCTCCAGAAACACTTGGGTAGACGAATTGCTCCCTATACTATGGGCATATCGTACTACCTGCAAAGTCACCACTGGAGCTACCCCCTTTCTGTTGGCATATGGGGCAGAGGCAGTGGTTCCAGTGGAGATTACTCACACGTCTCCAAGAGTTGAGGCTTATGAGCCAGAAACAAATGAGGAAGGCTTGAGGCTGGCCTTAGATTTGATTGATGAAGTTAGAGATGAGGCAAATGCCAAGATAGTTCAGCATTAGAAACGCGCATCTTTCTATTACAACCTAAGGGTTAAAGAGAGATTCTTTCGACAAGGAGATTTAGTCCTCCAAAAGATTGAGGCATCCGGAGTTGGACAAAAAGGCAAGTTGGCCCCAAATTGGGAAGGACCATATCGCGTCAAGAACGTATTTGGTCGAGGCTCGTACAAACTAGAAACCCTTGAAGGGCATGAGGTGCCAAGGACTTGGCATGCCTCCAATTTGAAAGTTTATTATGTTTAAGGTGTTTCCTAAGTGGACTCACTACTAGAAATAAGGTTTGATAAAACCAACCCAAGTTTTTAAACTTGAGTATTATGTAAGGGTTGAACCCATTTTCAAAGTTATGAATTCCATATTCTTATGTTTTCATTATATACGTAATGCATTCTGATAGACATGTTAAAGTCGAGAATGTAAAAAGGCTAAACGAAAGCTTAAATATAAGCTAAGCCCGTAGGCTGAAAGTACAGTACAAGCCATGAAAGGCCATAAATAAAACTACAAAAGAAAAACTACATCATCTAAGCTGCCTTGTCTACGTCCTCCTCCTCTTCCTCCTCTTCCTCTCCCTCTAAAGCAGAACCAGAGTGAGTGGCAGCATAATCATCCCTGGCAGTCTGACCAGGTGGAGAAGTATGATCTAGATTGAAGATCCTGTCATCTTCCTCCATGTCGTCCTCTCCAGCCAAAGCTAACTCCAAAGGAGTAGGAGTGTAAGGGCTTGGAAAATCAGAAATGATGAGAGATCCAGGCATCTTCTCCAAAACAGCAGCAAGAGCGCCATCCCATCCCTTAGTATACTGAACTGGGAAGAGGAGCTCGTCATGCTTATTAATCAAGTCCTTGTACTCCGAGGAGTCAAGGTACTCGTCGATAAAGTCATCCTTGCCCTTCCTCAAAGAAACCAGCTCAGCCTGGGAGTCGGCTAACTCCTTCTCCTTCCTAGCCAGTGTGGCCTTCAGCGAGCCCACCTCCTCTTGGGACTTCTCAAACTTGCCTTGGTTGGCCTCAGAAGATGAGCGCCAAGACTTGGCTTGAAAGATAGCCCCTTGAAAGGCTAGGACACTTGCATCACGGGGGTCTTTCCCTCCCAAGCGAGCCCTTTTCATCCTTGTTGTTTCTCCATCTTGGGGCTCGTTGGTCTTGCTGATAAAGACCGCAGCTACAAAAAAGCACAAGGAAAGAAACAGTTGGTATAAGACAATCTTAAATAAATAAAGGAGAATATGAGGTGAGAATTACCCTTATCAGAAACGTTTGATAGTCCCAAGGACTTAAGCTGGAACTCATCCAGGAGCACCCAAGCCGTTGTAGCATAATCATCTTTTGTGAGCTCGGCATAGGCATGGGCCTCCTCATCATTCAAAATTATATTACTGGGACTACCATCTGAGACCCTACTGAAAGATCTGCGGAAAAGGGTACCCCAATCCCCTCCTTCCCAAACTAAATACATAAATTCATTTCTCCATTTTGGGTTATTATCGGGGATGGATTTTGGATGAAAAATGGGAGGAGTGAAAGGACGATGGTTGATATAAACCCAACCCAAGGTAACAGCAGAGCTATTTTTAAACTGGAATATTTTCCTAAATAAGGCAACAGAAAGAGGAAAATTGTTCTTCAAGCAAAGAACAATGAAACAAATAATGATTCTCCAGGCGTTTGGAGGAAGTTGGCAAGGGTTAATCCCAACATCAGCCAGAAGCCTGGGAATGAACTCATGAAAGGGAAACCTGAGTCCCGTAACAATGGCATCCTTATAAATGCATAGAGCATCAGGACGCCAATGGCAGGAACGGTCCCCTGGGCCGGCTGGGACTAACCTATAGGGGGACTTAATCCTATACATTTTATTATAGTCCCTAATCAAATCGATTTCGTGAAATTTATTGCTACAATCAAATGAATCTAAATGCGAAACAGAAGGATAATCATCACTACGTTCTAAAATCATATCTTGAAGAGACATATGAGAAGAACGAATGGTGATACCTCTCTTAGACGCTTGATTCATTTTCTGGAGACGTTGAGCAGTACGGTCAGACATAATCAAATCTTCAAAGAAATTCTCAGAAAATCTTCAAATCTTCAAGGAGAAATCCCAGAAAAATCTTCAAATCTTCAAATCTTCAAACTAGAACCCAGAAAATCTTCAAGGGATGAAGATTGAACCCAGAAAATCTTCAAGGGATGAAGATTGAACCCAAGAAATCTTCAAGGGAAGAAGATTAAACCCAGAAATTGAAGAAAACCACTAACAAAATCTTGCCGGAAATCGCCTTACTACGGAATAAAAAGAGAGAAAAGCTAAGAAGGCTAGAGAGAAATTTTTAGAAGGTTGAAAGTATGCAGTGAGGAATGAAATGGAAATCCCACTCTTTTATAATCGAAATGACTAGGAACCCAACCGGCTAAGGAAGGGCAACCGTCTATAGCCAGTCAAGGCCCATAAATCCATTTATGGATTATAATAATTTAAGCCCAAAATAATTTGGGTCTCAGGCAAATTCGAAGCCCAAAAAATAAGGCCCAATAAGGCCCAAGGCTGGAATAATTTAAGTCCAATTAAAAATTGGACTAGTTAAGGCCCAAGAAAAGAATGAAATTTGAAATATAGCCAAAGGCAAATCAGATATTTGAAGTCGAAAAGACATTAAATCAAAGTCGTACGACCGAGGTCGAAAACATATAGGAAAACGAAGTTGAATTCAACGACCTCGCTCCCAAATAAAGTCGAAAAATTAAAGATTTAGGATCGAAAAAACCCTAAATCGAGGTTGTAAGACCCAAGTAAAAAATACACACAAAATCGAGGTCTTATTCGTCGATCTTACACCAAAATAAGGCACAAAAGTTAGAAAAATGAGGTCGAAAAGACCCTTGATTGAGCTTGAACGCTCGAGGTCGAAAATGGCTCCGAAAGTGAGCTCGTATCAATCGACTTAGCACCGAAATGAGGTCGAAAAGACCCTTGATTGAGCTCGAAGCTACGAGGTCGAAAAAGACCCGTAGTTCGAGATCGTAGCAATCGACCTGGGACCAAAATCGAGGTCGAAAAGACCCTTGATCGAGGTCGAAGCCACGAGGTCGAAAAAGACCTGTAGTTCGAGGTCGAAACCATCGACCTGGGACTGAAATCGAGGTCGAAAAAAGAATGATCGAGGTCGAACGGTCCTGGTCGAAAATGACTAGGAATTTGAGGTCGAATCCTTCGACCTTGGACCATTCCTGGTCGAATTCCTGGTCGAAAAAGACTTGATTCCTGGTCGAATTACTGGTCGAAAACGACCTATTTTGAGGTCGAAAATACCCTAAAAATAGAAAATTTTGGGGAAAACACGCTATAACTTCTACAAAAACCCCAAGGAGATTTTTTCCAGAAGTTGGGGGGCAAATGATATGGTCAGAAAAGTAATTATAGAAATATAATTGACAAGTCAATGGAAAGGCTGATATTTAAGGCCCGACACCCTAATTATTCATTAATTTCGTAATTAATGAATAGGGAAAATATACGGCTCATGAAAAGAGTCCAAAATATGGTAAATTGGTCAGAGAAGGATCCAGAATCCCAATTAATGAGTCATAGACTTTATCAACAAGGAAAAGACTTATCCTGCAAGAAATACAATGTTTATCCAATATCAAAAAGGAGACTTATTCGCTAAGACTCCTAAACATACCATAAATACTAGGCTCCAGACGCCTATATAAGGTCCCTGATCCTACAATCAGAACTACATCTTTGGCTTGATTCTCAATAACGATTTGAGATACGTAGACATCTTGTGAGGACCTATTTAGTCTCGAAACACAAGTGCAACCATTAAAGCTCGAAGCTCATTAATCCTAGCAATTATTATACAAGTACGTTTTTTAATCCATAACAACAATATTACCATTACATATTTATTTTGCATGTGTTATGTTTAGAAGATAAGTTGTTTTAGTTAGAAATTGTAAAACAGATAATGTGTTTTAGCTGAAAAATGTAATCGGTTGTAAATGTGTAATAATATTACCATTTATATATATGTTACCTATTTTATTTTTATTTTTAGAAGATTAATTTGTTTAGTTAAAAAAATATATAAAGTAGGTAATGTGTTTTAGCTGAAAAAAACGGGTTATAAATAAATTGTTTATAGATAGGCCCGACCCAAATTATAGATAGGCCTGACCCAAATACCGACTGATTGACCAATCAAAACTTTTAATGTTTTGTTTTTGATAATATAGTATTAATTTCAAATTTACAGTACTTCTATCTCATGACTTGCCTTTTATTAATAGTAATAAATATTAATTTTTAATTATAACCAACAAATATAATTAACACTTTCCATTCTCTATTTATATTCGATTAATATTTTATATTATTTTAACTGATCAATATATCTAACATGGTCAGATATGCTTTTTAAGTACTAAATATTGAAATGAGCCACCTGTAACAGATAATTACTCGTCTTTAGGTCTGTTTGGGATTGCTGTTAAAAATTGATGTGCTGTTAAAAAAAGTGCTGTTAAAATAAGTGATGTTGTGAAAATCAGATAATTGTTTGATAATATTTTTGATATGTGCATGTTTTGGTGTATAATATAAAAAATTAATGTTTTTGGTGAGTTTTGATGTTAAAACCAGTAGCTGCTTCCCGCAAAAGCTGAAAAACAGTTTTTTTTTTAAAAGCATGGGGGGACATGCTTTCTCTAAAAGTAGCTTTTCAGCCAAAAGCGCTTTTCAGCCAAAAGCGCTTTTCAAAAAAGCAGCTTTTAAATTTTACCAAACACTTTTTTAGCTACTTTTCAGGAAAAAGCTGTTGTTGCTGTCTGCAACAGCAATGCCAAACGGAGCCTTTGTTTTGCAGGGCAACACAACATCTCAATAAACTTGTCAGGTAAACATAGTCGCTTATTTGTTTATTTCATCCGCGGCGACCAACTCTTGGGTAAGAAATTTATTAGTATTCTATCTGATATAAACCCTACAGTCGTTAGCTATCGGGAAGATAGGAAAAGAGAGCTTCGTGGTTGAGAAACCTGAAAGTCTTTATTTTTGACAGTAGATCCGCCTTACATTTTTGACAAACAATGCAAGTCTTTATAAATGCAATAATCGATTGTTTGAATTTTGGCTAGTAGAATAACGTGGTGATGCGTTTGACAGTGACATCAATACCAGAGTGACCCCCATGTGGTGAAGAATGCATCCAAGTCATGATAGCATCTTTCAGCGCTTGACTGTCTCCCACCACTAACCTCCCTTTTCTTGTAAGTTGACCATTTTTCCACTTGTAATCAGCATGAGAGTTGACATTGATATGTAACTCCTTGATAATTAATTACAAAGCAGCATCTTCAGTCCATTGCTGCTGTAACTTTGACATTAAATCTGATTGCACCGAAGAGACAACTATTGTGAATAATTGAGTATGTGGGAGCCTTGAGAGAGCATCCACCACTTTGTTCTCAGCCCCTTTCTTGTACTCTATAGTAAAATCAAACCCGGCTAACTTGGAGAGCCATTTTTGTTGAAAAGGAGTGGCTAATTTGTGATCTAAGATATATTTCAAGCTATGTTGATATGTCCTTATAACAAAAGCCTTAGCCATGAGATAGTGTTGCCACTTCTTAATTGCATAAACCACTGCAAGCAACTCTCTCTCATAGGCTGACAGCAGTGCATTCCTTGGAGAAAAAGCTTGACTAATGAATGCAATGGGATGTCCCCGTTGCATTAACACTGCCCCCATGCAACTTGCAGACGCATAAGTTTCAAAAGGGCTCACTAAAGTTTGGCAAGGCCAAGACTGGAGGTTGTCCCATTGTATTTTTTAATTTCTGGAATGCTTCATTTGCTTCGACAGTCCAGGTAAAAGCATCTTTATGTAGCAGATTGGTGAGTGGTTTACAGAGAATTCCATAGCCTTGTATGAATCTGCGATAGTACCCTGTAAGGCCCAAGAAGCCCCTCAGTTGCTTCACCGTCTGAGGCACTGACCACTCGTTGATGGCTTTGATTTTGTCAGGTTCTGTCTGTACCCCTTTATCGGATATAATGTGCCCCAGATAATGCACTTGATTTACGCCAAAAGAGCACTTCTTTAGATTAGCATGGAGCGAGTGATGTTGCATCAGCTTCAAGACCTCTTCCAACAGTAACATGTGATCCTCCCATGACTTTCTATAGACTAATATATCGTCAAAGAACACTAATACTCCCTTCCTAAATAAAGGTTTAAAAACAGAATTCATGAGAGCTTGAAAGGTATATGGTGCGTTCGTTAACCCAAATGGCATCACAAGATATTCAAAGTGCCCGAAATGTGTTTTAAATGCAGTCTTATATATATATCATTTGGGTGCATTTTAACTTGGTGATAACCGGACTTCAAGTCTATCTTAGAAAAAAATTTGGTACCTTGTAGCTCATCCAATAGCTCTTCAATGATCGGGATGGGGAATTTATCTTTGACTGTTGCTTTGTTGAGATTTTTTTAATCCACACGCATCCGCCAACCCCCGTCCTTCTTCTTTACTAGCACAATTGGGGCTACAAAAGGGCTGTTGCTAGGTCTGATTATGCCCTGTTCCAAGAGTTCTTGTACCATATCTTCAATAATAGTTTTCTGCAAAGCTGGGTACCTGTATGGTCGCATACTAACTGCATTAGTGCCTTCTTTTAAAGGCATTCGATGATTAAAATGGTCTCTACTAGGGGGCAAGCCCTGGGGCTCTTGAAAGACCCCATCATATTTCTGCAGCACAACATTAAGATCCTTGTTCTGCACCTATGGTTCTGCGAGTAGGGTAGACAATTGAGGGCTTTTACCCACTTGATCTAAGGAATGAGTTGTAACATAGATAGCTCCCCTGTAACGTTAACTAGCTTGTCTAGTTTTTGAGATCGTATGTTCCTTAATTTCTTTATCGTAGAGCCCCTCAATTTCACCTTTGTTCCATTATACGTAAATTGCATTGTAAGATACTGAAAATCCCACAATACGGGGCTTAACTGAGTGAACCATTGAATTCCTAGCACCAAGTCACTCCCAGAAAGAGGTAATAACAAAACATCAGCTGCAAATTCGATCCCTTGCATTCGCCAAGTGAAACCTTTAATCATGCTGTCACATTTAAGCTGTCCCCCGTCTGCAACTTTTACCCACCTAGGAGTGATAGGTTCCACCTTACAATCCAACCGTAAAGCCCTTCCAGTGTCAATAAAATTGTGGGTACTGCCACTATCTAACAACAGGTGAAGCTCCTTCTTCCCATGATACCCACTAACCCTCATGGTCTGAAATGAAGTAATTCCATCCATGGCTTGGACAGAAATGTGCGCACACTGGTTCTCTGTTGCATCTTCCCCTTCTGTGATGCACTCTGGTTCTGGTTCGCCTTCATCATCATCCTCCATCTCAATGCGATACAACTGTGGCTTCTTTCCTTTACACTTATGGCCATGCACATACCGTTCATCACACCAAAAACACAAATTCTTTGCTCTCTGGTCATTGAACTCAGCAAGAGTTAATGTCCTTCTGTTGGGATTCTGCCCCATGGTTTGAGTAGGCTTATTGTAGGTGTTCACGGGTCCTTTGATAGCAGGTGTGGGTAATAATAGAGCCTTATTGCTTGTTTTGTTCTTCTTAGCCTTCTGGGCAGCCTCTTGCAACTTTAAAAGACACAAGGCGTGCTGGACTGATTTGGGAGAAAACATCCTCATAGCTAATTGAACTTCATCATCTAGTGCACCCAAATAGCAGCTAAGCATGCACTCTTCGGAAAGTTGTAGCCTGCTAGCTAATGCATCAAAAGAGTCATGATACTCCTGGACAGTACCCACTTGCTTCAAAGCTTTTAATTCAGCCATATGATCATCATATAACTCACCAAAACGTAGAGTAATCTCCTCAGTATACTTAGTCCAGTTTGGTAAAATATTGTTACACTTTTTCATAAAATTTTGATGCTATAACAGGGCTTTGCCTTCCAAATGAATAGCAGCCAATCTAACTCGTTGTGCATCATCTATCTCATCCAATTGAAAAAATTGATTACACTTATACAATCAAGATCTTAAGTCAGTGCCGTCAAACTTTGGGAAGTCCACCTTAGTCATTCTAGATGCAAAACTATGGGGTCGTGGATGAAAATCATTAGATCTATGTGTGTTATCATTATTTGTGCTTCCTCTAGATGACTCATTAGTACGACCCTTTTGGGACACTAGTTTACTGATTTGCATAGATAACCCTACGATTAGTTCATTCAAAGCAACAATAGATTTCACATTTTGAGCAATGTTTTGACAATTATCATGACATGACTTTACTAAACGTTGGTTTTTTTCGTGTAAAAGGGCTCGAACTGATACCTCAAGGCGATGCAGATCAGTCTGAGAACCCGCAAGAGATCCAGCTTCTTCAGTTGCATACGTAGAACGATTGTTGCATCCTTATGCCATGAATTATGCCATGAATCTAAGGAAGGAGTAGCTCTGATACCAGTGATACAGTACATAACTAGATATATCTAAGGACAGAAAAATGATGTAAATAGAATATTTGATTACTGAAACACGATTGATTCCAGGAAGCTAGCAGACATGAATAACAGCTTCGAAGATATCAATTACTGAATACAAAAGAGTGACAAAGAGAGAACAATGTTATCCAACCTACCCTACTTGCTCTCTCTCTCTCAGATTAAATACTAACAAGTAAGACAAAGGATAATTGAAATGAAATGCAAATGTAAATTCTATGACCCATGATTCATTGCCACGTGGTCTCTTGTGATTTACTTCCCATTTGCAGATGGTCCCTATTGTATAACAACCTTTTCCTCCAAATCCTTCCTTGCCATCTCATCATTCCCTTACCCCCACCTTGTATCTACCTGGCTCTATTCCACCTTATGTCCCCACTTCCTTAGCTCTTTCCATGTGGATTGTATCAGTAATTTGTGATTGTTTGTAAAGTTTGGATCTAAGGACAAGTTAGTTACCGTTTACTGTTTATCTAATGAATTTCGTGTATTTGTAGGTTGATTCTTTGATACAAGATTGATTGTGACCAAAAGCTATTTGGTGTAATTTTTTAACCTGTCTTTGTAGTTTAGGAAGGAGTTTATTGCTATTAACCTGTTTTCTATCTACATTATTTATAGATCACGGGTTTCTATTTTTATTTCTTCTTCGTGATTTGAGGTTTTATTAATGTTTTGATTTGTTGGAAAAAAGACTTTAGATTGATAGCATAAACGAGTGCTGTATTGGGTTTAGCATGCCCAGTACATCTCGAGCCTGATTTAGGGTAATTTGGTTTCCTGGGAAACAAATTCTGTTTAGTAATGTAAAATCATCAAATTACAATATCTGGATAAATTACAAGCTAACAAGTCCTGTATATGGGGACTATTTCCTATTTAAACTCCAAAAGGTTATAAATATCAAATACAACTACCTAATTGGCTTCCAGATTCTCACTCTGCTAACTAGAAGTTGTTCATTTTCTGCCCTCCCCTGCACTTACAGCCCTTTATATACAGCTAAATGAAGTATGAACGTGTCTATGGTCTAAGAAGCTAACTTATTTTGAGGGCGTTTGGTTCATGGTTGATGAGCCTGGTTAACGGGAATCGGAAACTCAAACCCATATATTGTTGTTTGGATTGGCAATTTGATGTTTGGGATCGGGAACATCATTCCCATTAGATTGGTAAATCATACCCTCCCTCCCCTTTGGGATACCATATCATTCCCATTCCCATACTTCTCATTCTCATTCCTGATTCCGATTCCCATTAACGATTCAATTAAACGTGTTCTTTGTCGTTATAAATTTAAGTTTTCTGAATTATGTACTCACGGTTATACACAATGGGTGATGCTGAAGATACTCGAACTCAGGTGACGCTTCAAGATATCCACTAAATGTTTTGAATGATTCTCTATGCCATTTATTAACAAATTATTATAATTATGATAATCAACTGCATATTTAGGTATTCCTGTACAGAGACAGATACAGTATCAAGATATACTTATCTTCTTCATTCTCCTGTCTCTAATTAACCAAAATACCTGTCTTGGCAGAGAATGATCACGCTGATGACGGCAGATGGCGGTTCACTTGGGGTGACAGAGACGATGGCTCTCCAGTTGCACATAGCCGGGGACGCCATCAAAAATGACTCAGCGGGGAATCCCATTTACGCTCTTCCGTTAACAAAGAATATCACTACCATGGTTATCAGCTTTTGCAAAAATAACAATGCTGAATTTGTCAAAGAAGTTGATCCATTAACTCTCTTTGATCTCATTGAGGTTTTTATTTTCTACCTACCCAGGTTCCTCAACATTGTTATTTGCTGTGTTGTTTATACATGCTTGGCTTTCTATGTACATGCTTGTTTTTATATGTCATGATGTGTTGCACATCTGAATATGTTCTGTCATAATAATTTGTTTATCAAGTGTTCCATTTATTAAGATTATCTATGTTGTTTTCGGAATATTTTTCATTCAAACTCTATTCATTTTCTTCTTGACACTTTCTGATTGAATTATGATTGCTGTGTGTATTAGTTCTAGATACAGAAGAATATCGATGATATGTCAGAAATGATTGCCACAAAGTTGCAGTATGGTTGACTAGATCAATTGCATGTTCTGAAAGCCTTGGGATTCCTAGGGTTGAATTGATGTTATTTTTTGTAATTCCAGGCAGCACACCACTTTCAGATTACGGTTCTAATGGATTTGGCATGTCAGACATTGGTGAGCAAGATCAAGAGACTAACTGATTTCAAGGAACAGTTTATAACTAACCAAAACTATGACTGGAGTTCCAGTGGGAAACATTCCAAATGGTATATCAATAAATTTTAATAATTTGATGTTTTATACGTAAAGGTGTTCAAATAGTCATGAAATTTTTAATAATTTGCTGTTTTTAAGGGCATATTCTTACAGAGACCGCATAATAAGACAACGTGGAAAGGAAACATTGATCCAGAAATCGAATTTTGTGGGTGTCAACCGTTCTCCTTTTGTTAACAGTTTGCTGGAGTTCATCAAGAGAAGGGTCAGTATTGGTTATATAATATATTAATTAATAATAGTCTTTAGTTATATTGCGGTTAGGATTAAAATTTTGCTCTCTTTTTTAGCTAAACTAGATCTTCCGCTAAGTCTTCATCTTTACAATTATATACATAACCATGAAATTGTGGGTTTATATGATTTTTCTTGTGTCAAGATATAACTAGCCAACTTCACACTGAAAGGTATTAGGCCTTCCTAGAAAGACGGGGCTACAAATATCATTGAATAATTGAACTCCCACATTTCATCTTAGTTATACTCATCACCTGATAAACAATTTATAGACATGCAGAAATAAGAATCTGAACTATACAAGTCTGGAGTATACAAGTCCAGAATTGATTCCTTGGATGCAACAGCCACATTAATTGGTTCACCTATGTTGTGTAAGTTATAACTCACCTATCAGGTTATGTTGTTATGAACCAATCTCACATCAAAGATGTATATACTTCCGGATAAATTTCACACCTATAGATGATATCGCATAATTGCAAATCAATACAAAAACTGATAGGTTGTCCATCTTCCCTGTTATGAATTTAGCGAGTCGGTTGAGGCCTTACCTTAAAGCGTGTAGATGACCAGAACTTATCCGATGATCTGAGCCAGGGATTCACAAAATCATTAGTGTTTCATCCCATCTTGCACATGATATTATTGTTCCTTTTTCCCTTTCTTTCTTTGTTTCCACTTGCAAGATATTTTTAATTTTGATTTTTAGTTTATTAAAATTTTCGACTAGTCTTTGCAACGACGCGTATCCTTATTGATTCATACTTAAAGTTACAACATTAACTTTGTTCAGTTCTTCTGATTGTAATACCCAGGAACATAACTAAACAGTCTTATTTAGTAACAATCTTGCTCGATAGTATCCTCCTCCTATGTAAATAACTTGTACTTCATTTAATTGATAACCTCTTAATATACATACAAATACCCCGACATAACATTTAAAACTATCGATAGTATATATCTAAAACTGTGTACTCGATAATACACTAATATTTACACTTCTGAAAACTATCGGTAGTTATCAATTAAACGAGTTGGGTTCTTACAGATTTCCTTTTAAACTTTTAGTTATTGTTTGAGTGGAGAATATTTGATTTATATATAAGCTCTCTTATGTATATTTTGATACTAAATTCCAGGATGAAATTTTCGATGGTACTGTTCGTGAGCTTTTAAAGTTCAAAAAAAAGGAAGAATGGGAAAATGAGGACCTTGATGACTTGTATATGATGATCAAGCCGTTGGAAGTTTCTATTTGTGGAGGTAAAAGATTGTCAGTATTTTTTTTTATCAGATTATGACTACGGTTAAAATATTGAGAAAATTTTGACAAACAGACCCAGCATTAGCTGCTCGTGTTAGAAAACGTGTTATTGAAATCCTTTTTAGATTCCTCGGGAAGGATTCTGTCTCGTGGGAAGAAGATTCCGCATTGCATGAAATTCAGGTTTGTTGTGTTCATGATCACTTCACGCATCGTCTTCAATTATAATGTTATTGGTAAACCAAGGACAAGTCTCTGAAACTATTTTACACTTGTATCACAGCGTTCAGTTCTTAGGATCCTCTCACATGTAAGGTTCGATCTACACTGCTCTTTTCAAGATACGGATGGAATTGTTATACTTCTGAATTATATGTCAACTATTCCTTCAAAACCATATACTGCAATGGTAAGCTTCACCAAATCAGTTACTCAGCTTCCCCATGTTGGTCAACCTGAATGCATGTGTAGCTAACTGGTAAATCAATCTAAATGTGTAGGCTGTGGCCGCATTGAAGAATATGGCTTGTGCTTTTCCCAAACTATTTAAATATATGGTCGACAAAGCTTTGAATGTGGTGGAGAAAATTGTCAAGATATGTGCCAACACTGAAATTGTAGGCAATGTAGCCAAGTTTATGGCAGCTATTTGTCGTGAAAAAGAACTTGAACTTTACAAGGTTATTTACTGTTTCCGTCTGTGTTTCCCTCTAAAACATTTTAGCAACCCAATGCATTCTTAGACAATTGTGAATTATTGGCAGAAAGATGTAGCTCTTAATATCTTGCAAACTCTCCTTCAAATGAACTTTATTAGTCAACAACCTATAGAGCAAGCATGCTATGCACTCCAGTATCTTACTTACGACGGAAAGCTGAAAATTGAAGGGGAAGCTTTTAATAAGCTTAGTGGAAGGCTTATATTTATCATCAGGTAATTAGTGGGTTGAATTTATCTTCTCTTGTTGGCCATATTCCGTTGCAATTCGTAGTTAATATCCATTATGTTTACTGGTGTTTCAGACAACAACGCGGGATTAAGGATCCTTCATTTCCAGGTTATGCACTCGGAGTAGTTGGAAATATTGCTAGATGGGCAACTTCTGACCAGATCAAGGTATGTGATTATTCAACCAATATTTTTTGTCGTAATACAATATACTAGCTTATAACCCGTGTCAAGCACGGACCGAGCATAAGTCGACATTAAAATATTAGTATCATTAAGTAGAACAAGTTGAGGCTTTTCTTTCTTCTGTTCTCCTCATCAATGTAACCCCTTTCTTCTTGTATATTCTTCTTCGCTTCCTCTTAAAGATAGGTCATTGAAGTCAAAGATAAGTTGTCGGAGATGAAGAGTCTATTTTCCAGATAGGGTTCGTGTACGAAACAGGCACTGCTGGGTTTTCCGGCGAGTCCAAGCATCACAAGTCACCGTACAACTCAATCCTATATATGCATATCTCTATGAGTTGTAATTGAATTATAAATAATTTGTGTACATGTTGGGTCATGGGTGTATATTGACTTTTAGTTTCATTTTCCACTTGTATCTGCATAACCTATATCGATATAATTAATATTATGTATATGATCTGCCTGCTTCCAAGGCGCTTCTTGCACCTAGGCTCTACAAGGGTGTCACGCTTGTTGTGCCTTAAAATTAAAATCTGGTAAAGGTTATAGTATTTGAACAGTTACGGAGTTATCAAGAATGGTGTTTGATTTTTCTCACATGCTTTTACAAATTTATCGTGCTAAACTTTGTGCAATGTTGGAAATTATCCATTTAGATGAAAGTCTGTGACTGGATATGCATAATTTGAAAGATGAAATTATTGCTATCACTGTTGAGTTTGTGAAATGTTTTGAGATCTGGTGGTGTTCCTCATGGTACATGTTTGTTTATGGGGTGTATGCATTGGTCTCTAATTATAAGCTATACCTTATTTCAGATTTTGACTTCAGAGTTGATGCTTCTGGAATGTCTTGGGAGTGTTTTCTTGTGTACTTCTAAGAAGATCAAGAAGGAAGCTTGCCAAATAATTTCAAACATGGCTGCTAATGGGGGAATATCAATAGAAGTTTGTTTTAAATTTTATCAGTGACTGCATTTTGTTGAGACTTATCTACAAATGCACATATTGTAGTTGCAGCTATCTAATCTTGTAAATGAAATTTACAGGATATGTATACTACCAAGTTGATAGCGCCTCTCTGTGATTTGCTTGAAGAGGAAGGGTTTGATGTGAAAATGGAGGCAGCATGGGCAATATTTAATGGCATATGTGGTTTTCAAATCTCCCCAGAGAACGACAACTTTTCTAGAGAATAACTGACCAGTACGCGAGCAAATTATATGAAACTGTAGCCTTGCAGTACTATAGTTACAGTTCAACTTTTTAATGCTAAATTGATGAACTTGGATTTTAGACACTTGCTGCAGCTGTATTTCATCAAAAGAGAACTAAGAATTGATTTTATTTCTTTGCCAGTGAATGTTGATTTTTTGATCAATTTGCTAGTGAATGTTGATTTTCTAATATATATGAAACTATGGATTTTCTAATATGGCAATGGGATATAGCATTGTTGAGGGAGAACTCAAGTTCAAGTGTTATTCGCTGTCATAGAATACATCCCAATCGACTTTTACCTTGAAATTTTTCTTCTCATCCACCTCGGTTTTATCCCCTAATTTAAGACAAGGAAATTCCATATGGGTTGTGTGATTATTCCCATCAACATGCAGCGATATGTCTATATATAAATGTGATTTAAAAGGGACAGCTACATGGGACCTGGACAACGGAACTACACCATCAGCTCCTACTGATATTGATTTACGATGCTCCTTGAGAAAGAGAATACTTGTACACATTCGTATATCCAATTTGTTGTTGCTGGCAGCAACTACTCCATAAACATCACAAGCAGACTTGTTGGATACATTGGACAACAGTGTAACCTCCACTTTGGCCACCATGGCATGAGGGTAGAACCCCATGAGAAGAACAATCCGTCCAGTATTATCCATCGAACTAAGGTTTATTGGCTTGAAACAAGCATCTCTCAGATCGTTATCATACCAGCCAGATATTTGATCGTTTATTAAGCCCTTGTAGTCACCACCAAATATATCAAACTGCAAGGCGACAGAATCACTATCATAGCGGATGGGACCTTTGGCCATGACAGCAATTTCATCGCCGTGCTTAATTGATTCCATATCCTCTTTCACCATCTGTACCTTGTATATGTAGCGCAAGCCCGAAGGAGAATGCAACTTGATCCACCCTAGCTGATTTGGGGGTTCTACCTCATCTCCACCTTGATAGATAATGGCAAAAACTTCCCACATGGGGTTGGGTTTTTTACATACCTTTATAATATCATCCTTAGTGAGTGTAAGCAATGTCTATGAATAAATACATATATATATATAATAAAAATTCAACTTGATCATAGAAGGGGAATGAGTTTTATATATTTACTACACTTGATACTATCATCGGGCAGGGGTCATAATAACACAAACTTAAGATTAATACAAGTGTACCCAACCCACTCAGAAGGCAAGATATATCTACATGGTGATAACACAACAGTCATTTGCGTAAAAAGCTAGCCTCAACAAAAAAGCTGAATACATAATTATATATATAAACATGCAGGATAAATCACAAACCATATCCTAACAAAATGAATGAAAATATATGTGTGATAGAAAATTATAAGAGAGAGAGGGTAGATACCTCCCAGTCTTCCCCCTCGTCATCATCATCAGATTCTTCCTCATCTGCCGCCTCCTTATCAGCCATCTCCTCATCTGCCGCCTTGTTTTCAGACATCGCCTCATCTGCCCTCTTTAAATCTGCCACAGCCGCCATGCAATCATTTAACACCTATTAAAACACGACATACGTATAATTACACATATATTTGATTCATTCATGAAATCTAGCCACTATGCTTACATTTTACAACTCAAATTGGTTGCTAACTTTTAGGTTTCTATTTTACTCATTCTCATCTTCATCTTTTATTGGGCTTTTTCCTAGGCCTGCGTAAATGTTATGATTTGCATACGTGAGGGACTTGTAAAGAAAGTCTTGCGTATTGCAGGTGAGGCGATGACTAAATTATGGGATACTTTTTAAGTTTTCAATTTTTAATAAATAAACCTGTTGAAAAAGTCGCGCTTCACGGAGGCGTAATAATTTTTTTTAAAAACTTCCTTCCATGAAACACGCTTTCCTTTTTAATATCAAAATCTCAAATTTAATATATTGTATATTAATTTTTATGTTACCATACTCCTTTGACCTTTCTAATGAGACACTCTTTCGTTGAAAAAACACCTATATAACTTTACATATTCTACTTGAAGTTATGTATTACAAACGATAATTCTACTTTCAATAGAACTTTTAATTGCAAGTACTTCTTTTATATCCGAACTCTTCTCCTCTATAAATCGAAACACCTATTTTACTTCAAATAGAAGTATAGAACTTTGCAAGTACTTCTTATATATTTGAACTCTTCCCATCTACAAATTCAAACACTTACTCTACTTCAAATAAAACTTTTAATTATATGTGTTCGCTATAAATTCGAACTCTTCTCCTCAATAAATTCGAACATATATTCTACTTCTAATATGTTAAAGGATATTTTTTTATTTATCAGTATTTAAAATTCTAAAATTCTAGAAAATTAGAAAAATAGATTGAGACGATCTTAGGGGCGCCACCTAATCTTCAGTGTATCCTCTTATATATATATATACTAGCTTAAAACCCGTGCGATACACGGATTATTATTAATAATTATTATTTTTATTATTTATGTTTTAATATTCTATTAATCTACATTTGCTAAAAAAAAATAAGTAGGCGTGTTAAACTTTTTTAAATAATTAAAAGTATTAAATTAGATTTTAAAATAAATTAACAACTGTTTGCCCGTGATATTTTTGAAAAAGGAGGGGTTTTAGTAAGAAAAAATAGAAAAAGTAACATATTTTGGCTGAAAAGGTAAGTGCCCATAATTAAAAGTATTTAAATAGGCTTCACAATAAATAAATAAGGATTTGTCCGAAATATTTTTGGAAAATGAGGGGTTTAGTAAAGAAAAATCAGAAAGAGTAACATGTTTTAGTTGAAAAAGATAATTTTCCGTGATTTTTTTAGAAAAAGAGAAGATTTTGTTAGAAAAGATAATGTTTTTTTAGATAAAAAGGTAGTTGGTTATAAAAATGTAATTATTTAATAATAATTTTTTTAGAAAATGAAAAAATAGAAAAAGTAACATAATTAAAATTATTAAAATAAATTTTAAAATAAATAAGTAATGGTTTGCCCGTGATATTTTTGGAAAATGAGGGGTTTTAGTAAGGAAAAATAGAAAAAATAACATGTTTTTGTTTAAAAAGATAATCGCTCTTGTTTTTTTTAGAAAAATAGAGGATTTTGTAAGAAAAAATAAATAAAAAAAGGTAATATATTTTAGCTGAAAAGGTAATTGGTTATAAATAATGTTATTATTTAGTGATAGTTTTTTTAAAAAAAAATAAGTAAGAGTAATTAAGTAAAATCACTAAATACCGACCGTCCGTCTATCCGACTACCAAACTTTTAATGTTTCGTCTTTAATAATATAGCTTAAAACCCGCACGATGCACAAGTTGTTTTTATAATTGTTAATTTTATTATTTATTATTTATATTTTATTAATTGCATTTATTAAAAAAAATAAGTAGGTGTGTTAAACATTTTAAAATAATTAAAAGTATTAGAATGAATTTTAAAATAAATAATTAACGGTTTGTCCGTGATATTTTGGAAAAAGAGGGGTTTTAGTAATAAAAATAGAAAGTAACATGTTTTCGTTGAATTTTAAAATATAAAAGTAACAATTTGCCCGTGATATTTTTGAAAAAAGAGGGAGTTTAGTAAAAAAAAATAGAAAATGTGACATGTTTTAGTTGAAAAAGGTAATTGTCAATTAAAAGTATTAAAATTGATTTAAAGTAAATATGTAAGGGTTTTCTGGTGATATATTTTAAAAATGAAGGATTTTAGCAAAAGAAATAGAAAAAGTAACATGTTTTAGCTGAAAAGAAAATTGCCCCTGAGTTTTTTAGAAAAAAATGGTAATATAATTTAATTGAAAGGGTAACTGATTATAATAATTAAATAAACAATTAAATAAGGCAAATATTGTAACACCCCAGTCCCACATCGAGGAGATTTGGGACTTCTGTTCAGTTTATAAGGCAAAGTACTACTACTAATTAGCACCAACAAAATCATGATATTTTGGGGGCCTGTGGTGGGCTTGTCGTTACCCAAGTTGGCTGCGTTTGGGCCAGTAGGCTTCGGCTTATTCGGACTCGGAATCGGGACTTGACCCGATTTTCGAAAAAGGCTCGGGATTTGACCCGGGTTGTCACATATGGTATCAGAGCCGACTCTCGAAAGCTTGATTCGTTGAGTTGCCGGAGGTGGGGACACGAAGGCTGGTGGTATTATCCCACAATGGACAGAGGTCCGGAGGTGGGGACACGAAGCCAGCCGGTATTATCCCACAATGGCTAGGGAGGAACGATCTTGGAACCTATGGGCTATCCGTTCAGGCTTGACGAGGACGTCAAGAGTTTAAGTGGGGGAGTTTGTAACACCTCAGTCCCACATCGAGGAGATTTGGGACTTCTGTTCAGTTTATAAGGCAAAGTACTACTACTAATTAGCACCAACAAAATCATGATATTTTGGGGGCCTGTGGTGGGCTTGTCGTTACCCAAGTTGGCTGCGTTTGGGCCAGTAGGCTTCGGCTTATTCGGACTCGGAATCGGGACTTGACCCGATTTTCGAAAAAGGCTCGGGATTTGACCCGGGTTGTCACAAATATCGTATCAAAAAACAGGTACAAAAAAACAGGTACCAAAACTTTCAATGTTTCGTTCTTGATAATATAATATAGATAGGGAGATATATATATATTCATAATATTAGTATTTTATACTACTAAATATAATAGCCCGTGATATTTTTAAGATTTTAGTTAAGATAAATATTAGTTAGAAAATATAAAAAAGAATATATGTTTTGGAAAAAAAAAAGCTAATCGGTTAGTCATTAGAATTATAATATTATTATTTTATTTTATTAAATAGAACTATTCGTGATATTTTTGGAAAATTAGAGGTTTTATTTAAGAAAAATAGAAAAGTAGAAATTTTAGTTAGAAAATATAAAAAAGAATATACACTTTGGCTAAAAATGGTAATGAGTTATTTATTAGCAATTATAACCTTATTATGTTATTTTATTAAATGAAACTGAATGTTATATTTTTGAAAAATGAGATGTTTTAGTTAGAAAAAATAGAAAAGATATTCTATATACTAATTTTAAAATTTTATCTAACGGTTCTTAATGATTTGATCAAAAATATCTAACGGCTATGAATGGAGTGACCAGACTACAAAAACTTTCATGACCCGACTACAAAACTTTCAATGTTTCGTCTTTAATATAATAGTATATATATATATATTGATTAAACATAATAATGCATGCTTATTGGTTAATATATAATTTTATCTTCACTTACTATTTTTAGAAAAGTATAACAAATATTAATTTAAATATGTTTATAGTAAATGTTAATTTCAACTAGTTTATATCCTGTGCAATGCACCGGTTAATTATTAAAATTTTAAATTTATATATAGGATATAATCATACTATAAATATTAATTTTAGCATGTTATTGATGGTATTCGAATCTTGAAGTTTTGTGTAAGAATATTTAGTATTAAATCTAATTAATAAATTAGTGTACTGTTATTTTATAAACATTAATCTTAATATGTTATTGTCGGGGTTCGAATCTTGGACCTTTGAACAAAATAACTTTTAGTGTTACTTTTTGATATTTTACTAAAATTTTGGTTTATGTACCGTCAAACTAATAAGACACGTTGATTTTGAAATAGATAAATAAGAACTATTAATATTAAAAATTGTGTTTGATTGTTATTAGAATTATATTCAAATATCAAAGATCATAAGCACTATATTCAAATCATGAACAACTTCATTATTTGACTTACTAAGGTAACGAGGGTTTCTTAAATCATTGGTGTTGCCTTTTTCACATAAGAATGGAGAGTGTCCATTTAACTTAAACTTCCCATTAGATTTTTAGCTTGTAGCTAAACTTCCTACGGAATGGAAGATGTAGGGATTATTGCATATATCTCCACATTTTTTTCTTCTCTACTAGGGTGCATAACATTGTATGCATAAATGTTCATGTCACCAGGTGACATTCTTTTGTTGTAAGAGTTGTATATTTGAAAAATATACCAGCTCCTTTGATCTTTCACTGTTGCAGATTTTAGATTGTAACTGGTTAGGTGAGTTTAGGTTATCTCTTTGTAATGTTGCTAGGATAAATTCTTGATCTGGCCAAAACTCTTGGTCTTCCTTTGGTTCTTTATCATAGATCGGTTCCTTTTTGTAAGTTCCAAAACCTTTGCGGGATCTCTAATTTGTCCCATCTTCATTTGTATATCTGGAAACTCCTTCAACTCAACAGTAGTGTCATGTTGAAGTTCCTTGAAGTTAACTCATGTTCCTCATCTCCGAATCTAGCAGTAAATTGTTTGCAAAATTCAGACCACACAAAACTATTTTTTTCTACTGTACAGACTTGGAACCATTTCCTAGTTATACCTTATAAGTACATTCCAACAATTGCAACCTTCATATGATCTCCAACTTCAAACACTGTGAAATATTGTTCACAATTCTGAATCCATTCCGAAACTGTAGTTCCTTCTACAAATTTAGGAAAGCTAAGTTTTAGATAATGCAATGGTTCCAGTACTTCATTTGAAGATATCCTATTGTTGGCAAAAGTATTATCAAACTTGACTACTTTCCTTCTTTGAGCCTTTCTTCTCTGTAATATATATATCCATTTTTTGAGCAGCTAAGTCGATCAACTCCTCCAATTCCTGAAACCTCTTACTAGATTTATCCTTATAACACAAAAATTGTTGTGGTGCCTCTTGCGTAAGCTCATTAAAAGCTCCATCACTTTCTTCATCCACGATTTTATTACCAATTGCACAACAATACACAAGATACTTCTCATTTCCAATTCTCCACAACCAACTAACCTTCATCAGATTATCACACCACAACCAGAAGTATTAACTTCAGTTCTCCTTTGAATACACGAAGACCAAAACTAGTACCTCTAACAATACTCAAGTCACCCAATGGGGTCAATACTTCGAAACAACTTCTAATTTTAGAAATTACAACTAATTATCCTCACCACTTATAAGATCACACGACAAGATTGTATCCTAGTATTCACCACACAATTAACAAGCTGAACAAACTTGAGTTTTAATAGCACAACTGTTCACAACAACAACTCTCAACAGTTAGGCTCAAACTTCACCACTGAACTACACAACACTTCACCAAGTGAACTCAACAAAAACATATAGACACCTGAAATCTAACAATTCACGAAAATCTAACCAAATGTCAACAATTTCACAATAGATCTTTCTCATAGTCAATTTATCAAACACCTTATGTGCTTCCAGCACTTGTACTAGTCAATTATAAACAGTACTTCACTTCTTGAAAAACAACTTCAATCTTAATGCTTGCTTTCCAGTATACTTCCATCCAATTCAACAACACGCACAAAATTCAGCAAGTCACACAATTTATCTCACAAAATCACAACACAACAACCTTAAATCACTAAATTAACAACTCTAGATTACTGAGTCAACTTAGTAATATCACTATTTCTATGACTTTTGTGATTTTCTGTTACAATCAACACTTAAACAACTACATCAATTGAAAACGAACTACAACTAACAGAAATCAACATGATATCACAAAAATATAACCTTGTGTTAATCCCAAATGACCTAACAGAATTGTAGAAGGGGGGGTTGAATACAATTTTGATATTTCTTTAACTTGAAAATACTTTATAAAATTAAACTGAACTGAATAAATAAAAACACAAGATATAAATAATTCAGTTGGATTGTTTGATGATCCAACTGAAGTGTTTTTATTGCGGAAATAATCTGTGATACAAATGTACACAGCTGCTCAGTTACAAGGTTGTAGAGAAGAAAAATGCTCTCAAAGATAGCTAATACAAACTCTTTGTTTTTCTTCACGCTAATAAAGTAACTGCTACACTTGGTTATATAAACCCAAGTTTACAACCCTATTTTTGGCTACACTAATAGTACAATGAGTAACCGCCAATAGTTTGCTTTTCATCCCTTTGTCCAGTGGTCCTTGGAGATCCTTGCTTTTGACTTCATGCTTATTATGATCACTCCCAAGAGCCCAATTGGAAACTGGGATGTTTCCTTATTCCCCATGTCCATTTTAATGGTTTCCAATGCAAAGTACACTTCCACATCTCCTTTTTGATCTGTCAGGAACCTGTCACTATCACTTTGTCAATTGTATAGAAAAGCAATAATGATTCGTTGATGGCATAGAGATGTGTTTCGTTGATAGCTTTATTCTTTGTTTCGTTGATGAGCTTCCTTGTTTCGTTGATAGAGTAATCTTCATTCCGTTGACATGTCTTCACTTAGGCAAAATTACAAGGCACTAAATATTTACAATTAACCAACCTATTTTGCCTATCTAACCATTTAGTCAACATGACTTAGAAAACCTATCTAGTACTCAACAAACTGCATACCAAACTATGAAGTAATGTACAGTGCAATTGCTACATCACTCATTTCGTTGATGAGCTTCCTGTCAACGAAACACTGCAAAGCATGCTATTTCGTTGACAGTTACAAAATAACTTAATACAAAATCTACTAAGTGTTTTTATAATTATCATCAAGAACAACATATTCCTAACACCTTGTACCACAGATCTACGAAGAATAGTACTAAAACAGAGTATGTGGACTATTTTGTGGAAAACTTGAGACCTAGAGCTGTGATTACTGAGATGTTTGAACCGCACAACACATTTTCACCAGCACAACACAATCGAAGCAGTGATTGGATCAAATTTTGAGCTCCGATACCAATTTTTTACGAGTTGGTTAGTTCATGATCTGGGATGAGACTTTCTTTGGTGTTTTATGGTATTTAGAGTAGTGGAACATCTAATACAAGTAAAAGAACAGAGAAATACAGCAGTTTAGAGCAGTTTAGAGATAGAACTAGAGAGATTGGAGGCAGAAATGAGATTAGGGGATAGAACAAATAGTAACTTGCAAAGAAAGGTAGAAGTTTAGAGAGAGAAAGTGAGAGAATCAGTTATATAGAGAGAGTGTGGTGGAAAGGAAACATTACTTTTCATATATTTCAACATAACTGAATTACAAGGCTCTCACAAGTATTTATAGACATCAGAACTATAACTGTAACAGCCCGACTTTTCGGACTATTAAATCTAAATACAAAACTTAAATAAAGTGTTATACAATGACAATTACAGACGAAAGCGTGACAATGTTCCATACAAAGATAACTATTACAAAAGCGCATCTAACGATGACAAACCAAGCCAAACTAGTCAAAACCTAAGATCTTTGAACTCGAAAGCACATCCACTCGATCTTAACTCGAACCTGAAAATTGTAAGGAATGAGCCATACAGCCCAGCAAGAAACCAATCGATCCAACTAGTCGGGCAAATAAAATGTATACACATATACGATATTCAATACGATACAATATTATTACACGATAAATATTTTTCGATACACATATTCTTATTCTTATTCGGTACGATACGATACGATATCACATAACAATAATAACTCGAAACTCATAATTCATGCCACGATCACTATAATCCGGTGATAACGGTCCTAAATTTTCAGAAAACTGTCACTATAACCCGGTGACTCGGTCCTTATTCTTATTCGATATTTTCACAAACATGGCACAAATCAGAATTCCAAGACTATTGCTTTCACATAACACATATCGAAGAATACATATCACTTCAAAATATATCATCACTAAACCCAAGTTTATATAATAAAAACACACACACAACACATAGTTTCAAAAAATACTAGAAAGATCGATCGAAAACTTACCTCGACGCATCCTAGATCATGTACCCAATTCTGACCAGAAATGTTTTAACTCTTTTTGACCTTCTAAACGACGTTTTCTTGGAAAACTCAAAGGATGAAAGTTGTACAGAATGAAAAGACAATCATTCAATTCCGACTTACGATGAATTAACTACGAATTTTACAAGACTGTTGAACTGTTTGTATTTAAACCCTACAAATTTTGATATAAAACACGAGTAAGGAGAATAAGATGTTTATATAGCGTCGCAAAATCCTAACTCTAAACCTAATACTTACCCGTGTTCAAATCCGATCCAAACTTTAGGCCCATTAGTCTAATTTAATTTTAAATCCTATTCTTTTTCAAATTCTTTCATTATTATTAATCTAAAAATTACGGGATATTACAATAACTAACTTCTGAAAGGACATCAATGCCCTAATATAGCACTAACAGTAATATATGTCAATCCTGACAATTATACTTTGAGAAAACTTTTTCTTTTCTTGCTAATATACTTAACAAATGTTTTACATGAAACACACTACAAGAAAGTCCGGTTTTAGCGACGAAAATTTCCGTTGTCAAAAGCTAGATTCTGTTGGCAATCATGAATCACGACGGAATTGCCGACGGAAATATTTGTCCCAATAAACGTTGTAGGGAAATGGATAACGACGGAATTTGTTTTCCGTTGGCAATTTATCGACGGAATTGCAACCACATACCAACGACTTTTCACTGGTGTTGAGCACTTTGAGACTACTAAATGCCGACAAAATTGGCAACGGAAAATTTACCAACATATATTTCTGTCAGCAATTGCCAATGGAATCCGTCAACACTTGCCAACGACTTCGCAACAACCTATTTGCTAAAAATTAACTCAGCATGTTTTCTATTGTGCTTCCGTTGTGATCTATTTTAATTTTAAATTTATTTTGGAAAGCTGCTTTATACATTATTTGAATGATTTTTTACTTATCTTGTTGTAAAACCAAAACATACGCTACAATTCACATAATGAATGTAATATAGAAATGCAAGTCATTGTCCACGAAAACAGCCTTCCCTTTAGAAGGACAAGAACCATAGATTCATAAATTACAAGCAAGATTCAAGACTAATAATAAACTCAGTCCATATGTAATACAAGTGCGCGACAACATTAATAGTACATATTTAAGTCAAGACTCTAGGATTTTGGATCAACAAAATGAAATGATAATACGCATCACTCCTGATTCTCGAAATCACCCATCACTCCTGATTCTCGAAATCACTCATCCTGATATCCAGTAGTCCGCCAAATTGTAATGTGATAAATAATACTGGAACCGTAGAACCTGATATAAAAAAAAACAGACCATAACTTAGACCTTAATACCATTCAAGATAAAACTTTTTTCATTTTAGAACAATAATCAACTTACCTTGAATCCACCTACTTATTCTGACTATCAACCAACCTCGCAACTAGACTCTCCATCTCCCTCATTCGTTGCTTCATTTCATCCATCTCTTTAATTTGTTCTTTCATCTCTTGAAACTCGGTCTCTAGCTTCTGGTACTTCTGAGTGTTAGGTTCCAGGCTGCTGAAATGAGAGCTTGTGTTTCCATTTGGCTCATAAAAAATATCAACTGAGGTACTGATGAACCATCAACCGGCTTTGAACGCTCAACACGAAGAGTCTTAATATTCTCATGTATAGATTAAAATAAGTCAACTGATAATATTTGATAAAAACATTAAATATTATATAAACAATTTGACATATGCCAAAAAAAATGTAAAACAGTGCTAATAATATGGAATTATTAATTATAAAAAAAGTAACTTTTGTTATTAATCTGCTTGTATTTTTTTTTTGCTTGTGTACACTTTCAAGTTCCTTGCAGTTCCTTGTGTACCTGTCGAGGATTGTCCTGCACTTTCTCTAGCAATGTATGGCTCCCCATGTCGATTCCACACATAATAATCTTCAACAAATCCTTTTTTCAATAGATGCAATTTTACCGTTTGTGCATCCCAATTTCTTATAAATTTGCACTTAGTACACGAACAATTTATGTTCGTCCCATTGAAGGATGATGGTTGAGATATAACATGATTCATAAATTCTTCTAATCCAACAACAAAAAGCATCATTGAGAAGCCCCCTATTATCAGTTCTTTGATACATCCAAGACCGATTATTATCCATATTCGTATTATCTACGATCTACAAAAGATAAATTTTATCAAAAATAAACTAGGATTATCATAAATTAGATAAAATAAATCAAATGTTATAAACGAGTTAATTTAACTAGGCTTATCAACTTAAACATCTAATTATTTGCTTCAACCTAGGATAACAATGTCAACATCATAAAAAAATTCTCCACTAGCAAAACTAGCTAATAATCTAACATTTTAAGAATACACATGATTTACAAAAAAAAATGATGATACAAAACAATAGCATGCAATTAAAGTGTACATGATTTAATAAATGAAAATACTCTATAAAACAATAACATATAAATGGAACTAACCTTATAATTTGGAAAAGATTGTGTTGATTGGTGGAGTAAATTTTAGGATAAATTGAACTTGGTTGAAGATAGAAATGAAAAATGCAAGAAGAGAGAATATGGTTCGAACAAAAATGTGCAGAAGGAAGCTGTATTAAATTGCAACTGTCATTCCTGGCAACGGATTTAGCGACGGAATAAGCAACGGCTTAGCGACGGAAAATAAAATGGTTGACTTTTCTATTGTAACAGAATTCCGTCGCTATATCGTCGCAAAAACATTCTGTTGCTAAACCATTGGTACTGCTATCGTCACCAATCCGTTGTCATATTGCCGTTGCCAAAGCCGTCGGGACATTTGAGCGGGATAACTTGGCGCCTAAACTAGCTACAGATCTTTTCCGTTGTTAAATTCTGATACCAACTCGTTGCCAAACCGTTACTATAGGTTGGCGGGATGTCTTTGGCGCTAACATTAGCAACGGAATACTTCTGTCGCTAGAAGTCGTAGGTAATCCGTCAGTGTTGTGTTGGTGAGAATTTTGACTCTTTGTCAACAACTAGGCGTTGCTAATCCGTCGCTACTAAACAACGGAATAAGTTCCGTCGCGAAAGTCCGTCGCAATTAACGAGATTTCTTGTAGTGCACCTTCATTAACAAGCATGTTCCCCGAGTTTTTAAGAAGAGAAGAAAATATATTTTTTTAATTAAAAAGAAAAGAAATCTTGAATAAAATATAATGTCTTCCCAAGTTTTCTTACGAGAAATCTTGAATTTTTTCCGGGAAAATCTTCGAGAAATTTTTTACGAAAAATGTTTTCGGAGAAACTATTTTCCAATTTTATTATTTAAAGTAATTATAAAACTACTTTTCTTTTATACAGAAAGTGAAAATGACCTACCAGAGTATTAACAATTTAAGTTGATCAGTCCTGTCAAAAAATTTAAGTTATCACTTATCAGTATTCTACTTTTCTTACGAGGGAGATACAGTCAAAATCCGCGTGTTTCATTATCAGGCTAGCAGACATTATAGAGGCCCAATCATAGCAGATGAAAGACCAACAGCATCCTTTGTAAGTCTGGCCCAATTTTCTAATCATTATTTTCCCGGAAAGCAGAGTGCTAGTAGGAAAGCGGAGCATTTTTAATCTTTTATACAAAAAAATGAGCTATCGTATTCCTAATTAAAATCAACAAACATCGTGCTTTTCTTCGAGAATAAATATATATTTTTTTTTGAAGAAAAATAAGTTAGCTAAACCAGAACAAAACTCGAGTATCTACTAACTACTATTGTAACATGTTACATATATTTTCAACGACAATCAAAAGCTTAAGTTTTTTATATTTACTTTTTAAATTACAAAATTCACTAGCGAATTTTGTTAATTATTGGTTGGCCAAGCTTTAACTTGTACCCAATTCCACCACCGAACAACTTTGGAATTATTTTAAATTTTTCTAGTCGAAATCAATTTACAAACTCATCACACGGTTCTTGTCTACCTATTATTTCACTTGTCCTGTTTCTCGAAAAAAACACCGAATTCCATTCATCGGGGTCGAGCAGAACGGGAAGGATGTTAACTACGTAAGCTGACAATCTGTGAAATGATACGTATAAAGCTAAGTACTGGACTATCCAAAAAGCTGCACAGCCATGAAAACCGAAGGCGTTCTAAGAGAAAGAAGACAACTTGAAATGTCTTTTGGCCCATACATAATTTGTACAGATCGATAGAGAAGATGCATGGATTAAAAAAAGTGACTTTCTCAAATTCTGCTCCTCCATAACCCTTTCTTTGTCACCCTCAATCCTTCATATCCATGTAACCATATTCGGATCATAACCAAATCCAAAGTTGACATAAATACAAAATTATAAAGAAAAGGAATATGCGGAGTAATTTGGCATAATAGCCCATTTCGCAGGAGTGGGCTTCAACCGTCAGGGCAACAAGAAGATGAGAGAAGTTTGAAAGTGTTTGCGACTTTGTATATCCATGCATGAAGATAGATAAACGAGAATGCTTTATTAGACACGTGATGATAAAGCCTCCACATTATCTGCAAGTCTTACAGCTGTTACGGAAAAAAGTAATTTCATGCATTAATCTCAAAAATTTTACTCTACGGTTAATTTCTTCATGCTAGTTTCAAGTTCGAAGGAATCCCTTAATATCAAAACAGCTGATAATGAATCTTAATATCAAAACAGCTGATAATGGATCATTTTTTTGTAACATATCTATTTTATATATGAATAATAAACGCGAATCCATTACAAATTCCCGGCTCCTACAAGGAGAAAGTTCACTCTCGCAAAAAGCTTACTAACGAGTGGATTCTAACAAGCCCATTTGGAATAAGATGTCCGGAAATTTAAATATCTTGGCTGAGCTCGTGGCATGTGAGTATGGTCATATAATGCACGTAGCAACTAATAATTTGATTTGATGGACTAAGTCAAAGTCAGTTGATTCTGGTTTTGTTTTGTATTTCAGTTAATATTTCATTTTACAGGAACATTTTCAAATTTCAGATTAAATTTGGCTTTTGAAATTTACTTTAAGAGTATAATAGCACTGAGCTAGAGAGCCTTTTTAATTGGTAAATATTCATCTTTTCTGAAGCGAAAAGCCTTTAAATTTGTCTTTTCACGCGATATATCCTCCGTGATTGAAACTTGAAACCTAAAGTGAGTGAAGCGGACAGGGAAAGAAGAAGAAGTACAGAAGTCGTCTCATCGGCTGATCTGCAGCAGCACTGATATGATCTCCTTTTATATCTCATTACTAATTTCTCTAATTTTTTCCGTATACATATAGTTAATTGTCTACTTGTTATATAATAAGTTCCGAATTTCAAAATTATTGTGTTGTTAACAACAATTATGAATAAAATTTACTATACTAATAGCAAAGATCGAGCTGCACTGAAACACACATGGAACTGATCAATCCCCATTACAATAAATTACTAGTACATCATTTACGGATACATTAGCATCAAACATGAGCAGCTCTCCATAATTAAACTACGTAAAATACCAGAATCAGTATCCTCCAACCCTAATTAACTACATGCAAGTCTCACATAATCATAATCACTCACAAACTAAATTGAACTAGCTCTCTTCAAATACACACCAATACTGAAACTCTCTCCGGATAAAGGACCGTTCATCTCATATCTCTCACTTCGAACACATTACGATTTTTGACGACGATATCATACATGTGCATGGACTTAAACTTGTTAAAATCTTTCGGAAGAGAGATGAGATGGACAGTGGATCTTTTGTGGAACTGAAGTAGGTCAGGATCATCATAGTACCTTTCCCACCCAAGCATCATGAGCTTTCTTTCGAGAACTGCATAAGATGTTATGGCTTCATTAGATGACACATGGACTAGCATTTTGCGGTGGCGACTCCCGTCCAATGAGTCAGCCCCCGGGTTCTCTACAAGTCGAACAACACCATTCTTGAATACCCAAACGCCAGACATTTTTAGAAAGAAGAAGGAAAAATTAGAGAAGAGACAGTGTACAAAAGAAAGGATGGTGAGCTGAAGGTGGATAGACATGAATATTTATAGGGGCAGCTGTCGAAATTTTATAATGAATATAGTAAGCAGTATGAGATAATGCTCTGATGACATATCTCTACGTACACAGACATCCGGGTCATTGGGTCAGCGGTGGTACACGCCTACGTACACGGGGGCATAACCAGGCCAAGACTAATTCACAGTCCTTACTGACCTTCTTAAATCACTAGTACAAAATTAGATTTTTCTGTTTTTTGAAAGTTCTACAATTAATATAGTACAAAAATTGTAAATAAAATGTTAGCACTAATTCTTTTAGTTCAGTGCGAGTATCTTAAAATTTTGGTTCCGCCGCCCCGTGATGAATACTTGTGAGAGAAGAGAAGGCATAGGATTGGAAAGAATCGAACCTAATTTCTATCCAACTAATTAAGTCTTTTAAATAGTCGTCTGTGGGAATCTTAAATTGTTCTAAAGGAAAACAAATGAAATATGATTAGGTGTACTGCCGAAACTTTTTAGAAATGACCAGCAGAAAACTGACTTTGTGAGACTGTTCATCTCGCATGGGTAACTTTCATTGTGTTAAGCTGCAAACATCGTTTCAACAATCCATTTTAGATACAAGTTAGAAAAAACTACGTATATATGTTTGTGGACATGTGTAGTCAAAAGGTTTATAGCATGGACGGTCCTGAGATTTAGGAGTTGATATGGGCTAAAAATAAACCTAGATATGTAATTAATGATATATTAATTAGATCTAGTTCGGTCCAAGAATTAGGCCCGATAAAAGGCCCGAAACCCTAATCATTCATTAATTTCGTAATTAATGAATAGGGAAAATATACAGCTCATAAAAAGAGTCCAAATTATGGCAAATTGGTCAAAGAAGGATCCAGAATCCCAATTAAAGGCAATTAATGAGTCATAGCCTTTATCGACAAGGAAAAGACTTATCCTGCAAGCAATACAATGTTTATCCAATATCAAAAAGGAGACTTATTCGCTAAGACTCCTAAACATACCATAAATACTAGGCTCCAGACGCCTATATAAGGTCCCTGATCCTACAATCAGAACTACGTCTTTGGCTTGATTCTCAATTACGAATTGAGATACGTAGGCATCTTGTGAGGACCGATTTAGTCTCGAAACACAAGTGCAGCCATTAAAGCTCGAAGCTCATTAAACCTTAGCATTAATTACACAAGTACGTTTTTTATTCCACAACATTTGGCGCCGTCTGTGGGAAGACAACATCAACCATGGCAAACACGCGAAGAACAGCTCGGGATAATCAAACTCCTGATGATCGCCCTATCACCTCTGAGGCTGATCAGCCACCGCCGACTACTGGCGCTGAAGGGGCGAATATCCCCACCAACACTCAAGGACCGGAAATCCCGATTTCGGTTGAAGGGACGAATCCCCTACAAATGGTTATTCATGGATCTAATCCACAAGAGACCGTCCACCAGCAACCAATCACGACCTCCCCGCTGCTCATGAGTGCACCAAGGAGCCTTCAACTCCACACTACTGATCTCCCTCAATACGCAAATCAGGCTTTGGGGATGCCAGGCTATGGCATGCCCCCTCGCCCCACAGCGGGTGGTAGTGGAACTAATCCAATCTACCATGAGGCGTATGTGCCCCCTTACGTTCAAGGTCTGGGACCTCAGAATCAACAAACTCGCCAGATCTCTTTTCCAGATTACTCGGGTCCATACACCGAGGATGAGGGTTATACAACTGGGGACGATGTCGCTCCTAGAAGGAGACGTTCTTCGCAAACCAACCAGGATCAACCCCAAACTACTAAGGAGAAGCTTGCGGCCCATGAGGCAGAAGTCGCAAGGCTTAAGAAAGTATTGGCAGAACAGGAGGCCGCAAAGGCAAAAAATCAAACTGAAGGAATCCCAATTATCAATTTGGATCCACCATCAAGAAGAACCAAGAGGGCCGAAGCCCCAAGGGGTGATCCTAGCGTTCTGTTGCCCCTAGGAGATCCTGATGATCCTACACCACCGTTTACTCAAGACATCATGAAAACGGCTATATCCAGAAAGTTCAAGATGCCTTCGATTAAAGCCTATGATGGAACGGGAGATCCCGCTAATCATGTGAGAACCTTCTCCAATGCACTGCTGTTGCAGCCCGCTAATGATGCAGTCAAGTGTAGGGCGTTTCCCCAAACTCTTGCAGGTATGGCTCAACGTTGGTACAGCCGTCTACCTCCCAACTCTATTGGATCCTTCAAAGAGCTGAGTAAAGCTTTTATCAATCAATTTATAAGTGGAAGGGTGCATGAGAAAAGCTCTGCATCACTCATGGCAATACGTCAAGGAAAAAATGAGGCCTTAAGGGACTACATCAATCGATTCACTCGGGAGGCTTTGAAAGTCCCGGACTTATATGACAAAGTGGCTATGATAGCCCTGCAACAAGGAACCACTGATGACCACTTCAGGAGGTCGTTGGCTAAACATCCACCAGAAAGCATGTTGAAGCTCCAAGATAGAGCCGGGAAGTACATCAAGGCTGAGGAAAGCATGAGAAAGTATGAACCCACCACTGACGACAGTGGGAACTCAAAGAAAAGAAAAGAAATTCAGGAGTATGACGTCAAGGAAAAGTTTCCCAGAACATCAAAGAATTCTGACTCTCCACCCAAGAGAAATAACTTTGGGCCAAAATTCACAGAGTATGCAAGATTGAATACTCCCAGGAGTCAAATTCTGATGGAGATAGCCAAGGAAGAAGATCTTAAGTGGCCAAAACCAATGAGGGCTGACTTGTCCAAGCGGAACCAAAATCAATTTTGTCGGTTCCACAAAGAAGTTGGTCATGACACTGACGATTGTAGGCAACTGAAAGATGAGATCGAGTTTCTAATACGAAGAGGGAAACTCAGCAAGTTCACTAAGGATGGAAGCCAAGGGAGCCAAAGGGGGAACTATGAAAGAAAGGATTATGATAGAAGGGACAACGATCAAGATCGAAATCCCAAGCCCCGAGGGCCAGTGATCAACATGATATTTGGAGGACCAACTGCTGCTGGATCCTCCCGAAACTCAAGAAAAGCTTATGCCCGAGAGGTACTGATCAAATCAGTATGATCTTAGTTTTTTCTCAATTGTAATTTGTGCAAGCTGAATCTTATCCTTGTTATTGTGTAATTTAGGTTGAAAGCGAGTTATCGATCTCCAACGAAAGTGTATCAGAAACAGTTAAGTGGATCTCACATGGAGCACGCAGAATCGTGAACAAATACGATGTATATGACATCAATGGCTATACATTTCGTACAAAAATTCGTGATGGCAGAATTCACCAGAACAGTGGGGTTTGTGTAGAGGCAACTGAGATGCACATTTCTAAAGAAGTAGTAACCTATGGAAAGAACTTTTATTACGGGGTTCTACGAGAGATATGGGTACTAGATTATCATATTAAGAAAATTCCTCTTTTCATGTGCGACTGGGTTGACAGTAGAAATGGTGTCAAGCAAGATGGCTTGGGTTACACGTTGGTCGAACTTAACAGATTAGGCCACAAGGATGATCCGTTCATATTGGCCTCACAAGCACGACAGGTGTTTTATGTTAAAGACCAGCTGGATAAAAAAATGTCTATTGTCTTGATGACACCTCCTAAGAATTATAGAGATCTGTACGATGATGTCAATGAGGATTTCAGTACTGTAATTTTTCCTCACAATGATAATATATTACCACCTGTAGATCCACGTGACTTGGGTAATGAATCTCGTGATGATTACTTCAGACAGGACTGTAAGGGTATTATTATACGTAATGCTAACTGAATCCGGTAATTATTATCATTATGTTTGTCATTTTCCATGTTTTTTATGTAATGCTAAATTCTATTGTATGGTTAAATTCTATGCTCTGTTTGAATTCCTGTTTTTTTTCTCCAGGTGTGTGCAAAGAAAGAGACCTGATCATGATGTCGTCTTCAAATTCCTACAGCTCAAACCAAAATCGATGTGATCTGTGCTACTGTGGTCTTCCTGCCCGGATTAGAACATCAAACACACTTGACAACCCTGGAAGAAGATTTCGGGTGTGCCACAAATCAAGTTCATTGGTAAGCTGATGTCTATCAGTTTCATCTGTTAAATTTAATAAACAGCTTTTAATTTGAATTCCCTTTTCAAGTCTTCTGGACCCAAATGTTCGTTTTGGGAATGGATTGATCCTGAACCAGTTGGCATGAAGATCAAGATCCAGAAAGAAGTTGATGCTGTGAAGACTGACCTGCAAAACTGCATGTCAACAGTTGAAGATCTTCGAAAGGAGGTTCATGTCATACGTGGGAAGTTGTATAATGTTATCATTGTCTTGGTCATTTTCTTTGTTTTTTATTTGATGAAGAATTAATATGTAATGGTGAATTCTAATGTTGGTCGAATGACATGGATTAGTTGAATTGTTCTAGTTTTAAGCTTCATTATCAAGTTTTAAGCTCATCTGGTATGCAACTTGGATAAATCAAGTTTGTGTTTGTCATTTCTGGTTAATCTGCTATACCAATACTTCATGTCCAGTGGTCAAATATTTTGCCACACCCTAATGTAATAATGTGACAGATCAGTTGGAAATGAGGATCCTCAAAACAGAATGCTCTGTTCCTGAAAACAGAGTACTTTTTAGTCACACAATAATACAGTCACTAGTTTTTAGCTGCCTTAGCGAACAAAGATCTGACATAATGCAGAAAACTCTACTTTTTAGTCACATATAAAATGTAGTGACCATAGGTTATTTCACATTTAGCCACATCCCCGAAAATGACTGTGACCGTTTGGTAACATTTAGATACAGCAAAGAAGCGTCACTATTTTTTGTCACACTTCTATCTCTCAAGTATGACTATAAATGTTGGATTTGGTCAAAGTCAACAAAAAAAACTTGCTGTTTCATCTCTCACTTGTCACACTTTTATAAATTGTGACTAAATCTTCCAAAAAATGTGTCTTCGGTCACTCGAAAAACAATTGTGTGGCTAAAACTTGGGACGATGATCTTTAGCCACTCGTTTGTTCCAAAGTGTCACAGCCCTTACTGTACAAAAGAGTGACGAAAGCCCAAATTTGACGTAGTGTGACCGTTGTTGGAGAGGCACCGAAGCGTGCACGAACAGAAGTGTCAATAGGTTTTGATGATTCAGACTTGGAAGGGGTGAAGTTCCCCCACGATGATCCTCTTGTCATAGTACCTGTGATAGGCAATTCCGAAACAAAGAGAGTCTTAGTCGACAATGGAGCCTCAGTGGATATCTTGTTCCACGATGCTTTTATCAAGATGGGTTACACTGATTCTCAGTTGACGCCCTCAAATATGCCCATATATGGGTTTAATGGAGTGGAATCAAAGGTGGAAGGCACCATCCAACTCCCAATGACCATGGGGCAAGGAACGAATACATCCACTCAGATGCTAAACTTCATAGTTATAAAGGCAACCTCAACCTACAATGCGATCCTTGGAAGGACGGGTCTTCATGCGTTTAAGGCTGTTGCCTCATCTTACCATCTGAAACTCAAATTCCCCACGAGGAATGGGATTGGTGAAGAACGGGGAGATCAAAAGATGGCTAGAAGTTGTTATGTAGCCGCGTTGAGGCCTGATGGAGTTGGGGGGCAGGTTCTCCCCATTGAAGACATGGATACAAGTGATAATGAGGACCGAAGAGGGAAACCAGCCGAGGATTTAATCCCAGTTCCCTTAGTCCCGGATGAACCAGAGAAGGTGACTTATGTTGGGGCACTACTGCCCGAACCATTGAAAGGCAAACTCGCATCTTTTCTTCAAGAGAACAATGACGTTTTTGCTTGGACAGCGGCTGACATGCCAGGGATTGATCCCCAATTAATATCTCACAAATTGAATGTGGATCCGGAAAGGAAGGCTGTGAAACAAAAGAAAAGAAGTTTTGCTCCAGAGAGGCTTGAAGCCATTAAGCAAGAAGTGAATAAGCTTTTGGAAGCTGGGTTTATTGAGGAAATCCAATTCCCGGAATGGTTAGCTAACCCTGTGATGGTCAAAAAAGCTAACGGGAAGTGGAGAATGTGCGTCGACTTCACCGACTTGAATGATGCATGTCCTAAGGATTGTTTCCCCTTACCTAGGATTGATGCCTTGATAGATGCCACTGCTGGGCACGAGATGCTAAGTTTCATGGATGGCTTCAGCGGATATAATCAAATCAAGATGCACAAAGATGACATCGCCAAAGTGTCGTTCATCACTGACTTTGGTGTCTTCTGTTTCTTGGTCATGGCTTTTGGGCTTAAGAATGCTGGAGCAACCTATCAAAGGTTGGTGAACAAAATCTTTGAGCACCTGATTGGAAAAACCATGGAGGTCTACGTAGATGACATGTTAGTCAAGAGCCTTGATAAGGCCGATCACATTGAGCACCTCCGAGAGGCTTTTGAAGTACTAAGACACCACAAGATGATGCTGAATCCAGCCAAGTGTGCCTTTGGTGTAGGCTCGGGAAAGTTTTTAGGCCTGATGGTTTCCAAGAGAGGAATCGAGGCTAATCCCGACAAAATCAAAGCAATTCTAGACATGGAACCACCAAAGACTGTCAAGGATGTCCAGAAACTGACAGGAAGAGTGGCTGTTTTGGGAAGATTCATCTCCAAGTCTGGAGAGAAGTGTTTACCCTTCTTCAAAGCACTCAAAAAAGTGAAGAATTTTGAATGGACAACTGAAAGTCAAGAGGCCTTTGAGGCCCTGAAGAAATATATGGCTGAAGCACCACTGTTGGCAAAACCCAAGCCAGGAGAAATTCTCTATTTATACTTGGCGGTTTCTAACACGGCCCTTGGAGCTGTTTTGGTAAAGGAAGAAGTGAAGGTTCAGAAACCCATCTACTATGTGAGCAAGATTCTACATGGGGCAGAAATAAACTACTCAATGGTTGAGAAGTTTGCCTTAGCCTTGATAATGGCCTCAAGAAAGCTACGCCCCTACTTCCAGGCTCACAAGATAGAGGTCTTGACTGATCAACCTCTAAGAAACATCTTGCATAGCCCTCAAGTTAGCGGAAGATTGATCAAATGGGCCATTGAATTGGGAGAATTTGATATCAAGTATAAGCCTCGGACGGCCATAAAAGCTCAAGCACTTGCTGACTTCATGGTCGAATGCACCATTGACAACCAAGAAGTCGGGGGGCAGGAAGTGACTATGGAAGATAAGAAAGATGAGGAAATGACCTTCAAAGAATGTTGGGTGCTCTATTTTGATGGAGCATCAAAAACAAAATCGAGTGGAGCTGGTTTGGTGCTACAAAGTCCTGATGGATTCCTAATAGAGTATGCACTAAAGCTTGACTTCCCGACGACAAACAATGAGGCTGAGTATGAAGCTCTGATAGCTGGCTTAGGGCTGGCTGGAGCCCTGAGGGTCAAAACTCTGAAAGTATGTGGAGACTCGAGGCTAGTGGTTTCCCAAGTAAATGGGGAGTTTGAGGCCAGAGATGAAGTCATGACCAAGTACTTAAAGCTTGTCAAGGCCATTATGACTCAGTTTGATGAATGCTATGTGGAGCACATTCCAAGGGAGGAAAATGTGAAGGCTGATGCCTTGTCTAAGTTTGCCTCTTCAGAAATTGAAAACTATGCTGGGAGTGTATACTTCCAAGTCTTGAAGACCCCAAGCATCAATGGAAAGTTGGTAGCCCCCATTGGTATCACCAGTTGTTGGATTGATCCCATAAAAGCTCATCTGGAAACTGGGTGGCTGCCCAACGACACTTCAGAAGCACGAAAGCTATACGTCAGAGCACTAAGGTATGCCCTAATTGAGGGAATCCTATACAAGAAATCTTTTGTTATTCCATACTTAAAGTGTTTGAGACCTCAAGAGGCAGAATTGGCCCTAAAGGAAGTGCATGAAGGGATTTGTGGGCAACACTTGGGGGGCAGAGCCCTGGCTCATAAAGTCACTCGTCTAGGTTTCTATTGGCCAAGCATACTTGCTGATGCTAAAAGCTACGTCAAGAAATGTGAACGGTGCCAGAAACATGCACCAGTGGTTAGACAACCACCAGAGATGATGACATCCATTAACTCACCCATCCCCTTTGCTATGTGGGGAATGGATATACTCGGGCCATTTCCTATGGCAAGCGCTCAAAGAAAGTTCTTGATAGTAGCAATTGACTATTTCACCAAGTGGATTGAGGCTAAGCCATTAGCCAAGATAACCACCAAGCAAGTGATGCAATTCTTCTGGGAAAATGTGATATGCAGATATGGAATTCCACGAGTCCTGGTCATGGACAATGGAAAACGGTGCCAGAAACATGCACCAGTGGTTAGACAACCACCAGAGATGATGACATCCATTAACTCACCCATCCCCTTTGCTATGTGGGGAATGGATATACTCGGGCCATTTCCTATGGCAAGCGCTCAAAGAAAGTTCTTGATAGTAGCAATTGACTATTTCACCAAGTGGATTGAGGCTAAGCCATTAGCCAAGATAACCACCAAGCAAGTGATGCAATTCTTCTGGGAAAATGTGATATGCAGATATGGAATTCCACGAGTCCTGGTCACGGACAATGGAACTCAGTTTAACAACGATGAGTTCAAGAAGTATTGTGATGAAAACGATGTCAAGTTGCGCTTCACTTCTGTCGCCCATCCTCAAGCAAATGGGCAAGCTGAGGTTGCAAATCGAATCATCCTTGATGGATTAAAGAAAAGAGTTGAACGTTCCAGAAACACTTGGGTAGACGAATTACTCCCTATACTGTGGGCATATCGTACTACTTGCAAAGTCACCACCGGGGCAACTCCATTTCTATTGGCTTATGGAGCAGAGGCAGTGGTCCCGGTGGAGATTACTCACACCTCCCCAAGAGTTGATGCTTATGAACCAGAAGAAAATGAAGAAGGCTTGAGGCTGGCTTTAGATCTAATTGACGAAGTTAGAGATGAGGCAAACGCCAAGATAGTCGAACATCAAAAGAAAGCATCCTTCTACTACAACCTAAGGGTTAAAGAAAGGTTCTTTCGTCAAGGA
The DNA here is from genome assembly GCA_030848705.1 of Heracleum sosnowskyi. Lineage (NCBI taxonomy): Eukaryota > Viridiplantae > Streptophyta > Magnoliopsida > Apiales > Apiaceae > Heracleum > Heracleum sosnowskyi. Next base: position 2,175,345 of record JAUIZM010000022.1, on the reverse strand, counting down.
GACTTGGTTCTCAGAAAGATTGAAGCATCCGGAGTTGGACAAAAAGGGAAGTTAGCCCCAAATTGGGAAGGACCATATCGCGTCAAGAACGTATTTGGTCGAGGCTCGTACAAACTAGAAACCCTTGAAGGGCAGGAGGTGCCAAGGACTTGGCATGCCTCCAATTTGAAAGTTTATTATGTTTAAGGTGTCTCCCAAGTGGACTCACTACTATAAATAAGGTTTGATAAAACCAACCCAAAGTTTTAAACTTGGGTACTATGTAAGGGCTGAGCCCATTTCTTCAAAGTTATGAATTATATATTCTTATCCATTGTGTTTTGAATGCATTACATACTGATAGATATGTGCAAAATGCTAAATAGACGTGCAAGATCAAAAGGCAAGTTGGCCCCAAATTGGAAAGGACCATATCACGTTAAGAACGTGTTTTGACGAGGCTCGTAAAAGCTAGAAACCCTCGAAGGGCATGAGGTGCCAAAAACTTGGCATGCCTCAAACTTGAAAGTTAATTATGAGCTTCCCAGAAAGCAGATGAAGGATTAAGCCCATTTTGATTGGTAGAAACATCCTCAAAAGCTTTGCCAAGACAAACTACAAATTATTGCCAAGGAAAACATACAAAATATGCATGTCAACTACACAAATAGAGTTGAATACTACGAACCCCGAAGGGTGAAGGGTTGAAACCCCTGAAAATTCGAGGAAGTGGAGCTCAGAACGAGCTTCGATTCGATATACTGGAAGCTCAAAATTAAAGAAACGAGTGAAATGTTATGTCTACCTTCGTTCATGAAGACCCCTCAATGTGTTTATCACTTTTCATGATCCAATCATGAATAATAAATAAACAAAGCATATGTCACAAGCATAAATTAAAACAAAGCCCTAACCCGCGGATCGAATTTACAAGCAAAATCATGTATCAGTATACACACGACCCAAATTCCAGGTCGAATTTACACTGCATCCTGGTCGAACAAACCTGTTCGAAAACGAACTAAAAAATGAGTTCGACATGTTCGATCTGAAGACAGTTTGAGGTCGAAAAACTGAATAAAGTTTCTGGTCGAAATTACACGAGGTTGAGGTCGAAACTTTGAGCTCGAAAATACACTGTAATTCCTGATCGACATGTTCGACCTTGTCCCCCTTTCTGGTCGAAAATAGCCTGGAGAATCCTGGTCGAAAATGACCTAGGATTCCTGGTCGAAAAATCCAGGTCGAAAATGACCTAGGATTCCTGGTCGAAAAATCCAGGTCGAAATAGCCTGGATTCCTGGTCGAAAATTCCTGGTCGAATTTATACTAAAATTCCTGGTCGAACCGTTCGACCTCACCCCAGTCCTGGTCGAAAAATCCTGGTCGAAAATGACCTAGGATTCTTGGTCGAAAAATCCAGATCGAAATAATACTAATTTCTGGTCGAAAATTCCTGCTCGAAAATGCAAAGAGATGAGGTCGAAAATTTGAGGTCGAAAAAGACCTAAATTTCCTGGTCGAACTTATCGACCTCATTCCAGTTCAGGTCGAAATTGACTTGACTTCCTGGTCGAAATTGGCTTAATTTCTGATCGAAAATACCTGTGGGTACATGAAAATTCCTAAAATATTAGGAATAATTATTAAAAATACCTGTGGGTACATGAAAATTCCTAAAATATTAGGAATAATTATTAAAAATACCTGTGGGTACATGGAAATTTCTTAAATATTAGGAATATTTCATATAAATGTCAAATTAGCCTCGAATAAGGCAACAATCGTCGTAAATGTGTAGGTCGCTCCACACTTTGCAATAAGGCGATATTTGTGAAACACTGGTGTAAATAAAGTCCTAGGTAAAGGATAAAAAGACCCCGAATCTCGAAAAAGGTCAATATAATTTCTACGAAAACTTGAAAAGTTTTCCCAGAAATTGGGGGGCAAATGATATGGGCTAAAAATAACCCTAGATATGTAATTAATGATATATTAATTAGACCTAGTTCGGTCCAAGAATTAGGCCCGATAAAAGGCCCGAAACCCTAATCATTCATTAATTTCGTAATTAATGAATAGGGAAAATATACAGCTCATAAAAAGAGTCCAAATTATGGCAAATTGGTCAAAGAAGGATCCAGAATCCCAATTAAAGGCAATTAATGAGTCATAGCCTTTATCGACAAGGAAAAGACTTATCCTGCAAGCAATACAATGTTTATCCAATATCAAAAAGGAGACTTATTCGCTAAGACTCCTAAACATACCATAAATACTAGGCTCCAGACGCCTATATAAGGTCCCTGATCCTACAATCAGAACTACGTCTTTGGCTTGATTCTCAATTACGAATTGAGATACGTAGGCATCTTGTGAGGACCGATTTAGTCTCGAAACACAAGTGCAGCCATTAAAGCTCGAAGCTCATTAAACCTTAGCATTAATTACACAAGTACGTTTTTTATTCCACAACAGGAGTCTTAGTTAACATATCAGTTTTCGGATCTTTACAGATATACTGTATATTTACATATATACTTACGTATATGGACTTCAAAATTTTGGGGTGTTCCGGTAAACGTAAAAGTTGTTGGTCTATAATCACGGCTACTTCTGGATTTAGAGAATACAATCAAAATTCTAACACTAGTGCATAATGTGCAATATAATTGTCAAGTTGGTGTTGGACACAAAAAGGTGAGAAATGTGCAATGTATTCGGAGAAAGCAACAAAGTATTCTATCCTCCCTAACATAATGTTTCATCCATTGTCACCTTCTATGGTCCCAAAACTCTCGGTCCATTGCCACCACTTTCTCTTCCATTTTATAGCATCCACAAAGATCTGGTATTCTTATAGTTCTACTCCAAAATTGGAAAATTAATAGTGTCACTTCCGGCTTGGCTTGTAATCGTAGTCTTTGCCTTCCTACATGCTCGCATTCGTAAAAGAGTCATCCTAGTTCGGGATATATTATTAACATGTCATTGATATCGCAACTATTTCAGATGAATTAATATTTTGAAGTCGGATAATTACCAACACGACTATTAACAATATCGTTAGTGAATTGTGTTGGTTAATCTACGTTATAATTCTCGATACTTTAGAGTAACATTTTGAAATCGACATATAACTATACGGTAAAGAGGATAAAAATACATGTAGCAAATCCCATGATAAGAAAGAAACAAATCATAGGCAAACAATATGGATTTATGATAATCCAACGTGTCATCGTGAGGTGCCACATAGATGCCAAATCAGCTTCCATATAGGAGTACTAGATTTAGTCCATGCTTGTTTGTCCCTATAAAAGTTAACAATTATAGCCCCAGCCCGACCAGCTTTTGCAACATGCTTTCCTTTAATGCCCTAGGTCGAGCTATATATCAAAACCAGATTTACAGGAATTAAACAGAGGAAGATAAGCAGCCCCTACCCACAAGAAAAGTGGCGAAATTCTTAGATCACTCACCAAACAAAAATATGCTATTATACAAGACCCATGTGAATTTTGCTGAACACTTAAAAAGGCCAAATTCTATTTCCTACATTTAAACAGACCAACACATTGCCCTACGGCCTACACTCACGATCTTCAATATATAATATAAAGTTTCCAAGATCTTTTCTACAAAGTTGGTTCTTACAAATATCTACTGCTTAATTTCAAGGCACCCAAAAGCACAAATAATGGTGCTAAGTTTTAAAGTTGGGTGTTTTTCCCATTTTATGTGACCCTTTTTTTTTGGACATTTCAAAATGAATGAATTAAACTATTTATAGTATCAATTTAAAATTATTGCAACCACATATTCATATAATATACTTAGTCATTCCCATCCATTTTATTTTATGTGATTGTAAATGAATCTAAAGTAGTTAACATTGAATTACTTAAAATGCGTGTAATATTAACTAGCTCACATAAAAGAGAGGTAGTTGTTAACAAGTGCTTTTCTTTTCTTCTTGGATATATAATAAGAGAGCTTTCACAGAAATTTCAAAAATGCATCCCAAATAACACATGATAAAATTTAATTTGTTAATAATTTTCACAAAATGATGGATTCATAGTGCAAATAGATATGCCACAAATTTTAATTGACCATATATAATTTGAAAGAAGTTTAAGATAAAGTTTTGGAGCCCATATTGTTCTTTTCTTTTTATTGTTACATACATAAAAATAGTTATAGTTACGTATGTAAATCAGGTAATTAGGGTTTAGAATATCGCACTATTAATTAATTATATGGCATTCCTCATCTCAAAGAAAAGAAACATCACTAATCATTCTAAATATTAAAGTCCTTTTTTTATTTCTAAGAATTTATTCTCCAATATCAGATTAATATACTAAAATAATCTCATTGGCTGCACAAAATGAAAGTGAAATTGTAGTTTGTTCCAAGTATATATCTATTTTTCGGTAATCAAATAGAATTTTCCAAAGTTCGAGAGATATTGGTAGGGTTTGTTTGCTATATTCAGTCAAAATTGATTTTAAGAAAGATTGGACGATTAATCAATCATTAGTATTGTGCTTAACTTTCATAAAGATGATTGATTTGTACCCAATTACATAGAATTACATATTAATAAAGTCGTGACAAAGAATTGATTAAAGAATCGTATTCCCATATAAACAAAAATATTTTGTTTGTCTAATGATATTCCATCATCATTAAACCTGCAAGAAGAGTTTGAAAATCATAAACCATGCACAACGTTAAGGTATTAGTCGTTTGACCGGTTGACTTCATTTCCGTTTTTTAAAAGAAATAACGTAAAAGTCCGTGAGAGGCACGAGACTGTTTATATACTGAAAAAATAAATTTGTATCAATATATATATATATCAAAATAATTTTGTAAATATGGTAAATGATAGTATTTTGAATTTATATTATATATGCATAGTATTTATATATATATATTTTTTAATTGAATAAGATTTCATAAAATTTGGATAAATTTCTATAAGATAAAAATCAAATGATTTTTTTTAATCTTTAAAATATTAGTTTAGTTTTGAATGTCGTGAAGTGAATTTTATCAAATTTAAAAACTCAAGATAATTTAAATAGTTATTTTATCAAAGTTCTCCGTATATAAAATGAATGTATGTAAACTCATGTATTGTTAATAAAATAACAATATATTTGTAATATAATATTGGTCACAAATGTACGAATATACTTTAAATACATCATAAATTTCTTACTTTTAATTTCGTGTATAAGACGTATGTAAAGTAATATAATTTTAATGAAATAAAAGTATATTTATAAAATATAAAATTGGTCATTCATGTAAGATTATAGAGTGAACACATTATAAAATTTCTTTATTTTATGTAAAAGTCAATCTTGAAGTTGTCTTACTCTTTCCTTCATATGTACATATTTGTACCCTTTTAAACTATTTTAAACTCAATTGTATATGTTTAGTCTACTATTAATTATAAAATATCTAATATCGTAGTTTAAAAATTACACAAATTGAAAATTTATATATATGTAATTTAGAATAATTTTTTTTAACACAACCATAAAATTCTATTCCATGCGATTTTAATATTTGAATTATAAATTATCTTGTGTTTGATCTTATATGAATCATAATATACCTAAATAATTTAACATCTGTGTAGACTCGGTTGTATTTATATGTATAATATATGTTCTAAACACTGACGATTAACCGCTAGACGGTGACTAATCAATCTGAATGTGTTAAAATCGGATCAGAAAATCAATTTTTATTGAAATCGATCTAGAAATCATATAATTTGAATTAACGGGGCACAAATTGGTTTAATCGGTCGAAAATTGGCTTACGAACCGATTAAAATGAACAAAATATACTCAACCCCTTTTTCAACCAACCAAGACGACAAAGAAAACCCGATACTTAATTGGGTCTAAAAAAAATTCAAACCGATTTTAATGGTTGCATATCAGTTTTATATATTTCAGCCGACCTAACCCAACCCTATTTAAATTAAAAATGTTCGATAATTTATATATATATATATATATATATATATATATATATATATATATATATATATATATATATATAATACAGTATATCATCTTATTTATAGACGTGTACATTACTAAAATTATTATGTTAATAAAAAAAATATTAGCACTAAAATCGTAAGTTATACGTATTTTAGCTTTACTTGAATTTTTGAAATGAGGACATTGTGTAATATTTATTTTTTATAAAAATTATTTAACACATTCAAATCAACCCAAACCGGCGCAAACTTAAGGATGATAAGTACGGTTGGGCCATGAATTAATTTTTTGTGGGTTGGATTAAAAAATTTCAAACTTATTTAATTAGACTGGGTTGCAAAAATGCTTCCAACCCCCGACAACCTAACCCATCAGCACCCCTAACTATGATTCCCATTTTTTACAGTCCCTTGTATAATTCTAAAATATAAAAGTCACGTATAATATGTTACTTATTTTAGATCAAATTTTGATTATAGATTTATCAATACTTGAATAATTCGTATAAAGCTAATAAGTGACATAGTATTGTATAAAAATATAAATCGTATAACAATTAACATTTAATCAAAAAAATTAAAGGTGAAATAATAAAATTTGTAAAGAAATACATAATTATATATTAAAACTACGAAAACTTAAAAAAAATGGAATTATATAATAATATAAACTAACATTTTTTTATTAAAAATTTGAATAAGCATGTTGTATAAATAATATAAAACAACATATTATTTACTCAAAAGTTGAAATAATAAAAGATAATATGATGAGCGAATATACTTTATCTAATAATAATTTTAAAATAAACTCAAAACTCAATGTAGGACACTCGATTATGACATGAAACTGTTACGAGGAGGCCAACATTTCGATTCTCGATGTTTACACACAAATTTGACATTTTCTATCTTCATTAATAAAGGGGTGACATGTTTGTAATTTTAAAAATACAAAGGTAAAGTTGTAATTTCATGAACACTTTTTGGGTTCTTTTTGCCTCTGATGATCTTTTAATATATAAAAGTAGATTTTTTTTAAAAATTGGTTATGTATGTAAAATTATACATTTAGATTGTCTTGTTCTTTTTTTCCATGTATATATATATATATATATATATATATATATATATATATTCGTATTTATATAATTTTAAATTCAATTATCTATTTTAAGTCTATTATTCATTACACACATTATCTAACAGCCTAGTTTAAAAATTAAGTAAATTGAAACATATTTTAGATTATGATGTAGAATTATTTTTAAACTCAACTTTATATTTATATATCTAAAAATTATATGATGCAATTATATCCACACGTAAATGAAATATTTATCTTTCTTAAAATATTATCCTATTATTATCCAATAATCTAATATATACATAGAGACGAATTTTAACAAATTCATATTTTCCCAATTTGAATTTGGTTACATTTATGAATAATTTAGAATTTCTTTTTTATAAGAAATATAAACCAATAATATATTTAATCAAAAAGTAAAGTAAAGAAGAGAAAATAGGATTATAAGGGAACATGTAGCTTATCTAATAAGATTTTTAAACTTGACTCAAAAATTGATGTAGCACAATGGTTATAAACTTTATTTGTAAATGGAAGGTTTTTGTTCGAATCCTGAAAGCAACAAAATTTCATATAATTTTTGCATAAACTATAAAGGGGTGACATTTTTGTAATTATATGATAAATAATGGTAAAGATGTAATTTTACAACCATTTTATTGATATATTTTGCCCATATATAGAAGAAGACGTAGAATGTTCTTCTAACTTCTAAAAGGATTAGGAGCTGGATTTAATTAAATTATAACCATTCAACACAGGCGGCTTAATAAGATGGACCCTCCTACAGGGAGTAATTGAGTGCAAAAAAGCCCATGCAGATGTGGAGAACTTGATAGCCCAAATCGATCGAAAATATTTATCATAATTTACAACTCCTCTTTCTATTCTACTTTATACTCACAGTCTACTTTGATAAAGCCCAAGTAGTCTGGCTATAGGCCTAACTGCCTCCAGCCCGAATATATCATCAAAGTGACCATATAAGGGCTTAATTATGTTATTTACCCGTTTTTAATTTTTGATTTTTTTTTCAAAAAGCCGTTTTTTAATGAAGTTTCATTTTTGAATGAGAAAACGTAATTAGAAATTTGACAAATATGTTTACAATTTTATTTGTTTTTAAGCAAGCAATATCGGGCAAAAATGATGAAAATAACATATTCTATTACGGGTCATATATGTACTCTAAAGGAACGTATTGCATGGTATGTATTGTTGCGAGAGAGCATATTCAGAAATAATATGCGTTTTTTGTAACAGAATATTTGTTAAATACGTTTTCTATATATGCGTATCTTTCATAATTAAACTTTGTGCATGTTATTTATACTAGCTTATAGCCCGTGCGATGCACGGTTACTTAAATTTTATTTATAATTATATTTTAATTATCCATGGAACACACGATTGTTTTTTTAATATTTATAATTATATTTATTTATGAATATTTTAATATTTAAAAGTTGTTAGTTTACATGATTAAATTATTGTTAAAAAAGATTTAGCCAAAAAATAATATATTTGAAAATCTGATATTTTTTATATTTTACACGCTCAAATTAATATTTGTTTATATTGAGTTATAAAAGTTAGATTTGGCCAATTTTACGATCCACATGAAATTCACAAAATAATCTTTAAATTAGTTGTGGTTTAATAGTTATTTTTCAATTAAAAACTATTCTAAAACTAAAAAGAGAATAAAGTGACGAAATTTAATATTGAGACTTCTATTCGATTTAGGAAATCTACTTATATTTAGTTTAGATTATTAGAATACCATTTATTAACAAAATACTGTTTTTAATGTTAAATTTAACGGTTTTCACCTATCTATTTAAGATTAAACGATTTTTATTATTTTGATATTAAATGGATTTCCTTATTTAATTACAACAATTTTTATGTTTTAACTTTTTGGAAAATCCAATCATAATATAATATCTTTTAACTTATATCATTTTTAGATAATAACTTCTTTTTATATGATATAATCTTGATCGTCTATTTTTAAAAGTATTGGATCTAACGGTTGAGAATGTTTTGGCGGTATTTAGGACCAAACTACCAGGATAACATCATTAATTTTTTTAATATATATATATTTTTAAATATTTATTGCTAAAATATAATATACTCTTTTTTGTAATATGTTAATGATGCGGGAACTTTGAACTTTTGAGAAAATAAATTATCAATTAAAATATAATTTTTTTGTAATAGTTCTTCTTTTAAAGTAGTACACCGTGACGATCAAAATTTTGTATAAAATTCATTTTTTATAGTATATCCCGTAAATATCTATGTTATTATATTAAAGACTAAATAATGAAAGCTTTCTTATAAGTCTGGTCGCTTGATCACTCAATCCATAATCGTTGGATCTTTGAAATTAAATTGTTGAGAAACGTTAGATATAACCGTAAAATTATCACGTAGAATGATCTAAGGTTTGAATCTACCAACAACATATTAAAATTTACAGGTTTTTTTGAAAAATAAGAATTTTTTTCATTTTCTTTCTTGTAGACATGGGTTATTTGATAATACTTTTTATAAAGTATGCTTTTTAAAAAAAGTACTATACTAATTGATTAACAAACTTTTAAATTTTCGAATTTAATAATTTACAATGTATATAGGTTAAAAGTTAGGCATATCCTGTAGCTGAGTCTAAAATTTCAAAATACGGTATTTTTAAATATGAATATAGTCCTGCTAACAATGAAATTAGGTCTCTGTGAGTTCTTATAAAACAAAATCACCATTTGCGTATAATTTATTATTTAATAATAAATAATATTTAATAATTTATGATATAAAATTTAATAAAATAGGATTAAAAATATGCACAAATTTATAAAATTTTATCCTCGTATTATTATATTCTTTGTTGATTTGAATTTTTCTTAGATTGATTTGAATTTTTGAACATAGATTTCTAAATTTAAAATAGTTAGAAAAAAGTAATTAAATTGGCATTAAAATAATGATGACATAATAATTATTATTAGAATTTAAATACCCACTTTACTAATTTGGGCTTTATCTTGTGTTTTAAAAATTAGATTTTAACGATTTTACACCCCACATGAAGATAACTAAATTATCTTTAATTAAAAGATGGTTTAACAATTTTTATCTAATTGGAATTGTCCATGAAAGAGAAAAGAAAGTCACGAATTTTTTACATGGAGAATTCTATTCAGTATAGAAAACTTATTTATATTTGGTATATTTGGTTTAAATTATCAAAATACACTTTTTAGAATTTAAATATAATCCTATTATTAATAAAATACACTTTTTTAATATTTGATCTAACGATTTTCATTTATCTAGTTAAGATCTAATGGTCCTTATTAGTTTGGTTGTCCAAGACCGTACGATCAAATTTTTGGATAAGATCTCTATTATGTTTATTATGGGTTCAGCGGAGAGTCGGAGACTAACAAAAAGGTGGAGACGCGGAGACCAATTCTACACCCTTAGATTAACTTGAATTCAATGGTCATCATTTTTTATTATACTTCATAAAATTAAACATAACAAAATTATATTATTATACACAATTACACAGGTTGTTCTTTTTAACCATCCATGTTCTTAAAACCTACAACATCCGACATTTTATTTAGCAAGTTGGAAGGATTTGGGAGGATATATATTACTAAACATCGTACTGCAAATATTATAAACAAAAAATTCTGCATATAAAAAAATATGTTTTACAAATAAAAAAAACCAATACTTACTGCATAACAATGAAAAAAATGTGTAAAAAAATAAAGAATAAAATAGTAAAATAATAATGTTTTGCAACTAAAGTAATGCACTAAATTAAAATAATAATATATTGCACTAAAAAATTATGAATACAATAATTGAAAGTAAAAAGTTTTGCAAACAAAATAACATAGAATATTAAAATTGTGCAAATTTTTTGAATAAAAAAAATGGAAGACGTGAGAATGAATGTAATGCATATTGTAGTTAACGTTGTTGGTAACGTATAATCTGTATATGCATACATACAACCAATTTATAAGTGTGTAAAACAAAATAATATGTACCCTTGGATTAGATAGAAACGGATGGTGTAAGATGTGGTCTCCAGTTAAGTTTAGTTCTCCATAGAACTTTTCTATAAGGATTTAATATAATAAGGATATCAAGTATATACTGATATAAGTATCTGACTAACTGCTTTTACTTTTAATGTTTCGGTTTTATTTACAGTGTATATAAAATTTTAAAATACATTATTACTTAAAAATTATTAAACAGAATAAAAATTATGTTATGATTATATAAAATTTTATTCTCATATTATTATATTCTTTATCGATTTGAATTTGTTCTTAATTAATTTTAATACTTTATTGAAATAAACATAAAATTTCTATATTTAAAACAATTAGTGGAAAAATAAATAAATTGGTGCTACAAAAATAAAAATATATATTTATTAAAATTTAGATACTCACTTTACTATTTAGGTTATATCATGAGTTTTATAAATTTAATTTTGACAATTTTACAACCCATGTGAAACTAACGAAATTATCTTTAATTTAATGATGGTTTAATAATTATTAACTAACTTGACCAGTTGACCTACCCATAAACCGAAAAGAAAAGATAGTTAAGAATTTTTACATAAATAATTCAATTCAATATAAAAAACCAATTTAAAATTGGTTTAAATTATCAAAACACACTTCTTAGTATTTAAATATAATCATACCTTTAATCAAATACACATTTTAATATAAGTATTATATTCAAAATTATCGTTTATGAATATGAAACCCTCAATATTTTAATAATATTTTGATATTATCCTTTTTTTTGTTTGTTATATGTAAAATAATATAATTATAATTTGGATTAATCAAATTGTTATGTTCCTTTAGTAAAAAAAGTGTTTAAATTTATTTATGTACAGGAGTTCTCGTAAGTCTATGTAGGTTCACGCGTATCATTGTTAGTATGATATACATAAGCATTATATTGACAATTTTTAATATTGTAATCAATATGAATTGTTATCTTGATATTTGGTTTAACAATTATTATCTAATTGGAACTATACATAAATTCAAGACAAAAGATATTTAAGAATTTTTAGATAGAAAACTTTGAAATTATCAAAATACACTGTTTAGTATTTAAATATAATTCTATTATTAATCAGATACACGTTTTAATATTAGATCTAACAATTCTCATCGATCTATTTAAGATCTAACTGTAATTATTAATTTGGTCGTATAGTGATCGTACACGGAGCAGATCGATTTTAATTTTTTCTTAAATTGATTTTAATATTTTATTGAAATAAAAATAGAATTTATAAATTTAAAAGAATTAGGAAAAAAATTAAATTGGTGCTACAATAAAAAAAATATTTATTAAAATTTAGATAATCACTTTATTGTTTGAGCTCTATCTTGAGTTTTAGACAACAGATTTTAACGATTTTACAGCTCATGCGAAACTAACAAAATTATCTTTAATTTAATGATGGTTTAATAATTTTTATCTAACTGGAACTATCCATAAACTAAAGAGAAAAGATAATTACGAATTTTTACATAAAGATTTTTATTCAATATAGAAAACACATTTATAATTGGTTTAAATTATCAAAATACACCTTTTAGTATTTAAATGCTATCCTATTATTAATCAAATACAATTTTCAATATTATATCTAACGGTCCTCATCTATTTGAATATTTATAGTTTTATAATCCAACGGATCATATACTTTTGGTAGTACAGTGACCGACCAAAGTTTTGGATAAGATCTCCCTTACGCTTATTATATATAAGGAGTTAACTAGCTTATAGCTCGTGCGATGCGCGGTTACTTAAATTTTATTTATAATTATTTTGTTTATAATTATATTTTTATTACGATGCAACACACAATTGTTTTTTTAATATTTATAATTATATTTATTTATGAATATTTTAATATTTAAAAGTTATTAGTTTACATGATTAAATTATTGTTAAAAAGGATTTAGCCAAAAACAATTATGGTTAAAAATTTGATATTTATTATATTTTACACGCTCAATTTAATATTTGTTTATATTGAGTTATAAAAGTTAGATTTGGCCAATTTTACGGTTCACATGAAATTCACAAAATAATCAGTAATTTAGTTGTGGTTTAATAGTTCTTTTTTAATTAAAAACTATTCTAAAACTAAAAAGAGAATAAAGTGACGAAATTTAATGTTGAGAATTCTATTCGATTTAGAAAATCTACCTAACTTATATGTAGTTTAGATTATTAGAATAACCTTTATTAACCAAATACAGGTTTTAATGTTAAATATAACGGTTTTCACCTATCTATTTAAGATTAAACGATTTTTATTATTTTGGTTATAAATGGGTTTCCTTATTTAATTACAACTATTTTTATGTTTTAACTTTTTGGAAAATCCAATCCTAATATAATATCTTTTAACTTATATCATTTTTTGATAATAATTTCTTTTTATATGATATAATCTTGATCATCTATTTTTAAAAATATTGGATCTAATGGTTGAGAATGTTTTGGCGGTATTTAGGACCAAACTACCAGGATAACATCATTAATTTTTCTTAATATTTATAAATTTTTTATTTTTAAAATTTTTTAAATATTTATTGCTAAAATATAATACACTCTTTTTTATAATATGTTAATGATGCGGGAACTTTGAACTTTTGAGAAAATAAATTATCAATTAAAAAATATTTTTTTTGTAATAGTTCTTCTTTTAAAGTAGTACACCGTGACGATCAAAATTCTGTATAAAATTCATTTTTTTTTATAGTATATCCCGTAAATATCTATGTTATTATATTAAAGACTAAATAATGAAAATTTTCTTATAAGTGTGGTCGCTTTGTTTGATCACTCAATCCATAATCGTTGGATCTTTCAAATTAAATTGTTGAGAAACGTTACATATAACAGTAAAATTATCATGTAGAATGATCTAAGATTTGAATCTACCAACAACATATTAAAATTTACAGTTTTTTTTTGAAAAAAAAAAGATTTTTTTTTCTTTCAGACATAGGTTATTTGATAATATTTTTTGTAAAGTACGATTTTTCAGAAAAATACTAATTGATTAACAAACTTTTAAAGTTTCGAATTTAATAATTTACAATGTATGTAGGTTAAAAAAGTTAGGTCTGTTCTGTAGCTAAGTCTACAATTTCAAAATACGATTTTTTTAATATGAATATAGTCCTGCTAACAATGAAATTAGATCTCTATGAGTGCTTATAAAACAAAATCACCATTTGCCTATAATTTATTATTTAATAATAAATTATATTTGATTAGTTATGATCTATAACTAAATAAAATAGGATAAAAAATATGCACAGTTTTATAAAATTTCATCCTCGTATTATTATATTCTTTGTTGATTTGAATTTTCTTAGATTGATTTTAATTTTTGAACATAGATTTCTAAATTTAAAATAGTTAGAAAAAAGTAATTAAATTGGCGTTAAAATAATGATGACATAATAATCATTATTAGAATTTAAATACTCACTTTATTGATTTGGACTTTATCTTGTGTTTTAAAAATCAGATTTTGACGATTTTACACCCCACGTGAAGATAATTAAATTATTTTTAATTAAAAGATGGTTTAACAATTTTTATCTAACTGGAATTATCCATGGAAGAGAAAAGAAAGTCACGAATTTTTTACATGGAGAATTCTATTCAATATAGAAAACTTATTTATATTTGATATTTGGTTTAAATTATCAAAATACACTTTTTAGATTTTAAATATAATCCTATTATAAATAAAATACACTTTTTTAATATTTGATCAAACGATTTTCATTTATCTAGTTAAGATCTAATAGTCCTTATTAATTTGGTTGTCATGATCAAAATTTTGGATAAATCTCTATTATGCTTATTATATAAAAGAGTTTAATATAATAAGGATATTAAGTACATACTGATATAAGTATCTTACTAACTGCTTTTACTTTTAATGTTTCGGTTTTATTTAGTGTATATAAAATTTTAAAATACATTATTACTTTAAAATTATTAAACAGAATAAAAATTATGTTATGATTATATAAAATTTTATTCTCATATTATTATAGTCTTTATTGATTTGAATTTGTTCTTAATTTATTTTAATACTTTATTGAAAGAAAGATTAAATTTCTATATTTAAAAGAATTAGTGGAAAAATAAATAAATTGGTGCTACAATTATAAAATAATATTTATTAAAATTTAGATACTCACTTTACTATTTGGGTTCTATCCTGAGTTTTAAAAATTGAATTTTGACGATTTTACAACCCATGTGAAACTAACGAAAGTATCTTTAATTTAATGATGATTTAATAATTATTATCTAACTTGACCGGTTGACCTATCCATAAACCGAAAAAAAAAGGTTAAGTATTATATTCAAAATTATTGTTTATGAATATGAAACCCTGAATATTTTAATAATATTTTGATATTATCATTTTATGTTTGTTATATGTAAAATAATATAATTATAATTTGGATTAATCAAATTGTTATGTTCCTTCAGAAAAAAATGTTTAAATTTATTCATGTACAGGAGTTCTCCTATAACGCAGGGTCCACATGTATCATTGTTATATGATATACATGAGCATTATATTGATAATTTTTAATATTTTAATCGATATGAATTGTTATCTGATAGTTGGCTTAACAATTATTATCTAACTCGAACTATACATAAATTAAAGAGAAAAGATATTTAAGAATTTTTACATAGAAAAATTTTAAATTATCAAAATACACTTTTTAGTATTTAAATATAATTCTATTATTAATCAGATACACTTTTTAATATTAGATCTAACAATTCTCATCGATCTATTTATGATCTAACTGTAATAATTAATTTGGTCGTATAGTGGCCGTACACGGACCACATCGATTTTAATTTTTTCTTAAATTGATTTTAATATTTTATTGAAATAAACATAGAATTTATAAATTTAAAAGAATTAGGAAAAAAATTAAATTGGTGCTACAATAATAAAAAAAAAATTATTAAAATTTAGATAATCACTTTACTGTTTGGGGCTCTATCTTGAGTTTTAGACAACAGATTTTAACAATTTTACAGCCCACGCGAAGCTAACAAAATTATCTTTAATTTAATGATGGTTTAATAATTATTATCTAACTGGAACTATTCATAAACTAAAGAGAAAAGATAATTACGATTTTTTTACATAAATATTTCTATTCAATATAGAAAACCTATTTATAATTGGTTTAAATTAAAAAAAAATTATTAAAATTTAGATAATCACTTTACTGTTTGGGCTCTATCTTGAGTTTAAACAACAGATTTTAACAATTTTACAGCCCACGCGAAGCTAACAAAATTATCTTTAATTTAATGATGGTTTAATAATTATTATCTAACTGGAACTATTCATAAACTAAAGAGAAAATATAATTACGATTTTTTTCAATAAAGATTTCTATTCAATATAGAAAACCTATTTATAATTGGTTTAAATTAAAAAAAAAATTATTAAAATTTAGATAATCACTTTACTGTTTGGGCTCTATCTCTAGTTTTAGACAACAGATTTTAACAATTTTACAGCCCACGCGAAGCTAACAAAATTATCTTTAATTTAATGATGGTTTAATAATTATTATCTAACTGGAACTATCCATAAACTAAAGAGAAAAGATAATTACAATTTTTTACATAAAGATTTCTATTCAATATAGAAAACCTATTTATAATTGGTTTAAATTATCAAAATACACCTTTTAGTATTTAAAAACTATCCTATTATTAATCAAATACAATTTTTAATATTATATCTAACGGTCCTTATCTATTTGAATATTTATAGTTTTATAATCCAACGGATCATATACACAGTGACCGACCAAAGTTTTGGATAAGATCTCCCTTAAGCTTGTTATATATAAGGAGTTAATATGTGCATATATTGCAGAATGTGAAAAAGAGTTTACAAATGAAGATTAAAATGAGATAAGTAATAGTCTCTAGAAGCAAGGGTATTATTGAATTACCCCTCACTAATTCAAGCTTCAGATCAGATTGGGGGACTGAATTAATTTAGTGACCACAAAGTAGTGAATACCCTGATGAAAAGAACTTAGTACACGGATATAACTGACCTCCAATTTAAAAAACTCTAATCCTGGCAATTAATCAAAATAAAGTGATATTATCGTCATTTTTTCGCAATTATCACTTCAATTACTAATATCAGGAACCAAAATATTAGTCAAACTAGCGCATATCAGCCTCATTGTTGGGAATGGATTCACAAATTTCTTTTAGAAGAACATCGGTTAAATTTTGAAAATATATCTTTATTAACTCCTTATATATAATAAGCGGAGATCTTATCCAAAATTTTGGTCGATCACTATACTACCAAAAGTATATGATCCGTTGGATTATAAAACTATAAATATTCAAATAGATGAGGACCGTTAGATATAATATTAAAAATTGTATTTGATTAATAATAGGATAATATTTAAATACTAAAAGGTGTATTTTGATAATTTAAGCCAATTATAAATAGGTTTTCTATATTGAATAAAAATCTTTAAGTAAAAAATCGTAATTATCTTTTCTCTTTTGTTTATGGATAGTTTCAGTTAGATAATAATTATTAAACCATCATTAAATTAAAGATAATTTTGTTAGCTTCGCGTGGGCTGTAAAATTGTTAAAATCTGTTGTCTAAAACTAGAGATAAAGCCCAAACAGTAAAGTGATTATCTAAATTTTAATAATTGTTTTTAATTTAAACCAATTATAAATAAGTTTTCTATATTGAATAGAAATCTTTATGTAAAAAATCGTAATTATCTCTTCTCTTTAGTTTATGGATAGTTCCAGTTAGATAATAATTATTAAACCATCATTAAATTAAAGATAATTTTGTTAGTTTCGCGTGAGCTGTAAAATTGTTAAAATCTGTTGTCTAAAACTCGAGATAGAGCCCAAACAGTAAAGTAATTATCTAAATTTTAATAATTTTTTTTATTATTGTATCACCAATTTAATTTTTTTCCTAATTCTTTTAAATTTATAAATTCTATGTTTATTTCAATAAAATATTAAAATCAATTTAAGAAAAAATTAAAATCGATCTGGTCCGTGTACGACCACTATACGACCAAATTAATTATTACAGTTAGATCTTAAATAGTTCGATGAGAATTGTTAGATCTAATATTAAAAAGTGTATCTGATTAATAATAGAATTATATTTAAATACTAAAAAGTGTATTTTGATAATTTAAAATTTTTCTATGTAAAAATTCTTAAATATCTTTTCTCTTTAATTTATGTATAGTTCGAGTTAGATAATAATTGTTAAATCAAATATCAGATAACAATTCATATCGATTACAATATTAAAAATTATCAATATAATGCTCATGTATATCATATAACAATGGTACATGACTTAGGAAAACTCTTGTACATGAATAAATTTAAACATTTTTTTTCTCAAGGAACATAACAATTTGATTAATCAAAATTATAATTATATTATTTTACATATAACAAACATAAAATGATAATATCAAAATATTATTAAAATATTGAGGGGTTCATATTCATAAACAATGATTTTGAATATAATACTTAACAATCTTTTCTTTTCGGTTTATGGATATGTCAACTGGTCAAGTTAGATAATAATTATTAAATCATCATTAAATTAAAGATAATTTCGTTAGTTTCACATGAGTTGTAAAATCATCAAAATTCAATTTCTAAAACTCAGGATAGAACCAAAATAGTAAAGTGAGTATCTAAATTTTAATAAATATTTTTTTATAATTGTAGCACCAATTTATTTATTTTTTCACTAATTCTTTTAAATATAGAAATTTTATCTTTCTTTTAATAAAGTATTAAAATAAATTAAGAACAAATTCAAATCGATAAAGACTATAATAATATGAGAATAAAAGTTTATATAATCATAACATAATTTTTATTCTGTTTAATAAATTTAAAGTAATAATGTATTTTAAAATTTTATATACTTATAAATAAAACCGAAACATTAAAAGTAAAAGCAGTTAGTAAGATACTTATATCAGTATGTACTTAATATCCTTATTATATTAAACTCTTTTATATAATAAGCATAATAGGGATTTATCCAAAAAATTTATCGTGACAACCAAATTAATAAGGACTATTAGATCTTAACTAGATAAATGAAAATCGTTTGATCAAATATTAAAAAAGTGTATTTTATTTATAATAGGATTTTATTTAAATTCTAAAAAGTGTATTTTGATAATTTAAACCAAATATAAATAAGTTTTCTATATTGAATAGAATTCTCCATGTAAAAAATTCGTGACTTTCTTTTCTCTTCCATGGACAATTCCAGTTAGATAAAAATTGTTAAACCATCTTTTAATTAAAAATAATTTAATTATCTTCACGTGGGGTGTAAAATCGTCAAAATCTGATTTTTAAAACACAAGATAAAATCCAAATCAGTAAAGTGAGTATTTAAATTCTAATAATGATTATTATGTCATCATTATTTTAACGTCAATTTAATTACTTTTTTCTAACTATTTTAAATTTAGAAATCTATGTTCAAAAATTAAAATCAATCTAAGAAAATTCAAATCAACAAAGAATATAATAATACGAGGATAAAATTTTATAAAATTGTGCATATTTTTTATCCTATTTTATTAAGTTATAGATCATAACTAATCAAATATAATTTATTATTAAATAATAAATTATACGCAAATGGTGATTTTGTTTTATAAGCACCTAATTTCATTGTTAGCAGGACTATATTCATATTAAAAAAAAAACCGTATTTTGAAATTGTAGACTCAGCTACAGAACAAACCTAACTTTTTTAACCTACATACATTGTAAATTATTAAATTCGAAACTTTAAAAGTTTGTTAATCAATTAGTATAGCACTTTTCTGAAAAATCGTACTTTACAAAAAATATTATCAAATAATCTATGTCTGAAAGAAAAATAATGAAAAAAATTCTTTTTTTTTTCAAAAAAAAACCTGTAAATTTTAATATGTTGTTGGTAGATTCAAATCTTAGATCATTCTACATGATAGTTTTACTGTTATATGTAACGTTTCTCAACAATTTAATTTGAAAGATCAACGATTATGGATTGAGTGATCAAACAAAGCGACCACACTTATAAGAAAACTTTCATTATTTAGTCTTTAATATAATAACATAGATATTTACGGGATATACTATAAAAAAATGAATTTTATACAGAATTTTGATCGTCACAGTGTACTACTTTAAAATAAGAACTATTACAAAAAAAATATATTTTAATTGATAATTTATTTTATCAAAAGTTCAAAGTTCCCGCATTATTAACATATTACAAAAAAGAGTATATTATATTTTACCAATAAATATTTGAAAAAATTATAAATATTAAAAAAAATTAATGATGTTATCCTCGTAGTTTGGTCCTAAATACCGCCAAAACATTCTCAACCGTTAGATCCAATACTTTTAAAAATAGATGATCAAGATTATATCATATAAAAAGAAATTATTATCTAAAAATGATATAAGTTAAAAGATATTATATTAGGATTGGATTTTCCAAAAAGTTAAAACATAAAAATAGTTGTAATTAAATAAGGAAACCCATTTATAACCAAAATAATAAAAATCGTTTAATCTTAAATAGATAGGTGAAAACCGTTAGATTTAACATTAAAACCTGTATTTGGTTAATAAAGGTTATTCTAATATTCTAAACTACATATAAGTTAGGTAGATTTCCTAAATCGAATAGAATTCTCAACATTAAATTTCGTCACTTTATTCTCTTTTTAGTTTTAGAATAGTTTTTAATTGAAAAAGAACTATTAAACCACAACTAAATTAAAGATTATTTTGTGAATTTCATGTGAACCGTAAAATTGACCAAATTTAACTTTTATAACTCAATATAAACAAATATTAAATTGAGCGTGTAAAATATAATAAATATCAAATTTTTAACTATAATTTTTTTGGCTAAATCTTTTTTAACAATAATTTAATCATGTAAACTAATAACTTTTAAATATTAAAATATTCATAAATAAATATAATTAAAAAAATTAAAAAAACAATCGTGTGTTGCATCGTAATAAAAATATAATTATAAACAAAATAATTATAAATAAAATTTAAGTAACCGTGCATCGCACGGGCTATAAGCTAGTATTCTTAAATTTTAATAAGATCGTTATTATAACTCCATTTTGTTGAATAAATCTGCTGATAATTGAGTGAGTAACCATTTTTTCTTAATAAATAATTAATTTATTAATAAAAGATATTCTGATGTAGTAGTAGAGGTATTATGATATTCTGCAGACATAATTTAATAGTCCGTCTGATTTGTTTGATGTACCTATTTATGCTTTATACATGAACTAGACCACTTACAAATATCTTTTAATAAGCAAGTTAAAACTGAAGGACTACAAGCAAGGAGAGAAACTTTGTACCAAGGATAACCTCTATGGTCTATGGTTTATATTCCCTTTTTCTATGTTTTAAGAGACTAATTGTATGTTGGTACACAGTTTTTGGAAATTGACAGTAAGAATGTGAAGGCACTTTACAGGAGGGCTCAAGCTTATATCAACCTTGTTGATCTAGACTTGGCAGAATTCGATATCAAGAAAGCCCTAGAAATTGATCCTGCAAATAGGTTTGTGAAAATCTAGAAAATTGCCTGGTGTTTTTGTGTTATCCTTCTTTTCCTCACCAATTTCTTGTAGTACTTTGGTCATTCATTAGTGTTGGGTGCTTTGTAGGGATGTGAAGCTTGAGTACAAGGTTCTGAAGGAGAAGGTGAAAGAAATTAACAAAAAGGATGCCCAGTTCTACGGAAATATGTTTGCCAAACTGAACAAGCCGGAGCCTTTTGACACATAAGTGAGTTTTACTGGCTCCTTCTCTTCTTTTGTTGGTAAATTTTTAGCTTTGGTAAAACAATTACAAGCTAGATTACGAAACTGTGAATCTCTGCACCTGTCAGTAGAAAAGAATGTGAACTGTAAATTTTATCTTTCTAATTGTTTCTTCTTTGTTTTATTGCTATTTTTTTAAATAATGTTAATATTTTGACCGAACCAATTTATTTTTTGTTGACACTCATTTTTGATGATCAGACTATCATTCAAAAATCCCCTGCACTCAGTTTTGTCCCCTAGATTTTTGATTAGATGCCTATAATCGTTCAAACCTTTTTTGTTAAAATTTTTTTATACAAAAGAATATTCATCGGCATGTTCAAAGTTAGCCATACATTTGGCCAGCACCTTTAGAAATCAGATTGTTTGTCATGGATAATATGTACATGCTTATGTGAGGCTCTGCTTTACAGACAATCAGTCAAGCACTGGCAACAGCACGTGAACACCTTGCAAGGTCTCTGCTGAGGTAATGCTTTTCTTAAACATGCGAAACAGAATAGAGAAGAATCTTTTGAATCACATTCAATTTGACGTGTTGACAAGGTCCTTATCTCTATGATGTTAAACTTCTCAACATATCGCTATGTTTTTCAGGTTGGCATCCCAGTGCTTCTCGACTAGATTGGTCATTTCACGATGTTGGGATACTACACATTTCACGATGCTGGGATTTTGGATGCTGGAATTTTGGGGACGAGATTATTTGTATTATTTAAATTTTTTTGTGATTAAGTTAGGTATTTAGTATGTTGTTAGATGCCTTGGTTGTTTTGGATTGGTTTTAGGATGTTTTGGATGGAATGCTGAATGGTATTTATGTATGTACAAAACTAATATTGCAATTTTTTTATTAAAGTGTTGCATTTCCTTATTTAATGTTGCATTTCAAGAAAATGGTAATGAATTATAGAATCTAATGGTGTTGCATTAGTAAATATACTGTTGCATTAAAAAAATTATTGTTTCAGAAGACAATGAAAAGCGTTGCATTATGGCATGTGGGCCCCACTACTGACCTGACACGCATGCCCCACTACTGACGTGGCATTTTAGTGGGCCCCACTGTTGACGTGGCATGATAATGGGCCTTGTGTTTAAGCCAACACTCATTGGTGTTGCATTTCCTTGATTTTGGTGTTGCATTATACTTATAATGCAATACTTTCTCTCCGTTGCAGTAGCTGACCAAAAGTGTTGCATTACATATCAAAGGCCACGCCCGCGGATGCAACGGCCGTTTGGTGTTGCATTTTTGAAAAATAAGCTTAATGCAACGCTTTTTTGGTCTATAGCAACTATAAAAAAGCATTGTATATGACCACTTATGACGTAGTGACAACATCTATAAAAATAATCAAAATTAAGCAAAAAAAGTAATAAGATGGATCAAATCAAATTTTCCTTAATGTTACGTTCGTTGAATGAATTTCTAGTAGATCTCTTACTCTTATAGTTGAAATATACAACATTTTCGAAAAGATGATTTTATATAATCTTAAACTATTCAAATAATCAGACATAATAACAAAAAACAAATAATATACACATAAGTTATTTAAGTTGGGTTAATTAGCTTGTCAAAAAAAATATTGAGTTAATTAGTATTTTTTTTTCTTATCATTCCTTCTCCATCCCCATGCTCATATATTTACTAAAAATAATAATTTTTTAAATTTTATTTCTATAATTTATTTGTCATAAAAAATTTTACTACATCTCCTTCCCTGTTTCTATTTTTCTATTTTTATTATTACTTATTTTTCTCACATTCCTTTACAACTTTAATTATTAAATTATTATTTTATCATCTCTCACTACACCTACATATTAACATAGTATAGGATATGAAATGAGAATGAATAGTAAGTCCACCGGACTCAATTTTTGGTCCCTAAAATTTTCTCTAGAGTGGAGAATTGGATGTGGATCAATTTTTGACTAAAATTAATAATTTCTTCAAATGATGGGGATGGAAAAAAGATGAGAAATCCATCACGAATGCCGTAAGAGAATCTAATTTCAACACAATGATTGATCATAGTTTACTCTTGATTCATTTGAGCGTCTCTCTAATGGAGTAATGTAATGGTAGCATACTATTTATTCAATAGTAGGAACAAATTTTATATTTATTCATGTACGCGACTAATGTAGTTTACATATGATAAACATTTTTTTTGCTAATTAAATTAAATATGCTTGTATTTATTTTACTGTATTATTATATTTTATTTTATTTAAATAAATAAATTTAAAATCAGATTTTATAATAAAGAAATAGTAACACGACATAATCACCTCAAAAATATTAAATTATTTTAAAAAATTATTAATTATGCAAAGATTTGAAAACAAGTTTAGGATATATTTTGAGGACTTTGGAGATTTTTCTTTTGTAACTCTTTTTTTTTGTTTCCAGGTCGGGCAGTATGTTCAAACGGTCAACGTTTTCTTTGTTTTTCCATTCTAGGTCTGGCAGTATATTAAACTGTCAAACCTAATTATTATTCCCTCCATCCCCTCAATTTTTTGCATTGGGACGGGACTAGATATTTTAAAACTTCTTTAATATATATTTTGATAAATTATTTTAAATTTTTTTTTCTTCTGAATAAAAATATAATATTTAAATTTTTAATTAGAAAAAGAAAGTTTTAAAAATAAGTTGTAGGACTATAAGAAATGAGAGGGACCATGCTAATTATTCATGTGTATGTAAATTACACATCTTCTTTTTTTTTTTTGCTAAAAGATTACACATACCTTTAAAATTTAGGAGGTTAAGGATAAATTACATAATATCTTATTTGACTTCAAATTTCAAATCAATTAATTTTCCTTTTGTTTATGTAATTTAATTGCAAGAAAATGTTTACTTTTCATTATACTTGTCATTGTATTTACAGTAAAAATTATATAAAAACAATAAATATTTTCTTTTATTTTTTCGAATATCCTAAATATAATTGCTGGTCCGCCGCTGGTAGCTCGGCCAATGACCACCCAAATAAGTCACGCATGTATCTCGTCAAAGATACAGAAAGATGAATAACATCTATCAGCAATCACTACAACAAATCAGGACAATTACGACGGAATTCTCATCCTAAATGTCACCATTTACGACGAATTTGTTTCGTCGCTTTTGCTCAAGTAGAAAGTTCAGATTTCGTCACAAAGTAACATTTCGTCGTAAATTTGAGCGCGGGCCCACAATCTGTAATAAAAAATTAATGTAATTTACGACGGAACGTTTCGTCGTTTGGTTTGTTCTTGCGACATAAAGTACGTCGTAAATTAGAATGTGGGACCCGCCAACAAGAAAACCTCATCCAACTTGTGACGGTATTATACGTCGTATGTTTATTATTTACGACGAAATTTTCGTCGCAAGATAGTCACCGGGACCCACCTGCTTGCAAAAACCAAATTTAAAAAATGTATTTAAAAAAAATGATAAAATGCTACATTACGACGGAATATAAAGGATGAACATTCGTCGTAAGTTGATTATTTCAGAAAAAAAAAGGATTTGCTAATTTTTGAATTCCCAGCCATTTTCGGCTTCCAAAATAAAATCCTAAACCTGCCTTGCCCAATCATGTGTAGCGCAAGCCAACACTCTAATCTCACTATGCAAGCAACCACATTACTAAATATAATAAAATATAGAAAACTACATAATCAAAATACTCCATAATTTACATAAATTAAGTCACAAATTCATAGTTGTTCACACCAAATGTTAAACCATCTTACAGAAACTTAGATCGTCATACAAACATTCAAAAGTAACTGCCACTAATATCAGCCCCTAATAACAGGACCTCCTTGAGAGACAACATCATAAGACGGAGCACTCATATCACGATCATCATCGGAGTCGGTACTCTCACCATTGCCCAAACCATCATCAGAACCATCATTTTCAGCTGCTGGAGCCTTCCCCTACAATATAAACATAGAAAATTAGCTATAAATATCGGAAAGACAAATCTAAACAATATGTATATGAACATGCGTTAATGAGCTATAAACATATCCTAGTTAATGCCTTCAACTGTTAAACAGTTAATTAATTGTCATACGAGCTTCTTTAAACCCTTAATAGTCTGCAGTCTTTGACGGTGAAGGCCAACATTTTTAATTCATAACGAAAGCTGTAACATTAAATTTTTTTTAAGTTATATATAATACCTTGACACCACCACGAGCCTAAAACTTGAAAATTAACTCTGAAATTCACAGGACTATTCTGGCAGCCTCAACAAATTTTGGTCAACAGAAGATTTGAATACTAAAACTTTTAAACATTGAGGTAAATCAAGTAGCTACATTTAAGGAGTAAATTGCATTTTAATGGCATATAATATAATATTTTAGCAGTTTGATGGCTGAATTTTAAAATTGACAGATTGATGGCCTCAACTTTTTATTTCATACCAATTTAAGGACTTCCGTCGAATTTTAAAAAACGGTATTATTTTGCAAGGTGTAATCTCTTTAAAACTTTAAACACAATGTCTTGGATAACTAGGTTTTACCTTAGCTGCTCCTGGTCCATCTGTCTTGTATATATATTGTTTAGCACATCGACCGCGACTTGGATAATGGCATGTCGCGTCTCTCTAGTAATAGGATGGTCTGCAGGTAGCGAGG
The DNA here is from genome assembly GCA_030848705.1 of Heracleum sosnowskyi. Lineage (NCBI taxonomy): Eukaryota > Viridiplantae > Streptophyta > Magnoliopsida > Apiales > Apiaceae > Heracleum > Heracleum sosnowskyi. The sequence goes on along the minus strand of JAUIZM010000022.1, from coordinate 2,148,506 downwards.
AGTCTCCTTCCACCACATCTCGTGCTAAGACACAGATTTGCTCGGGTGTCAACATGTACTCCTCCGGATTGGCTCGGGTCAGAGTTAGGGTCTCATCCACGACTCACATGAACATGTCATCCTGTAAGCGAGCCAATGCAGATCTGTCGGAGCTTCCTTCTCCTTTTCGAGGCCGCAGGGGACGTCCATCAGACTCTGTGACAATATATATAACATATATTTCTTATTACTATGAACAAAAGACAAAAGACATGGGAGAATTAGGGCATGTGAAACATTTCAAGTAATATAACATATCGAATTATACCATAAATATCATAGACACGAAGCTGCGGATGTCCAATAATCATGTTCTTTCGAACACCTCCTACCGCTTCTATCCAACACTAGATCTGGGTTTTCGTGGGATCAAGGCCTTTGTTTAGACAAATGCTAATGTACCGCTCCTGAAACACAATTAACATTATATAGATAAATGATATAGAAATGTAATTTGTAAATATATCAGATTAAAGAATTCTGGTAAAGGTTGAATGTATGAATGTATTTGCAAATTATGACTAGACTAAATGACTAGACTAAATGAATATAAAGTTAGTCGTTAGGTCGAAAGATAATCTGCAAACACCTACAAAAATTGTAAAGGCTGGGATATCCATGGCTATATTGCAAATTGTAAAGTCATTGAAAAATTGAAAACTATTGAGAAATGCTGAAAATCGGGAAAATAATACACACTGCATGTAATATAATTCAGATGCATTTTTGAAATTACTTTCTTAATAATGTATAGCTACACTAAGGGGTCATTTGACAAATCTGAATAAAACTTATCTGAATGATTAAAACTCTGAATAACTAAGATTTCTGAATAATCTGAATGTTGAATAAATACAAAATTATTCCAAATCATTTTAATACAAAATTAAAGTTCAAACTTACTTTTTTTTATCAAGGGTTAAGATAAGAAATTAGAAAAATAACGTATTGTAAAATTAAAACAATAAAATTGACAAGTAGATAAATGAAATAAGCAAATAAATATCAAAAATCTGCACCTGCCAATGATAACAAGGTAAAGGCAAAGCGTACAGGTAAATGCTTTTCTTAATCGTTAGGCTAGCATTTTGAATCTGAGCGATTAAGAAGTTTTTAATCATTAAAAAGCCACAAAAAACCAGCCAAACAGTTTTAATGTCTTAAGCGATAAGATTCTGTCCATTAAGTCATAATAAGGAGAAAACAAATGACCCCTAAGACCTATAAGTTTTTTTATTAAAATAAATGCGTAATTCTTTCTTAAAATATGCATGCCTTAAAACATACCAGCCAGCTGATCAGTTCTGCAAGCCTCGTACAATTTAGGGCATGACCCTGTTATTACAATTTAATTAGTGCATTTCAATATTTTGTGACCTCCAAGTAGAAGGGATGAAAACAAAGCTAGTGATTCATTTCTTCTTCCTAAATTTATATTAGACCGCAAAAAAGAAGTTCCTGGATAACTAGGTTGCATATTTAAATATAGCTAAAATTATATACTCTTGCATATTTAAATTTCTGCACTAAATTATTAAAAAAAAGGTAAAGGGCAAACAAATCATAGCCGGGAAGCCGCTTAAACAAGAGAAGAATCTCATGCAAAAGTCAAGACTCAAGTAAGACCGGTGATTAAATAATAATAATACCTCGAGTAAAGTATAGGTATAATCTGAACACTTACAATGATCTTTTGGGCGTCCTCGGTAATCCACTCACCCTTCCTCTCCTCGTCTTTCAACGTGTGACACTTCTTATAGACAGCAAGTTCATCCAATTTGCCATGGTGCGCCTCCATATAATCCTGTTCAAGAATTGCATAAACAAACTCAAATCAAATTTTCAATATACAATAAAAGTAGACAATATGAAGTTCAATTTCATGCTACAATATCATTTAGATCCAAAAAGTAGGATGCATTGCAATATCTAAATTTAGCCAGATACACCATATTTTCAAAATTAACAAAATGATATATATATATATAGAAATTTATCAAAGAGCCAGTCAAGTATTGTGTTAAAATAGCATACCCGACGACGACGATCAAATGAACGCGCACCAGATGTATGAGGCACTTTCACAGCTTGTCGGGCCTTCTTTCCAGCGGCAGACTTCTTCTTAAATTCCTCGCTTACCCAATACTGAGCTAATTTGGACCAAACACCGGGTTCATATATAGGGGCCTGTGATCTGCATAAGTAGTCCCGCTAGCTCCTACAATCTTCACATCAGCCCTTTCCCTGTCATCGGCAAGTATACGGCGCAAGTTATCACGCATGTGCGCAAGTATGGAAGCCCTTGCCTCCGCTTCAGAGGCAAATCTCTGATCAAATGTGTAGTAGCGCTGGAAAAAAGAACAAGTGGAAGACATAAGACAAATTAAAAAGACCATAAAACAAACATCATCTAATATATTTATATATATCAAAGATGTACGACATACCAAGAACTCATTTATACACTTATTCCAGAATCGATGGGATTTTCTATCAATTTCCAAGGCACCAACACAACCATCTGGCCAAAACATGCGCATAATCGCCAGTAAAGTTCGCAACGCCATTGGACAATCTATCCTGAAATGTTGTCAGAGATATTAATGAGATGCCAAGTGTAAACCAAGTCATAAATCTAAACTGATATGTGTCTTTTTTACTGGTTTTTTTTTCAGCCAAGAAAATGAAATGATAATTTAATGTGGAATGAAAAACTATACTATAAAAGTCATGAATATAAGGGGTTACGACTTACGAGTTCAGTATACAATATCAATGTAATGATTCAGTAATTTCATCGATACGAAATAAAAGTTTCTAAAATAACCTATAGGAATTTCATGAAAAACATAGCTTCAAGAGAATTTAAACTTTGAAAAAACAAGGGTTTCATAAATAGTAAATAAGGAATTAGAGACTTAAAAACCAGAGTACAGAAGTAAGCTTTCTCGAAAATTGTATTAGGGAAAGAATACATTTGTTCTTAACATAAACACGAGAAACTAACATGGTGATAGAATAATATTGAGAAAAAAAACATTATAATTGGAATAAGCAGGTAACAATAATTATGGTTAAAAAAGTATTAGAACAGGCAGAATTAGTTCATGTAGATATGCAATCCTAAAGTGACCAAATTACAGGTAAATTTTGAAAAAAGAAGTAATCGATTACTAGAAATGCCCAAATTCAAAACAGAATTACCCCAAAAGACAACATAATAGTGACACTAACAGAAGCTCAGATTGACCAACATTAACATGCGACAGAAAAATAAGGGAGAACAATGCATAATATTGATATATGTTAATAATATTTCCCAACAAACTACAACCTATATGGCAACAAATCAATTATGTTGGGAGGAATACATACAAATTAAACTATTATGTTCAAAACGTTGATATATTTAACATTTCGGAGATGCATACATCTAGGAACAGACAACTAACTAGCTAGTTTAATACATGACATACAAAATAGCAAGAGGTGCATATATATATATAATTAGGATTTTTAAAGAATTACAGATTATAAAAAGTAAAGATCTCATATTAAGAATATAGAGATTTAAGAATTTAGTTGACAATGGAATCAAGAAATTTGATAACTTACAAGTTACTCGCAATCCGAACAACCTTCCACTCATGCTCGTCGGGGTATTTACCAAATCCACCAGGAGAATAGCCTCGTGTCTTATGTTTGCGAGGATCATAATCCACCCCCATTTCAAGAATCTGCCTCTCATCATCGTCCCAAAGAAGACACTCAGAATTTATATCATCAACACGCCGACGTCGGCGTCCTCTTCTTACACCTCCCCTAGCCCCTTCACTATAGCCTTCCCTGGCACCCTCAGTACTATCGCCTTCCCTAGCACCAGTACCACTACCCTCTCCGCCACCACAGGAACCGCTACCCTGCCCCCTAACACCACTACCATCAGTGTCTGGCCTCCCCTCACTGCAATCGTTGACCCTCTGATCACCATTGTCAATGTTGTCTCCGTGACCAGCATTGCCATCAGTGTCCCCCAGACCACCACCACTGTCACTTCCTCGACCACCACTGTTGCCACTTCCTCGACCACCACTGCTTCCATTTCCTCGACCACCATTGCTGCAACTTCCTCGACCACCAATTCCACGACCACCATTATCACCCGGACCACTACCAGAACCCCTACCTTTAGCAGCCCTCCTCCCCGCCATAATCCCTACAATACTGAAATTAAGTCCAAACAAAACAAATCATTAGTTTACTTTTTTCTAACACTTCACAATCATAAATATTTTATGACCTAATGATACATATATGGCATAGTATTGCAAAATATTTGAGTAAGATTTAACATATATCAGATTTGAGTCTTGCAAACGATGACGTAGTCTCTACGGCATGTAACAATTGTACGTATATCTCCATAATTCATATATAATTTGAAAATAAAACACCAATCTGAGACACTAGCATGCTAAAACACTATCTAATTTAATCTCCCAAGCCTACCTTGATTCAAGTTGTCCTGCTCTTTAAAGTAATATTCCAAAAAAATATACAAAAACGACTAGCTAGCACATATATCACTATTTATAAGAAATCTTTTGCAAAATAGATTAAGTCAACTCTATACCAAATTATATTCTTACACAGATTATTGAAAAAACATTAACATATATCTATAAAAGAAAAAAACATCCAATATTGCTATAAAAGAACTTCAATAATCATTTACCCAGTGAATAAATAATCATCCACTGATAATCACTGATAAATACCAAGTGATACATACCCAGTTATAGATATGCATACCCATAAACATATAGATCAATTGCAAGCTGATTACATGTAAATACTTGTAGTTAATTATTAATACGACGGTGTATACATATAGACTTCCATGTTATCAATAGTTAAAAAATAACAACAAAGATCGAAGCACAAAACAAAGAATTTACCTTGAAATCACTAAGACGAGTGTTAAAATCATTTTTCTTGCAATAGGTTTGTACCAGGAAGAAAGAAAAGATCGATTTTAGGGTTTGTATAGAGGTTTGTATCGCAGCAGCCGTGTAAAGATGATAAACCTTTACTAAAAAGTAAAAAGGAGGAGGATGAGAGTTTTTTTAGGGTTTTTGGAGTGTAACGACGTTGTATGAACACATTGGGTTGTTATTTCAATTTTTCCCCAAATTTTAACCACCAAACCTTACGACGGTTTCCGTCGTATATTAATGTTTTATTTAAAAAAACGTTACTAGGACTCGAACCAGGGTCTCCTGAGTACAACGAAGGCTTACAAACCACCTGCGACAACTATTCCTTGTGTAGTTTTCCTGATTATTTAGACAATAGCTTAATGGTTTATTTTTCTAATTATTTATAATTATACAATTTACTAAAATTTAAAAAATCATTCATAAGCTTGTATATAATATTTCTTATATTTTGTATATACTTCACCAACATATGTAATTTATAAATTAATTTAAAATTTTATGTAATATATTTAAGTTGGAATTGTGTTTATAGTTTAAATTGTAAGTAGAACGACAATAAAAACAAACATACAATGGTTAATATTGTTATTATGTGATGTTAGATGATATGTAATTAAAATAATAACACAAATCTTGAATGCTAAGAATCTCAACGACGGGGGTATTGTCATTCACGTAGCACTACATGTAACGAATTTTGATATTTGGTCCTCAGTGTTCCACTGATATATATATGCATACAATACTTACCATTGTTGTTGTGATTTGTTAATTGATACTAACTAAAATATGTAAATTAAAATAATAACACAATTGATCTTATTTGCTTAATAGACTTTTAACGATACAAGATGTAAATAAGTAAGAACTCTAAAGAACCCTAAAGAAACTTACGACGGAAAAAACAAAGAACTTTCGTCGTAAGTTACCCAGAATTACGACGAAATTCAAGAACTTTCATCGTAAGTTACCCAGAATTACGACGAAATTCAAGATCCGTCGTAACATATGAAGAACATCCGTCGTAAGTTACCCAGAATTAAGACGAAAATCAAGATTCGTCGTAAGTTACCCAGAATTACGACGACGGTTTCCGTCGTATATTAATGTTTTATTTAAAAAAACGTTACTAGGACTCGAACCAGGGTCTCCTGAGTACAACGAAGGCTTACAAACCACCTGCGACAACTATTCCTTGTGCAGCTTTCCTGATTATTTAGACAATAGCTTAATGGTTTATTTTTCTAATTATTTATAATTATACAATTTACTAAAATTTAAAAAATCATTCATAAGCTTGTATATAATATTTCTTATATTTTGTATATACTTCACCAACATATGTAATTTAGAAATTAATTTAAAATTTTGTGTAATTTATTTAAGTTGGAATTGTGTTTATAGTTAAAATTGTAAGTAGAACGACAATAAAAACATACATACAATGGTTAATATTGTTATTATGTGATGTTAGATGATATGTAATCTCTTCTATATATAATAGGAGAACACAAGGGTAAAAATCCCTGTGAAATTACAATTTTACCCTTTTATATTTTGAAATTACATGACATGCCACTACTCTCTTATCTAAAGAAAAAAAAAGAGTAAATAATGTTTTTTTGCAGAATCGAACCCCTGACCTTCCCTAAGGAAATCATTCTTATTACCATTGAGCTACATGACTCATTTTGGTTTTGAGTGAAATATCACATTACATAAACCTCATATCATTCTTAATCCTTTATTAATTATTATTTAAACTTTTAAGTAAAAATCAAGGTGATTTATAATATTTATTAAATTTTATTTCTTAAATTCTTTTTTTAGAGTATGTTTGCAAAGGATATTTATAATATTTATTTTTTAATTATTAAAATATCATACCAAACTATATACTACCAATCTTATAAAAAATTTACATTAAGTTTCAAAAACAATATGAAGTGTGGTGTATTTTTATCTTTCCTTTAGTTTAAAATAAATATTTCGGTTGTGTAACTTTAACTATAATATATTCTATTTTCTTATATAAGGGTCTAACTTTTCTTGTACTATACAATATATTTAAATTATTAAATCATACTTATTAATTTCTATAAAATCTCTTTAAAATTTTATAATAAAATTAGTTTGATAAATCATGATATATAATTTATATTTTAAATTTAATTTAATATTTTAAATAATAATTCAAATTAATATTTATTTAAAATAAGAGGTAAAATAAATATTATTGTAATTTAATTATATTCTACAAGTGAAAACTTTGAATTAGAAAAATGGATTAAAAGTTTAAACTATAAGAATATATACAAATCATATTTATTCACAATAATTTATTTAATATACATGAAAATATATAATATTTTTGTTAAATATAGAAATTGGGGACCGGGAAGCGTGGCAGGGAGACACTAATCCCTGACCCCATCACGATCCCCGAAATTTTTACATATTTTTTCCCGATCTCCAGAAAACTTCTCAATTCTCCGTTCGAAACGGGGCAGAGAATGGATCGGGGTTGGGCGGGAATGGGTGAATGTCTATCTCTACAATATGCATTATTATATAACACATATCGATAAAATGTATACATGATATTTATGAATATTCTTCTTATGTATACAAGCATAGGGCCGGTGCAATGCAAAGATGTCTTTTCAAATTTGTTATTTTATATGTATTTTAATAATTTATTTTATATTTATACTTTTTTTAACGAAGATGAACTTAAATCTAAATAGTTTTATGTGATTGTTGAACTCGATGTTGAATTGACGTATGTGTTTGTGTTTGAGTGTAATTAAATTATGTTTCAAGAATTTTGTGTTTAACAGTATTTAAAAAATATTTTTTAATTAAAATTGTTATTTTTAATAAATCAAGGTCAAGTTGCAAAAGTAAATGGATTAAAGTGCAAATATCAAAATACGAGTATCATTCTAACCGACCGACTACATTATATTTTGATCAAAATCGTTGTTTTTAATAAATTAAGGTTAAGTTGTAAAAACAAAAGAACTAAAGTGCAAATACCAAAATACGAGTACCGTACCGACTCACTACAAAACTTTCAATATTTCGGTTTTAATAATACAATATAAATAGATAGATATAATAAAAATGAGTAGATTTATAATTAGATTGGATGCATTGTGTATATGAGACATTTTTAATTATTATTACATGAATTTTAATGTCATTTTATGGAAGAAAATAATTAGTTATTTGGAATTGAATTAATATATACATATATATAACATATGAAAACTATTTGTTTTGAATTCAAACAATTTAAAAGATGAGATAATAAAAATAAATAGATAGTACAACAAAAAAAATTAAATGAATTATATGGTCATGTTGAAAAGGTTAGACAATATAAACACATAAATTTGGGTTGGAGAAATACTTGGTGATACTAATTTGTGTAAAAAATAAATAGATAAAAATATATAGTCCAGTTAACAAATTTTAGAAAACAAGATATTATATAGCATACAAAAATATTATGATCAGATCGATCACATTATACACCCCAGGTTATTTAAAATCATAGGCCCCGATCAATCAAATTATCTATATAAATTAAAGTAAGTATATTATAACGAGACGAACAAAATATGTACAAATATAACTATATATAATATTTAAACAGCAAAGAATAAAATTTTATTTTAATCACTAGAAAATGACCGTTCCTTGCACGGGTTCGTGCAACAAAATATGAGAATTGAAGTTATAATAGCAAATAATATTTCACGAATGTTAATATTATTATCAGTTAGACATACCCAGGTCATTTCAACATAATTATGTTTTAAAATTTTAGTAGTAAAATAAAAAAAATTATTGTATTTGAAAATTATTTTGATATATATATATATATATATATATATATATATATAAACAACTAATATTGACAATAGATTGAAATATTATTAAATTAAAACATATTGTAACACTTGAGTCTCAAATCGAGAAATGTGGGGGTTTTAGTACAGTTTATAAAACAAAGTACAACTACTAAGTGCACCAACAATCATGATCTTTTGGAGACCTGTGGTGGGTTTGTGGATTACCCACGTTATTGCATTTGGGCCAATTGATCGGCAGTTGATTCGTGAAGTTGCTGGAGGTGGGGACACGAAGACTGGTGGTATTATTTCATAATGGACTGAGGTCCAGAGGTGGAGACATAAACTAGCCAGTATTATCTCACAATCGCTAGAGATGTATGATCTTGGACCTATGAGCTATCCGTTCAGATCTAACGATGCCGTCAAGAGTTTAAGTGGGGGAGTTTATACCACTCGAGTCTCAAAATTGAGAAGAGTTGGGACTTTAGTTCAGTTTATAACACAAAGTATTACTACAAATTACACCAACAAATCATGATCTTTTGGGAACTTGGAGTGGGTTTGTGGATTACCCAAGTTGTTGCATTTGGGCTAATTACTTGGCACTGAATTATTCGATATTTTGAAAGTCTGAAAGATAGAGGAAGCGAAACAAAGGAAAAAAATGCTTAAAATTAACAAATTGCAAGAAAAGATATGAACGAGTTAGAAAGAAAGTTTTAAGAATTGAAAGCGCAAGACCTAAGTAGAGTATTAGAAGATTTACGAAGGTTTTTGATCAAAATCAGTAATAAAACCTACTCTCCAGAATGTAACATCTTGAAGAATTGGAAGAAAATTTAGGATTGCAATGTTCTAAAACTCATCTAGAACACCCAGTATCTATTCTATCCAGCAAAAAAAAATTGTAAACTAACATGACAGCTATTCGTAATACTCGTATTAATTTCTAAATTAAAAACTTGAACATACTTAAGTAAGAACCCAATAGCTACATATACCATCAATAAGAAAAACTCTATATATATCAATCATATACTTGAAACGATAATGATCATGCATAGAATAATTTATATACACAATTTAAGCTAGCGGCCCGTGCCTCGCACGGATTTTTATGCTAGTTAAAATAATAACACAAATCTTGAATGCTAAGAATCTCAACGACGGGGGTATTGTCATTCACGTAGCACTACATGTAACGAATTTTGATATTTGGTCCTCGGTGTTCCACTGATATATATGAGCATACAATACTTACCATTGTTGTTGTGATTTGTTAATTGATACTAACTAAAATATGTAAATTAAAATAATAACACAATTGATCTTGTTTGCTTAATAGACTTTTAACGATACAAGATGTAAATAAGTAAGAACTCTAAAGAACCCTAAAGAAACTTACGACGGAAAAAACAAAGAACTTTCGTCGTAAGTTACCCAGAATTATGACGAAATTCAAGAACTTTCGTCGTAAGTTACCCAGAATTACGACGAAATTCAAGATCCGTCGTAACTTACCCAGAAAAAACATTGCAGCCTGCAGTTTTTTTCTCATGCTCTTTATTATCATCAATTTCTGTAACACTAAACTAACCATTTTAAGATAAATTACAGAATGCAATCAAATAAATGACAAAAGAAATATCGCGACAAACAAAAACAATCATTAGTTCGAAATTGAGTTAGTATTCCGAAAATCCATTTAATTCATATAAAATTATAAATACGCCTAGATTGATATTACATTACAATTTTTCTACACCAACACATCACATTATATATTTGTAAGATTTCCTAGCCTTTAAATCGGTTAAAAAGTTTTAATCGTGAAAAAAGTTAGTTTGAAATAGAGTTAGTGAGCCGAAAATCCATTTAATTCATTTAAAATCAGAAATACGCCTAGAATGATATTGCAATCCAATTTTTCTGCACCAACACATCACATTATACATTTGTAAGATTTCCTAGCCTTTAAATCGGTTAAAAAGTTTGAATCGTGAAAAAAGTTAGTTCGAAATAGAGTTAGTGAGCCGAAAATCCATTTAATTCATTTAAAATTGGAAATATGCCTAGAATGATATTGCAATCCAATTTTTCTGCACCAACACATCACATTATACATTTGTAAGATTTCCTAGCCTTTAAATCGGTTAAAAAGTTTGAATCGTGAAAAAAGTTAGTTCGAAATAGAGTTAGTGAGCCGAAAATCCATTTAAAATTGGAAATTGGCCTAGAATGATTAAATACATTTCTTACTCATCTTCTACTTCAATGATATCATAACCATCTTCTTCTTCTTCTTCTTCTTCTTCACTTTCCCTTGCATTTTCTTCATCTTCTTCACTTTCCACTTCATTTTGTTGCATTTGTTCTTCTTCTGGATCTTCTTCCATTTCGTATTGCGAAAAGTCAACGAATAATAACCTCGAGGGAAAATCTAGTGCAATGGTATTTGAGACTTCTTCTTGAAGAGGTTCCACATCAACATCTTTTGTTCTTCCACTCAACAATTGAGGTCTACATGTGATGATTGTGTGAATATTACTGTCGGGATTCTTCACACTAGGAGCATAGTACACTTGAGTGGCTTGACTTGCTAGTGTTAGGTCCAAAGTATCGTAGAAGGGGGGGGGGGGTTGAATACGATACTCACAAATAATTCAATTTCGTTCGCGGATAAATCATTCAGTTCTATAACGAAATCAAACACACCAAACCAAATCAAGTTTCGGGGAATATATCTTTTTATAAATATAAACCTCGAGTGGTGCTACAATTTCTAATCCGTAGATTAGCTTCAATGAGTTCTAGGTTATACACAATCAATACAATGATCAAGTTCAGAGCAATATTAATTTCTTCTGTAATTTCTCTGGCTCAAACTCTCTCTTAGTAATTGCTACTGTGAAAATAACCTCGACTGAAGAAGACACTCTTCCTCTGTTGTAATTTTAGTCTTTTGTTTTTGAAAACTATCGAACCTTAATTGTAGAAACAATCTTGGCCGTCCAATTCTCATCAACCTGTCAAACAAAACAAACTTTTCACCTGCTCCCATATTTGAAAACTATCGAATTGAATAAATGAATTTACCATTCGATAGTTTTTAAATAAAAACTATCGAAAAGTAAATTCCTTTACTTTAGTTTTCAAATGGTTTTCTTAAATCCCATTCGATAGTTTTCTAAATAGAAAAACTATCGAATCCTTTTCTTGTCCTTGATCTTTTAGAAAAGCTTCTGAGCTTCAGGGTGTTTCAGTTTTAGACTGTATCAATTTCTTCTGAGACGATAAAACACCTTGATCTTTTAAGTGCTGTCACCTAGTGCAACTGGTCTGGTTCACAGATGAATAATCACTTGATCAATTCTTCTTTTATGTCTTCAATTCAATGCTTCTGATAAGTCCTTTGTCGTTCTGGTTGCTTCGCTTAAATCACTGGAATCCCGTGGTACTTAACCCTAAATCATTCACATACTTCTGTTGTCTTGAAAGTCTTGTTTCTTTTGCAGTCACTGAGGCTTGAACATTTTCATGAACTTCTTTCCGTGACCTGTTTACGGACTTCAAGAATACATAACGTATTTTGATTTTTTGAGTTTACCTTTTCTTCTTTGATTCTGGATTCCTGTGCTTCTGTTAATACTATAGTCTGTCTTGTCCTTTGTTGAGTTGTAGTTATCTCTTTTACATCTTATGTTACATTATGCTTTACAATCTCCCCCTATTTGATTGGATAGAGTTCGACAAGCAAATACTTCGAGGATAACTCAACTAACTAAGGAAACATGAAACTAATTAAAGTAAGACATCGTAATAATATTAAATGCATTCTGGATCAGATATATATACATTTCCAGATTTCATAAATCAAAAAACAATAAAACTTTATACAATGAAGTTGCTCCTATAGTCTGAGCTGATAGTTCTTTTGTTCTTTGCTTCAATCTTCAGTCCATTCCAATCTCACCTTCTTCAATCATTGGATCAGAGTTAGCAGCTTGATAATCAATCACTGACAGATAGTGCAGTGGTTCTCCAGGTTTAATGATTGCTCCTTGGATGTGTCTTCCAATATATTCAACCTCTTGACCCACTCCAGCCCATAACCATGCAATGTTAACATCTTTCTTGTTTAGCTTTGGCATGTCTGGTAATCTGGTATGCACTTCCAATCCTCTTTCCACTCTTTTCCTATAGTAAGGAACATTCTCCATTAGAAATCTTCTAAGAGTGTCTACTGCTTTGTCCTTCTCCGTTGATGAGAATCCAGTGGATCTAAGATACTTCTCAACTGATATTAGATAGTTGCTTGGATAGTCTCTCAGTTTGTCCTCAGCCAAATAGCAGATTCTGAACAAGTCATTCGTCATGAATCTAACCATTGGGGGATCTTCAGTAATCTCTGGACCGACTTTCATCAAGATCTCCTTAACATGCTCACGGAGAAGTTCATTTAGCCTTGTCGTCCTTTGAATCTTGATGAGAATAACCTGCAACTCTGTGTATGTCCTCTGTTCTAAAAACTTAGTGGAAATCACAAATGTACCTTTCTCCAGAAAATTTATCAATAAGCTCCAGGCGCCATTTGCTTTAACCCCAGCTTTCAGAAAGATCATAGAGTTTCTCAATGCTTTGAAGTAAGTCTGATCTTCAAGATTGGCACTTCTGATGTCCTGAATGATAACTTCCACCTCAGCATTGTCGTTGACTTCTAATCCGTCTTCAACTCCGCAAAAGGTTTTATAAGCCATCTCCCATTCATTACCTTCTTTCTTTGCCAGATCTATCATCTTCTTCCTCCTCATTTCATTATACACCTTGAATCTCTTCAGTTTTTCACTCCTCAGAATTGCTTGTTGTTTCTCTTTCTCAGCTTGCCTGGCATCTACTGCAGCTCTCTGAGCTCTTATTGCTTCCAAGGCAGCTTCTTCTTCTGGTGATAGAGAATTTGCTTCTTCTTCCATAATATCCTCCCAGATTGGATGTTCAACGGGCTCTGGATAATATGGCTCATTCTCCTCCTCAATTGGTTGCTCTTGCATGACCTCAAATTCCTCTTCACTCTTCTCTTCTTCCTGTACAAGTTCTTCTATCCAGTACTGTCTGATTGGAATAGCTTCAACCGTTTCCCAAACTCCCCATCCATCCTTAGGCTTCTCTTTCTCCCCTTCTCCAACTTTCTCCCCCTTAGTTGAGGAATCCTCGACGAAAGCATCCTCAGCATAAAAGGTAGTAGAAGGATCAGGTTGCTGATTTGAAGGACCAGGTTGGCCAGTTTGTTGGTTCTTCAGCATAGTCCAGATTGACTGTACTCCATCACTTTGATTTTCCATGAAATCCAATAGATTCTTATTCATCTCTTGCATAGAAGCCAGCTTCAGGTCAATGTCATCCAATCTGGAGTTGGTAGTCTTCTCAATCTTGTCCAGTCTCTGGTTCAGCTTAGACTCCACTCTAGAAAGGGTGTTCATTGCATCTTTTACCCTAGCTTGACCATCCCGGATAACCAGAACGTCTTCTCTCAAAGCTTCTTGTCCTTGCGACAAAACATATACTTCATTCATGAATCCATCTTTAAGTTCCTTGACGTCCGTCCTCAACTCGATCAGTTCGTCCATAGCTTCCTTCTTTAAGGAGTTCACTGTCTGCTTCGTACCTGTTATAGTGCCAGATGCACTGCCAATGACCCTGAATGTTCTTCTGGAATTAGCTGCAGCCAAGTCAACCTTCTCTTGAATAGATTTTAAAGAAGCATTGGCTTGACTAGAGGAGATCCCTTGGTCAAAGGAAGGTCGCAGTGGAACCTTGAATAGTGGATTTCCTTCTTTGTCACGAACTGTCATCTCCTTGAGGGTAGATTGAACTTGTAACTCTCGTTCTGTAGGCAGTAGCTGATCATCTATATTTGGAAGGGTTAGGGTGTCACTCCTCACGTTTGGCTCTGGGTGTACACTCAACGTTTCTGTCGGTGTTTCACTCATTTTTCCTTTCCCACTCAGGCCAGGTGTAAGTGTTTTTGTTTCACTCAGTCCCTTTTTGCTCGTTGTACCTGCAGAAGAAAACACCGTAGCCATCCTTAAGGAGGTCACCGGTGGTGCAATGGGGCTTCGCAAGTCCCCGTCCTTGGTTAAACCAAGTTGCTGATCATCCGTGGATGATATATCCTTTGAAGGATCTAGAGTTTGAATCTCTAGGGGGTTAGAAGCAGGCTCTATTAACAGCAGAGATCCCGAATCTTCCCCAATAGTCTGTGAAGACTTTACCTCAGTTGACTCCTCAATAGTAATTGATTCATTGTCACCGAGTTGCCGATCTGCACCTACGTCAGACCCTTTACCCGCATGATCCAGATATGTTCCATCTGGGGAGGTAGACAATGACCCTTTAGATTGTGCATTTAGGTCAAAGCCTTCTCTCGACGTCTGTGAAGACTCTTGGTTCTTAGAACCTTCAACCAGTGAACCTGACCGTAATATGGTCGGAACACCAGTTGCTTCTATCAATTCTTCCTTACTTGATTGAGCTATTGGTTCAGATATAGCTTTCGTTAGCGTAGCCCAATCAGCATCAGAAAAATCAATAAAGGGCGCTTTGGAAGTTTGAAATAAAGTATCAACAGTTGCCTCAGTTTCTGTTCTTCTCCTTTTAGAGGAAGGCAGAGCTGCTGTTGAAGGGTGTATCTCCTTATGTGGTGCTGCTAAGGCACTATCTCCCTCTACACTCAAGGATGTTAGTTTAATGGGTATAGGAGGGGAAGGAGGTGCGTTTATGGTTTCATTTGGCTCTTCGATCGTTCCAGTAGGTACCCCTGGAAGATAGTTGTTCTTCCTTATCAGAGCTGTAAGTTCGTTATGGATTGCAAGTTTTGAAACGAGACATGATTAGTTTTGGTAACAATAAATTCTCCAGCCATTTTAAATTTCCAGAAAATTTAAATAAACCAAAACTAATTTTTCACTTAAATTTAATTAATTATTTCTAATTAATCAAACTTTTTAACAAAATACCCCTTTTCTTTTGCAACCACACAAATTCGAACACTATTTCTTTTGAACCCTAATTGTTAACTTTCAAATAATCACTAAACACTCAAATAAATTAACTGATAAATCACTTAATTTCCTAAAGTTGAACATAGTTAACAACAAGACTAAAATCAGAAATACTTCGATGGTTTCTTTGATAAACAAGAACAGAACACTTCAATTGACCAAAAACATACAAGTTTCACTGTTAAATGAATTCACTGTGGTAAATAGTCAATTTGCACGGTTAAAACTCAAGAAACTGTCGAAGTTGATGTTCTTCTTTGTGTATATCTTTTGTAAGTATATATGACCTTGTTTTTCTTAGATCTGTAGAATTGATAGAGAAAAAGACTAAGGCGTGTATATATACTCTTGAAACTGATAGGGGTAAAACTGTCATTTTTCGTTCGATAGTTTTATAAAGAACCATCGATGGTTTTTCTGAGGGGGCAAAATGGTCAATTTTACTTCGATAGTTTTGAAAAACTATCGAAGTATTTAAAAATAAGAATTCAAACCGACCTTTTCAAAAACCATCGAAAGCTTTTTCTTTCTTTTAAAACAAAAAAACTATCGAACATTTGTCTTTCTGAAAAACTATCGAGAATATAAAATATTAAAGAATTTATTTCTTTCGATAGATTTCATTTTATTCTTCAAAAACTATCGAGATATATCCTTCGATAGATTTCCTTTCCCAAAAGAAAAAACCATCGAATATTTCATTCGATACTTTTTGTCCAGTACTTAGAAAATCCATCAAAAATCCTAAAAATCGATATTTTTGCTTCTTTTCAAATTTTAAAACATGTTCATGTTTTAAAATTCAAAACTTTTCATTTCCTGTCAAGTTTTAATATTAATAAATCTTTTAAAATTTACCAAAATCAATTGTTAACAGAAAATTCACAATTTTCTTAGAATAAAATCAATTAAATATCATTGAATGATATTAACTAATTAAAATCTAATAAATTATGCTGCATTAATCTACAATGTTAAAAACAAAGTAAATTAATTCAAATTAAATAAATGCTTGAATATTTAGAACAAATATTAGCACTTAAATAATCTTTAGAATTAATAACCAATTAAATGCCAGAAGATATATCATCCATAATTATGACATAAAATTAGTACAATAATCCTAACTACGAGAATTTCTCCAGAAAATAAATTCACGAGTCCTAAGGATATAGAAATTCTTAAACTCATGTATTCACTAGGACTAACTGCAGTTACTGACTTCTAATCAAAATCAATTAGAAAGATTTAACATCCCAAGTTCACCAACCAGCTTATTGAAAGTGGATTCATCAAGCGGTTTAGTAAGGATGTCTGCAATTTGATCCTCTGTGGGTACAAAATGTAATTCCACAGTTCCATTCATGACATGCTCTCGGATAAAATGATACCTGATGTCGATGTGCTTCGTCCTCGAGTGTTGCACTGGATTGTTAGAGATTGCTATGGCACTTGTGTTGTCGCAAAATATTGGAATCTTTGTCAACAAAAGCCCATAGTCACGGAGTTGGTTTCTCATCCACAAGATCTGAGCACAACAGCTTCCAGCAGCAATGTATTCAGCCTCAGCTGTTGATGTGGAAACTGAATGCTGCTTCTTGCTATACCAGGAAACTAACCTTCTTCCAAGAAACTGACAGCTTCCTGAAGTACTCTTCCGATCAATCTTACAACCTGCAAAATCAGAGTCTGTATATCCAATAAGATCAAATCCTGTATCTTTAGGGTACCAAATTCCAAGATTTGGGGTCCCCTTAAGATATCTAAATATTCGCTTAACAGCTATTAGATGAGATTCTTTAGGATCAGACTGAAACCTAGCACACAAGCATGTTGCAAACATTATATCTGGTCTACTTGTAGTGAGATAAAGTAATGAGCCTATCATACCTCTGTAGCCTGTGATGTCAACCTTCTTACCAGTTTCATCCTTATCAAGCTTAGTGGCAGTTGGCATAGGAGTCTTTGTTGTAGATGAGTCTTCCATTTGATACTTCTTCAGAAGATCTTTGATGTACTTGGACTGACAAATGAATATACCATCTTGTTTTTGGTATACTTGCAGTCCAAGAAAGAATGACAATTCACCCATCATGCTCATTTCATAACGACTCTGCATTAACTTAACAAATCTCTTGCATAGATCATCATTAGTAGAACCAAATATTATGTCATCAACATATACTTGCACCAATATCAAATCATTTTTATGCTTTTTGACAAAGAGAGTTTTGTCTACGACACCTCTTGTAAAATCATTTTCAAGTAAGAATTCAGAGAGAGTGTCATACCATGTCCTTGGAGCTTGTTTGAGTCCGTAGAGAGCTTTGAATAGAAAGTACACAAAGTCTTCCAGTTTTGAATCCTCAAAACCTGGAGGTTGTTCCACATACACTTCTTCTTCTAACTCCCCGTTCAGAAAAGCACTCTTCACATCCATCTGATATACCTTGTAATTGGAATGTGCAGCAAATACCAGAAACATTCTGATGGCCTCAGGTCTTGCTACTGGTGCATAGGTTTCATCATAGTCAATTCCCTCTTCTTGAGAGTAACCTTTATCAACCAGTCTGGCTTTGTTTCTCGTTACAATGCCATCTTCGTCCAACTTATTTCTGAATACCCATCTTGTTCCAATAACAGATTTTCCCTTAGGCCTGGGTACCAGCTTCCAAACTTTCTGCCTTTCAAACTGATTGAGTTCCTCTTGCATAGTAATCACCCAATCTTGATCATCTGGAGCATCTTCAACTTTCTTAGGTTCTGTTTTTGAAAGAAACCCAGAATAGTGACATTCATTTTATGATGTTCTCCTAGTTCTCACTCCTGTGTCCGGATCACCAATGATCAAGTGAAATGGATGATCTCTATTCCATACCCTTTGTCTTGGCAGATGCGATCTTGATGATTCTCCTTGTTCTAGATGTTGTGGAGTGTGACTAGTTGATCCTTCTCCTGCTCCCCCTGAGTTGTTGACGGTTTGATCTGTTGATTCTGAAGACTGACTAGTGGATCCTGTAGAATTTTGAGGATCTCCACTTTGGTCACCACTTTGTCCAGAATCATTATCATTATGATTATTATTAATAACCGTAACAACGTCAGGTACTTCTTCATTGTCAGAGAGATCTCCTGATAGATTTTCAAATACCAAGGATTCAGAGTTCTCTCCAGTTTGCAGGCCTGGTCTTTTGGTGTCGTCAAATGTTACATTAAAGCTTTCCAACACCTTCTTATCTTCAATCACATATACCCTGAAAGCCTTAGATTCCAGAGAATAGCCCAGAAAAAATGCCTTCATCTGCTTTGGCATCAAACTTGCCAAGATGTTCTCCATCTTTAAGTACAAAGCACTTTGCACCAAACACATGAAAGTACTTCAGTGTTGGTTTCTTGTTGGCCATTAACTCATACGGAGTCTTTTCATGATCTTTGTTGATCAGGGTTCGATTCTGAGTGTAGCAAGCTGTGTTCAGTGCTTCAGCCCAAAAGTAAGTGGGAAGTTTTGATTCACTCAACATGGTCCTTACTGCTTCAACCAAGGTCCTGTTCTTCCTTTCCACTACTTCATTCTGTTGAGGAGTTCTTGGTGCTGAAAACTGTCTTGAAATTCCTTTCTCTGAGCAGAAATCATTAAGAACTGCATTCTTGAATTCAGTTCCATTGTCTGATCTGATTGTCCGCACAGGTAGCTTAGCTTCCACTTCTATCTTTTTGATGTGATCAATGATTAGTTGTGTTGCTTCATCCTTTGTTTGTATGAACAACACCCACGTGTACTTGGAGTAGTCATCCACCATCACCAATGCATATCTATTTCTTGAAAGTGACATAACATTAACTGGACCAAATAAATCCATATGAATCAGTTGTAATGGTTCAGTAATGCTTGTCATTCCTTTGCTTCCATGTGATGCTTTCTTCGACTTCCCCTTTTCACATGCTTCACATAGTCCCTCCTGATTGAATTCCATCAGGGGCAACCCTCTCACTAACTCTCTCTTTACCAAAGAGTTCATAGTTTTGAAGTTCAGATGTGAGAGCTTCTTGTGCCATAGCCAACTTTGTTCTGAAGATGCCTTTGCATAGAAACATGTAACTTCTCCTTCACTGGTAGAACTTAAGTCAGCTATAAACAAATTTCCTTTTCTCACTCCCAGTAGAGTAAGCTTCTCATCCTTCCTGTTGGTGATCAAGCACTTGTCCTTTCTGAAATCTACATTGTAGCCTTTATCACAGAACTGACTGATACTTAGAAGATTGTGCTTTAATCCTTCAACAAGAGAGATGTTCTCAATGATGACATTTCCATCTTTCAATTTACCATATCCCGTAGTGAATCCTTTGCTGTCATCTCCAAAGGTTACAATCGGGCCGGTCTTCTTAACCACCTCTGTAAGCAGGGAATCTTCACCTGTCATGTGTCTAGAACAGCCACTATCCAGAATCCACACGACCTTTGAGCTTTTAACCTTACCCTGCAATCACAGATTGATTAAGCGGACTTTGGTACCCAAAATTGTTTGGGTCCTGAAGGTTTAGATGATTTAACAGGAGTAACATTCAATTTAGTCTTACCCAGTTTGATATTCACAGTATCTGTGGATTTAACATTAACAGTGCTATTGCTACTATCATTCATCAACTTAAAATAAGCATGCATGATGTTGTACTTACATAGCAAACACTCTTTCTTTCCACAGGG
This sequence comes from Heracleum sosnowskyi, assembly GCA_030848705.1. Taxonomy (NCBI): domain Eukaryota; kingdom Viridiplantae; phylum Streptophyta; class Magnoliopsida; order Apiales; family Apiaceae; genus Heracleum; species Heracleum sosnowskyi. The sequence goes on along the minus strand of JAUIZM010000022.1, from coordinate 2,127,841 downwards.
TTCATGAAGATCAGGCATGTCAGACATGTTATGCAATTCAAAAGTATTAGCAGTTTCTACTTTAACCTTTTTACATGCATGTGTAAGGTGTCCAACAGAATTACAAATAGTGCACAACTTCCTAGATGCAATGGGAGAATATGGAACCATTTCCTGATTAACAATCTTCTTCTTCCCATTCCTGTTCTTTTAAACATTACTAACTAAGTCACCTACTTCAGTTTTAGGTAAATCAGGTTTAGGTAATTCATTTTTTACTGATTTCCTAGACAACTTAGTCTTTACCTCTTTTTCCTTCAACAAATCCTCCTCAAGCAATTCTTGTACTATGTAAAGGTCATCCTTATTAAAGAGTGGTGGAAAAGGCTTAACAAAAACTGGACAATCAACATTCTTAAGAACATGTGGAGTATTCCTTTTGACAACTGAAGGTTTCACAGGGAATTCCATTATCTTCTTACCAGCTTTCTTGTCATAGTCAAATCCTATAGCAGTTTTATTCCCTATGGCCTGAGTATCAATGATCTCCTTAGCAATTAGGGCGGAATTCTTAAAAGGGTTCAGCTTCAAATCTAGATCTGAAATCTGCTTCCTGAGGATAGTCTTTATCTCATCATTACACTTGACCTTGTTCTCTAAGTACGCATTCTTTTGCTTAAGATCTTCTAATGTTACAGCTACAAGCTCTAGTTCTTCATTTTTAGATTCTAACTTTTTAATCTTAAGAACTAGTTTAGCATTTTCCATTTCTGATGCTAGCATGCTTGTGTGTACATTAAACAATTCTACACTAAGATCTTGCACAGTTTTCTTGTACTCAGAGTTAGACATATCAATTGTAGTTAAGATAGGTACCTGAGATGATTGTGGTGATTCCTCTGAAAAGTCAGCCATTAGAGCAACATTTACATATTCCTCCTCTTCATCCGAATCAGTATCATCCCAGTGCTTTCCCTATGCTATATAAGCTTTCCCTTTCTGCTTTCCAGAGAATGCCTCCAATTGATGTTTAAGCTTGGCATTCTCCTTCTTCAACTCATCATAAGAATCCTTCTTTCCATAGACATCTTTCATGTCTCTCGCTTGACGAGGCTTCCGGCATTCAGTGGCGAAATGCCCTAACTCATTGCAGTTGTAGCATCTTGATTTGCTTCTATCAATCATGCCAGTCTTGTAGCCTCCCTTAAAGCATGTACTAGGTGTATAATTGCTCTTCTGGAATCTGTTGGTTGAGCCCTTGAACTTGTACTTAGGGTTTCTTTTGAAACGGATGTGGCAAAACTTTGCAGCTAAGTACGCCATGGTTTTGTCTTCCATTTGCTCAAGCTCTTCTAGGGTGTAGTAATCACTTTCATCAACACCCAGATTCACAGAATCCATTTCTGCTTCTATTATCACCTCCTTTCCAGCTCTAGGGGTTTGAACCTGAATCTCAGAAGTTATTGGTTCATCCACTACAAGTGTTGCTGATCTCACAAGTGCATTGTGCTTGCTATCCACTGTCCCTGATCCGTAGATTATCACTCTTTGTTCCTGTTCCATCTCATAGGTCTTCAACTTGCCATAGATCGTCTCCAATGACATCTTTGTGAAGTCAATTCTTTCCCTTATGGATGATGACTTGTGTTCTACATGGTGGGGCAGCGTCATCATGAACTTCCTGTTTGATTCTCTCAGTGGATAGGTCTTTCCTTTCATTGCCAATTCATTGAGAAGCTTAGTATATTTCTCAAAGACCTGAGTTATACTTTCTCCTGGCAGTGACCTAAACGCTTCGTATTGAGAAGTCAGGATGTCCAATCTGTTTTCCTACACGTCTTCAGTTCCTTCCATTATCAAGTTATTGGTATCCCACATATGTTTCCCACTTGTACAGTTCATCAACTGATAGCTCATTTCCTTGTCTGCAGAGTCCGCCAATATCAACATTAAACCTGTGTCCAATCGAATCAGTTCTTTGTCAGAATCTGTATACTCAGTAATATCCTTAGGTTGGGTGCCTGAAGGAATCCTGCTACCATCAGGAGCTGTAGATTCACTAACTGGTTTCATTGGTACAAACGGTCTGTTCTCTAATATGCCAATATACAATGGATTAGATGCCTTGATAAATAACAGCATCTTCATCTTCCACAAACCGAAATCATCTCTAGTAAACGGGGGAACTTTAATACCAGCGGTTGTCTTTGGAGCACTCATGGTTTCTAAAAATTTCAAATTGTTTAAAATTCAAGAAATTCCAATTAAATGAAAAATTTTGAAAGTTAAAAAATTTGCTTCGAATTGTCACGCTACGTATTTTGGTCTCATTCACCGGATCTGATTTGTATATCAATCAAGTAGCTCTGATACCAATTGTTAGGTCCAAAGTATCGTAGAAGGGGGGGGGGGGGGGTTGAATACGATACTCACAAATAATTCAATTTCGTTCGCGGATAAATCATTCAGTTCTATAACGAAATCAAACACACCAAACCAAATCAAGTTTCGGGGAATATATCTTTTTATAAATATAAACCTCGAGGGGTGCTACAATTTCTAATCCGTAGATTAGCTTCAATGAGTTCTAGGTTATACACAATCAATACAATGATCAAGTTCAGAGCAATATTAATTTCTTCTGTAATTTCTCTGGCTCAAACTCTCTCTTAGTAATTGCAAATGTTGATGGTGTAATTCTTAGAGACTATTATAAGTCGGCAATGACGTAAGTATCGAACACCTCAGGATGCGTGGAAAATAAAAGCTTTAGAATTGAACGATTATCCATTAGAGGAACCGACGTAAAAGGCATCCGTAGAGACCTTGGTAATACCCTCCCCATTTGCAAATTATGTGGGATACTTCCCCAATCTATGATCTATCTTGACCTCTTTCCAAGAAAGAATTCTGATAAAGGGTATATTCCCTCTTCGAAGTTATTTTATAACACTTGTGTTAAATCATATTTAAATTCAATTGTGTTAGAGGCTGTCACGATGCCTACTTTCAGGTTTTCAAAGCCCTGCCAAATGATGTTATTCAAGCTTCCACTTTTCTTCAAATAATGAATAACCCTATGATGATACCTCACCACTTGCTTGTTAAGTACCAGAATCTTTTTGGTTATTCTTTTCTTTGGAAACCGCACCTTTGGAATTTGTTCAATTTTAATCCAAGGTGTTCCTTTAAGAAATATTGTCGAAAGACGATAATCATTAAATTGATATCGAATTGCTTTCATACTTTTCAACTTCCACTGAGACGAACAACCCTATACTTATAGGGGCTACAAGGACCATCTGTCTGTGTGATAGAAGTCTGATGGGACGCCATCACTTGTAAGTTGTGAAATACAAGAAGGCTAATTACCTTTAGTAATGTCTCAATCGAGGCACACAACGCTGAGTTCTTATGATCATGTTGATCTCTCGGTAAATTCTTTTACCTCCCATAAGGTTACCTTAAAACTCATAACCTTATGATCACCAGTGTGTGACGTTTTCCTTGATATGGGAGCTGTCTTTTCAAGGCCCCATAATTTTTGTTATCCTCATTGAATTCCAAGGGGAGGCCAACCAGGTCAAATAAGTCAAAATTCGCTGATAGGAATTAGATTCGCAACGAAATCGCCTATGACAGGAGCGAATCCCTAAGACGAATAGAATGTTAGTGACATATCAATGAAATTGGTTTATTCTCCCAAGGATATTATGATAATGGAAAGCGTGTTAATCGATATATGTGAAAGGAATAGCGATGTGCCGTGAACTCCAGTGACAACGGTGTTAGATAGATGCCCTATAGTGGAATTGAGATTTTGGAGGAGTTGTTTACGAATGGACACTACCTCTGGGTTATCAAGATAAGTACTGACGATGGAGTCAGAGGGAGCTGGTATTGTGACTTGGGAGAGGTGCAGCGTGTGTTGTTTTAGAGGAATAATTTTCGGAAATATGTGGAGACCCGGATGAAAATGAAAGTTAAAGAGTTAAAACAAGGAACCATGACTGTGACCGAGTATGAGGCCAAGTTTTCCGAATTATTGAGGTTTGTTCCGGAGTTTGTGAACACAGAAGAAAAGAAAGCAAGTAGGTTTCAACCAGGGCTACCTCCACAAGCAGCCACTGTCAGGACCTTTAAATAGCGGGTACCCTTCTATACTATTTAGACAGAGCTAATGTATCGTTGTATATCAAGAAGTTGCATGATAATTAAACCTTAAGGCCGAGCCGCTAAGGGATTAATTACAAGTAGAAATAGCCATTCGAGGGATTTTCCCGTAAGACTGGTACATCCAGGTTGTGAACTACAAATATGAGGTCGACACTTTTTGTAACAGCCCCAAATCCGGGGTCAGGGATTTAGGGTTGTCACAATCCATGTACTCCTTGCCTTACCTGTAATGCTCACACCATTCATATTTCACCTGCTCATGACCCCACAATATATGTCTCACACACACACAGGTTAGAGTCTCAGAAACGACACACTACAACAATTGCGGAATAAATAATTTTTATTACAATACCCAAATGTCTTTTGAATCTGATACTGATACAAGTTCTAAGTATTGTTACATTACCAACTTAGCCTTCTGATGCTCACAATCCTCTAATACCATTCAGGTCTATACATAAGTTGAATACCAAAGGCTGTAGCCTGGTTCGGTCGGTTCGTACTACTCTCTGGATCACTGCTAGAAGCTGTTCATGAAAACGCCTTGCGGGGTATGTGCCGTCCCATTGGCATCCTGCTTCGCTGCTATATAATATATATAAAACAATAGCAAGAGTGAGCGATAGCTCAGCAAGGTAATGAAAGTATGGTATAATTCTGCCTTTACTTCAACCCAGAATAAAGCGGGTATAAGACAATAATTTGTCAAAATATTTCGATACTGAAATTATTTCCTTATCGGAAGGTATTCCAAAAATAGTACCTTTATTGTACTTCAAATATCATTCATAATATTTCTGCAACTTTGCTATATTATGAACAAAGTTCTAGTATAATATAAAAGGTGAGGTTTCAAAGTAAACCAATATAACCTTTCCAAAAATATCTGCTATATAAGCAGAATATCAACACATATCTTAAAAGATGAAGTTATAAGGTGATTCAGTATAAACAACTCCCTTACCATAACTCATGTTATGTAAGGTATCCACAGAGTCATAACTCATAAAATAAAAGATGGAGTTGCATGAATTTATTGCCACTTCATTTTCAAACACTTTCGACCCCCTGCCAACATGATTGGTTTTTCATCCCAATCCATGTTGCAGGAATATCCAAATTGGATGATGAACCAATACTGGAGTTGCTACCGCGTCCGATGTGCCTAACCTTGCTATGATCAGTAGCAGGTCGCACCGCTCAAATAGTTCTCTACATGTAGATGGAAGTATCACGACGGCCTGACATTGTCTACCGCCTTACTATGACCTCCCGCCCATTTGGGGCAATTAAAAGTTGGATGGGCCCACGCAACTTGACCACTTACACCACTCCTAGTTCAGATGAAATCCATGACTCTGAAACGTAAAGATCGTCCTCCTTTCCCCAAGTGTAACACTTGTTGATACGACTCCACTAAGTAGTTATATCTAGGTTGGAAAGGAAGATTCTCCAATATTTCCCAAGCTATGCTTGTTAATGGATATCGACTTGTTCCATGAATTTACCCCTCGATCATTGAGGTGGTAACCCAACATTAGACTGGCAGCAATTAAATTGCTCCAAGAAAATATCTGTCCCTTGACAGTTTTTGAATTGAGAGTTTAAAAAGAGTAGTAGTCACTTAAATCAGGTTTCCCATATTTTTGATAGTTGAGCGAGTATTTAAATCCTCTTTAAAAGACAGATTTAAATGGGAAAAACATTGTTTTGGGAACCTCTTTTGATTTACAAATACTTAATAATATTTATTAAATAAGTAAATCTTAAATGAATATTTGAAAATAATATTCATTAAGTAAGTAATCCTCAAATGAATATTTGAAAATAATATTCATTAAATAAATAATCCTCAAATGAATATTTACAATAATATTCATTAAATAAATAATTAATCTTCAAATGAATATTCAAAAATAATATTCATTAAATAATCCTCAGATAATATTCATAATAATATTCTTCGATTAAGTAAACCTCAAATGAATATCTGAAATAATATTCCTTAATTAATAAACCTCATTTGGATATTCGAAAATAATATTCATTAACTAATTAATCTCAATTGAATATTCAAAATAATATTCATTAAACAATTAAATCTCAAATAAATATTCAAAAGTAATATTCAATAAATAAATAATCCTTAAATGAATATTCACACTAATAATCTTTAAGTCAATAATCCTCAAATGAATATTCATAAATAATATACTTTAAGTAAATAATTAATCCTCGAATAACAGTACCCGATATCTTTATCGGAAAATAACCTTTAACATATACAGAATTATAATTACTTCTGATCTAAAGAAATATCATACGCCCTTAACCTAGGGCCTTTATAAAAACCTGGCTTATAACTGATATCCCATATCTAGCTTATAAGCCAATTACCAAATCATTTCCAAGTAATAACCTTCGAATGAGGTAATATTCAAATAACATTCCTCAAATCATTTCCATGTAATTAATACTTTCTAGAAATATAATTAATGTATAATAATAGCAGTCCTCAAAATAATTAGTACACTGCCGTTGGAATCCCTCCGGGTTTCCACGGCTATCTCCATATCTCAAATACTGACTCCCGGTCTAGAGTCGAAAACAAGAAGTATGCTCTTATCTCTAGAGCTACAAGGTATACCGGTTTATAACTACTTCATCTCAAAGCTCATATATAAGCCAAAATCAAACTCTATTTTATACAATATATAACATGTATCGCAAAACTATATAACTCCACACATGGCAAAAGCAGTAATATATAATCAATACTTCAAAGTATAGATTTAGAAAACTTGCCACAATACTCACAACAAAGATTTGATATATATAACTTGGGAATACACAAGTATTGAATATTTGAAAATATACCTACTCTGAACAATAGAGTAAGGTTTAGTAAACTTGCCTGATGCTCGAGAAGTGATAGGGGTTCGCGACGATGCCAGACAATCTAGACAAAGTCAAACGAAAACACACGGTTAATCCCCTCGATAAACCACTTATAACTTAATGCTTAAACACGTAAGCGAAACACAACCAAGGCATTACTAGCTCCTTATAGGCTCATACTAAGTCCATGTTATTCGTCAAATACTTATATCACAAGTTTGGTTTGAAATCCATTCTCAAATCCAAGTTATACTTAACCATTTGGAACCATGGTTTCTAAGTCTCGTTTTCAGTGGTTTTCACTTGCGCGACCTCGACTAAAACATTTTTATCAAATCGAAAAATAATCTTTTTAATCCGAATCTTTTTCGTGAGCCTTCCTAACTGTCTCTAGTATTATTCCTCAAAGTTTCACATTTTAATATGGCTCCGAAGTGGTCCAAATATAGCCTCAAAGTTGCTGAACAGAGAAGGGTTGTTCCTCCGAACGACGTTTACTAAAACTCACTTTTCTCTTAAACCGTAATTCGTATGGACATGATCTTTATATCAAAACAAACCTTAAAACAAGACCTACATGTTCATGGTCAGTTCTGTTCAAAAATATTACCAGACCAGTTCGTAATTCTTGCTCAAAACAGCCTTAAATCAATTGGGCATTACGACGGCTATAATCGTAACGTTTTCCATTTTCAAAACACACTCAAATCAATACCAAACAATCCCAAACTCACCATCCACCTTATACACCCTCCACTCAGTCAAATCCTCCATGAATAATCACAACAAAATTCATAACTCATCCTCCAATACTCAACCAACAATTTATCTAATTACTTAATCATGCTTTTAACCTTACATAAACATCAAAACCATTTCGAAACTCATACAAACAAAAGGGGCAGAGGTTTTATACCTTCTCCAAGCTTGCTTGCTGCTATATCCCTTATGTAACCTTAGATCCTTGCTTAATACAACCTTTGGAAGCCACAAACTCAATATCCGAAAACAAAACAAAACACAAGTTACTATTCATCATCTTCTCCAACTGTTAATCACTGAAATCGAATGGGTAAAACACAGAGGTGAGGCGAGAGCTTACCATGGTTACGTCGGGCTTCTCGAGAGCTTCGATTTGAGTGGCAGAACGCCAAAAACGGACCACGGAATCTCAAGTTACGATCGTTTCTTTCTCTCCCATTTTTCTTCTCATTTCTCTCCCGAATTTTCTTCTCATTTCTCTTTTCTTTGTCTTGATAATAATGATAAGGATGCTGATTTTTGTGTTTAAAAAGGTGGTGAGTCATAGCTCTTAGCTTGTGACACTTGTCCAACATGCATTGGTTTAGCTAAAGTAGCTTTACTGGTTCGTTTTCCTTTCACATGGATGATCCAAATGTTGCATTCCTCGAATCAATCTTGTTACATGTTACTTCCATGTCTAAATTTAATCCTGTAAATGTTGCCTTGTTCCTCTTGGAACGATTCCAAATATTTCCCAAAAGAGCGAATAAAACTCTACGCGATTTTCGCAGTGAATAGTAACTATTCACTATCCACTTCAACAATCGAATCCTTAAATCGACTTTAATAAAATAATAAAATTCCAAAATATTAAATCCTCAAATCCTTAATTTTAATATCTCATTTCTTGAATATAATAATATATAATTCACTGCCCGGTCAAATACTTCACCAAAATAAAATTTGGAATTTCTGAATTCCGATCGTCTTTGCATTCACTTATTTACTCCGTAGATCACTAATATGACTTCGGAATATCCACACTACGTCTCGTACATAGGTGGCATGAAAAATTTTGTCAATCCTCAAAATCACTATTCATCCACCAAATTCACTATTCACTGATGCACTTAATCATAATAAGAAAAGTTTTAATTTATCCAAAAATTCGGGTTATTACACTTTTGATAGACCTGATTCCTTTCAAGTTGGGAGAAGTTGATATGATAATAAGGATGGGTTGGTTGACACCCGATGGAGCCCAGACTGATTGTAAGGGAGGGAGAGTAATAAATAAAGAATGGAGACAGATTAAGAGATTCTTGAATATAGTTCAGACTAAGAAACTATTACGCCAGAGATATGAGGCTTAATTAGCTCTTATGGTTGACGCCAAGAAAAGAGATACCAAGTATAAAGGGAACTACAATGGTTTTGGGAGATTGTACAAGGTTTTAATGAGCTACCAGATATCGATTTGGATGACATGAGAATGAATACCGAGTATTCAGAATATAATGAGAATGAAAGGGTTAGTGACTCAGTTACAAGAGTTGTTGTATAAGGGTATGATAAGACCCAGTGTACCACCGTGCAGAGCCCGGTGTTGTTGTGAGAGAGAAAGATGTTAACACAAGATTATGCATCGAACCTCGAGAGTTGTATAAGTTCGACATGGAGAATAGGTACCCTTGTAAATGATTGTTTGATCAGCGGAAGAACGCTGTGTATTTCCAAATTTATTTAAGAACTGGATATCAACAGTTGGAAGTTAAATCCGAGGATATACCCGAGACTGCGATTCGTACTAGGAATAGACACTTCGAGTTTTCAGCAAGGTTATTTTGGGTTGACTAATGCACCCACAAATTTTTATGGAATGTAATGAATTGGCTTTGAGTTACCCATGATAGTAGATAGCATGAGATGGAGAAACGGCTATAATTGACCTAGAATTATGACTGTGAGACACACTACCATCCGAGGAAGGCCAATGTGGTGGCCGATACCCTTAATTAAAATGAGACAGAGATGGATTCCGAATGATCGGGAATTAAAGGATGAGATTTTACACAAAACCCAAGTTAGTCCAACAAACTAGAAGGACAAAAGATTTCACCAACAAGCGGCTAGTGACAACCAAGACAGACAGAGAAAGTATGCGGACTAAGCCCGCGAGTATAGAGATAGTACTGCTATTGATAAGCTAAACGGCATGTTGATGGATGACAAGCAAGTTTATGTTGGTGTATTTTCTGTACAAACAAGATGGAAAATATGAGGTTAGAGATTCGTGATGCTAAAAGATATCCTCGTGGAAGGAATTAATGAGGTTTGGAAAGAAAGGGAAGTTGAGCCCGAGATTCATTGGGCCATCTGAGATTTTAAGACGCGTCAGGACGGTGGCCTACGAGCCAGCCTTGCCCCCCCCCCCCAAACCTGTAGAATGGTCATAACGGGGTTCATGTGTCAATGCTACGTCAGTATACTATAAATGCCCGGCATATGTAGAGTACGAGCAGGTAGGTATACAACCTGGTCTGACTTACAAAGAACAACCTGTGGAAATCACGGATAGGAAAGAGCAAGTGCTAAGTGACGAGGTTGACAAGCTAGTGAAAGGTTTGTGGAAAATCAAGAGGTGGAAGGATCCACCTGGGAGTTAGAAAGTGCAATGGAAGAGAAGTACCCCCAGTTATTCCTAAGTTGATTCCGGGACGGAATCCTTTTAAGGAGGGGAGACTATAATAACCCGAATTTTTGGAAAAATTTAAAACTTTTCTTATTATGATTAAGTGCGGCAATGAATAGTGATATTGGTGGATGAATAGTGATTTTGAGGGTTAAGAAAATTTTTCATGCCACCTATGTACGAGACGTAGTGTGGATATTCCGAAGTCATATTAGTGATCTACGGAGTGAATAAATGAATGCAAAGACGATCGGAATTCAGAAATTCCAAATTTTATTTTGGTATAGTATTTGACAGGGCAGCGAATTATAAATTATTATATTCAAGAAATGAGATATTAAATTTGAGGATTTGAGGATTTAATATTTTGGAATTTTATTATTTTATTAAAGTCGATTTAAGGATTCGATCGTTGGATTGAATAGTGAATAGTTACTATTCACTGCGAGAATCGCGTAGAATTTTATTCGCTCTTTTTAGGAAATATTTTCGAATCGTTTCAAGAGGAACAAGGCAACATTTACAGGATTAAATATAGACATGGAAGTAACATGTAACAAGATTAATTCGATGGATGCAACATTTGGATCATCCATGTGAAAGGAAACGAACCAGTAAAGCTACTTTAGCTAGACCAATGCATGTTGGACATGTGTCACAAGCTAAGGCCATTAGAGCTATGACTCACCACTTTTGTCATAAAAAAATCAGCATTTCTAATTAGTCAAAAGCCAAAACCCAAAAAGAAAACAAAACATTTTCATTTTCTTCATTTTCGGCCAAAGAGGAACTGCCGGATTGTAAGCTTCACATCTCCTTCATTTCTCGGTGGAAAATGGCGATCTATAGCTCGTTGGAAAGGACTTGAGATAATCTACATTTCCTATTTCACAAGTTTCTTCCATTTGAGCAAGGTAAGACCTTCATTGTTCCAGTTCTTTAAACCGGTGTATAGTAACTCCGAAAAGTCATAACTTGTTCTTGATTTTCTTTTGCAAGTTTGAGGATGATAACCATAGATAAAGACTCTCTTAAGGCTTACAAGCTCTGGTTGTGTGTTTAAGGATTCAAAGAAGGTATACCACTCACCCACCCTTTGATTTATATTGAATTTTAAGTGAAGTTTTAAGTAATAAGCATGTTTATGGAATTTGGAGTAGGTATGGTTAATTCTTGATGAATACTTGTTGTTGGTTGATGTTGGTGATGTGTTCTGGAAGTATATGAAGTGGTTATGTTGTAAAAGTTGTTGGGTTGTTGAATTCATTTGGTTTTAAGAGGTTTTGACATAACAAAAACCGGGAAACGTTACGATTATAGCCGTCGTAATGCCCATTTGATTTAAGACTGTTTTGAGCAATTATTACGACCTGGTCTTGGAATATTTTTGAGCAACACTGACCCGGAACCTGTAGGTCTTGTTTTAAGGTTTGTTTTGGTATAAAGATCATGTCTATACGATTTACGGTTTAGGAGAAAAGTGAGTTTTAGTAAACGTCGTTCGGAGGAACAACCCATCTTTGGTCAGTCACTTTGAGGCTATATTGGGACCACTTAGAAGCCATATTAAAATGTGAAACTTTGAGGAATAATACTAGAGACAGTTGGGAAGGCTCACGAAAAAGATTCGGATTAAAACGATTATTTTTCGATTTTATAAAAATGTTTTAGCCGAGGTCGCGCAAGTGAAAATCCCTAAGAGCATGACTTAGAAACCGATGTTGTAAATGGTTAAGTATAACTTGGATTTGAGGATGGATTTCGAACCAAATTTATGATATAAGAATTTGACGAATAACATGGACTTAGTGTGACGCTAGAGCGAGCCAGTAATGCCTTGGTTGTGTTTCCCTTACGTGTTTAAGCATTAAGTTATAAGTGGTTTATCGAGGAGATTAACAGTGTGTTTTCGTTTGACCTTGTCTAGATTGTTCGACATTGTCACGAGCCCTATCACCTCTCGAGCATCAGGCAAGTTTTCAAACCCTTTTTGTAAACTGTTGTTGTGATGATATAATACATGTTTTGAAAGCATGCTTAGAGTAAAAGGCATGAAATGCTATAAACAGTTTTATGATATATATACGATGCATGTATGTTGTTGAACAACTGCATATGGTATGATTTCCAAATGTAATTGGATTTGGAGTATGAGATATATGTACATTTTCATGAGTTCAAATTGATACATATGATGATTTAAGTTGGACTTATAAGCTATGGTTATGGCAATATTTTTAAGCCGATATGTTAAGAAAAATCCCTCAGTAGGGGGTATATACTCTGTATTTATTCTACGGACCGGGAATGGTATCAGTTGTTATCTAGGGTTATATTATTATTATTATTTATTATCCCTTCTTTTGTTAAGAAAGTAATTGAGGATTACTTCTAAATAAATATTCTTTATTAAATATAGTTTTCATTAAGTATTTAAAGCCCTACTTCTTAAGGAAGTATTTTGTGAAAACTATTCTTTAACCCTAGATAACTAATAAAGTTTTATTCAGTCAATTATAAACATAATTAGAGAAGGTTCCCAAATCTATTTCCCTTTTAAGTCTATATTCAGAAAGACTTAAATGTTCGCTCAAACTACAAAGATGCATGGAACCTTTCTCAAGATTTTATGCTTGTTTCCAGTAGACTGCCCGGTCCTAAATCTTTTTAAATCAATGAAATTATCAGTCTGATATACTACCATCAAAATGATTTTGATTACTTCCTCAAAACTCGAGAAGTAAGATCAGTGAAATCAGTGATATCCATTAACAGGCATCAGCCTGGGAAATATGAGTGAATTTCCTTTCCAACCAGATACGACTACTTTGTGGAGTTGTATACTTGGGGAAAAAGGGAAAGGAACTTTATGTTTCAGTGTTATGGATTTACTTGAACTTGGAGATATGTAAGGGACTGAGTAGCGCCGGTCCCCTAAGGGAATTACAATATGGCCGACGGACTGGTGAACGGGTCTGTTCTTCCCTTAGATGATTATCAGTGCCCGACCGTAGGATAAGTGGAGAGTAACAGAATCGACCGTCTATGAACGGGTCTGTTCTTCCTGCCTACAACCGATTGGCGGGGAGGTAAGTCGGTGTGAGACTGATTATCTTCCCTTCTACGTAGAAAAATAGCAGGGGGATACAGCTTGCGACTGATCATCGCAGGGGTATCCTCGGCGCCTAGCATCTCCATCTACAGTGCACTATTCATGAAAGAGCACATTTTGTGCAAGTTTTCAGAGAAAGAGAAATTATTCCAGTTACTCAGCTTTATGCAAGTTTTCAGAAAAGAAAGTTTATTCCAGTCATTCAGTTCTATGCAAGTTTTCAGAGAGAGAAAGTTTACTCAAGAGTATTCCAGTATATTTCAGTATATGAGTTTACCAGAAAGAATATGATTGTTTTGAGAAAGGTATATGATTGTTTTGAAAAAGGTATATGGAATCAGTTGAGTTTCGAAAATGGATTGGAAATATTTTACATTGTATTTATTTCCAAATTATGATATGAGGTAAATGTTTGATATGAAAGATGATATTGAATTTTCCTTATAACTTCATCTTTCAAGTATATGTTGATAGTCTGCTTATATTTTATATAGCAGATATTTTACAGAAAGGATATACTGAGTTATCTTGTTATTTCATCTTTTATATTATACTAGAACTTTGTTCATAGTATGAATATCGAAAGTTGCAGAGTATTATGGAAATGATATTTGGAATACAACAATGGTATTTTTTTGGAATACATTCCGATAAGGAAATATTTCAGTATCGAGATATTTTGACAAATTATTGTCTTATACCCGCTTTATTTCTGGGTTGAATTAAAGGCAGAATTATGCCATACTTTCATTATCTTGCTGAGCTATCGCTCACTCTTGTTATTATTTTATATATATTATATAGCAGCGAAGCAGGATGCCAATGGGACGGCACATACATCGCAAGGCGTTTCCATTAAACAGTTTCTAGCAGTGATCCCGGGAGTAGTACGGACCAATCGAATCAGGCTACGGCTTTTGGCATTCAACTTATGTATAGACATGAATGGTATTAGAGGATTGTGAGCATCAGAAGGCTAAGTTGGTAATGTAACAATACTTAGAAATTGTATCAGTACCAGATTCAAAAGACATTTGGGTATTGTAATAAAAATTATTTATTCCGCAGTTGTTGTATTGTGTCGTTTCTGAGACTCTAACCTGTGTGTGTGTGTGTGAGACATATGTTGTGGGGTCATGAGCAGGTGAATTATGAATGGTGTGAGTAATACAGGTAAGGCAAGGAGTACATGGATTGTGACAACCCTAAATCCCTGACCCCAGATTTGGGGCTGTTACAGAGATGGTATCAGAGCGTTAGGTTACAGTCCTCAGAAACGATAGGAGATCGATTCTTACAATACCCTTAATAATGATAAGAACATCTAGAGCTCAAATTGAGTTCGTAGTCGGGTTAGAGGACATGACCCTGACTGTTTAAGATGAAGCCCGAGAGGGGACTTCTTTTGGGAAACCGTACTTAGGATTTCATGGTTAGTCACCTCGATTCGTATGAGTTATAGATGAATGTGACTCTGAGATACCAGACCCCGAGGCCTTCGAGTAGGCAATTGATGTTGCGTTCCTTGAAATGGACGGAGACCCGATAAGGGAAGATCCAAAGGAGGATCTAGAGGAAGACCCCATTGTAGGTCAAGGAAAGAATCTTGTAGAGGACGTGTTGATTGATAAAGATGTAGTATATTACTTGAGGTCGTACAATAGGACCGGACGAACCTTCGGAGGTTAAATAAGTGACGAGACGAGAGTTTAAGGATCGTTCATGATTCACCAAGAGATATGACAAAGAAAATGGAGTAGAGTCTCCAAAGTAGAAGAGGTAGAGGTAGTATAGCCAGTATTAGTGGATTGATTCGACTTGAATGAAACCCGTTACTCGTAGTCGGTTATAGTTGCCCATAAGGAGGCGGCATACGTAAGAACCAAGGTGTTCAGATTTTCACGAACGATTAAGGGTACTTAGTTGCCTAAGAATAGTGAAAGGAATTGCTTTGGCTATGAGGTTTCAATCCCCCACGACCAGCGATTCCACTGGAACTAGTGTCTATTACATCATTGAGGGATTTTATTATCTCAAGGAAAATTTTGGTTATATGTACCATGCAAATGTCATTGTAAGACAAGCGCGCTAAGACGGAATCAAGAACGAGATTTACCACCCTCAGGAAACCAGGAAGGAATTATGAGGATAGAACAGAAAGGTCGGAAATCAGATCCGAGCATTACTAGTAGGTAAATAGATTGATCAAATTTCCCTGATTTTGGAAAGAAATTCAGCAAATTTTTGGCAAACCTTGTCTTTCTGACTTCCAGAGGATGTCACCAAAGAGAGTGGAAATTAGAGCGAACCCTGTGGATTGGGTAAGATAGCCGTTATATGGGTTGGTGGACAGACCCTGATTGCTACAACTGATTGTAGAGATAAAATGATGAAGTTGAGATTGGACGGAAAAGGCGAAATATATTTAAGGACCAAGACGGACTGAGAAATTCCGGGATTGACTTAAATGAAAAGGCTATTGTGCCAAAAGTGTTAAGCTTATGTAGCGCACATGATTGATATGGGAGAAGGAATATTGGGTATAAGGATGATTGAAATAGAGACCGGATTTAAGCCTGTAGATTCTAACGATCTTCCGAAGTACCGCCCAGTCGACATAGGGAATTGTCATTGCTACGGGCGACAACGGTATCGAAGTCTTCTTATAGAACAGAACGCTTACTTAAGATGCTTGCGCCGAGTCGAATAGAACTCCCTGCGATTGCAAATGTTGATGGTGTAATTCTTAGCGACTATTATAAGTCGGCAATGACGTAAGTATCGAACACCTCAGGATGCGTGGAAAATAAAAGCTTTGGAATTGAACGATTATCCATTAGAGGAGCCGACGTAAAAGGCATCCGTAGAGACCTTGGTAATACCCTCCCCATTTGCAAATTATGTGGGATACTTCCCCAATCTATGATCTATCTTGACCTCTTTCCAAGAAAGAATTCTGATAAAGGGTATATTCCCTCTTCGAAGTTATTTTATAACACTTGTGTTAAATCATATTTAAATTCAATTGTGTTAGAGGCTGTCACGATGCCTACTTTCAGGTTTTCAAAGCCCTGCCAAATGATGTTATTCAAGCTTCCACTTTTCTTCAAATAATGAATAACCCTATGATGATACCTCACCACTTGCTTGTTAAGTACCAGTATCTTTTTGGTTATTCTTTTCTTTGGAAACCGCACCTTTGGAATCTGTTCAATTTTAATCCAAGGTGTTCCTTTAAGAAATATTGTCGAAAGACGATAATCATTAAATTGATATCGAATTGCTTTCATACTTTTCAACTTCCACTGAGACGAACAACCCTATACTTATAGGGGGCTACAAGGACCATCTGTCTGTGTGATAGAAGTCTGATGGGACGCCATCACTGGTAAGTTGTGAAATACAAGAAGGCTAATTACCTTTAGTAATGTCTCAATCGAGGCACACAACGCTGAGTTCTTATGATCATGTTGATCTCTCGGTAAATTCTTTTACCTCCCATAAGGTTACCTTAAAAACTCATAACCTTATGATCACCAGTGTGTGACGTTTTCCTTGATATAGGAGCTGTCTTTTCAAGGCCCCATAATTTTTGTTATCCTCATTTGAATTCCAAGGGGAGGCCAACCAGGTCAAATAAGTCAAAATTCGCTGATAGGAATTAGATTCGCAACGAAATCGCCTATGACAGGAGCGAATCCCTAAGACGAATAGAATGTTAGTGACATATCAATGAAATTGGTTTATTCTCCCAAGGATATTATGATAATGGAAAGCGTGTTAATCGATATATGTGAAAGGAATAACGATGTGCCGTGAACTCCAGTGACAACGGTGTTAGATAGATGCCCTATAGTGGAATTGAGATTTTGGAGGAGTTGTTTACGAATAGACACTACCTCTGGGTTAGCAAGATAAGTACTAACGATGGAGTCAGAGGGAGCTGGTATTGTGACTTGGGAGAGGTGCAGCGTGTGTTGTTTTAGAGGAATAATTTTCGGAAATATGTGGAGACCCGGATGAAAATGAAAGTTAAAGAGTTAAAACAAGGAACCATGACTGTGACCGAGTATGAGGCCAAGTTTTCCGAATTATTGAGGTTTGTTCCGGAGTTTGTGAACACAGAAGAAAAGAAAGCAAGTAGGTTTCAACCAGGGCTACCTCCACAAGCAGCCACTGTCAGGACCTTTAAATAGCGGGTACCCTTCTATACTATTTAGACAGAGCTAATGTATCGTTGTATATCAAGAAGTTGCATGATAATTAAACCTTAAGGCCGAGCCGCTAAGGGAATAATTACAAGTAGAAATAGCCATTCGAGGGATTTTCCCGTAAGACTGGTACATCCAGGTTGTGAACTAGAAATATGAGGTCGACACTTTTGATAGACCTGATTCCTTTCAAGTTGGGAGAAGTTGATATGATAATAAGGATGGGTTGGTTGACACCCGAAGGAGCCCAGACTGATTGTAAGGGAGGGAGAGTAATAAATAAAGAATGGAGACAGATTCAGAGATTCTTGAATATAGTTCAGACTAAGAAACTATTACGCCAGAGATATGAGGCTTAATTAGCTCTTATGGTTGACGCCAAGAAAAGAGATACCAAGTATAAAGGGAACTACAATGGTTTTGGGAGATTGTACAAGGTTTTAATGAGCTACCAGATATCGATTTGGATGACATGAGAATGAATACCGAGTATTCAGAATATAATGAGAATGAAAGGGTTAGTGACTCAGTTACAAGAGTTGTTGTATAAGGGTATGATAAGACCCAGTGTACCACCGTGCAGAGCCCGGTGTTGTTGTGAGAGAGAAAGATGTTAGCACAAGATTATGCATCGAACCTCGAGAGTTGTATGAGTTCGACATGGAGAATAGGTACCCTTGTAAATGATTGTTTGATCAGCGGAAGAACGCTGTGTATTTCCAAATTTATTTAAGAACTGGATATCAACAGTTGGAAGTTAAATCCGAGGATATACCCGAGACTGTGATTCGTACTAGGAATAGACACTTCGAGTTTTCAGCAAGGTTATTTGGGTTGACTAATGCACCCACAAATTTTTATGGAATGTAATGAATTGGCTTTGAGTTACCCATGATAGTAGATAGCATGAGATGGAGAAACGGCTAGAATTGACCTAGAATTATGACTGTGAGACACACTACCATCCGGGGAAGGCCAATGTGGTGGCCGATACCCTTAATTAAAATGAGACAGAGATGGATTCCGAATGATCGGGAATTAAAGGATGAGATTTTACACAAAACCCAAGTTAGTCCAACAAACTAGAAGGACAAAAGATTTCACCAACAAGCGGCTAGTGATAACCAAGACAGACAGAGAAAGTATGCGGACTAAGCCCGCGAGTATAGAGATAGTACTGCTATTGATAAGCTAAACGACATGTTGATGGATGACAAGCAAGTTTATGTTGGTGTATTTTCTGTACAAACAAGATGGAGAATATGAGGTTAGAGATTCGTGATGCTAAAAGATATCCTCGTGGAAGGAATTAATGAGGTTTGGAAAGAAAGGGAAGTTGAGCCCGAGATTCATTGGGCCATATGAGATTTTAAGACGCGTCAGGACGGTGGCCTACGAGCCAGCCTTGCCCCCCCCCCCCCAAACCTGTAGAATGGTCATAACGGGGTTCATGTGTCAATGCTACGTCAGTATACTATAGATGCCCGGCATATGTAGAGTACGAGCAGGTAGGTATACAACCTGGTCTGACTTACAAAGAACAACCTGTGGAAATCACGGATAGGAAAGAGCAAGTGCTAAGTGACGAGGTTGACAAGCTAGTGAAAGGTTTGTGGAAAATCAAGAGGTGGAAGGATCCACCTGGGAGTTAATCAGTGCAATGGAAGAGAAGTACCCCCAGTTATTCCTAAATTGATTCCGGGACGGAATCCTTTTAAGGAGGGGAGACTATAATAACCCGAATTTTTGGAAAAATTTAAAACTTTTCTTATTATGATTAAGTGCAGCAATGAATAGTGATATTGGTGGATGAATAGTGATTTTGAGGGTTAAGAAAATTTTTCATGCCACCTATGTACGAGACGTAGTGTGGATATTCCGAAGTCATATTAGTGATCTACGGAGTAAATAAATGAATGCAAAGACGATCGGAATTCAGAAATTCCATATTTTATTTTGGTATAGTATTTGACAGGGCAGCGAATTATATATTATTATATTCAAGAAATGAGATATTAAATTTGAGGATTTGAGGATTTAATATTTTGGAATTTTATTATTTTATTAAAGTCGATTTAAGGATTCGATCGTTGGATTGAATAGTGAATAGTTACTATTCACTGCGAGAATCGCGTAGAATTTTATTCGCTCTTTTTAGGAAATATTTTCGAATCGTTTCAAGAGGAACAAGGCAACATTTACAGTATTAAATATAGACATGGAATTAACATGTAACAAGATTAATTCGATGGATGCAACATTTGGATCATCCATGTGAAAGGAAACGAACCAGTAAAGCTACTTTAGCTAGACCAATGCATGTTGGACATGTGTCACAAGCTAAGACCATTAGAGCTATGACTCACCACTTTTGTCATAAAAAAATCAGCATTTCTAATTAGTCAAAAGCCAAAACCCAAAAAGAAAACAAAACATTTTCATTTTCTTCATTTTCGGCCAAAGAGGAACTGCCGGATTGTAAGCTTCACATCTCCTTCATTGCTCGGTGGAAAATGGCGATCTATAGCTCGTTGGAAAGGACTTGAGATAACCTACATTTCCTATTTCACAAGTTTCTTCCATTTGAGCAAGGTAAGACCTTCATTGTTCCAGTTCTTTAAACCGGTGTATAGTAACTCCGAAAAGTCATAACTTGTTCTTGATTTTCTTTTGCAAGTTTGAGGATGATAACCATAGATAAAGACTCTCTTAAGGCTTACAAGCTCTGGTTGTGTGTTTAAGGATTCAAAGAAGGTATACCACTCACCCACCCTTTGATTTATATTGAATTTTAAGTGAAGTTTTAAGTAATAAGCATGTTTATGGAATTTGGAGTAGGTATGGTTAATTCTTGATGAATACTTGTTGTTGATTGATGTTGGTGATGTGTTCTGGAAGTATATGAAGTGGTTATGTTGTAAAAGTTTTTGGGTTGTTGAATTCATTTGGTTTTAAGAGGTTTTGACATAACAAAAACCGGGAAACGTTACGATTATAGCCGTCGTAATGCCCATTTGATTTAAGACTGTTTTGAGCAAGTATTACGACCTGGTCTTGGAATATTTTTGAGCAACACTGACCCGAAACCTGTAGGTCTTGTTTTAAGGTTTGTTTTGGTATAAAGATCATGTCTCTACGATTTACGGTTTAGGAGAAAAGTGAGTTTTAGTAAACGTCGTTCGGAGGAACAACCCATCTCTGGTCAGTCACTTTGAGGCTATATTTGGACCACTTAGAAGCCATATTAAAATGTGAAACTTTGAGGAATAATACTAGAGACAGTTGGGAAGGCTCACGAAAATGATTCGGATTAAAAAGATTATTTTTCGATTTTATAAAAATAGTTTAGCCGAGGTCGCGCAAGTGAAAATCCCTAAGAGCATGACTTAGAAACCGATGTTGTAAATGGTTAAGTATAACTTGGATTTGAGGATGGATTTCGAACCAAATTTATGATATAAGAATTTGACGAATAACCTGGACTTAGTGTGACGCTAGAGCGAGCCAGTAATGCCTTGGTTGTGTTTCGCTTACGTGTTTAAGCATTAAGTTATAAGTGGTTTATCGAGGAGATTAACCGTGTGTTTTCGTTTGACCTTGTCTAGATTGTTCGACATTGTCACGAGCCCTATCACCTCTCGAGCATCAGGCAAGTTTTCAAACCCTTTTTGTAAACTGTTGTTGTGATGATATAATACATGTTTTGAAAGCATGCTTAGAGTAAAAGGCATGAAATGCTATAAACAGTTTTATGATATATATACGATGCATGTATGTTGTTGAACAACTGCATATGGTATGATTTCCAAATTTAATTGGATTTGGAGTATGAGATATATGTACGTTTTCATGAGTTCAAATTGATACATATGATGATTTAAGTTGGACTTATAAGCTATGGTTATGGCAATATTTTTAAGCCGATATGTTAAGAAAAATCCCTCAGTAGGGGGTATATACTCTGTATTTATTCTACGGACCGGGAATGGTATCAGTTGTTATCTAGGGTTATATTATTATTATTATTTATTATCCCTTCTTTTGTTAAGAAAGTAATTGAGGATTACTTCTAAATAAATATTCTTTATTAAATATAGTTTTCATTAAGTATTTAAAGCCCTACTTCTTAAGGAAGTATTTTGTGAAAACTATTCTTTAACCCTAGATAACTAATAAAGTTTTATTCAGTCAATTATAAACATAATTAGAGAAGGTTCCCAAATCTATTTCCCTTTTAAGTCTATATTCAGAAAGACTTAAATGTTCGCTCAAACTACAAAGATGCATGGAACCTTTCTCAAGATTTTATGCTTGTTTCCAGTAGACTGCCCGGTCCTAAATCTTTTTAAATCAATGAAATTATCAGTCTGATATACTACCATCAAAATGATTTTGATTACTTCCTCAAAACTCGAGAAGTAAGATCAGTGAAATCAGTGATATCCATTAACAGGCATCAGCCTGGGAAATATGAGTGAATTTCCTTTCCAACCAGATACGACTACTTTTTGGAGTTGTATACTTGGGGAAAAAGGGAAAGGAACTTTATGTTTCAGTGTTATGGATTTACTCGAACTTGGAGATATGTAAGGGACTGAGTAGCGCCGGTCCCCTAAGGAAATTACAATATGGCCGACGGACCGGTGAACGGGTCTGTTCTTCCCTTAGATGATTATCAGTGCCCGACCGTAGGATAAGTGGAGAGTAACAGAATCGACCGTCTATGAACGGGTCTGTTCTTCCTGCCTACAACCGATTGGCGGGGAGGTAAGTCGGTGTGAGACTGATTATCTTCCCTTCTACGTAGAAAAACAGCAGGGGGATACAGCTTGCGACTGATCATCGCAGGGGTATCCTCGGCGCCTAGCATCTCCATCTACAGTTCACTATTCATGAAAGAGCACATTTTGTGCAAGTTTTCAGAGAAAGAGAAATTATTCCAGTTACTCAGCTTTATGCAAGTTTTCAGAAAAGAAAGTTTATTCCAGTCATTCAATTTTATGCAAGTTTTCAGAAAGAGAAAGTTTACTCAAGAGTATTCCAGTTTATTTCAGTATATGAGTTTACCAGAAAGAATATGATTGTTTTGAGAAAGGTATATGATTGTTTTGAAAAAGGTATATGGAATCAGTTGAGTTTCGAAAATGGATTGGAAATATTTTACATTGTATTTATTTCCAAATTATGATATGAGGTAAATGTTTGATATGAAAGATGATATTGAATTTTCCTTATAACTTCATCTTTCAAGTATATGTTTATAGTCTGCTTATATTTTATATAGCAGATATTTTACAGAAAGGATATACTGAGTTATCTTGTTATTTCATCTTTTATATTATACTAGAACTTTGTTCATAGTATGAATATCGAAAGTTGCAGAGTATTATGGAAATGATATTTGGAATACAACAATGGTATTTTTTTGGAATACATTCCGATAAGGAAATATTTCAGTATCGAGATATTTTGACAAATTATTGTCTTATACCCGCTTTATTTCTGGGTTGAATTAAAGGCAGAATTATGCCATACTTTCATTATCTTGCTGAGATATCGCTCACTCTTGCTATTATTTTATATATATTATATAGCAGCGAAGCAGGATGCCAATGGGACGGCACATACATCGCAAGGCGTTTCCATTAAACAGTTTCTAGCAGTGATCCCGGGAGTAGTACGGACCAATCAAATCAGGCTACGGCTTTTGGCATTCAACTTATGTATAGACATGAATGGTATTAGAGGATTGTGAGCATCAGAAGGCTAAGTTGGTAATGTAACAATACTTAGAAATTGTATCAGTAACAGATTCAAAAGACATTTGGGTATTGTAATAAAAATTATTTATTCCGCAGTTGTTTTATTGTGTCGTTTCTGAGACTCTAACCTGTGTGTGTGTGTGAGAGACATATGTTGTGGGGTCATGAGAAGGTGAATTATGAATGGTGTGAGTAATACAGGTAAGGCAAAGAGTACATGGATTGTGACAACCCTAAATCCCTGACCCCGGATTTGGGGCTGTTACAATGCTCCATTGGATCAAACATGGCTGGAAAGAATTTATTCTCTAAAGTACAAATGATCCCAACTATGTTTTTTTCCATTTGCCTCAAATTTGATTCGAGTAGTGTAGTTGAGCACAAGTCTTTAAAAAAATTTGAAAGATCACAAAGTACTTTGTTTATATCATCCGGAAGAAGTTCACGAAATGCAGAAGGCAACAACTTTTGCATAAATACGTGACAGTCATGGGACTTCATGCCTTGGAATTTCAGCTGAGCTATCTTACAACATCTCTTCAAGTTTGATGAACAACCATCGGGGAGTTTCAATCGATGCACCCATTTACATAACAATTTCAGCTGATCTCGGGTGAGTTCGTACCTAGCTCTAGGCCTGTGTTTACCATTCATCCATAGCTCTTGCTTGATGCCCATTGCTTTCAAATCACCTCTTGAGTTTGTGGTATCCTTTGTTTTGGCACTACAGATAATAGTATGAAAAATATTTTCAAACACATTTTTCTCAGTATGCATGACATCAATGCAGTGACGCAGGCGCAATGAATCCCAATATGGCAGGTCAAATAAGCTAGTGACATGTGTCCAGTTGTGTGAATCCCCAAATCCAATTGCCCTTTCTTTGCTGTGTGGTTTCCCAGGTGGTGGAAAAATGATACCGGCAATCATGATACGAACAGTCCGACCTTCTCGTCGAATGTTTCGGCGTTTGTCTAGGAATCCCTTATGTAACCCATAAAAACTGGACTTCTTGCTGTGTGGTAGTTGCTTAGCTTTGACATCACCCATACAAACATGACAGGCCATCTTCCCATGGGTTGACCACCCACTGACCATACCCAGTCCGGGAAAGTCACTAATAGTCCATAGCAAAGCTGCACGCATCATGAAATTAGTCTTCGTAGAAGTATCAAATGTTTATACCCCAACTTGCCATAAATTAAACAGCTCGTCAATCAAAGGCCTAAGATAGACATTCAGATTCCTCACAGGATCATTTGGTCCGGGTACTAGTAGTGTCATGAACATGTATGGCTCATTCATGGACATGGTATGTGGAAGGTTGTATACAAGTAGTACAACAGGCCAAACTGAGTATACAGTAGAAGTAACATTGCTGTACGGGGGGAATCCATCAGTTGCAAGACCAAGTCTAACATTACGAATCTCTGCTGCAAAATCCGGATAGTTCTTGTCAAATTCCTTCCATTCTTCTCCATCAGCAGGGTGACTAAGAACCCCTTCAGTCAATGTTCTGTTCTTGTGATACTTCATATGGTCAGCTATGTGGGTACACATGTACAAACGCTGTAGACGAGGAGTGATTTTGAAGTATCTTAAGATCTTTCTCGGAATGGTGACACTCCCGCCATTAGTTGTAACTTTGTATCGGCTCAACTCACAATACTTGCAATTTTCCAAATCTTTATCATCACCATAGAACAACATGCAGTCATTCTCACATGCATGTATTTTTTCGTATCCCAAGTTCAGCTTCTTGATCATCTTCTTCACAACATAATAATTAAAAGGAAGTTTATGCCCCTTCGGAAACACATCTCCAAGTAAAAGGAGCAGCTCGTCAAATGCCTTATCACTACATTTATTATGATTCTTCCAATGTAGTAATCTCGTAACAAACTTCAGTTGCGAGTACTTGGTATTGCCCGGATATATTGGTTCCCCGACGCTATTCACATTGTCTAAAAATTTAGCCGCTTGCTCATTCGGGTCCTCGTGAGTGTTATATTCCTCCCCAAAATCATCCCCTCTAAAGGCATCTCTCAACATTTCTAATTCATCAAACACATCTTCACGATCAACCATTTCTTCATCTCCCGGCCCACTTTCTTTTTCATGATAATGTCATACGGTGTAACTCTCAAGAAAACCAGTTGCAAATAAGTGGAACTCGACATCTTGAATGAGTTGAATGAGTTGATTCATACATGTATTACATGGACAATTAATTAAAAGGTTCAGATTATCTGGTTCCTTACTATTTTTTCTTGCAAATGCCAAGAAATCTTGAACCCCTTTAGTATATTCTTCGGTGAAACCATAACCACCGAGTATAATTCATTTAGAGATCCAACTACTATCATAAGACATCTACAAATATAAAAAGAATATACAAATCAATAACACAAGTGCACACACATATACGTTAAACATGTAATGAACTTAAAAGTAAATCACATATATGTATATATAGTTGCATTAAAATAAAGTAGAGGAATTTAAAATTGAATCCTTACCTTGATGATTGTTGTGATTTTGGTTGCTATGTCATTTTATGAACTAAATGATATAACTATGTGTTTTTATTAAAAAGAAAGAGGGGGAGTTAAGAAAAATGGACAGGAGGAAAGCTACTGGTGAATTTTACGCAGGCTAACTTACGACGGCACGAAGGATTCCGTCGTAAGTTAATATTACGACGGAAAGATCGTCGTATATTTAGCCTTAAACGACATCGTTTTCTTCTAGGAAAAAAATATGTATTTTACAATTAAATATAATTTCTAAAAAATGGTAAAATATTTAACTTACGACGGAAATGAAAATTCGTCGTAAAATAACACGGCGTCGTTTTATTTCGCGCGCTGATTTCCCTCTCTTTTATTTGGTTGGTGCCAAATTTTATTAATAAAATAATAAACTTGCGACAAAATTGTTTTCCGTCGTAAATAGTTAGTGGTTAATTTTGGACATGCTATTTTACGACGAATATATGATTCCGTCGTAAGTTCATATTACGACGGAAATTTTGTCGTATATTTAGCCTTAAACGACATTGTTTTCTTCTAGGGAAAAAATATGTATTTTACAATTAAATATAATTTCTAAAAAATTGTAAAATATTTAACTTACGACTGAAATGAAAATTCGTCGTAAAATAATACGGCGTCGTTTTATTTCGCACGCTGATTTCCCTCTCTTTTATTTGGTTGGTGCCAAATTTTATTAATAAAATAATAAACTTGCGACAAAATTGTTTTCCGTCGTAAATAGTTACGACGGAATGTTCTTTTCCGTCGTAAGTAGGGCGCGCCCAGCATTCCGTCGTAATTGCCCTGATTTGTTGTAGTGAATGAACAATGCACCGAAATCAGCAAACAACAATCCCAGACATCTCTTTAAATATCAAACCCACTAACGTCAAACCCGGCATCAGAACCAGAATCATAATAATTAGAAGCAACATCATTAAGCCTATCCGAAAAAACTTTTGCCAAAACGTTTTCAGCAACATGACTTCCAAATTCCAACAAACTCGTTTTCTGAGGTTGCTGCATCACTGGGTAATAAGGCTGTAGTTGTGGTAGGTATCCGTAACCTGTTTGTAATGGGTGTTGGGGTAGATACCAAAGACCTGGATGATAATGCTGATGTGCATAACCAGAAGAACCATTACCATTAGGCGTATAACCTGACGTATATCCAGCTCCAGCCGCTACATGAGCCAAGGAAGGAGGAGCTGTAATAGAAGAACCTGGTGGATTGCCAAGGGAAGTTGTAGCACCAGATAGACCAGTCGGCGTAGGATCGATCGCAGGGGAAGGAGCAGTTTGCTGGTCTACCGCCTGCACCGAGGGAATTGCTAGTATAAAATCTAGATCGATTAGAATGAGAGTATTCGAGTTATTTATAAGGGAAAATTTACAACTAATATATGTCAAATTGTCAACTCTTTTAGACTGACCTGTGGTGGGTTGTTGGGTCTGGTATGCATTCAGTTGTGCATTTAAATGAGACTGAGGTGTCACATAGAGATGTTCAAAAAGCCTGAAGCCCGAAATCCGGCCCGGCCCGATCCGGAAAAAAGCCCGAAAAAAGCCCGGCCCGGTTCAGCCCGGCTCGAGGGCCTTAAACGGGCCTACTATTTTTCATGAAGCCCGGCCCGGCCCGAAGCCCGA
Source organism: Heracleum sosnowskyi (assembly GCA_030848705.1). Classification (NCBI taxonomy): domain Eukaryota; kingdom Viridiplantae; phylum Streptophyta; class Magnoliopsida; order Apiales; family Apiaceae; genus Heracleum; species Heracleum sosnowskyi. Next base: position 2,100,083 of record JAUIZM010000022.1, on the reverse strand, counting down.
AAAGCCCGGTTAAAAGCCCGGGCTTTTGAAAAGCCCGGATAAAGCCCGAGCTTTCAAAAAGCCCGGATAAAAGCCCGGTTCGGCCCGGATAAAAGCCCGGGCTTTTTGATAGATCCGGATAAAAACTTGATTTTTTATAGATAAAATCTGAAAATTTATAATATTTTAAATAAATTTTAAGAATATTAAACTTAGTAATAGAGGGAATATGAAGAATAATAAGGCTAAGAAGAATCAACAATGTGTAGGACAAACCTTTTTTTCAAGAAAATTTATTGAGTGTAGTGTATGTGCTTCTTGAAATGGTCATGTACGAGGAGATTTGTATGGCTCACGACCAGGTTAAGTTCAATAACGCATATTATGTGTATAATGTACTTGAGTTGCACTCATGTTTTATGATAAAACATTATGCTAGTAGTTTTTTAGTAATAGCTATCGTGGTATCTCTTGTTATGTTTTTTGAATTTTAATAGTTGAGGAGTGTAGCTCTTTTAGGGTCGTTTTTTCTATATTTTAATATATTAAATTTGCAAAAAAAAAGAAAAAAATTATTTATATATAAATTAAAAAAGCCCGGATAAAAGCCCGGCCCGATCCGGCCCGGCCCAAGGGCCTAAAACGGGCCTCATATTGTAGAGGAAGCCCGGCCCGGCCCGATTTTTGAAAAAGCCCGGCCCGGCCCGATTGTTAAAAAGTCCGGGCTTTTTAAAGCCCGGATAAAACCCGGCCCGAAGGGCTTTTTGTGCATCTCTATATCGCTGTCACAGCTTGTATCTCGCCAAACTGGTAAGAAAAACATACTTCTTTGGACTTACTTTTCCCAAACTGATGCTGCACTAACCGAACGGTACCGTCAGCGATCATATTCATCATTGACATACGTACTTCTGCCAGGTCTCCGTCAACGATGAGGCCTGGGGACCGTAGAGTCACGACTAGATAGAGGCGGTCCTGCTGCAATGCAGTCTTATCAATGATGAACTTCATCGGGCAGTTCCATGTTGGATTGATGCCGCCTTGATTATCAGTAGAAGTTCTCTGTTTTGAAATCTGATCCCCGCCTTTGATAGCCACTTCTGCATAGACTTTCATCTATGATAAGGAAATGAATTTCTTCGGGGCTTTTGCGGATATAATGTTAAGGTCTAGTACGCAGGATTGCATTCTTGCCTCAGAAGTCAGAGCGATAATTATGAAATAGAAAACGATGGAACTCCACTTGAGACAGAGAGACAGTGTGAATTCGTGTCTACTGACATGAAACCATTTGGATATTTTCGTATATTGTTTCCAGACTTCTATATTCTTCTAATGTATGACTACGTTCAATCAGCTCTCACGATTAAAAAAAGAAAATTGTAGGTATAACTCTCAAAGACTTTTGTTATTTTTATTTGAAGACTTGAACTTATATATAACAGTAACGCATCAACTACTCTATTTATTTTATCCATAGGATACATTCCTCCCGATATGCCTCTAACAAACTTTTTCTTAATAATCAAATATCATTGGCTCTTTTAAGTAACATATGTATCTCGATTTTTATTTAATACTAGAAGATAACCCGTGCTAAGCACGGGCGAGTGATTATTTTTGGAAAATTATTTTATTTTTAGTATTTTTTAATTAATATTATCAATTATGTTATTTTAAATTTTGACTTAAAATTGTTTACAATTACATTATTTTTCATGAAATTAGTTACTGAATTTTAAAAATATTTTACTCATGAAAATATTATTATTATTCAGTTAATTATAAAAAAATGTATATGTTATCCCTTTACAACATAATAGAATCTCAATGAACTGTGGAACACTATCAAATGAAATGTTAATGACAGATTATTTATATTTCAATATCGAAAACAAAATTATTTTAAAATCTAAAACACCAACTTGTGTTTAGATCCAAAAGATTCTCATCCAAATGAATTTCTTTATTTTCAGCAACAACTTTCTATTATATAGAAAACGTAAGAGATTAATAGTTGTAATTATATATATATATATATATATATATATATATATATATATATAAGTAAGAGAAACTATGTCACCAATACCTGTGTCATATATCTTTTTCGACGTTTCAGCTCATTACGTTTATTTCACTGCTCATTAATTCAAATATCTTGTTTAATGACATCTTTTTATTTCAGCAGATCTTTTAACTTCCAATTTTGAAAGCGTAGTTATAAGGGATAATTATATGGGTAATAACAAATTAACCAAATGTAGTATACACTATGTATGTATACATATAATTAAAATTTTGTTTATTCAACCTGGGATAAGATCTAGAAGATTTTCATCCAGTTGATTTTGTTTATTTCTAGGAATAGCTTTTTTATTATATAGAAAACGTAATTAAAATCAAATTAATTTTAAAACTGAAACACCAACTTGTATATAGATCCAAAAGATTCCCATTCAATTGAATTTTTTTCCCATAAACAACCTTCTCTTATATAGAAATTATATAAAAATGTAAGAGGTCAATAGTTGAATTGAAAAATTATATAAAAATAAACAAAAAACACTTCGTCACCAATACATGTGTCATATATTTTTTGAGATGTTTATCATTATGTTTATTCTACTGCTCAATAGTTTAAGAATCTCTTGTTTGACGATATCTTTCTCTTTCGATAGATCTTTACAATTCCAATTTTAAAGGGGTAACTGTAAGGGATAATTATAAGGGGACTAAGAAATCAGTCAAATACAGTGTAAACTATGTATATATAATTAAAATTTTGTATATACAACATGGGCCAAAATTTAGAAGATTGATATCCAGTTGAGTTTCTTTATTTCTAGAAACAACTTTTTATTTATACATAAAACACAAGATATCATTATCTGAATGGAATAATTCTAAAAATTAAGAAAAAAGAAACTTTTGATAGTAATACCTGGGACATAATTTTTTTGTGAATTTAATCATTACGTTCATCTCACTACTCAATAGTTTCAGGATCTCTTGTTTGACAATATCTTTTTTTTGTATGCACACCTTTTGTCTTCCAATTATAAAGGCATAGCTAGAAGGAAAAAATATAGAGGACTAAGAAATTAGCTCAATATCGTACAAAGTATGGATGATTTAAATATTTTAAGCTTATTCATGAATTAACTAACCGTACATGATATATATAGTTAAATTCATTTGGGACTATTTAAATATAATAAGGCTAGTCATGAATAAAGAATAAATATAACATGACAAATATAATTGTATTCAATTTATGCACTTGTGATTGGTGATGTAAATATTTGAACCTTTTCTATGAAATTGATTCGCATGCAGATGGGAACAATTTGGCATGCTGAAAAGTGAATTTACTTCTACAAAACTTGTATTAACAAAAACTTGACATGCTGAAAAGTAAATTTACCTGTCCATAACTTGTATTCGATTAGTAACTTTTTTTGTACTTTGGTGATGGACAATGATCACTTCATTGGTAATGACGACCTACATTCATATTCGTTGGTGTTTCATATTCTAAGTTCAATTCAGCAAGACACTAAGATTATAAAAGAATTAGAACTACAATAAGAATACAAACTTCCGATGACCTAAACTACAAATTACACGTATTATAATTTGCTTATGTTGTGATCTTATTGTGGGCCTGTATGGCAACCTAAATAAAAGGCAACTTATAGCTTATGTAGGGTGTTTGCCAACCCAATTTATAAACCAACTTATAGCTTATATGTTCATAAGTTGAATGTTAGTAACAACGTATATTTTCCTTAACGTATTGACTTATTGCTTGATTTTTTTGTTTTTTAATACTTCTTATTTTTACATTTGTGTTTTTAATTTTTTTTTTAATTTAAATTGTATGTATTTAGCTCATTGTATTTAATAATTATTTTTAAAATGAAAATTATCAAATTTGTAACTAACTTATAAGTAAATTTATCCAAACACTTAAGAATTCATCTACTTATCACTTATATGACACTTATTCATTTTAAGGTATAAGTCAACTTTTTAAAGATACCCCAAACACGCACCGTAACTCCTCCGGCATGGGATAATATCTATTACATGATATAAAATATAATAATATAATATATTTCGGTACAATAGTAATATAATTTAATAACAATATAATATATTCGTACAATAACAATATAATTTATTGTAGATTTAAATTAGATTATTATTATTATTAAAAACAACATAGAATTTTACGTGAAATAAGAGTTTATGGTACAATAACAATATAATCTATTTTAGATTAGATAATTTTTTTTAATTTCAAAACAACAGAGAATTAATTTTTTTTGAAAAAAATTAGAATTTTACATGAAGTAGAAGTTTAGAGTACAATAATAATATAATCTATTTAGATTAGATAGTTATTTTTTTTTTAATTTAAAAACAACATAATAATATATAATATATGAGTTGATCAACATTGAAGTAGCAAGTGAGTAGTAAATTTATACTTTCAAAAAAAACTTGATATGATTGTTTAAATTTTATGGCTTAACTATCTATGCGATCACTGATAATATTGACATATGTATACCAGTGTTATGACAATGACAAAGAAGTGACAAAGAAGAAAGGTAACCTTTTATAATGTAGACTTTTAATTGCTTGTATGTGAGACGAAAAGTCAAAAATAAAATATTATTTTTTGTAAGCCGAAAGAGTCAAAATAATAATAGAATTGTTAGAAGATTGGTGAAAGTAGAGCATTAAACAAAACAAAAATAAGTTAAAAATAACATAAAGTTCTACTACGTGAAATAGGAGTTTAGGATATAATAATTCTACTACATGAAATAGGAGTTTAGGGTATAATATAATTTATATTAAAATAGATAATTATTTATAAAAAAATTAGGGGTGAAACCAAAAAAATAATGGAACCAAAAAAAGTGCGAACCAAATTTGGTAACATGTTAAAAGGAGGTTTCGCTAATTAATAAAGGTTATAGATTTTAAAAGGTTAATAATTTACAATGTCATGTTTACACCATTACATTAAAAAATTGTTAAAAAATCTAAAAAAATCTCTCAAATTCACGTATAGGGTAATATTCTCAAAAAGTATTCTTTTTAATAAATCTCAAAAATGAACGAGAATTGAGTCATGAGACGAACAAAGATAATAAGTCCTTGAGTTATCTTATTGCACTCATATTATATGGTAATATTCTTAAGATATAAGCTTCATATTCTGAAATTATAATAAATGCTTATTAATGATGTTTTTCCTTTTACAAGCACCTAGGCATTTCAATTTTGTTCCGAATAACACGAGACTATGAGAGGATATAAGGAAATATATGAAATTTCATATTTATTATAAAAAAAATGTTTTCAGTTACATGTGTAATAATTATTTGAGCTTTTTTCAGAAATATCCAATCCCAGAAACGTTTTTGCAAAAATACTATCTTTTTTTAAAATATTTTGCAAAAATATCAAAATATACTAACTTTTTGAAAATATTTGCAAAAATACGCAACTGTATCAACTAAAAGCAACCACAAATGCAACTTATAAAAATTCAATAATGAGAATATCTTAGGTTGCATAACAGGTTACATAAAATTGCAAAACAAATTTATATTCAGCAAAATCAACTAAAACCATTACAAAAGATAACAAGTTGTATTCAACAATCAACTAAAACCATTAAAAAAGATGACCAAAACACAATCAAACCATAATTGCAACTGAAATTAACTAAAATCAACCAAATATGCAACATTAACATTTGAATATATAAATAGTGGTTGCAACTTCTGCAACCATGTTTACAATTTCTGATAGGTGCCGCTGCGGGACCGATTACACATAAAAAAAATCAGAAGCAATCAAGAGCAACTTCGGAACAACCAATAACAACTCGAATCAATTCATAGCAACCCGAATCACAAACAATTCAAATCGAAACTTTAAGATTCAAATCAACCCAAATCAACCAGATCTAATTACAAAAAGCAATGAAGATGAGTTACCAACAATAAAAGAGATTTTCTCTATTTCTCATTTGTTGCATCTATCTTCACCGCCATCATCTCCACCAAATCCAAATCAACAGCCCAATACCACCAAATCCAAACCAACAGCCCAATATATGTATGTATATGTGTGTATATATATGCGTGCGAGAGGATGAAGAGAGAGGAGGGTGAGAAGGAACATTAAAAGAGAAGAATCGAGTCTAAAAACAGAAAAAGTAAAAGAAAGAAAAGATCGTACTTTTGCAAATTGATTTAAAAAAACCGTATATATGCAATAAAATTAAAAGAAACGTATATTTGCAAAAAAATATGAAAATTGTGATATTTTCGGGAAATTCTCTAATTATTTTCCTTTTTTCTGGGTGTTGATTCCTTACTGAATGATAAATGCGGTGAAAATGACAGGAGTTGCAAACTTTAAAGTCAATTGTTCATATTAATTACTTAGTATATGCATGCGAAGTATATTGCTGTACTTTGATCTTAAAGATTCGTAAAATATACCCGGGGTCTATAATTGTCCAACAAATGTTTTGCAAGTTGCTGTTACATTTTTTTTTTCCAAAAATTCCTTAGAACACTCTTCTCTTCAAACGTAACATCCACACTACCATCTAAAAGTCCTAGTTAAAAGAAATCCATGCGGAAGATCAGTAGAAGGATTGTTGACAAAAACTTCCATCATGTTGTTAATTAGTACAAGATCAGACAAATCAAAACCTCTGCCTGACAACAGCATAGCCACAACAATCACATCTTGACAAGAGAAATTAGACCTAGTACCCAAACGGGGACAGACATTTCCAAACAAACTCGAAAAAACAAATGTGCCATGGGTATAACTTGTGAAGTAGCAGGAGCAGCATATATACTCTAATAATCCCGGTAAACCACGCACAACTCCTCAATTGATCCAACGCAGAAAAACCTGCAACCAAGCCTAAGCCTGTATAGCCAACATAAACCCTAAGCAATCTCAGCCACCAATTAAACACAACCACCAAACTCCGACGAATTTACCACCTAAGGACCACCGTTGTAAATCTTGATTCCGACGAAGAACCCCAAACTTTGTTAATACCAAATTCCTCCGTTAACAAATTGGCGCTAGAAGGAGGGGTGCTAATTAAGATCTAAATCTTTGGAGGAAAAGATGTCACAAAATCGCAACGAACGTCCTAGGGATGAGGTCTTATCTGAAGACAGTGAAGAGAACAACCATGCCCGCCATGAGGAGTACGTTCCCCATAGTGTTCCAAATCCATCTTATGGAACACCTATTGTAGGGGGACGACCACCGGTGCTCATAAGTAATTCTGACTTGATGGAACAACTCTATCGCATGGGTGATGCCTTGAATGGCTTTGAAGCAAGGCTGGATACGGTCGAAAGAAGCGAAGGAAGGGGTCGGGTCAGGCGACAACCCCATAATCAACATCGTACAGGTAGAGGCACCACGGGTCAGAGGAGGTTTCAGAATGTTACCCCAAGAAGGTTAGAGTATCAGGAGGATGGAGTCCCTATTGTTGAACTCCCCGATGATGAGACGGGCAGCCAAGACCAACCTAGGAGGGAACGACGTCCATCTCCACACCCTCATAGGTCAGGGCGATCTGAAAGTGAAATTCGAAGGGCTGATGAACTCCACCGAGACCAAGAACAACGATTGAACAGGTTGAAGGATCGTCTTGGTATAAGACTTAATAATGATGATCTACGATTGTTGTTGGTCGAATGGCAGAGGGACAGAGAGGTAAGAGGGGAACAACCTCTTGATCCACAGTGCGAGCCCCCTGTTAACAGGTCGAGGCCCCATGGACATGAGCGAGCACCTTCACGAGATGACTCGCGTAATGATCAAGATGCGAGGCCCCGTGATTCACAGCGAGCGCCCCCTGATCTCAGGTTGAGGCCCCGTGATCATGAGCGAGCCCCCCGATCAGGAGGGTCAGGAAGGAGAAGGGATATGGAGTTGGATTATAGGAGTAGGGATAGCGATCGAAGGAATAGATACGATGCCCCTTACCATGGAGGACCCTCTGGAGGAAGGGATCCGCACATAACACCTGTCTCGTCCCAAAGTAGGTCAGGAGGACGACAGGAAGGGCTAGGGACGCGCCCTCATAGTCAGGAGGAGAGGACGCGCCCTCACAATCAGGAGGATAGGACACATCCTCATAGCCATGAAGTAAGGACGCGCCCTAATAGTCATGAGGGAAGGGCGCACCCTCCAAGTCCCAATCCAAGGATGCAAGAGACTCCTGCAACCCAAGTAGAGATCCAGCCTCCTCAACCACCACCTCAACCTCCGCCTACTGATAATACTCAGACTAATGTCCAAACTATCTCAGGTGTGGGAAGCTTCAATGTGGATGACCTGAAAAAACTCCTCACACATCTTGAGGGAGGAAGAGTCACTTCAACGGCTCAAGCTCCTTCTCCATTCTCTGCAGCAGTAAGGGAGGCACAACTTCCAACAGGATACAGGAATACAACCAACGACTTACGCTTCCATGGGAATGCCGACCCTGTTGAGTTCTTGGGAAGATTCAATATAGAGATGGATGTATATCAAGTGCCTGACTTGGCTAGATGTCGTCTTCTGGCAGCAACTTTTAGAGAGAGTGCGCAACAGTGGTTTCAAAAGCTTGGACCAGGTGTGATTACTTCATGGGAAATTATGAAAACTTTGTTCCTGACAAAATTCCAAGCTACTATGAAGTACGCCCCCCAGTGACTACTTTGGCCAATATCAAACAAAAGGAAGGAGAGAGCTTGCAGTCGTACTTCAAAAGGTTCAATGCTGAGTCTACCATGGTCAGAGGGGCAACCGATGAGTCACTAAAAAGTTTCTTGATTGCGGGACTCCAAGTCGGAACTGACTTCTGGAAGCACTTGCAGGGGAAGGACCCAGCAACCTTAGCAGACCTCTTTGCCCAAGCTGAATACTTTAAGATCGTTGAGCAGTCTCTTGCTGATAATAAAAAGTCCGACTCCCAAGGGAAGGGGAAAGGTTCTAAGAGGAAGGATAGGTCTCCAAGCCCTGACTACCGGAGGAGAGGGTATAGTCCGAACAGGGTGAATGTCACTAATGCAAGGAGAGGTTGGACTCCACCAGACTATGATAGATTGAATAGATATCAAACAGGGAGTTATACACTAGCTGTTTCCGTTGAGCATATCTTTGAAGTAAATAAGGACAAGGGTTTATTCAAGAAGCCAGCACCGTTATCCTCGTGGCAGAGCAAGGACAAAAAGAGGTATTGCTCATATCATGAATCTACTGGACATAATACCCACGAGTGTCGACAGCTCAAGGAAGAAATTGAAGAGTTGATCAAGGCTGGATACCTGACTGACTGGATTGTCAGAGAAGTAAAAAAGCATAAAGACGACACTGACAAGAGGATGGAAAGAGAACATGCTCCTGAAAGGGATGATGACAGATCTAAGGACGTTCAGTTTGCCCGGGCTGGAAGCATTCATACTATCTTTGGAGGACGCCATTTTGGTGGTGACAGTAACAACGCACTGGAAAGGTATGCCAGGGAAGCACGTCATAAGCCTTTAACTAATGTGAACAGCTTGGAGCTTAAACCTCCCAAGTTGTTCAGGGGGGAATCAGTAGATATTACATTCACTGAGGAAGAGGCAAGATGGGTACATCACCCTCACAGTGACGCCCTAGTTGTTGCCATACAGATTGGTCCTATGAATGTACACCGAGTGTTTGTAGACAATGGAAGTTCGGTGAATATTCTCTACTACGGCACTTATAAAAAGTTGGGTTTGCCTGATAAAGATATTGTTAGAGAGGATGCTTGGATTTATGGTTTCACGGGAGAGGCTGTCAGAGTTATGGGTGCGATTAAGCTTCCGGTTACACTTGGTGAAGGTCCTCTATCTGTGACTCAAATGATAGAATTTATGGTATTGGATCAAGAATCTGCCCACAATGCCTTGGTAGGAAGACCTTTGCTGAAAGAGATGAAGGTAGTTACTTCCATTTATCATTTGATAATGAAATTCCCTACTCCAAATGGGGTTGGTTCAGTTCGAGGGTCACAATATGATTCGAGGGAATGCTACCATAGAACTGTCAAGGGTTTCCGTCGTAATGGACTAGGAGGACGCGCCCTTCCCCAAGAAGATGCCCATGGATTGCTCAAAAATTCTAAGGGAGAGATTCATGTTCATTACACGGTTCAAGAGCCAGAAGATGATGTCCCTCAGCTGAGGGCGCGCCCTAAGATGTTACTATTGAAGGCGTCCCCCCTAATTGATGAACTTCAAGAAAGAATTGTTGAGAGCACCTATACCCTACAGGGCGCGCCCTCAAGGAAAGAAGAGCTTGTTGAAGATGCACCCTCGAGGATGGAGAAATTTACTGACATCTTCCCAAGGGAAGAAGAGTATGTGGAGGACGCGCCCTCAATTGAGGATGAATTTGTGGAAGACGCGCCCTCAAAGAGTGAGATGCCTGTTGAAGATCCTCGTATTTTTGATCTTGATCTTGATCCAAGAATTCCTATCCTACAGGAGAAGACAGGTCCTGCGGAAGAAACAATCTCAATCCCGGTAGACGCAGCAGATCTCAGTAAGGTTCTCAAAATTGGATCACAGCTAAGCAATGAGTTGAGAACAGGCTTGACTAATTTTCTTATGACCAACCTGGATGTGTTCGCTTGGAGTCATGCTGATATGATAGGGATTGATCCTAATGTCATGTGCCATCATCTAAACATATATCCTAATAAGAAAGGAATGCGTCAGAAGCAGCGTGCAATCAGTGGAGAAAAGGCAGTAGCTTTAAAAGAGGAGGTCGACAGACTCTTGGATGTGGGTTTGATCAAAGAATCCTTCTATCCCGAGTGGTTGGCAAACCCGGTGTTGGTGAAAAAGCCTAATGGGAAATGGAGAACTTGTGTGGACTTCACGGATTTGAACAAAGCTTGCCCAAAGGATAGTTTCCCACTCCCTCGGATTGATCAGTTGGTGGATGCTACGGCTGGACATGCTCTCTTGAGTTTCATGGATGCTTACTCAGGGTATAATCAAATTCCCATGTATGGACCCGATCAAGAACATACATCCTTTATTACTGACAGAGGTTTGTAGCTATATTGGAATGCCCTTTGGTCTTATCAATGCAGGGGCAACATATCAAAGATTGGTGAATATGATGTTCAAAGAGCAGATTGGTAAAACTATGGAGGTGTATGTAGATGATATGCTTGTCAAGTCCAAGGACGCAGTAGACCATGTGAGGCACTTGGAAGAAATGTTTGGAATTTTGCGCAAGTACAGGATGAAGTTAAATCCTCAAAAGTGTGTCTTTGGTGTTGAGTCGGGGAAATTTTTAGGCTTTATTGTGAATCATAGAGGAATTGAAGCTAATCCGGAAAAGATCAAAGCACTCCTTGAAATGAAGTCCCCTACCAGTGTAAAGCAGGTTCAAAGCCTTTGCGGACGGATTGTAGCTCTAAATCGTTTTGTCTCAAAGTCTTCTGATCGTTGCAAAGAATTTTTCAAAGCCATTAGGGGGGTTGACAAGGATTTCATGTGGACTCCTGCTTGTGAAGATGCTTTTCAGAAAATCAAGGAACAGCTAGGTAAGCCCCCACTCTTGGCTAAGCCTGTGGATGGTGAAGTACTGATTCTTTACTTGGCCATCTCTATTTACTCCATTAGTGCTGTGTTAGTACGAGAAGAGGATAGTCTGTAGTCACCAGTTTACTATGTAAGTAAGAGGTTGTTGGATATAGAAACCCGATATTCTAGCATGGAGAAGTTAGTATATGCTTTGGTGCTGGCTGCACGAAAGCTACGTCCCTACTTTCAAGCTCATAAAATTGAAGTGCGAACTTCTTATCCCATGAGACACATTTTACATAAACCTGAAGCTTCAGGAAGGATGTTGAAGTGGGCGATTGAGTTGGGACAGTATGATTTGGAATATGTTTCTCGAACGGCAATCAAGGGACAAGCCTTAGCCGATTTTATTCTGGAGTTTGAAGATGAGAGTATAGGACGAGAAATCATTCTGGTGCACCCTAACCCTCTCACTCAGGAGGCAAGCCCTTTGAGAGAAGAGTATCATTTTCCTTGGTGGACCATGTATGTGGATGGAGCAGTTAACAATGATGGGGCAGGTGCTGGAGTTGTCTTGACTTCTCCTGAAGGTCACCTTCTTATGAGTGCTATCAATTTCAAATTTTCGGTAACCAATAATGAAACTGAGTACGAGGCATTGATTAATGGCTTGAAGTTGGCTTTGGAAATGAATGTGAAGAATTTGGTGGTGTTCAGTGATTCGAAACTGGTTGTTCAGCAGGTTGAAGGAGGATTCCAGACTAGAGGACCAAAGACAGAGGCATATATGATGAGTGTACGTCGCTTGATTCAACAGTTCAACATAGTCAGACTTGAAGGAGTTCCTCGTGAAGAAAATTCCAAGGCCGATACTCTGGCCAGGTTGGGTTCCCAAAGAGACACGGTGTTGATGGGAGACATTCCATTGGAAATTCAAGAAATTCCTAGTATCCCCGAGATGGAGCTAATGGTTGTAGATGAAGTACCAATGAAGACTTGGATGACTCCTATCCAAGAGTATATACAAAAAGGAATTTTACCCGATGATAAGGGGGAGGCCAGACGTTTGAAATACCAAGCAGCAAGGTATGTGGAATATGATGCGGTTTTATACAGAAGGGGTTTTAATCAACCCTTACTAAGGTGTGTTGATGGAGATGAGTGCAACTATGTCTTGAGAGAGGTTCATGAAGGAATATGTGGTAATCACTCGGGGGGTAGTTCCCTTGCTATGAAGGTGTTACGACAAGGATATTACTGGCCAACCTTGAAGGATGATGCTATGAAGTTTACAAGAGCATGTGATCAGTGCCAACGCTTTGCAAACTACTCATCTATTCCTGCTACGACATTGACTTCAATGATAAGTCCTTGGCCTTTTTCTATGTAGGGGGTTGATCTTATTGGAGAGCTTCCTATGGCTAAGGGGGGTGTCAAGTATGCTGTTGTAGCTGTGGATTATTTTACCAAGTGGGCAGAGGCTATGCCCTTGGCAAAGATAACGGCGAAGAAAATCAAAGATTTTGTTTTTAATTCCATTGTGTGCAGGTTTGGGATTCCTTACAAACTCATATCTGACAATGGGAAGCAATTTGACAGCAAGGAGTTAAAGAAGTTGTGTGAAGATTTGAAGATTAAGAAAGATTTTGCAGCAGTCTATCATCCTCAGAGCAATGGGCAGACTGAAGCTATCAACAAGATAATCAAGCACACACTGAAGACCAAATTGGAAGAAAGTAAAGGTAACTGGCCTGAGGAGCTACCTATGGTACTATGGTCCTACAATACCACACCAAGATCTACTACTGGAGAGTCTCCATTCATGTTGTCTTATGGCTTTGAAGCAATGGTTCCTGTAGAGGTTGGATCTGGATCATTCAGGAGGGATCACTATGACAATGAATCTAATGAGGTCAACCAACGGCTTCATCTTGATTTTCTGGAAGAAACACGTGCAATATCATCACTAAGGTTAGCTGCATATCAGAAAAGAGTGGCAAGGTTTTATGATCGGAGAGTGAGGGTACGTCGTCTCAAGGTTGGTGATCTTGTGTTACGAAGGGTAATGCCTCATACCAGAATTGCCAGTCATGGGGTCTTTGGCGCCAATTGGGAAGGACCTTACAGGATAAAGTCTGTGTTATGGGAAGGAACCTTTCATTTGGAAGATTTGGGTGGCAATCTTATACCAAGAGCTTGGAATGTGGAACATTTGAAGAAGTATTATCAGTAGGGAGTGGTTGGGTACCCCCTATATTATCTATTTAAAATAAACTAGAAGATATGAAGTTCCTCCTAGTCTAGGGGGGTAGTGCATGTACACCTTCCCGGGATCGGTTAAGATGTTTTTAATTATTATTTCCCTACAGAGCGTTAGCCCTTGGGACCATTGTGGATTTCACACCGGAGCGCATTATTTATCAAATACTTTGAAGATTTATTTTATTTCTTAAAAATTAAGTTCTTAATTCTGCTTAAATAATGGTGCGCCCTCAGCAATATCATGAGAAGACGCGTCCTTATGTCAAATCTTGAACAGAACGCGTCCCCGTAATGATTCACAAATAAGGAATGTAACTTCACCAGGTTAAGGATTGCGGGTATAAACAAAAGTCTACTAATCAAAGGCAAGATGCATGAAGAAGGCGCGCCCTCATTAAAATGAAGCGTGCCCTAAGCAAATTAATATTCTTGAAGGAAAAACAGAACAGATATAAACGCAATAAAGGATAAGTTAAGAAGATACCAAAAGAAAAACTTCAGTTAAGTTACAAGTTGCAAGGCTTAAAAGGAGGGCCTGCACCTCAAGTCAACCAAGCATAATAAACTTTAAGACGCGTCCTGAGTAGGGCCGTCTACTTTTTTGCCATTTCCTTCAAGGCAAGAATCCTCTTTGGGAGAAGAGTTAGCAGCAGATTTTTCATTATCAAGAGGCATGCCTTCAGAGGACGCGTCCTCCGATTCTGAATCACCATCATTTGTAGGAGATGCCACTTCAAGGCCAAGAAACACCCTTTTTGCCTTGATTGATTTGGCTTCCTCAACTTTGAATTTGGCAATCCATGCCACAGTCTCTTCTCCAAATTTGGTAAAATCATAATCAGGGTCTTGAGCAAGGAATCCAGATGCATAATTTCTAAAACCTTCCCTGAAAGATGCTCGCTCGATTTTCTTCTTTTCTTCGACCCAACCATTCTTTTGATCCTCACCAAGGTCAGCAATTTGTTTTTCACACTTTTGCTTCTCCTCACGCAGTATGTTGAGGGTGGTGTTTAAATCATCATTGACCTCCTCTTGGGTTTTTAGTTGTGTTTCATAGAAACTTTTAGTGCGTTTAAGTTCATTCTGCAAATCTTCAATCAAAGCATCTTTCTCCTCGACTTGCTTTGCGAAACTGTCCTTCTCTTTCTCCAGAGACTTTAGGCACGTCCTGTCTTGTTGAAGAGAGGTTTGTCGGTTCAAGGCAGAAACCAATATTTCAGAGGAGGCCTTGATAATTGCTTCATTTTCAGAAAAAGAATCTCTATTCCTCCACTTGATAATTTCATCATCAGAAACATAGGGAATAGCAAGTGGACTTAAGGCAGCCGAAACCAAGGAAAATGAAGATCCAGGCTTGAGCTTCTTTGAGGATGCGTCCTTCGCTGTCCCAGCATCATCAGATTTTTCCTTTCTCTTTCTGTCCTCTTTTTCCAAGTCAATTACAGTTTGGGGTTTCCTGATTTCAGAAGGAGGCTTCTTTGTGTCTTTCCTATGAGCGCGTGCTTTCGTTCTTTTAGCAACCTTAACAGCAGGAGCAATACCAGATTCAAGACCCCAGCCAGTTGGAAGATCATCCATACCTAAAAAGATATAAGATATAACATTAGGACGCGTCTTTAAAAAATTGTAACCATTTCGGTAATCACAATATGCTGCAAGTTTTAGATATATGCTTAGTACACTTAAAGGATAAAAATTCATGCTACCAGACTTAAAAGGCGCGTCCTCATGAGCGTTTTCTTCAATTTCAGTTTCTTCCTCCTCTTCCTCTTCATCGGAATCATAATCCTTAGAGCCTCTGATGGGAACACCTTTCCTAAAACGTTGAAAAGGCACAATGGATCCTACCTCCTCCCTCAAAATCCCAACCCTTTTTAAGTTATCCTCAGTAATTAAGACTTTAAGGTTGAACCTTGAAGATGGGAGAGAAGTAATCTTTTCGGCTCGTTTTTTATCTTCTCCAAAAAGTTCCTTTGTGTTTCTGTTGTCTAAGTTTTACAATTTATGAAGATAAAAGTTAGTTTAAGAGAAATCTTTAAGGGCGCGCCCTTAAGGAAAGCTTGAAAGGAATAGATGTATGCTTACTATGGTTGTAGTTGAAGATGACTCTGACCCTCTCAACGTTCCAAAGATAAAAGAACGGTTCCTTCCAATTTTTCTCATTGCTTACTTTTCCACTGGAAAAGCCCATTTTGTTATGCTTATGTTGAGGAGTCAAAAAGTAATAACCCTTAGAACTCTTCCTGATGGCAAAGAAATAGCTGAATTCTTCCATGTTTGGAGGGCTTGATATTCCTTCATCATGGTATAGTATGAGCAAGGCAAATGTTAACTTGTATGAGTTTGGCGAAAGTTGGATTGGGGCTATGTCATACCATTGGAGAATATCTTTGAAATATGGATGGAGGGGCGCGCCTACTCCGAGTGACATTAGTTTGGGGGAGGTCACCATTCGCGGAATCCTGAAGGGTTTTGGCCAATTGAAGATATGAGGCCTCATCATAGAAGGAGGACGCGCCCATTGACCTTCCATACCGTAGTATGTCATACACCATGTAATTTCGGCTATGGATACCGTAGAGGACATTCCAACACAGAATAACTTATTGTTTTGTTTCCTCATTCTCCTTTTATCCGCCTCAGTCAATGAGTATACATATTGTCCCCAATCGAAATCCCTCTCCTCTTCAGTGATTTCAGGATGAATAAATGGGATGGGAGAAGGTTTTGGAGGAGGCAAGCGGTCATCAATATCCGGATATGACCCTTCAGAAGACGCGTCCTCATCATCAGACGTGTTTTCAGAATGGGACGCACACCCCTCAATAGGAGAAAGGATTTTCTTCCCTTTTCTTCTTTGCATTCTATCTTCTATGTCGTTGTCCATAATCCCTTCTATATCATCAATAACTGGTGTAAACTCATGAGGGCGCGTCCTGTCACGTCGGCTAGTTACTTCGGGGTTTACATCATCAACATGAGGTAAGGATGAATTGGATTTGGTATTTGAAGACATTATTTTAGTGTTATCTTTGAATGGAGAAGCTCCTTTGAGGTGTTCTATTGCTTCAGTGTGAAAAGAAAGGATTAAAGATGAGCTTTGTGCTGGAAAAGAGAGTGAAGGTGGGGAATAAATCCCCAAGCGTTTGTTAAAATCCTTGAAAGGATGAAACGAGGACGTGTCCTTACCCTCCAGCTGAAAAGAAAAAGGAAAAAGATGGTAAGGACGCGTCCTGAAAAGAAAGTATTAAAAAAGAAAGGTGTAACCCGTGTCATGGTTAGAACACGCCTCAAAAGTATATACGGGGTCATTCTTAAGTTGTATAAAACGCGTCCTAAATCTACGTTCGATAATTGAAGCGGCAGAAACACAATTCAAAATTAACTAACGGCAAAATAAAGATCAAAGTTCTAATAGATACAGATGTATACATACACATTTTATCAAGAACATAGAAAAAACTCAACGGTCATATTGTCGATTTGAACTAAATATTCGGTAAATATGAGAAATAATGGTAACAGATCATACCTTTGAAGATGTTGAATGAGAATCGAGAAGAAGAACGGCTAAAAATCGAAGATTTGAACGGATTTTTGCTCGGAAAAGGTGAATTGCGGCGACTAGGGTTTCTTCTGAAAAAAGAGTAAAGTAAAAAGTGAAAACGACTTTTAGGTATGACGAAGACACGCCTGGTGGAAGACAGCTGTCAAACACGTGCGATATAATGATAAAGAAAAGAACGCGTGATCATTCAGGACGCGTCCTATTTGTTAAGGAATTGGGAAATTTTGGAAAAAGCTGCAAGTAATTCAATGTATTGTTTTTAACTTCACACTGAATTGGGGGGTAGTTGTTATAGATAAAATTCGATAATGGGTTTTTAGGTTAGGATCGGGTCAAGTATGAATTCAATTATGTTATTTTTGTAATTAGGTCTAAGTTTAATATTGGGGCTTGCCCTCATAAGGGCAAGGACGTGTCCTCTTAGGTCGACCACTCCTTGAGGGCGCGCCATCATGGTAATAACAGATATATTGACATGGCATGACGTAAGGAAGATTCATTACTTGTCCTCTTAGGGGAGAGGGTGTGCCCTTTTGGCCATCTAACCCCTAAGGACGCGTTCTCTCGGGGTGAACTGACAACACTACATGGATGGAAGATTTGACAGAGAATAATGATTTTATTTACTTAGGACTGACACATGGAAGATCTAGGGCTTGTCTTAATGGGTACGAAGGCGCGCCCTGTAGGCCGTCCACTCCTTGAGGGCGCGTCCTCCCGGTTTGAAGATACAACTTGATAATGAAAAATGGTTTCCTTGGTTTGGTATTGACTAAATATTGAAGAATTCCTCCTAGGATGTGCCCTAGGAGGGGGATGTCCGTGACTAAAGGCCTCCTCCTGTATTCAATGGGCGCGCCCTCATTGGGGATGTGGGGTTAATCTTGATGTGTGTTTTGGGAGCTCTGTTCCTGTACTCAATGGGCGCGTCCTCATTGGGAAACTTTGGAGTAATCCTGCACTTTGCACCCAAACACTTGGGATCACTTGTTCTGATATCTGGTGGGTGCTTCTCATTCGGGGGACAAGGATGCGTCTATCATTTAAGGTAAGTCATGGCTATACCTGCGTCTATGAATTAAGGAAATAGCTGGTAATGGATAGGACTAGTCCTCGACGGGGGAAGTTTCCTTATCCATGAAGTTCTGACGTCATAGACGAGCCTTGGGCCTTTGTGGCTAGGCCTTATCGTTAGACATTCCTAAAGTGAGCTGAAACTCTAAGTAAGGAAACAGATGGAAGTCCTCCGTTCAAGTAAGGAAAGATAAGGAAGACATATGTTTAAGTATGGAAAGAATCCTATACATGGAAGGCGGTGGAAGAGTCCTACGTTTAAGCATGGAAAGGCAGTAGAAGACTTCGGATGTGCTCCGAAGATCAAAGACCAAGCCCATGGAGGAAACTTCCTCCCCAAGAACTACGTTGGCTTGATTCCCTATAAAAGGGATACATAGGCAAATTGTAAGGGGTCGAATGTTGAGAACTCTGAGGCTGCCAACATAAACCCTAAGCAATCTCAGCCACCAATTAAACACAACCACCAAACTATATATGCAAAAAGTTAGCTTACTACCAAAATTATAGAACGATAACGAGTGATATGTAGCAGCAGAATAAATATGATGCAATACGCAAAAGTAAAGAACGCCAAATCTTTTAGTTAGGTTCGGCCCCTAAGAACTATGGCCTACA
Source organism: Heracleum sosnowskyi (assembly GCA_030848705.1). Classification (NCBI taxonomy): domain Eukaryota; kingdom Viridiplantae; phylum Streptophyta; class Magnoliopsida; order Apiales; family Apiaceae; genus Heracleum; species Heracleum sosnowskyi. The sequence continues at coordinate 2,080,961 of JAUIZM010000022.1, read as the reverse complement.
TCCTAGTCCCATATCAAGATGATATGAGATTTGTATTATTACGATAATATAAACGATTACAAAGTTATAACTAATACAACTTCCTCTTTACAAAGCTTGTGATGATGCCTCATTGACCTCAAAGTTCTAGAACTCACATCTTCCTAATACCCAACTCCCTTATGATCCCAGACATCTCTCCAAATACTAAGCTTCCCAGAGCACAAAGCTCCCTAGGCAATCACCAAGTACTCAACAGTTACACAGATAAAAAATGTTGTTTACAACTGAATTAGAGTACTTATACTCGAAATATAGATCAAGAAGGGCTTTGAAAGCAAAGAAAAACGTTTATGCTTGAAGTTGTAGTTGTGTAAATTGATTATTACTTTACTTCACAACTGGCCTTCATGACGTTCCTCGTGAATTTATCCGATCGGCAGCCTCCTTTAGCTGAATTGTTAGTACTTGCACAAAATAGCATGTTGTATTTCATCATCGAAACATAAGGGACTAACATAAAAGTTTGACAGCTTCTAACAAGGCATCCACGAATTTACGAATATATGCATGACAAGTAATGCACTGATCGTATATTGAAGGGTTTATAGAATACAGGTACAGTTGCAGGATGTTTACATCATCAAAATTATTAGAGTTTCACGTAATTAAAGTGATTGCATAATTCTAAGCAAATAGTTCTTATTTGAAACTGATCAATCATTGGTAATGTAGTTGGTGAACGAAATTTGTTAAATGATCACATCGAGGCCAGATTAACATCTACTCCAGAGCTATGATTGGTACAATAGAGAATACATATTAACAATCACATATATATTGTTCAAACTTTCGATAATGATTTGTAATAAGTTATATTTTGAAATTGTGTATGTAACCTACGTTTATTATGGCAGCCAATAATTATCACTTTCTTTTTCTAATAATTAATTGAGATTCTAACAACAATGTGCTGATGGACACTATCCAACTAAAATTCAGTTTCGAACGCTAGCTCCCTTGGAAAAGATCTAGAAGTAAACTTTGGCAATATCTCCAGGGCTCATAATCACAAAACTTGACATATGACATATAACAAACGTGGAATACAAGCAATCATATGATCAGCTACCATATCATACAAGAAAAGAATTTAGTGAAATGATTAAAATCAAAATAAACGAGAATTGCAATGAACAGCACCCCAACATGTAGATAAATATCATCAAAAGCATCACAACTCCACGTAATAAGCAGACGAAATCAGATCAGGAATATGAACTAAAGAATTGGCATGGACAAAACCCCAAAGTGCAGACATATCATCAAAATTTGAAAAAAATCAAACGTGGCAAATGGCAATAGAACCCCATGTAAGAAGCAGTCCAAATCAGATCATCAGGAATTATGAACTAAAGAATTGTACGGCATGAATAACTCCCCAAAATGCAGATATATCACCATAAATGAAGCAGCATCAAACCTGGCATCAGAAGTCCAAGTCGGGAACATCATCATCCGCCATCATAGCAGGAATCATAATTCCAGCGGTATGAGTACTTAAGAAACATAATTTCGACTTCAACCAGCTACCAATTCCAGTACTATTACGTACGGGCGGTTGTTGTAGAGCTGGGTGATAAGTAGGTGGATATGGTTGAAACGAGTGACCGGGGTGTGGACCTGGGTGATGTGGTGGATAAGCTCCTTGCTGTGAATTACCTGAAGTGAAAGCTGTAAAATGAGCACTTGTGGATAAGCTCCAGCTGTTAATAATTAAGTACCTGCAGAAAAACTGTAATATATAGGTGGGGATACCTTGCGGATAACCTGTGGAAGTTGAATAACCTGCCTGGAAAGCTGTAACAGGAGCACCGTGGAGATGAACTCCGGGTTGTGAAATACCTTCAGGGAAAGAGTAGTTTGTGGATAAGTTCCGGGTTATAAATAACTAGTAGCTAGGGAAAAAACTGTAAAAGAAGTACCTGGGTGATGTGGTGGAAATCCATGAACACCGTGTGAATAAGGTCCTGGCTGTGAAATACCTGCAGGGAAAGCTGTAAAAGGAGCACTTGTCGATAAGCTCCCGTCTGTTAATAATTAAATTGCAGAAAAACTGTAACAGGCGGACGGACTACCTTGTGGATAAGCTGCGGATAGTGACTGACCTGCCGGGAAAGCTGTCCCAGGAGCACCGTGCTGATGAACCCCGGGCTGTGAATTACCTGCAGGGAGAGAGTAGCTTGTGGATAAGTTCCGAGCTGTTATTAACTAGTATCAGGAAAAACTGTAACAGAAGTACTTTGTGGATAAGCTCCTGGCTGTGAGTAGCCTGGGGGAAAGCCTGTAACAAGAGCAAATTGCGGATAAGGTCCGGGGCCTCCTGGCGTTTGAACGGATGAATTATATCCAGAAGGCAAAGGAGCCACGGTAGGGGAAGCTGCAGCAGGAGCACCTTGTGGCAAATAATATGACGACGTCATAGGGGGATTTGCTGGACCCAAAAAAGGGGGAGCCACGTCAAGCAAAGGTGTAAGCTCATCTAATGTAGATGTAACCTCTGTAGGAACCACTGCAGCTGGGTAAGGAACCACGTGACCCACTTGAAGATCGGCTATCTCTTTAATCTCATAAGAAATTGTAATAATTTCCTTCGGGTTTTGTAACCTTAATGTACTACGAACATCCAACGCCGCAACCCCAGCTCTTATATTGTCTTTCATCATATCCTTGATACGTACTTCAGCTACGCAATTGAATATTGACGACCCCTCGATAACCACCACAACAGAGAGGAAGTCGCCATGCACGTCAGCCTTCTGCACAAAAAACCTCATCATTGCATTGGACCATGTTGGATTGGTGCCACCTTTTTCATTGATCGGAGTTATCTGTTTTCCTATCTTCTTGTCGCCTTCGATGGAAACGATGGCATAAGTTCCCTTCTTTTCTGGTAAAGGATTCAATGTTTTTCTGAGGCCTTTTGCGGAAATGGTGTTAATGCAAAGTTGATAACAACTAGACGGTAAAAGGGCTGGTACAGTCATTTCTGAATTGTTTTGGAAAAAGCTGTTGGGAAATCTGATAAAGAAGAAGAGTTCTCAGCAGACGAGAAGAGAAAGGAAGAATTCTGAGAGAGGAAGATTTGTGTTATGTGTATTTTGGTGTGGAAAGAGAGGAGGAACGAGGAGGTTTAAATAGGGAAAATGATAAGAGCTATTTACAGTTTCGTCCTTTCAAGTTGCAACTCTATGAAATGTGAACATGAATTTCATATTGATTTTTAATATTCTATGATATGATTTTATATCAAATATATATATATATATATATATATATAGAGTTGCACTCCACAAAGAACACTTAATATAAAGAACATTAAAGAACAACAATCATAACCGTTCAATTAAAAATAAAAAATGGACGCTCGGGATTAAAAGACAAGAGCGGCGTTGATAATTAATTCCAACAGTAATAACAAAAAAAAAACCTATATTGTGCACACATTACTTACATGTAACAAACTATATACACAACCCGAGGGAGAAAATCTATCACTACTGCAACGACACACATATTTTACACGGAAAACACACATTCTCTACCATCTATTTGTGAAGAACAACTATCGACGATAGATGCGAACTTTGATTTTGAAGATTTGTAAAAGCTTCTTGTTATTTTGAAGAATTGAGGTAATTATTTGTAAAATTACATGAAAATGGGTTTTAGAGATGATGATTTCCAATTCTTTACAAAATTCATGTTATTATCGAGCTTAATTCATGTTAATTCTTCTTGATTTCAGGTAAATCAAGCTTGATTGAATTCTGATTCAATTCTCCTTATTTGGAGATACTTATTTCTGATTCTGTGTTAAATTCACTATCAGGTTATATTTGTACATTGTAAGTTATGTTTGTGTGATATTTTGTACATATTTGTGATTCTATGCTTGATTCTAGTTGAGCATGATTATGTGTAGATATTTTTCAGATTTTTGAATTTTAAATGTTTGTTTGTGTGAGATTCTGTGTTAGATTCTATGTATACTATAGACATGATTTCTTACTGTGAGATTTTTTGGTAGTATGAACGATATATGTTAATTTTGAACTTACTTTAGTTTCAATATTAGATTCTATACTAAGTTTATAATAGTTTAGATTCTATGGTTGTTTAATTCTATACTAAGTTTCTTTTTCTAAATCTTTATTTTGAGGTAATTTTGAACATGAAACTCAAGTCTAAACTTAATGTGTAAGTTCAAATTCAGTTTCGTTGAATTTTCGCAAATCAGAATGAAGTAGTGGACTGAACTCCTAGATATGTTGTTGGTTTTGGTTGTTTTTACCTGGTTAGTCTGATATATGTTTCGATTTATGGTTTTATTTAAGGATTTTTATGATGTTTTTGTTTGGAGGGGTGAAATTTGCAAAATATGGGAATGTGGTTTAGTTTATTGTCAGACTGTAAGATACTCAGATACTCACATAGTTAAGCCTTAGATGCTGAGTATATGCCCTTATGTTTTTTAGGTGTACCAACGGCTGATCATGGTGATGCTTTTTGATTGAAAGAGGGTGATAAGATTTGGCTAAAGTAACTTTTGTTCAGTTCTGTTCTGTTTGGTTCTAAGTTTAGGCGTTGACTTTGTAGTTTAATTTTTGACAACTGGATATTGCGAAATTGGAGTGCTTAAGTGTGGATTAATTAAATAAATTTATGTATATTTGTATAGTTTAGTAACTTCAGTTTAAAAGTTAAATTGTTTAGAGTTTTGTATATATGTATTTAAGATTTTGTGCTAAATTCTGTTTAGTTCTTGTTAGTTTAAGACTCTAGATAAGATTCTATGCTTAATTCTGTTTCTGTGACGAATTGTTGGTTGTTTAAGTTTTGATAGTTTTCAAAGACATATAAGATTTTATTCAAAATTCAAGTTTTGTGCCTAATTTAATTGTTACTTGTAAGAGCCCAAATCATTAACTTTAAAATTTAGTTGAGATTTCACACTAGATATTTTTTGTATGTGTAAGTGTTATATATATAAACCCTACTTTAGTTGTAGAATCTATATGATATTATAATATATTTTTTAATTTTGTTAATTTGATTGAGAGAATAAATTATCGATCCATTTTGTAGATGTTTGAATATATTTTTCTTATAGTCTATTAGGATAACTTTCTAGTTATAGTTTTTCATTAGATCTATTTTCACTAATAATAATTTCACTCTCAATAATATGCTAGGTGTTCGTCATGATACATTAGATTTATATTAGATTCGATTGTAGATTCAGAGTAAGGATATTTGGTATTCCTTGTTACTAATGTGAAGATCCCAACACGACTTACTGGACTAGGAAGCTATTTGATATTCTTGCTAGTTTATACAATATGTTCAAACTAACAAAATACACTTGATGAAATGTACAATATTTTTAATCAGAAGCGAGGAAATTCGGAGCCTTGGTATCTCTCTTGTACTGGATATTCACAAGCGCAAAGACTTCAAGCAACAAATAGAACCTCTATATGAGTTTGAGGATAGCCTGTGAGTTATTGGCAATATCAGGGGACCGTGAACATGGCTTGGAAACTAGATGTAAAATTTTATATATTGTCTTTTTACAATTTTGTACTCAATCTACAAAATTTAGCTCTCAATCTACTAAACATGTTTCGTAGTTGTACATGTACAACAGTTTTATAGTAAGTTGTACTTAAACTTGGTAATAAAATGCAACATTTCTTTTGTTGAATTTTTTTATGGCTTTGTAGTCATGTGTCTTTTTATTTGTCAGGAGTCATGTATCTTCTTATGTGCAAAAAAATTACTCATTTTCTATTACCATTTTCTTAAAGACTAAGATTAGTTATGTTGCTATTATATAGAGTATTAAGTCTTAAATTCTTTCAAGTGAATTGTAAAATAAAATAGAGATGTGCGGTAAAACGTAAAGAAATTGATCATTGTTTTTGTAGGTAGACATGTCCAATAAAAACTCAAGAAATTAATCCACAAGTTGATAAACCTGGCGACATACTGATATTTTTTCTCAAAAATAAATTTGATTGATCAATAATCATGATTAAAAGATTCTATAATTAATTCTTTAAATCAATTTACACCAACGCATGTGTACAAAAAATTCAAACATATACGTTAGAAACTGATAATCAATTTATCGAATTTCAAAAATTTGCTTTAATGAATTTACAAAGACTATTCCAACATACATTTCATCGTGTCCATGGCTGCAAGTTCTTGACAACTCTAGAAATCGTGATTTTAAGCAATAATAAAATCAGTGGACCATTAGTCTTGTCCGTTTTCCTCCTATCAAAAGTCGCGCATTGTAGACTTTAGCTCTTAAATGCTCTCTGGAAGCCTTCCACAAAATTTATGTCCACAAGTTGATTTGAGGTACAGAGGCTTGTGGATAATTCCATAAATAAAAAAATCACTACTGAATTGTCCATGTATTTGAACTTGAAGACAAATGATTTCAACGTGAATTATCTCATTGAATCAATACCGCATCATTTCGGAAGCTACAAAAGCTCGAAAAGTATTTCAGGTTAGTTAAAATGTGACGTTAAAAACCAGAATCTACATCAGAATCACAAGGTAACATAGCACAAAAATTAGAAAGAACAAAAACAATCAAATACTTTGTTGCTATTACACAAAAAAGAGATTAAAACAAGCAGAATATGAACACGTAAGTACCTATATACACAACATTGAACACATTTGAACTTCTTAATCAAAATGCTAAAAAACTTCATATAAAATATCTAGTTCTAACATACAATTTAGAGACTTCCATATAATTTAACTCAGACAGTACTATATAGAAAGAGAGTAACAAATAAAACATATAAAAAACGGACGTATCCTAAAATGTCAAATCACTTTTTGCCACTGTATTCAACCATTCAAACGATACTTAGAATTCTACCATTCATCGATAGAGGACACCAATTTCGTACTCAGTTTAGCTTCTCCACAACAAACTATGATAATCAAAAAATTCAAAACCTTTCCTAGAGAACAATGTTCAAACAAAGCAACAACTTAACAAATCACAAAAAAAGTTATCAATACTTGATGTCAAAATTAAATACAGAACTTCCCACAACTAAAATTCAGTTACATATATTATCTTACATATGAGAACTTATAAACTAGTATATATTTAAAATTAAATAAGAATTTAAATATAAACAAAAACTCAAATTAAAAAACTATAAAACATTAAAATATGTTCTCTAAAGAATAGAATAAAACATGAAAACAAAACTCTAACACTTCAAAAAATTGCTCATTAACTAGAAAATAGAATCTAACAAAGAAGTAAACTGTAAGATTTCAGAAAATGTTCAAAATAGAGAGAGTAGAATCCAACCTAGAACCAAAATTATAAATCAAATAGAGTAGAATCTAACGTAGAATCAAAATTGAAAGAATGCTCAGAAGAGTGAAAGTGAAATCTAACATAAAATCAAAACCCTAAAACTTCAAGAAATGCTCAAACAGAGTTCAAACCACAAAACATATAGCTACTAGTATATATAATTAAAACTATAAGAAAATTAAAATGCTCAGTACAGAGATTAAAGAATCTAAAATAGAATCAGAATCCTAAAACTTAAAAATATGATAAAAACATGGAGAAAGTAAAAGAAATTCTGAATAAAGAGAGAGTAGAATCTAACATAGAATCAAACTATTAAACATACTGAAAATTCTCACAAAAATGAAACCACATAAAACACATGACAGAGTGATAAAATATAACAATAAGCATTCAATGTCATCAGAATCTTTCAATCCGTAAAAATATTAAATTATTAAATAGTTGTGATAACTATTTAAATCATAACTATTAAAATCCGTAAAACATAACTTAAACAACTTTGCGACTAATGAAATTCACATTAAAACTATTTAACAAAAAAAGGTAGACAACTACATAGAATTTAATATATAATCAAATTTATGGAAAAAATTCAAAAATGATCGGAGAAGAGATTATCGAATCTAACACAGGAGTACGGAGATTACAAAATCTAACATAGAATCAAAATTGTAAAAGAAATAAAATGCAAAATGCTTAGTATAGAGACTACAAAATTTAATATAGAATCAAAATCCTGAAACTTTAATAGATGATCAAAACATGGAGAAAGTAAAATGAATTCTCAAAAGTAGAATGTAATTTAGAATAAATGTCATAAAATTTCGAAAAATTCTCATAAAAATTGAAATCACATATAACATAACTAGTATAGGGAGTAAAATCTGACATAGAATCAAAATCATAAAACTTCAATTAAATATTAGAAACATGGATAAAGTTAAAGGAGTTCTAAAAACAAAGAAAGTAGAATCTAAGGTAGAATCAAACTCCTACGAATTCAAAAAATCCTCACAAAATCGAAACCACATACAACACATCTGCTAGTATTGTTCAAGCACAAAAAAAATAAACAGAGATAAGTTTAAGATTGTGACATAGTGAACCTAAACTTTATATGAACAAGTAAAGTACGAACCTGATGAGCGCTCAACGAATCAGAAACATTCAACCCGCAAGTAGGTAGCACAACATGATTTGAAGAAGATTCCATAAAAACGATGATGATTGATGATATTTAAGAAGGAGAGACTGATATATAAGTAAGAGAGAGAGAGGGAGAGAGAGAGAAAGAGAGAGAGAGAGAGAGAGAGAGAGAGAGAGAGAGAGAGAGAGAGAGATGTCTATATACGTCAAATACAGATACAAAGTCTTGTGGGTTTATTTTTTTACATGTTTACTTATTATTAAACTGCAGTCGTTAGATTAGATGAAAGATGGATGGTTAAGATTATTTTTAGGTGTTCTTTATTGTTCTTCATTTAAAAGTGTTCTTTCTAGAGCAATGGCCTATATATATATTCTATGATATGATTAAGTTTGTTAACTATATAATTTATTGGGTTCGACCACAAATTATAGATTAGTGTATAAATAACATTAAAACCTAAAAGAATTTTTTATCAAAGATCCAATTTTTGACCAGAAATAGATATTTTTTATTATAAAAAAAAGAGGATATTTATCAAAAATACCATTTTTTCAAAGTTTTTTTGCAATTTTATCATCTTCTCAAAATATTTGCAAAAATACCTTTTTTTGAAAAATATTTTGCGAAAATACCATCTTTTAGAAAATATTTGCAAAAATACGTTCTGCAACCAAATACAACCTACGTAGGTTGCATCCAGTTGCATATGTGGTTGCAAACATGTGAATCGTGAAAATTTTAAAATTGAATTCGCATATGTGACTGCGTAGCATGTTGCATACAGTTGCATATGTGGTTGCAAACAGGTGGATTGTGAAAATCTTAAAAATTAAATTTGCAAGTATGGTTGCGCAAACTAGTTGAATTTGGTTGATTTGGTTGCAGAAGGTATTTTTGCAAATAAGATGGTATTTTCGCAAAATATTTTTTTTTTGAAAAGGTATTTTTGCAAAAATATTTCTGGAGTAGGGTATTTGTGAAAAAAACCCAAAAAAATAATCTAAAATGAAAGTAACAAAAATAGGATTAAATATAATATCATTTTATTTAAATTTCAATCTGACAGAAAGTAATTACTCTCTGTACCACTCATTTCTATACAATATTTTCTGCTTGGCACTGTATATAAAGTATACTTGTATAATTTACATTTAAATTATTTTTTCTCTGAATAAAAATTTAAATGATAAATTTCAATTCAGAAAAAAAAATCAAAAATTATGTAAGTATATTTTATAGGAGTCTCGAGCCCCGTCCCCAATTTATACAATTTAATGGGATGGAGGGAGTAAAAAATTTTGGGTAGATTTTATTATATTTTAGATAGATTTTATACTTCTTTCTTTTCGAAACCATGACTTTATACTATTTTAATCTCAAGGACCCATTTGTAAATAACCAAACACGCTATTAAATATTTTAGCAATTCCAGCTGTGATGATGAGAAGCTTCTTTGAAAGAGAAGCTCATGTTTGGCTGCAACTTAAAGTTGCAGCTTATGGCTTATAAATCCAAAAGTGCTTAGCCAAAATAAGTGAAACCAATTTATGGCTACTTAAAATGGATAATAAGTTGAATGTTAAGAATCCTTAACATTCAACTTATAACTTATAACTTATTCTCGATACACGTAATATATAATATCCTTGAAATCTTCAAAACCATATATCTTTTGATCCGTTCATTAAAAAATTGATATGTATATATCAAATTTCTCTACTCATCGAGATCTATCCATTGATATCCATTTATATATATTAAAAAATAAATATTTTAAAAATAATAAAAAAAAGTTAACTTATAAGTTCTGATTTACCCAAACACTCTACTGCTTATAAGTTCTGATTTACCAAACACTCTAGGACTTATAAGCTCAGCTCTACTTATCACTTATAAAGCACTTACTCATTTTAAGTTATAAGTCAACTTTTGCTTGATACCCCAAACGTCCACGTATATATTGATTACTCCCTCACTCTCCTAATACATGTATATTTTTTATATTTAGATATATATTTTAAAATGCTATGATCGAATAGTTGTTCAAATAATTTTTTCAATATTTTTTGTTAATAAAAATTAAACTATCAAAGTTTTATTCAAAAAAATAATTCTAAAAATTAATTTATATAACTATCCAATTAATATACTTTTTCTTTTTTGCTGAATAACCTGTTGCTTCCTTTCCTGTCCTCTTCATGACATGGGCTTAACCCTTCAAGTTGCAATGACGCTCATTTATAACATGACATGCAATAAATTTGTGTGGCTCTCTTGCTAACTGATTCGCAACTCCACTCCATTCATGCACAGATCAAAGAATATGATTAATAGATTTTTTTTTTCCTTTTCTAAACTTACTTATGCTTCGTTAAAATAATTTAGTACTGGAAAGCATATGTAATTTTTATATGTACAAGTATTATCACAAACATGTCATTGATTTTGAGTTTAATAATCTAGTAACATGTTTCTAACCGTCACAACAGATACAAGTCATGTACGTACTCGTGCATACACATTCCACAAACAAACATCAGATTACATTCATAAATTAACCCAATAAAATATGAAGGAATCATATCCGATCGACTTGCATAAAATTAGAAGTCAAAGGCATAAAAGTATGATAAATGAGTTTACTTCACGTGTTACCGCATAAGGACAAAAATATTTAATACATCGATATTAGTATATATAAATTCATGTATGCAGAGAGAGACCATGCATGTTAAAGAGCATCAAATAAATACATGTAGATAGATAGCAAGATGCACGTAATAAGAGTTAATTCACTAGGTTTTGTAATACACAAGTACACAGCCATATAAAAGCACAATTGTTGAATTAAATAAAAGTCTGGTAAAAGCTAAAACTTGGTGACTTAACTCTCTTCATTGATTTGATCCCATGAATTCATTTACCAGTCTGACTCCATCACACCTACATATTAAAATAGCTTTCTTGTTGGTAATTCTCCTCGACACCGTGCGCAAGGGATGTTTTCCTTCACCATGACAAGCGATTCCCACAGACGGCGCTAAATGTTGATGCCAATTTTCGTCACAGACGGGGCCTCATCGTTACGGGTATTCGCATAGAGCTTGTAGTAGATATTCATGGCCATTGACAGAGGAGATTAGGGTTTTTGTGATTTTTAGACTGAGCTTGAGAGTTATTCTAAGAGATGAGCTCTAGAATATCGGGTGTCGGATCCCCCTCAAGTTGCCTACATATCTCTATTATATAGAGAATCAAGTCTACGTAGTTCTATTAGGATCTACTACCTTTTCTGCGTAGAATTCTAGTTTGAATAATACTCCTATTCTTTAGGAGCAAGACATCTAGTTGTAGTGAATTTCCTCGTATATGATACTTCCCGTTATCGGGCTTATTTAATATGGGCTGATACCCATACAGGATCAGATTTATATCTTGTATCAACAGCAGCTACTCTTCTCTTTATATTAAGAGCCTTAGTTGTTTGGCCATTAAGCATAAATACGTCAGGAGTCGGACCATAAAAGAGAAATGCTGCAGAAGCTGGTTTAAACAAGAAATTTACCAACCAATGCCAACTTAATCTTGGCATGATTAACTAGAACAATAAACTCTTAGGAGTACCAACACAGAAACCCGAATCTGTATAATCATAATTTATCCCTTCCAATTGATATTATATATAATTTCGTTGAATAATATGGCAGAGATGAAACAAAAATTTGCAGCTTCAATACCTGTGGAACGCAACAATCACTCCATGCGACTTTGTGCTATCAAATGCTAAGACCGCACCCCTAGAGAAAGAGATGCACAATAACTTTGGGATTGAAAAGTAATAAAATGTATACGTTGAGTTCTTCCGCTGTTGATATAGATTTATTGGCCCAGAGATTCAATGAGAGGCTGACAAACATGTGCTTTAACTCTACATTCAACAAGAGGAAGACCCAAAAACTTAACCGGCAGGACACGCCAAGCAAACGCAGACTTTTTTAATGTCATTAGATACTGAAAGATGCACATTAGAGGGAAAAAAAGCTGTAAATTTTCCGGAATCATACGAAGACCAGAAATTTTTGAGAATTTACCCACAACATCTAATAGACAAGATATGTTGCTTTGCAAGACTTCACTAAGTATAAAATATATCCTCATAAAAACTCAGCAATGGACCTATAATAGTGTTTTACCTGTAATACATGGGAATGGTAATACAACCCAATCAGGCAAGATACATGGGATATCTAGGCCTTTTTACCCGTGCTTGAAACAATAAATGACTCGAGTGTGGCTTCCAAGGAAAGGTCCCTGGAGTCGCTGGATTGCAAGCTTTACAGAAGGAAAAATTAAGAACTGTTACGTTCAGGAATTATCCTTCAATATTTGTTTATTATTAACATTGAATCGGAAATAAATCCCAAATGCCACCAATTCCTGATTTGTATCCTTGAACAAGAAGTTTCCTCTAATTCATCTGATGCATCAGGGTAGTACAGTTTCTATTGCTATAAATCAAGTCATCATGCAGAGCCCCCTCCCTCCCCTAATGAATCGACTAGCTTTCTAAATGGGTTTGCAACTGAATGTGTCAAAATAACACTTAAGAAATTGTTTATCATTGTGGCTTTCAATTGGCAGGAAAGAAATGCTAGGAATCACAACACAGGTGCGCACAGACCGGCAACACTAGTCCACAATCTGGTGAGGCAAACTACCAGGAAAAGGTGTTTTTTCTTTGTTGCCAAACAATTCCAGGAAATGGCCTCCAGAAACTGTCCTCCTATAGGATGCTACAATAATTTTCTTCTATTTCAAGTAGTTAGTTTCTGGTTCTTGAATTGGATGTTTCCGATTCAAAGCTATTACTCCCCTCGATCATGCTAGTTTCTTGAATTGGCTGATAAAAATCAGTACATACTACGCATTTTGCGTAGATGATATTGAGATCGAGCGTGCGATACTCCATTGATTTGTAATCGATCTTAATTTGAACTAAGAAAAAGGAGTAGTTCAGATATTCATAGCAATTCATGTCCAAAGCTTATATATACATGAATTAACTTCAAAACAACTTAAACACTCGGGAAACCTAGCCTATGTCTTGTCATAATGAGATTACAGACATCAACATTTTCATGTCATTTTTCTACTAACAAATACACATATATTTTACATCCTGTTGTTTTGGTGCAGCTCAATAGCTCATATTGTGTTCTTTGAACTTGTTTTGTCATCTGATCTTAGTATGCAACTCTCTAAAAACTGGATTGTGTTGAATGTTAAAAATCGACAAGGTTGGGATGCAAAAGCCGTGATCAGTACTGAACCTTGATTGCATTTTTATGATGTGACTGAATTTGGTATTTGTTGTGTGGTAGTCTGTATATCTTTGCTATCACAAGCTACGAAACCTAGGCAGAGTTAAGCCGAATGATCTATCGTATGCTAAATTAGATTTAAAATTCGTCATGAGGTTAAGTATCTAATCATATGCTTAGAATTTAATTAAAAATTTCGTAACTTTGTATCATAAGCTACAAGTCTAGCAGCGTCTCTCCTTCTAGGGAATGTAGGCGGCTGCAGTGTTCGGAGCCATTGCGAATTGGAGCCGAAAATTGAGAGAGTGAACTTGCAGTGCAAATTTTCCATCTCTTTCGCTATGGTTTCCAAAATTACACACATGTAGTACATTGCCTTGTGAAAAACCAGGGTTGCATGTTATGAATTACATTTGTGGTCTGGTTAAACATTCGTGGCTTTCCACACTGGTAGCACTTAATCTTTCCATCGATTTTATGTGAGGATGGTGAGGTATCGCGGAAGTGTGAATCATTTTCTTTAACTTTTTCTTCGAGCTTTTTCTGCCTTCACGCAAGTAAAGAACTCCCTTCATCATCATTAATTGTAACACCTGCCATTTGTCTTGCCAGAGCCTCCTGAGAAGACAACAGATTCTCAAATTCTTCTAAAGTTGGTTGTTTTGCCCAACCTTGTACTGATGTCATGAAGGGTATGTGAAGGGGTTAACTCAACAGTTCACTTGTACTCGAAATCTTTACATCTATGCTTTTACATGTGCTGATATGCTAGATTCGCATGTCAACCTTTCTACAATCCATGTTGCCAGTTACAATTTTCCAAATAAACTTTGGCATTTGATTTTTTCTGCTTAATGGGGGTGCTTTAATCTTTCTTAAAGTATTCTGTAATGTTAAGATAATATGTAATTAAACAAAGTCCTCCTTCTAACAGTACGTGGTTTAAGGAGAGCTTGTAGTTTAATGTGTACCGATAAAAAGTAGAATTAATTAGACAATAGAATAGACGACATGGTGCTTTGAGAATAAGGGGGAAAAATTTTGATATCACATATTTGTAAGATTTTTCTTTATCCGCTAACGACATCGTCAGGGTGAAGATTTTTTTTATTCTTTCTAGATATTCATCGTTGTCCGCTATAGGAAGAGTCGAGAACCTTCGAGATTTATTGAAACGCCGACGTTTTGCACCTGTCAAAATAACTATTTGGTCATATTCATTTTCCTTTCTAGAATGTTCCTTTGGTTCAAAGATTGTAGCTATTTAAGCACCGTAATCACAACTCTGTGTAGTTATCCCTGAGGTTTATAGAATTTACTTTTCTTCTTCTCTTAGTTTCTCTAGTCTATTTTGTGCACATTCTTAATTTTCTACTCAAATTAACCAATCTTGCATAACAAAGTTCAGTTCATGTCTCTTGAGGCACATGGTGCAGTAGTCTATGTATATACATAGGCCACTCTGTTACAGATTACCACCATTTCTCATTGGTTCTATTTCCATCACATTTTATTTTTTCCCCCAAACTCTGCTTTCCTAGTCCTGATTATCTCGATCCCTCTATTATTATTTTGTTCCTAACCTGGTATTGATTTTTTCTTTCAGAATCTGATTTTAGATCTTGACAGCAAATTTTTGCCCAATGATTTACGCTTTTTAACATTATTTGTCAATACACGACACAACTATACCAGCTTCCCTTAATTTATGTTTTTCCGATTCATGGAATCAAAAAAAAAAATCCATCAATTAAGTCGATATAGCTTGTTTCCCATCTATGGTCGACATGATGTCAACCTGATTTGCTACAGAAACAGAAACATTGACCAAAACCGGCTGATTAAAGCCTTTCAATTCTGCGACCCGTCTTGTAATGGTATGTTTCACGAATTGAGCAGCAATATCCTTTTAACTTGTTATCCATATACTGATGAAGCCTTAAAAGTAAGCAATGAAGAAGATGCTCCAACCTCTTACAGCGGTCAGGCATATGTTGCCTTTACTGAATCTTCAAGCTTCCCTGAGTGTCCAGTATTCCTCTGGTGGCAACTCAAATCTAACACAAAGCTAAATGTCTCACCACCGCATGAACTCTGATATGTTCAGTCCGAGCCTAGGCCCATTTAAATGTCTTCTTAAAGCATCTCCAAGGGCATTTCAGGGGACGTTCATCAAGATGCACTCTGTGATGCTGGAGTAGATACTTGTGTGACACAAATTTCTTTCGACAACCCTCTAGCTGCTTGTGGTTCACAACTGGGAGAATTTAAAGTTGAACTTTTGATACAATAACCATCTTTTGTGTTCTTTCCGTGATGTAATAGCTCTTAGCTTTTACTTGTTGCAGCTGCCTCTTTGGAGTTGTTCTGCTAGGTTTGGTTCTGTTTTATCGCGGGGTATGCCCCTAGATATGTAATTTTTTTCTTCTTTCGTTAATTACAATTTCAACTTAGCAAAAAAAAGAAGACACGCGTTAGACTGAAACTATCCGAAAAAGAAAATAAGTACAAAGATCTGAAATTGTTGTGCACAAAATATAATTGTTGCGCATTGAAATATAATTATTATTTTTAATAAAAAAGTTAATATATGTATATTTAAAATTACTTTTTGACTGCATATCCCCCTCCTTCAAAGAGACTGGACTAGCATTCTTTATGTGTGCACTTGATTTTCAGATGAATTTATCATATGTATCAAGGTCCAACTTACTAAATTGTTTATTGTTGTGGCTGCGTATTTCCAAAGGCGGAAAAGTAATGCTAGAAATCACAATATAGGTAGGCAGAGACTGTAATCCAAAATGATACCACCAATCAACAATCCACCAAGAGCACCTCCCAACCATTCCAATCCCATTGCTTTAATAGGATTGTCGATCTAATGAATTTGGTATAATTATAGGTAATTTTGATTGTTACGAAGAGCTATTTGGTAAATGTTTTAATCTGTGTTTGTAGTCTAGGAAAGAGTTTATTGCTTTAATAATTTTTTTTTCTAATCCGTCTTCACTACAAGAAAAACGCAATCAGACAACGCTCGGTCAAAAAAGTGTTGCCCAGAATTAATTAACAGACAACGATTATTTTTCATCCTCGGAAAAGTATTGCCTAATCCAGGGTGATTACAACGGTTTAAAAACCATTGTCTAGAAAATTGAATTAGACAATGGTATTTTTAAAGTGCTGTTGCGTAAATGTGATCAATAGACAACTATTTTCAGCAGTATTGTGTGAATGAACCTAAGACAATGCTGCAGAAAACCGTTGTCATAATTGAACTTAAATATATGTTAATAATAAAAATAATATCATTGATAAATAATAATATGTATCGACGATCCAACCACATGGATATCAAGATATATGTATTTTAATGATATTACAAAAATTTCAGAGAAAAATAAATTTATTTGGTTTGACATCTCAATGGTCAACTAGTGATTTGACTAGTACTTCTAACTAGTGTTTCGTCCCTGATTGATGTTTAAATTTTTATAAAAATATTTGTCGACGATCCAACCGTATGGATATCAAGATCTATGTATTTTAATGATATTACAAAAAAAATAGAAAAAAATAAATTTATTTGGTCTGAGATCTTAACGGTTAACTAGTGATTTGACTAGTACTTCTAACTAGTGTTTCGTCCCGGATTGATGTTTTGATTTTTTTAAAAATATTTTTCGACCATCCAAACCTATGGATATCAAGATCTATGTATTTTAATGATATTAAAAAAAATTTAGAAAAAAATAAAATTATTTGGTTTGAGATCTTAACAGTCAACTAGTAATTCGACTTGTACTTCTAACTATTGTTTCATCCTAGATTGATGTTTTGATTTTTTTTTTAAAATATTTATCGACGATCCAACCGTATGGATATCAAGATCTATGTGTTTTAATGATATTACAAAAAATTTAGAAAAAAATAAATTTATTTGGTTTGTTATCTTAACGGTCAACTAGTTATTTGACTAGTACTTCTAACTAGTGTTTCGTTCCGAATTGATGTTTCGATTCTTTTTAAAATATTTATTGACGATCCAACCATATGGATATCAAGATCTATGTATTTTAATGATATTACAAAAAAATTTAAAAAAAATAAATTTATTTGGTTTGAGATCTTAACGGTCAACTAGTGATTTGACTAGTACTTCTAACTAGTTTCGTCATGGATTTTATAAAAGTATCAGACAATGGTTTTTGTTTAACAAAATGTTGTAAGTTGTAAGACTTAACAATGGTTTTGGTCCAAAAACCGTTGTATAATATACACAAGTGTTTTCGTTTTTATCCATTCGTTGTTCAATAATCTTTGTAACAATTGGTTATGTTATTAGACCGTTGTATGATATAGACAATGATTTTTTCTTATCAAATCATTGTGTGAGTTATTACTTCACAGCGCTTTTTTTAGATAAATCGTTGTCTGTATCAAAAACGTTGATTTTGTTTTAATAAACTTTAGTTGTTGTCCTTAATACATAACTGTCACACACTTCATACAATGTTATCATATGAATTTATTATTTGGATATTTAGTATAAAAATTTGTTAAACAGGAACACTCAAATAAATGTTAATAATAATAATAATATCATTGATAGAGAATACGATCATATTTCAGATATTTTGTTATACACATTGTAGATATTGACATCATATATTGTATGATTTCCTATCCTTGATGTATGTTTATAAGGAAAGATTAGGCAAACATTAATAATGATAACATTACTAATTCCGAAGTGAAACGAACATCACATAATAACTATACTATTATTGATATCAGAACCTGAATAAGTGACATACCAAATATTCTAGACAACCAGTGTTTCTTCCCTAATTGTTGTTTCAATTTTTTTTAAAATATTCTAGACAATAGAATTTTTAAAATATTCTCAATAATAAATCATACGGATTTCAAATTTTATATACTTTATAATATTACAAAAACTTTTAAAAACAAATAAATTTATTTTTTTTAAAAAATTATCCTAACCCAAATTTTGTTTCCCTCTTATGTTTTCCTTTCCGTCTGCCCAATAATTCATTTCTCCCGGTATGAAATTTTCGTTTCCCCCCTTAGTCTCTCAGATACAAAACCACAACCAAAACCTTATCTCACAACAACTAATCTTTCTCTCCATCATAACTCATCTAAATCATCTCTTGCTCTTTCCGATTTGGGAATTTGCATCTAATTTGAAACCCTAGATATCGCATCTACGAAGCAGTCGACCATGGAAAATACTCAGTATGGCTTTCAATTTCAGAATACTGCTTTGAATTTGTGTTTCCAGCAATTAATTTAGTATTTATTTAAAATAATCAGTATCACTTTCTCTGTCTCTGCGTGTGTTCGTATGTCTAAATTCTCAATTTGACATAAGATTGCAACTTTTCTGTATGTGTGTATAATTTTAGCAAGATGTTGCCAACCGCAAGACGAAAGCGATTGAGATCGACATGGAAGACATATTCAATGTGAGTTTTTGTGCTTTCTTTTTCTGTGGATATTGAGGAGTTGGCTTATAATTGTATGTGTAATTGATTTTGAGATATTAAAACGATCCACATACCTAATGTCCGCTTCTGAACGTACTGAGGTCCTAGCAGCTATCTGCCAGGTGTCTTTGTTGTTGTCCTCTGTGAATGGTCATTTTGGTATTCAAGGTGAAACATGCTATTGGGCTACCAGTTATCACTTTAACATCAGACTTTATGAGAAGTTGCTCTTTGGCATATTTGACATTTTAGATGAAGGCAATTTCATAGAGGTATAAGGTTGTTATTTTCAATGTGATGTATGTTACTTGTATTTTGTAACACTTAGAAAATTACTCGGTTATTGTTTGTTCTAGGGAGCTAATGAATTTCTGAAGCTTTGCAAGTTGACCTAGTCTACTTTAGGAATTACGCAGAAATTGCATAGTGCACTATATGGGTGGGTGCTGTTTCAACAGGTATATATTCCTTTCTAGTATGACTATTTTAGTACGGATGGAGCCATGAAATAGGTAGTGAAGGATGCAAAGAAATTTATTTTGTCTTACATCTATGCTAAACAAAGAAATCCTAGAAATTACATTTGAATTTCTATGTCCAGGTATGTGATTGTTAAAAAAAAAAACGAGTTCCCGTCATGTTAGCCAATAAAAGTATCATAAAATGTAGGAGTGTGATTATAACATTACAAGGTTTTTTTATACTGCAATGTGAAATTAAAGAAAAAGCATATAAATCTACCTTTTTGTTAACAAATCTGTCTTGAGGTCCTGGTCACCAAGACAAACTCGTGTGTTTTAGGGTCATTAATTGTAAGCAATCTGGATTCCGCTTGGCACTCTCGAGTCTAGCTCTTGGTATGAGATTCCACATGTCTGACACTGCCGCTTGCTCTTTTTACTGGTTGCCAGTTTTGGCATCTCATAGTACATTCTTCTGTCCTCGTCTGCAGTTTGTATTGAATATGGAACATGTTAGGTCCTGATAAGTTTGTAGAAGGGGGGTTGAATACAAACTATACCGTTTTATCGAAATTTGTCCTTTGAATTATTTAACAATTAAGAACAAATTAATGCGGAATATAAATGAAACAAGATTCAAGTTAAATATAACATATATTAAACTTGAAGGGTGTTGCAAATACAATACGGATTACAAATTATTTATCTCAAACAAATTAATACAAATTTAGAATAAATTCGACATGAACTTTTCTAATATTTGTAATAAAAAGATTGAATGCTAAAAGCAAGTTCGAGATAAATTCTAGGGATATAAATCCGCTAGATAATCAAAGCAATACAAGTAATCAACTTCTAGTGGTTTGGATTTAACAATACAAACTAGAATTAATTGTTTGAGAAGAAATGAGATCAAAAGCTTTTGTTCTTCTTTTGGAGAGAAACTGTCTGTAAGATATGATAATCAAGTCAATTTCCTTTCTGTCAAGCTCCAGGTTAATATACAACTTCATTTGCCTTGTATGACCTGTTAATTAAATCAAAATGACTTAATTAAAGAAATAAATACACTTGTATGACCTGAGAAATTGAGCTCGGTAGAACCATGCTCCTTAAATAGAACCTGCAGAAAGTGTTCGGTATGACCTCAAGTTTTTCTAACAACTTTTCGGTAGAACCTCCAAAAGAAATTTGTATGACCTTAGATAAACGAACCTGTATGACCTGAAAGGAGTCGGTAGAACCTGGGATCTTTACAGACCAGGTCATACCGAGTTTTCTAAAGGTCATACAAGTTTAGTTAGAAAATCCTTTTAATTTATTTAGTTAGATTAAATTAAAGATTAAATTAATTCTTTTATAGAATTAAGTTAATAAATAATTTAGCCAACTAAATTAGTTAATCTAATAAATAAATTAATTCTAATAGAATTAAATTATAAATTAAATTAACTTAACATGAAAGGAATTTAATCTAAAAACCAAGTTTCCTCTATCTCCTGAAAACCACTGAATGTAGATGATTTAATTCCACTGATTGACGTCGTCATTCGATGCACTGTCTGGTTCATGAATAACTGACATCAAATGAAAGTTCTTCATCTTTAAAACATTTAAAGCTGTGGCTTCTTTTCTTTAGCTCTGATTAAACTTTGTATCATGTACTTCTTCTGTCACCAACTGGAAATCTCTGTCACTGTAGTAAATCCACTTTCTTGAATACTTCACTGAGGCTTGAACAATAAATTGAACTTCTTTCAATGTAGAATAACTTCAAGTCTGTAGATGACTTTAATTCTCCATTCTCTTGACAGATAAAACTCTCTGAGATTCATGTGACATATTAACTTATTATTTACTTATTACATACTTGTTTAAATTAAGTTGTTTCCTCGGAATATTAATAGGCCTAAACATATGCCTTTCAATCTCCCCATATTTGTTTGTTAGAGAATAACAATCAAATACCTAGAGGATAACTCAACTAACTTAAACAAGAAATAGAAATGACTTTTAAGAGCCAAGTAAATAACAAGAAAAGTTCTGGTTTATATATAACATTTCCAGATTCAAACATACAAGATAAATACAAGATAGTTGTTCCTCTAGCCTGAACAAGTGATAACATAGATTCTATCTTGATCTACCTAAGCATAACAAAGATGTATACATTTTAAAAACTTATGCTTCCTTCACTGATTTCTCCTTCTTCTTCTTCACTTTCTTCAACTTCTTCTAGCTTTTCCAACAATTCTTCATCAAGAACTTGATCTGTTTCAGAAGGAAAACTTTATGGCATGATTGGTTGAGGAGTTACTTTCTTGAGTCTGTTCTTGAGTTGAGAATATCTCTTGATTTTATGCTCACAGTACTCCTTGATGATGTCAGCAAACTCAGTCTTCTTTTCAGAAGCAAAACCAGAAGTCCTTAGCAGATGTTCAGTGTGTACTAACCTTGTGGCAGTAATAGAAGCTAAGGATACTGGATCTAGTCCTACAGTCTGAACAGAAGTGCCTTGGTAGAATTTAACTTCAAGTGGCACATCTATAGTTTGAGGACTGTTTCTGCTGGCATACTCCCTTAACCTTTCATTCAGAAGAACGTTGAGATGAGAAGTTTCAAGTGTCTTGCAAATCAACACCCAGAGTTCTGATATAGTTCTTCTCACCAGAAGGTCAAATGAAACAATGAATGACCCTACATTCTGACAAGAGACAAAGATTTGGGGTTCTTCTAACACTCTACTATAACCAGTACTTACCCTGGTAATCTCTTTCTCCAAAGCTTTCATGTACATGTTATTATCAGGGTTAGCACTGCTAAAAGATTTCAATACCTTTAAGAATTGAACATCATTGTTAGAAGACTTCTGGGGCTTTGCAAATAACTCTCTTGCCTGATCCCATCTCTCTCCAATCTTCAACTTGATATCCATCCTCCTATCCTTGACTTGAAGACTATGAAGACTTTGTTTGACTTCATGCTCAGCCTTTTGAACTTTAAGCTTCTGGGAGATGATATCAGCTACTCTAACATTCTCCTCTTCTCTCCTCCTAATTTCTGCCCTTTCCTTGAGAATCTCCCTTTCAAAGGCAGGATCTGGATTGTACAAATCATCTTGATCATCCCAGTCCTCCACATTCACTTCACCTTCTTCACCATCTGCTTGATCACTATCATACTTTGTATATTCTTGCTCACCTTGAAAAACAAACTCATCATCAGGTAGCACTCCTTCTTGATCAACAGCTTTTCCTTTCCCCTTATCCTTTACTCCTTCTTGACCTCCAGCTACTCCACCCTTATTCTCCCCCTTCGTTGAGGAATCCTCTACAGATTTATCTTTAGTAGACTTGGGATCCTCCTTCCTACTTCCTTCTCCTCCTGCTTTATCCTTGCCATCATTGTCCTCTTCACCATCATCACCCTCAAAGAATTTCTTCTGTTCAGCATTGGGTTGATGTGAGTTCTTGATCATGGTATACAGAAGTTTCATGCCCTCGTTCAGATGTTGCATCTCTCCTTCAAGTTTGGCAAACCTCTCATCATTGAACCACTGATGTTCATCAACAGTCTCCTGAATTGAGTCTACCCTAGTTGAAATAATAGGAATCTGCTTGACAGCCTCCCTGATCTCAGCATTAGAAACTATCAGCTCTGACATATCTGAAGCCATCAATACCTGTGATTCTTGAACAGCATTCATCTTGGGGATCAATGTGACCTTCACTCCTTCTATCTCATCTCTAATAGAACCCAACTGATTAGTTTCAGAGGTGGAAGAAGAAGACTGTTCAACCACTTGTGCCTTGAGAATTTCTTTTTCAGCCTGGGTCTGTTGAAGTTGTTTCTGTAGACCAGCTATTTGAGCCAATAAAGAAGCAGTGTATGTGTCATTGTGTGCACTCATCTCAATTTCTCTCGATGGTGTTTCACTCACCTCACGTGCTTGTGTATCGCTCTGTGTTTGTCTCTCAGAACTAACCACTAGATGTCTATCCATGTTTGGAGTTGAAGTACCTGCAGGAAAAATCACCATAGCCCCTTCTTGAGAGGTCACTGGTGGTGCAATGGGAGTTCACGAATCCCAATCCATGGTAAAGTCCAAAAATTCACCCGAAAGTGAAAGTTGAATTGCTTCAGGGATGGACTTACCATGTTGCCCTTCACTTTCTCCAGTTAAAACTGCGAGTGAAGAATCCCTTAGGGGAGCCAGAGATGTTCCCTCTGGGAGGGGAGAAAATGGTTCTATTATAGTGGGCAAAGAACCAGATTTTCCCTCTGAAGCCTGTGAAGGCTCTTCTACCGTGACAATGGTAGGCACTGTTTCAACAAGCATTCCTATGTGCTCTCCTCTCAGAGTGTCCTGTGCATGAGTCTCTACTATTGTTTCAGAAGTATTTGCTCCCATTGTGATTAATGGGAGAGTGCTTGACTTTGTACATAATGCCATGGCCTGATGGCGAATTTCAATAGATTCATCCTGTTGAGAGGATGTCTCTAGTAACTGTTCATTGGCCTTTTGAGAATCCATATCCTTTTGGGAGGATACAGACTGGCTTACAGATGCCTCAAGGAGTGTTCTTCTCTTCTTTAGTGGTGGAGGCAGAGCTGTGGGATCACTTACATTAATATCTACTTCAAGTTGTTCTCTCAATCTTGTTGTAGCCGATTGTTCTAGGGGAGCGGTCAATGGATTTGACTCTGTGTGTGGCTCTATGACCGGGGACAGAGGTTGTGGTTCTACAACCCCTTGATCAATCCTAAGAACCTCTTGGGTTAGTGGAGCAGATGAGAGAGGATATATTACCTGAAGTGTCATGGTTTGAGGAGGCACCATAGAAGTTCCAGCTGACGAGGATCCAACCACTGGATGTTCAATAAATAATAGTGGTAACTGTGGTTGAAGAATCTGTCGCAGATAAGATGGTGGAACTATCGGTCTCATTCCAGACTTAGGATTAGTGGACAAACTAGTGTATCTAGCAGGATTAGTGTGTGCGGGGACTTGAAAATGAGTGTTTTGGAAAAATGTTTTATGTTCATCAGAAAGAACATGATTTAACACTAGTGTTGGGATTTATGGGTGATAGCATTGAAACAACTTAACTTTGATTGTACTTAATTTTTCAAATTAAGTAGAACATACTGTCATAGCCAAAGTATGTTCTTGTAATCAGTATGTAATGTTATTCTAGTTGTATTATTTGAAAGAAGTTCACTTATGTGTTCAAGCCTCAAAGAATGCTTTTTGGATGACAACATGAATAAAGGTTACTGTCCTAAAGCTGTGACAGTAAGATTACAAGAAGACAGAATGTTGCAAGTCACGACAGCATATTCACTCTGACAGCAACATTGGCGGAAGACTACGCGACAACAACTATTGCCCTCGACAGCAAGTTTGGGATCCTCGACAGCACTCTATGCGGGGAACTCATACTGTCACCAAAAGATCATTCCTGTGACAGCAAGCTTTGCGGCAAAAGTAACTGTCTCAATAAAGATCCTTATGCTAGGTATCTTTCTCAGTCAAATCCCGTGACAGTTTAAATGTTCAAGAAACAGGCGTGATGCAGTATCCCTAAGCTGCACCAAGTCTGCAAGACTACGACAGAAGCTTCAAGCACTGCAAACAAAAGCGAATCAATTCAAGAGCAAGGTCAAGTCTCTATTTGCTGAATTGTTTTAGCTAGAAATAGAATGAATCTAGGTTGCTTTTGTTATGATGTATATCTGACATATTAGCAATTTAGGATAGTCACATGGGTAAGACAATCTGTAAGAAGCTGCCACTTGACAATGACAGCAGCTTCACAAACCCGTGACTGATAGTGATAGGATTAGTCTTATACCCACTGTCAATTCATTCTAGAGATGTAACGAAGACTAGCAAGTGCCTTGAAGAAAAACGAAGCTCAAGATTTCTCTTGAGGTTGTAGCAACACTTTGCAAAATAAATAAAACATTTATTTTGTGAATACTGTCTTCTCTACTTTACTGTTTGTGAATGCATACATATTATTGATAACATTAAATCTTAGTTTTAGTTGTTGAAACTGAGATTGAATTTTATCAGTATTGCATTCATCCCCCCCTTTCTGCAATACACAAGGACCAACAACTGGTATCAGAGCATTCAGATTAATATACATATCTGAGATCCCGACGACAATGCAGAAATCAAACAGTATCAAGATCCCAGCTTTTGATAAAGAGAACTACAGTATTTGGAAAAGAAAGATCTTGTTGTTTATCAAAGCTGCGAATCCACTATACCCAGGTATACTCGAGAATGGTCCTTTCATTCCAAGAAAGGAAATTGAAGCCACGACAGTAAATGGTGAGATCATTCCTGCACATTGGGTTCCCAAAGATCCCTCGGAAGTTTTGGAAACTGAAAAGGAGAAAATGGTGCTAGATGATCACTTGCAACTCATCTTGCTCGATTCTCTCACGTTGGATAAAGCCATGTGTGGAAGTGTGATAAGCTGCACATCAGCCAAGGAGATGTGGATCAGGTTAGCCTTACTCTGTGAAGGAAGTGAAGAAGTTAAGGGCAACAAAAGGCAAATACTTATATCTCAATGTGAGGCATTTATGGCCAAGCCTGGTGAAGACTTAACCTCCATGTTTGAAAGGTTCAGTAAGCTCTTAACTGAACTGCAGATACATGGCAAGTACTATGACAGAAAAGAATTGAACGTCAAGTTCTTGCTTACACTACCTGATCATCTTGAACACAAGACAACAGCCATACGAGAAGGAAGAGAACTTAACAATATAACCTTTGAGCCACTCTATGGCATACTGAAATCGTATGAACTTGAACTCTTTCAAAAGAGAGCCATACAAAGTGGAACAAGGAACAAGATGGCTAATATGTCAAGTGCCCTAGTAGCACAAGTACCAAGGATCACACAACCTAGTGAAGCACTACAAATCACTCAACCAACCCCTGTACAATCCTTGAAGATAGAAGAGGTTGTTGAAGATGATGAGAAAGTAGTACTACAGCTCAAGGATGTGGAAGATGAAGACTTCTACACTATGGAGGAACTGGAAAGTATGGACAATCCTACTATGGCGTACATGGCCAAAAAGTTCAAGAACTTCAGATTCAAGAAGGATAGGTCATTCAGGCCCCAAGGCCAAGCATCCAAGTTCACCAAGGGAAGCTCGTCAAAGGCTGCTGTGGGAAGCTCATTCAAAGGAGGATACAAGACTGGATTTGTGGATAGATCTAAATTCAAGTGTTACAACTGTGGTGAACCTGGTCATTTTGCTACTGAGTGCAAAAGACCCAAACAGGTTCAGAGATTTGAGAAAGGAACTGGTGGATACTCCAAGAAGAATCAAGGTAGAGCCTATGTGGCTGAAGGAAAGTGTTGGGATGAGTCTGATGATGAAGATGAAGAAGAATATGTCAACCTAGCTCTCATGGCTAGCACTGATGAAGTAACATCAACATCCTCAAGTCAGGTACCTTCACTTGTCTTACTTGATATGTCCATTGATGAGTATAAGAAAACCATTAAAGACTTAAGTGCTGAAATATTCAATGTCTATACTAGCTTATCTGCTGCCAATGAGGAAATCACTAGGCTGAGTAAGCTAAATGAAACACTAAAGTCTGAAAATGAATCTCTTGTTCTCAAAACCAGTTCACTAGACTCTTTAGCTCAGGAGAATGCTAAACTTAAGAATGAATTGAAATGTGCTAAAGAGGTTGAGGAATACCTGAGAAATGAGATTGCTGAAAATGAATTTAAAATCAAAGCTTATAAAAACTCATCAAAGATAGTTCAGGATTACAATGATAAGCATACAGAAAATCAGTCTGTTGGTATAGGTTTTTCTTATGGTAGAAGACCTGGAAAGGAAACTGTGATTCAAGATTGTCCTGGAATTGCTGCTGTCAAACCCACCATTCTCAAGAAAGTTAAAACTCCTATTTTCAAAGCTGCTGAAATTGAGTTTGATGAAGAAGTCATGCTCATCAAACAAGAAATTCTTGATGAGGATGAAGGTGTTGACAGCACATTCAAGGATGGAAAGGATACTGTCACAATCCCCAAGACAGTAAACTTACCAAGCAATCAGACAGTAAGTTCAAAAGATGCTGTCACAGTTGGCAAGACAGAATCTTTCAAAGATACTGTCAAGAATGGTTCCAAGATAGTAACTTTAAAACCTTCTGCCAAGACAGTAGGAATAAAAGATACTGTCAAGGAAAGTTCGACAGCAACTTCTGAACATACTGTCAATCCAGTAACTCCCAAGTCTAAAAACAGGAATGGTAAGGTAGGTGTCAATAAAGGAAATGGATACACTAATGTTGGAGGTGCTTCTAGGAAACTGTGCAATAATTGTGGATCTACTCATCACTTAACTCATGTTTGTAAGAAACCAATTGAGAATAAGATCAATGCAACTGAACTCAATGGTAACTTACACAGAACCCCCCTTTTGCATAGAACTATGAGTGTCTGTAACAACATTGAATGTATGCCATGCAAAATCACTGCCATGAGTACATGCTTTAACTTACATGTTCTCTCTACTGAAAAATGCTCATACCTGAACACTGTTGAGACTTCTGAGCCTGCTGGAAACAGCAAAAAGGCTTCATCCACTAAGAAAAGGACCAAGTCCAATTCTAAACCTAAGTGGGTGAAAAGAGAAGTCAAACAGGAGATTACTGATAATGCTTATGACTTTATGACTGAAGGAAACTCAGGAGACACTGAAACTGCAGGACCCAACAAGGATTGGGTACCATATGCATCTTAGACACATTCTGTTTTGCAGGGCAAGAAGAAAGATCAAGTCATGTGGATTATTGACAGTGGTTGC
This sequence comes from Heracleum sosnowskyi, assembly GCA_030848705.1. NCBI lineage: Eukaryota > Viridiplantae > Streptophyta > Magnoliopsida > Apiales > Apiaceae > Heracleum > Heracleum sosnowskyi. Next base: position 2,052,249 of record JAUIZM010000022.1, on the reverse strand, counting down.
TCAAGACACATGACAGGTGATAAAGCCCTGCTATCACATTATGTAGAGAAAGTTGGCCCAATCATAACCTTTGGAGACAACAGCAAGGGTTACACAGTGGGATATGGCTGTCTGGAAATTGGAAATGTTGTCATTAAAGATATTGCTCTTGTGGATGGATTGAAGCACAACCTACTCAGTGTCAGCCAATTCAGTGACAGGGGATTTAAGGTTGATTTTGATATGATGGTGTGCAACATCTATCACAAGAAGGATGGAAGCCTCTCTCTAAAAGGGGTCAGAAAAGGAAGCATGTTTGTTGCTGATCTAAGCTCAACAAAGAAGGATAAAGTTTACTGTTTTTACAGTAAAGCTACTGTTGGTGACAGTATGCTTTGGCACAGGAAGCTCTCACATCTCAACTTCAAGACAATGAATATTCTGATGAAGAAGGAGTTAGTGAGAGGTTTGCCCCAACAGGAATTCTGTCAAGAAGGACTGTGTGAAGATTGTCAAATGGGCAAACTGAGAAGAGCTGTGCACAAGTCCAAGCAAGTAAACACCAACACAGAAGCACTCAAGTTAATTCACATGGATCTCTTTGGACCAGTCAATGTACCATCTATGGCCAGAAAGAGGTATGCCTTAGTAATGGTGGATGATTACTCAAGGTACACTTGGGTGAAATTTCTTGAATCCAAAGATGAAGCTGCTCAAGTGATTATTGATCAAGTCAGAGTTCTTGATAGAACCCCAAACTCAAAAGTTCAAATCTTGAGGAGTGACAATGGTACAGAATTCAGAAATGCCACTCTTGGAAATTTCTGCAAAGATGAAGGAATTGTACAACAATTCTCTGCTGCAAGAACTCCACAGCAGAATGGAGTTGTTGAAAGAAAGAACAGGACTCTCATTGAAGCAGCTAGAACTATGTTGCATGATGCTAAACTGCCAACATATTTCTGGGCTGAAGCTATCAACACAGCCTGTTATACTCAGAACAGAACCATGATCAACAAAACTCATGCAAGTACACCTTACTGTCTGTTAACTGGAAAGAAACCTACTGTCAAATATTTTCATGTGTTTGGGAGCAAATGCTTTATGATGAAGGACAACCATGAGAAGAAAGGAAAATTTGACACCAAGGCTTTTGAAGGACTATTCATGGGTTACAGCACAGAAAGGACTTCCTACAGAGTTTATGTTATGGATCACAAGATTATTGAAGAAAGTGTTAATGTCACATTTGATGAAACCAAGTTTCCAGGACTGCATGAAGAAGGAAAGATGCAGACATTCAGATTTGAGAATCAAGGATACTTGGAAGCTGAGGAGATTGTGGATGAAGAACCTAGCTTCACTCAAGTTGTTGAAGTTGATAAAGATACTGTCAATGCCACTACTGTCAACCAAACTCCAGCTCAGTCACAGACCATATCCTCTAACATTCATGACAATGGTGACTCTGGAGACAATGAAGAACATGGTGAAGACAATGGGATTGGTGATCACTCAACTCAACAAACTGAAGGAAGTCTTCCTGTGCAGTCAAGTAGCTTGCCCAGAATCACCAAGTGGAACAAAGATCACTCAAGTGACCTCATCATTGGTGACCCTAATTCTGGAGTGAGGACCAGGAACAAAGTCTCTGCTGACAGCATGTTTTCATGCTTCCTGTCTCAGATGGAACCTAAGACAATTGATGAAGCATTGTTGGATTTTGACTGGGTGATAGCCATGCAGGAAGAGCTAAATCAGTTTGAAAGAAACAATGTATGGAAATTGGTTCCAAGACCTAAGGGAAAGTCAGTTATTGAGACTAAGTGGGTTTTCAGAAACAAACTTGATGAAAGTGGATTAGTGACAAGGAACAAAGCAAGGCTAGTGGCTAAAGGTTACTGTCAACAGGAGGGAATAGATTATGATGAGACATTTGCTCCTGTTGCAAGACTTGAAGCTATAAGAATCTTTCTAGCTTATGCTGCACACTGCAACTTCAAAGTATTTCAGATGGATGTCAAAAGTGCCTTTCTAAATGGAGAGCTGGAAGAAGAAGTGTATGTGGAACAACCACCAGGGTTTGAGGATGCTGAAATGCATAATTTTGTGTACAAACTCTTCAAAGCTTTGTATGGACTAAAGCAAGCACCCAGGGCATGGTATGACACACTTTCCACCTTTCTTCTGGAAAACCAGTTTACCAGAGGAGTTGTGGACAAGACACTTTTCTACAAGCATCATGGCAAGGACATCATTCTGGTACAAATCTATGTGGATGACATCATTTTTGGTTCTACAAATGAGAAGCTGTGTGAGAAGTTTTCCCATCTCATGAGCAACAAATATGAGATGAGCATGATGGGAGAATTGTCATTCTTTCTGGGGTTACAAATTCTTCAACAAACTGATGGAATCTTCATAAGCCAAGCCAAGTATATTAAGGAACTTCTCAAAAAGTTCAACTTGGAAGATTCATCTCCTGCAAAGACACCAATGTCCACAGCAACTAGTCTGGATCTTGACCCTAAAGGAAAGAAAGTTGACTCAAGAACCTATAGAGGCATGGTAGGATCTCTCCTATACCTAACTGCTAGCAGACCTGACATCATGTTTGCTACATGTCTCTGTGCAAGGTTTCAAAGTGATCCAAAGGAGTCACACTTGGTAGCCATCAAGAGGATCTTTAGATACTTAAAAGGCACTCCTAACCTAGGCCTTTGGTATCCTAAGAATACTGGATTTGATCTAATTGGTTACTCAGACTCAGACTATGCTGGATGCAAGATTGACAGAAAGAGTACTACTGGTAGCTGTCAATTTCTTGGTGGAAAATTGGTCTCATGGTTTAGCAAGAAACAGCATTCAGTTTCTACCTCAACTGCAGAAGCTGAGTACATTGCTGCAAGCAGTTGCTGTGCACAAATTCTATGGATGAAAAGTCAACTTCTAGATTATGGTCTAGTGTTAAGAGAAATTCCTATCTACTGTGACAACACTAGTGCCATAGCCATCTCAGACAATCCAGTTCAACACTCTAGGACAAAGCACATTGATATAAGACATCACTTTATCAGAGAGCATGTTGAACAAGGAACTGTAAAGCTGATTTATGTCCCAACTGACAAGCAACTTGCTGACATCTTCACTAAGCCATTGGATGAAGCAACCTTCAACAGGTTGGTAAGTGAATTGGGAATGCTGAATCTGGTATGTTAATTCTCTAAGGTTTCTAAATTCTCAATTCTTTTTGAAGCTCATGACAGCAGCTTCAAACCTGCTGTCAAGAGAAGTTACTGTCTACTTGGTTTATGTCTGTTATGTGACAGCATGTGTTGATTTGACTTTTCATGTCAGTATTTTGTGCCAGTCTCATACTTTTAAACCGTGTATGACTTTAATGTGGTTATCCGTTAAGTTTGAGAGTTAAAAATCTGTTCCATTGGACTTTCACACTCTTTTGCATTAATCTGTAGGATTAAAGGAGGACACGACCATTAATTACTTTTGTGGTAGTTGTATGGGTACTCTAACTGTTGACCATTAGACTTTAATCCTTAGACGGTTTTGCCTATAAATTAACCTTAGGTTTCACCAGTCTGCTCTCAGTTTTAAAGTAAATAATGGAAAACAAAGTAGGAATCGAAGTTGGTCTAAAGAAGTGTGACAGTGAACCCGACAATGAAGAGATCGATGAGCTCTTTGAAATACTGTTGGACGTCATGGATGAGATAGACGAGGAAAAGGAGGCCAAGGCTAAGGAAGAGGAGGCCAAGGCTATGGAAGAAGAGAAGGAGCTTCAGGCACTTCTTGAAAAAGAAGGCCGCTCTGAAGAAGAGATTAAGGAAGAAGTCTTAGAACTAGTTGATAAAATCATAAAATGATGTACTCTATATTCTATTCTGAATGATTTTATTATTAATAATAATAAACGTTCTTGTCTTTTTAGTTATTGAGTTTATGATTTGTCTGTGTTAATTGCTTAATATCTGTGTTCAAAAGACTACATTGCTAAATCCATAATTTGTCTATATTAAGTTAAGTGTATGAATCAAGCATTCTAATAAGTTCATGACAGAACCATTTCCTAATCGAAGTTACTGTCGTTAAGAGGGATACTGTCGTGTGTTTCTTGACAGCAACCTTCTTGACAACAGGAAAAGACTTTCTGTCACGACTTGTAAAGGATACTGTCATTCATATGCTTAACGGTGACAGCAAGTTTTTGCGCAATAGTTGCTGTCGCGCAAAACCTACTGTCATCACCACTTATTACTGACAGATTATTTCTAGCGCACAGGTTACTGTCAACAATAGTGGACCGTTGTAATTGGATATTCACCCCACGTTTGACAGTGAATAACGGGCAGTAACTCATGTGTTAAGAGAGTGGGTTAAGACACGTTCTTTAACTCCACTTTTTGAGCAACCGTTTGAGATACCCATATTTATTCTCCAGTTACTCAGACATATCACTCTCACAAAACTCAAGGCAAAATACTTTTCTTCAAGCAAAAAGCTACTTTCTCACTTTCTTTTTTTCTTGAAATCTCAATGGCCCCCAAACAGACTCTCTCTCAAACAAACTTTGCTGGCATCTTTTCCCCAAATGATGTTGGTGAAGGTTTCAAAGGACTAGTGTTTTTCTTGAACAAGTCCTATCTCGGTTATGCCATAACCTCAACCCCCATTCTCGACTTAGACAGACTTGAGGCGTTTTGACAAACTGCTGTTGCTCAAACTGAGGGTGAGAACCCTGGTATTCAATTCACAATCTCTGGGCAACAATACATTCTCACAGCTGAGGTCGTCAATACTGCTCTTGGAATTACACTGGAAGCAGGCCAAAACTTTGCTCCACTTGCTAATGATGACACTCTGAAGAAGCTCTTCTTGAAGATTGGGTATGCAGGCCCTATTCTCGAAGAGGGAACAACCAAGTGGTACCCGTCTGGTGAATGGACAGGAAATATCTGAGGAAGGAGTGGAACATGATATTTGATGCAATGGTCAAGGTGTTCTCTACCAAGTCCACAGGCTGGAATGGGATACCCTCCTACATCAAGAAACTGACACATTCTCTTGTCCATGGATACAAGGTGAATGTTGGAGCTCTCCTCATGGCACACATCAGGGCTGCCATAGGTAAGAAGGTATCATTCTACCATCGCTTTCTTATGTTGTGCATTAATTCATTCTGTGATTTTAATGATGCTGCTCCTCGTTTAGAGGCTTGCTCAGTTTTGAAAAAGAACACACACACACTATTATCATCACAAAATCTCAATGCACACATTCCAATTTGTTTCACTCAGCACATGGTTGATCAAGTGTCCAACCTTGATTATCCATTACCTTCTGGTTATGATTCCTTTTCTCTTGAAAATGAAACTGAATTAGACCCAAATTCAGTTAACCCCCATTCAACACCATACACTCAGCCTAGGCCCTCTAGACTTCCCAAAGCCCAAAGAGAAGCCTTGCAAGAATCCAGAAAAAGATCCTTAGATACTGATGTTGGTGGTAGCTCTGTTAGTCAAGAGGGAGACACTGCACCTAGTGCAGCAAATAAGGAAGGTAGTCAAACAGAACCCACAGTGGTTCCCCCTGAGCCTAAGAAGAAGAGAGCTAGGAGGACCAAAACCACTGTCAGCCACCCTGCAGTCTCCCAAAAGACTATAGAGGAAACCAAGGATATACACTCCTCCCTAGATGTGCCTTCTCAACAAGGGACATCTATTGAAATTGGCCTGTCTCCCAAGGCACCCTGTACAGAGTCTGCACAAACTCATGGTTCCCAACCTGAGATACCCCCACTTGAAGAAACACAAAGTGAGTTAGGGCACAGTGAGGAATTCTCTACTCCTATTGATGGTTCACATGTTTCATCTGTGAATCAGCCCCCACTCTCTACTACACTTTCACCTTCTTCCTTCCCTACACATTCTTTTGTTTCTTCTCCACAACCTAGAGAAGGGGACAGTCCCAACCCTTCAGGTTTTGATCATCCATCTCCAATCACGGATGAGCCCCCATCTAGTGGTCCACAAGAACTCATTTCTCAAAGTGAGATGGACACCACTCCTCCAAACACTGAGCTAGGGCAAAGTGGTATTTTGTCAGAAAATGAAACAGCCAACACTTTGTCTGATCTCCAAGGAGCATCTTACCTTCAGGAAGATGCTGTCACAGCCTCTGTTGCTGTCAAAGACACTGGGAATGCTACTGTCATGGCCACAGCTGCTGTCATAGGTGGAGAGAAAGATACTGTCACTACAGAACCTACTGTCACTCCACATCCCAAAGTTGCTGTCATGCCAGAACCTGCTGTCCAGACTCCAACTGACAGTACCATTCCTACTCAACATGCTGTCAAGCCCTCCCAGCCTGATTTTGATGCTGTACTTGTTGAGGATGCCTCTGATGATGACCTACCTCTTGCCAAACTCCTAAAGGTACATTCTAAATCTTCTCCTTCCATGCATGTTAGTATTGCTCATACCCATGCATCTAGGTTGAGTGAGGGTGTGCAAAAGAAAAGAGAGATAAAAGAAAAGAGAGGTGAGCATAAAAATGAGAGGCAGCCAAATGAGCTGGCAAAAGGAGAGGGACTTGAGCATGTCCAGAGAGATATTGAGGGAGCCCACACTATTCAGGCACTAGGCCTTGCGAGTCAAACTGTGAGGGGTGATGAGATCACTCAAAAACACCCTGAGAGTGTGAGAACCCCCATAGCCTCCAAGCCCCTGTCTTTTCCTTCCCCTCCAAGAAGGTTAAGGTCTGGTGGCCCCTCTGCTACTTTTGGTAACAGGATTGCAGCTCTTGAAGGACAGTGTGCTACTTTGGACTCCAAACTGGACTCTCTCTCTCAACTGGTGGTTGATGGTTTTGCTGCTACGACTCAACTCTCTATTCAGTTCCTTACTGACCTGGTAGCTGCCAACTCAACTAAGGGGGAGAAGTTAGCAAGATCAGAATCATTGCCTATTCAAGAATCAGGTGGAACTCAGGGGGAGCCTGTAGCTGTGGAGACCAGAGGGGGAGCTAAAAGGAAAGCAATGTCTAAGGGGGAGCAAGTCAAACCAAGCAGTGCAAAACCACAGGATAAAGCTGAAAAGCCTGTTGAAGTGGAAATGGATGGAGAAAGGGTGTTAATGTCAAAGGAAACTCAAGATGCATTGCAAAGAAGACCTGCATCTAGACATCCAATCTTGCCTCCTGTGGTGATTAGAGAGCCAACTCAAGAAACTCAAGAAACTGCTCTACAGAAGAAATGGAGAGAAATGGAGGAATAAAACAAACTTGGGAAAGGTAAAGGGAAACTGCCTGAATCCATTCATGGTGGAATTATTTGGACAAATGGCACTCAATTTGATCAAGAAGAAGCCAATGTCTTGATGGTGGATTACAGGGAGAGCACATTACACAACCATGACAGTGAATTTAGCAGTTTGGTGGAAAAAGCAATGAATGCTCCAAGCAACCGTCCAACCAACACCACAAAACTGTTAAAGGAACAAATTACTAGTGTCAGTGTAATGGTGAATGATGAGAAAAGATGGGCTGTAAGTATTTATCTCACTTCTGGCATATCTTATTTCATCACAATGCAGCTATTGCAGAGTCTGCCAGCAAAGGTGTTGTGTGCTTTGAAGGGAAAGATCAGGGCAACTCAAACACCATTTAATGAAATATTGGATATGCAAATCCAGAACCTGATCATACAGAAGCTACCTGAAGTCTACTCAAATCCATCAAGTGTTTTCTACAGATCCAAAACTAAGGATGGCACAAGAAGGAACAGCTTCATGAATTTGGGTAGCCCATCCAGAATGGAAACCAAGTCAATTCTGAAGGTACTAGATGGAATACTCAGTTCAAATGCCAATCCAGGAAGAGTTCATGCTGTTCAAGAAATCTACAAAATGCTGGTGTTGAGAGACAAGGCACTGGGAGCTAAAATGAAGGAGCTGATCACTAGAGTCAATGCCAAAAGAAATGATCAAGGTGGAAGTTGCTTCTACAACATTCCTCCTCATGATGATGATGATGATGATGAAGATGGTGAGGATGGAGGTGGTGAAGCTTCTGGAAATGCTGGTGGAAGTAATTCTGGGAATACTGGTATTCAATCTCAGAATGAAGGCAATGAAGAAACTCCTAGCCAGGAAAAGAAAGATGCTGGTGCAACAGCTGAAGAGGAGTCAAGAATACTGGAAGCTTTGGAGGCAAGCATTCTTAGATGTGCTATTGACTGCATAAATGCTGAAAAAGATGCTGTCATCAAAGGTACTGTCGACAAGGATACTGTCATAGAAGATGCTGTCTTGAAAGATGTTGTCGACAAAGGTACTGTCAAGGAAGGTTCTGTCAAGGATGAAACCAAAGCTGCTGTCAAGCCCAAGAGACTGAAAGCTAAAGCTAAGGCATGGTTTACTAGACAGAAACCTGCAGGAAAGCACAAGTACTCAGGAAAGGAAAAGGCCACTGGATTTGGCAGAAATCTTAGGAAGCCAATTTAATCAATTCCTCCCAACAGTCTTAAGATTCAACAGATGCAATCAAAAGAAATTAAGAGTGTTGAGGTTAATCTGGATGCAAATCAAGAGGCCTCTGAGTATATTCTGTGGTGGGAAGAATCAAGGTCTGCCAAGATTGACAAGGACTTCAATCTGGTAGCCACATCAACCAAGAACAGCACATCAACCATAGATAAAAGAAGAATTGATTTCTTCTACCTGGAAATAATGGTAGAGTTGCTGGAGAGCTATGACAATGTTTCAGAGGCTGTCATGGAACATGTTCTAAAATATCAGGCAGATAGGGATGCTGAATTTTATCAGAAATTTGGCTATAACTTTGCAGATTTTGATGATGCTGATATTTTAACTGATCTCCCAGCCTCTCCTATACCATATCACTGGTACTATGAGTTTCATGATTCACCCACAGAAGAAGGGCAAGCCCAACCAACTCAGAAAGGGCAACCCAAGCCAAGCAAAGGACCTGAATCTTCTGAATATTCTCAAACTCAGTCAGAGCTTGATAAGAAGGAAGCTGAATTACTGGAAAAACACAAGGCCTCTAACAAGGTAGAAAGTGAAGCTCCAAATTATCAACCATATATGCTGGAAAATCCCCTAAGAGTCAAGTTCCTAAAAGAAGAAATCTATGTTTGCAGCTTGCATAAGCTTAAAACATCCACTCTGAAGGATTTACAGTATATGGTAGCTGGTTCAATTCATCCCTTGGAACAGATTTGTTCTGATGAGATAGAGAAGTTATTGGAAGGGAGAAAAGGAGAAGACTCAAAACTGGACAAACAAAGAAGGAAGTCTCTCAATGCTTATCCTGGAAGTAGATTCAAGCTCATTAATGAAGAACTTCATTTCAGAACCTATCCATATGATATAGAGCAATGGCTGAATCTCAGGGATGTTAGTTCTCTCATATCCCCTCCATAAAGAAGATCATTGATGAAGTAGAGGATGATGCAGTGTCTGCTGCTGAAATTTCTCTTGTAGAAAGTCTAAGAGGCTGTTTGGCAGAAGCTCTCAAAAGAGAGGATGTAGCAAGACAGAAGAGGAGATCTCAAGCTAAGTGAAAATTCTTAATCCATTCTGATCTTGTTAGTTAAGTTGTCAGCACATATTGTAAATTTGTTGTTATTTTCCATAAAAACAAATTGGGGGAGATTGTTGGGATTTATGGGTGATAGCATTGAAACAACTTAACTTTGATTGTACTTAATTTTTCAAATTAAGTAGAACATACTGTCATAGCCAAAGTATGTTCTTGTAATCAGTATGTAATGTTATTCTAGTTGTATTATTTGAAAGAAGTTCACTTATGTGTTCAAGCCTCAAAGAAAGCTTTTTGGATGACAACATGAATAAAGGTTACTGTCCTAAAGCTGTGACAGTAAGATTACAAGAAGACAGAATGTTGCAAGTCACGACAGCATATTCACTCTGACAGCAACATTGGCGGAAGACTACGCGACAGCAACTATTGCCCTCGACAGCAAGTTTGGGATCCTCGACAGCACTCTATGCGGGGAACTCATACTGTCACCAAAAGATCATTCCTGTGACAGCAAGCTTTGCGGCAAAAGTAACTGTCTCAATAAAGATCCTTATGCTAGGTATCTTTCTCAGTCAAATCCCGTGACAGTTTAAATGTTCAAGAAACAGGCGTGATGCAGTATCCCTAAGCTACACCAAGTCTGCAAGACTACGACAGAAGCTTCAAGCACTGCAAACAAAAGCGAATCAATTCAAGAGCAAGGTCAAGTCTCTATTTTCTGAATTGTTTTAGCTAGAAATAGAATGAATCTAGGTTGTTTTTGTTATGATGTATATCTGACATATTAGAAATTTAGGATAGTCACATGGGTAAGACAATCTGTAAGAAGCTGCCACTTGACAATGACAGCAGCTTCACAAACCCGTGACTGATAGTGATAGGATTAGTCTTATACCCACTGTCAATTCATTCTAGAGATGTAACGAAGACTAGCAAGTGCCTTGAAGAAAAACGAAGCTCAAGATTTCTCTTGAGGTTGTAGCAACACTTTGCAAAATAAATAAAACATTTATTTTGTGAATACTGTCTTCTCTACTTTACTGTTTGTGAATGCATACATATTATTGATAACATTAAATCTTAGTTTTAGTTGTTGAAACTGAGATTGAATTTTATCAGTATTGCATTCATCCCCCCCCCCCTTCTGCAATACACAAGGACCAACAACTAGAGATAAGAAACGAGAATAGAAGCATTTAACTTTCTTCCCAGTTTCAATGTCTCTAGGGTAATTGAAAATCCTCCTTATCAAGAGATCCCAAACAAGTGTCCCTATGTCCAATCTGACATTGAAAACAGCAGCATAGGCAATGTTTTGTAAAACAGAAGTGATGACTGGAAAGTTGTTCTTGGTAGAATTACTAAAAACTTTGGCTAGACAGTCAAAAAACAAATCCCACTCACAAGCTAGATTAGCCTTATTCAGACGAGGAAGAAAAATATTCCCTTGGTAATTAATACTAGAGAAAAATTGGACTAACTCATCATCAGTAGGAAATCCAACAAGATTATCAATAGGAAAATGAAGTACTTGACAGAAGATCTCCTTAGTTACTGTGTACTGACGATCAGAAATAGTGAACGTGAAAGATCGCATATCTTCAGCAACAACAGCAGTTAAACATAAAAGACGAAGGGGTTCAATCTTTAAATCAACAGAAGCAGTGATAGCATAGCTAACAATTGATTGTTCATTTAAAAATCGAATCCACGGCCTAAAACGTTCAACAGAACACTTAAGGGGATCACAATAGCCAATGTAATTATTAAAACGCTCAATAACAAACTCAGCAGCCATTAAAAATAATTAATAACACACAAGGAATTACTTAATCTGAATGGAGAAAAATCAAAAAGAATTATAAGATTAATTCGAAATAAATTTCAAATTAATAAGAAATTCCTTAGATTTTAAAACAAAATCCACCAAATTAAATAAATAAAGCAAGAAGGAATAATATTAACCAGAAAAAAATAAACACACCACTCACGTAATTCACAAAAAAAATTGCAATAGTTCGTTTGTTCTAAGAAACTAAAACACAAACCAGGGCAATTTTAACTAAGTAAAAACTTGAGTTAGAAAGCAATGAGCAAAAGAACTTGAAGTCTTCAACTATTTATAGGCAGAGGTCTGATGAGCTCGGTATGACCTAAGGGCAGGTCATACCGAGTTTTTCTTTCAGGTCATACCGAGAAATGAAGCTAACAGACTTCAGGTCATACCGAGTAAAACCAAATTAAAAACTGAATAATAAAAAATAGAATTACAAACCAGTATGACCTTAAGAGAGGTCATACCGAGTTCTAATATGACCTGGGAGAAGGTCATACCGAGTATACACAACAGAAAATAATCAGAAAATGAACTAAAAAAGAAATATTTTAAAAAAAATGCAGAATATCTATAAAAATGCATGAAAAATAATTACAAGCCTAGAAAAATTCACAGAAAATTCCATAAATTCTAGAAAAAATATGCAGAAAATTATAGAAATGCAGTAAATTAAAATAAACTTGCAGAAATATTTAAACAACAATATTTATAATCTGAAAAACACCTAAATAATTCTAAATAAATATATTTTCAATAAAAATACATTTCTTCACAAAAAAAATGAGAAAAATATTTTTAAAGAAAATAAATTATTCAGAGCTATTTAAATTTACAAGCATGTAATATTAAATGAGAATTGGCAGTAAATATCAGTTAAATGACAAGAGAAAATGAATTTATTGAAAGAACAAACATGACAGAGATAATGTTAATCACTAAGACTGTTTAACATACCCAATTTACCAACTAACTTGATAAATGTGGATTCGTCAACAGATTTAGTGAATATATCTGCAGTCTGTTCTTCTATGGGTACAAAGTGTAACTCCACAGTTCCATTCATGACATGCTCTCTGATAAAATGATACCTGATATCAATGTGCTTCGTTCTCGAGTGCTGCACAGGGTTGTTGGAGATTGCTATGGCACTTGTATTATCACACAAAATAGGAATTTTGTCTAATGCAAAGCCATAGTCCTTTAATTGATTCCTTATCCATAAAATCTGAGCACAACAGCTTCCAGCATCAATATATTCAGCTTCTTCTGTTGAATTGGAAACTGTTTGCTGTTTCTTGCTATACCAGGAAATCAACCTACCTCCTAGGAATTGACAACTCCCAGAGGTACTCTTTCTATCCACAACACTACCTGTATAATCAGAATCTGTATATCCAACAAGATTAAAACCAGAATCTTTAGGGTACCAGATACCTAGATTAGGTGTACCCTTAAGATATCTCAAGATTCTTTTCACAGCAACAAGATGTACATCTCTAGGGTCCGCTTGGAACCTAGAACACAAGCATGTAGCATACATAATATCTGGTCTACTTGCAGTAAGATAGAGTAAGGAGCCAATCATACCTCTGTAGCTTATAACATCTACCTTGATAGACTTGTCAGAAGCTCCAAGTTTGATTGTTGTTGAAGATGGAGTCCTTGCTGATGCTGAATCCTCCATGGGATATTTCTTGAGGAGTTCTTTGAGATACTTGGATTGACAAATAAATATATCATTTGACCTTTGACTTACTTGCAATCCAAGAAAGAACTTCAGCTCACCCATCATACTCATTTCAAACTTACTCTGCATTAGCTTAGCAAATCTCTTACAGAGATCATCATTAGTAGACCCAAATATGATGTCATCCACATAGACTTGGACTAATATCATATCACCTTTGTGTTTCTTTGAAAAAAGAGTTTTGTCTATGATACCTCTAACAAAACCATTTTCTAAAAGAAAACCAGAGAGAGTGTCATACCATTTTATTGGGGCTTGTTTGAGACCATAGATAGCCTTGAAGAGAAAGTACACAAAGTCCAGCAGCTCCTGATTTTCAAAGCCAGGGGATGTTCCACATACACTTCTTCATCCAGCTCACCATTCAGGAATGCACTCTTAACATCCATTTGATAGACTTTAAAATTGGAGTAAGCTGCAAATGCTAAAAACATCCTGATGGCCTCAAGTCTAGCCACTGGTGCATAGGTTTCATCATAATCAATGCCTTCAGCTTGTGAATACCCTTGTGCAACCAGTCTTGCCTTGTTTCTTGTAACAATGCCATCCTCATCTAGCTTGTTCCTGTATACCCATCTTGTACCAACTACTTTCTTGTTCTTTGGCCTGGGTACCAGCTTCCAGACTTGCTATTGTTCAAACTGATTGAGTTCATCTTGCATAGCAATCACCCAATCTGGATCAGTCAGTGCTTCCTCAGTTTTCTTTGGCTCCATTTCAGATAGAAATGCTGAATAATGACATTCATTCTGAGTTGCACTTCTAGTTTTAACTCCAACACCTGGATCACCAATGATCAGCTCAAAGGGATGAGCTCTATTCCATACAGTCTTTCTTGGAAGATTTGATCTTGATGATTTGCCTTGAAATTCACTTTGATGTTGTGAGTGACTAGATGATCCTTCATTTACTCCCCCTGAGTTGTTGCTTGATTGCCTTGATGATTCTTCTCCAGTGTTGGTGGTATCTCCATTGTTACCAGTGTTTCCACCACCACCACCATGATCATTATCATCATTGTTATTATCATTACCAGCAATAACTTCAGGTGGGGCTCCATCATCTGATTCTGAGTCTGGCAAGTTATCAAACTTCAGCTTCTCAGATGAATCTTCTTTTTGGATATTAGGGAGCTTAGTGTCATCAAAAGTAACATTGACACTTTCCTTTACTGTGTGACTACCAACCAAGTAGACCCTGTAAGATCTTCTGGAATAACCAACAAAAATAGCTTCTTGTGCCTTTGCATCAAACTTGCCACGTTTCACATTGTCATCTAAAAGCACAAAACATTTTGCTCCAAATACATGAAAGTACTTGACAGTTGGTTTCTTGTTGTTCATGATCTCATATGGAGTCTTCATTAAGTCCTTGTTGATTAAAGTTCGATTCTGCATATAACAAATTGTATTCGCCGCTTCAGCCCAAAAGTACGTTGGAAGTTTGGACTCACTTAACATAGTCCTAGCAGCTTCAATCAAAGTACGATTCTTTCTTTCCACTACTCCATTTTGTTGAGGAGTTCTAGGGGCAGAATATTGTCTTGTTATTCCTTTATCAGCACAAAAGTCATTTAGAATGGCATTCTTGAATTCAGTACCATTATCTGACCTTATGGCTCTAACAGGGAATCTAGAATCCAACTCAATCAACTTTATATGGTCAATCACCAGGTGTGGGGTCTCATCCTTGGAATGTAGGAATAAAACCCATGTATATTTTGAATAGTCATCAACAATCACAAGTGCATATTGTTTCTTTGACATAGACATCACATTAACTGGATCAAACAAATCCATGTGCAGTAGCTGAAGTGGTTCAGTTATTGATGATGTGTCAGTGCCCTTGTGAGAAGCTTTCTTTGACTTTCCTTTCTGACATGCCTCACACAGTCCTTCCTGTGTAAATTCCATCTGAGGCAAACCTCTAACCAATTCCCTCTTGACTAAAGAGTTCATGGTTTTGAAGTTAAGGTGAGACATCTTCTTGTTCCATAGCCAACTTTCATTTGATGAAGCTTTAGCATAAAAACAATTAACTTCATCTTGAGATCCATAGTGCAGATCAGCTATGAACAAGTCACCTTTCCTTACTCCTTGAAGAGCAGGCTTTCCATTCTTCTTGTGAAGGATCTGAAACTTCTCTCTTTCAAAGGAAACAGCATATCCTCTGTCACAGAAATGACTGATGCTGAGAAGATTGAACTTCAGACCTTCCACAAATGATACATCTTCAATGATAACATTTCTGTACTTCAAACAGCCATATCCTTTCGTAATACCCTTGTTGTTATCTCCAAAGGTAACTACTGGGCCAGCTTTCTCAACCAAATCTGATAGCAGGGCTCTATCTCCGGTCATATGCCTTGAACAGCGACTGTCAAGAATCCACATAACACGGTTTACCTGTTTAACTCCCTGCAATATCAAATTGATTAGTCCTTCCTCGGAACCCAAACTTGATTGGGTCCGGCATACTTAAAGAACTGGCCTTTGTCAGGCAAAACAACATTTTTAACTACAACTACTTCAACCTCTTTCAAAAAAGAGCGTTTCCATTTATAACCAGCCTTAACACATTTCTGAGTAGGTTTGGGGATAAATGAATCCACTCTAGTCTTAGGAGGACTAGTAGTATTAGCTTTAACATGATTCTTATAATTAACATGTTGACGTGGAGCAGTCTTATCACTAGATACATGCTTACTATTAAAATAAGCATACATAACATTGAAAGCACAAGACATGCAATTAATCACACCACATGCTTTATGAGAAGAATTAACAGTAGGCATGCAGTTGTTTTGATCCAACTTATGGATATCTGATTTAGTCTTTTTAGTTGTAGCAACTTTGACTGGAATATCAGATATACACTTTTTGGACTGTTCAACTTCCAAAGCAATATCTTCTTCACGAATCTCCTCAGCAATAATGATAGAGTATTCATTCAGAGGATCTGCCTCGGACTCCTTACAGAAGGGTGTTTCAATACCCTTAAGCAAGAGTAATGAAATAAATCAAAATAATCTGCAATAATCTCTTAGAAATTTTTTATGTTGTCGTTCTTGTTTCGAGGGCCAGGGCCTTTAGAAAACTTGCACCAAGGATCCCAAAAAGTAGAAAATTAATTTCCAAACCAGCAACAAGTAGAATCATAATGTGTCAAATATAGTGGCTATTACAAACACTAGATACATTTGCTCGAATGATATTGGACAACAACAACATATGTAATACTTAATTGAATTTAAAAAAAACATATGAGTATGGTCTATTTTTTATGTCATCATCATCGCTGCCTCTATTTTTTATGATTTATCATTGTTGCTCCTCTTGCCGGCTTTGCTCATCATTCCTATTTTTGATCGATGTGATTTTAATAAATACGCATAATTGTGTACGGTCTTCTTCAGATAAGTAACTCTTCAGATCTAATAATTTTAGTAAAGGATGTGGTTTTGGTGGTGACAGAGGGAATGAAGGTTATATAGTAGATGATGGTTATGAGTATGTCGGAGATGTTGGTTATGATAGTGATATGTATGTTAAAGACGACATTTTTAAGTGATTTGCTTTGTAAAATTTTGGTGATACGTATTTACATTTGGTAATTTATGTAATTTTTTTGGAAATATCAAGTGATTTGTGCTAATAGTTCCCATCATTATAAGTGATTTATGTTGAAATTAGTGATAATTTGAGTGATTTTGTATATGGTGATAATAGTAATGATATGGTGGTAATTGTTTGGTGGTAATAGCGGTGTGGTATGTGGTGATAGTGGTGGTGAGCTGGGTGTGGTGGTGTGGTGGTGTGGTGTGGTCCTGGGCGAGAAAGGCAGAAAGGCAACAATGGTAATGACATATATATTAGGCAGTGATGATAATGATGTAAATAATTATATATAAAATATGTGTATGAATATAGTTGTGCTGATTTTAGGTGATTGGGACTCGGTTCTCATAATAAGGAGGGTATCATTGGAGTATGTTGCCCAGTAAATAACAATTGTAGAAGGGGGTTGAATACAATTGTATAAGATTCTCGACTTTATATAACACAAATATGAAAGATCATTAACAATAACAATAACAGCTTTATTAACTTTGATATAAAACTGTTACAAACTCTCTTAAGAAATTTTGATGTTCTTAAGAGCTGCTAGCTTACAAAAACTCTCTCAAGAAATTCTGTTCTTAAGAGCTTCTCTCCGATTATGTTCTCTCTCGAATGAATACATAAATCGAAACCAAAACTGTGTTTATATAGTGCACACAGCTTCTCTATCAATAACAAGATAAGTCCTAATCATAACAAAGATAGAAACATATCTTTAATCGATAGCTGCATTCTACAAACCAGGAACAAATAGAATAAACTTCCATGTTTATCTAGACTCCAAATATAACTCGAAGTAGGAATCCTGATCAGCTTCAAGTCCTGATGATCAAACCTGATCATAGTCTGAGTAGGAATCCTGATGATCAATAAGATACTGACGCTTGATCAAATACTGATGACCATGCAATACTGATGACGTCAGCAATCCTGATCAGTTGAGTCTAGCTTCTGACGATCATTGAATTCTGATCTAACAATCTCCCCCAATCTCATACTTTGTAAAATAAAGTATAGATTCCAAATATTCAATGATGTCAAAAACATGTATCAAAATGTACGAGTATCTTCAGAAACAACTTATCTGTTTAAGCTTTGTGATAGAACAGATTCATCTTCAAGAAGTTGGATAATAAACTTTCTTCTTTTTCTTCAAGAATTTGAATCAGTCTTTCCTTAAGATTTCTGAGTTCTTCATCTTCCTCATTAATCTGGTAGATAGCTGCTCTGAGATTCTGTATGGAGTTTCTCTGTAGACTGTGCTCTTCAAGCAAAAGATAAGCAATTTCCTTCCCATCAGGATTGAGAGAAAGATGAGTCATGCCAAAATTTACTTCTTTAACAGCTGTACCCCTTTGCATTTCCACATCCTGACCTCTTTGATTTAAGTACATGGGAGTATAATTACCATCGAAATTACTGTTTCCGTCCAGTCTTCTTCTTATAGTTGACAAAATTATGTCACTCCATTCTTTGTACACTTGGTTCTTCCATCTCCAATTTCTGTCAAGAAGTAAGGATCAACATATGACATATTCAGATATTCACCATCTCTGTGTCCAATACCTCCTCTTGAATTACTTGACAATTGCTTCAGATTTGAAAACATCTTTAACCAGAGTGTTTTTGATCTAGCCATATCAGACAAATCAACAACACTTGAAGCGCTTGTAATAATTCCACCAGACTGAAAATTGATAGGTGTATCACAACTTAATGTGCTAATATGTTTCCACTTCTTGTATTTCTCCTTTTCATGAGCATAGCTTCTTTCAAGTAAAGATTCTTGTCTGCTTGAATTTCTCCATTTTCTTCCATTTGAAAGTTTAAGCCTTTGTAGATAGAGATTGAAATCTTCATATGTTCTTTTTGTAATATCTCTTCTTCTGGCTTCTTCTTCTTCATCTACTTCTTTGTTGTGACAATCAACAACAGTAGATAAGATTATCAAATCAACCTCTTGCAGAATTTCAGATTCGTCAGGATCTTGAATATTGTCAGGATTAGAATCTTCAATTTGATTTGTATTGCTGAGAGTTGATTTACTTGATTTTCTTCTCAATTCAGGTTCTTCTTCAACAATTCCATCATCACCAAAAGTAGATCTGTCAAGAACTACTAGAGTTTGAATAGGTTCAGGAATTTCTTCAATTCTTAACCCTCTAGACCTTGTCTGTCTAGGTAATATTTGAGTTGAAGAACCTCTTTTACTTCTTCTAGCACCTCTCCTACCTCTGCTTCCTCTACCTCTAGCAGGAGCAGTATAGCTTTCCACTGTCTCTCTTTGTAGTCTCAAGAATTCTTCATGTGAGAGATCTGGATATTCTTCACTTGCTGTAGAGAGTGCTTTTCTTGCATATAATTATTGAACTCTTTTATCAGTGTGATATAGAGTAACAATTCTGCCGTCTTTTGTAGAAAACTTCTGGAATAAATTTGATGCATCTTCAGGATTATCAATAATCACATCTTCATCACCTTCAGGAATTGTAGCAAGAATTTGTCCATGACCAGGTGTCAGGATTTGATCTTCCGTCAGGATCTGAGATTGCACCAATGTTCTTACTGTCTTAACTCCAGAATCAGAAACATGAGTTGACTGCGTTGTTTGACTTTGAGAAGTTTGGATTGTCTTCATAACAACAGCATCAGAGGTTTCTCCTTGTATCGCTTTGTCACCACCATCATCTCCAGTATCATCATCATTATTTCTTAATACTAGATCAGGTGTACATTTTGTCTGAATAACCTTCTCCCCCTTTTTGACATCAGGATTTGACAATAATTTCAAATGAGATTTATCAGGATCAGGAATTGCAATACCTTTCAGTTTATCCTGAGATTCTGAGATAGGATGATCCATTGGTCTTGAACGAAGTGGCTGTATCAAAATAGGCTCAGTATCAGGAGCACCACTAACGTCAGGATGAACATCGTCAGTATTTGATATGCGTGCATCAGTATTTGCTACCAATGGTTCTTGTGGAGCTTGAGGTTCAGAAGCTGCTTCAACACTTTGAGCTAAAGGTTCTTGTGTGCTTCCCTCATTGACAATGTTCGTGACCAATCTTTCAACAGAAGCTGTAGCTTTGCCTGCATCTTCACTTTGAGAAGATGGTTCTTGTGTAGCTGGAATGTTGATGTCTTCATTCTCCCTTTGAGAAAATGGTTCTTGTGTGACCATTCCACTAGCTAAGCCTTCACCCAAACTTTGATTGAGTGGTTCTTGTGTGGCAGGATCACCAGTAGCTGCTGAATTACTCTGAAATTCAGGTTCTTGTGGGCTTGATCCTTTCAGCTTCTTCTGTCTCTGATAGACTAACTCTTCTGCATTCCTCTTTTTCTTTGATGTAGGTGTAAGACCAACCAAGTAAGCAGTTGTAGAAACCTTCTCCCAAGAATGTCCTCGAATCTGAGATGGAGAGGCTGGAGAGTCTGATATAGAGACAACTTTTGTTGCTGCATCTGGAATACTAACATCAGGATTTGCTAGAGCATCAGGAGTAGATGACTCATCAGGATTTGATGTCTGAATATCAGTATCCTTCATTTGCACTGTCAAAGGAATATGATACCTGCTCTTTGATAATTTCCTTGTCTTTTGTGGTTTTGATGAAGGTACCACAGCTTTAGTAGCAGTATCAGCAACTTCCTTGTTCACATTCATCACAGAGGATATAGGTAAGTCATCCTCTGAATCACTTTCATCAATCAACCTTAACTTCCTTTTCACAGGAACATCCTTAACAACCTTATCAGCTTTCTTGACCAGGACCCCTTGTACACCCCCTTGTATCTTCTTTTTAGTGAGTGGTGTAGAGGAAAAATCTTTTGAACCTGATTGCCTTCCAGACACATCAGTTCTAGCTGATTTCTTTGATTTTACAACTAAAGTCTTTTGAGAGACAGTAGAGGTGGTTGTTAACTGTTTAGACTGTTTAGGTTGCATGCTTGTGTCAGGAACAAGGTGGGTTGGTCCTTGTACCATAGCATTAGAAAGTAGTCCATAACGAGTAGGCATTTTCTGATGTAAGAAAAACCTAACCTCATCAGGAATAAAAGCATGTCCGCACAAAATATTTTGCCATATCAGGATTAAAAAAAAATATTCAATAAGATTAAAATAAAATTTTATTTAAGAAAACAAAATTTATTTTAACAATCCTGAATAGCGTTTTGGTTTAAGAAAAATAACCAAATTAATGGTCATAGAATTAAAACACGCTTACCAGCAAACGAGGCAAAAATATTTATGGAAAACCGAACCGTCTCCTTGAGATTGTAGAAATGACCTGCAGCCTTAATACACATTCTCTATAAAAGAGAACTGTTAAGCATAATCATCATATATCTATTAAAACACAAACCCTCTCCAGAGAAAAACTTACGAAAACCTTTCACCTTCTTTGTTTTTCAATGGCTGCCAACAATCAAAACAACATACCTGATGAAGAACTTGATAGAATTTGGCAACAAATGGATGAGGCTCTTGCTGAGATGGAGCCACAACCAGTTCCTGACCCTCAGGAATATGAAGCGTTTATAAACGCTATGGTTGATGTGGTGTGGCACGACTTTGTGCAAGCCAATCCTGGCTGGAATCCTCTTGAGAATCTCATCTATGAAGAGGATGAAGACGATGAGGATGATGAAGAGGATGAGGACCTCGTTGAAGAGCGAGAGAGGAGAAGAAAGAAAGTGCGTGATGCAAGTGCTTCATGCACGGTGGAGGCAAGGAAGCATCCCGGTGATCACAATGACGATCCGCCTTCAAGTGCATCAACTCCTCTTTTTGTCTCTTAAGGATGGAACAAGAGACCTTCCAGTTCTGATGGACTGTGAAGCTGCTTAGGAGCATTCATGCTAAGTTGCAGGGCACGTGTTCATGCTTATCTGTAAAGCACGAGTTCCTGAGTAGAAAATAGACTAGGAAAACAAATATGTAATTTCCATATTTCATGTGTAATATATCTTCAAGTATTAATGAAATTTGTCTATTTTCTCAATTGTTTGCTTCCTGTACTTGCCTGCAAAATTTGTTAGTAACACTCAAAGTGATATAGAGATGATAAATAATAAACTCTGTTAATAATGAAATTGAAATTGATAATTAAGACTGAAAACTTAATCAAAGACTAAGTACTAATCTAATTGTCCAGAGTTTACCAGGAGTGTTGATGACAAATTAGCATAGAACCTCTGGTTTTCATACCAGCTTCAATCATCTGAGCATCAGGATTTGACCAGTTGACTTCCTGTCAGGATTGAGTCCTATCAGGATTTGATCAAAGATACATACCTTTCTGAATAACCATCAGGATTTGACAGTTATCAGGATTTCCTCTCTGTAGCTTTCCCTCAGAAATTCTCAAAATTCATCATTCCAAGTTCATTCACCAACTTATTGAAAGTAGCTTCAGGTAGTGGCTTGGTAAATATATCAGCTAGTTGTTGATCAGTAGGAACAAAGTGAAGTTCAATTGTTCCTTCCAGAACCTGTTCTCTTATAAAGTGATATCTGATACTTATGTGTTTAGTAAGAGAATGCTGAACTGGATTTCCTGTCATTGCAATAGCACTTTGGTTATCATAATAAATAGGGATTTTTGAGTATGACAGGCCATAATCTAACAACTGATTTCTCATCCACATTATCTGAGCACAACAACTTCCTGCAGCAATGTACTCAGCTTCTGCAGTTGAAGTGGAAATAGATTTCTGCTTTTTACTGAACCATGAAACTAGTCTTCCACCCAAAAACTGACAACTTCCTGAAGTACTTTTCCTGTCTATTTTGCATCCTGCAAAATCAGCATCTGAATAACCACACAACCCAAAATCTGATTCCCTTGCATACCAAAGGCCAAGTGAAGGAGTGCCTTTGAGATATCTGAAAATTCTTTTGACTGCAATCAGATGTGGTTCTCTAGGTTTTGCTTGAAATCTTGCACATAGACAGGTTGCAAACATGATATCTGGTCTACTGGCAGTGAGATACAATAAAGAGCCAATCATTCCTCTGTAGTGAGTTACATCTACCTCTTCACCTTGATCAGAATCAAGTTTGGTAGCTGTAGCTATGGGAGTTGAAGCAGGAGTACTGTCTTGCATGTTAAACCTTGTCAGTAAATTCCTTGTGTATTTAGACTGATTAATAAAAATCCCTTCATCAGTCTGTTTAACTTGAAGACCCAGAAAGTAACTCATTTCTCCCATCATGCTCATTTGATATCTTGACTGCATAAGCTTGGAAAACTTTTCACGAAGCTTACTGTTTGTTGACCCAAAAATGATATCATCAACATAAATCTGAACTAACAGCAACTCCTTACCATGATTCAAATAAAATAGAGTTTTATCAATTGCACCTCTTTTGAATCCACTTTCCAGTAAGAATTGAGCTAAGGTTTCATACCATGCTCTTGGAGCTTGCTTTAGTCCATAAAGTGCCTTATCCAGTCTGTAGACATGATCTGGATATTTAGGATCAATGAAACCAGGAGGTTGTTCAACATAAACTTCTTCCTCCAGTTCACCATTTAAGAAAGCACTTTTAACATCCATCTGGAAAACCTTGAATTTCTTATGTGCTGCATAAGCAAGAAATATCCTGATGGCTTCTAGTCTTGCAACAGGAGCAAAAGTTTCATCATAGTCAATTCCCTCTTGTTGGGAATACCCCTTTGCAACTAGTCTAGCTTTATTTCTGATAATGACTCCATCAGAATCAGTCTTGTTCTTGAAAATCCACTTTGTACCAACTATTGATCTATTCTTTGGTCTTGGTACCAGTTTCCAGACTTCATTCCTTTCAAATTCATTCAGTTCTTCTTGCATTGCAGTAACCCAATCAGCATCTTTAAGTGCATCTTCAACTTTCTTAGGCTCCTCCTTGGACAGAAAGTTATTGTATAAACATTCATTCTGAGTTACACTTCTTGTTTGAACACCTGCATCAGGATCTCCAATTATCAAATCAGGAGTATGATCTTTAGTCCATTTCCTTGCTGGTGTCAAATTGTTTCTTGAAGTAGATGCTCCCCCTGGATTGGTGTTATCTTGATTGAAAGAATTTGCTTGAGATGAAGCTCTTCCTAAATTATTGCTATGTCCTCCTGATGTGTTGTCAGGATCATCACTTGAATCAGTATCTGAAGAATTCTGTCCTGATGATTGAGTTGACTCTGAACTTGTAGTTGAATGTCGTTGCTCCCCCTCAACATTAGCACTACTAGTTGTATTACTGTTGTTTGCATCATCAGTATTAGTACCATCAGTACCTGGTGAGTCATCAGGATTTGGTGACCCGTCAGTATCTGATGAATGGATAGCTTCTGATTCACTTTCTTCAGGTTCCTTGGAAGCTTCATTTTCAAACAACAATCTATCATGCGAGTCTTCAATTATTCCAGTTATCTTCTTGTCATCAAAAGATACATGTATTGACTCCATGACAGTTCTTGTCCTCAAATTAAAAACTCTGAAGGCTCTTGATGCAGGATAGCCTATGAATATTCCTTCATCAGCCTTCGTTTCAAATTTCCCTAGCTGTTCAGGATGAGTTCTGAGAACAAAACATTTACAGCCAAACACATGCAAATGCTTCAGACTTGGCTTCTTCTCTTTGAGAGACTGATAAGGAGTGACACCATGCCTGTTTATCAATGTAAGATTTTGTGTATAGCATGCTGTGTTGACTGCTTCTGCCCAGAAATATGTAGGTAATTTAGCTTCTTCCAACATAGTTCTGCCAGCTTCAATAAGAGTTCTATTCTTCCTTTCTACTACTCCATTTTGCTGAGGTGTGCCAGGAGCAGAGAATTGTTGAATGATTCCTTTGTATTTGCAGAACTCTTCCATCTTTGAATTCTTAAATTCAGTACCATTATCACTTCTCAGAATCTTGACTTTGTACTTTGTGGTTGTCTCAATCATCCTCACATGATCCAACAGAACTTCAGGAGTTTCATCTTTTCTGTGCAGAAAATACACCCAGGTGAATCTAGAATATTCATCAACAATTACAAGAGTGTACCTTTTCTTACTGATGGACATGATGTTGACTGGACCAAACAGATCAAGATGTAGCATGTGATATGGTTCTTCAATAGAGGATTCTGATTTACTCTGGAATGATGTCCTTCTTTGTTTTGCTTTTTGGCATGCATCACAGAGTCCATCAGGTGTATATAAGACATTAGGTAATCCTCTTACTAACTCTTTCTTAACCAACTCATTGATGTTGCTGAAGTTGAGATGAGAAAGCTTCTTGTGCCAATTCCAACTTTCATCTACTGAAGCTTTACTGATGAAACATGTAGGGGAGCCATCAGTATCTGAGAGAATGTTGGCTTCATATATGTTACCATGCCTGTAGCCAGTTAGTGCTATCTTCCCTGTTGCTTTACTGACTACTTCACAATGTGTGGAATAGAAATTGACATGATAACCTCTGTCAGTGATTTGACTAATACTCAACAAGTTGTGTTTTAGTCCCTTCACTAGAGCTACTTTTTCAATGATGACATTTCCAATGATTATATTGCCATATCCCAAGGTTTGTCCAATGTTGCCATCTCCATAAGACACAGTTGGGCCAGCTTTTTCCTCATATTCTGATAACAGGGCTTTGTTTCCAGTCATGTGCACAGAACATCCATTATCCATGACTAACACATTTTTCTTTTTACCCTGCATCAGAATAGTAACACACTAGTTAGAACACTTAGGAACCCATACATGTTGGGTTCCTTTCTCATGCAATTTATTAATTTTAACAGCATAAGACTTTTTGACTTTAGCAGTCCTGACAGGATTTACTCCATCAGGATTTGCTTTGTCAGTATCAGTATTAACAAAAGCATGCTTCATTATGACATTTTCAGTTCTATCAGACTTTGTACTACTTTCAAACTTAGGCAATGGATCATAAAAATTATAGTACAAATCATGATACTCTTTACATGTATAAATAGAATGCCATATACTACCACAATGAAAACAGGAATTCTGTGGTTTGTAAAATACTGATCTATTCCTAATATCAGACTTAGGAATTTCAGCAATTTTCTTTTTACTCTTTTTACAATCAATAGCAAGATGATTAGAGTTACCACAGTTAAAACAACACTTTCTAGGTGCATTTGGGATATATTTATAACCATTCTCTTTATTGATCCCAACTTTACCATTCCTGTTTCTCTTAACAGTAGCTTCCTTTTTCTTATCTGTAACCTCACAGATTTTATCTTTAAGCTGTTTCTGAGATAATAGACCTAGATTCTTAGTGACTTTGTTCATGACAGGTTTAGACTTTATAATTTTAATTCCTTGAGTAGAAGAAGATCCCTTTTCAAAAGTAGAATTGGAATCCTTACCAAAAACAAAATTAACAGGAGTAATCTTAGATTTGGCTGAGTCTATAACATGTCTATAGGTCTTTGGACTGACTGTCTCATCAATGACAATTTTCTCTGCTAATTTCTTATCTTCATCTGACTTATATCCTAGACACTCTTTCCAATTCTTAGAGGTATTAATCTCATGAAATTTCCTACCAGAGTCTGTCCAGGTTCTGATTTTCTCATTAGCATATTCAAGTTCTTTTTCAAGGGAAGTACATTTAGATGTCATCTCTAAGTGCATGTGTTTAGCATTATCACATTCTTTTTGTACTTCTTGCATACGAGAAAATTCAGCTTCTAATATCTCATTCCTCTTTCTAAGGTCAGACATCTCAGATAAGATTCTAGTATTCTCAGCAGTTTGACTTCTAAAGCTAATATGTAATGACTTTAGAAAACGTCTTAACTCAGAAGCATTATCAGTATCAAAATCAAAGATAGTATTTAGTACCTTATCATCAGGAGCAGCAGTTACATCAGCATTGGCCATTAACGCATAGTTGACTACCTCAGTATCAGATTCTGAGGAAGAGTCCATCCAATCCTTGCTTGATGTGATGAGTGCCTTTGTCTTGTTGCATTCAGAAGCAAAGTGACCCATACCATTACACTTGTAGCATCTAACCTTTGACTTGTCAAATTTGCTACCCTTGCTGTCCTTCTTGATATACTTGTCTTTGTCTGCTTTGAAGGTCTTTTTCTGAAAGTTGCCTTGTCTTCTATTCTTCCTGAACTTCATCCTTCTGAAGTTTCTGACAATCATAGCAACCATCTCTTCCATGTCTGAATCAGAAGATTCATCACCAGTATTGGCATCAGGATTGCCATCAGTATCTGATGAAGAGTCGTCAGGATCTGACTCAGCTACTCTTGCTTTCCTTCTAGAGACCTCCATAGCTTTCCCTTTTGATTTTGCTTCTACATTCAAAGCAATTGACTTTGCCTTGCTGCTTTTCTTGTTCTTTCTCTGTTGAACTTCAAGATCATGAGTTCTTAGCATCCCATAGATCTCATCAAGAGACACAATGTTCAGATCATACTGGTGTCTAATGATTGAGGTCTGAGTATCCCATTCTTCAGGTAAAGCTCTAAGAAATTTGGTGTTTGAATCTTCAGTTTCATATACTTTGTCAACTAAGGATAAGCTGTTCAATAGTGTCAGGAATCTATCATATAGCTCAGTCAGGCTCTCTTCAGATCTTGCATCGAATTGTTCATATTCTTGAATCAATAGAGCCCTTCTGTTTTTCTTGACAGATGCAGATCCCTGGCACTGAGTTTCCAAAGTATCCCAGATTTCTTTTGAAGACTTGCATGCAATCACTCTGTTTGACATAACAGCATCAAGACCATTGTGCAAGATATTCTTTATCTTTGGTTCTCTGAGTACATGAGCTTTTTCTTCTGGAGTCCATTCAGATTTAGCTTTGACCACATAATGTTCTGGTACAGTATCTGTTCGTTCTACGAACTTTGTTGGTATATATGGTCCATCACGAATCCTGTCCAGATTGTCAGGATCCATAGCCTC
This sequence comes from Heracleum sosnowskyi, assembly GCA_030848705.1. NCBI lineage: Eukaryota > Viridiplantae > Streptophyta > Magnoliopsida > Apiales > Apiaceae > Heracleum > Heracleum sosnowskyi. Next base: position 2,024,546 of record JAUIZM010000022.1, on the reverse strand, counting down.
CAGGTACATCAGCATCTTTACCCTCCATGTGGGATATTCTGATATCTTCAAGATGGGAATCTTCATGCTTTCATACTTGGTTGTCGACATCTTTAGATCGTATCTGATTCAGAATTAAATCAGTTTGCTCTGATACCAATTGTTGCCCAGTAAATAACAATTGTAGAAGGGGGTTGAATACAATTGTATAAGATTCTCGACTTTATATAACACAAATATGAAAGATCATTAACAATAACAATAACAGCTTTATTAACTTTGATATAAAACTGTTACAAACTCTCTTAAGAAATTCTGATGTTCTTAAGAGCTACTAGCTTACAAAAACTCTCTCAAGAAATTCTGTTCTTAAGAGCTTCTCTCCGATTATGTTCTCTCTCGAATGAATACATAAATCGAAACCAAAACTGTGTTTATATAGTGCACACAGCTTCTCTATCAATAACAAGATAAGTCCTAATCATAACAAAGATAGAAACATATCTTTAATCGATAGCTGCATTCTACAAACCAGGAACAAATAGAATAAACTTCCATGTTTATCTAGACTCCAAATATAACTCGAAGTAGGAATCCTGATCAGCTTTAAGTCCTGATGATCAAACCTGATCATAGTCTGAGTAGGAATCCTGATGATCAATAAGATACTGACGCTTGATCAAATACTGATGACCATGCAATACTGATGACGTCAGCAATCCTGATCAGTTGAGTCTAGCTTCTGACGATCATTGAATTCTGATCTAACAATCTCCCCCAATCTCATACTTTGTAAAATAAAGTATAGATTCCAAATATTCAATGATGTCAAAAACATGTATCAAAATGTACGAGTATCTTCAGAAACAACTTATCTGTTTAAGCTTTGTGATAGAACAGATTCATCTTCAAGAAGTTGGATAATAAACTTTCTTCTTTTTCTTCAAGAATTTGAATCAGTCTTTCCTTAAGATTTCTGAGTTCTTCATCTTCCTCATTAATCTGGTAGATAGCTGCTCTGAGATTCTGTATGGAGTTTCTCTGTAGACTGTGCTCTTCAAGCAAAAGATAAGCAATTTCCTTCCCATCAGGATTGAGAGAAAGATGAGTCATGCCAAAATTTACTTCTTTAACAGCAGTACCCCTTTGCATTTCCACATCCTGACCTCTTTGATTTAAGTACATGGGAGTATAATTACCATCGAAATTACTGTTTCCGTCCAGTCTTCTTCTTATAGTTGACAAAATTATGTCACTCCATTCTTTGTACACTTGGTTCTTCCATCTCCAATTTCTGTCAAGAAGTAAGGATCAACATATGACATATTCAGATATTCACCATCTCTGTGTCCAATACCTCCTCTTGAATTACTTGACAATTGCTTCAGATTTGAAAACATCTTTAACCAGAGTGTTTTTGATCTAGCCATATCAGACAAATCAACAACACTTGAAGCGCTTGTAATAATTCCACCAGACTGAAAATTGATAGGTGTATCACAACTTAATGTGCTAATATGTTTCCACTTCTTGTATTTCTCCTTTTCATGAGCATAGCTTCTTTCAAGTAAAGATTCTTGTCTGCTTGAATTTCTCCATTTTCTTCCATTTGAAAGTTTAAGCCTTTGTAGATAGAGATTGAAATCTTCATATGTTCTTTTTGTAATATCTCTTCTTCTGGCTTCTTCTTCTTCATCTACTTCTTTGTTGTGACAATCAACAACAGTAGATAAGATTATCAAATCAACCTCTTGCAGAATTTCAGATTCGTCAGGATCTTGAATATTGTCAGGATTAGAATCTTCAATTTGATTTGTATTGCTGAGAGTTGATTTACTTGATTTTCTTCTCAATTCAGGTTCTTCTTCAACAATTCCATCATCACCAAAAGTAGATCTGTCAAGAACTACTAGAGTTTGAATAGGTTCAGGAATTTCTTCAATTCTTAACCCTCTAGACCTTGTCTGTCTAGGTAATATTTGAGTTGAAGAACCTCTTTTACTTCTTCTAGCACCTCTCCTACCTCTGCTTCCTCTACCTCTAGCAGGAGCAGTATAGCTTTCCACTGTCTCTCTTTGTAGTCTCAAGAATTCTTCATGTGAGAGATCTGGATATTCTTCACTTGCTGTAGAGAGTGCTTTTCTTGCATATAATTGTTGAACTCTTTTATCAGTGTGATATAGAGTAACAATTCTGCCGTCTTTTGTAGAAAACTTCTGGAATAAATTTGATGCATCTTCAGGATTATCAATAATCACATCTTCATCACCTTCAGGAATTGTAGCAAGAATTTGTCCATGACCAGGTGTCAGGATTTGATCTTCCGTCAGGATCTGAGATTGCACCAATGTTCTTACTGTCTTAACTCCAGAATCAGAAACATGAGTTGACTGCGTTGTTTGACTTTGAGAAGTTTGGATTGTCTTCATAACAACAGCATCAGAGGTTTCTCCTTGTATCGCTTTGTCACCACCATCATCTCCAGTATCATCATCATTATTTCTTAATACTAGATCAGGTGTACATTTTGTCTGAATAACCTTCTCCCCCTTTTTGACATCAGGATTTGACAATAATTTCAAATGAGATTTATCAGGATCAGGAATTGCATCAGAAACAAATTACTGCAGAGTGGATAGCAAAGAAGTACGAAGATGATATTCGGATGAATCCTAGTTGGGAATGTGATGCTTTTCAGAAGAAGGTGGTAAATGACTTAGGTTGTGAAGTTAAAAAGTCAATGCTTTATAGGGCCAGAAATATGGCTTTAAAGGTGATTAATGGAACACATGAGGAGTCTTATGCAAGGATTTGGGATTATGGAAATGAAGTAAAGAGGGTGATGCCAGATTCCACTGTAGCAATTGAATTGGAAGAGGGTAGATTTTGGAGGATATACATCTGTCTTGGGCCTGTTAAGAAAGGATTTCTTGCAGGATGCAGGCCCATTGTGGGATTGGATGGGTGTCATTTAAAAGGCCCATATGGAGGGCAGTTATTATCAGCAGTTGGAATGGACCCTGACGACGGAATGTATCCTATAGCTTGGTCAGTGGTGGATGCTGAAAATAATGTGAACTGGAGTTGGTTTATAAGTAAACTTAAAGAAGATTTGAATATGTCCAATGATGCATCTTGGACATTTATCTCTGACAAACAAAAGGGCCTTGTAAATGCACTGGAGGAGTTGTGTCCAAATGCAGAGCACAGATTCTGTGCAATGCATTTGTACAGTAACATGAGCAAAGTTCACAAGGGTCTTGCACTTAGAGGACTTATGTGGAGTGCTGCTAGATCAACAATAGATTACCACTTTGACAAAAACATGGCTGAAATACAAAAGGTAAAAAATTATCATTTTACCACTTTTTAAGGCATAATACTATCCTTAATTTTAATATTGATCATTCTAATACTATCCTTAATTTTGTAGTTAAATATAAAATGTTACGAGTGGCTGTCAGCTAAACCGAAAGAACATTGGAGTAGGTCTGGGTTCAGAACTCTCTGTAAAAGTGATTTGTTCGTAAACAATCACTGCGAGGTCTTCAATTCATCCATTAAGAAATTAAGGCACCTTCCCATTATTACAATGCTTAGAAGTATACATTCAGCTGTCATGCGTAGAATTCAGAGAAGGAAATTAGAAGCTGAAACTTGGGTTGGAAAATATACCCCAAACTCAGTGGCCAAGCTAAATGAGTAAGTGTAGTTCTTATCATTAGAGTTTTTTAAAGTGTAGTACAAATAACATTTTGTACTTCTGTCACAGGGCAAATAAAAAATCTGTAGGTTGTCATGTCACTTGGTCAGGAGGTCCAAGATTTTCGGTAGTAACTTCTTCAGGAGGATATGAACTTGTAGTAGATATAGCTGCAAAATCTTGTCACTGCAGAAAGTGGCAGCTTAGTGGAGTGCCATGTTTCCATGCAGTTGCATGTATGAATTCAAGGGGGCTTGCTTTAGAAGATGGACTACATAAGTGCTATACAGTTGCAATGTTTGAGAAGGTATATCTTCTTCATATCTTAGCTCATATTGATCTCTTTAGTGACATTTTGTATGTCTAAATGTAATTTATTTTTAGGTTTATGCTCATATTGTTGAACCTATCAATGGGAGAGAAGCATGGGCCAAAACTGCTTACACACAACCCCTGCCTCCCAATGTGAAACCTAGCACGGGTAGACCAAAAATGAAGAGGAATAAGAAGAATGACACACCGGCACCACCTGGTGCAACCAGTTTAAAAAGAGTGAAAACAAGCTTGAAATGTGGGAACTGTGATGCATGGGGACACAATCGTAGGACCTGCAAAACCAAGGTATAAATCTGCACACACTTAATTATGTATTACACTCCTTACACAGTTTAAATGAGTTATGTTTTTTGCTATAGAAAAATGAAGAAAAAAGACCTGAGCAAAATGAAGCAGAGGAAGGTGAGCAATATCAAAGGGCTGAAGAAAATCAACCAAATCAGGTTGAGCAGGAGCAAAGGCATGAGTTCAGTCCTGGTGCATCTCAGCCAACAATTGAAGTGAATGATAGCCAGGGAGGTATCTTTGGCCCTCCACCTGGTAAACGAACAACTGCTGCATGTGGAGTTGCTCCAAAAGCATGGCAAAACAAGAAGCAAACGGTGACAACAAGAACTGAGATACTAAGGGCAAGGAGTGTGAGAGAGAAGAAGGCTACCCAGAGATATCATGACTGAACCAAATTATGTAAAGAACTAGTCTTATGTTTAGAACTAGTCTTATATTAAGAATTATTATTTTGCACAAGGGCTGTTGTTTTTGGTAGAATTTTGAGAACTAGTCTTATGTTTGGCAATTTAAACAGCCTCTTGTATGGTTGCAAATTATTATCTTATGATTGCAGTTTATTATCTACTATCTTTTGTTCAATTTTTAGCATCATATACCACTGGTCTATGAATATGATTGAAAAAACCGATTTTACCCCTGCTCTGTTACTCCCGTTAGTGGGGAGTTAACGGGAGCCACTTTTATAAAAAGCGGAATCAAACTCTGGCCACTAAAATGAGAATTTGAAAGTTGAGCCACTTTTGTGAAACTCGGTGTAAAGTACGGCCACAATTATGCAATTTACTCTTGTAATAACTATAGTCGTTATCAGTTGGTTTCATATTCTTAAAGTATTGAATTGGCAAATGGCCTGTGAATTGATTGTTGGAGAGATCCACAATCCGCAACTTGGGGAAGGGATGTGATGTGCTCCTTCCACTTACTGCACCGTAAAGTCTATTCGATCGCAAGACTAGGATTTCTAGCTCTCCAAGGCTAAATAACCATGACGGAAATGTACCACCTATCTCATTTTTTCCAATGTCAAGAATTTTCAAGTGCTTACAGTTCACCAAAGATTGGGGCAACAATCCCTTAAATTGATTGCTATACATGTTTAGATGTGTCAGCTGACAACTCCTTGTCCTCGAAACTGATTGATTAGAAATGGTATTTGAAATGGTATTTGAAAGTGGTCCAGAGAATTGATTACAACTTAGATCAAGATGTTCAAGCAGCTTCAGGTTTCCAATGTCACGTGGAATATAGCCAGTGAGATTAGTGGAACTAAGATCCAAATAGGTGAGGTTAGTCAAGAGCCCCAGCGCAGAAGGAAACAGGCCCTCAAAAGAATTGTGACCAACATTAAGGGATTCAAAATTAGGAAGCATCCATATATCATCTGGAATAGGACCTGAAAAGTTATTACTTGATAGGGAAAGAACTTTTAATTTGGAAAGTTTGAATATAATTGGCGAAAACGGCCCCTCAAAAGAATTGTGATCAAGATAAAGGGATTCAAGATCACAAAGCATCCTTATGTCATCTGGAATAGAACCTGAAAAGTTATTCACTGAAAGGGAAAGATGTTTTAGTTTGGAAAGCTTGAATATATTTGGTGGAAACGGCCCCTTAAAAAGAATTTCCAACAGGATGGAGGGTTTCAAGATTATGTAGATTGGTAAATATTGATTCAAGCACAAGATCACCTGTAAATTCTGGGAATTTTGACCCAAGATTATTGTAACTTAGATCGAGGATGGTCAGAAAAGGCATGGGGGAGAAATTGGACCAATTTGGAACTTGCAATTTGTTATCTGACAGGTGTAAGATGCACAATCTCAGGTGTAAGATTATTTCAGAGACTGAATTTTCAGAGTTACAGGTAATGCCAGTCCAGTTGCAAAGATTAGTGAGATTGGTTAGTTACAGATATGTGCTTGACGTTTCTCACAAACCATCTAGGTTTTTCAAGATGTTGAAAACAATGTGGACCCGTAGACAATATAAATTTTAATCCAATTCCATATCCCCTTAGAATTTTTAGCCAGTTGAATTCATCTTTTGAATCTGCTTCATCGACATTTTCAACTTATTGTTGGTGTTATGGCGCGTATACATTTCTTTGTCAAAGAACATCCACACAAAGAGGTGCGTAAAAATCTGGGCCCCAAAATCTGATCTGATCCCATCCCATTAAAATCCGGTTTGAAAATAATCTTATTTGGTCCGGCTCGGGCCTTCTAGGATCCCTATATTTTTAGCTAAAGTTGGGTTTAGCCCAGTGGATATGGATTTGATAAAAAACATTTAAAATTTAATTCGATAAAAAATTCTTATTATAATAGGAGCAGATATGAATTTAAGTTAATCTAATCCTTTAATGACCCAATCTGAAATATAATTATATATAATATTTATTATATAAGTATATAAACATAATGTATACTATAAAAAAAAGTGTATTTAAAATTTCTAGTAATTAAAGTATCAAATAAGAACCCCCCCACCCCTCTTATCGTAACGTCAATGAAGCTTGGTTTTATCTATATTTTATTCTAAATTCAAATTACATTTATGCTTATATTTCTAATACTAACTTGTAACCGTGCAGGTTTCAAAAAAAAAAAAAAACTTATAACCCATGCATTTTTTAATATTTTTACTATTTCAATTTACAATTTTATTCTTTGTATTTATATTTGTTTCAATTTTTCAATTTTATTAATATTTAAAATTCTAAAATACAATTGTTTTAATATATTGTTAACGAATTTCAAACCTTGAACTTTTGAAAAAATAATTTATCTATTAAAATATAAAATATTACTTGACATTATATTCAATGGTTCTTATCTATTTATTTTAAGATCCAATAATGTTTACTCTTTTATAGTAATATTGTCCCTTAACGATCAAAAGACTTTCGTTTTTAGTATATTTGAGACAAAAATATTAATTTTTATATTTGATACGTTGTTGATTTAGTTCGAACACCTCACGAGTATCTTCTATTTATTTTAAAATTTAACGATTCTTATTTTTTTATGGTATTATACTGTGACGCCCAAAATTATGGATAAAATATATAACGATATGTTTCTAAATAAATTATTTTGTGTTGCGTTTACCCTATGCAAAACATATATATATTATGTATATTTATTCAAATTTATATGATTAAAAATTTAAATTCCTTATTAATTTTTGAAATATATAATATTAATATGTTATTGAGCTATTCGAAACTTAAATTTTTGTTAGTATTTTATGAATTTGAGAATAAAGATTCCAACTCCTAAGGTAATAATTGATCATTTGAGTATATTATATTAACTATCTAATTACTCACTTTTTTAATTTATAAATAAATCAAAATATATGTAAGGTGAATATTTAATAATATATGATTAGATTTATTTATTTACATATACTGTGATCTTAGAAAAATTATGCTAAGATTAACCTCAACTGAAAGTTTCGTGGTTAGTCTAGTTTGGTCACTCAATTCACAATCATTAGATTTTTTCAATCAAATCGACGTGAGTCGTTGGATAAAATATTATTTTATTCAATAAAATAATAATTTTAAAACTACTAATAAATAACTAATTACCTTTTACAGCTAAAAAACATTCATTTTTCTATTTTTTTTCTAACTAAAACCTTACATTTTCCAAAAATATTACAAGCAATTCCATTTGATAAAATAAATTAAAATGATTATATTATCATAATATTATAATTACTAATAACTAACCGATTAAATTTTTTAGCCAAATTAGTGGACTCCTCCAACAGAAAACAAGACTAAGATTAATACTGATGCTGCGGTTTATGCTCAGTCCAACCGGTACACTTATGCGTTTGCTGCAAGAAATAGTAGAGGAGATTTGATAGAGGCTCGATCTTATTGTAAGGAAGGCCATATCACCCTGGACTGTGCTGAAGCCATGGGAATTCGGGAAGCTTTAAGTTGGATTAAAGCGAATAATTTGGAAGAAGTTACGGTCGAAGCAGATTGCCTAGTGGTTATACAGGCCATCAGAGGTAGTGTTACAATGTCTTCCTATTTCGGAGTTGTGGTACAGGAATGTAGAAATCTGATGCAGATTTTGAAAGATAAAGGAGTGATCCTTAGGTTTGTTAAGCGATCCGCGAATAGCTTAGCTCATGCTTTTGCAAGTTATAGTTATTCTTATGCTGACCACGTCTGGAAGGGGAATGATGTCCCTCCAGAAATTACTCGTGTACTTGAGTATGATTTGAATCAATGAAAGTGATCTTTCTTTCGGGCAAAAAAAAAAGTAGAATATTAAATATTATGCAAATAATTAAATTTTAACTATTAAAAATAACTGTGCGTCACACGGGTTTTAAGCTAGTTATTTTATTAAAGACGAAACATTAAAAGTTTGGTCGTTTGGTTGGTCAGTTGGTATTTTGGTATATTGTGTTTTTACTTAATTACCATTACTTATGTATTTTTATATAATATTTTATTTTTTTGAAAATACTCAAACAAACACTTTAATTTTTATTTTTGACACAGTATTATTTTACTTAGTTACCCAAGATACTTTGACATATTTATTATACAAACCTCTTTATAATGCATATTTATAACGAACTTATTTAAACAAATTTTAAGTAATGACATATGCATATACTTGGTTTGAGTAATTGTCGTATTTATTTTTAAATTTATTTTAATAATCTAATTACTTTAAAAAATTATTATAATGAAAAAACATTAACTATTCTAATTAATATACATTGCAAAGACTTTTTTACTTGAACCATTTTACGGGCATATTTATATAAATATCTATTTTAATTATTTTAATTATTTAAGAAAATTTAAATATTTTAATATGCCTAATTATTTTTTTATAAAAAAAACTATTAATTACATATTAAAACGTAAATAATAAGATAACAACTATTAAAAATAATATGTACATCGCATGTGATTTAAGCAAGTCTATTCTAAATTACATTCAATAGATTTTTATCATTACTATGTTTACATTTTTTGTGTTATTTTAAAATCATTGTTGGGCGTTTATTACAAATAATATAAATTTATCATAATTTTACTCTTCGTCGTAAACTATAATAATGAATTTAGTTAATATTTATTTTGTTAAATATATTTATGATATGGACAGAAAAGTAATTATAGAAATATAATTGACGAGTCAATGGAAAGGCCGATATTTAAGGTCCGACACCTTAATTATTCATTAATTTCGTAATTAATGAATAGGGAAAATATACAGCTCATTAAAAGAGCCCCAGTTATGGCAAATTGGTCAAAGAAGGATCCAGAATCCCAATTAAAGGCAATTAATTAGTCATAACCTTTATCAACAAGGAAAAGACTTATCCTGCAAGCAATACAATGTTTATCCAATAATAAAAAGGAGACTTATTCGCTAAGACTCCTAAACATACCATAAATACTAGGCTCCAGACGCCTATAAAAGGTCCCTGATCCTACAATCAGAACTACGTCTTTGGCTTGATTCTCAATAACGATTTGAGATACGTAGGCATCTTGTGAGGACCAATTTAGTCCGGATACACGAGTGCAGCCATTATGTTAGATCAGAATTCAATGATTGTCAGGAGCTAGACTCAACTGATCAGGATTACTGACGTCATCAGTATTGCATGGTCATCAGTATTTGACTAAGCGTCAGTATCTTGTTTATCATCAGGATTCCTATTCAGACTATGATCAGGTTTGATCATCAGGACTTGAAGCTGATCAGGATTCCTACTTCGAGTTATATATGGAGTCTAGTTAAACATGGAAGTTTATTTCTGTCGGTTCCTGGTTTGTAGAATGCAGCTATCGATTAAAGATATGTTTCTATCTTTGTTATTGATTAGGACTTATCTTGTAATTGATAGAGAAGCTGTGTAGTATATAAACACAGTCTTGGTTTCGATTTATGTATTCGAGAGAGAGAACATAATCGAATAGAAGCTCTTGAGAACATAGAATTTCTTGAGAGAGTTTTTGTAAGCTAGCAGCTCTTAAGAACATCAGAATTTCTTGAGAGAGTTTGTAACAGTTTTATATCAGAGTTAATAAAGCTGTTATTGTTATTATTATTGATATTTCATATTTGTGTTATATAAAGTCGAGAATCTTATACAATTGTATTCAACCCCCTTCTACAATTGTTATTTACTGGGCAACAATTGGTATCAGAGCAAACTGGTTTATTTTTAAATCAGAGACGATCTAAGATGTCGACAGCCAAATATGAAAGCATGAAGATTCCCATCTTGAAGATATCAGAATATCCTACATGGAGGGTAAAGATGCTGATGTACCTGGAGGCTATGGATCCTGACAACTTGGACAGGATTCGTGATGGACCATATATACCAACAAAGTTCGTTGAACGAACAGATGTTGTACCTGAACATTATGTGGTCAAAGCTAAATCTGAATGGACTCTAGAAGAAAAAGCTCATGTACTCAGAGAACCAAAGATAAAGAATATCTTGCACAACAGTCTTGATGCTGTCATGTCAAACAGGGTGATTGCATGCAAGTCTTCGAAGGAAATCTGGGATACTTTGGAAACTCAGTGCCAGGGATCTGCATCTGTCAAGAAGAACAGAAGGGCTCTTTTGATTCAAGAATATGAACAATTCGATGCAAGACCTGAAGAGAGCCTGACTGATCTATATGATAGATTTCTGACACTATTGAATAGCTTATCCTTAGTTGACAAAGTATATGAACCTGAAGATTCAAACACCAAGTTTCTAAGAGCTTTACCTGAAGAATGGGATACTCAGACCTCAATCATTAGACATCAGTATGATCTGAACATTGTGTCTCTTGATGAGATCTATGGGATGCTAAGAACTCATGATCTTGAAGTTCAACAGAGAAAGAACAAGAAAAGCAGCAAGGCAAAGTCAATTGCTTTGAAGGTAGAAGCCAAATCAAAAGGAAAAGCTATGGAGGTTTCTAGAAGGAAAACTAGAGTAGCTGAATCAGATCCTGAAGACTCTTCATCGGATACTGATGGCAATCCTGATGCCAATAATGATGATGAATCTTCTGATTCAGACATGGAGGAGATGGTTGCTATGATTGTCAGAAACTTCAGAAGGATGAAGTTCAGGAAGAATAGAAGACAAGGCAACTTTCAGAAAAAGACCTTCAATGCAGACAAAGACAAGTATATCAAAAAGGACAGCACGGGTAGCAAATTTGACAAGTCAAAGGTTAGATGCTACAAGTGTAATGGTATGGGTCACTTTGCTTCTGAATGCAACAAGACAAAGGCACTTATCACATCAAGCAAGGATTGGATGGACTCTTCCTCAGAATCTGAAACTGAGGTAGTCAACTATGCACTAATGGCCAATGCTGATGTAACTGCTGCTCCTGATGATAAGGTAATAAATACTATCTTTGATTTTGATACTGATAATGCTTCTGAGTTAAGACGTTTTCTAAAGTCATTACATATTAGCTTTAGAAGTCAAACTGCTGAGAATACTAGAATCTTATCTGAGATGTCTGACCTTAGAAGAAGGAATGAGATATTAGAAGCTGAATTTTCTCGTATGCAAGAAGTACAAAAAGAATGTGATAATGTTAAGCACATGCACTTAGAGATAACATCTAAATGTACTTCCCTTGAAAAAGAACTTGAATATGCTAATGAGAAAATCAGAACCTGGACAGACTCTGGTAGGAAATTTCATGAGATTAATACCTCTAAAAATTGGAAAGAGTGTCTAGGTTATAAGTCAGATGATGATAAGAAATTGAAAGAGAAAATTGTCATTGATGAGACAGTCAGTCCAAAGACCTATAGACATGTTATAGACTCAACCAAATCTAAGATTACCCCTGTTAATTTTGTTTTTGGTAAGGATTCCAATTCTACTTTTGAAAAGGGATCTACTTCTACACAAGGAATTAAAATCATAAAGTCTAAACTTGTCATGAAGAATCTAGGTCTATTGTCTCAGAAACAGCTTAAGGATAAAATCTGTGAGGTTACAAATAAGAAAAAGGAAGCTACTATTAAGAGAAACAGGAATGGTAAAATTGGGATCAATAAAGAAAATGATTATAAGTATATCCCAAATGCACCTAGGAAGAGTTGTTTTAACTGTGGAAACTCTAATCATCTTGCCATTGATTGTAAGAAGAGTAAGAAGAAAATCGTTGGAATTCCTATGTCTGATATTAGGAATAGATCAGTATTTTATAAACCACAGGATTCCTGTTTTCATTGTGGTAGTCTATGGCATTCTATCTATACCTGTAAAGAGTATCATGATTTGTACTATAACTTTTATGATCCATTGCCTAAATTTAAAAGTAGTACAAAGTCTGATAGAACTGAAAATGTCATAGTAAAGCATGCTTTTGTTAATACTGATGCTGACAAAGCAAATTCTGATGGAGTAAATCCTGTCAGGACTGCTAAAGTCAGAAAGTCTTCTGCTGCTAAAATTAATAAATTGCATGAGAAAGGAACCCAACATGTATGGGTTCCTAAGTGTTCTAACTAGTGTGTTTCTATTCTGATGCAGGGTAAAAAGAAAAATGTGTTAGTCATGGATAGTGGATGTTCTGTGCACATGACTGGAAACAAAGCCCTGTTATCAGAATATGAGGAAAAAGCTGGCCCAACTGTGTCTTATGGAGATGGCAACATTGGACAAACCTTGGGATATGGCAATATAATCATTGGAAATGTCATCATTGAAAAAGTAGCTCTAGTGAAAGGACTAAAACACAACTTGTTGAGTATTAGTCAAATCACTGACAGAGGTTATCATGTCAATTTCTATTCCACACATTGTGAAGTAGTCAGTAAAGCAACAGGAAAGATAGCACTAACTGGCTACAGGCATGGTAACATATATGAAGCCAACATTCTCTCAAATACTGATGGCTCCCCTACATGTCTCATCAGTAAAGCTTCAGCAGATGAAAGTTGGAATTGGCACAAGAAGCTTTCTCATCTCAACTTCAGCAACATCAATGAGTTGGTTAAGAAAGAATTAGTAAGAGGATTACCTAATGTATTATACACACCTGATGGACTCTGTGATGCATGTCAAAAAGGAAAACAAAGAAGGACATCATTCCAGAGTAAATCAGAATCCTCTATTGAAGAACCATATCACATGCTACATCTTGATCTGTTTGGTCCAGTCAACATCATGTCCATCAGTAAGAAAAGGTACACTCTTGTAATTGTTGATGAATATTCTAGATTCACCTGGGTGTATTTTCTGCACAGAAAAGATGAAACTCCTGAAGTTCTGTTGGATCATGTGAGAATGATTGAGACAACCACAAAGTACAAAGTCAAGATTCTGAGAAGTGATAATGGTACTGAATTTAAGAATTCAAAGATGGAAGAGTTCTGCAAATACAAAGGAATCATTCAACAATTCTCTGCTCCTGGCACACCTCAGCAAAATGGAGTAGTAGAAAGGAAGAATAGAACTCTTATTGAAGCTGGCAGAACTACGTTGGAAGAAGCTAAATTACCTACATATTTCTGGGCAGAAGCAGTCAACACAGCATGCTATACACAAAATCTCACATTGATAAACAGACATGGTGTTACTCCTTATCAATCCCTTAAGGAGAAGAAACCAAGTTTGAAGCATCTGCATGTGTTTGGCTGTAAATGTTTTGTTCTCAGAACTCATCCTGAACAGCTAGGGAAATTTGAAACGAAGGCTGATGAAGGAATATTCATAGGCTATCCTGCATCAAGAGCCTTCAGAGTTTTTAATTTGAGGACAAGAACTGTCATGGAGTCAATACATGTATCTTTTGATGACAAGAAGATAACTGGAATCATTGAAGACTCACATGATAGATTACTATTTGAAAATGAAGCTTCCAAGGAACCTGAAGAAAGTGAATCAGAAGCTGTCCATTCATCCAGTACTGATGGGTCACCAAATCCTGATGACACACCAGATACTGATGGAAGTAATACTGATGATGCAAACAATAGTAATACAACTAGTAGTGTTGATGTTGGGGGGGAGCAACAGCATTCGACTACAAGTTCAGAGTTAACTCAATCATCAGGACAGAATTCTTCAGATACTGATTCAAGTGATGATCCTGACAACACATCAGGAGGACATAGCAATAATTCAGGAAGAGCTTCATCTCAAGCAAATTCTTTCAATCAAGATAACACCAATCCAGGGGGAGCATCTACTTCAAGAAACAATTTGACACCAGCAAGGAAATGGACTAAAGATCATACTCCTGATTTGATAATTGGAGATCCTGATGCAGGTGTTCAAACAAGAAGTGCAACTCAGAATGAATGTTTATACAATAACTTTCTGTCCAAGGAGGAGCCTAGGAAAGTTGAAGATGCACTTAAAGATGCTGATTGGGTTACTGCAATGCAAGAAGAACTGAATGAATTTGAAAGGAATGAAGTCTGGAAACTGGTACCAAGACCAAAGAATAGATCAATAGTTGGTACAAAGTGGATTTTCAAGAACAAGACTGATTCTGATGGAGTCATTATCAGAAACAAAGCAAGACTAATTGCAAAGGGGTATTCCCAACAAGAGGGAATTGATTATGATGAAACTTTTGCTCCTGTTGCAAGACTAGAAGCCATCAGGATATTTCTTGCTTATGCAGCACATAAGAAATTCAAGGTTTTCCAGATGGATGTTAAAAGTGCTTTCTTAAATGGTGAACTGGAGGAAGAAGTTTATGTTGAACAACCTCCTGGTTTCATTGATCCTAAATATCCAGATCATGTCTACAGACTGGATAAGGCACTTTATGGACTAAAGCAAGCTCCAAGAGCATGGTATGAAACCTTAGCTCAATTCTTACTGGAAAGTGGATTCAAAAGAGGTGCAATTGACAAAACCTTATTTTATTTGAATCATGGTTTAACATGCAAGACAGTACTCCTGCTTCAACTCCCATAGCTACAGCTACCAAACTTGATCCTGATCAAGGTGCTGAGGTAGATGTACCTCACTACAGAGGATGCAAAATAGACAGGAAAAGTACTTCAGGAAGTTGTCAGTTTTTGGGTGGAAGACTAGTTTCATGGTTCAGTAAAAAGCAAAAATTTATTTCCACTTCAACTGCAGAAGCTGAGTACATTGCTGCAGGAAGTTGTTGTGCTCAGATAATGTGGATGAGAAATCAGTTGTTAGATTATGGCCTGTCATACTCAAAAATCCCTATTTATTGTGATAACCAGAGTACTATTGCAATGACAGGAAATCCAGTTCAGCATTCTCTTACTAAACACATCAGTATCAGATATCACTTTATAAGAGAACAGGTTCTGGAAGGAACAATTGAACTTCATTTTGTTCCCACTGATCAACAACTAGCTGATATATTCACCAAGCCACTGCCTGAAGCTACTTTTAATAAATTGGTGAATGAACTTGGAATGATGAACTTTGAGAATTTCTGAGGAAGGTTACAGTGAAGAAATCCTGATAATTGTCAAATCCTGATAGTTATTCAGAAAGGTATGTATCCTTGATCAAATCCTGATAGGACTCAATCCTGACAGGAAGTCAACTGGTCAATCCTGATGTACAGGTCAGTATTTTCATTGCTAAATTTGTGCCTAATTTTTCGTCCGTATCTGCTAATGGACGGTTGAGTTTTAGTAGGACAACTGTATGCGTGCGTGTGTTGCACTATTATAGATATATCTATACATTCACATAAAAAGCGGTGCAGTTTTATTTAATGACACACGTAATCTGTCCACTAATTATTTGTGCACAAATCATATTTTGCCACCTGTTATTGAGAGTAATATTTTGTTTTAACAAAATACTTTTCATTGTTCTACATCTTTAATTACTCTCTCATCATCAGTTTTTCGTTTTCTATCTCTCTCTCTGTGCTTTCATACCCTAATTGCTTCATATCTTAATTCTCAAGTTTTCAAAAGCATTACAATGGCGTCTTCATCATTCATGAACAAACAAACAGTAATTCGTGATATTACTTTTGCCACTAATAACTTTGTAGCCATACTAGACCATCAGGAATTGCCTACTGAGTTCCATATAATTCAAGATTTTCTTACTTCAAGCCCATTGAAGTATGCTTTAACAGAGCCTGCAAGTGTTTCTTTTAAGTCTGTAATGCAGGTTTGGAACACAGTTGTTTTTGGTCAAAGTTCTACAGGAACTATTCTGATGCAGTTTGAATTCAATGGAGTAACTCATCATGTCACCCATGCTGTTATTGAAGAGGCGTTGCATTTGCCTATTTTGGGTGATAAAGTTCCTAGTGTGATTTCAGACTCTACTCTATTTGAGTTTGTCACAAAACTGGGCTACAATGGTGAAGTAAAGAGATATGGCAATCTCTTCAGGACAAAGCTTAAGAAGGAATGGAATTTCTTCTTTGATACAATCAGCCGCTGTTTCCTGAACAAGACATCAAATTTTGATGCTCTTCCATCAGGATCTCTCAAAATTGGGTCCTCTCTTATCCATTCTACAGTGTTTGATTATGGGTCTTTTATCTTAAAAGCTTTAAGTGATAGGAAATCAGATAAGTTGGGTTCTGTCTGTTTTCTTAGATTTTTACAGTTGATATTTAATCACTTATGTCCTAATGTTGTTTTTGAGAATGTAGTTCTACCAATCTGTAGAATTACTGAGAATAATGTTAAGTCCTTAGTCAACAGTGATAAGGCAAATGGTTTTATAGGAAATGCTTTTATTCCTGATGAGGTTAGGTTTTTCTTACATCAGAAAATGCCTACTTGTTATGGACTTCTTTCTAATGCTATGGGGCAAGGCCCAACCCACCTTGTTCCTGACACAAGCATGCAACCTAAACAGTCTAAACAGTCAATTGCCACCTCTATTGTCTCTCAAAAGACTTTAGTTGTAAAAGCAAAGAAGTCAGCTCGAACTGATGTGTCTGGATGGCAATCAGGTTCAAAGGATTTTTCCTCTACACCACTCACTAAAACGAAGTTACAAGGGGGTGTACAAGGGGTCCTGGTCAAGAAAGCTGCAAAGGGAGGTGAGGTTGTTTCTGTAAAAAGAAAGTTAGTTCTCAGGGATGAGACTGACTCAGAGGATGATTTACCTATATCCTCTGTGATGAATATAAACAAGGAAGTTGCTGATACTGCTACTAAAGCTGTGGTACCATCATCAAAACCACAAAAGACAAGGAAATTATCAAAAAGCAGGTATCATATTCCTTTGACAGTGCAAATGAAGGATACTGATATTCAGACATCAATTCCTGATGAGTCATCTACTCCTGATGCTCTAGCAAATCCTGATGTTAGTATTCCTGATGCAACAACAAAAGTGGTCTCTATATCAGACTCTCCATCTCAGTTTAGAGAAATTTCTTGGGAGAAGGTTTCTAAAACTGCTTCCTTGGTTGGACTTACATCTCAGTCAAAGAAAAAGAGGAATGCAGAAGAGTTAGTCTATCAGAGACAAAAGAAGCTGAAAGGATCCAGCCCACAAGAACCTGAATTTCAGAATGATTCAGCAGCTACTGTTGATCCTGCCACACAAGAACCACTCAATCAAAGTTTGGGTGAAGGCTTAGCTAGTGGAATGGTCACACAAGAACCATTTTCTCAAAGGGAGAATGAAGACATCAACATTCCAGCTACACAAGAACCATCTTCTCAAAGTGAAGATGCAGGCAAAGCTACAGCTTCTATTGAAAGATTGGTCGAGAACATTGTCAATGAGGGAAGCACACAAGAACCTTTAGCTCAAAGTGTTGAAGCAGCTTCTGAACCTCAAGCTACACAAGAACCATTGGTAGAAAATACTGATGCAAGCATTTCAAATCCTGACGATGTTCATCCTGACGCTAGTGGTGCTCCTGATAATGAACCTATTTTGATACAGCCACTTCGTACAAGACCAATGGATCATCCTATCTCAGAATCACATGATAAACTGAAAGGTATTGCAATTCCTGATCCTGATATATCTCATGGTTCTGATGATGATGATTCTGATGATGATAGTGATGATGATGATGAGAATCAACAAGAGAAGGACCAGATTGCTACAGCACTCAAGATTAGTCTTGGAACTAATTTTGGTTCATCAAGTACATTTATGGCTGGCAATGCTTATACTGGAAAAGATCAGAGACAAGATTTTTCTATTCATTCTTGTGATCCTGCTAAGGCATTTAGACAGAATGAATGGGATAACTCATGGTACAGATCCGCAGACTCTGTAAGTTATTCTTCTGCTTTGGAACATGCTTATAATGCAGTGAAGTCTATAGAGAATCAAGACTTGAAGAATCATCTGAAGGCTACAACTCTGTTATCCAAGAGCCTGAAAAGTGAGATTGATTCTATTAAGGATTCAACTGATAAAGTGAGGACTAATATTTTTAATAATTTTACAAAGGTGCCTACTGCTTTACATCTAAAGGTAGTAGAATCCCAAGTGAAATCTGTTGTTTCAGAACAAACCTCCATCAATCAAAGAATTGATTCTCTGGATTCTAAGGTAACTGAAATTCAAACCTCTTTTTCCTTAATTTTGCAATTATTGTCAAATCCTGATGTCAAAAAGGGGGAGAAGGTTATTCAGACAAAATGTACACCTGATCTAGTATTAAGGAATAATGATGATGATACTGGAGATGATGGTGGTGACAATGTGAAACAAGGAGAAACCTCTGATACTGCGGTTTTGAAGTCTACAATTCAAACTTCTCAAAGTCAAACTACGCAGTCAACTCATGTTTCTGATTCTGGAGTTAAGACAGTAAGAACATTGATGCAGTCTCAGATCCTGACGGAAGAACAAATCCTGACACCTGGTCATGGACACACTCTTGCTACAATTCCTGAAGGTAATGAAGATGTGATTATTGATAATCCTGAAGATGCATCAAATTTATTCCAGAAGTTTTCTACAAAAGACGGTAGAATTGTTACTCTTTATCACACTGATAAAAGAGTTCAACAATTATTTGCCAGAAAAGCACTCTCTACAGCAAGTGAAGAATATCCAGATCTCTCACATGAAGAATTTTTGAGATTATAAAGAGAGACAATGGAAAGCTATACTGCCCCTGCTAGAGGTAGAGGAGGCAAAGGTAGGAGAGGTGCTAGAAGAAGTAGAAGAGGTTCTTCAACTCAAACAGTACCTAGACAGACAAGGTCTAGAGGGTTAAGAATTGAAGAAATTCCTGAACCTATTCAAACTCTAGTAGTTCCTGACAGATCTACTTTTGGTGATGATGGAATTGTTGAAGAAGAACCTGAATTGAGAAGAAAGTCAAGTAAATCAACTCTCAGCAATACAAATCAAATTGAAGATTCTAATCCTGACATTATTCAAGATCCTGATGAATCTGAAATTCTGCAAGAAGTTGATTTGATAATCTTATCTACTATTGTTGATTGTCACAACAAAGAAGTAGATGAAGAAGAAGAAGCCAGAAGAAGAGATATTACAAAAAGAACAAATGAAGATTTCAATCTCTATCTACAAAGGCTTAAAATTTCAAATGAAAGACAATGGAGAAATTCAAGCAGACAAGAATCTTTACTTGAAAGAAGCTATGCTCATGAAAAGGAGAAATACAAGAAGTGGGAACATATAAGTACACTAAGGTGTGATAAACTTATCAATTTTCAGTCTCGTGGAATTATAACAAGTGCTTCAAGTGTTGTTGATTTGTCTGATATGGCTAGATCAAAAGCACTTTGGTTAAAGATGTTTTCGAATCTGAAGCAAATGTCAAGTTACACAAGAGGAGGTATTGGACACAGGGATGCTGAATTTCTGAACATGACTTATGTTGATCCTTACTCCTTAACTGAAATTGAAGGTACTTTAACTTCTGAAAACCTGAACAATTTACTAGCTGTTGATATAGTTATAGATTGTCATGATGGTTTTGAAAAGAAAGAAAAGCTTCTGTACTTCATGAAAGATGGTAGTGTGAAGATTTTATCTATTCAAGATCTGCTGATGAAAACTACAAAGGAACTGAAATATGTTCACTATCTGTTAAGATGGAAGAACAAAGTGTGCAAAGTATGGAGTGACATGATTTTGTCAACTATAAGAAGAAGACTGAATGGAAACAGTAATTTCAATGGTAATTATATTCCCATGTACTTAAATCAAAGAGGTCAGGATGTGGAAATGCAAAGGGGTACTGCTGTTAAAGAAGTAAATTTTGGCATGACTCATCTTACTCTCAATCCTGATGGGAAGGAAATTGCTTATCTTATGCTAGAAGAGCACAGTCTACGAAGAAACTCCATATTGAATCTCAGAGCAGCTATTTATCAGATTAATGAGGAAGATGAAGAACTCAGAAATCTAAAGGAAAGACTGATTCAAATTCTTGAAGAAAAAGAAGAAAGTTTATTATCCAATTTCTTGAAGATGAATATGTTCTATCAAAGAGTTTAAACAGATAAGTTGTTTCTGAAGATACTTGTACATTTTGATACATGTTTTTGACATCATTGAATCTTTAGAATCTATACTTTATTTCACAAAGTATGAGATTGGGGGAGATTGTTAGATCAGAATTCAATGATTGTCAGGAGCTAGACTCAACTGATCAGGATTACTGACGTCATCAGTATTGCATGGTCATCAGTATTTGACTAAGCGTCAGTATCTTGTTTATCATCAGGATTCCTATTCAGACTATGATCAGGTTTGATCATCAGGACTTGAAGCTGATCAGGATTCCTACTTCGAGTTATATATGGAGTCTAGTTAAACATGGAAGTTTATTTCTGTCGGTTCCTGGTTTGTAGAATGCAGCTATCGATTAAAGATATGTTTCTATCTTTGTTATTGATTAGGACTTATCTTGTAATTGATAGAGAAGCTGTGTAGTATATAAACACAGTCTTGGTTTCGATTTATGTATTCGAGAGAGAGAACATAATCGAATAGAAGCTCTTGAGAACATAGAATTTCTTGAGAGAGTTTTTGTAAGCTAGCAGCTCTTAAGAACATCAGAATTTCTTGAGAGAGTTTGTAACAGTTTTATATCAGAGTTAATAAAGTTGTTATTGTTATTATTATTGATCTTTCATATTTGTGTTATATAAAGTCGAGAATCTTATACAATTGTATTCAACCCCCTTCTACAATTGTTATTTACTGGGCAACACATTAAAGCTCGAAGCTCATTAAACCTTAGCATTAATTACACAAGCACGTTTTTTAATCCATAACATTTGGCGCCGTCTGTGGGAAGACAACATCAACCATGGCAAACACACGAAGAACAGCTCGGGATACTCAAACTCCCGATGATCACCCTATCACCTCTGAGGCTGATCAGCCACCGCCGACTACCGGCACACAAGGGGCGAATATCCCCACCAACACTCAAGGACCGTAAATCCCGATTTTGGTTGAAGGGACGAATCCCCTGCAGATGGTCATTCATGGATCTAATCCACAAGAGACCGTTCACCAGCAACCAATCACGACCTCCCCGCTGCTCATGAGTGCACCAAGGAGCCTTCAACTCCATACTACTGATCTCCCTCAATACGCGAATCAGACTTTGGGGATGCCAAGCTATGGCATGCCCCCTCGACCCATGGCGGGCGGTAGTGGAACTAATCCAATCTACCATGAGGCATATGTGCCCCCTTATATTCAAGGTCTGGGACCCCAAAATCAACAAACTCGTCAGACCCCTCTCATTCAAGATTACTCTGGCCCATACACTGAGGATGAGGGTTATACAACTGGGGAGGATGTCGCCCCAAGAAGGAGACGTTCTTCACAGACAAATCGGGAGCAACCCCAAACTACTAAGGAGAAACTTGCAGCCCATGAGGCAGAGACTGCAAGGCTCAAAAAACTCCTTGCTGAAGAAGAGGCCGCTCAATCTCGGGGCCGAACGACTGAAGGAATCCCGATAATCAACTTGGATCCACCAAGAAGGACCAAGAGGGCTGAAGCCCCAAGGGGTGATCCTAGTATTCTGTTGCCTCTGGGAGATCCTGATGATCCTACACCACCGTTTACTCAAGACATCATGAAAACGGCTATATCCAGAAAGTTTAAGATGCCTTCGATCAAAGCCTATGATGGAACGGGAGATCCCGCAAATCATGTAAGGACCTTCTCCAATACACTGCTGTTGCAGCCAGCCAACGATGCGGTCAAGTGTAGGGCGTTTCCACAAACCTTGGCAGGCATGGCCCAACGTTGGTATAGCCGTCTACCTCCCAACTCTATTGGGTCATTCAAGGAACTAAGCAAGGCTTTCATCAATCAGTTCATTAGTGGAAGGGTGCATGAGAAAAGTTCTGCATCACTCATGGCAATCCGGCAAGGGCAGAATGAGGCCCTAAGGGACTACATCAATCGATTCACTCGAGAGGCTTTAAAAGTCCCGGACTTAGATGACAAAGTGGCTATGATAGCCTTGCAACAAGGAACCACTGACGACCACTTCAGGAGGTCGTTGGCTAAACACCCACCAGAGAGCATGTTGAAGCTCCAAGATAGAGCCGGAAAGTATATCAAGGCCGAAGAAAGCATGAGAAAGTATGAACCCACTACTGGTAGTAGTGGAAACTCAAAGAAAAGAAAAGAAACTCAGGAGTACGACGTCAAGGAAAAGTTTCCCCGAACATCAAAGAACTCCGATTCTCCCCCCAAGAGAAGCAATTTTGGGCCAAAATTCACAAATATGCACGATTGAATACTCCCAGGAGTCAAATTCTGATGGAGATAGCCAAGGAAGAAGATATCAAATGGCCAAAGCCGATGAGGGCTGATTTGTCCAAACGGAACCAGAATCAGTTTTGTCGGTTCCACAAAGAAGTCGTTCACGACACCGATGATTGTAGACAATTGAAAGATGAGATTGAGTTTCTGATACGAAGAGGAAAACTCAGCAAGTTCACTAAGGATGGAAGCCAAGGGAGCCAAAGGGGGAACTATGAAAGGAAGGATTATGATAGAAGGGACAACGATCAAGATCGGAATCCCAAGCCCCGAGGGCCAGTGATCAACATGATATTCGGAGGGCCAACTGCTGCTGGGTCCTCCCGAAACTCAAGAAAGGCTTATGCCCGAGAGGTAATGACTGTGGTTGGAGAAGCACCGAAGCGTGCCAGGACAGAAGTGTCAATAGGTTTTAACGATTCAGACTTGGAAGGGGTGAAGTTCCCCCATGATGATCCTCTTGTCATAATACCTGTGATAGGCAACTCCGAAACAAAAAGAGTCTTGGTTGATAATGGAGCTTCAGTGGATATCTTGTTCCACGATGCCTTTATCAAGATGGGTTACACAGACTCTCAGTTAAAACCCTCAAATATGCCTATATATGGATTCAACGGGGTGGAATCAAAAGTGGAAGGCACTATCCAACTCCCAATGACTATGGGGCAAGGGATGAATACGTCTACTCAGATGTTGAACTTCATAGTTATAAAAGCGACTTCAACCTACAATGCAATCCTGGGAAGGACTGGTCTTCATGCGTTCAAGGCTGTTGCCTCATCTTATCATCTAAAAATCAAGTTCCCAACGAGGAATGGGATTGGTGAAGAACGAGGAGACCAAAAGATGGCTAGAAGTTGTTATGTAGCCGCGTTAAGGCCTGATGGAACCGGGGGGCAAGTTCTCCCAATTGAAGATATGAATATCAGCGACAACGAGGACAGAAGGGGGAAACCGGCTGAGGACTTGGTCCCAATTCCCCTAGTCCCGGGTGAACCAGAGAAGGTGACTTATATTGGGGCACTACTCCCCGAACCATTGAAGAGCAAACTCACGTCTTTTCTTCAAGAAAACAATGACGTTTTTGCTTGGACAGCGACCGACATACCAGGGATTGACCCCCAATTGATATATCACAAATTGAATGTGGATCCAGAAAGGAAGACAGTGAAACAAAAGAAAAGAAATTTTGCTCCAGAGAGGCTTGAAGCCATTAAGCAAGAAGTGAATAAGCTTTTGGAAGCTGGGTTCATTGAGGAAATCCAATTCCCAGAATGGTTAGCTAACCCCGTAATGGTCAAAAAAGCTAACGGGAAGTGGAGGATGTGCGTCGACTTCACCGACTTGAATGATGCATGTCCTAAAGATTTTTTTCCCTTACCAAGGATTGATGCTCTGATAGATGCCACTGCTGGGCATGAGATGCTAAGTTTCATGGATGGCTTCAGTGGATAATCAAATCAAGATGCACAAAGATGACATCGCCAAGGTATCATTCATCACTGACTTTGGTGTCTTCTGTTTCTTAGTCATGGCTTTTGGGCTTAAGAATGCAGGAGCGACCTATCAAAGGTTGGTAAACAAAGTCTTTGAGCACCTAATTGGAAAAACCATGGAGGTCTACGTGGATGACATGTTAGTCAAAAGTCTCGATAAGGCCGATCACATTAAGCACCTCCGAGAGGCATTCGAAGTGCTAAGGCACCACAAGATGATGTTGAATCCAGCTAAGTGTGCCTTTGGTGTAGGCTCGGGAAAGTTCTTAGGCCTGATGGTCTCCAAGAGAGGAATTGAAGCTAACCCCGACAAGATCAAAGCAATCCTAGACATGGAACCCCCCAAGTCTGTTAAGGATGTGCAGAAATTGACAGGAAGAGTTGCAGCATTGGGAAGGTTCATCTCCAAGTCAGGAGAGAAGTGTTTACCCTTCTTCAAAGCACTCAAAAAAGTGAAAAATTTTGAATGGACAACTGAAAGCCAAGAGGCCTTTGAGGCCCTGAAGAAATACATGGCTGAAGCACCCCTATTGGCAAAACCCAAGACAGGGGAAACTCTCTACTTGTACTTGGCAGTTTCTAACACAACCCTTGGAGCTGTTTTGATAAAGGAAGAATTGAAAGTGCAGAAGCCCGTCTACTATGTGAGTAAGATTCTTCATGGGGCAGAAATAAACTACTCAACGATTGAGAAGTTTGCCTTAGCCTTGATAATGGCCTCAAGAAAGCTACGCCCGTACTTCCAGGCTCACAAGATAGAGGTCTTGACTGATCAACCTCTAAGAAACATCTTGCATAGCCCTCAAGTTAGTGGAAGATTGATCAAATGGGCCATTGAATTGGGCGAATTTGACATCAAGTATAAGCCTCGAACGGCCATAAAAGCTCAAGCACTTGCTGACTTCATGGTTGAATGTACCATTGACAACCAAGAAGTCGGGGGGCAGGAAGTAATAATGGAAGATAAGAAGGATCAAGAGATGGACTTCAAAGAATGTTGGGTGCTCTATTTTGATGGAGCATCAAAAACAAAATCAAGTGGAGCTGGTTTAGTGCTACAAAGTCCTGATGGATTCCTCATTGAGTATGCACTAAAACTTGACTTCCCAACGACAAACAATGAGGCTGAGTATGAAGCTCTGATAGCTGGCTTAGGGCTGGCTGGAGCCTTAAGGGTCAAAACTCTGAAAGTATGTGGAGACTCGAGGCTAGTGGTTTCCCAAGTAAATGGGGAATTTGAGGCCATAGATGAAGTCATGGCCAAGTACTTGAAACTTGTCAAGGCCATCATGACTCAGTTCGACGAATGCTATGTGGAACACATTCCAAGGGAAGAAAACATAAAGGCTGATGCCCTGTCTAAGTTTGCTTCTTCTGAAATTGAAAACTATGCAGGGAGTGTATACTTCCAAGTCTTGAAGACCCCAAGCATCAACGGAAAGTTGGTAGCACCCATTGATGTTGGCAGCTGTTGGATGGATCCCATCAAAGCTCATCTGGAAACTGGATGGCTACCCAACGATACTTCAGAAGCACGAAAGCTATACATCAGAGCACTAAGGTATACCCTGATCGAGGGGCTCCTATACAAGAAGTCTTTCATCATTCCATATCTGAAATGTTTGAGACCCCAAGAGGCAGAATTGGCCCTAAAGGAAGTACATGAAGGAATCTGTGGGCAACACTTGGGGGGCAGAGCCCTTGCTCATAAAGTCACCCGTCTAGGTTTCTATTGGCCAAGCATACTTGC
This sequence comes from Heracleum sosnowskyi, assembly GCA_030848705.1. Classification (NCBI taxonomy): domain Eukaryota; kingdom Viridiplantae; phylum Streptophyta; class Magnoliopsida; order Apiales; family Apiaceae; genus Heracleum; species Heracleum sosnowskyi. Next base: position 1,998,241 of record JAUIZM010000022.1, on the reverse strand, counting down.
TGATGCTAAAAGCTATGTGAAGAAATGTGAACGGTGCCAGAAACATGCACCTGTGGTTAGACAACCACCAGAGATGATGACATCCATTAACTCACCTATCCCCTTTGCTATGTGGGGAATGGATATACTCGGACCATTTCCAATGGCAAGTGCTCAAAGAAAGTTCTTGATAGTAGCAATCGACTACTTCACCAAGTGGATTGAGGCTAAGCCCTTAGCCAAGGTAACCACCAAGCAAGTAATGCAATTCTTCTGGGAAAATGTGATATGCCGATATGGAATTCCACGAGTTCTGGTCACGGACAATGGAACTCAGTTTAACAACGATGAGTTCAAGAAGTATTGTGATGAGAAGGATATCAAGTTACGCTTCACTTCTGTTGCCCATCCCCAAGCGAATGGGCAAGCTGAGGTTGCAAATCGAATTATCCTGGATGGACTAAAGAAAAGAGTTGAACGCTCCAGAAACACTTGGGTAGACGAATTACTCCCCATACTTTGGGCATATCGTACAACTTGTAAAGTCACCACCGGGGCAACTCCATTTCTATTGGCTTATGGATCAGAGGTAGTGGTCCCGGTGGAGATTACTCACACCTCCCCAAGAGTTGAGGCTTATGAACCAGAAGAAAATGAAGAAGGCTTGAGGCTAGCTTTGGATCTAATTGACGAAGTTAGAGATGAAGCAAACGCCAAGATAGTTGAACATCAAAAGAAAGCCTCTTTCTACTACAATCTAAGGGTTAAAGAAAGGTTCTTTCGACAAGGAGACTTGGTTCTCAGAAAGATTGAAGCATCCGGAGTTGGACAAAAAGGCAAACTGGCCCCAAATTGGGAAGGACCATATCGCGTCAAGAACGTATTTGGTCGAGGCTCATACAAGCTAGAAACCCTTGAAGGGCATGAGGTGCCAAGGACTTGGCATGCCTCCAATTTGAAAGTTTATTATGTTTAAAGTGTTTCCTAAGAGGATTCACTACTATGTATAAGGTTTGATAAAACCAACCCAAGTTCTTAAACTTGGGTACTATGTAAGGGTTGATCCCATTTTTAATCTATGAATAAATTCAGCATTTTCATGTTTTAAAGCTTATCTACTATGAGTGTTCACAAACATTCAAGAAATAAGAAAAACAACACAAAGCCAAGAATGGCCACAAGATATAAATAAAAACGAGTTAAGTTAAGCCCGTAGGCCAAAAGTACATCAATAAATAAAAGCCACAGTTGGCCATAAAAATCTACAACTAGCTACGACTAAGCATCATCCCCTCCATCCTCTTCCTCAGAGCCAGACTCCTCTCCAGAACCATCTCCCTTCGCAGACTCTTCTTCCTCACCGGAACTGGATTCACCAGGATGAGAGGCATGTTCGGGATTGAGAATCCTGTCATCCTCATCCATATCACCCTCCCCCGCCAAAGCCATCTCCAAACGAGTGGGAGCGTGGGGACTGGGAAAGTCAGATATAGTGAGGGATCCAGGAAGTGTCCTCGAAACCTCCGCCAAAGCATCATCCCATCCTTTTGTGTACTGGACAGGAAAGAGGAGATCGTCGTGTTGAGTAATCAAATCCTTGTACTCGTCAGAGTCAAGGTACTCATCAATGTGGAGCTCCTTCCCCTTCCTGAGCTCCACCAGCTCCGCCTGGGCATCAGATAACTCCTTCTCCCTTCTATCTAAGGAGGCCCTAAGGGAACCCATCTCCAACTGAGCCTTATCAAACTTAGCCTTGTTGGCCTCAGAAGATGCACACCAGGCTTTGGCTTGGAATAAAGCCCCTTGAAAGCTGGCATTAGCCTACGAACAGATCACAAGTTAGAATGATAACTTAAAGTATATACTAAGGACTACAAAGAAAAAGAGAATAATGACTTACAGCAGCAAACGCTTGAGAGCCCGCACTTTCAGCCCCCTCGATGGTGGAGTTGGCCACAAAATCCTTGTAGTCACAAGGAGTTAAGGAATGATGTGACCACTCAACAGCATGCTTGGCCACCCCTACTATGGTGTCCTTCTTTCTAATCCCCCAGTTGGGGCGCCAGACTGAGCTCTTAGCTGAGGAAGAGCCCTCGATCTCTTCAACCTCAGCTACATGAGGCCTCAGAATAGAAGGGCCTTTAGCAGCCAACCTGGGGTCCTTCAAACAAGCCCTCTTGATTCTGGCTGTTTCCCCGTCTTCCGGCTCATTCTGCTTGTTAATGAACTCCGCAGCTGTAAAAAAATCAAGGAAAACAAAATCGGTATAAGGCAATCTTAATACAAATACAAGAAAATAGAAGAAAGGGAATTACCCTGATCATAAACTTTTGAAAGTTTCAGAGACTTAAGTACAAACTCGTCCAGAAGCTCCCAAGCCATGGTGGCATAATCATCCTTGATGAGTTCAGCATAAGCATGGGTCTCCTCTTCAGTCAGGACTATGTCATCTGGGCTACCATCTGATACTCTACTAAACGAGCTCTGAAAAAGGGTGCCCCAATCCCCTTCATCCCACATCAAATACATAAACTCATCCTTCCATTTGGGGTTATTGTCAGGGATGGATTTTGGATGGAAAATGGGGGGTGTCGAAGAACGGTGACTAATATACACCCAACCCAAAGTGTTGGAAGAACTATTCTTAAATTGAAAGACCTTTCTAAAAAGAGCAACAGAAAGGGGGAATTTGTTTTTCAAACATAAAACAATGAAACACATAATCAACCTCCAGGCATTTGGAGGTAACTGACAAGGGTTAATTCCTACGTCAGCTAAAAGTTGGGGAATGAAAGGATGAAATGGGAATCGAACTCCTGCAGCAAGGACCCCCTTATAAATGCAAAGAGCATTTGGGCGCCAATGGCAGGAACGATCCCCAGGACCAGCTGGGACTAACCTAAAAGGTGGCCTAATTTTATACATGTTTTTATAGTCAGCAATTTTATCAGCATCATGAAATCTATTGCTATGATTGAAGGAATCTAAGTGCGATACAGAGGGATACTCATCACTACGTTCTAGAATCATATCTTGCAAAGACATAGTAGAAGAACGGATAGTGATACCTCTTTTTGACGCTTGATTCATTTTCTGCAAACGTTGAGCAGAACGATCGGCCATCTTCAAATCTTCAAAAAATATGCAGAAAATCTTCAACAAAAACTCAGAAAACCTTCAAGGGATGAAGGTGAAAGCCCAGAAACCCAGAAAATCTTCAACCTATGAAGATCAAAACCCAGAAACCTTCTTGGGAAGAAGATTTGAACCCAGAAAAATAAGAACACCACCGTAAAAACTCGCCGGGAATCGCTTTACCACGGAGAAAAAGAGAGAAAGACGGAGAGATTTAAGGAAAATAATTTTTGGAAAGATTTGAATGAAGAGTAAGAAATGAAATCTCACTCTTTTATAGGCGAATTGACTGGAAACTCAACCGGTTAAGGAAGTCTAACCGGTTACAGCCAGTCAAAGCCCATAATTATTCTTTGGGCTGATGAAATTAAGGCCCAAAGAGCTAGGCCCAATAAAAATCAAGGCCCAGTACAAATTGATTTAAGGCTCAAGGCCCAAATAAAAGTAAAGGCCCAGGAGGTGATCCTAAGAAGATTCGAGGCCCAATAGGAGATTTGGCCCAAAACATTTTGGGTCCAAAGCTCAAAAATTAAAGGCCCTAAAAGAAGAATTAAGTTGGAAAATAAACTCTAAGGTGAGCTCAAAAAATTGAGTTCGAAAATGAACTGAAAAATGAAATCGAACCATTCGATCTCGTGATAAATTGAGGTCGAAATCGAACAGAAAAGTTAAGGTCGAAAAAGATTGGGTTTGAGCTCGAAAAAACGAGGTCGAAATTGAACTAAAAATCCTGGTCGAGGGATTCGACCTCATTCCACTTGAGGTCGAAATCCCAAACCAGATTTGAGTTCGAAAATGATCTGAGTTCTGTTCGAAAAACCTGGTCGAAGAATGACTAAGGAATGAATTCGAAGCTATACTAAAAAATTGAGATCGTCATGTTCGACCTCATCACACCTTCTGGTCGAAATAATGCTTGGAAATTCTGGTCGAAAATACAATGGCTCGAAGTCGAAGAATTGAGGTCGAAAAAGACCTAAAAGGCAAGGTCGAAATGTTCGATCTCGCACCAATTGAGGTCGAAATCCTAAACAAAAATCCTAGTCGAAAAACAGTTAAAACGAGCTCGAAAAATCGAGGTCGAATTTGCACTGGAAGTCGAGGTCGACGTGTCCGACCTCACCCCACTTTCTAGTCGAAAATGGCTATAAAAATGAGGTCGAAAACCCAAACCAGAAATGAGGTCGAAAATATAACTGGGTGAGGTCGAAATATCCTGGTCGATTTTGTACTAAAATTCCTGGTCGAAACGTTCGGCCTCATCCCAGTCCTGGTCGAAAATGACCTAGAATTCTGGTCGAAAATGGCATGGATTCCTGGTCGAAAATGCTCTGAAAAAATGAAAAAATTCAGGAAAAAATGCGATAACTTCTACAAAAATCCCAAGGGTATTTTCCCAGAAGTTGGGGGGCAAATGATATGGACAGAAAAGTAATTATAGAAATATAATTGACGAGTCAATGGAAAGGCCGATATTTAAGGCCTGACACCTTAATTATTCATTAATTTCGTAATTAATGAATAGGGAAAATATACAGCTCATTAAAAGAGCCCCAGTTATGGCAAATTGGTCAAAGAAGGATCCAGAATCCCAATTAAAGGCAATTAATGAGTCATAACCTTTATCAACAAGGAAAAGACTTATCCTGCAAGCAATACAATGCTTATCCAATAATAAAAAGGAGACTTATTCGCTAAGACTCCTAAACATACCATAAATACTAGGCTCCAGACGCCTATAAAAGGTCCTTGATCCTACAATCAGAACTACGTCTTTGGCTTGATTCTCAATAACGATTTGAGATACGTAGGCATCTTGTGAGGACCAATTTAGTCCGGATACACGAGTGCAGCCATTAAAGCTCGAAGCTCATTAAACCTTAGCATTAATTACACAAGCACGTTTTTTAATCCATAACAATTTAAAATCTATTTTAAATTATTTTGAGATGTCGAATGTATGAAATAAGTTAAAAAGTATCATTTAGGTATACGATAGTGATGACCATGTCATACAAGTCATACCAAATGAACTGCTACACTAATCTATACTATTAAATCTTTATATTAAATCCTTATATATTATAAGAGTAAGGGAGATTTTATACAAAATTTTGATAGTCAATCATCGGTCCTTGTAAAATCATTGTACGATCAAAATAATAAAAACATTTTGATGTTAAATTGATAGATGAGAATCATTAGATCTAATATTAAAAAGTGTATTTGATTAATAATATGATTATATTTAAATACTAAAAAAGTACTTTGATAATTGAAACCAAATATAATTGGATTTTCTATATTGAATATAATTTTCTATGTACGCCAAAATAATAAGGACCGTTAGATGTTAAATGGATAGATGAGAACCGTTAGATCTTATATTAAAAATTAAATTTGATTAATAGTAGGATTACATTTAAATACTAAAAAGTTTATTTTGATAATTTAAACCAAATATAATTGAATTTTCTATATTAAATAGAAAAAAAAATCATAACTCTTTTTTAACTACAATGTATGGGTAGTTCTAGTTAGATAATAACTGTCAAATCAAAGAACGAGAGATCGATTCATATCCGTTACAATATTATAAAAATTATTAATGTAATACTCATGTATACCATGGATAACAATAATACACATATGAAAAATCATGTACATGAAAAAATCATGTACATGAATTTATGTTACAAATTTTATTGTACAAATTACAAAACTTTTTCTTGAAGGACCTAACACTTTGATTCATCCAAATTATATTATAATACTTCACATATAACAAACGTAAAAGTATAATATCAAAATATTATTAAAAATTGAGAGTGTCATATTCATTAAAAATAATTTTGAATATAATATTGCAGAGAACAAAGATCATGAGGTTAAGTCGGGATCCTTATTCTTATACTCATAACATACTAACAAAAAAAATTAAATTTTGAATCACCGCAATATCATATTAATATAACATATATCAAAAATTAACAAAGAACTTAAATATTAAATCATATAAATTTAAATAAATATACATAAAATACATGTGTTTTGCACAAGGTAAACACAACACTAAATGATTTATTCAAAAATTTGGTCGTCATGGTATAATACCATAAAGAAACAAGAATCATTAAACTCTAAAATAAATATATGAGAATCATGAGATGATCAAACTCCATTATCAAATATAAAAATTAATATTTTTATCTCTTATAATATTAACAAAATCAAGAGTTTTGGTCGTTAAGGGATGATAATATTACAAAAAAGTAAGAATCGGTTATTTTTAAAATAATTACATGAGAACCGTTGAATATAATCTCAAGTAATATTTTATATTTTAATCGATAAAATTATTTTCTCAAAAGTCCAAGTTTCGAATTCGTCAACAATATATTAAAAGAATTATTTTAGAATTATAAAAATTAAAATTTTAAAATTTTAAAACTAAAACAAATATGAATACTTAAAATAAAATTATGAATTAATAAAAAATATTAAAATTATTCGTGCATTACACAGGCTATATTCTAGTACTATATAAGAGAAATATAAGATAATTTGATTGGTTGGTTAATACCTTCCTAAAACGGTTGTTAACACCTTCCAAAAAAAGCAAAACACAAAAAATAAATTAAAAATTCATTTAATTTACCTAAAAAATAAAATTAAATTACATATGTTACATAATTACAAACTATTTTAGTTATACTTTAATTAAAATTCAAAAATCCGATTTCTTTTTAGAAACGCTTTTATTTATATTTTTATTATTATCATAGGGTTTTTTTTAATAATTTGGACAGTAACATTAACTTACATGCTTACTAATCTACTAAACTTTTTAAAATTTATAAGTCTTTTAAATTTGAAGTATTAAATGAGTAATTTTAAAACTTTTTTCAAAAATGTCGCATTTTATGATGCACTAAAATCTCAAGATTTAATATTATAACTATACTATTATAAGCGAAACACGGTTTATTGGTTGGTTGGTTGCTTGGTTAACACCTTTGTAAAGCGTTTGTTAACTATTTCCAAAAAAGCAAAAATCAAAAAATTAAAATTCATGTAATTTAATAAAAAAAATCTTATATTACATAATTACATATTCTTTAAGTTATACTTTAATTAGAATTCAAAAACCGGTTTTTTTAAGAAACACTTTTATTTATATTTATATTATTATCATGAAATATATTAATAATTTGACGGTTAACTTAACTGACATGATTAGTAAACTAATAAATTTTTAGTTTTTTTATTTGAAATATAAAAGATATAATTTTTAATTTTTTTTCAAAAATATCACATTTTCAAAAGCACTCAAATCTCAAAAAATTTAAATTTCAAACCTAATGTTAAACTAGACGTGCTTTGCACATGTTACAGGCTAATTATATATAAATACATATAATTTGCTAAACTTGTGCAGTTGTGTGTGCTACTACTTTGACATTGTTGCAGCAAAATCAAGAAAAATCTATGCTTTTGATTCTCATAAACCGGATCAGTTTTATGACTCGGATTGTTAGTAGAGACTAGAGCGTTGAGACAAACTTGTCCTACCCCTTGAGCCTAGATCCCTGGTGGTCGAAATTCAGACTAAAGCAGTCCATGTCTCTCACTGGCATTCAACAGTGTGGCACTTGTGTTGGGAGCCCAAAATGTGCCTTCCACTTCGACTGGCCTTGAAGCCTCGAGAATGAAATTGCCAACAAGAATAAGAATAATATCATCTCTCGTTGAGGTGAGCTATGTTTATGTATGCGAAATGACATTCATAAAATCACTGATCATCTATGTTTTGACTACTCTCACTCGAGTCATATTATAAATGCAGAACCACTTCACGACTACACTGGTACTCTATGTGCAAATTGCAAACTTCATTTCCAGATTAATGTATCTTAGGTATCAAGGAATGACTGTTTTTTCCTATTTAAACACACGCACACGATCAAGGAATGACTTGCTAAACTGTTTATTGTTTAGCCTCGTGGCTGCTAATTTTGTAGAAATTACGCTACAGGCAGGCGGCGACCTGCAACACTAGTTCATAATCTGAGACAGACTGTAAAAATCGACTACCCCACAAACAATTTCTTGAGCAGAACCTTGCTCTTGTAGCTATTCTACCCAAATCTTGGAGTGTTTTAGTTAGTTTAATGCTTCTTCTTTGATGTGTTCATTACCATTGCTGGCTTAAGTAATAATATCTAATGTGGCTTATGTAGTTGAGTTGCAGGTTTGATGGACTCTTCAATTTTTTCCCCTTATACCCGTGTCTACCGGACATGACATGGGTGTGGGTATGGGATCTGAGTTTCATATGAAAACCGGACACTTCAACTCCAAGCAATCTAGTTCAAAATGATTTAGAAGGCCTTACAACAACTTTTTTCTAGAGAGTAATGCCTATAGATCACCATTTCCATGTTATCCTTTTGATTTATGCTTTAAATTTGACATAAACAATTACGTATATGTTTTTTTATTGATAGAAGACACTTATTTACAAATATAAAATGTATAAAAAGTCCGTATAGTTTCACTTATGTGAAGGTTATATGTCAGAATCCCCGTACCCTTGTCCAATTTCAGAATCCTAAGATTTTAAAAACTAAAAGTCACACACTTGGATCCACAACTTGGATCTGCACCCGTGTCCGACACCCATACCCGAGTCCGGGTAACTTAGGTGGTTACTGTTCTATTTGGCTTTGAACAATTATATAACTCTTAACCAAACTACACTTGCTAGCTACCATCAATGAACATCAAGAACAGCAATTATATCTCCAGACTCCTAACTCTACTCTACAAGTAATTAGCCCAAAAAAAAAAAAAACTCTACAAGTTAAAAACTACACAAAAGGTAGAATATAATCAAATTATTAAAACTGCCAAGCCACTCATGATTTTTTTACAATAGGTGTTAAGATACCACTATATACGAACACAAATTATTAGCAATGGCTGATAAAATGAGTAGAAACTAAACATTCCTCAAAGAAGAACAAATACCAGAAAAAAAACATCTAAAGAACACCTCTAAAACGCAGAATCCTCATCAGAAATCAAACCCACCAGCATCATCAAACCCGGCATCATAAGAACCGACATCCGAAATCATATCACCAATCAACAATCCACCAAGTGCACCTCCCAACAATCCCAATCCCATTCCACCTCCTCCAAACTTATTCTTCTTTGGCGGTTGCTGCACTGGCGCTGCATATCCATATCCCTGCTGAGGCGGATATCCGTAACCCGGTTGCTGCGGTGGATACCCGTATCCAGGCTGTTGCGGTTGCTGCGGTGGATACCCGTATCCAGGCTGTTGCGGTGGAGGCGGATATCCGTATCCAGGTCCACCTTGCGGATACCCTGCCGGTGGATAACCTGTTGATGACGTCACCGGCGGCGGATAGGCGGTGCTAGTTCCGGCCGCCATAGGAGCCACGGCAGGATAAGCAGTAACAGGCTCGTCTGTTTTACTAGTCACGTGATTAGCTTGATGAGGCACGTGACTCGCCCCGATTTTTTCGCCAAACTGATAAGAGAAATTCAACTCGCCTTTCGCTTTGCGGTTAGGCTTTCTCACCTGATACCTAACAAACTGTATGGACTTGTTGTTACCGTCGCCGATGATGTCTTTTATCGGAACTCGCACTTCTCCGACGTCGCGATCGCCGAGAGCGCGTTCGGCGCGTAGACTTACGACGAGCGTGAGACGGTTCTGCTGCGCTGCGACCTCATCGATCGTGAATTTCATCGGAAAGTTCCACGCCGGATTGACTCCGCCGTCTTTATCCGTCGGAGTTCGTTGCTTTGCTCTCGGATCGCCGCCGGCGATGCTCACAACGGCGTAAACTTCAAGTTTCGAGATAAAATTGACATTTTTAAGACCTTTAGCAGAGATGATATTGAGATCGAGCGTGCGATACTCCATTGATTTGTAATCGATCTGTTTAATTTGTAAATTGAAATGTATGAATTGAAAATTTAAAACCCTAAGAGAGAGAGAGATGTGTTTGTTTTTGTAGGTAGAGAGATAAGCTTTGTTAAAGAAAAGATAGATACAAACAGGCAGTTGTTAAGGGTGTGTGTATATATAGAGAGAGAGACTCCGAGGCGTAGTAAGAATATTCGAGAGACGGAGAAATAACGACGATGGTAGGCTTTGAGGGTCATGCCACTAACTAACACGTCTACTAGATGTAGAATTTACACGGTTAAGTAACGGAAGTTTCTTCTTCTTTTTTTTTGAAACTAAAGTAACGGAAGTTTCTTAGTTTGTTCGTTTTTTCAGGTTTAAATTTTTTACATCTTTATTTAGCAAAAAGAAAAAAAAATTATCTTGCAATTTTCTTTTATTTTTAAAAGCATCTTGCAAATTTTTAATTTTCAGGTAAATTACTTAAAATTTAAGAATTTGATTGCAGGTATTGCATTTCACATTATTTAAATCGTCCTATATTCTGGGTTCGATTTTTAGGTTATGCTCTTGAATTTTTTAAATGAAAAATGAAAATAATGAAAGAGTAAAATATTTTAATTTCATTTTTAGGGTTGAAAGTTTGGAGCGAAAGTGAGTATAATTTGTATTTATTTATACGATTTTCGTCTCTTTTAAAAACTTGGGAGTAAATTTACACTAGTTTCCATTTTCATTATAAACTCAGGAGTACAATAATCATGAATGAAAATGAAATTATTTTACTTAATCTTTAATTGCTTTCTTCTATATTTAAAATTTGAGAGCAGAGTATTAATATTCAGTAATTCACGACAAAATTAAAATGATTGAAAAATGTACTATATAAAATTTTATAAGTAATTAAATTATTGTCTCCTAACGTGGGTTGACGCTTAACAAAAGAGACTAATTATTCAAGATAACAAGTCAATGGACCCGGACAAATAATTCATAACATCAAAATAATGAATGGAGAATAATAATCTAATCGTTTGAACTTTGAATAGGAAAGCTATGGAAGCTGATGATCCAGATCGACCATCAGCACTAATATTTGTTAAGTGGTCACTTGCTGCTGCTTTTATTCCACGCTATATAGGTGCACTGAGTTTGTATTTTACTTCTACAAACATAATTCTTATATATCGATAATAATACACGTTTATTCTCTTTTTAAAGGGAACTAGATAATAAAGCCGCCGTGAATTATAATTATTTTAAAAAAAATAATTTAATTTTATCTTGTAATATATTAACAATATTAAGTTTAACATTTAACGCGGTCCTTCATAATAATTCTTTCTCTCATTAAACACGATTCATCTTATTGAGCCGTTTTCTCATTAAAATTCAAACCTCGATTTTAATAATTTTAATAAAGAGATGCGATCATATTTTAGATTTTAGTTATATATATTAACTCCTTATATATAATAAGCGTAAGTCAGGGTGTGCATTCGGTTCGGTTAACCGAAAACCGAACCGAATAACCGAAATAATTTCGGTTCGGTTAACCGATATTCAATTTTCGGTTCGGTTTTCGGTAAGAGAATATCAGTATTTCGGTTTTTCGGTTATTCGGTTTTTAACCGCGGTTAACCGAATAACCGAATAAATAACCGAATTTATCTTTATATACATAAAAAAATAAAATATTTAAAATGTTATTACTTTATTTACTTATTACATTAGTCACCATTCCAATTGGCAAAGCCGCAAAGCACAGCAGACAGGCGACAGCACTCGCCACTCAGCAGTCGAACTCGGAGATTCGGCTGAAGAACTCGCAGCACTAATCTACAGACTACAGGCTACAGCACTACAGCAGTATTTTCGATTCCAAACTTCATTAAGGTGAATCTTTGATTCGAATCTAGGGTTTCTTAATTTGGGAATCTATAATATATGAATATATGATATATCGAGTTTCTTTGATTCGAATCTTTGATTATTGTTTATTAATTAATTAGGGATTCCATCTTAATCTCTTTGTGTTTTAAATCTTAATCTTTATTAATTAATGCTTTGTGCCAGTGATAGTAAAAATTTTAATATAAAGCTTAGTGATGTTTCTTTGTGCCAGACTGCCAGTTAATTGTTATACTCAGGAAGTTTTATGCAGATGATGTACTTGTATAGTTGTATTATATAGGCAGTAGCACTAGCACACTAGCACTAGCAGTCTAGCACTGATCACTTTATATGTTTTGATATTTTCTGCCTTTTGTTGTAATTTTAGATGGAAGATGAGCATGATTACCAAGAAGAAGTCGAAATTCCAAGTGAAACCGTGGCTTCGAATCCGAGAAAGAGAAAGCAAATGGATACAAGAAGCGATGTATGGACACATTATAACAAAATCAAAGATGAAAATGGAAATCTTATCAAAGGACAGTGCAAGTATTGTTCTAAGGAGTTGGGTGCAAATACTTCAAGAAATGGTACGAGTAGTTTACGCAATCATTTAAAAACTTGCAAGTCATATAATGTTGAAGGTCGTCAAACAAAACTAGCTTTTCAACCTAATAAAGATAGTGGAAACTCATCATTGACTTCTTGGACTTTTAACAAAGATTTGGCTAGAGAAAAATATATTAAGATGATTATTGTTGATGAGTTACCATTTAGGTTTGGGGAGGGTGCGGGCTTTAGAGAATTTATGGCTACCGTGCAACCTATGTTTCAAATTCCATCTAGATGGACGGTTGCACGTGATTGTTATGGAATGTATACTCTCAAGAGAAATGATTTGAAGGGGTCATTGCTTGAACCAACACAAAGACTTTGCTTAACTACGGACACATGGACTTCTAATCAACGAATTAATTATATGTGTCTAACCGCACACTTTATTGACAAAAATTGGAAGTTGCATAAAAGAATTCTAAACTTTTGTCCAATTTTTAGTCATAAGGGCAAGTCAATTGCATTGGCACTCGAGGAGTGTTTGGTGGAGTGGGGAATCACTAGGGTGTTGTCTATTACGGTAGATAATGCTACCTCAAATGATGTTGCATTAAAGAAATTACAAGAGAGAGTTGGTAATTGGGAAAATAGTGTCTTAAATGGTGAACAATTGCATTTAAGGTGTGTTGCTCATATCTTAAATTTAATTGTTAAAGACGGGTTGGCTATATTTAACGCATCAATTAGTAAGGTGAGAAATGCCGTTAAATATGTAAGACAATCACCCGCAAGAGAGCATTTGTTTATGGAATGTGCAAAGTATGAGAGAATAGACACTAAACAATCTTTAAGTCTTGATGTGGATACTAGATGGAACTCAACTTACGAAATGTTAGATGTGGCGGAAAAGTATGAGAAATCTTTTAGTAGGTATGATTCACAAGATCCTAGGTACAAAAAATATCTCAAGGTGGTTAATGGTGATGGTACTAGGGTTGATGGTAGGCCTACATGTGAGGATTGGATTACGGTGAGGAAATTTGCAACTTTCTTGAAAGTTTTTTATGATTTAACCGTGAAGATTTCGGGGTCTTCTTATGTTACTTCTAACATTTTCTTGCATGAGATATACGCCGTTCATTCTATCTTGAATGAATGGACATATGGTAGTAATGTTAGTATGTATGCCATTGGAAAGGAAATGTTGGACAAGTTTAAAAAGTATTGGGGAGATCCAACCGAAATGAATAATCTTTTATTTATTGCGGTTGTACTTGATCCAAGGCACAAGCTACAATTTGTGATCTATATGTTGAAGGACATGTATGGAGAAGAAGTTGGGGGGGTAATGGGAAAGTCCTTGGAAGGAACATTGTATAAAATGTTTGAACAATACAAATCTAAATTTGCATCGAACAAGAAAAGAAATGAGGCTAGAGAAAATATAGTGGAAGAAAATCTTGGTCAAGTGCATCCATCTCAATTGTTGAGAATGAAATTTGAGAAAGATATTGGAATGATTTCTAGTGATGGTAGTGCATCGGACTTGGAAGAATATTTGAGTGAAAAACCAAAAACATTTAGGAGTTCCGATGGCTTTGACATATTAGAGTGGTGGAAAGTTAATTCGATGAGGTTTCCCGTTCTAGGCCAAATGGCTCGGGATATTTTAGCTTTTCCAATATCCACGGTAGCTTCGGAATCGGCTTTTAGCACGGGTGGTAGGGTTCTTAATGATTTTAGGAGTTCCCTAAGACCTAAAATGGTTGAATCACTTATATGTGCTCAAGATTGGATGAGAAGCACCGCAAAAGCTATTAATGTTGAAGAGGATCCGGAAGAAATGAGACAACTTGATGAAGATATGCTTATCTTTAAATTATTTTCTTTGAGTTATAGTTTATTAAATTACAAATGTATATTATGTATTTTTAGAAACTAATTATGGTTTTTTTGTTTATCGTGTCTTTTTTAGCATTAGAGAAGATGAATGTGGACGCAAGTTCCACAGCGGCATCAGCCACCGGAACCAGTCAACCACAGTAAGTTACTGTCCAGTGTAAACCAGTCTGAAGTGCCTTCTTTATTATTACTGCTACTGCTAGTATTTACTGAAGAGTCTGAACTCTGAAGTACTGGTGCTAGGCTGCTAGCTAGACTGCAAACTATACATAATTCTAACAAATCAGAACTCCAACCTGAAATTTGCACAGTTTGCACAGTTTGCACAGTTTGCACAGTTTGCCTAGTACTGGTGCAGATCTGATATTGTTCTTTAATAAAAAGGAAAGGAATTTGCAGATCTGATATTTGTTCTTATCTATTTTAAAATCTGCAATGCCTTTTGTTTACTCACTAATAAGATAAGCTTATAATTGTTAGTATTTGAAAATTTTGAAGTTGTTTATATTTCAAAATGAAGAGATGTGTTATCAAGAAAGCTTATAATTGCGCAACACTTTTGATTCTGAAAGTTTGGTGTCAAAGTACTTTCCTGCTAATACCTTGCTTGTTGACATTAATTTAATTATTTCACACTGCCTCAGTTTATTTGGTTAAGAAGCTCAGCTTTATAATTGCGAAAATGTTTTGATCTCTGTGTGGGAGTGAAGTAGGTCCAGATAAGATATCCGAATTAAGTTGCTAGTACTGAAAGTGCTGATATTTTAGATAATATCATTTTAGCGGTATTTAAATTGTCCTCCTTTCTTTGAAAGTTAGCGAAAGTGATAGTTCTGACATTGTAATGCCAATTCTGAATTGTAATCCGGCTGTAATGCTTTGATTCTTTGGTTAAATCTGTTATGCCAAACATAAAAGTAGATGATAGTTGGCAATTGGCATGCTGTAAGATGGTTATTCTCATTTAATTCTAAGTTGTCTCAGATTATGGTTAATCTATTCTACAGAACCCAGGAGGAGGAGCAGGAGTGGTGACTGGTGAGTGGACACTGTCCAGTGGACAACACCAGCAGGCAGCAGTGAGTGAACTATGGACACTGGACACTGGACAGACTCATGGCAATGGACAGATCACAGATGTCTCTCTTTTAAATTGTTTTGATTTTTTTTCTTGTTTTAGAAGCCTTGTTATGAACTTCTGATACAAGGTTTTAACTTTTAAATTGATGATGTAAAGTTGTAAACTAAGCCTGCAACTTTTTCTAGAAGTTTTATGCAACTTTAACAATTTAATTAAAATTTCGGTTTTTTATTTCGGTTTCCGGTATTAACCGAAATATTAAATTCGGTTCGGTTTCAAAACCGAATTTACTTCGGTTCGGTTTTCGGTAAGAAGTTTTCCACATTTTCGGTTTCGGTTAACCGAATTAAAATTCGGTTCGGTTCGGTTTTAACCGAATACTCAGCCCGTAAGGGAGATCTTATCCAAAAGTTTGGTCGGTCACTGTACTATCAAAAGTATATGATCCGTTGGATTATAAAACTATAAATATTCAAATAGATGAGGACCGTTAGATATAATATTAAAAATTGTATTGATTAATAATAGAATAGTATTTAAATACTAAAAGGTGTATTTTGATAATTTAAACCAATTATAAATAGGTTTTCTATATTGAATAGAAATCTTTATGTAAAAAATCGTAATTATCTTTTCTATTTAGTTTATGGATAGTTCCAGTTAGATAATAATTATTAAACCATCATTAAATTAAAGATAATTTTGTTAGCTTCGCGTGAGCTGTAAAATTGTTAAAATCTGTTGTATAAAACTCAAGATAGAGCCCAAACAGTAAAGTGATTATCTAAATTTTAATATTTTTTTTTAATTTAAACCAATTATAAATAGGTTTTCTATATTGAATAGAAATCTTTATGTAAAAAATCGTAATTATCTCTTATCTTTAGTTTATGGATAGTTCCAGTTAGATAATAATTATTAAATCATTATTAAATTAAAGATAATTTCGTTAGTTTCACGTGGGTTGTAAAATTGTCAAAATTCAATTTCTAAAACTCAGGATAGAACCCAAATAGTAAAGTGAGTATCTAAATTTTAATAAATATTTTTTTATAATTGTAGCACCAATTTATTTATTTTTCCACTAATTCTTTTAAATATAAAATTTTTATCTTTCTTTCAATAAAGTATTAAATTAAATTAAGAACAAATTCAAATCGATAAAGACTATAATAATATGAGAATAAAATTTTATATAATCATAACATAATTTTTATACTGTTTAATAATTTTAAAGTAATAATGTATTTTAAAATTTTATATACACTATAAATAAAACCGAAACATTAAAAGTAAAAGGAGTTAGTAAGATACTTATATCAGTATGTACTTGATATCCTTATTATATTAAACTCTTTTATATAATAAGCATAATATGGATTTATCCAAAATTTTGATCGTGACAACCAAATGAATAAGGACTATTAGATCTTAACTAGATAAATGAAAATCGTTTGATCAAATATTTAAAAAGTGTATTTTATTTATAATAGGATTATATTTAAATTCTAAAAAGTGTATTTTGATAATTTAAACCAAATATACCAAATATGTATAAGTTTTCTATATTGAATAGAATTCTCCATGTAAAAAATTCGTGACTTTCTTTTCTCTTCCATGGACAATTCCAGTTAGATAAAAATTGTTAAACCATCTTTTAATTAAAAATAATTTAATTATCTTCACGTGGGGTGTAAAATCGTCAAAATCTGATTTTTAAAACACAAGATAAATCCCAAATCAGTAAAGTGAGTATTTAAATTCTAATAATGATTATTATGTCATCATTATTTTAACGCCAATTTAATTACTTTTTTCTAACTATTTTAAATTTAGAAATCTATGTTCAAAAATTAAAATCAATCTAAGAAAAATTCAAATCAACAAAGAATATAATAATACGAGGATAAAATTTTATAAAATTGTGCATATTTTTTATCCTATTTTATTAAGTTATAGATCATAACTAATCAAATATAATTTATTATTAAATAATAAATTATACGCAAATGGTGATTTTGTTTTATAAGCACTATAGAGTCCTAATTTCATTGTTAGCAGGACTATATTCATATTAAAAAAACCGTATTTTGAAATTGTAGACTCAGCTACAGAACAGACCTAACTTTTTTAACATATATACATTGTAAATTATTAAATTTGAAACTTTAAAAGTTTGTTAATCAATTAGTATAGTACTTTTTTGAAAAATCGTACTTTACAAAAAATATTATCAAATAACCTATGTCTGAAAGAAAAAAAATGATTTTTTTTTTAAAAAAAACCCTGTAAATTTTAATATGTTGTTGGTAGATTCAAATCTTAGATCATTCTACATGATAATTTTACTGTTATATGTAACGTTTCTCAACAATTTAATTTAAAAGATCCAACGATTATTGATTGAGTGATCAAACAAAGCGACCACACTTATAAGAAAACTTTCCTTATTTAGTTTTTAATATAATAACATAGATATTTACGGGATATACTATAAAAAAATGAATTTTATACAGAATTTTGATTGTCACGGTGTACTACTTTAAAAGAATAACTATTACAAAAAAAATATATTTTAATTGATAATTTATTTTCTCAAAAGTTCAAAGTTCCCGCATCATTAACATATTACAAAAAAGAGTATATTATATTTTAGCAATAAATATTTTAAAAAAAATTAAAAATTAAAAAAATTATAAATATTAAGAAAAATTAATGATGTTATCCTGGTAATTTGGTCCTAAATACCGCCAAAACATTCTCAACCGTTAGATCCAATACTTTTAAAAATAGATGATCAAGATTATATCATATAAAAAGAAATTATTATCTAAAAATGATATAAGTTCAAAGATATTATATTAAGATTGGATTTTCCAAAGAGTTAAAACATAAAAATAGTTGTAATTAAATAAGGAAACCCATTTATAACCAAAATAATAAAAATCGTTTAATTTTAAATAGATAGGTGAAAACCGTTAGATTTAACATTAAAAGATGTATTTGGTTAATAAAAATTATTCTAATAAACTACATATAAGTTAAGTAGATTTCCTAAATCGAATAGACTTCTCAACATTAAATTTCGTCACTTTATTCTCTTTTTAGTTTTAGAATAGTTTTTAATTGAAAAAGAACTATTAAACCACAACTAAATTAAAGATTATTTTGTGAATTTCATGTGAACCGTAAAATTGGCCAAATCTAACTTTTATAACTCAATATAAACAAATATTAAATTGAGCGTGTAAAATATAATAAATATCAAATTTTTAACTATAATTTTTTTGGCTAAATCTTTTTTAACAATAATTTAATCATGTAAACTAATAACTTTTAAATATTAAAATATTCATAAATAAATATAATTATAAATATTAAAAAAACAATCGTGTGTTGCATCGTAATAAAAATATAATTATAAACAGAATAATTATTAATAAAATTTAAGTAACCGTGAATCGCACGGGCTATAAGCTAGTATACTAAAAAGAGAGAATATATGGTTCTCGTAGGAGAATGTTCTTCTATTACGCTAACATTAATTTTTTTATTTTTAAATACAATAACTTTTCGGTATAGAAAAAATATTGGATTTATGAATATATTGTCTAATGCAAGTATAATTAACTTGTATAATTTTTTTTTTAAAATAACGGATTTCAAAAAAACAATATAAATAATTTTAGAAGATCATAATAAATGTCACCTCACCACATTTGTATTCTACTTCCAATTAAATTTTTAACTATATATCTTCTCTACAAATTCATATCTTCTTTTTTATAAACCCGAATACATATTTTACTTCAAATAGAACTTTTAACTATATATTTTATCTATAAATTCATATTATTCTACTTTATAAATTCGAACACCTATTATACTTACAATAGGATTTTTAATTATATGTCTTTTATATTAATTTGTACTCTCCTCCTCTATAAATTTGAACATCTAGTCTACTTTTAATAAAACTTTTAATTATATGTTTTACAAACACCTATTATACTTCCAATAAAATTTATAATTATATATATTCCTCATATATTGTGCATGTTTGGGATATGATAAAAAAAAGTTGATTTATAGCTTAAAATGAGTAAGTGTCGTATAAGTGATAAATTGATGAATTCTTGTAAGTTATACGAGTGTTTAGATAGATTTACTTATAAGTTAGTGAAGAATTTGCTAAATTAAATTTGAAAAAATAATTTTTAAATACAATAATTTCAACACTTGTATTTTAAATTAAAAAAATATTTAAAAACACAAATGTAAAAATATAAAATACTAGAAAAACAAAGAAATCAAAGAATAAGTTGATAAGTTAAGTAAAATGTTGGTGATTTCTAACATTCAACTTATCAACTTATAAGTTATAAGTTATCAAATAAACTGAGTACACAAACACCCTTCATAAGCTCTTATCAACTTATAATGCATAAATCAACCAACCCAAACACAGGCCCATTGATTTTTTCCTTATTAATTCGAACACCTATAATTTTGAATTGTTTTTCTCAATAAATTTGAACAAATATTCTATTTTTAATATGTTAAAGGATATTTTTGTATTTATTAGTATTTATAATTCTAGAAAAATAGAATGAGAAAGTCGCGCTTCGCGACATTATAATATAATTTTTTTAATTTTAGAAATATGATATATCTATATTTTGTATAATCAATATGAAATCCTAACGATTACTCGTTCCCGTCTAATAAGTTGTCCTCTCGCTCAACACATCTCTTCCCAATGAGCCGCTTTTTCGTTCATGTCTCTTATAATTATCTTCTTACCTAAAAATTAGGACATTTAAAAAGGAAATTCAATTATCAATATTTAAATTATAAGAGTTCTAAAAAAAAGAGATAAATATAATTCAGATGATTTTAGGACCACCACATAACGTCCGAGAGTTTTCTTTTATATAATGTAAAGAGAAATATTTTTCAGTATTAAATCTAACGTTTCTCATCTATTTACTAAACTAGTTGAAAAAGCCGCGCTTCGCGGCGGCGTAATAATTTTTTTTTAAATTCTATCAAATAAATTACGAAAATTACTCGGTTCTCGCTAATAAGCCATCCTCCCGTGAAACACGGTTTCCTTTTTAATATCAAAATCTCAAATTTAATATATTGAATATATACTTGTCTTATATATTAATTTTTATGTAACCATACTCCTAACTAACGACACACTCTTTCATTGAAAAAATACCTATATAACTTTACATATTCTACTTCAAATAGAATTTTTAGTTATGTATTACAAACGCTTATTCTACTTCCAATAGAACTTTTAATTACAAGTACTTTTTTTATATCCGAACTCTTCTCCTATATAAATCGAAACATCTATTCTACTTCAAATAGAACTTTGCAAGTACTTCTTTTATATTTGAACTTTTCCCCTCTACAAATTCAAACACCTATTCTACTTCAAATAGAACTTTTTATTATATGTCTTCGCTATAAATTCGAACTCTTCTCCTTAATAAATTCGAACATCTATTCTACTTCTAATATGTTAAAGGATATTTTTTTTATTTATCAGTATTTAAAATTCTAAAATTCTAGAAAATTAGAAAAATAGATTGAGACGATCTTATGGGCGCCACCTAAACTCCCGCGTATCCTCCTTTATATATATATACTAGTTGAAAAAGCCGTGCTTCGCGGCGGCGTAATAATATTTTTAAAAAACTCTATCAAATAAATTACGAAAATTACTCGGTCCTCGCTAATAAGCCGTCCTCCCGTGAAACACACTTTACTTTTTAATATCAAAATCTCAAATTTAATATTTTGAATATATATTTGTCTTATATATTAATTTTTATGTAATCATACTCCTTTCTAATGAGACACTCTTTCGTCGAAAAAACAACTATATAACTTTACATATTCTACTTCAAATAGAATATTTGCAAGAACTTTTTTATATTTGAATTCTTCCCCTCTATAAATTCAAACACCTATTCTACTTCAAATAGAACTTTTAATTATATGTCTTCACTATATATTCGAATTCTTCTCCTCTATAACTTCGAACACCTATTCTACTTCTAATATGCTAAAGAATATTTTTTGATTTATTAGTATTTAAAATTGTAAACCTCTAAAAAAATTAGAAAAATAGATTGAGACGGTCTTAGGGGTGCCACCTCACCTCCCGCGTATCCTCCTTTATATATATATATTGAATCTAATAGTTATTATTATTATTGTAATTGAACCGTTAAACCAAATAACCAATCATTATACTAATGTTTGTTTATTATAGTTTAGTATATATGGGTTAAAGTGAATGTCATGTAATAGAGTCAACTTCTTAGAGCATCTTCGATGGGAGGAGTCCTTAGCAAAAAAAAATCCTAGATAACACATTTTATACATAATTTGTATAAATAGTGATTAGTGAATCTCCAATCATGCAAAACCCTTAGCTAAAATTATAGTCAACCTCATCCCATTGATCAAATTTGTCGAATCTCTCAAGAACTGTATCATAACTGTACATATAAATTTAATCGTTATAGTCAACCTATTGGAGTACATTATCTTACAGATTCAGTAAATTTTAGTCAATCATTATTTTAGTAAACCATTTTACCTATACCGATCGGATCGGAGAGGCTCTTATAGATTAATTTTCTAAACTTTCAAGTCGCATGCCTATTTGAAATTGGGGTCGCATGCAAATAGAGGTGCACAAAGATATCATATATATATCATATATAACCTGTAGCTAGGTTTCATTTTGTCGAAAGTAAGCAAAGCTCGAATTTTCATTGTAAATTAATTTTGTTGTCTTTTATATTTTGAATAAGTTATATAAAATTTTAGTATATATTTTCATTATAAATTTGAACTTTTTTATTTTATAAATTCAAATAACTTTTTATTTTCAATATCTTAAATAATATTTTAGTTATTAATATTTGAAAATCTAATATTCTAGGAAAGTACATATGTAAAATTGAAGTATCGAGCATTCGATTCCCGAAAAATTGCATCTCTTTTTGATATTGATACATAGCAAGTGTGAACCTTTTCTAATATCCTTGGCATAAACAGATGTTTGATGATTTTGCATCTGTCATGTCAATTAATATCAGAATTTAAGATTTGACAAAAAAATAATATCAGAATCAATCAATATATTAACACCTTATATATAATAAGCGTAAGGGAGATCTTATCCAAAACTTTGGTCGGTCACTGTACTACCAAAAGTATACGATCCGTTGGATTATAAAACTATAAATATTCAAATCGATGAGGACCGTCAGATATAATATTAAAAATTGTATTTGATTAATAATAGGATAATATTTAAATACTAAAAGGTGTATTTTGATAATTTAAACCTATTATAAATGGGTTTTCTATTTTGAATAGAAATCATTATGTAAAAATTCGTAATTATCTTTTCTCTTTATTTTATGGATAGTTCCAGTTACATAATAATTATTAAACCATCATTAAATTAAAGATAATTTTGTAATCTTCGCGTGGGCTGTAAAATCGTTAAAATCTGTTGTCCAAAACTCAAGATAGAGCCCAAACAGTAAAGTTATTATCTAAATTTTAATAAATATTTTTTTATTATTGTAGCACCAATTTAATTTTTTTTTCCTAATTCTTTTAAATTTATAAAATTATATATTTATTTCAATAAAATATTAAAATCAATTTAAGAAAAATTAAAATCGATCTGGTCTGTGTACGATCAGTATACGACCAAATTAATAATTATAGTTAGATCTTAAATAGATCGATGAGAATTGTTAGATCTAATATTAAAAAGTGTATCTGATTAATAATAGAATTATATTTAAATACTAAAAAGTGTATTTTGATAATTTAAAATTTTTCTATGTAAAAATTCTTAAATATCTTTTCTCTTGAATTTATGTATAGTTCCGGTTAGATAATAATTGTTAAACCAAATATCAAGATAACAATTCATATCGATTACAATGATACCCTAAGTTATAAGAGACTTAGGAGAACTCTTTAAACACTTTTTTTTTGAAGGAACGTAACAATTTGATTAATCCAAATTATAATTATATTATTTTACATATAACAAACATAAAAGGATAATATCAAAATATTATTAAAATGCTGAGGGTTTCATATTCATAAACGATAATTTTGAATATAATACTTATATTAAAATGTGTATTTAATTAAAGGTATGATTATATTTAAATACTAAGACGTGTGCTTTGATAATTTAAACCAATTATAAATTGGTTTTCTATATTGAATTGAATTCTTTGTGTAAAACTTCTTAACCATCTTTTCTTTTCAGTTTATTTTATTTTTATGGGTAGGTCAACTGGTCAAGTTAGATAATAAATATTAAAACATCATTAAATTAAAGATAATTTCGTTAGTTTCGCATGAGTTGTAAAATTATCAAAATTCAATTTTTAAAACTCAAGATAGAACCCCAAATATTAAAGTGAGTATCTAAATTTTAATAAATATTTTTTTTTATTATTTTAACACCAATTTATTTATTTTTCCACTAATTCTTTTAAATATAGAAATTTTATGTTTCTTTCAATAAAGTATCAAAATTAATTAAGAACAAATTCAAATCGATAAAGAATATAATAATATGAGAATAAATTTTTATATAATCTTAACATAATTTTTATTCTATTTAATAATTTTTAAGTAATAATGTATTTTAAAATTTTATTTACACCGTAAATAAAACCGAAACATTAAAAATAAAAGTAGTTAGTAAGATACTTATATCAGTATATATTTGATATCCTTATTATATTAAATCCTTATATATAATAATCATAATAGGGATCTTATCCCAAATTTTGGTGGACCATTAGATCTTAAATAGATAAATGAAAATCGTTAGATCAAATATTAAAAAAGTTTATTTTATTAATAATAGGATTATATTTAAATTCTAAAAGGTGTATTTTGATAATTTAAACCAAATATAAATAAGTTTTCTATATTGAATAGAATTCTCCAAGTAAAAAATTCGTGACTTTCTTTTATCTTCCATAGACAATTCCACCTAGATAAAAATTGTTAAACCATCTTTTAATTAAAGATAATTTAGTTATCTTCATGTGGGGTGTAAAATCGTCAAAATCTGATTTTTAAAACACAAAATAAAGCCCAAATTAATAAAGTGAATATTTAAATTCTAATAATAATTATTATGTCATCATTATTTTAACACCAATTTAATTAATTTTTTCTAACTATTTTAAATTTAGAAATCTATGTTCAAAAATTAAAATAAATCTAAGAAAAATTCAAATCAACAAAGAATATAATAATACGAGGATAAAATTTTATAAAATTGTGCATATTTTTAATCCTATTTTATTAAGTTTTATATCATAAATCAAATATTATTTATTATTAAATAATAAATTATACGTAAATAGTGATTTTGTTTTATAAAAACTATATTCATATTAAAAAAAACCTTATTTTGAAATTTTAGACTCAGCTAGGCCAAACTTTTTAAACCTATATACATTGTAAATTATTAAATTCAAAACTTTAAAAGTTTGTTAATCAATTAGTATAGTACTTTTCTGAAAAATAGTACTTTACAAAAAATATTATCAAATAACATATGTGTGCAAGAAAAAATGAAAAAATTCTTATTTTTCAAAAAAACCTATAAATTTTAATATGTTGTTGGTAGATTCAAATTTTAGATCATTCTACATGATAATTTTACTGTTATATCTAACGTTTTTCAACAATTTAATTTGAAAGATTCAATGATTATGGATTGAATGATCAAACAAAGCGACCAAACTTATAAGGAAGCTTTCATTAATTAGTCTTTAATATAATAACATAGATATTTACGGGATATACTATAAAAAATGAAATTTATACAGAATTTTGATCACGGTGTACTACTTTAAAAGAAGAACTATTACAAAAAAAATTATATTTTAATTGATAATTTATTTTCTCAAAAGTTCAAAGTTCCCGCATCTTTAACATATTACAAAAAAGAGTATATTATATTTTAGCAATAAATATTTAAAAAATTTATAAATTATAAATATTATAAATATTAAGAAAAACTAATGATGTTATCCAATACTTTTAAAAATACATGATCAAGATTATATCATATAAAAAGAAGTTATTATCTAAAAATGATATAAGTTAAAAGATATTATATTATGATTGGATTTTCTAAAAAGTCAAAACATAAAAATAGTTGTAATTAAATAAGGAAACTCATTTAATACCAAAATAATAAAAATCGTTTAATGTTAAATAGATAGGTGAAAACCGTTAGATTTAACATTAAAAACTATATTTCATTAATAAAGCGTATTCTAATAATCTAAACTACATATAAGTAGATTTCCTAAATCTAGAATTATCAACATTAAATTTCGTCACTTTATTCTCTTTTTAGTTTTAGAATAGTTTTTAATTGAAAAAGAACTATTAAACAACAACTAAATTAAAGATTATTTTGTGAATTTCATGTGGACTATAAAATTGGCAAAATCTAATTTTTATAACTCAATATAAACAAATATTAAATTGAGCGTGTAAAATATAATAAATATAAAATTTTTAACCATAATTTTTTTGGCTAAATCTTTTTTAATAATAATTTAATCATGTAAACTAATAACTTTTAAATATTAAAATATTCATAAATAAATATAATTATAAATATTAAAAAAACAATCGTGTGTTGCATGAGTAATAAAATTATAATTATAAAAAAAATAATTATAAATAAAATTTAAGTAACCGTGCATCGCACGGGCTATAAGCTAGTATATATAAAGGAGGATACGGGGGAGTTTATGTGGCGCCTCTAAGATCGTCTCAATCTATTTTTTTAATTTTCTAGAATTTTAGAATATAAAATGCTATTAATAACAAATTATTTTTAACATAATAGAAGTAGAATAGGTGTTCGAATTTAAGGAGGAGAAGAATTCGAATTTCTAGAAAAGACGTAAAAATAAAGTTAGAAGTAGAATAGGTGTTCGAATTTATAAAGAAGAATAATTCGAATTTTTAGATAAGACTTAGATATAAAAAGTTATACTAATAATAGAATAGGTGTTTAAATTTTTAGCATTTATAAAGAAGTCGTATTGAAATATATAATATATATTTAATCAAAGTTTGAAATATTGATGAGTTATGATCGTGTGTTACTCGGCTTTAATCGTTTCTTTGTATAATATCCGCACAAAGATTCAGGATGTACAAGTTGAATGTCTCAAGATGCATATTAAATGAGAGAAAAATATTAAAGTTTGCTTGCCTATATAACTTTCTCTCTTAGTGCGTATTTCATTTGTGTTGTTAGATTTGTGTTGTTAGATTGATGATCTTTGAGAACAGTAGACTTATTCATAAATTATTATGAATTTAAAGATCTCTCCCATTTTAGTTAAGACGAAAAGCTTTTTGATCGAGGAAGAACACATGTTCTCGAGGTCATTTACAATATACTAATCATGTTTATCGATTCGAATATTTCGCACTGTTTTATTATTGTATTTTGCTGAATTATTTACAAATGTAATCAACTTTATAAAAGGAAAGATTTAGATTATTCTGCAAAAAGAATTAAAAATTTATTAAGTGTATTTTTAATAATTATGGAAAGTCCAATGTGCAGTTTTTGAGTGATTTTGAACTAACTGTATTTTAATCTTTGCACAAGCAGAGAGACCAATACACTTTGACAGTTTAAAATTTTCTATTTTTTTTATTAATTATAAGTTTACAAGGAGTGTTGGATAAATATTCTAGATGATGATGGTTAAGGGAGACAATATGATGTACCCAATGTGAATATAAAGATAATTAAGTCAGAAATTGAATTTAAGCATCTCATCAATATATATATATATATAAAAGGATACGCGGGAGGTGAGGTGGCGTTTCTAAGATCGTCTCAATTTATTTTTCTAATTTTTCTAGAGATTTACAATTTTAAATACTAATAAATCAAAAAATATTCTTTAGCATATTTTAACATACTAGAAGTAGAATATGTGTTCGAAGTTATAGAGAAGAAGAGTTCGAATTTATAGAGAAGACATATAAATAAAGTTCTATTTGAAGTAGAATAGGTGTTCGAATTTATTAAGGAGAATAATTCGAATTTATAGGTAAGCCATAAAATTAGAAGTTCTATTAAAAGTAGAATAGATGTTCGAATTTATAGAGAATAAGAGTTTGAATTTATAATAAATACATCCAATTAAAAGTTTTATTAGAAGTAAAATATGTGTTTGTAGATATAATTAAAAGTTCTATTCGAAGTAGAATAAGTGTGCGAATTTATAAAGGAGAAGAATTTGAATTACAAGAAAAACATATAGTTAAAAATTATATTGGAAGTAAAATATGATTGTTAATTTATATAGGTGTTTTTTCAACGAAAAAAGGCTTATTAGAAAGGAGTATGTGAACATAAAAATTAATATATAAGACAAGTATATATTCAATATATTAAATTTGAAATTTTGATCTAAAAAGGGAAAGCGTATTTCACGTGAGAACGACTATTAGGAAGTAACGAGCAATTTTTATAATTTAATTGATAGATGTATTTTTTCTAACGAGAGAGCCACTCATTAGAAAAATGAGTATGTTGACTTGATAATTAATATATAACACAAGTATTCAATATATTAAATTTGAGATATTGATATTAAAAAGGAAATGCATTTTACGGGAGGACGGCTTAGTAGAGAGGACCGAGTAATTTTTGTAATTTAATTGATAAATTTTTAAAAAAAAATTATGACGTCGCCGCGAAGCGCGGCTTTTTCAACTAGTTTAAGAGAAAGAGAAAACCCCAATTGTCAAGCTTACAAATTTTCGCAATCAAATTTTTTAAATATTTAAAACACAATTATTAATTTATAAGGTTTCAAAAAAAATTATTAATTTATAAAATTGGTATATGAATATTGAGTTTAAACCACATAATTAAGTGTCGAGAAATTATCACCAAAATTATAGTTGTATTCATACTCAGATCATCTGCTCATCTTTGCAAATTATAATCCACCTGCAAACACATTAGCGCATCAAATACATTGTTCACCATTCTAAGTTAGTAAAAGTAAAAACAAAAAAACAACAATAACCAAGGATGTACGAAAAATCAAAACGAATAATCAAAACAAAAGAGAGAGAGAGTAGGACAATACAAACGGACAAGCAAAGCCAAACACGTTAAAAAAAAATAAACACCTTTGATTCAAAGTCTTTAAGTTTAGAATTTGGTTCCCTCCCTCTGTTCCTCTCATTTCTTTACAGTTTTTTATATTGTTTGTCACATATTTTAAGGTTCTTATAAAGTATAATTCTTATTTTCAAAAAAAAAAAATTTAAACATTATACTTTTATTCAGATGAAAAATATTTAAAATAATTTATGAAAATATATTTTATAGAAGTCTTAAAATGTGTGTCGAGCCCCCGTCCCTCAATGTAAAGAACTCAGGGGACCGAAGGAGCAGTAGAGTATTAGCTCCGGTTTATATAGTAGTACTCCCTCCTTCCCATTCATTTCTATACACTTTCCATTTTGGGATGTCCCATTCATTTCTATACATTCCAAAAATAGTAACTTTTAATAATATAAAACACTATTACACCCACTACTTTCTCCACTATCTCTATTCTATAACAATCTAAATCACTATTACACTCACTACTTCCTCCACTATCTCAAATCCATTATTAAATATTCATAGGTCCCACCACTTTACTCACTTTTCATCTAATTTTACTCATTTTTTATATCTTTTCTTAGTCTATGTGCCCAATCCCAGTGTATACAATTCACTGGGACGGAGGGAGTAGTCTAGTAGATTATTAGTGAGCTAATGTAAAAAATATTAGTATTCGAAGTATTCTCCTGGCTTATAGCTCGTGTAATGTATGGATATTTTTAAATATTTTTTATTATATTAATAATTCACAATTTTATTCTTAGTATTTATAATTATTTTAATTTTTTAATTTTATTAATATTTATAATTCTAATATGCTATTTTTTTATATTGTTGACGACTTTCGAAACTTGAACTTTTGAAAAAATAATTTATCAACGGTTCTCATCTATTTATTTTAAGAGTCAATGATTCCTATTTTTTTGTAGTACTATCATTCCTTAACGACCAAAACTCTGGACTTTTTTTTAAATATATTTAGAGATTAAAATATTAATTTGTTTATTTGATACGTTGTTGATGGAGTTCGAACATCTCACGATTCTCATTTATTTATTTTAAATTTTAATGATTCTTATTTTCTTTTATGGTATTGTACCGTGACGACTAAAATTATGGATAAAATATAAAATAATATATTTTTGGATAAGTTATTTCGTATTGTATTTACCCTATGCAAAACACACACATATTTTATGTATATTTATTCAAACTTATATGATTCAAAATCCAAATTCCCTTTTTAAATTTTGAAATATGTAATATTAATATGTTATTGAGGTGATTCGAAACTTAACTTTTTGTTAGTATGTTATGAGTATGAGAATGAGGATCTCGACTCCTGAGATAGTAATTGATTATTTGACTGTATTATATTAACTATCTAATTTCTCACTTTCCTAATTTATAAACAAATCAAAATATATGGTAAGTAAATATTTAACAATAGATGATTAAATTTATTGTTTACATGTATTAGTTGTAATTGTAGGAAAAGTATGATGAGATTAACTTCATTCTCTTTATTCTCTATAAGTATTATATTCAAAAATTATCGTTAATGAATATGAAACTCTCAATTTTTAATAACATTTGGATATTATCTTTTTACGTTTGTTATGTGTAAAACAATGTAATATAGTTTGAATGAATAATGGTGTTATGTCCCTTCAAAATGTTATGTTAATACTAATTAACTAAGTCATTCTTCTTGTAATTTATACAGTAAAATTTGCAACATAAATCCATGTACCTGACTTCTCTTACATCTCTTATTATTGTTACTAGCTTATAACTCGTACGAAGCACAAACTTCTTTTAATATATTATAATATTTTTAATTGTAAAAATATAATATAATATTTTTGGAAAATGAGAGATTTTAGTAAGAAAAAATAAAAAAGATAACATATTTTAATTAAAAAAGGTAATTGCCCATGATATTTTTGGAAAAGGAGTGTATTTTGTTATAAAAAATAGAAAAATGTGTTTTAATTATAAATACGTAGGCATATTAAAATTGGTAAGCTTTTTTAAATAATTAAAAATATTAAAATATGTTTTAAAATATATAGGTAAGAGTTGCACCTGATATTTTGGGGAAAAGAAATTTTAGTGAGAACAAATATAAAAAGGTAATAGGTTTTAATTAAAAAAGAAAATTGTCCGTGATATATTTGGAAAATGAGTAGATTTTGTTAGAAAAAATTATGTTTTAATTATAAAACGCAATTAGCTAGATAAATGACGGAAAACCAAAAAAACAAAACTTTTAATGTTTCGGCTATTAGATGATAGTAATAAAAATATTTTATTAAAAACAATTAAATAAAATATCAAAATATCAACTCTTACCAAAAAAAATATAAATACTAACTTAAAAATATTTTAAGTGATCAAATCTTACCAAAAAAATAGCATGACTCACAAACATCGACTTTTTTCCATCTAATAATTTAATTCTCCAAATATATATATATTTCGTAATTACGCAAATACGGTAGTCATGATTAGTTTGGGGGATGTACAAGGATGTTCATTGGTGTGTGGGGTACATATCCTGTTTGGCTTTCCATAAAGCTTGGGGCTTAAAGTCGTTTTAAACTTTAAGTTTAAAAATATATGTTCTTTTATGTTATAAGTTAAAAAGTAACTTAGAATTGAAAACAACATTTTAAAGTCAAAAATTGATAGGAGGTAGTTTTTCAACTATTTATTTTACTTCTATAATTTTATTTGTTAAAAATTAATATCATCGTTCACATGTTCAACTTAAAAATTGTACTTTTATTTTTATAATTTTAATAACTCATAGGTTATACTTAATACAAAATTACGCAAACATATATTAACTTAAAATTTTCACTTTTCACTGTAAATAATTATTTTAAGCTAATCCAAACGGGATCTATAATCTCAAAAAACCAGATAAACTAATTTTTTTTTGTAGCATATTTGTTTGTTGGCCTTACGGCAAGTCATAAACAAAATTTACAATGAAATATCTTCATTATTACTATAATTGATCAACATCTCGCATATGTTTCATATATTAGTTTATAAAATATGGAGGCGGTATGCGTCATATACATCAATCTGATTAGTTTGTAATAGATGGAGGTGGTAGTGGAACCAATGTAAAAAGTTAGAAGTAGAGAGGAATATGAGACGTAAAAGAATATAAAATTTCCAAAACCATAAAAATAAAATATAAATAATTAATATATCTATGAAATCAATATTTTGTGTACACATTTATCACATCAAATTTACATATACTTAACTAATTGTACATCAAATTTAATATTAAATTTAATGTGGACCTACTAAATAATTTTCCTTACATTCCTAGATCTTTTAATTAATAATAAACCATAAATTAAAATTTAAGATCAATATTTAAAATGTTAATAATAAAAAATGGATGATTCTGATTTAAAAGATAATTATAAACAACATATTTAACTATTTGTACATTTATTTTATATTAATTTTAATATGGACTTTCTAATTAATTGTGTTTAAATTCCTGGATTTTTTAATTAATTGGAAACCACATATTTTAGAGAAATAATCAAAATGATAATTATAAGAAAATGAATGGGTTTGATTCTAAATGATAATTATATAAAAAAGTTGGTTTAAAATGAATGATAAATAATGATTTTAAGATTTTCTTCTCTATCTTAAGTCATTCATTCATTTTGTGAAGCCAAGATGCCTACTCAATGGTTCTAATCATTCATGATATACCTTTGATAATTAAGTTGGTAAAATATCAATATATACAACGTTAACTTCATTGTCAATTAAGTTAATAAATGTATATATATTTTTTATTGATGTATCGAAGAAAAATAAATATTAAAAATATTTTCATTGGACGTGACTTGTGTATTTTTCTCAAGAATCCACTTCTACGGATCTACGAAAATTCTGCTTTATAGGATTTGAGAAACTAATCTTATATGGGCACTGATCCCTCTAAAAAAGTAATGTGAGGAAAACTATATTGTACTTTCAAATGTATGGACAATGATACAATATTTGTTATCATGCAGGTAAGTTATGAATAATAAAATTGGCAATCCAACATTGTAAAAAATATCATTTATGTGGACAAATCGGTATAATGTGAGAAGGATTGATGACGACAGTTGAGTAAGTCGTAGAATTGTTGAAGAATATATATATATATATATGGGAAGTAATTCTTTAAATAATTGGGGGGTGAGGATGACGAAAAGCTAAGTCATTTTTCAATTTTTTGTCGGACTCGTTTTTCAGTTGTTGACAATTAAAACATAAAAATTCCTATATATATATATATATATATATATATATATATATATATATATATATATAATCGAAATACAAAGATAATCCATTCAAGTATACTATGCTATACAATAAAGTGATACAACATGGTATATTAACTAAAACTGAAATGATTTAGCCATGAGGAAAATTGATGCAAGCACTTAGTTCATCGAAATTGGCCAGATCAGATAGAAAGTGAGGTAAAACGGCTTAGATTTGCTGTAATGATTAAATTAATATAATAATTCTAATTTTGAGTTTGTTTTTTTTATTATAATAAGGATTTTGTATTTTTTTTAAATTATTCAATCGTCAAACTAAAAAAATCAGTAGTTATTATGTTTAGTTTAACCTTTATTAAAAGGTAGAATCTAAAGTAAATAAAGAAACATGTTACATTTAATTTGATTGGTCTATAATTTAGTAGTGAACTTTGTTTGGTGCTAAAATAATTAACAATTTTTCCATTGGTAAATTGATATGTGCTAAACTCAGGTATTATAATAAAAGATATTTTAAAAAATTATAATATAATTAGAAAATTAATTTACAATTTATTAGTAAAAAAATTTAAAATTAAAAAACCAAGTAATTTATAGGAGTCAGGAGCATTGTTTTTAGAGTAAGTTTTGGAGACTTGGCGAATAAGTCTCCTTTTTGATAATGGATAAACATTATATTTCTTGGTGGACAAGTCTTTTCCTTGTTGATAAGGACTATGACTCATTATTTCTTTTTAATTGGGATTCTGGATCCTTCTTCGATGAATTTACCATATTTTAGACTCCTTTCCTGAGCTGTATATTTTCCCTATTTATTAATTACGAAATTAATAAATAATTAGGGTTTCGGGCCTTGCTTATTGGGCCGTGTTCTTGGACCAATCCGGGTCTAATTAATACGTAATTAATTGCACTTCTAGGATTATTTTTCATCCCATATCAATATATATGGCAATGGTATCGGTCCAACAAAATAAAAAATCAAAATATATAAACAAACAAAATATGTAAATATTTTATTATAGTACATACCCAAATACAAATTTTATAGAATATATTTTATTTGATAATTTAAATAATTTTGTAGATATTAATTTCATAATTTTTATTCTAATATTCTTTTTCTTAACAAATATATTCTAATGCCGCTATGAAGCGCGGCTTAATAACATAGTTAATATAATTAAAATATCATGGGCAGTTATTTTTTTTAATTAAAACATGTTAGCTTTTTTTATTTATCCTTATTATTAATATTATTTTAATAAATAATAAAATAATATTAATACTGCCCCATTTATCTTTCTCAGCCCCATTTGTATTTTTTTTTTATGTTTCAATTAATATATAAGTTTCTCATTTTATAATTTATCATATTGATTTTTATTCTTTATTTAATATTTTCCGTTCTCATTAATTTTTTTAATTTATCAATATTAATCTTCTTTGATGGCCTTGCACGGGTTACAAGCTAGTTTTTATTTAAAATTATACAAAACATAACACAAAAAATACACGATTTTAAATTGGGCCGAGGCTGAATGAAAGTTGCGCTTCAGGACCCAGGTTTCTACGGATCCATATCTTAGGGGTCTTTTGGCAAATCTGAATGATTTATATCTGGATCATTAATATTTCTGAATGATATGAATGAATTCAAAATCTGAATCCTGAATAAATAATATCATTTGGTATAAGATAAATATTTTTGATATCTTAATGATATTTTTTCGATTTTAATATTAGTATTATATAATATAATATATTATAGTATAATATAATAAAATTAAAAAGTTTGCATATTTTCAAATTGTCTTACCTAATTATTATTATATAATAGAAATTGAATTCAAATGCAAACTCTTAAAAAACAACAATAGCATTTTTGCCAAAAAATAATAATTAAAGAGCAATACTAGCACTTAAATATAATAATTATTATATAGTTGATTACTATTCTTGATTATTATTCTTAAATACTTCATGTTGAATTGCAAAAAGAGCAGGAGAGGTTGTAAGAGAAAGCAATTGCACGTGTAGTTTTATCTGAATCGTTCATGCACATAATTCCCGAGAAATGATTCAGCTTTGTATGGTTCATTCAGATACCTCCAAAGTCAATCCCAAACAATATGAATGGATGAATCGGTCAGATGGAAAGGTATTCAGCGCCATTCAGCTGCAAACAAATGCACCCTTAGATTATCTAGAAAAGAGAATGTCCAATAGAAGATCAAAGACTTAATTGTACTTTAATGGCTCCAACTATAATTTCTTGGCAGAAAAATGATAGAATTATTAATTTAGTTACTTTAAAAAATAAATTGTTTGGACACTAAATTGACTAAATTAATAATTCAGCCATTTTTCTGCCAAAAAATTATAGTTCAAACCATTAAAATGCAATTAAGTCAACATCAAATTAAACATGCGAACTAAGTCAAACAGCAGGAGTCCTTTCTTATTTTTGTTTCCACCATTAAATTCTCTCTTTTATGTTGTGTTTGGTTGGGGTGATTGGAATGGAATGGAATGGAATGAGATTTAAAGTATAAAATAGTTAAATAGTCCCAACTTTCATTCTTAAGCTCATTCCATTCTTAATCACCTATATTATAATTCAAAAACCCCACTTTGAGATGAAATGCTTTATTCCTTAACTCATTCATTTTCTCGACAATTTTTATCATAACAATTTTGCACTATCTCATTTTTTTTCAAATCTTCTCTCCAATTCCTATTACTTTCCTTTAATTTCATCCATTCCATTTTATCCCATTCCATTCATCCCAACCAAACACAACGTTAATGCTCTGATTGATTCTTAGCGACATGTTTACGTCATTTTGTTATTTGTAGATTATACTAGAGGCTACACATTTGTAGATAAGATCAAATAAAGTCATTTACCATATGATTTATTATTATTAGGTTAGGAATGGAAAAATCTAAATTAAATTCAAATTTTAGTAAAAAATTATTAAAATTGATAATCTGTACCAAAAATTATAATTAAGTCATAGGTCGATTCCTAAATATGTTGCCAAACATGCCCATAATCACATTACCAGATTAGTATTTAAAAATCGAGGTAGTAAAAGAATAAAGAGAAATGCTAGAGTCTCCAAAAATATTTCTAAAACGGGTGTGAATTCTTACGTTGCAAGATTTGATTGAACTAGCTATTTAGCCTGTGCAAAGCACGGACATGTCCTAAATGAAAATGCACACATAGAGGGGGGGGGGGGGTGAATAGGTGATATGACCAACTATATCCAATTTTAAAGTTTTACCAAATAATTAACTGCCAACTTGTCAGCTAGCTAAGATGAACAAAACGAAGTTTGTCAGCTAGCTAAGATAAACAATGCAATGCAGAATCGAAATAGCAGTAAGTAAAAACACCAAGAATTTTAGCCAGGTTCGACCCCTATTCTCTATGGTCTACGTCCTGGTCCCCTACCAAACCTGGTAAGAGAATATATTATTAATCACTATAAAAACGATTACAAGATTAACAAATATATCTCCCTTCTTCCCTGTCACTGATAACAGCTAGCTGACACCCTTGTTCCCTGAATCAAAAGATCTCTAAGTACTATACTTCCCAAGTATAAACTTCTCTATCAAATTAATTCCCGAACCCTTGTGTCCTAGCTTGCAACTCAGCAACAACCCTTACAATCTGAACAATACAAACAATTAAGAGTAATACAACTCAAACTATGAACTCTAAATAGAATATAAACGTATGTATATAAAAGTAGAACTCAAGTAAAAGATTTTGCAAAGTAGCACAGAGTTGTTCTTGTGTGTTCTCCAAGAGTCTTAAAAGAAAACAGCCACACAAGTATTTATAACGAACGATTAACGTTCGAATTAACCAATCAAACACCAACGGTCTTGAAACCATTTCTCACGTTTAGTTTGTTTGATAAATTCGTTCATCAACGTTCACATAACGTTAACATACTGAAGTTTAGGAGAAAAGACGTTTAGAATATAAACCATTCAGTATATAACTAAAAACCAGATTTAGAGAGTTTGTAAATAATAAAACGTTTGAAAGAAACCAACTCCTAAAAGACAGGAAAACTGTTTTGACAAAGTCTTTGTGAAAAACTGAGCTCTAAAATTATATATATTACGTTTATATAATTTATAGAGTCCTTACATATCATGTCCTATAAAATCTCCCTGAAATTAGGACTTCCATTTGACTTTGACAATTTCTGGCGGAACAATCTTAGCTTGCTGAAATGTACTGTTACTTCAAAGTTAGCTTGCTAAGATACTGTGTTCCTGCAATGTTAGCTGGCTGATAACAAGTAATATAAAGCCTGCAATATAAAGCCTGCAGTCTTAGCTTGCTGAAATGTTCTGTTACTGCACTGTTAGCTTGCTAAGGTACTATGTGTCTGCACTGTTAGCTTGCTAACAACAAGTAATATAAAGTCTGCAACAACTGTTAAATCAATATAGATAAAAGTACTAGCATTTCTCATACTAACAACTTGCTAACATTAATATCATCAAAATTCAGAGAGTATCAATCTCCCCCTTTTTGATGATTATTAACTCATCTATTTAGGAGAATTAAACTCCCCCTAAATACCTGCATAACAACTTAAAACAACACTGAAATGCTAATATAACAGAATTAATACAATCACAATATATCCAGCTTCCTTACTATGTGTTATCATCAAAATCAATTGGGTTTCAATCTCCCCCTTTTTGATGATTACACACCAACATTCAGGAGAAAAATACTCCCCCTAAAATTATGCTTCCCCTGCAAAAAGATTAGCATTCTATACAAGCAGCTAAGTATATTGACATGTAACTCCCCCTAAATCACACATACTATGATCCTGAATTTTCTCCCCCTTATTCATCAAAAAGGTTTTCCGCATGTTATCATTGAAAGAAAATTCAAATAAGCATGAATTATCATGTTAAGTGAGCTAATATTACCAGACATCCGTAGGTAGCTTGTTGTCTAGACATTGCACATGCCAATTTCCCTACGAAGAACGTAAATCTTTCTTC
The DNA here is from genome assembly GCA_030848705.1 of Heracleum sosnowskyi. Lineage (NCBI taxonomy): Eukaryota > Viridiplantae > Streptophyta > Magnoliopsida > Apiales > Apiaceae > Heracleum > Heracleum sosnowskyi. The sequence goes on along the minus strand of JAUIZM010000022.1, from coordinate 1,960,124 downwards.
GACCAATGGCTTAGTGAAGATGTCAGCTCGCTGGTATTCTTCTGCAGTGAATAATGCAACATAAGCTTGCTTCTTGCTTTGCCAAGACACCAAACTCTGTCCTAAAAATGCACAAACACCCCTTGTACTCTTGCAGTCAGTTTGACAACTCAAGTGAGACTCTTTTGGTTTATCCGCCCTTGTCTTGATTCCTTCAGATTTATCACCAATGATCAACTCTAGAGGATGATTCTTCACTGTTCTTGTTGATTTTGGCAATGAATGTTGAGCTATGACTTCCTCATTTACTCGAATTCGCTTGGATGGAGGAGATGCTTCACCGCCTTCATAAATAAGCATCTTTTCCTGTGATCTTTGACCTCGTGGACCTTCCAAAGTGAGTTTTGACAATTGAGCAATAGTTTCATCCACTGGAGAAGAGGTTTCAGCTGGCTTGTCAGCTTCTGGAGTTGCCTCAGGCTGGTTATCAGCTAGCTGAGAACCAGACGTTAGCCTTGTCAGCTCGCTGTCATGACCTGCACCTGCAATATCTTTCTCATCTCTTGACAGATCAACATTAGATTCTTGAAATGAAACATCAATAGATTCTTCAACAATACGTTTAGATGTATTATACACTCTATAAGCACGACTTGTTAAAGAATAACCCAAAAATATTGCTTCATAAGATTTAGCATCAAATTTACCATCTCGATCAATAGTTTTGAGTACAAAACACCTGGAGCCAAAGACTTTGAAATATCCAATGTTTGGCTTCTTATTCCTCAGCAATTCATATGGAGTTTTGTTGAGTATAGGCATGATAAGTACCCTATTAAGAACATAGCTAGCTGTGTTAACAGCTTCTGCCCAGAAACTCCTTGGCAGCTTGCTTTCTTGCAGCAAAGTCCTCGCAGTTTCTTGCAAAGATCTGTTCTTTCTCTCCACAACTCCGTTTTGTTGAGGTGTCCTTGGAGCAGAGAATTCATGTGTAATACCTCTTTCTTCACAATAAGCAATGAAGTCTTTTGAAATGAATTCACCTCCTCTATCACTTCTTATACCTACAAGTCTTGTATTCAACTTGTTCTCAAGTAAAGTGATTAGCTTCTCAAATTCACTAAAAGCGCAATCTTTAGTACGAAGAAACAATACCCATGTATATCTAGAATAATCATCTATAATTACAAATGCATATTGTTTACCTCCAATGCTTTTATATGCTTCTGGACCAAATAAGTCCAAATGGAGAAGCTCTAAAGGTTTAGAAGTTGATACCATTGTCTTTGACTTATGTGGAGTCCTGATTTGTTTGCCTAATTGACAAGCTGAGCAAGTTTCCGTCTTGACATACTTCAATTTGGGAAATCCTCTAACTAGCTTCTTAGAAGACAGCTTGCTGAGTAAATCCATATGAGCATGTCCAAGCCTTCTATGCCAAAGATCTGGGTTTGTTTCAACAGTGGCTAAGCAGCAACCTATTTCCTGCATCTCAAAGTCCAACATATATATATTTCCTTCCCTTCTAGCAACTAGGGGGATTTTGTTAGTGCCAACATTAATAGTACATTTCTCTTTATCAAAAACAACAGTATGTCCATCATCATATAATTGACTTATACTAAGCAAATTATACTTAAGACCTTGAACATATTGAACTTTATCAATAGAAATGTTACTATTACCAATTGTTCCTTTGCCAAGTATGCAGAGTGCTTTGCTATCACCAATTGTAACACTTCCACCCTTTTTCATTTTGAGACTAAGGAATTGAGATTTGTCACCACACATATGTCTTGTACATCCACTATCCAATATCCATTGATTTGCCTTGACTTTCACCACAAGACATACCTACAAAACAAATAAACAAACACTCAACGTTTTGGTACACAAATTTTGTTGGGTCCTGCATGATTAGTTGATAGAACATAATTAACATTCAAATCAGATTTCTTGATCCACATTTGGACCACTTTGGATGTTTGATTTCCTGTTCTTCTTGTTCTATCAGCTTGCTTCCTGTAAGCTGTCTGCCTGTTCCAGCTTGCTGGTTTAGCATTCTGACTTGTGCAATGATTTGACAAATGACCTTTCTTCCCACATTTGAAGCAAATTTTCCAAGGCATAGCATAATTATATGGAATACCCTGTTTGCCTTCGTATTGAAAAGCCTTGTTCTTTGATGTAGAAGCCATTCCAAGTCCTTCTTTATCCATATGAACCTTTGTTTGTTTCATGATTGTCTTTAATACTTCCTCTCCTTGAACAAATTTTCCCATGCCTTTCTCAAGCTTTGCAATTTCAGCCTCCAATTCTTTTATCTTCTCATCTTGTTGAGTAACTTCAATTGAGATGGATTCTCTGATTTTAAACGTTTCAAGACATACATCTCTTGCTTCAATTTCTGCACGTAGCTCGCTGAGTTCTTTCATCAGTGTGTCATTTCTTTTGAGGAGCAGCTTGTTAAACCCTTCAAGTTGTGTTAGCTTTCCCTTTAGATCAGAAATTAGATCTTCATGATTGTTTGATGGAGTTTTTTCAGCCATTAGCTCAGAAATCATTTTCCGAAGAGACGCATTCTTCTTTTCAAGCTCATTGTTCTCATTCTTTAGTTCCATGAACTCAACAATAGATATACTACTGTGTCTCTGCAGGGTTAGTTCATCTAATGAATGATTACTAAAATTTGAATCAGAGTTTGTAGAGTTTACCTCACTATTATTGTCATCCGAATCTGAAATATCACTTTCTACAAAGCCATCTTCCGTGATTCCTCGAATTGTGTCTTCATCATCAAGACCAACAAGAGCTAGGTTCACCATCTCATCACCTGATTCATCAGAAGCTGAATCCTCATCATCACTCCATGTCAAAAGAGCTTTAGATTTCTGTCTGTCCCTTGAGGTAGCTAGCTGCTTTGGCTTGTTCTTCAGTTTGTAGCAGTCCCTTTTGAAGTGTCCTTTCTTGCCACATTCAAAACAAGCATCATTCTTTGAATCTCTAGGCTCTCTTTTTGCACCAAAAGCTTTTCCTTTCTCCTTCTTTAGCTTGTTCCTATTTTCAATCATCTTCTTGATTTTTCTGGACATAAGAGCTAATTCTTCATCTGAAACCAGCTTGCTGCTACTAGAGTGTAATGCCAGATTCTTCAATTTTTCAACTGGAGCTCTCCCAGATTCCATCTTACTTTCATGTATCTTGGTTTCAAACTGTTCTAACTCAGCAAAAACGGATAGATGATCCATAGTGTCAAGATTTGATGAAGACTCCAAGGAGGTGACTTTTGGTTCATAAACGAATGGTACTGCACTTAGAACTTTCATGTTTATTTCATCTTGAGGAATCTTTTTGCCAAGTCTCTGAAGTGCATTGATGTTCACTTGAAATCTAGCTTGACTTTCTTTGATAGTTTCACCTTCCCTGAGTTTAAAATTCCCAAACTCATTCATTAGCTTGCTGAGTTTGACTTTCTTCAAAGATGTTGAACCTTCATGATACGTTTCTAATGCATCCCACATCTCCTTTGCTGATTTAAGAGATGATACTTTGTCATGCTCAGCTTGATTGAGTCCATTCATGAGAGAATTCCTTGCCTTTCCATTATAACTAAATTTGATCAATTCATCGGGAGTAAGATCATCAATATCCTTATCTTTGCCATCTTTGTCAAGGAAAACATAAGGACCCTTTTGAACAACTCTGAGAACAAGTGGATCTTTGGATAAATATGTTTCCATACGTTGGAGAAGCTGATATTCATCTAAAACTATGGGAAGAGCTGGAGTATGTTTTATATCTGCTAAGAGTGAAAAATCAAAGTACTCACAATGCTGCTCAAGTTTTAAGAGAGAGAATGATGAAGTCTAAAGTCTTGTGTAGAGCCAGAATTTCAAGTGCTTATGTTCCTAAGTACAGAGATGCTCATGGAAAGATTGTAGAGATGAAAAGGAACAGTGCTAAATTCAATACAGCACTTGGAATTAAAGTGTTGGAATTTAACTTGGAGTCAGAAAAGTCTTATTTTATCAGGCTAGGAAATGAGATGAGGAGGAATATCATCTATTCTCTGAGAGCTGCTATCTACCAGACTGGAGAGGGTGATCCAAAATTAAAGGAATTGAAGAAAATCATGGTAGATGAGCTAGAAAAGGCTGAAAGAAGACTACTCATTGATTATCTCAGAACAGTGCCTGACATTGAAGAAATAAAGTAAAGGCTGACTGTAAGTTTTTAAAGTTTTCTGTTCTAAGTAAAAGTTAAACTCTGTTATGTTATAAACACTGCATTTGTTGTATGTTTTGACATCATCAATTATCTTTTAACTTGTACATTTTTGTTATGCACAAGTTGGGGGAGATTGTTAGATATAATTGCTGATGATTATTTATCAGTGTTTAAGCAACAGGTACTCATCAGAGTTTATGCTAGAAGCCAGTCAGAGTTTGATAAAGTCTGACGGGATGAGAGTTTATTTAGCTGTCGGTGCTGACATTGAAGATTCTAGAAGCAATATATCTTGAAGATGGAAAGAAGCAAGATATATTGAGATAGCTAAAGAAACGGGACAGAAGACAGAAGCAATCCTAAATTGATATAAATTGTATAGCTAATTTATAGGAATATCAATTAGAGATTGATTATGTAACTGTGTATTATATAAACACAGATAGGTTAACCCTAAAAGGGATGCGAATACTGAATACAATTATTCTTGTAACCTAGCAGCTCTCTGTGATAATTTACATCACTGAGAGAAGAGTTATTTAATATAATTCAGTTTATTGTTCATGAACAGAGTTCTTAATTGTTATTCTCGTACATATATTGATTATATATTGTGTATTCGGCCTAACAATTGGTATCAGAGCCAAGGCTGTTTAATATATACAGTTTATTGATCTAAAACACAAGTATAATCATGATTGAAAACTCTCAAGAAGGTTCTATTGCTCAAAAGGTTCAATCTGCTTCTGTAAGTCGATATGAATCAATCAGGGTTCCAATGCTCAAACCAGTGGAATATCCAATATGGAAGGTTAAGATGACCATGTTTCTAGAAGCCACAGATCCAGAATACCTTGATAGAATCTATGATGGTCCTCATATGCCAACTAAACTGTCTCCTGTAGTTGCTGGTCAAGAACAAAAGACTGTTCCGAAGGAAAAGAAAGATATGACTCCTGAGGACATCTCATCAATTGCGAAGGATGCAAAAGTTAGACATCTTCTTCATAGTGCCTTAGATAATGTCATGTCTAACAGAGTTATTGGTTGCAAGACTGCCAAGGAAATCTGGGATGCTTTAGAAGTCAGGTGTCAAGGAACAAGTGCTATAAAGAAGAACAGGAAGACTATTTTAACACAGGAATATGAACACTTTGACTCTAGATCTGATGAAACTTTGACAGATACATATGACAGATTCTGTAAATTGTTGAATGATTTGTCTCTTGTTGATAAAGAATATGATCTTGAAGAGTCAAATCTCAAGTTTCTACTATCTTTACCTGAAAAATGGGATTTAAAGGCAACATCAATAAGAGATAATTATGATCTTGCAGAAACAGATCTTGATGAAATTTATGGGTTGCTTAAAACTCATGAACTTGAGATAGAACAAAGAAACAAAAGGTCTGGAAAGAAGACAAAATCTGTAGCTCTCAAAGTTGAAGAAAAACTCATGAAGAAAGAAACATCAAAGAAGAAAGCTAAGGGAAAAGCTTTGGTCATAAACTCTGAAAGTGAGTCATCAAACTCTGATGGTGATTCAAACTCTGATGCTTCTTCTGAATCTGAGGATGATGAAGAACAACTGATGCAAATGGCTGCTTTGATGGTGAAAACCTTCAAGAAGATGGGTTTTAAGAACTTCAAGAAGGGAAAAAGATTCTCGAGGAAAGATTCAAACTCTGAAAGAAAGAGTTTTAGAAAGTCTGAAGGAAGGGATACCATGTATGGAAAGAAAGACAAGTCTGAGATCAAGTGCTACAAGTGTAAAGAGATGGGTCATTATGCTCCAGAGTGCAAGAAAGGAAAATCTGAGAAAGCACTCATCACTAAAGGAAAAGACTGGGCAGACACTTCAGACTCTGATGAAGATGTCAGCTATGCTCTTATGGCAACTGTTGAAGATAAATCTGAGACATCTGAGAATAAGGTACCCCTAACAACTTATGCTTATGATATTGATAATATATCTGAATTGAGAATTTATCTTAAAAGCATACATGTTAGTTATAGAGATCAGACTTTAGAAAATGAGAGAATTAAAACTGAGAATCTTAAGCTTAAAGATAGAAATAAATTTCTTGAAGAAGAGCTTGTTAACATGCAACGAGTTCAAAAGGAAAGAGATGATGCTGTTTATGTTGAGCAAGAGTTGTTAAAGAGATTTAGACAACTAGAATCTGATTTGGAAAAAGAGAGGAAGGTAATTAAAACCTTGACTAATTCTGGAAAAGACACACATCAAGTTTTTCAAACAGATACAGTTGGGTTAGGTTACTGTGAAAAAGATGAACTTAGGTTTAAAGATAAAGTTAAAGTTAAACCACAACTTAAACCTGTGAAATTTGTCTCTGAATCAAGTAAGCAAACCTCTGTACTTGAAACAGAAGCTGTTAAAGAATCAGTAAAAACTTGTGTTAAACAGGTGAATGTTGGTTTAATGACAGAGAAACAATTCAGGTATAAACTCAAAGAGGTAAAGTATGTTGAAAAACAGAAAGTGTCCAGGAAGAATAGGAATGGAAAAGTAGGCATTAATAAAAGAAATGATTATCTGACTGATTCTGATGCTCCTAGAAAGACATGTCATAGTTGTGGTAGTACTAACCATCTGGCAAGTTTCTGCACGAAAAATAAAGATATTAATTCTTTACCCTCCAAGTCTGGAGTGAATAATGATTTTGTTAGGGTTAGACCACAGACTTTATGCACACATTGTGGGAGCACTTGGCATTCCATTTATACTTGTAAGAGCTATCATGCCATTTATCACAACCATTATGAGTTAAAACCCAACTTGAAATGGGTGAGAGCAAACTCTGCAAGTGTAAAGTCTGACACAGTTAGCTCAAACTCTGTTGAAAGTTTTTCCGCTGCAAAAGCTAACTATGTTAAGAAAGCCAAAGGATCCAAGCAAGTCTGGATCCTTAAATCTAACTCTTTGTAATTGTTTGTGATTGCAGGGCATAAGGGAAAGTACTCTCATCTTGGACAGTGGATGTTCAGGACACATGACTGGAAATAAAGCCCTGCTATCAGACTATGAGGAGAAGGCTGGCCCAAAAGTTTCCTATGGAGATGGCAACATAGGACGTACTATGGGATATGGCAATATCAATCTTGGAAGTGTCATCATCACAAATGTAGCTCTTGTCTCAGGACTCAAGCATGATCTGCTATCTGTGAGTCAAATCTGTGACAGAGGATATCATGTAGATTTTCAACCTGAATACTGTGAGGTTGTTTGTAAATCTACAGGGAAAGTTGTTCTAGTTGGACACAGACGTAACAATATCTATGAAGCAAGTTTGGTAACAAACTCTGAAGGAAAAGCTGTGTGTCTGTCTGCAAAAATGTCAAATGAAGAGAGTTGGAAATGGCATAAGAAGCTCTCTCACCTAAACTTGAACAACATCAATGAGCTAATTCGAAAAGATCTTGTAAGGGGACTTCCAAAGTCAATACTCAGCTTAGATGGTCTGTGTGATTCTTGTCAAAAGGCCAAGCAAAGGAAGTCATCTTTCAAGAGTAAGTCTGAATCTTCAGTTGTGGATCCTTATCATCTTCTTCATGTTGATCTATTTGGTCCAGTCAATATAATGTCTCTTGGCAGAAAGAAATATGCTCTTGTCATTGTTGATGAGTACACTAGGTACAATTGGGTGTATTTCTTAGCAAAGAAGGATGAATCTGTTTTAACTCTGATGGATCATGTAAAGCTACTGGACAAAGGATCACAGTATAAAGTGAAAATTATCAGGAGTGATAATGGTACTGAATTCAGAAATGCAATAATGGAAGAATTTTGCAAAGAAAGAGGAGTGAAGCAAGAATTTTCTGCACCAGGAACTCCACAGCAAAACGGTGTAGTTGAAAGAAAGAACAGAACCTTAATCGAAGCTGCCAGAACAATGCTTGAAGAAGCAAAATTGCCAACTTATTTCTGGGCAGAAGCTGTTCAAACTGCTTGTTTTACTCAAAATGCAACACTGATCAACAGGCATGGGAAAACACCATATGAGATGGTGAAAGAAAAGAAGCCAAATTTGAAGTATTTTCATATTTTTGGATGCAAATGCTTTGTGCTGAAAACTCATCCTGAACAGTTGACCAAGTTTGACTTAAAAGCTGGTGAAGGAATTTTTGTTGGATACCCGCTGTCAACTAAAGCATTCAGAGTCTACAATCTGAGAACTAAAGTGATCATGGAATCAATACATGTGTCATTTGATGACAAGAAAATAACTGGAATAGAAGATGAAGAATATCATGATCAACTTCGTTGAAAGGCATATGTCTAGTCCTATTTGTAAACACCGAGGATTCTACTCAACTTTAATTAAGATGTAATAAGTAAATAATAAAAATCAAATGTCACAGGAATCTCAGAAGGTTATATCTGTCAAAGAATGAAGATTAAAGTCATCTACAGACTTGAAGTTATTCTACATTGAAAGAAGCTCAATTTATTGATCAAGCCTCAATGAAGTATTCAAGCTCAGTGGATTTATTAAAGTGACGGAGATTTCAAGTGGTGACAGAAAAAGATACTGATTACGGAGTTCTTGAATGAGAAGGAAGTGAATCACTGCTTAAAGTCAAATAGATAAAGAACAAACATTGTCGTTAGTCACTCATGAACCAGACAGTGCATCGAGTGTCAACGTACTATTGTGTTTGTTATTTATCTAAGTTTTTAGTGATTCTGGAATTTATTGGGAAGTCAATTAATTCTATTTATTCTCTTATAAATAATTAATACTATTGAGTAAATTATTTATTAAATTAATTCTGCAAAGAATTAATTTAATACATAATTTATTTAGTTAATTATTTAAATTAGAATAAAAAGAAATTAATTAAGAAGTCAACTAATTCTATTTATTCTCTTATAAATAATTAATATTATTAAGTATATTATTTATTAAATTAATTCTGCAAAGAATTAATTTAATACATAATTTATTTAGTTAATTATTTAAATTAGAATATATTTGAACTAGGAAGACTTAGGATTGAACTAGGAAGACTTAGTTCTTTGAACTAGGAAGACTACCAAGGCTGTCTTCCCGGTTGTCTTCTAAGTACAAACCTTGTCTTCCCGAAAGTCTTCCAAGGCAATTTATAGTTTTCCCGATTGTCTTCTAAGTACATTGGCTTGTCTTACCGATTGTCTTCCAAGGCAAAAAGAGAATTGTATTTCAGTAAGTCTTCCATAATACACTGCAAGTGGATTGGCGCGTGGAATGCATTCAAGTGGATTGTATTTATAAGTCAAACGGCAGAAGACATAAATAATATACAGAAGAAAAGATACAGAAGAAAAGCAAACAAACATTCCATTGAAAGCTCTTCTTAAATACCTTCAACTGCAAAGCTCAAACTTTCTGCAGAGATTTAATTCTTGACTGTTCTTCAACATTTAATTCATAAGAATTGTATCTCTTGTACTGCTTTGACTTTCTAGCGGATCATAATCCCTAGATTTTATATCGAACTACTTTTTAGTATTCGATCCTTTTTATTACAAAAATAGATAAATTCATGTCGAATTTATTCTAGATTTGTTTTATTAAGTTCTTTGTAATCAGTGATCAAAGTTGTAACACTCCTCAAGTTTAATAGAGTTTCTATTTAACTTGAATATTGTTTCAGTTTTTATTCCGCACTAATTTGTTCTAAACAGTTAAATCTTTTAAAGGACAAATTCGATAAAACGGTATAGTTTGTATTCAACCCCCCTTCTACAAACTTATCAGGACCTAACAATTGGCATCAGAGCCTTTTGATTGATATACAAATCAAAGATCCAATTGTTTTGAGATTTTTCTTTTAAACTCTGATTTTTTATTTTATTCTTAAAAATCTCAAAAGATGTCTACTACACAGAAAGTTGGTACTGTCAAAATCCCAATGTTCAACAAGGAGCATTATTCAATGTGGAAGAAGAAAATGCTCCTATTTCTTAAGGTTGCAAATCCTAAATATATTGATGTGCTGAAGAAAGGTCCCAAACTCCCTATGATTATTGAGGAAGAGATAACAGTGGATAACGTTGTTACTAGGCCTGCTAGTATGTACCCTAAAGATCCCAAGGAGTACACTCCTGATGAGAAAGAGGATGTTACCTTGGATTCCTGTCTACAGTTGATCCTTATTGAGAGTCTTGATCCTGTCATGCATAATCATGTTCTAAATTGTGAAACTGCCAAACACATTTGGGGAACAATAGAGATAATCAATGAGGGGACAGAGGAAGTTAGGGAGAATATGCTGGAAATTCTCACTTCACAATATGAGCATTTCAGATCAAATCCAGGTGAAGGTATCTCTCAGGTGTTTGAGAGATACAACAAATTAATCAATGATCTAAATCTCAATGGGAAGCACTACACCAACAAAGAGATTAACAAGAAGTTCCTTCTTACCCTTCCACCTCATTTGGAGCACAAAATTTCTGCCATTAGAGAAGCAAGAGATATGAATGAGATTGCTTTGGAGAGATTGTATGGTGTGCTAAAGACCTATGAGCTGGAGCAGATTCAACAGAAGGAGCTGTATGGAACTGGAAGGATTGTTGGTACCTCCACTGCATTGGCTGCTGAAGTCCCACAGAAACTGGAAGTGAAGGCTGTTCAACCTTCCAGTTCTCACATGAATGTTATTGATGCTGAATATGGATTAACATCCATTGATCAATCTGGTGGTGACTTCTATTCTTTGGAAGAACTTGATCAGCTGGAGGATGGTGATTTGGCTTTGATAGTCAGAAAGTTTGGGAAGTTTAGATTCAAGAGGAATCCCAATCTTAAGTTCAGACCCAGATTTCAGAGAGGTGGATCTTCATCTTCAAGTGGCACAAGGGGTGGCTACAAAACTGGAACTGTGGAAAGGAGTATAATCAGATGCTACAATTGCAATGAGTTGGGTCACTTTGCTACTGAGTGCAGAAAGCCAAAGCAAGTGACTAGAAACACATTTGATTCTAGCAAGAAGAACAAGATTGGGAAGGCCTATGTTGCTGAGGGAAAGAGTTGGGATGACACTGACAGTGATGAAGAAGCAGGTGAGATTGGGAACCTTGCTTTAATGGCTAAAGAGGAAAGCACTTCATCCAGATACATGTCAGAGGTAACCTTTACTGACGCTGAAATGATTTATCATCTTGGTGGCACCATAAGTTGTGCACGCACTGAAAATGATAGAATAAATCTTTTAAACACAAATCTTGAAAAGGAATTAAAAGATTTGAAACTTGTGCATGTTAATCAGGATGAACTTAATGAGAAAATTGCTTTTCTGGAGAATAGGGTTAAATGTTATATTCAACTGGAAACCATTCTCAAAGAGCAGATTAGTGAGCTCAAAACCAAAGCTAATGCCTATTACAACTCTTGTAAGACGGCTAAAGAAATTTTCAATAAACAAGCTATTGGTAATCATGTCAGTATAGGTTATGATTATAATGAGGCTATAGGATTGCTTGGTATTAATACACCTTGTAGAGTCAGAGAAGAAGGAAAGGCTGTTCCTTATATTCTTAAGGGTATTAAAACACCCTTCTGTAAGGAGTCTGAGGCAGAGCCTCTGAATGAATCTTCTATCATTATTGCTGAGGAGATTCATGAAGAAGATGTTGCCTTAGAAGCTGAGCAATCCAAAAAGTGTGTATATGATATTCCAGTCAAAGTTGCTAAAACTGAAAAGACTAAATCAGATATCCATAAGTTGGATCAAAACAACTGTAGAACTAACATGCCTGCTATTAATTCTTCTCATAAAGCATGTGGTGTGAGTAATTGCATGTCTTGTGCTTTTAATGTTATGTATGCTTTCTTTAATAAAAAGCATGTATCTAGTGATAAGACTGCTCCACGTCAACATGTTAATAATAAGAAGCATGTTAAAACAAAGACTACTAGTCCTCCTCAGACTAGAGTGGATTCATTTATCCCTAAGCCTACTCAGAAATGTGTTAAGGCTGGTTATAAATGGAAACGCTCTTATGTGAAAGAGGATGAAGTAGTTTTAGTTAGAAATGTTGTTTTGCCTGACAAAGGCCAGTTCTTTAAGTATGCCGGACCCAATCAATTTTGGGCTCCGAGGAAGGACTAATCAATCTGATATTGCAGGGAGTTAAACAGGTAAACCGTGTTATGTGGATTCTTGACAGTGGCTGTTCAAGGCATATGACCGGATATAGAGCCCTGCTATCAGATGTGGTTGTGAAAGCTGGCCCAGTAGTTACCTTTGGAGATAACAGCAAGGGTATTACGAAAGGATATGGCTGTTTGAAGTATGGAAATGTTATCATTGAAGATGTTTCATTTGTGGAAGGTCTGACGTTCAATCTTCTCAGCATCAGTCAGTTCTGTGACAGAGGATATGCTGTTTCCTTTGAAAGAGAGAAGTGTCAGATTACTCACAAGAAGAATGAAAAGCCTGCTCTTCAAGGAGTAAGGAAAGGTGATCTGTTCATAGCTGATCTGAACTCGGGATTCAAAGATGAAGTTAATTGTTTTTATGCTAAAGCTTCATCAGATGATAGTTGGCTATGGCACAAGAAGATGTCTCACCTTAACTTCAAAACTATGAACTCTTTAGTCAAGAGGGAATTAGTTAGAGGTTTGCCTCAGATGGAATTTACACAGGAAGGACTGTGTGAGGCATGTCAGAAGGGAAAGTCAAAGAAAGCTTCTCACAAGGGCACTGACACATCATCAATAACTGAACCTCTTCAGCTACTGCACATGGATTTGTTTGGTCCAGTTAATGTGATGTCCATGTCAAAGAAACAATATGCACTTGTGATTGTTGATGACTATTCAAAATATACATGGGTTTTATTCCTACATTCCAAGGATGAGACCCCATTTCTGGTGATTGGCCATGTGAAGTTGATTGAGCTGGATTCTAGATTCCCTTTTAGAGCCATAAGGTCAGATAATGGTACGGAATTCAAGAATGCCATTCTGAATGACTTTTGTGCTGATAAAGGAATAACAAGACAATATTCTGCCCCTAGAACTCCTCAACAAAATGGAGTAGTGGAAAGAAAGAATCGTACATTGATTGAAGCTGCTAGAACTATGTTAAGTGAGTCCAAACTTCCAATGTACTTTTGGGCTGAAGCAGCGAATACAGCTTGTTATACTCAGAATCGAACTTTAATCAACAAAGACCTAATGAAGACTCCGTATGAGATCATGAACAACAAGAAACCAACTGTCAAGTACTTTCATGTATTTGGAGCAAAATGCTTTGTGCTTTTAGATGAAAATGTTAAACGTGGCAAGTTTGAGGCCAAGGCACAAGAAGCTATTTTTGTTGGTTATTCCAGAAGATCTTACAGGGTTTATGTGGTTGGCAGTCACACAGTAAAGGAAAGTGTCAATGTTACTTTTGATGACACTAAGTTCCCCAATATCCAAAAAGAAGATTCATCTGAGGAGCTGAAGTTTGATAACTTGCCAGACTCAGAATCAGATGATGATGCCCCACCTGAAGTTATTGCTGGAAATGATAATAACAATGATGATAATAATCCTGGTGATGGTGGTGGAAACATTGGTAACAATGGAGATACCACTAACACTGGAGAAGAATCATCAAGGCATACAAGCAACAACTCAGGGGGAGCAAATGAAGGATCAACTAGTCACTCACAACATCAAAGTGAATTTCAAGGCGAATCATCAAGATCAAATCTTCCAAGACAGACTGTTTGGAATAGAGCTCATCCTTTTGAGCTGATCATTGGTGATCCAGATGTTGGAGTTAAAACTAGAAGTGCTTCTCAGAATGAATGTCTTTTCTCAGCATTTCTATCTAAAATGGAGCCAAAGAAAACTGAGGAAGCACTTACTGATCCAGATTGGGTGATTGCTATGCAAGATGAACTCAATCAGTTTGAACAACAACAAGTCTGGAAGCTGGTACCCAGGCCAAAGAACAAGAAAGTAGTTGGTACTAGATGGGTATACAGGAACAAGCTAGATGAGGATGGCATTGTTACAAGGAACAAGGCAAGACTGGTTGCACAAGGGTATTCTCAAGCTGAAGGCATTGATTATGATGAAACCTATGCACCAGTGGCTAGACTTGAGGCCATCAGGATGTTCTTAGCATTTGCTGCTTACTCCAATTTTAAAGTCTATCAAATGGATGTTAAGAGTGCATTCCTGAATGGTGAACTTGATGAAGAAGTGTATGTGGAACAGCCCCCTGGCTTTGAAAATCAGGAGCTGCTGGACTTTGTGTACTTTCTCTTCAAGGCTATCTATGGTCTCAAACAAGCCCCAAGAAAATGGTATGACACTCTCTCTGGTTTTCTTTTAGAAAATGGTTTTGTTAGAGGTATCATAGACAAAACTCTTTTTTCAAAGAAACACAAAAGTGATATGATATTAGTCCAAGTCTATGTGGATGACATCATATTTGGGTCTACTAATGATAATCTCTGTAAGAGATTTGCTGAGCTAATGCAGAGTAAGTTTGAAATGAGTATGATGGGTGAGCTGAAGTTCTTTCTTGGATTACAAGTAAGTCAAAGGTCAAATGGAATATTTATTTGTCAATCCAAGTATCTCAAAGAACTCCTCAAGAAGTATCACATGGAGGATTCAGCATCAGCAAGGACTCCATCTCCAACAGGAATCAAACTTGGAGCTTCTGACAAATCTATCAAGGTAGATGTTACAAGCTACAGAGGTATGATTGGCTCCTTACTCTATCTTACTGCTAGTAGACCAGATATTATGTATGCTACATGCTTGTGTGCAAGGTTCCAAGCGGACCCTAGAGATGTTCATCTCGTTGCTGTGAAAAGAATCTTGAGATATCTTAAGGGTACACCTAATCTAGGTATCTGGTACCCTAAAGATTCTGGTTTTAATCTTGTTGGATATACAGATTCTGATTATGCAGGTAGTGTTGTGGATAGAAAGAGTACCTCTGGGAGTTGTCAATTCCTAGGAGGTAGGTTGATTTCCTGGTATAGCAAGAAACAGCAAACAGTTTCCAATTCAACAGCAGAAGCTGAATATATTGCTGCTGGAAGCTGTTGTGCTCAAATCTTATGGATACGGAATCAATTAAAGGACTATGGCTTTGCATTAGACAAAATCCCCATATTTTGTGATAATACAAGTGCCATAGCAATCTCCAACAACCCTGTGCAGCACTCGAGAACGAAGCACATTGATATCAGGTATCATTTTATCCGAGAGCATGTCATGAATGGAACTGTGGAGTTACATTTTGTACCCACAGAAGAACAGACTGCAGATATATTCACTAAATCTGTTGATGAATCCACATTTATCAAGTTAGTTGGTAAATTGGGTATGTTAAACAGTCTTAGTGATTAACAATATATCTGTCAGGTTTGTTATTTCAAAATTCATTTTCTCTTGTCATTTAACTAATATTTGCTGCTAATTCTCTGTTAATATTACTTGCTTGTGTATTTAAATAACTCTGAATAATTTATTTTCTTTAAAAATATTTTTCTCATATTTTTTAAGTGGAGAAATGTATTTTTATTGAAAATATATTTATTTAGAATTATTTAGATATTTTTCAGATTGTAAATATTGTTGTTTGAATTTTTCTGCAAGTTTATATTAATTTTATGCATTTCTAATATTCTGCATATTTTTCTAGGATTTATGGAATTTTCTGTGAATTTTTCTAGAATTTTATATATTTTTCTTGCATTTTTCTTAGTTGTTCAGCATTTTCTTTTTTAATATTCGGATTTTATTCTGAATTTTTTGGTAAGTCTTCCCAGTTTTACACTAGGAAGACTACCGGGAAAACAATGTAAATTTTCTTTTTGTTTTTTGTTTTTTCCTTTTTATTTTAAGTCTTTTTCGAAGTCTTCCCAGTTTTTGAACTAGGAAGACTATCGGGAAGACTCTCCTTTTATTAGTTTATTTTTTGTTTATCTGTTTTAATTAATTCCGAAGACTTTCTAGTTTGTACTAGGAAGACTACCGGGAAGACTATCCTAAGTCTTCCCGATTGTCTTCCCAGTACATTCTGTAATAAAACGTTTGACTTGTCTTCTGTGTTGAATTTTAACAGTTTAATTTTTGTTTATATACATACAGTACTTACATTTTTCACTTAGCATTTTCTTATCAGTTTTCTTCTTCACAAAACCCCCTTCGAATTTCTTCATTCTACAGAAATCTTTGATCATTCCCATTGTTGCTCAAGTCATTACTTAGCAATCTATTACTGTTCTTTCAAAATCCTATCTTACAAGTCGAATTGCTGTCCGATTTTTTTTTGCTTTTTGTTTTGTATTTTCGACTTGTGGATTTTTGAATTGCTAAGTAAACTGTGTGTGTTTGATCTTACTGAGGTTCTGTGTATTGAACTTTGTGTTAACTGTGTGTGTTCTTGAAACTCAAGTGCCCAATATTTTTTTTTGCATCTCAAAAGTTTAGTTCGAATTTTTAGGATCTAAAAGTTTAAAATTCATTAATTTTAATAAAATTTAATTTTGTGGATTTTTGTAATTTTAATTAATTCTAAAAATCCCTAAAATTTTATTTTTATTTAAATTAATTAAAATTTTATTGTTTTATTTAAAATGGATCCTAATAATTTTGAATTAGTTTTAAATAATTTTGTTGGGTATTTTGATCCGGCTAGGTGTAAGGTGGAACGTTTCAGACCGTGGATTCAATTTTTAAATAGCAATACTTGTGTTAGTTATGCTATTTGTGCCACTGCACTTCTGAAAATTGATCCATTACGGATGTTGTGTTCAAGTGCTGTTATTGCTGGAGATTCAAAATCTTTTACTTTCAATATTCTCAACCAGCAATATACAGTTACTTTTGATTTATTTTGTGATGTGTTGCATTTTCCAAAGGACAGGTTTGATCCATTACCCACTGATGATGAGTTAACACAGTTCTTTGTGAATATTCATTATCAGGGTCCCTTTCAAATGGTAAAATTGTCAAAAACTTTTGTTGTAAGGGAATGGGATCTGTTCTTTGATACTATAGCTAGGGTATTTGGTAACTGCACAAAAACAAACTTTCATTGCATTACCAGTCTTAATCAATACATTGCCTATGCTATAGTATTTGGTCGTAGATTGAACTTTGCTGAGATTCTGTGGAACCTTTTGCTCAACAGGCTTGCTCACTCTAGGAGAGATTCTGATAATGGTGTGAAAGTAAGGTGTTGGTACCCTCGCTTTCTAACTCTTATCATTAATCATCTTCTCACTGCTGAGCAGGTAGAACTGTTTCGAGAAGCTAGATTTGAAACCTCTCCAACCACAGACACCAAATTCTACACTAGACTTGATGTCTCATCCAAATTTACCACCATACCTGTTCTTGTTTCACCATTCATGAGACAATTCATTAATCTTCCTATCTTTGGTGAACAAGTTCCCGAACCACATCCAGTACCACTGCAGGTAGTTATTCCTAACCTTGGTTCTTCTTCTGGTACGTCAATTGAAACCCAAGTGGTTGTTAGGGCTGACCCAGAGATTGTAGATCCACAGTCTCTGACCCAGGTCATAGAGCCAAACAGAGAGTCAAACACTCCTGAAACACAATCTGAGCCTAATGTACAAACCAGTTCAAGAAATGTTAGTGATATAGCTGAAATGAGTGTTCCCACAGCTCTGTCTCCACCCTTAAAGAAAAGAAAAACCTATAGGGAGACAACTGTTAGCCCATCTGTATCCTCTCAAAAGGATATGGACATTGATATGGCCACTACACAGTCTCTGGAGACATCCTCTCAACAGGGTGGATCTATTGAAATTCGCCATCGGGCCATGGCATCTTGTACTGAGTCAAGCACACTCCCATTACTCACAATGGGAGAAGATATCCATCTAGATGACACTCAGGACACCATGTCAGGAGAGCACTTTACTTTTGACTTTGAAACAGTGCCTACCATAGTTACGGTAGAAGTGCCTTCACAGGCATCTGAGGGAAAATCTGATTCTTCGCCAACTCAAATAGAATCATTTTCTCCCCTCCCAGAGGGAACATCTCTGGCTCCCCTAAGGGATTTTCCACTCGCAGTTTTTACTGGAGAAAGTGGAAGGCAACCTAATGAATCCAACACTGAAGCAATTCAGTTTCAAATTCAATCTGATTTGGAATTCATTGGGGATTGGGATTCGCGAACTCCCATTGCACCACCACTGACCTCTCTTGAAGGGGCTAGGGTGATTTTTACTGCAGGTACATCCACTGAGAATCTAGACAGACAGTTAGTGGTGAGAGATATGAGTCAAACACCGAGTGAAACACAAGCACGTGAGTTGAGTGAAACACCACTGAGAGCAATTGAGGTGAGTGCACACACTGACACAAACACTGCTTTGTTAAAACAGCTAGCTGATCTACAGAAGAAGTTGCAAGAGACCCAGGCTGAAAACACAATTCTAAAAGCACAAGTGGTTGCACAATCTACCACCTCTGTATCAAATCAGCTGGGTACTGTGAAAGATGACCTACAAGGATTGAAGGATAATCTCCTCCCGAAGCTGAATTCAATCCAACAATCTCAAGTACTAGTGGCTTCAGACATCTCTGATCTTACAATGTCAAATGCTCAAATATCAGAGAGTGTCAGGGATATAGCTGCCATTTCTACCAAGGTGGACTTTATTCTGCAAACAGCTGATGAAAATCAAAAGTTTAATGAAGAAAGGATTTTCAAGATAGAAGGAGGAATGGAGCATCTGAATGAAGGTATGAAGCACTTGTATAATATGATCAAGAATTCACATCAACCTACTGAAGAGCAAAGAATTTTCTTTGAGGGAGATGATGAGGATGAGGATGATGCTGATGAAAGAGGAGATAGAGGAGAGATAAGGAGAACGTCTGAGGTGAATCCTAGGGCTTCCACAGCTCAAACTGTAGAGGATTCCTCAACTAAGGGGGAGAATGTGGAGAAACAAAGAGGAGGAGAAGCTGGAGGTTCTGGTTCTGTAAAGGACAAAGGAAAGCAGAGGTTAACTTTTTCTGATGCTGACTACTATCAAGGTGAACAGGGAGATTTTGACAATATTGAATCTGAAGAAAACCCTGAAGATATCTTTGGTGAAGTGGAGGTTGAAGGAGAGGCTGACTATGCTGACTGGGAAGATGAACCTGAAGTGGATCCTGCCTTTGAAGCTGAGCTGTTAAGACAGAAAGCTGATCTAAAGAGAAGAGAGGAGGAGAATGCTAAAGTTTCTGACATCATTTCAAAGCATCTAGTTATCCAAAAAGCTGAACATCAAGAAAAGCAACGGCTTCATGATATAAAGGTCAAGGACAGGAAGTTATATGTGAGGCTGAAGCTTGGAGAAGAATGGGATAGAGCTAGAGAGATGTTTTCACATTCAACAGGTTCAGATAATGATGGAAAGTTTTTTAGCATGTTGGAAAGATACAAGAAGGTCAATCCAGACAACACAGTATATATGAAAGCTCTTCATGCAGAGATTTCAAGGATCTCAACTGGATATGACAGAGTTAGAGAGGAGTTGAAGATCTATGTTTATACTCATAATGAGGGAACTTTCTTAGTGTCTCTCAATCTTCTGGAAAGCAGAACTCTCTCTGAACTATGGGTCTTCATGTGCAAGGTAAAAAGAACTTCTCCATTAGCTGAGCTGTTGCATGATCAGCTAAGAGACTTTGCAATGAAAGCTAGTCCACAAGTGGTGGAAGTGCCTTATGAAGTAAAATTTTTTAAAGGAAGGGCACTTCAGACTTGTGGTGTGGATCCAATATCTCTGAAGGATTTTCCTGCCAAGCATCTTGTCTACTTGGAGAACATGTTGAGGACTTCAGGATTTGCTACACAAGAGAAGACAGAAGTTGCTGATTTGATTCAAGACTATTGCATAGCAAATATCAAAAGATATCATCAAATGAAGAATAGGCTGAAGAAAGTCACAACTCAACCTGTCAGACCTAGTGGCATTACTTCTGAATCTGATCGTGTTCTGGACAAGGATTTGCTTGAAGCACTTGAAGAAGGAGAGATGATTGAGTCTGAAATTTGAAAAAGCTCTGTTTGTAAATATTAAATGTTTAGAGCTTAGGTGATTCAAGATAGGATAAATGTATTCATATGTTCAGTCTAGAGGAACATCTATCTTGTATTTATCGTTACTGTTTGAATCTGGAAATTGTTATATTTAATCCAGAACTTTTTATTATTTGCTTGGCTCTTAAAAGTCTTATCTTTTCTTGTTTTAGTTGAGTTATCCTCTAGAGGTATTTGGTTGTTATTGTCTAACAAACAAATAGGGGGAGATTGAAAGGCATATGTCTAGTCCTATTTGTAAACACCGAGGATTCTACTCAACTTTAATTAAGATGTAATAAGTAAATAATAAAAATCAAATGTCACAGGAATCTCAGAAGGTTATATCTGTCAAAGAATGAAGATTAAAGTCATCTACAGACTTGAAGTTATTCTACATTGAAAGAAGCTCAATTTATTGATCAAGCCTCAATGAAGTATTCAAGCTCAGTGGATTTATTAAAGTGACGGAGATTTCAAGTGGTGACAGAAAAAGATACTGATTACGGAGTTCTTGAATGAGAAGGAAGTGAATCACTGCTTAAAGTCAAATAGATAAAGAACAAACATTGTCGTTAGTCACTCATGAACCAGACAGTGCATCGAGTGTCAACGTACTATTGTGTTTGTTATTTATCTAAGTTTTTAGTGATTCTGGAATTTATTGGGAAGTCAATTAATTCTATTTATTCTCTTATAAATAATTAATACTATTGAGTAAATTATTTATTAAATTAATTCTGCAAAGAATTAATTTAATACATAATTTATTTAGTTAATTATTTAAATTAGAATAAAAAGAAATTAATTAAGAAGTCAACTAATTCTATTTATTCTCTTATAAATAATTAATATTATTAAGTATATTATTTATTAAATTAATTCTGCAAAGAATTAATTTAATACATAATTTATTTAGTTAATTATTTAAATTAGAATATATTTGAACTAGGAAGACTTAGGATTGAACTAGGAAGACTTAGTTCTTTGAACTAGGAAGACTACCAAGGCTGTCTTCCCGGTTGTCTTCTAAGTACAAACCTTGTCTTCCCGAAAGTCTTCCAAGGCAATTTATAGTTTTCCCGATTGTCTTCTAAGTACATTGGCTTGTCTTACCGATTGTCTTCCAAGGCAAAAAGAGAATTGTATTTCAGTAAGTCTTCCATAATACACTGCAAGTGGATTGGCGCGTGGAATGCATTCAAGTGGATTGTATTTATAAGTCAAACGGCAGAAGACATAAATAATATACAGAAGAAAAGATACAGAAGAAAAGCAAACAAACATTCCATTGAAAGCTCTTCTTAAATACCTTCAACTGCAAAGCTCAAACTTTCTGCAGAGATTTAATTCTTGACTGTTCTTCAACATTTAATTCATAAGAATTGTATCTCTTGTACTGCTTTGACTTTCTAGCGGATCATAATCCCTAGATTTTATATCGAACTACTTTTTAGTATTCGATCCTTTTTATTACAAAAATAGATAAATTCATGTCGAATTTATTCTAGATTTGTTTTATTAAGTTCTTTGTAATCAGTGATCAAAGTTGTAACACTCCTCAAGTTTAATGGAGTTTCTATTTAACTTGAATATTGTTTCAGTTTTTATTCCGCACTAATTTGTTCTAAACAGTTAAATCTTTTAAAGGACAAATTCGATAAAACGGTATAGTTTGTATTCAACCCCCCTTCTACAAACTTATCAGGACCTAACATTCGTTTTGAAAATGTAGATCTAAACTCTGATGACGTAAACTCTGATGAAGCAAATCCAACAAACTCTGATGAAGCATACTCTGAACCTCTACTGGTAAACACTGAGGGAGTTTCTCTGACAGAACAAAATAGAGAACCAGTTGAGGGGGAGCGTGAAGATACTTCAGCAACATCTCAAAATGATGACTCAAATTCTGAAAATGAGTCAGCTGAAGAATCTATCCCAAACTCTGAGTCATACACTGAAAATCCAATCTCTGAGCAGTTCAATTCAGGGGGAGCCTCAGAGAATGCAAATGGTCAATAAGACGATCAGGAAAGCATGGATCAAGGGGGAGGATCTAATGAAAATAGAAGCCAATTACCTACAGCAAGAAGGTGGACACAAGCTCACACACCTGACTTGATAATTGGAGATCCAGAAGCTAGTGTGAGAACTAGAAGTGCTACAACTAATGAATGTCTGTTTCATGCATTCTTGTCTCAAACTGAGCCCAAGAAAGTGGAAGAAGCTCTTCAAGATTCAAACTGGATAACAGCTATGCAGGAAGAGTTAAATGAATTTGAAAGGAATGAAGTATGGACTCTTGTACCAAGACCTAAAAACAGATCTATTGTTGGTACAAAGTGGGTTTTCAGAAACAAAACAGACAGTGATGGAGTGATTACAAGGAATAAAGCTAGACTTGTGGCTAAAGGCTATTCACAGCAGGAAGGAATTGACTATGATGAAACCTTTGCTCCGGTTGCAAGATTGGAGGCCATAAGGATTTTTCTAGCATATGCTGCTCACAAGAAGTTTAAAGTCTTTCAGATGGATGTAAAAAGTGCGTTTCTCAATGGGAAACTTGAAGAAGAAGTCTTTGTTGAACAACCACCTGGATTTGTGGATCCCAAACATCCAGATTATGTCTACAGGCTTGACAAAGCTCTTTATGGACTAAAGCAAGCACCTAGAACATGGTATGAAACTCTGGCTCAATTTCTTTTAGAAAGTGGGTTCACTAGAGGTACAATTGATAAAACCTTGTTCTATTTCAATACTGGTAATGATCTGCTGTTAGTTCAAATCTATGTGGGTGATATAATCTTTGGGTCTACAAATGACAAACTCTGTAAGAAGTTTGCAAAGCTTATGCAGTCAAGATACCAAATGAGCATGATGGGAGAGCTTAGTTATTTTCTAGGTTTACAAGTAAAGCAAACAGATGATGGGATTTTTATCAATCAAGCAAAATATACCATAAATCTTCTCAAGAAATTTGGTATGCTTGATAGTTCATCTGCAACAACTCCTATGGCTACTGCAACAAAGCTAGACAAAGACACAGGAGCCTCAGTAGATATGACAAACTACAGAGGGATGATAGGGTCTCTTCTTTATCTTACTGCAAGTAGACCTGACATCATGTATGCAACATGTCTTTGTGCAAGATTTCAAGCAGATCCCAGAGAGCCTCATCTAACAGCTGTGAAGAGAATTTTCAAATATCTCAAAGGAACCATAACTCTTGGTTTGTGGTATCCTAGAGAATCAGAGTTTAAATTAATTGGTTACTCTGATGCAGATTTTGCAGGCTGTAAGATAGACAGAAAAAGTACAAGTGGAAGCTGTCAATTTTTAGGTGACAGATTAGTTTCTTGGTACAGCAAGAAACAAAAGTCAATTTCCACATCCACAGCAGAAGCAGAGTATATTGCTGCTGGTAGCTGTTGTGCACAGATTTTGTGGATGAAGAATCAATTGCTGGATTACGGATTAAGGTACTCTAAAATACCTATTTTCTGTGATAATCAGAGTGCTATTGCTATGACAGGTAATCCAGTACAACATTCCATGACCAAGCACATCAGCATAAGGTATCATTTTATCAGGGAACATGCGGAGGAAGGAGATATTGAGCTTCATTTTGTGTCTACAGAACAACAGCTTGCAGATATCTTCACTAAGCCTTTGAGTGAAGCTACCTTTACAAGACTGGTAAATGAACTTGGAATGATCTCTGGTTTTGATTAGAGATATTGGTTAGACTCAAAATTTCTTATTCTGTGATTTGTTGCTCATGATTCTTTGCATATGTTAACTGTCATTCATACCAGCTTGTCAAAATTCTGAAGTCATACTCTGTCATAATGTCATACTCTGTCAGTTATACTCTGATGATAAACTCTGATGTTAAACTCTGATTGTGATTTTGTCTGAAAAATATTGACCAATGAAGAAAATTGTATGAAGCATGATTCTCAGTAAGTAATCATGAATCCTTCTGAGTGATATAAATTCTGATCTCAAATGTGTGCAGAAATTTTACACAGCATGATACTGTCTCTATATTTATAGCATCTCTTAGTTTATTGATCCTATATACTGAGTCTGTATTAGCTGTTTGCACTTTCTCTCATAAATTAATTGTATTAACTGATGAAAGTCTAAACTCTGATAATTAGTTGCTCATATTTCACCCTCAAATCAAAAGATGCAAAAATATGCACAAATTCCTTTGAGATCAAGTTGTGCCTAGGAAGACCCATGAACTTATTGTATGAAATAAGGGCTAAATTTTTTGATTTTTGGTGACTAGTGCCAACCACAAATTACTGGAATAATAATAATAATAATAATAATAAAATCAAAAATCGAAGGGGGTGAAAATAATAAATTTATACGTACAGAGTTTAGACAATATCAGATTTTGTTTATAAATGAGAGTTTGGGCAACCAGTTTTTACTGATTTATTTTGTGGATTTTATGCACTTTGAGATGATCTAAATATTTATATTCAGTAAACTCTGCTATTCACACACAATTTCTCACAACTGTGCACTTAGAGAAAAGAGATTATTAATGAAGGAGGAGAATTGATAAAAACTGATGAACTGTGTACTCTACGCCGAGGTAATTTATTTTTAATCTCTGATGATTAAAATAAATAAGGGTGTTTCAGACATTTCATAATTATTGAGGAACATTATTTTTGGAAAATAGAGAGTATGATTGAAACAGTTTGTTTGAGTTTTTGAAAATGAAGAAAGGTGTCTAGAAAATAGCAGAAATTAGTGCCTTTTACTGCGCTTGCGTGTTGGAAACAACCACGATTTACTGCTGTCAGTTAATACGTATGTGCCAACTGTCCCACTCACACATTATTCGAGTAAGCCTGCTGTGAGTTTTAATAATTAAAACTCTTCAGTTTTAATTCATATTTAATCATTATACACACAACGTTCAAATCTTTTACAGACTTACTCTATACACAACACACTTTCACTTACACATTTTCACAAACACTTTGCTGCATCACTTTTTCGAACACTTCTCGAAGCATAAACTCTGATTTCTGTGGAATATTCTAACGGCAACAACCATGTTTCAGTCTTTTGGTCTCGATTTTGTT
This sequence comes from Heracleum sosnowskyi, assembly GCA_030848705.1. Lineage (NCBI taxonomy): Eukaryota > Viridiplantae > Streptophyta > Magnoliopsida > Apiales > Apiaceae > Heracleum > Heracleum sosnowskyi. The sequence continues at coordinate 1,934,724 of JAUIZM010000022.1, read as the reverse complement.
CCTAACAACTATGCAACACCCTTATCTACTGTGAACGCACCGGAGGCGTTTCACTTGTTTCAGAACTTTCTTTCTCAATCAGATATTGGGCAAGCGCTTGTGGAACCAGCAAGGCTGTCTGGACTTCAAATCAAAGCATTCTGGGAAACTGGTGTTTATGATGATGGAGGAGAGGCTGGAACTCCTTCTATTATCTTTGAGTTTGATGAACAAGAGTATGTGGTTACTCCGACTACAGTTCGTGATGCTCTTGGGTTTGAAGACTTTAATGCATACACTATTTCTGTTGGTGATGCTGAGCTTCAAAGGATGATGAGGGATATAGGTTACTCTGGGTCTTTGGCACGAACAGGTAACTTGAAGCGACCGTTCTTGAGGAAAGAGTGGAGTTTTTTCTTCGACTGCATAACTAGAACGTTCGGGAAGAAGTGCACAAACTGGGATGCCATACCTACTGATAGTCTACAAATTGGGTATTCACTTCTTTATGGTACTCATTTTGATTTTGGTAGACTAGTTCTTATTAATTTGGGTGAAAAGATGACTGAGAATAGGGGAGTAGTTTACTTTGCTAGATTCTGTCAGCTTTTATTTTCTGCCTGTGTTAGTGGGGTAGAAATTATTGATGCAGATGTGATTCCATGTTTTAAATTGCACAAACGTATATTCTCTGATCTTATAAACAAGGATGTAAAGAAGGGTAATGTAGGTGATCTTTTACTGCCTGCATTAGTGCAACAGTTTTTGGATGATTCTATCCAAGTAGAACAACAACAAGAACCAGTAAATATTGAAGTTTCTCCAACCCAACCAATTCGTACTGGTGGTAGAATCAAACACAGGGCTTTCAAACCTGCAAAGATTGTTAAGCCAGCTACTGAAGTTGGAGTATCAAAATCTTCTGTGCCAAACTCTGTTGGTACATCTAAGAAGAGCAGGGCAAAGAGACCAAGGTCTGATGATGTAGAAGATTCTGAAACTTTACATCATAGAAGAAGAAGACTGGTAGCTGACTATCTGTTTGATGAGTTAGATGAAGCTGTTTCTGAGGCTGTTCCTGTAGATGTTCCTGAAGCTGAAATGAATGTAGATCATGATGTTGTAATTCAGGATGTTGCTGTGGATGTTGACGCTACTGTGCCCACAGAGGACAGAACAAATGCTGATGTCCATTTTGAAGCTGATAATGAAGCTGCAAATGCTGATCATTTTGTTGATCCTTTGGACATGGATATTGAAGCACATCCTGCAATCAGTGTTTGTGACACTGAGGATGTGGCAGCTGATCAAGCCACTCTGATAATTGAAGAGTATGTGGCAACTCATACAGAGATTCTCTCTGTCACCAATCAAGTTCTTGAAGTTGGTGATGAGGTTGATCAGGAAGCAAAATCTGTCTCTTCTAAGAAGATTATTGAAGCTGCTGTAGAGAAGAATACTGAAGCTGTTGCAAAGAAAATTTCTGATGAAGCTGCACAGTTAAACACTGAAGTTACTGCAGAGAATGTAATTGAAGAAGCTGCAGAGCCTTTACCAGAAAATGTTGATGAAAACAGAGTTGTTCCTGATAGTGATGATCACACTTCTGTCAATTCTGATCATGCAAACTCTGGAATAAATATTGCACTTTCAGACTCTGATGACAATGAATCAATACCTTTTCTAAGGGATCCTACTGCTGAGACTGTTAAGGAAAATCAAAATGCCACTGAAGCTCATTATAGAGACATGTACTATGCAAACTGGTCAGGGGTAGATTGTATTTTCTCTAAGCAAAGGACTGCTGATTTTGTTGATAAGTCTGCAAAAGAGATTTCAAATCCTGAGCTGTTGACACATCTGAAGGCTACAATTGTTCAAGTCAAATCTTTGCATAATCGATTTGATGAGACTCATAAAGATGTCATAGGCCTGCGAAATGATATAGTTACTAAGGAACTGGCCTTGAAGACTGATAGAGCTAAATATTCCTCTATGATCAAGGATCAAGTGGAAATCAAGCAGAGGCTAAGCAAAGTTGAGAGCAATCAAGATGAAATGTCTACAAAGATTGATTCTATTGCTGCATCTTTGGAATTGCTGACATCAGTGCTTATTCCTGATGATGTCAAAAAGGGGGAGAGAGTTCCTAAAGACAAATGCAAAAGGACTCAAACTCTGAGACGGAGGGATGATGCAACTGATGGTGGAAGCAAGGATTCAGAGTTTAGGTCAAAGAATTCTCAAGAGCAAGGGAGACTTAGGTCAAACTCTGCTAAGCTGACAAACTCTGAAAGAGTAAATTCTGGTGTTCAATCTTCTTCAAGACTTAAAAATCTAGCTATTTCAGCTAATCCAATTACTGATGAAGAGATTGCTGCTAAACTCTTTTTGGAAGAACATGGTGGTGAAGCCACAGTTGAAGACATTGATGCTGAATTGCAGATTCTTGCTGAAGAGCATAAAAAGAAAGTTGAAGCTGGAACTTACAAGCAAAAAGCTGACAAGGCTCCTAGGAGAAAAGAAAAAGGAATTATTATTAAAGAGAATGTGAACTCTCAACAGAGTTTACAATACTCAAGGAGGCCTGCTGGAGCAAACACTGACAAAGGAAAAGGCAAATTGATTGAAGAGACTGAGTTATCAAAGAAAGCTTATTCAACCTCTGACATGGCTCATGTTGAATCAAGATCTAATAAATCAACCACTGACGTTGCTCAAGTTGATGATTCTGTTAAAGTTGTGACAACCTCTGACACTGCTCAAGTTGTACAAACTCAATTAATATCTCCACAACTCCAAGGTACTTTTCGAAGATCATCTAAAGATGAAACTCTGAAGCCAGGAAATGTGAACATTTTACAAAGCAGAACTGTAATGGGAAAAGAATCTTATGATAGATCTGGCTTGGGTTCACATAGAGAGAAAAGAGTGAATAACAGTCCTTTAGATCATACATCACTGGCAGAATCTGGTGTTGGGGTAACTCAAGAAAACCTTGACAAGTTAGAGTCTGTTCAGATGATCTATCACAGAGGAATCAAAAAGGAGTTTCTGTTATATTTTATGGCTGATGGAAGAGTTTATAGAGTTGGAGAAGCTGATATTCATCTAAAACTATGGGAAGAGCTGGAGTATGTTTTATATCTGCTAAGAGTGAAAAATCAAAGTACTCACAATGCTGCTCAAGTTTTAAGAGAGAGAATGATGAAGTCTAAAGTCTTGTGTGGAGCCATAATTTCAAGTGCTTATGTTCCTAAGTACAGAGATGCTCATGGAAAGATTGTAGAGATGAAAAGGAACAGTGCTAAATTCAATACAGCACTTGGAATTAAAGTGTTGGAATTTAACTTGGAGTCAGAAAAGTCTTATTTTATCAGGCTAGGAAATGAGATGAGGAGGAATAACATCTATTCTCTGAGAGCTGCTATCTACCAGACTGGAGAGAGTGATCCAGAATTAAAGGAATTGAAGAAAATCATGGTAGATGAGCTAGAAAAGGCTGAAAGAAGACTACTCATTGATTATCTCAGAACAGTGCCTGACATTGAAGAAATAAAGTAAAGGCTGACTGTAAGTTTTTAAAGTTTTCTGTTCTAAGTAAAAGTTAAACTCTGTTATGTTATAAACACTGCATTTGTTGTATGTTTTGACATCATCAATTATCTTTTAACTTGTACATTTTTGTTATGCACAAGTTGGGGGAGATTGTTAGATATAATTGCTGATGATTATTTATCAGTGTTTAAGCAACAGGTACTCATCAGAGTTTATGCTAGAAGCCAGTCAGAGTTTGATAAAGTCTGACGGGATGAGAGTTTATTTAGCTGTCGGTGCTGACATTGAAGATTCTAGAAGCAATATATCTTAAAGATGGAAAGAAGCAAGATATATTGAGATAGCTAAAGAAACGGGACAGAAGACAGAAGCAATCCTAAATTGATATAAATTGTATAGCTAATTTATAGGAATATCAATTAGAGATTGATTATGTAACTGTGTATTATATAAACACAGATAGGTTAACCCTAAAAAGGATGCGAATACTGAATACAATTATTCTTGTAACCTATCAGCTCTCTGTGATAATTTACATCACTGAGAGAAGAGTTATTTAATATAATTCAGTTTATTGTTCATAAACAGAGTTGTTAATTGTTATTCTCATACATATATTGATTATATATTGTGTATTCGGCCTAACAAGCCGAAACATTAAAAATTTTGCTTTTCGGTTTTCGGTCATTTATTCTATTTAATAAATAATATAAAAATAGTAACTATTTGATTGTCTTTTATAATTAAAACATTTTTTTCTAACAAAATCTACTCATTTTCCAAAAATATCACGGTCAATTACCTTTAAATTAAAACATATTACCTTTTATATTTTTTATCACTAAAATTTCTCTTTTCTTTTTATTATTTAAAAAAACTTACCTATTTTAGCATGCCAACGTATTTTTTTAAAGAATACAAATAATATAATTAAAACACTTCTAAAAATATCAGGTGCAATTACTTTTCTTAATTAAAGCATGTTAGTTTTTCTATTTGTTCATATTGTTCATATTATTTAATAAATAATAAAATAATATTAATAATGCCCCATTTATCTTTCTCAACCCCATTTGTATTCTTTATTTATTTTTTCTATGTTCCAATTAATATATAAGTTTCTCATTTTATAATTTATCATATTGATTTTTATTCTTTATTTAATTTTTTTAGTTTATCAATTTTTAAGCTCCTCTAATGGCCTGTGCCTTGCACGGGTTATAGGCTATTAATATGTAATTAATGTAGTGATACTAAAAGTCCAAAATAACCCTAAAATAATATAATGAAAGGGAGGATAAAATGAGAAATTTGAATTAAATTGCTTATCAAAATCCTATGTATTATATATACTAGCTTATATCCCGTGCGATGCACGATTTTCTTTAATATTTTATTATTCTTTATTTAGATTTTTGTAATTATATATTATTTTATGAAATTTTAATATATATTTATATGTGTATATAATAAATTGGATTTATATATCTAATAATATAAATAATTTAATTTAATAAATTGTTGACGTAATCTTTAGTAGATCTAACAGTTTATTTGCTCTTAAAAAATCTAAATGTGACTAAAGTGAAAATAACAAAATATGTGCTATGTAATATACCGATAATGTTTTTTTGCTGAAAAAAGAAATCAGTTATAAATATGTAATAATATTACCATTATATATATATATATGATACCTATTTTATTTTTAGAAGATAAATTGTTTTGGTTAGAAAAATATATAAAATAGGTAATGTGTTTTAACTAAAAAAATATAAAATTATGTTACCTTTTTATATATATGTTGTTCGTGTTACTTTTAGAAAATTAGTTGTTTAAGTTAGAAGAAAATAAAAAATGTTATGTGTTTAACTGAAAATGGTAAATGGTTATTTATTAATAATTATATATAACAATATTACCATTACATGTTTATTTTTCATGTGTCATGTTTAGAAGATGAGTTATTTTAGTTAGAAAATGTAGAATAGATAATGTGTCACGGACAAACTGTTTCTTATTTATTTTAAAACCTATTTTAATACTTTTAATTATTTAAAAAAGTTTAAACTATCTTATAATAGATAAAACATTAAAAGTTTGGTCGGTCGGTTGGTACTTCGTGATTTTACTTAATTACTCTTACTAATTTAAAAAAATATTATTAAATACTAACATTATTTATAACCAATTACTTTTTCAGCTAAAATACATTACTTTTTCTATTTTTTCTAACAAATTCCCTCTTTTTTCTAAAAAAATCACGGGTAATTACCTTTTCAACTAAAACATGTTATTTTTTCTATTTTTCATAACTAAAACCCCTGCTTTTCCAAAATTATAAAGGTTAAACCTTTACTTATTTATTTTAAAATCTATTTTATTACTTTTAATTACGGGCAATTACCTTTTTCAACTAAAACATGTTATTTTTTTTATTTTTTCTTACTAAAATCACTTCTTTTCCAAAATATTACGGGCAAACCGTTACTTATTTATTATAAAACCTATTTTAATAATTTTAGTTATTTAAAAAAGTTTAACATGCCTACTTATTTTTTTAACAAATACAATTAATAAAATATTAAAACATAAATAATAGTAATAATAATAATAATAATAATAATTATTATTATTAAAAACAGTTTGTGCATCGCACAGGTTTTAAGCTAGTCTATATTATTATCTAATAGACGAAACATTAAAAGTTTGGTCGGTCTCTAAGTGATTTTACTTAATTACCCTTATTTATTTTTAAAAAGATATTATTAATTAATAACATTAGTTTTAACCAATTATCTTTTCGGTTAAAATACATTACTTTAGAACAAATAATGTGTTTTTGCTGAAAAAGGTAATCAGTTATAACTTATAATTATGTAATAATATTACCATTTTATATATATATGATACATATTTTATTTTTAGAAGATAAGTTGTTTTGTTTAGAAAAATATATAAAAAATAGGTAATGTGTTTTAGCTAAAAAAATATAAAATTATGTTACCTTTTTATATATATGTTGCTCGTGTTACTTTAGAAAACTAGTTGTTTAAGTTAGAAAAAAATTAAAAAATGTTATGTGTTTAGCTGAAAAGGGTAACTGATTATTTATTAATAATTATATATAACAATATTAGCATTACATATTTATTTTTCATGTGTTATGTTTAGAAGATGAGTTATTTTAGTTAGAAAATGTAGAACAAATAATGTGTTTTTGCTGAAAAAGATAATCAATTATAAATATGTAATAAAATTACCATTATATATATGGAAGAGATCCAGAGAGAACCGAGAGATCACCCTTGATTTACCACACCATCCAACGGCTAATATGTTTTAAAAAATTTCTATTATACTTTTATTAGTATTTTAAGATTCTTTTAAGTGTTTTAATAATTTTATAAGATTCTTTTAAGTGTTTTAATAATTATATTAAAATTAGGATTCTGTTAAGTATTTTATAAAGTGTTTTATAATATATTTCAACATAAAATTTATTTATAATAAATTTAATTGATAATTAAGATTCTTTTTAGTATTTTATTAAGATTCATTAATTATATTATAATATATCAACGGTCTTAGAAGGGTTCTCTCGGTTCTCATGATATAATGGTTCTCAGAAAAATATATAAAATAGGTAATGTGTTTTAGCTGAAAAAAATAATTGGCTATAAATAAATTGATTATAGATAGACCCGATCCAAATTATAGATAGGTCCGGCCCAAATACCAACCAACCGACCGATCGACTAACCAAAAGTTTTAATGTTTCGTCTTTAATAATAGGGAAATGTTAACCATATCCCTAAGGGCTATGTTTAAGCATTGAATTATCTTATCTTTTCCATGTTTAAACATTTAATATTAGTAATAGCTTTCCAAAATTACAAGATATTATTAGAAGATTATAATATTGATTGCTAAATTTTCAATGAAATCAATAGTAATTATGAAAATGAATCAAAATTAGAAATGTAATTATGGAAATCGATGTAAGTGTATTAATGACAATGTAGATACAATATAATTCTTAACCACAACCCTTATGCATATCTTAAAAATAAATAGACCCTTCATGTATATATATTCGCTCACAAATTAAAAATAACACATGTTATTCGAGAACGATTTCCGGATCCCTAGCAATCCTCAAGAATAAATATGCCAAGATTAAAAATAATTAAAAAATCACCCATTTTCATTTGTGTCAAATATTAAATACTCAAATCTAGTTTTTTTCCCTTTAACCAAACCAAAAAGATATATATTGGAAGCACAACAAAAAAGAGGAAATAATATAGTAGAAAAAATCCAAATAATTATCTACACTTTTAGACATTGGCCAACTTTCCTTTAATAAATTGTCGACGTATATACAAATCTCATGACTCTTCGCCGACTCTATTCATCTTCCTTTCTTTCTTTTTTCCTTCTATTCAACCCCCACCTATACACACACCTATACATACATCCAACACCATAATCCATTCTTATCTCTTATGTAACCGCTGCATTTATATACACACACACAGCCATATCTTTCAACTCTCAATCGCAGCTGTTTTCAAAAGGTAACTTACATTAAATTTTAATTTTAATTTTAATTTTTTTTATTAATTATTTATTGCAATTTGCGATTAAATTCTGTTTTGGAACCCTAATTGTAAGAGCTGTGTGAATTAGCATTGTGAAATTGATTTTAATTTGTGTTGTTTTTAATTGTTTTGTTTGATTTGTTGTTGTTAGGGATGGTATTTGTATGTTGAAAGTGTTGTATTGGAGAGTATGGATGAGCCTGGACAGTTGAGACAGGCTTTTATTAATGCTACTGCTGGTGCTGCTTCCGGTGCTGTTTCGAGAACCGTTACGTCTCCGTTGGATGTTATTAAGATTAGATTTCAGGTATAATTCTTCGATGTTTCGTTTTGTTTGTTGTTTTTTATTAGTGTTGAATTCAATTGGAAAGGAATGTGGATTGTCTGTTTTGTTTGGAATCGAGATTGTGTAATTTATGGTACGGTGATTAGTAATGCTTGTGTCTGTTTGATATTTTAGTTGTTTTTTACGTTATTTTGAATTTTTATGTCTTCATCTAGGAATGAATACTCGTGTTTGTTTGATATTTAGTTGTTTTATTACGTTTTTTTAATGTTATCATCTAGGAATGTGATTTGATCAGATATCAGAATTGCATTTGTTGGAATTAAGAGTTTGAGGATGACTAGAAGGTCTTTCTTTATTCGTATTGGTAAATAATTTGTTTGATTCTTGGTGGAAATTTACGTGCCTTTCAAGTTCTTTTCATGCACAAGTCATGTTTAGAACTCCAAATTGGCGGTGATATATTTGAATTGCCCACGTAGTTATTTTGGTACATGGTTGGTATGTCACTGGTGGTTCGACGTATCACAGCAAGGATTTTATTTTCACTTGGTACGCCAGTGGTGGTTCAAACTTCAACGTATCACAGAAATTATTTTGTTTACACTCTTTTGGTTTCCTCTTAAGAGGTTTTTTTTGTCTTGACATAATTTCTACTTGTTTATGAATTGTATATATCAGTGGATGTGGTAAGAGGTGTTAGCTTAATCCGGGAAATAGTGAAGGTGAGTCAAAGTAAATGTATTTCCAGTCATACAGATTTATACAGTGAATCTTTAAAATATTTTAATTGACTCCATTTTAGGGACATCGGTCACATGCTTTAGGGATGATTGATTATATGAATTTGTCTTGGCAAGAAACCACGTGTTTTCGTTTGTCTACTGAAAGTTCTGTTAATGAGTATTGAGTACCAAAATGGCATGGGGATAATGCACACACATGTTAAGAGTTCAATATATTAAATTTGATATTTATTGCAGGTTCAGCTGGAGCCCACCTCTTCATGGGCCTTGCTCCGTAAAGAATTGCATGGGGGATCAAAATATACCGGAATGTTGCAAGCAACAAAGGATATTTTTAGAGAGGAAGGCCTTCCGGTATTGTTCTGTTAAACTTCAACACACACAGTTTAATGCCATATCTACAAACATTTAATCCTACCTACATGTCAGTATATGCTGTCAGGCGTTATACCATACCCGAAACTTTATTTAGCTTTCTTTTAAGAATTAAGAGCATATTATCTCATGTCATTAAATTGCAAATTCTTAATGACTTTAAGTACTTATTCAAGGCTGATGCTGTTTGATTTTTATAGGGATTTTGGCGCGGTAATGTCCCAGCACTTCTCATGGTTATGCCATATACAGCCATACAATTTACAGTTTTACACAAGTTGAAAACGCTGGCAGCTGGTTCTTCTAAATCAGGTTTGTTGTTCTTCGGAACGATTGATTCTTTACTCCTCAGGAATCTTTATTCTTTCTGACTATATATTGTAATTATAGACTTTCAGAGTGTTGTGTTTTTTCTGGTATCATACATCTCAGGATATTCTCTTTTCCAGTGCTCACATGTGCTTTGTACCAATTCTTTGTGCCATGCAGAATATTTCATTCATTTAAGTCCATACCTGTCTTACATAAGTGGTGCTGCAGCAGGCTGTGCAGCAACGGTTGGATCATATCCATTTGATCTTGTTAGGACACTATTAGCTTCACAAGGAGAGCCAAAGGTATTGGTGCAAACTTTTCTAGTGGCAACTACATTAAACTGAACCTACGGAACTTTTAATAGTAAATATGTAAGATCGTACGGTAACTACATTTATATCATGGATTGAAATGAGAGGCACTAAACATTTACCCTTTTTCATTGAATACCCAGCTGCACTCACTCCTCTTTCCATTAAGCACTTTCTCTAGCTGTACAGCATCTATTTTTCTCTCCATATAAATGTACGTATCTATATATGAATGTGTTGTTTGAATACCGGAACTCAGATATTTTAACAAATAGAGCAGTACCAACTATCCTTTTTTCCCTATTATATTATTTCATGCCCAGATATTCTCATTTCAATATATGCATACAAAGTCGAGGGTTTAAGTTTCTTTCTTGGTTTTGATTTTATTAGTAAGCCAAGTGAAAACACAACTCATTCAATCAAAATTATTTTTCCTTATATTCATACCTAGATTGTCTTTAAAGATCAATGTTTTTTAATTTGGGATTTTTTACAAACTTCTAGATTTCTGTATTTCATTTTTAAAATTAGAATGCTTGAATTTTAGAATAATAATTTGTATAAATATTACACAAATTTTTGACAAATTTAATTTTGTCTATAGTACCGTACTTTCTCACTTTGGTTCCATTTTGAGGCTAGTACGGCTTGGTTCTGTTCAGAAACTTATGTGATTTCAGTTTCGGTTTGGTTTTCAACCTAACTGAAGCGGCCGTTTGCTCACCTGGACACCCCTATAAGTGGATATGCATACATATGTCGTATGGTTCTAGTACATGTATATCTGCGTTATCTGGAACGTTAAACTTTTACTATTTGGTTGTCTATTTTTTATGATAGAATTTTAGATTTGCATGGCAGTTTATTTACTGGCTATAAGCATTGTGGCTCTGTTATACATCTTTTATGCGAAACTATATATTAGAAAATGGAAGATTTTTTCCAAGAGTTAAAACGAGTGATTTTTTACCTGCTTGTAAGATAAACGCGGTATCCTACATGAGGACATTATTTGGATTTTCTTCTGAATCTATCTCTGAGCCATGCATAAGTTAATTACTTAATATTCAAATAAATATGATCTATTTATTGGACGCTTTTCTAGATTTGATTGTTTGTGTATTGAGTGTGCATATGTCCGTACTTCTTTATCTTTTTACATGTAATAATTTCGACTTTATTCTTGAAGCTGAACTGACCCTTACAAAAGAAACAATAATAAATGAAGTCGAATCATGGTGGTTTTGGTTATTTATGCACCTATTTTTATTGTGTTTAAAAACATGAAACATGTCGCACAGTAATATTGGGGTCAAAAATTTAAGATTTAAAATAGATTAATGGAATAGAGTCAAATTTTAAATCAATTGTTTTGGTTTCAATTTTTAAAGTAAAATGTATTAAATTTTTACTGTAACTGCAAGTTCAGCGTGGTCAATTGTTCCCTCTCCTATTAAGCTAGGTACCCTCCTGAGGTAATACTCTTGATGCATTGTTATTGAATTCAGAAAATTCATGTTATCTGATTTTTAATCGGCACATCTTTCATATGGGCCCTATCCATATAAGGGGAAAATAATACAAGCCTGTAAATTGAAGGATTATTTTCCAGATTTTGTTTAATTATCATCTTTGGTTATCACGTGTTATGGTATTACGCATACAGTATTTATCTGCAATTTGCAAGTAAATTGCTAAAAAAACATGATATTAGTACACGTGGCATATACTCATCAGAGAGAGACACGAAGAAACCCATACATACAGAAACCCATACATACACATGCACACCAAGTTTATGTTAAATTATTGTGCTATGGCTATATCATTTTGAATTCCCTTGTCTAATTCTATCTTTTCATGATTACTCTTTACTGAGAAATCTTGTTGCTTTGTTTTTGTATAAATCGTATGCAAAATTTAAAATCATAATATGTGTTAAAGCTCCTATTTTGATTTTCCTTTACAGGTGCATCCAAACATGAGATCAGCATTTGTTGATATATTTAAGAATCGTGGCTTTCGTGGGTTGTATGCTGGCCTATCACCTACATTGGTTGAAATTATTCCTTATGCTGGCCTTCAGTTTGGAACTTATGATACGTTCAAGAGGTGGTGCATGGTAAGCTGCTATCCCTAGATAATTCCTTTCTTGTGGGGGGGTCCTTTGGGAAATAAGGAGTATGAGAGGTTGTTATTTATAACAACATCATAAAACATAGCTGCCGTCAGTGATATGGTTTCGAGCTACCAAATTTGTTGTATTGACAACTAAATTCAGTGGCCCAATATATTTTCTCCTTATGCTTTGCCTTGAGCAAGTTGTACTGCTGTGAATAAATGGTGCTTTTTTTTTTATATGGTTTAGTAGCAAATATCATCTTTATTTCGTATTCATTAAAAAGATTGAGGATTTATGTTTTTTATTTCAAAAAATTTCGAATTGATTTGAATGAAGACTAATAAAAGATATTTGTTTTCAGACTTGGAACAGTTCAAGATCTTCAAATGCAAACCAAGCTGACGATTATATTTCCAGCTTGCAGCTGTTTGTATGTGGGTTAGGTGCAGGTACATGTGCTAAAGCTGTCTGCCATCCCCTTGACGTGGTCAAGAAGAGATTCCAGGTGATTACTTGAAGCAACCACTTTATAAGGTGTCTCAGTCCCTATTGAGAAAGATTATAATATGAATAGTAATTATTTATGATAGCTTGTTAAATTATTAGCTATTCAGGTAGGAAGAAATATATGTATTTCCAAGTTTTTTGTTTTTATTTCTGCAACTGTTACTGTCACTACGGTGTCCTAAAACCCAGTGATCCAGTATCCCGCCAAGGGTGCTCGTGTTGGTCATTGATAAGGGACAGAACGAGTACGGCAGGCTAAATGGTACAATATTTTTTAGTGAAATAGGTAAAACTGTAAACATAGATCTAGGGATGGTTCTGTCACTTGTGTAGTGGCAAACATTTAGGTGGTAGTAGTTTGCCAGTCCAGCTAAAAATCCATTTGTTTTATTCTTATTTGCTGTGTCTGTTTACAGATAGAAGGACTTCGAAGACACCCTAAATATGGAGCTGTACTTGAACCTCGAGCCTACACTAATATGGTTGATGCTCTTTATCGAATTCTGCAGAAAGAGGGTTGGGCTGGGCTCTACAAGGGTATTGTCCCCTCAGTCGTGAAGGCTGCACCTGCTGGTGCTGTGACATTTGTCACTTATGAGTTTTTCTCGGAATGGATAGAATCCGCTTTGACTTAGACCTGACCTGATACTTACCCTTAAACCTGTTTTTACAGTTGTTTTAACTTGTCTTTTACATATATCAATTGGCCCAAGAAACGTCTTCCTTATAAATTTTAGTTATCTTCTCATGGTACAACACAATTTTTGTAGTTAGGATTATTAGGAAATCGGGAAGTTATTATACAACAGGATTGTTAACTGTTGAGGTGTTAGGAATGGAATTGTACCGCAAATTGGTTTCGAGTGAATGGAATAAACAGTTGGCTGCACTGGCAATATTTAGCCTGCATTTGTTTCGCATTGATGCAGTAGTTGCATCTGATATCAAACAGACTTGGAGCCTTGGGGAATGAGCATCTGGTTGCACAATCAGTTTGCCAACTGCAGATTAATAAAATAACTTAATGAACTATGAATCTATAATTACCAGCAGATAGATTAGAGTGACCTGGTATGACTCGACTCCCAACTGCGAAAAGGATCCTATTTTGATCCAATAATAGAGGCAAAGGAGGTGCATAGTTCTATTTATTTTGCTAGAAGTCGATGCAAAGTTTGCTTTCTAACGGGTACCCCTTTTGTCATCGATTTATCAAGCGTGGTTGTGCGAGAGAGAGCGGAGGATATATCAATCTGTGGAGCCTTGGGTTATGAATATAGAAATTTTCGGGATATTTGAATATGTATACCTTTTGCATCATTAACCTAATTTAGAGCATGTACCAATTCCTTAGCTAAATCAATCTACATGATACTTATGTGTCAATATTTGGAGAATATGTAAAAACATTAATACTCCAACCATGTAATCGCTTAACAATAAATATAAATAATCATATTTGGTTGATTATTTGTCGAACTAGCAAAACCTTAGGTATAATTTACATAAGCATAATTATAAACAACACCATTGGAGTAATGATCGCTTAGCAATAAATATAGATAATCATATTTGGTTGACTATATTTGTCGAACTAGCAAACACCATTGGAGTAATGATCACACCCCTCAGCTAAAATTTTACATTATTCTTATTTTATCATATTTTAGCTAACCATTTACGTCTAAACTAATCAAAGCTTATTTAAATGCACTTTATATCCAAATCTAGGCCGATATATCTCGTCTGGCATTTTTCTTCGCTTACCAATAAGAATCGAAAACTTGTGGCAAAAAAATAAATAAATTATACAAGGCTTATTTCTTTTTTGCCTGTAACATAAAACAATATACACGTGTACGTATACATTTCCCTTTTTGTTTTGGAGGGAAAATGTAAATTGGGATGAGACTGTCATGAAATTGTCAATCATATGACCAGTTTAAAAGACGCATATACGTATTTTGTGTGTTTTTTTTAAATAATTAGGCTTATATTATATTCTTTAAATATATTTTTAACAAATCTCGGACATAAACGAGAATTTCGTTGGTCAAAGTTTCAATATTATTTTTTCTACCTTCCTAAAATCAGTTTGAGAAGCTAATTTTATAGAAACTAGTTTTGTTGTGCGTTTTGAACTAAAAAGACTGGAAGTCGTATCTAATTCTCGCATTAGCATGATCGTTACAGAACAAATGTTTCATTATGTATACAAAACAGGCATGCAGAGATACTTCATGACATGACATGACATGAAAAATCGTAGCTGTTATTCCCTTTTCATTTTCAAGGCATGTATGTTTGGTGATACCATCTCATATTGTTAAAGACAAAGGGGTGAAAGAATTTCCCAACAAGTTTGTGAAGCAAAAATAAATCTAACTCGCTATGAAAATTCATCTCATCATGCCAAGGCTATGGTCTCTTCTGTGGTTAAACGACATATGACCGAATGGTTCGTATCCCTCATTACTTGCGTTCGATGGTCTCCAACTCATGTCATGCTCTGCTTCTGATGATTCAGCGTACGATTCTGACCCAGTTTCACTCCCGTCGGATCTAATATATTGTTGCATCACCAGTACCGAAAATGAAGATGAGAACTCAGAGGTGGCGAAAAGATCTCCAATAGGACCGAGCTCAGGGCAATCACACCAATCAGCAAGTCCGGCTGTGAGTGGTGATACCATCCCACGCCCACGTCCTACTACGAAAAGATCATAATTGTTCTCCATGTTTTTAATTGCTCTCACAGTTTCTTCTTCATCATTTAGCACTATTTCTTGATATACTACTGATTTTTCTTGTGCTGTAGCCAACTTGAATTTGTTCAAGAACTGATCGTCTAGATGTTGCTCGTTTTCAGCATTAATTGGCACAGTTATTGTCTCTGGCGTCATGAAATCCGTGGGATCCACTTGCAATGCATCTTTTCCAGGCGCGAATCTTATGACTGTTAGTCTCACATTTTGATGTTCTGACATTCTCCAAGCATAAGACAATGCTTCTCTGTCATCAGGCCCGCCAAAAAATAACACAGAAACACGGTTAGGGAATGTCCTAGTTTCAGCCATTTGTCGGTCTATGAGCACACCTACGGAGCAAGGAGCATGAGCTAATACATTTTCATTCACAGTTCTGATCGTAGGGTTAATATCTTCCATTTCTCCATCTGCGTTTTGTTGTCTGTGAAATGGCAAAATGATGAAAGCTGCTCGCTTCTCTCTTGCAATGCTGCAAATATCTTCGTCCATGGTAGAGTATGGGCACCTAGAAGTGAGTGCTTGGACATTGACACCGTCACAACGTAGCTCATAATTGTCAAAAGCACTAATAATTTCATCAGTCTGAGCTTCTTCTTTAGTTGGATTTTTTGAGCTAGCTTTATGGCCATTATGAACTACAAGCATTGCCGAGGCCCTGCCAATGAGTTCTATGAGTTGGAGCGCGTAGACTCTGATTGGAGATTGTTTGGTTGCATTAGCAGCTTCAAGTACATTAATAACAGATGGAACATTGTTCAATTTATGGACACAGGCAAGTACTCTGAGCTCTTCCACTGATTTGGTTTTTTCAATTGTCTTTCGCGTGTAAGGAATTCCATCATTGTTAGGATGATAATGTAATATGATGGGTGGCACAAGCATAGTCATCACAACAACTGAAACTACCATGATCGTATATTCTTGAGTGGTCAAAACCTGAAATTAAAACCGCATACAGTGTTAAAGTACAGAAGTTAGTTTTCACAAGTCTGAAACTATGCGGGTGTGTGCACGTACCCCATGCTCCTGTGCAATTTCAAGAATGATCAAAGCCAAGATGCTTTTGGTGCTTGTAAGTAGTCCAACGGTAGCTGCTTCTTTAGCTGTCATGTTAGTAACAAAAGAGGAAAGCAAAGAGCTGATAACTTTTGATCCAGATAATATAACTATTATGCCCACCACAACTGCCAAAGAAGTGTTATTAATGCTCAAAGAATCTAAATTAGTCCTAATGCCACAAACTGCAAAGAATGCTGGCATAAAGATCCCCATCACAAAGTCTTCAAGCCTCTCTACCAAAGTAGTTTGAAGCACTTCATTAGGCATAATTAGTCCAAAGATAAATGCTCCGAGCATCGGGTGTGTACCAATGGCATCAGTAATAACTCCACATATAGCAACCCCACTCAGAATAAAGCAAATGTAGAACTCACTAAACCCTTGGCCATCGCCAGTTTTTTTGATGATCCAAGACAAAGCTGGACGAACGGCATGAAAACAGAAAAGTGCAAACACAATCGTCAAGATAATGGCAAAGAGACAATGACTTGCGCTGTTGGCTACAGCTAGTCCTATAGCAAGAAGCCCCCATGAAATGACTTCTCCGACTTGAGCTGCAGACATGGCCAACTTGCCAACCTCTGTGTGAATGAGTGATTGATCTTCAAGAATGCTACCAAGCGCTGAGTAGCTAGACACAGTAAGCGCAAAGCCCCAGAAAATGCAGCCATAGTAATTTGTTTCGTCACTAAGGATGACGAAGAATAAGACACAACCAATTAAACAAGGGATTGCAGCTCCTGTAATAGCCATTCCCATTGCCTTTGATCCGGTTCTTCTTATTGCTTGTGTGTCCAGTGTTAACCCCACGAGGAATGCATAGTAAACAAGAGCAAAGTGTGCCATTGGCTCTAAAACAACGAAGCCATAGGAAGGAAAGAACCATTTGTAGGTCGATGGTGCTATTTTACCAAAGAAAGTTGGTCCAAGAAGTATACCACCCTGCACATTTCAGCCAAAAGAAAAGAACTTATGCATCTTTTATAGCCTACTTATTTTTAGTATGAGATTTGCACACTTTGGTGGCTGTTGTCGAATTTGTCAGATAGGGTTATGGATTTTCCTTTTTCACATTTTCATTTCGCTGTCAGACAAATTTGGCAATACATTTAAAGTGAAAACAAAGAACTAAACTTCAGTCACCAAATTCAGAAAAGTTCTAATTCAGCAACTTAACTTAAAATACTGGTAAACTAGGGCCATTTAGATGCTCTTAACTATCAAATAAGAGTGATGCCACTGGTCCCAAAATATCTAACCAAACATAACCGTCGTCTGTCGAGCACGTCATCTTTGTGTTTACGTTTTTGTAAAATATTATGAAAAAATGTAGCATCAGTGCATTAATAATCAAAAAAACGACGATATGATGTCTAAACACAAAAGGAACTTACAATAAGTTCTCCAATGAAGGGAGGCATGTTGAAGGGTTTCAGCAAAAGGAGGGAAATGCGAGTTGCAAAAATGGCGACAGGTAACTGAAAAATGAAGATGGGAAGAATAGGAGCCAAGGGGTTAGGTCCTTCCCAAACTCCATTAGTTCTATATATTGTTTCAGCATAACATATAATGGTTCTGTTAACATCTTCAATTGTAACGTCGACCAGGTCTCCCATTTTTGCCTAGGCGTAGCTGCGTCACCCTCCTCTGCCACCTCTTCGTCGTCGAAATGCCAGGGCCCGATTAGAACCCTGGCTATCTTCCTGGTACCCCTTTGTCTACAACAATATAAGCGTTTGGTACACATTTTTTTAATGTAATGGAGAAACAATAGATAAGAAAGGGAATGGGGAAACTGGTGTGAATTGGAATGTATGGTTGTCCATTTTAGTTGGATTCTATTTCTTTTGTGGCTGCGGGTGATTAGCTTAAAATGTCTCTATTTAACAAAAAGAAACTAAATTAATATCTCTTATTAAATAAGTGAAACTATTTTTGTCTGAAAAGAGAATGTAAGAGATGAATCGAGCGTTGCATGTAGTGATACAATCCCTGCTGAGCAAGATAGTAATACTTATAGTAATTTTTCTGTTCTAGCTTGCCTAGTCATTAGCTATTTTAGGAAGTAAAATTATGTATCACCAAGTGATAATTTTTATTTCTTTTACTGTCACTGTCGTGTCTCGAAACCCAGAAGAGAGTCCTTATGTTGTATTCTAAAATTGCTGATCTGTTCACATATAGGACTACAAAGACTTAGACAACCTAGTTCCTTAGCGGATTCAGATAGCATTGCTTATATCGAACAGGCTGGGAGTACGGGGGAATGAGCATCCGGTTGCAGGATCTGAAATTTGAATGGCACAATCTATATATTAAAATTACTATTACGATAGCAAATGAGACGGTCGCTTTCTAATTGAGACAGACAATGGGACAGTCTCAATTATGAACAGAGTTACAGAATAATAAGCAGTATGAACAGTTATAATTGAAAATAAATATACTGCAGAACACCAGAAGTTTTCACTTGGTTCGGCCCTTAACTTCTAGTCAATGGCCTACATCCAAGTCCCCATGCCAATTAGCATAGAGAATGTATTATATCAACTTTAATAAAGAACTTACAATCTTTCCTTGATTACAATAGGATAGTCCCTTGAAAGAAACCCTTTCCTTTAGCACACTTGCTACTTAGCACACTTGCTACCTTGACTAACCTTTGAAACCAATACCTTGCCACAACCCGGCAACAAGTTGATATAAATACAATACACACAAAGAAAAGATTACAACTCAAACTAATTCTTGTTTGACTGAATGATCTTGAAAGATTATGAAACAAGAATGTATTTTTCAGAAAGAAAGATGAGAATAATTCAGCTTTGAAAATCAGTTGTGTAGTCTCTCTGAAAAAGAATGAGTTTGAATATATATAGAAACAATATAACGGATAGAATCTTTCAAACAATAAACAAGATAAGATTTGTTAAAAAGATTTGTTTGAAAGTATTTGAATAAGTCTTTAGAAAACAATCCGTTAGTTTTGTTATAAAGATAAACCTTTGAAAAGATAAGTCTTTGAAAAATTCAAACTAGGTTTATCTCAAGAAGTTTGTTTAGGAAAGATAAGTATAGAATCAGTCAAACTAGAATGTACAAATTATCTTATCCTATTCTAACTCCATTGCATAATCCAATGTCCAATGTTGTTGAATGCGCTTGATCATCATAAACCAAGAATTAACATTCTCCCCCTTTTATGATGATACCGATGAAAAGAATAGAAGCTCCCCCTTTCAAAGTTACTTTGATACCTGTTCAATCAACAACAAGCTATATGCAATATATAACATTATGCAATGAAACAGTTCAATAAACATTGATAGAATGATAATGATACAGATAGAATGAGACAGTTTAAAAATTCAGGAAATAAACATATGCAATAAACATATGCATCACTACGAACAATTATCCCATAAACCAAGGATAAACAAAATGAATGTTTAGATCACCAAATCAAAAACAAACCATGTCAAACCAACGTCAAACCAACACAAACAAACACAATGTTTAACTATTGAACAAAACATACATAAACAATTTCATCATAAACTTCCTCCCCCTTCATCATAAAAGGGTAAAGTTTATTCAGAATCTGAGACGTCAACTGTCGCCTTCCTCTTGCCTTGACTCTTGGATGTCGGATACACCGGTTCTTGACCGTATTCAGAGAAAATCTTGTCCAAAGTCGTCTTGTCAGGAGCCTTACCATCACGTTCTTCTAGCCACTCAAAGATTTTATCCTTGTATTCTTCACGGGTCATACCAAAAACTGACGGAGGTGGGATTGCTGGAAGAGGTAGAGGTGCAGTGATTTCTTCTAAAGTACAGTCACCAATCCAATCCTTCTTCTTATGCCACGGCATTGAACCCTTATGCTGCATTGTAGTAAGCTGTTTAGACAAAAATTGCGTTTCCGAACCAAGCTTAAAGAAAAGCTTGACAAACTCCTTCTCCCATGCCTTTGCTGTTGAAGTCATGCCTTCTTGTAATGTGTTAAACTCAAAATCAACTGTCTTGGCCAGACGTTTGTCATGGGTATAAAGCACAGATAATTTGGCATTGATGTTGTCAAGGGAATTAGAAACATGTTTATTAAACATCTCATAAGAAGCACGAATCATACTGACTTGAGAAGTCTGTGAAGCAAGAGACTCAACAGAAGAAAGCTTACGATTAAGAGATTCAATAGCAGCAGAGTTTTCATTGAGTTTGACTAACAAAGAATTAAGAACAGTAGAATTATTTTGATCTAGAGGATCAGAAGCATAGTTTGGAGAATTAGGAAGACCACCAAAAGACCGATGATCATCATCAAAAACTAATTCATTAGATTCAGTAAACACTAAATGATTAGCATTTAGAACAGAAAGATCAAACACAGTAGACAATTTCTCAGATTTTTCAGATTTTAAAGGGACCAAAAAGTATTGAAAAATTGACGTTAATAGACCAGGAAAAGGCAAATGCATTGACTCATGGGAGGAGCAATGAGACATAGACAAAATAATCAAAGAAGCAATATCACAAGGAATACGATTCACAAATACTGATAATAAAATGGTATCTTGATAAGTGACTCTATCACGACCACTCTTGCGAGGCAAAACATTTGTATGAAATAACTTGTAAAGAAGCAAAGAGAGTGGAGAAAGTTCAGATACCAGTGGTTTTATAGAAACTGAGATGAAGTGATCACCCAAAATAGTCTTTAATTGAGCTTCGTAATCCAAAGCTTCAATTGCCAAGAACGGTTGATTCGTTGAATGAGGACACACACCACTGTGCGAGATACCAGTAATTGTTGTCAAGATGTCTGCTTTGAAAACGATTGGATGGCCACGAACAGTCGAGAATACCAAATTGTCTTCCATTAGCTTGAAATTCGAATAAAACTCGCGGACCAAATCTGGGTAGATTATTTCTGAGGGAAAAAGGAGAGGTGAACAGCCCTGTGTCTTGAAAAGATCGACAACCCCGGCACGAGTGAGAACATCTAAATCAACCAGTCTTTCTTTCAGGATTTGCTTGGACAAGGCCTTGGTACTAGTAGTTGCATGTTGTGGGAAAGACTCTGGAGAAGCAGCAGATTGGTCGGAATCTGCTTTCATTGTACGACGACGTTTGTTGAAAGCTGACGATGAGCCGGGAGCACGAGATTTAGTATTTCGACGAGCCATGAGTAAGGTGAGAGAGAGAGAGAATATAAAGGATAGAGGTAAAAAGAATAAAGAAGAAAGAGAGAGAGTTATAAAGTAGAAGAAGTTGAGAAGGAAGAAAAGTCTGAAAAGATGTGACCAGAAGGAAGACAGGCGCGAGAAACAAGGTAAGGAAATATGAATCGATTTGACAATACAATGCATGTATATCACCAGAGAGAAACACGGAATAAATACATAATTTACAAATAACAAATCAATAACAAAATTGAATAACAAATCAATTATATGCACAAAATCAGCTAAGCATAAAAATCATTGAATGACTGTCATATAGAACACATACCGAGTTCACGACGAAGGAAACAAAACCTGTCTTCAGCAAGGGGTTTTGTAAAAATATCAGCACGCTGATTCTCAGTAGGAATGTATATAAGCTCAATATTACCTTTAGACACATTATCTCGAAGAAAATGGTGACGAACATCAATATGCTTAGTACGAGAATGCATGACAGGATTTTTAGAGATATTAATGGCAGAGGTATTATCACAATAAATAGGAATATGAGATACAGAAATACCAAAATCTTGAAGTGTTTGTTGCATCCATTAAATCTGAGCACAACAACTACCAGCTGCGATATATTCACCCTCAGCAGTAGAGAGAGCTACAGATGTTTGCTTTTTACTGTGCCATGCAACTAAACAATCACCTAAAAATTCACAAGCACCACTAGTACTTTTTCGATCAACCTGTGACCCTGCATAGTCAGCATCTGAAAAACCAATTAAGTCAAAGGAAGAAGAGCTTGGATAAAACAATCCCAAGTCACTAGTACCTTTCAAATACTTAAAAATACGTTTAACAGCATTTAAATGAGATTCTTTAGGTTGAGATTGAAACCGGGCACACAAGCACACGCTATACATGATATCAGGACGAGAGGCAGTTAAGTATAACAGAGAACCAATCATACCTCGATATTTAGTAACATCTACAGAAGTACCTTGTTCATCCTTAGTGAGCTTGATAGATGTACTCATAGGTGTAGACTTAGGTGAAACATGATCAAGAGCAAATCTTTTGAGAAGATCAGCAATGTACTTGCCTTGATGAATAAATATTCCTGTCGCAGTTTGATTTATTTGCAAGCCAAGAAAGTATTGAAGTTCGCCCATTAAACTCATGTCAAATTCTTAAGCATGCAATCAGAAAACCACTTACACAGCGATTCGTTAGTAGATCCGAACACAATATCATCGACATAAACTTGTACTAATAACAAATGACTATGTTTATGAAAAATAAATAAAGTTGGATCGAGTGTACCACGAATGAAGCCATTTTGAACAAGAAACTGACTGAGACGATCATACCAGCATCTAGGAGATTGTCTCAAACCGTAGACTGATTTCTTGAGTCGATAAACATAGTCAGGATATTTTTCATGAATAAAACCTGGAGGTTGCTTGACAAAAACTTCTTCCTTAAGATAACCATTAAGGAACGCACTTTTAACGTCCATCTGATACAGTTTGAAGTTTTTATGAGCTGCAAGTGCCATCAGAATTCGAATAGCTTCTAAGCGAGCAACAGGAGCGTATGTTTCATCAAAATCGATGCCTTCCTGTTGATTATATCCTTGTGCGACTAAACGAGCCTTATTTCGAATGATGTTTCCAGCCTCATCTTGTTTGTTCTTGAAAACCCAACGAGTACCGATGACTTTGACATTTTTAGGAGGTGGGACAAGTTCCCATACATCACAACGTTCGAACTGATTCAGTTCTTCCTGCATTGCTACTGACCAGTGTTCATCTGCCACAGCTTCTTGAGCATTCTTTGGTTCGAACTCAGCAACAAAAGCACTGAAAGCACAGAAATTTCTAAGTCTGCTTCGAGTAGAAATACCTTGATCTATGTCTGTAAGAAGATTGTCGGGAGGATGATTCTTCACTGTTCTGGAAGACTTTGGAAGGTGAATATTACTCATTTCTTCTTCATTGGAATTATCTGTCTGAGAGTGATTGAGAGGTGTCTCATTTGAATGAGACTGTCTCATTTTAGTTGGAGAATCAGTGTACAAACGAGAGCTTGATTCAGGTATCTGAGGAGAGCCTGACAATGATTCTGAAGTATTAGAAGAACCTGGTGAAGAGATATGTGACCGAGATGAGCCAGGAGTATCTTGACTGCCTGATTGACCAGAAAGAGACGGACTCTTTTGGGATTGAGACTGCCTCAATTGGGATTGAGACGGTATTTCTGGAGCATCTTCTTCAAGTTGAGAAATATTGCGAGTAGATTCATTGAAGGTGATGTTGATAGATTCTTCCACCTTGTTTTTGAGAGAATTATAAACTCTGTATGCCTTGTTTGTAGTAGAGTAACCCAAGAAGATTCCTTCTGTTGATCTTGGATCAAACTTACCTCGAGTATTTTGTGTATCTAAAATAAAGCATTTGGAACCAAAAACTCGAAAATAATTGATGTTAGGAGTTCTTTTATTAAGCAATTCATAAGGAGTTTTAAGTAAAATAGGACGAATAAGTACTCTATTTAAAACATAACAGGAAGTGTGTACCGCTTCAGCCCAAAATTTTCTTGGAAGCTTACTCTCATGAAGTAACGTTCTAGCTGTTTCCTTTGAAGTCCTGTTTTTGCGTTCAACTACTCCATTCTGCTGAGGAGTCCTTGGAGCCGAGAATTCATGTGTGATTCCTCTAGATTTGCAGTAAGTTATGAAGTCTTTCTCGAATTCACCACCATGATCACTACGAATAGTGTTGAGCTTGAAAGAATACTTAGTTTCCAGATTAGTAATTAAATCCTTAAACTCAACAAAAGCTTCATCTTTAGTACGCAAGAATAATACCCAAGTAAATCGAGAATAATCATCTACTATCACAAAAGCATAATTCTTACCACCAAGACTTACATATCGTTCTGGACCAAAAAGATCTAAATGAAGAAGTTGCAAGGGAACTGTTGTTGACACTTTGTTCTTACTAGTAAAAGATGTCTTCACCTGTTTTCCCAGTTGACAAGCTGAGCATGGTTCCACCTTCTTATATTTAAGCTTTGGTAAACCTCGAACTAAGTCATGGGAAGATATCTTATGAATCAAATCCATGTGAACATGTCCAAGACGTCGATGCCACAAGATCTGTTGTTCTTGAACAGAGGCGAGACAAAAATCTGAATGCTGTTCATCAAAATCTAACACAAAAATATTTCCTTTTCGTTTGGCTACTAAGGAAGCTTTGTTAGATTTCATACCTATATAACATACATCTTTACCAAAACTTACCTCGTGACCCGCATCAGTAAGTTGACTCACACTAATAAGATTATATTTTAAACCATCAACTAAACGAACATTTGAAATAGCAAACCTGTTGTTACCAATAGTGCCTTTACCAATGATGCGAACAGTATTTGAATCACCAAGTGTAACTAGACCTCCTTCTTTAGCTTCGAGAGAGAGAAACTTGGATTTGTCCCCAGTCATATGACGCGAACATCCACTGTCGATAATCCATTTGTTACTAGGAACATGGACTTTCAAACACACCTGCAGAAATCGTTCTATCTCTTAGGTCCCCATTTGACTTTGGGTCCTGATGTGTTAGTATCACAGATCTTATATAAATGTCTTTCTGATTTCTTAATCCATATTTGAACAACATTAACAGATGTAGGAACATAATGTCTATAATATGAGTTAGAATTATGGCCCTTGATACCACACAATCTTGATTCTGATGTGGTGTGACCTGGTTTGCCACAATCTCGACATTTTTCATAAGGCATTTTGTACTTCATTGGTGTTCTTTTGTATCCACTTTGAAATGCACTTTTCTTGGTTGATTCACAACCTATTCCTTCTTTGTCCAGGGATGATTTCTGTTCCGCAAGTAGAGCATTTAGAGTTCCTTCACCATGGAAACATTTAGCTAGATCTTTCTCTAACTGAGCCACTTTCTGTTTTAGTTCAGGAACTAAGGGATCAGAAACTTTTTCTTCTTTGACACTTTCAGATGCAGTTGTCATTGGTTCCTTCTTGAGAGTTTCAAGACATGCATCTCTCATTTCGATCTCATTTTTGAGGTAGATGTTTTCCTCCGTGAGTTTAGCCACCTTTGCCACTAATGATCGATTTTCTGCCATTACTGCTTCATCTTTAAGTGAGTCGTCGATTTCATTTAGAACTTCACTTAAAGCTTGTTTTAAGTAGGCATTCTTTTCCTTGAGCTTCTTGTTTTGTGCCTGCAATGTTAGCACAATAGGAGATAATTTCGTATGTAAATGATCTTGAACAGTTTGTACCTCATCGTTGTCACTTGTACTATCTTCAAATCCAGCAAAGCACAACTGAGCTACTTCATCATCGGAGTCAATTTCCACATCTGATTCGTCATCACTCCATGTTAGTAAAGCTTTTTGTTTAGCTTTGAGTTTGTAACAGTTCTTCTTGAAATGTCCTTTCTTTCCACATTCAAAACATGCGTCCTTGCTTGGATCTGCTTTGTTGACCTTATTTGAAGAGGATTTAAAATCTTTCTTTGGAAACTGAGACTTCATTGGTTGCTTTGATGTATTCCTTTTAGCCAGAAATTTGTGAAACTTCCTAGTTAGGAGAGCTATTTCCTCATCAGAGTCATCAGGAGATTCATCAGCATTTGCATTAAGTGCCAATGTCTTTTTGCGAGGAGCAGTCTCTTCTTCATCATACCTACGTAGTTGATTCTCGAATTCTTCCAACTCGCTAAATACAGTAAGAGTATCCATAGTAGAGAGACTGACAGAATCCTGGAGTATGGTAACCTTAGGAGCAAATTTCTTTGGCATAGCTCGGAGAATTTTTCCTGTTGATCTCAGTTTGAGGAATGACTCTTTCCAAAAGAGCTATTGAGTTCATCAATGTCAAGAATCTTCCTTGAGCATCCTTTATGTTTTCGTCTCTTTCCAACCTGAAAGCTTCATAATCACTCATTAGCATACTTAGTTTTACTTCACGTACCTTGGATGTACCTTCGTGGCTGACTTTGATTGTATCCCAAATTTGTTTTGCCGTTGTACATGCTGATACTTTTCGTAACTCAGTAGCCACCATTCCATTTAGCAATGAGTTCATAGCTCTAGCATTATAGTTAAGAGAATTCACTTCCTCAGGGGTAAGTTCCTTGACTGGTTTTGGCTTTCCATCTTTCATCGGGACTACGAGACCATTTTCAACAGCATCCCATTCGAATATGTCACGCTGGAGAAATATTTTCATGCGAAATTTCCAGTCATTGTAATCTTCAGCACCGTGAAGCATTGGGGGTATGTTATTCGAATGCCTATCTGATTGAGCCATGGATCGCTAGCAAAATAAACACTAAACAGAGAATTAAATGCACTTGCTCTGATACCAAATGAAATTTGAATGGCACAATCTATATATTAAAATTACTATTACGATAGCAAATGAGACGGTCGCTTTCTAATTGAGACAGACAATGGGACAGTCTCAATTATGAACAGAGTTACAGAATAATAAGCAGTATGAACAGTTATAATTGAAAATAAATATACTGCAGAACACCAGAAGTTTTCACTTGGTTCGGCCCTTAACTTCTAGTCTATGGCCTACATCCAAGTCCCCATGCCAACTAGCATAGAGAATGTATTATATCAACTTTAATAAAGAACTTACAATCTTTCCTTGATTACAATAGGATAGTTCCTTGAAAGAAACCCTTTCCTTTAGCACACTTGCTACTTAGCACACTTGCTACCTTGACTAACCTTTGAAACCAATACCTTGCCACAACCCGACAACAAGTTGATATAAATACAATACACACAAAGAAAAGATTACAACTCAAACTAATTCTTGTTTGACTGAATGATCTTGAAAGATTATGAAACAAGAATGTATTTTTCAGAAAGAAAGATGAGAATAATTCAGCTTTGAAAATCAGTTGTGTAGTCTCTCTGAAAAAGAATGAGTTTGAATATATATAGAAACAATATAACGGATAGAATCTTTCAAACAATAAACAAGATAAGATTTGTTAAAAAGATTTGTTTGAAAGTATTTGAATAAGTCTTTAGAAAACAATCCGTTAGTTTTGTTATAAAGATAAACCTTTGAAAAGATAAGTCTTTGAAAAATTCAAACTAGGTTTATCTCAAGAAGTTTGTTTAGGAAAGATAAGTATAGAATCAGTCAAACTAGAATGTACAAATTATCTTATCCTATTCTAACTCCATTGCATAATCCAATGTCCAATGTTGTTGAATGCGCTTGATCATCATAAACCAAGAATTAACAGGATCATGTGCTAATTATAAAAAGCAAGGATGATAAGTAACTTTTTGAACTATGATCACCAAGATATTATTGCGATAAGGTAGGACTCATCTCCGACTACCAAAAGGATCTGTCTATGACAACAGAGGCACAGGAGGTGAAGAAACAGATGAGTAGAAAATATTGTTAATTACATGAACATTTTTCTAGAAAGATGACCACGAGAAGGCTAGGCACTTGGCTTGCAATTTAAGGATTTGTTTCCTTGTTTTTTGCTAAGTATTTGAGGATTAGTATTCTAATGCCATGGACTGCAGTTCCTTCTTTGACATTGTTGGGATCAAAATCTTGTATGACCTAGATTTTGGACTGAGGTATATGGTTCCCACTTTTAGAGGAAACTGGTCCAAGAGGTCCATTTTTATAAAGACCCCTAATATGTAAAGGTTCCTGACTGGAGGTTCCTAGCCCGAGGTTCCTTTCCGGAGGTTCCTGACAGAGGTTCAAAGATATAACAAGGAGACATCACCGGCATGGTCCCCCACCAAGTCACTGGAAAACAGCCACGCGCATCGATTTAACTTACAAATTTCATCACCACAGAAAATCACGTTGATACGAAAATCCTTCATGAACTGAAATTACGTCCAACAGTCTAGGAAATGCCTTGACCCAAAAGATGCTTGATCAGAAATGGCTTCTCTGCTAGTAGTACCTCACTGTCATCAAGTGTGGTTTTGCAAGAGGAAGCGCAGAGGATTTATCTGAAACTCAATATGCAGCTTTAGGTAACCCTTGGAATTATTAAGTTTTTCACGAGCCTAAACTAAGAAGCTTATTATTTCTTCACTTGGCAACAAAAAAAAGAAAAAAAAATGATTTATTAGTTACTTCTTCTGTACATGCAACCAACTTAAAAAAGAATAGTAGAAATAATAAATGGTGCAAAAAGACAACTCATCCCAGAGACACCAACTTTCATTTGCTAACTAGACTGCTAATAATGGAATCTTGAAGATTCTATGGAATCTTGAAAAATCTTGTTATAGTTTGTAATAAAAATTTAAATTATAGGTAGATCAACCACTTCAAATTATTGTAATACTTCATTTTTTAATTTGATTGGTTTATCATCCAACATTTCTGATCAAGAAGACAAAACTCAAGTAAAGGTCAAGTTTCATGGATAGGCACAAGCTTGTTTTTTTCCTTTAATATGCTATGCAGTAGTTTTTTAATCACAAAAATTTGATGTTGACGATAAAAAAAACTGCAGCTCTTCTTTCAAGACCTAGCACCTCCTGTTCGAGGGTTCGAACCTTT
The DNA here is from genome assembly GCA_030848705.1 of Heracleum sosnowskyi. Taxonomy (NCBI): domain Eukaryota; kingdom Viridiplantae; phylum Streptophyta; class Magnoliopsida; order Apiales; family Apiaceae; genus Heracleum; species Heracleum sosnowskyi. The sequence goes on along the minus strand of JAUIZM010000022.1, from coordinate 1,905,299 downwards.
TAAAAAAGTGTTTGTAAAGGAAGTTTTGAAAAAATTCGATATTACCATTTTGTATTTTCTTCATCAAACTGTGCAGTTTCTTAATTTTGATTTTTTAGTGATACGCTTATATTTGGAGTTACATCGATCTATATCATTTCATTTTGTTAAACAAATGTTAAATAAACATCAAAATAACTTCAACTAATTAACAACTTTCAATTTCCTAACAATCAACTACATTTGGAAATATTTGAACAAAAATATAGTCTAGAAATTCAGAAAATATCCAAAAATATTATCTATATATTATACCATTATCGTATTAATTACTTTTTCAACCAATACAGCTACTTTGATACTCCTCTTATATTTTAATATATTGATATACATGTAATTTAATATATATAATAGATATCATGGATCCAAAATAAGAAATGACAACCCAAAATAAAAGCCAAAAGTAAAAAAGATACCACTAAAACATTCCCCCCCAAGGAAACAATTAATTAAAAAGATAATCCTAGCTATACAATTCGGAATCTGCATCCTCCAAATATTTTTATACTAAAAATAATAGCAGAACAATTTATACCATTCCAGGTATCCAACATTTGTACACTGATGCATCATATATAGATAGATATCCAAGTGCATAACAGTGACATCTAGCTAAAACCAGATTTATATCAATTTTTTCAACTTCCCCTAGAAAATGGCTGATAATTCTGGTGCTGCTGCCTCCAATCAAGACCAGTCCATTGGTGAACAAGAGCTTTTGTTACCTATAGCCAACATTGGGCGTATCATGAAGCAGATTCTGCCACCTAACGCGAAAATCTCAAAAGAAGGGAAACAAACTATGCAAGAGTGTGTATCTGAGTTCATATGTTTTATTACTGAGGAAGCGAAGGAGAAATGTCGAGAGGACAAGCGTAAGATCTTGAATGGAGACGATATCTGTTGGGCTTTGCAGAACCTTGGTTTGGACAACATTGCAGAACCACTGAGGAGGTATCTGCAGAGGTACAGACAGTTTGAAGGAGATAGAGCTAATCAAGAATAAGGTAGTTGGTATCACTGAAGAATTTGCAGTATACAGTTATCGTCGAAAAGGGATTCAGGTTTAGATTGTGGGCTTTTTGTGTGTTTGCTTTTTAGAGAAGAGTTATGGTAGTAACATATATGTCTTGAAGCTAGTATGTAGCTTTAACATTTGTTGGAGGAAATTTCTTTGCGTATGAATTTAAGAATTTTATGTGCGTTATGCTTGAAATGTTTTGTTAAGTTACCGATTATTTCAAAACTTAATGTGTTAAGCAGATGGTTAAATTTCAAGATATGTGTCTTGTTTTTCTTGTTTTAATGATTTTTTCTCTAAGATTATTATCCACCGATCATGTTTTTACTCATACCAGGTTTAAATCGGCTATAAGGAGACTGTTATCGATTAGCAGCTCCTGACAAGTCGTACGGTATAGAACAATTGCAGCTAATTAGAACCTGCAATTCTCTACCAGCTAGAATATTGCCTGTTCTAAAGGCAAACCAAATTACCAAACCAATAAAAATCTGATATCCTATTCAGAAGTATGGTCTGGAATACTATTGTTTGCTCTGAATTTCTGATCACTACATAAAATGCTTAAATCTACTACTCATCGAGTCCGATAATCTGCAGATTGTTTTTTTTACAGTCTTCCGTAGTTGGTATGGTTGCAGACTGCAGTACCTATTGTCAAGTGTTTCTTTCCTTCCTGTTTGGAGATATAAAAGACCCCAATTCACAGACACAAAAGATCTAAGGGTGCAAAGTCATTGTACAGTCTCTTCATATATTAAATAGTTACAATTTTGTAGTCCACATAACACATACCTATTTGTTTATGTGTACTTGTAACATTGATGCTGACAATAGGATATTCTCCAGCCTAGTTCCACATTTTATGGGGCCAATCTGATGTAGATATTGAGAAATAACCTTGTTGATAAGCATAATTTTTACGGTCTCTCTCAATGAATCATTTTCATGGATATTTACACCAGTATTTGTATATGATGTGTATAGTGATTCGTAACAAAGTTCTCTTCTTTGCCCATAATCATTGCCCATAATCATGAAGACTTCACAAAAAAGTAAAACAATGAAAAGAGACCAAACACTGTATTCCACATTTACTGTATAATTTGTATCCCTTTTCCTTCTTACAAAACAATTTTTTTAAGAAAATTTTAGGAGAATATGTCATCCTTATAAATCAAACTAGCATAATAGCCACTGCAACATACGAAACTTTTTCTAGCAATACACAGAGAAGTGCGAAGTTCTTAGGATTTAAGAATTCTGATTATACACAAACTTTATTTGAAATAAAATATATGAACTCCTAAGTATTATATTTTAAATGTACGAGACAACTAAAACGCAATCAGAAGCACTCATTCTTTAGTAAATGTTTAGACACTCGGGTGATGGTAGATTGTGTCATGTTTGCCCTTTTTCCTCTATTGTTGACGGTTTGAGGCTTCGATGATGCTGTTGATCACATATATTTGTTTGTAGTGATCCGTGACTGATGTTCTCATATACCTCGAATGAAACTTTAGTTCGTTTGATACCACAAAGAACTCGGCACTACAATAGCATTACGAGGCTTCACCCTGTGTGACCTTGGGATGATATAAGTTATACCCGCTATGTATATATGTGTGCATGCATCTGTGCGTTGATATCAGATGAAATTTTACGATAATACATGATGTCCTTTTTTTTTCTTGTCAGTAGTGGTATGGGGAAACTCTGAATAGTTGCGCTAGTTCCCTAATCTGACTCAAAGATTTAGCAGACCCCGATTTAGGAGGGGAGCATGTTCATCTTATACTGTCAATATTCTCAATCCGGTAAAGCAGATTCTCAGTCACGTGTTATTTTCTAGCGATTGTCATAATGTCCATAATTTAATTTATAGATAATGTGATTTATTCAAAATTCAGTATGCATTAAACATAAGATATTTCTTAACCCGTAAATATGTTATATAAGTCATATTTAGACTGATCTACTAAAGGTGTACGAATTTATTATAGGTCTTCGTGTAACTTCGAATCTGAAATTTCTAGCCGAAAAAAAACTGAAGTCAAGATAACACAAATTTAAAAAATAGACGTGTTTTTCTTTTTCATTCTCAGTAAATCTATCTATGAAAATTAAAATTTTGAGTTAATATTTTAACAATTTACTCTAATTGTTTTGCCTTTCTTGTATTAAAAAATTCAATACACAAAGGTTAAATAAAGTTCTATATTTCCCTTCTTTTCAAAAGTATACTTGACTCACAGTTGGACATACAACATATTTATTTGCATAAGTCATGTTCTTTAAATTTTTGGCATTGTAGGAAATTTAATATTTATCCACATAAAGATGAGAAGCGGTAAAGGTATTGTCCGTACAAAAAAATAATTTATATAACTTAAATTTTTATCCTTTTGGAACTATAATTTTAAATAACTCTGAGTGTATAATGTGATTGATCGATCATAATATTTTTCGTACTTGTATGATATGAAATATCATGTTTTCTAAAATTTGTTCACTTGACTATAGATTTTAATCTATTAAATTTATTATACAATTTATTCTCAGAATTTTTCCATTTATTCCAACTCAAGTTTATCTCTTTGTATTATCCGACCTTCTCAACATGATTATATAACTTGTTTAGTTATTTTCTTGTACTATCAACTATTTTTAAAATCCCGTCTTTTAAATTTTTTAACTCAAGACAAATAATTTTTCATATGTATTATTTATGATTTTTCAAAAGAATATTCAAATTTACCTATTATATATTTATTAATTTAATTTCAAATAAGCAATTATTATCTTTCATAAAATTATTATAAAACTTTATATTGAAATTAATTACAAATGCGTTACATACATAATTCATCCAACATAATTCTAAATTTATTCACTTCTGTTATATTTATACTATATTATTGAAACCGAAATATTAAAATTTTGATAGTTGGTTAGTACGGTACTCATATTTTGGTATTTACACTTTAGTTCTTTTATTTTTACAATTTTACCATAATTTTTTAAAACAATAATTTTATTCAAAACATATCTCTAAAAAATTGTTAAATACAAAACTCTTAAAACACTATTTATCGCGATCAGACACAAACACTTATGTCAATTCGACGCCGAGTTCAACAACCATATATAAGTGTTCAGATTTAAAATCATTTTCTTAAGAAACAAATGTAAATATAAAAATAAAATATTAAACTCGTGTATGACATATGTTATGAGCTTGTACTTGTACATGTAGTAAAAGTACTCATGAATATTATGTATATATGTTATCGGTATGTGCTATATACCAGTGATTGTTGTCTAATTTTAAATATTTTGACATTATTTTTTAATTTAAAAATAAATAATTAAATAATATATAAAGAAACTACTTGTAATATGTTACTTATGTTATATCAATGTTCAATATTACGTTTTATATATTAAATATATGAATAATTCAAATAAATTGTGTAGTACAAAAAAGATAGACCGTTGTGCACAAATATAAATTATTTTATAGTTAACATTACATATACGAAATATTTGTTTAACTTTGAAAACTGAAAAAACATAGTTTAATATATGTTATGAATCACCTTTGTTTTTTGCTCAAAAGTTAATATAATAATAAACATAGGATCAAGAGAGATACGAGGTTCATGTAATAGGATTTTTAATTTATAACAAAAAGAGACAAGTAACACAATGGTTGTAAGGAGGAATATCTTAGATAAGGTCAATGGTTCTATACCTCATAGAAATATTATTAATTCAATTGTTTTCCTTTGAATAAGAGAGCAGTGACATGTTCACGTAAATTCGTAAAAAGTAATGATAATATATTAATTTCACAGGGGTTTATTGGCTCAAAATGCCCATAAAATATCCATATGTTCCCCTATTATATATAGAATGGATGGATGGATATCCATTTTTAGTATAATGTGTTAAAATTGATTATATAAAAAGTGTAATTTTTACACGAAAAATGCAGTACCTCTCTCTCTCTCTCTCTCTCTCTCTCTATATATATATATATATATATAATCTTACTCTAATAGAAACCCCTCTTAGACTAGAAACTAGAAACTAAATAAAAAATTTCTAAAATCGCATCGAAATATATCACATATGGTATGCAAATTGATCGTTGGGAGATGGAGAAAAATACAGTGAAGTCGGATTTAAAAAAAAGTTCACCGATTGACGGGAAAAATCAAATTAAAATGAAGGGAATTAGGTGGGATTGTGTATTTTAGTTGTGTATGGTGCCTCTAGGGGGCCACTAGATTAGATTGATCTAATGGATTGAATTAGTTTCTAGTTTCTATTTTAATTTTAATTTCTATTTGATCACTTGTGTATATATATATATGGGTACATGAGATAAGGTAACTTTTAATGGTATCTCAGATAAATTTCCTGAGGGAATCTCAGGAACCTTATTCTCTATATATATTAAAAGGATTAATGGTATAGGTGGTGGGTACATAAAAGTTTTAATTAAAATACAAATTGATAACTTCAAATCCCGATCTGGACTTTCATAGCCCGTTCCCACACTCGAAATGGTGGAGTCTACAAAACAACACCGGAGGAGGGTTTGGGCCTCGCGGCACCTCCGGCTTGAGAATAAGAGTAAACTTTGGAAGAGATGATAGGAATATAGAGAAATCTAAAATGTGGAATGTGTGTGTAATGTGAGAGAGATTAACTTCTAAACCTCCTTTCCTTCGGCTATTTACATGCCAAAGATTAGAGTTTAGAGGGGGATACCTGCAATCATGAGCGTTGGATCCTAGTCGGTTAGGACACCTGGGTGATGTAGTTGAATTGCACGTGCCCAAGTGAAAATTGTGGTGGTGTGTGCATGGACCAATCTAGCGTGTGGGTTGTTGGGGTTATGATTGTGCCAATCATTAGTTGCCTTAATCAAGTGGGGACATTAATCATGACATGTGCACCATGTTCACACATAGTAGTCCATTTCAAGTGGTCTTGACTCTTATTCTCCTTTGGACTTGACCTTGGCACCTAGTATAGGCCCAAGGCTAAGGAGGACTGGGTCTCAGCTATTTATAGCCTATCAAAAATTGGATATCTTTGTAGTTACACGAATCTGATCTCATATTTACAAATATGTCATTGAGATGTACTACGTAATTAGGTAAGCCGCCTAAGTACGTACTTAGTAGTATTTTTCCCTATATTAAAATTTTAGATCTATTTATATATAGAGAAAAATAAATTTAATATATATCTTAATATATTTAAAAATAAAATTACATAGTTTTGTTTTTAATCCTTTCTTAATATTTTTACACGCTCTATTTTATATCTATTTGTATAACAACCGGCCCTTAAATAAACAAGCAAACAAAAAGTATTTTTATTACTAGTTGAGTTTCTCTTAAGTGTTTTATTAAAAAATAATAATTATTTAAAATAACATTCATGTGTGATTCCTCACAAGACAAGATGTTATTGAAGTGTTTCTTATAAATTTAATAGAGTTATTTTTACCCCATTCTTTTATATTCGCTCAAGTATTGTTGTGTAGTAACATTATACTATATTCTATCAAATTTTATAGATTATAATTATAAGTAGTTATAAATTTTTATTGTTTTCAAAATTTCAATTGTGTAAACATATTTTTTTACAGCTAGATTTTTTTATAAATTTTTATATTATGTTGATATGTTTTTCAGAGTCTTGTATTATGATGCTGTATTTAAAAAAAAAAAAATCAAAGTTTTGAGTTTTTTTTATTTAGGTTGTGCATATGTTTTACATGACTCTCTTAAGTATTTTTATTTGAAAATATGTGAATAGTTTAAATTAACTTACTCGTGTTAACAAATTATTTCAACAATTATGTGAGATTCTTTTAAGTGTTTAATGAAAAATATAGTTATTAATTTAACTAACATTCACGGAGATTCTTGTACGTTGGCTAACACCTAAAAACGTGGAGAACCTGCTAGGGCTAGGGCATAACCCTGAATGGGAGAATGGATCAAATACGTGGTTGAACGGCAAACCACTCAGCTCATTACTTACAGCTATCGGACTTAACAACTGGGATATCATTGTTAGTCCCTGAGAGTATTGTAGAAAAGGGGTTGAATACAATACTGATAATTTAAATATTTTTCCTAACAACAGAGAAATAGATTTGTTTATATCAGTTGAATGCAACAAACAACAAAATCTAAACAGAACAGTAATTCACAAAATAAATGTTTTATTTATTTCGCAAAGAGTGTTGCTACAACAACTAAGATGTAGAAGTAGCTTTCTAATCCTGATAGAGTGTGTTCTTGTGTGTGTTAGATTACATGTGAGATGTGAAGCTGTTTATATATTCAATTGACAGCTTCTTACAATGGGCTCCCATGTGATCTTTCCTAAAATGTACACTAGACAGATTAATCATAAATCATAAAGCAATCTAGATATATTTCATTTGTAGTATACTCAATCTCAATTGATGTAGATCTTGCATACCCTTGAAATGCTAAGCTTGTCTTGTTTTCTCTCAAACTCCTGTCGTAGTCTTTTATGATTGTAGCAGAGTCATGTGAATTCTGCAGCACCTGATACAGAAACGTCTGTCACACTTTTGACTTTGAATAAATCAAAAGATCTTCACGTGACAGTGTACCGTGTTCGCCAAGTTCTGCTGTCATGGGATGTTCCAAAGCTGATAGTAAGATTATCCTAGGACTGAGGTGTCATAACAATATCTATTGTCATGACCTTGCAGACTGTGTTGACAATAAGGTGCAATGTTGCTGTCTCAAGGGCTTCCACCAATGATGCTGTCAAGACTGAAAGTTGTTGTCATAAAGCCTGATGTCTTGACTGCATGTAGATGTTCCTATAATGTTGTTGTCGAACTTGTTTCTTGACAATATATGTTTATTCTGTACTTCGTCATATGTAGAATATTTCTCTGAGGATTGAACAAAATGAACTTCTTCCAGATTATATTCTTTATTTGCTTGGTTAGATGACAGTACATTTCGAACAATACAGGAAACATACTATGGCTGTGAAAGTATTTTTCACTTAGCCTAAAATAAGACTAATCACTTAGTTAAGTTGTCTTTATGCAATTACTCATAAATCCTAACAAGCATGCACTTCGTTTTTGCTCCGTTTGGTAGGCTACAGGAAAAACTCAACCTGGACATGGGTTTTGGGCCACCAATTCCACAGCTTCAAGTCACTCATATCCCACGGATGCTTAGGATTTTGTGGTTGGACTTGCACTAGCTGATTTTGTGCAAACATTGGAGAATGCAGTGGTTCCAGATCAACTTTCAGACAATGGAGGAGGAGACCAGTGATTGCTACATTCGCAGCAATCCTTTTGTTGTTACAACACCTGTTTCCAGTTTTCAGTTTGCATTGTTGCAGCCACTTCTAGGCATACATTAGTCTACTTGTTTAGTTTTCTTGTACTTGTTCTTGGCCCATTTTCATGGGACTTATATGGGTCGGTTGGGCTTCTTGGCTTTAAGTCTTGAAGTGTTACAAACCTTTTAATGAAAATTTTAATTATATATAAAAAAAACTAACACCTAAAAGAATACATTTCACAACACACTGTAAAAAGTATGTTAAACAAGATGATCGTATTTGTAGATAAAGAAGATGATACAAATGAGCTGGTAACATACTCAAAATTCAAATAATCGTGATTCTGTTGATTCCAAATATGATAGGGTCTAATATTTTAATTGGATTCCAAAAATAATCCATAATTATCATGATTGAAGATTCTATGATTTTTACGTTAATTATGGTAAATCATATCAACTGATATGATTTACTGTATTATATATGAATCATATATAATTGTGATTTATAATGTTTTCTTATCTTTCAGTCATGCCATTTAGCCTTAAATATGGTATCCTGTTTATTAATTGTTATATGTCCTTGAATAATCTTACCCATTGGATTAAATTCTTATCATGGTTCAGAATAGGGTTGCACATGGGTTAGTGAAACCGAAAAAACCGACCCAATCCAACCCTTAATTGGGCCGATCAAACCAAACCATCCAAAACCGAATTTAAATTAGGTTGATTTTTCTTTGGGCCGAATATATTGGGTTGGGTCAGAGTTTGATTAATTAAAACCCTAAACCAAACCAACCCGGTTAAATTATATAGGCCCAGCCCATTTATACCCTCCAGGTCCAGGCCTGCACAAATACTAGATAGTAGTCAGTAGATACGTTTCATTTTCAATATGTTAAAACCCTAAATTTTGCAGCCGCTCTTAACTCTTGCCTTCTTTCTCTTAACTCTCATATTTTTGCTCAATCTTCACAGTTCACTCCATCTTCTCAATTTGTAATAAGTCCGTAACTCAATCTTCACTCTATCTTTCGCTCGATTTATAAGTATACCATTTCTCGGTCTTGTATCATTTCTCTGTATATGAATATTTCATTTGTCTTGATTTTGAGTTTCTATATATTCATTTATATGTGTCTTATTGTCTTGTATCATTTCTCTATATATGAAAAAGTTATATGAAAATATGGATTATAAAGCCATATTTTGCGATGTCCTGATTGTTAATTGTGATATTTAAGTTCTATTTTTCGTTTGTGTTTAGGCTCAAAGAAATGGAAACGTATTTTTCTCTAATTGATTCTGTCCCAAATGCATATGTTTAATTAGTTTTGTTATTAAATATTGTAGATGCTAAGGGCAAAGTGAAGGATACATCAACTGACAAGGACAAAACCAAGACAATCAATATTGCTGATGATTTAATTTCCACCATTTTAAGCTTTTGTTTGAAGCTAGAAAAAACATGTGTTTAAATTAATTTCTAGCATGCTTCAATTAAGACTTTTATGTAATATTCACTATGAAACATGGATGATTGTGATATTTTGGATGATTAGCTGGATGACTAAACCCGATGAACCCAACCCAACCCGACCCAAACCATCATAAAATTAATAGGGTTGGGTTGTCGGAATTTTTTAGGATCAATGGGTTAAAATTATGTAGGCCGAAATAATTGGGTTGGGTCACTAAAATGGGCGTAACCCGGCCAACCCAACCCATGTGCAGCCCTAGTTCAGAAGGTGGTCTCTTAGTTCTCTAAATAGCAGAAGTTTTCTCCCTATATTAAAATATATATTTATTGAGCAAAAATATACTAATATTTTTTTATATACATTTTAAATCGATAACATATTAAAATCTAATATAAACATCAATATAATTAAAAAATATTAACATAGATTAAGTCTTAATACAGTTGCAAGTATTAAAGGAGAACAAGAAAATTTTATTTTAATAAACTTACAATTATAAATAGTACAAATATACTCATGCAAATATTTAGGTAAAAGTATAAGACGAAAATCTTATACATTGCACAAATCAATATATGTAATAGGAACTAGACATCTTACCGTCTATGTGGTAACACATAAAATTACGAACTAATTTTCTCATGGCTTCTATGCTCAGCCTCTTACTTTGGTTGCTGCTTGATGTCATATATAAGTAAGGTGTTCACGGAACACACTACTAGAAAAACGTCAATAGACACCGGGTAAAAACATTAGTTTAATTAGTAAGGGGTGAGGTCGAGAGAGAGAGAGGGGTTTAATTAGTTTTTGTTTTAATTATAATATGTTTTTACTTTTGTACTATAATTTAGGGGAGAATGGTACAACAGCTAAAAGAAATGGGGGGAAGAAAAATTGGCTAAGGGGGGAATTGTAGAGGGAAAACATTTGGTATAAGGGGGAAGTATTAGCGGCCCTTAAATTTTTTTAAAAACAACGTTTATACATCGGTTCCGATGTAATCTGATGTTGTAACAATACAAAGACATCAGTTATTTTGAAACTGATGTTAATTAGGATCTTTTACATCGGTGGCCCCAACAACCGATGTTATATGAGCGATGTCTATTGACCTTTTTCTAGTAGTGACACTAATGTTAATTTAAAATAGCTAGGTTAAATGATTAATACATAAGTAAAGTGAACTCATGTCAACTTAATTGTATTTGAATATTCAAACTCGAAAAACTTGCAACAAGGTTACTACGCTAATAATTTATTTTTGATTAAATTATTGAACACAACCAAACTTGCAACCCTTGAATTGTGATAATTTTTCATAGATTACATGTACACTAGAAGTTGGATGTTACTATCTTCTGATTTTTCCAAATATAATACCACATAATTATTTTAACCCAATTAAAATCTTGTAACTCTAACACGCCATGAATCAGTATACACTTTTATGTCCTAGTATTATCAATTATTTACCTCGATAATATATACACAAACACACACAAGTATACACCTCTGTAACACCATCATCGAAGAAGTGAAGAGCGCACTTGCGAGCAAAGTTAAGAAACGATATTATCAAGAAATGTTAATGAGGAATCATAGTAGGTTTTAAGTTCATTCAATTTGATTAATGTGTTTCCATTTAGGGTTTAAAATTAGGGTTCCTTATATATTTCTTTATTTTTATGAGTAGATTTGATTCAAGAAAGTTTTATGCTATGTCGACTTTGAATCATTCATGTCTTCAGTTACAACAGCAACACAAGATATATCTATATTAATGCCGACTATAAAAACAATCAGTGTTGAAGAACCGAAGATATTCTTGTAATATAGATTATATATATGTATAAATTGTATAGCATGAAACTAGCAAAACAAACTCACGTACTTGTATGTCCAAAGACCTGTTTATTTCCTTGTAATTGCTACGTTGATATAGACTTACAAATATGAAAAGTACTAGCAAGAAAATAGGAACTAACTAATGGGCCTAACTGATCTCCTACAAACAGGGAAAACCAACGTTATTGAACAAACATGATCCTAAATAAACTCCACTACTGCAAGACTCAGTCTTCAGCTGCACAAGGTAATAATAAGTATGAGATTATAGTCCAACAATCTCCCCCTTAATCTCAGACTTGTCTCATCAGGTCCTTGATGCCCAGGAGATTCCTCATTCTTTCGAGCTTAACTGTTGACAGAGATTTGGTTAAACAATCTGCACGCTGTCTTTCACCACTCACATGTTTCACAATGATCTCCCCGCGTTCAACGCACTCTCTTATAAAATGATAGCGGATATCAATATGCTTACTCCTACCGTGAAAGACAGGATTTTTTGCCAAGTCAATTGCGGACTTGTTATCTATGTAGATGATCACGGGACCAACTTCTTCATCTGTTACTTGCTTTAACACGTTCCTTAACCAGATTCCCTGACATGCAGCTGCCGTGGCGGCTATAAACTCTGCTTCGCATGATGATAATGCCACGCAACGCTGCTTTTGTGATACCCATGTCACCAAGCTCTCGTTGAGGTAAAACGCCATGCCCCTAGTGTTTCTCCTGTCTTCAATGTTACCTGCAAGATCGCTGTCCAAATATCCCGACAAGACATTGTTACCACTGCCTTCAGTATACACAAGTCCATAATTTTGCGTCCCTTGTATGTAACGCAAAATTTTCTTGACAACATTTAAGTGCATCGTTGTAGGGTTTTCCATGTACCTGCTGACTATACCAACTACATAGGCAATATCCGGGCGCGTGTGAACAAGATAGCGTAGTCCTCCAACCATGCTCTTGTATTGAGTTGCATCAACCAGCTTACCTCCTTCATCCTTAGTGATGTGTTCCTTTGGATCCATTGGGTACTTTGTGGGATTGCAGTCGATCATCCCGGCCTTCTCAAGTACCTTTCTTGCGTATCCCGTTTGCTTTAGCTCAATACTCCCGTTATTTTGCTTCACTTCAATTCCCAAGTAATAAAACAATTTCCCCATATCACTCATCTCAAATTTGCAGTTCATCTGAGTTTTAAAACCCGTAATCAATGACACATCTGTGCTAGTAACGAGAATGTCGTCCACATACACGCCAACTATCAGTAACTCTTTTCCAACTCGCTTAGTATACACAGCATGCTCGTTTGGACATCTTACAAAATCGAGATTCTCAAGATACTTGTTAAGCTTTGAGTACCATGCGCGTAGCGCTTGCCTCAGACCGTACAAGGCATTGCACAGTTTGTACACCAGTTTTTCTTGTCCTTTCTTGATAAACCCTTCCGGCTGTGACACATAGACCTCCTCCTTAATCTCACCATTTAGAAATGCTGTTTTAACATCCATGTGATGGACTTCCCAGGAATTCTTTGCTGCCAAGGCCAGTATAATTTGTACTTTTTCTAACCGAGTAACAGGCGCAAACAATTCATCAAAGTCCACACCCTTTTCTTGAACATACCCCTTTGCGACAAGTCTCGCCTTATGCTTCACTACATTTCCTTCAGCATCCCGTTTGAGCTTATAAATCCATTTTAAGTCGATTACCTTTTTTTTCAGGTGGTAGACTCGTCAATTTCCAAGTTTCGTTCTTCTTAATGGACTCTAGTTCGCACTTCATAGCTTGTCTCCAGGCTTTGTCCTTGATAGCATGACTGAAGGAATTGGGCTCGTCAATGCCCATGATCAACAGCTCATCTTCCATCTCCATTTCTTCAGTTTCATTAAATATATCTTCAAGTCGCCTAAATTTCTTTGGTACTCCGCTGTCATCATAGTTTTCAGCATTTGGACTGAACTCAGATGCTTGAGAACTTGGAGTTTGTGACTGTGGTGTCCCTTCCTCAAACTCCCCTTCCTCAAATTCCCCAGTGTTGCTCTGTGTCTGTCTCGGACTTGTTCCCTCATCAAATTCTTTTACTGGTACATCAAATAATGAAGTTGAACCCATTTGTGTGGCCTCTGATTCCTCATGATCACCCCACTGCCACATTCTCCCTTCCTCAAATGTCACGTCTCGACTAACATAAACCTTGTCATTCTTTGGATCGTACAGCTAGTAAGCCTTGGTGCCCGGTTCTTTCCCAAGGTTTATTACCATCATACTTCTATCATCAAGTTTCTTGGTGTGTATCCCTGGAACTTTCATATGGGCTACACACCCAAAGACCCGTATATGCCCAATACAAGGTTTATCACCTGTCCACACTTCGTATGGAGTCTGACCTGACAACTCCCTGCTAGGTAACCTATTGAGAATGTACACAGAATGCCGAACTGCTTCAGCCCACAACTCGGATGGTAAATGCATTTTCTTTAAGCAACTCCTTGCCATTTCTACAACGGTTCGATTTCTTCGCTCCACTACGCCGTTTTGTTGTGGCATATATGGGGCTGTAAAATGCCTAGAAATTCCAGCCTCTTCACAATATGATGTAAACTCTTTTGACATGAATTCCCTGCCTCGATCAGTTCTCAGAACTTGTACCCTTTTGTTCAACTTATTTTTGACTTTAGCACGGAATTTTTTGAAGGCACACAAAGCCTCATTCTTGTTCTTAAGCATATAAACCCACATAATTCGGCTAAAGTCATCTACAAATAAAAGAAAATACCGATTACCTCCTGAGGTTGTTGGAGTGATTGGACCACATATGTCTCCATGAATGAGTTCCAAGGCCTGTTTTGCACTGTACTTCACACTGAAAGGGAATGGTTTTCTCGCTTGCTTGGACATCAAACACCCACTACACACACCTTTCGTTTGAGCGATTCGTGGCAGTCCAGTCACCATTTAATTCTTAGACATTAGTTCCATCGCCTGAAAGTTCACGTGACCGAGCCTTGAGTGCCATAGCCAATACAACTCATCTGACCTTGAAAGCAAACACATAGGTTTTGTAGTCTCAATGATAATTCTGTACACACGATTTGGGGAACGTTTGACCTTCATGAGTAGCTTCCCTTCACCATCATATACCCACAATAATTCTCCACTAAGAACAACTCTGGTGTTGGGTTTTATTGCATAAGCGGAAGCATGAATAACAATTATTTATACATAAAACCTGTAAAACCGCATACGATTCATGGATAAAATTAACGAATCGATTACTAACATTTAAATGCGATCCATGGATGATGTAGAGAGGCTCCTAGCAGCTGCTCCTCAAGTGTGAAGCACTCCACAAGTATCCACCAAGAGAAGATGATTCGACAGAGAGAGAAAACGACTGAGAGAGAGAGAATGAGGCCTCCCTTTTTCTTTTCTTATAAAATTAGGGTTAGAGGGCTTGAGGGTTTATAATAGTATATTTATAGGCAAAATACTCAGCTGAATATTTGTCCTATAAAATATTATTATTATTAACCCTTTAATTAATTAATCTCATTAATCAATTAATTAATAATTAAAACTCTTTTAATCATTAATTCTTTTTCTAAACTCTTTAGAAAATAATTCTCTCACTTAATTTAATTTCTTAAATTAAATTCCTAATTAATAATATTAAGAACTCTTCTTATTTAATTTATAATAAATTAAATCATATTTAATTGATTATAAAAAATGCTAATAAAATATTTATTTCATAAATAAATAATGACTAGCCATTATTAATTATTTCCTTCACCATTAAATCATTTTCTTTTATGGTGTGACCCTGTAGGTTCAATATTAAGCCGGTAGTAGAAATAGATAATAATAAAACTATTTTATTATTATTTATATGAATTCTTCTAATTCATTAAATACGATTAATAAATTAATCATATTTATTCTACATCGTGAGTGATACTTCTCAGCATATCGCGACTATCCGGATAATATGAATTCACTGCTTAGAATACCAAGAACCTATTCAGTGACTAGTTACCGTACAATGAATTCCTTCTACCCTGCAATGTCCCGATTAAATACAAGGCACGGATCTCGTGTCAAGCCTATCTAATTTAATCATATGCTTTCCTATTCACTATGCCTAGTTCCGATTAATGCAAATTAGAAACTTCTTTCTAATTTCATTCACTCTAGCCAGAGATTCCTGAACTAGCATAAATGGAATAGCATAGGACATTCTTTTCCTTCATTGGAAGGGGCAGATCCTTTATTGATCATTCACTATCTTCGTGCACAAATTCCTATACCCAGAAGAGCACTAATTATTGTCCCTCGAGACTAAGAGCTAAACCAAAGTATAGTTCAGTGTACACAAGATGACTATGATGATCTCAAGTCAAAGGACACCTGTACAACCATCACTATATGAACAACTACTGACACATGAGTGAACTCCATTAGTTGTTCAACTGATCGAGTCATGTTTAGTGAACTTATTCCTAATAAGCACCTACATACTAGCTATAGTGTCACCACACAAATGCCTATGAGAACAAACATCCTTCATAGTGAAGCAAACATAGTATGTACCGATCTTTGCGGATAAATAAACTACCAATTAATTATCCTACGACCAGGAACTATTTAAGTTTAGAGTTATCATCTTTAAGGTCTCATTATCATGATCTCATCATAATCCATTAAAGCTTTACTCTAAACTATGGATCATCTAATTTAAACACTTTAAATAGATAAAGCCCGTTATTAAACATATTACCATTTTATTAAATTAAACAAACTTGAATCAGATTGAACAAAGTATCTCCTAACTCATCATCCATGATTGGATTTAGGACACACGTCTTTCATATGGTTCCCTCCTCAGAAAGTTGCCCAAGGCTGATAATGTTGTTGCGCAGAACAGGGATATAGTACACATCATGAAGGATTCGCTCTTCCCCATTCTTGCATTTAAAACTTATCGACCCTTTTCTTTCGATCTTCACAGTCGATCCGTCTCCAAACCTTACTTGCCCCGTAACCCTTTCGTCCAACTCATTGAATTTTGACTTATGACCCGTCATATGATTGCTTGCTCCGTTGTCCAAGTACCACAAGTTCAATTCACCTCGTTTCTCCTCCTTGACAGACAACAGTTGTGGTATTATTCTGTTCTCGTTCAGCTTAACCTTGTTGTCATCCATCCTTTCATGCTTTGTTAATAGTAGGGCTGGTTCGTCGTCTTCAACTTGAGACATATTAATTTCTTCTTTCTGTTCCCTAGTACGCCGAGGTTTGCGACACTCGGCTGCGTAGTGGCCATACGCTCCACAATCAAAGCATTTTATTCGACTTTTATCTCGAATTCCTCAACCCCTTGAACTGAGGCGTCCATCAACTCCCCCTCGAGTGGATTTCTTCAACCACTCGTCTCTTGTAAACAGAAGTTTCCCTTCGCTGGCCTCTCTTTTCTGCCACTCGTCCTCAGTTAACAACAACTACTCAACATTTGTTGTGATTGTTCTTTTCAACCTCTCTTCGTGGGCCTTTAGGGACCCAATGGTTTCTTCCACAGACATCTTGTCTAAATCACCAAACTGTTCAATAGTTGAGGCAATCTGTAAAAACTTAGGTGGGACAGCTCGAAGAATCTTCTTAACAACATAAGGCTCTCATATTTCTTCCCTCAGGGCTCGTATGTTAGACATGAGTCCATTTTCATATAAAAATCATCCAGTTGATCGGTGTCTTTCATATTCAGTGCCTCAAATTCTGCCTTCAAAGTTTGAACCCTTGCCTTTTTCACTCTCTCTGCGCCTTGGCACATGGTTTTGATCACCTCCCAGGCGTCCTTGGCCGTCTTTTGTCTGCTAACGATAACATCAATTCCTCAAGTATACCCTGATAAATCATCACAAGAGCGATTTTATCCGTCTTTGCATCTACTGCAACTTTCGGGTCACTGGGATCGACCGCTTCCCAAACTCTGTGGGTTTGCATAAACACTTTCATTTTCATTGACCATGCCGTGTAGTTCCCCTTTGTCAGCATTGGGTAACTCAATCCAAACGAACCTCCCTTGCCTTTGTTCATGTCCATGGTCGTTGTTGCCTTTGACATACACACTCGAGCGTACTGTGGCTCTGATACCAATTCTTGTAATATAGATGATATATATGTATAAACTGTATAACATGAAACTGGCAAAACAAACTCACATACTTGTATGTCCAAAGACCTGTTTATTTCCTTGTAATTGCTACGTTGATATAGACTTACAAATATGAAAAGTACTGGCAAGAAAATAGGAACTAACTAATGGGCCTAACTGATCCCCTACAAACAAGGAAGACCAACGTTATTGAACAAACATGATCCTAAATAAACTCCACTACTGCAAGACTCAGTCTTCAACTGCACAAGGTAATAACAAGTATGAGATTATAGTCCAACAGATATGTATAGGTAATATATTAGGATAATTTGATTCATTGACAAACGTAATTCTAGTATTCACTAGTATTCAATTGCTGAGTAATGCAACTAACAACGAAGTGACTGAAATAACTAACCTACGTGATAATACTATTACTATAATATCCCGAAAAAAAACAAATAAAATAATATTATATATCATCAAAGAAACAAGATTGGGCCAACTAGATTAATTTATCTTGTAAAACAAAGAACCGGTTTGGTGATTTAATAGGCAAATTACATTTTAGAATCCTTGTGTAAAAACATATGGAATAGACTTTTGAATCACATAAATCGGAGTATAAATGAGTGAGATATTGATGGTCGAAATTTGGCCATGAAGGTTGACTTTGAGGAGAGAGAAAAATCACATGGGGTGTGTTGGAGAAGATGATAACGTGTTGTCTCTCATTGGCTTGAATAATAATAATAGTAAATTTTTAATATATTTAAAGGTTTAATAGAAAGAATTAGGTCACGAGTAAAACATAAAAGTTTAGGAAAACTATTCTTTGAATTTTATGGTGAAATCGAATTTTGGTTTCAAGTTATAAAATATTAATCTATATTTCTGGGTGTTTAATAAATTATGGAAAATAAGTTATTTTGAGAAAAAAAATACTTAGTTTTGTTTAAAGATTATGAAAATTTCATGAAAATTATAATTAAATATATTAATGAAGATGATTAGGAAGATTTTGGATGAGAAATGTTATTATGGGATTAGTTTGGAGAGTTGGATATGATCTTAGTGTTTAATATCAACAAAAATAAAAGAATTAATTATAGACATGATTAGATCGTAATATATGAGGTACCATACTGATATGGACAGAAAAGTAATTATAGAAATATAATTAATGATTCGTTGGAAAGGCCCCATAATTAAGGCCCAAACCCCTGATTATTTATTAATTTCGTAATTAATAAATAAGGGAAATATACAACTCATGAAAAGAGTCCAAAATATGGTAAATTAGTTAAAGAAGGATCCAGAATCCCAATTAATGAGTCATAGCCTTTATCAACAAGGAAAAGACTTATCCAGCAAGAAATACGATGTTTATCCGTTATCAAAAAGGAGACTTATTAGCTAAGACTCCTAAACCTACCATAAATACGAGGCTCCAGACGCCTATATAAAGGACCCGATCCTACAATCAGAACTACGTCTTTGGCTTGATTCTCAGCATAAATTGAGATACGTAGGCATCTTGTGAGGACCGATTTAGTCTCGAAACACAAGTGCAGCCATTAAAGCTCGAAGCTCTCTTAAACCCTAGCAATTAATTTACAAGTACACTTTTTAATCCATAACATTTGGCGCCGTCTGTGGGAAGACAACATCAACCATGGCAAACACACGAAGAACAACTCGCGATACCCCAGTTTCTGAGGAGCTTCCTATCACCTCTGAGGCTGATACTCACGGAAGTCAACCGCCGCCAACTACTGGCACTGAAGGGGCAAATATCCCCACCAATACTCAAGGACCGGAGATCCCTATTTCGGCTGAAGGGACGAATCCCCTGCAGATGGTCATTCATGGATCTAATCCACAAGAGACCGTTCACCAGCAACCAATTACGACCTCCCCACTGCTCATGAATGCACCAAGTGGCCTTCAACTCCATACTACTGATCTCCCCCAATACGCAAATCAAACTTTGGGGATGCCAGGCTATGGCATGCCCCCTCGATCCATGGCAGGCGGTAGTGGTCTCAATTCCACCTATCACGAGGCATACATTCCTCCTTATATACAAGGTATGAGACCCCAAAATCTACAAACTCAAACTCGAAGGACCCCTCTGATTCGGGATTACTCGGGGCCATATACCGAGGATGAGAATGACTCAACTGGAGAAGAAAGGGATGTTGCCCCAAGGAGAAGACGTTCTTCTCAAACAAATCGGGAACAATCCCAAACTACTAATTCGCGGCCCATGAGGCTGAGGCTGCAAGGCTTAAGAAACTACTGGCCAAAGAATTCAACGAGTCCCTGTGATTAACTTGGACCCAACACCAAGAAGAACCAATAGGGCTGAAGCCCCAAGGGGTGATCCTAGTATTCTATTGCCTCTAGGAGATCCTGATGATCCTACACCACCATTCACTCAAGACATCATGAAAGCTACCATATCCAGGAAGTTTAAGATGCCAACGATCAAAGCTTATGATGGAACGGGGGATCCCGCAAATCATGTAAGAACCTTCTCCAACGCACTGCTGTTGCAGCCAACCAACGATGCGGTCAAGTGTAGGGCGTTTCCACAAACCTTGGCAGGCATGGCCCAACGATGGTATAGCCGTCTTCCTCCAAACTATATTGGGTCTTTCAAGGAACTAAGCAAAGCTTTCATCAATCAATTCGTTAGTGGAAGAGTACATGAGAAAAGCTCTGCATCTCATGGGAATCCAGCAAGGAAAGAATGAAGCCCTAAGGGATTATATCAACCGATTCACCCGGGAGGCTTTGAAAGTCCCGGACTTAGAGGACAAAGTGGCTATGATAGCCCTGCAACAAGGAACTACTGATGATCACTTCAAAAGATCATTGGCAAAACATCCACCCGAGAGCATGTTGAAGCTCCAAGATAGAGCCGGAAAATACATCAAGGCTGAAGAGAGTATGAGAAAGCACGAACCCACTACTGGTGGCAGTGGAAATTCAAAGAAGAGAAAAGAAACACAGGAATATGATGTCAAGGAAAAGTTTCCTAGAACATCAAAGGATTCTGATTCTCCACCCAAGAGGAACAATTTTGGGCCAAAATTCACGGAGTATGCAAGATTGAACACTCCCAGGAGTCAAATTCTGATGGAGATAGCTAAGGAAGGAGATCTCAAATGGCCGAAGCCAATGAGGGCTGACATGTCCAAACGGAACCAAAACCAATTCTGTAGGTTCCACAAAGAAGTCGGTCACGACACCGACGATTGTAGGCAATTGAAAGATGAGATCGAATTTTTGATACGAAGAGGAAAGCTCAGTAAGTTCACCAAGGATGGAAGCCAAGGGAGTCAAAGGGGGAACTATGAAAGGAAAGATTATGATAGAAGGGACAACGATCAAGATCGAAATCCCAAGCCCAGAGGGCCGGTAATCAACATGATATTCGGAGGGCCAACTGCTGCTGGGTCCTCCCGAAACTCAAGAAAGGCTTATGCTCGAGAAGTAATGACCGTGGTTGGAGAAGCACTGAAACGTGCCCGAACAGAAGTATCAATAGGTTTTGATGATTCAGACCTAGAGGGAGTGAAGTTTCCCCACGATGATCCCTTAGTCATAGTTCATGTGATAGGAAATTCTGAAACCAAGAGAGTTTTGGTCGACAATGGAGCTTCGGTGGACATCTTGTTCCATGATGCTTTTATCAAGATGGGCTATACTGACTCTCAGTTGACACCCTCGAATATGCCCATATATGGATTCAATGGAGTGGAGTCAAAGGTGGAAGGCACTATCCAACTCCCAATGATAATGGGGCAAGGGTCGAATACGTCTACTCAGATGTTGAATTTCATAGTTATAAAGGCAAATTCGACCTACAATGCAATCCTAGGAAGGACTGGTCTTCATGTGTTCAAGGCCGTTGCCTCATCCTATCATCTGAAAATCAAGTTCCCAACGAGGAATGGAATTGGTGAAGAACGGGGAGACCAAAAGATGGCTAGAAGCTGTTACGTAGCCGCGCTAAGGCCAGATGGAATCAGGGGGCAGGTTCTCCCAATTGAAGACATGGATATCAATGACAATGAGGACCGAAGAGGGAAACCAGCTGAGGATTTAATACCAGTTCCCTTAGTCCATGGTGAACCGGAGAAGGTGACTTATGTTGGAGCACTACTGCCTGGGCCATTAAAAAGCAAGCTCATATCTTTTCTTCAAGAGAATAATGACGTTTTTGCTTGGACAGCGGCTGACATGCCATGGATTGATCCCCAATTGATAACTCACAAGTTGAATGTGGATCCTGAAAGAAAGACGGTGAAACAAAAGAAGAGAAATTTTGCTCCAGAAAGGCAAGAGGCCATTAAACAAGAAGTAGAAAAGCTTCTGGAAGCCGGATTCATTGAAGAGATACAATTCCCAGAATGGTTGGCTAACCCCGTGATGGTCAAAAAGGCCAATGGAAAATGGAGGATGTGTGTGGACTTCACTGACTTGAATGATGCATGTCCTAAGGATTGTTTTCCCTTACCAAGGATTGATGCATTAATAGATACTACAGCTGGACACGAGATGCTCAGCTTCATGGATGGCTTCAGTGGATACAACCAAATTAAAATGCACAAGGATGACATCTCCAAGGTATCATTCATCACTGACTTTGGTGTTTTCTGTTATCTAGTCATGGCATTTGGACTTAAGAATGCAGGGGCAACATACCAAAGATTGGTGAACAAAATTTTTGGACACCTAATTGGAAAAACCATGGAGGTCTACGTAGATGACATGCTAGTCAAGAGCCTCGATAAGGCCGATCACATAGAGCACCTCCGAGAGGTATTCGAAGTGCTAAGGCACCACAAGATGATGTTGAATTCAGCTACGTGTGCCTTTGGTGTAGGCTCGGGAAAGTTTTTAGGTCTGATGGTTTCCAAGAGAGGAATCGAGGCTAATCCCGACAAAATCAAAGCAATTCTAGACATGGAACCACCACGGACTGTCAAGGATGTCCAGAAACTAACGGGAAGAGTGGCAGCATTGGGAAGATTCATCTCCAAGTCAGGAGAGAAGTGCTTACCTTTCTTCAAAGCACTCAAGAATGTGAAAAACTTTGAATGGACAAATGAAAGCCAAGAGGCCTTTGAGGCCCTGAAGAAATACATGGCTGAGGCACCACTGTTGGCAAAGCCAAATCTAGGGGAGATTCTCTATTTGTACTTGGCTGTTTCTAACACAGCCCTTGGAGCCGTTTTGGTAAAGGAAGAATTGAAAGTTCAGAAACCCATTTACTACGTAAGCAAGATTCTGCATGGAGCAGAAATAAACTACTCTACGATTGAAAAGTTTGCCTTAGCCTTGATAATGGCCTCAAGAAAGCTACGCTCGTACTTCCAGGCTCACAAGATAGAGGTCCTGACCAATCAACCTCTAAGAAACATCTTGCATAGCCCTCAAGTTAGTGGAAGACTGATCAAATGGGGCATTGAATTGGGAGAATTTGACATCAAATACAAGCCTCGAACGGACATAAAAGCTCAAGCACTCGCTGACTTCATGGTTGAATGTACTATTGACAACCAGGAAGTCGGGGGGCAGGAAGTGATAGAGGAAGGCAAGAAAGATGAAGAGATGGATTTCAAAGAATATTGGGTGCTCTATTTTGATGGAGCATCAAAAACAAAATCAAGTGGAGCAGGTTTAGTACTACAAAGTCCTGATGGATTTTTCATAGAGTACGCACTAAAACTTGACTTCCCAACGACAAACAATGAGGCTGAGTATGAAGCCCTGATAGCTGGCTTAGGGCTGGCTGGAGCCTTGAGAGTTAAAACTCTGAAAGTATGTGGAGACTCGAGGCTAGTAGTTTCCCAAGTAAATGGGGAGTTTGAAGCCAGAGATGAAGTCATGGCCAAGTACCTAAAACTTGTTAAGGCCATCATGACTTAGTTTGTTGAATGCTATGTGGAACACATTCCAAGGGAAGAGAACGTGAAGGCCGATGCCTTGTCTAAGTTTGCCTCTTCTGAAATTGAAAACTATGCAGGGAGTGTATACTTCCAAGTCTTGAAGACCCCAAGCATCAACGGAAAGTTGGTAGCACCCATTGATGTTGGCAGTTGTTGGATGGATCCCATCAAATCTCATCTAGAAACTGGGTGGTTACCCAACGACACTTCAGAAGCACGAAAGCTATACGTCAGAGCACTAAGGTATACCCTAATTGAGGGAATCCTATACAAAAAATCTTTCATCATTCCATACTTAAAGTGCTTGAGACCCCAAGAGGCAGAATTGGCCCTAAAGGAAGTACATGAAGGAATTTATGGGCAGCACTTGGGGGGAAGAGCCCTTGCCCATAAAATCACTCGTCTAGGTTTCTACTGGCCAAGCATACTTGCTGATGCTAAAAGCTACGTGAAGAAATGTGAACGTGCCAGAAACATGCACCAGTGGTTAGGCAACCACCAGAGATGTTGACATCCATAAACTCACCTATCCCATTTGCTATGTGGGGGATGGATATACTTGGGCCATTTCCAGTGGCAAGTGCACAACGAAAGTTTTTGATAGTAGCTATCGACTACTTCATCAAGTGGATTGAGGCTAAACCTTTAGCTAAGATAACCACCAAGCAAGTGATGCATTTCTTTTGGGAAAATGTGATATGCAGATATGGAATTCCACGAGTCCTGGTCACGGACAATGGAACTCAGTTTAACAACGATGAGTTCAAAAAGTATTGTGATGAGAATGATATCAAGTTGCGCTTCACTTCTGTTTCCCATCCTCAAGCAAATGGGCAAGCAGAGGTTGCAAATTGAATTATCCTAGATGGACTGAAGAAAAGAGTTGAACGCTCCAGAAACACGTGGGTAGACGAATTGCTCCCCATACTATGGGCATATCGTACTACTTGTAAAGTCACCACCGGGGCAACTCCATTTCTACTGGCTTATGGAGCAGAGGCAGTGGTCCCGGTGGAGATTACTCACACATCTCCAAGAGTTGAGGCTTATGAACCAGAAACAAATGAGGAAGGCTTGAGGCTGGCCTTAGATCTGATTGATGAAGTTAGAGACGAGGCAAATGCCAAGATAGTTCAACATCAGAAACGAGCATCTTTCTATTACAACCTAAGGGTTAAAGAGACATTCTTCCGTCAAGGAGACTTAGTCCTCCGAAAGATTGAGGCATCCGGAGTTGGACAAAAAGGCAAGTTGGCCCCAAACTGGGAAGGACCATATCGCGTCAAGAACGTATTTGGTCGAGGCTCCTACAAATTGGAAACCCTGGAAGGGATTGAAGTGCCAAGAACTTGGCATGCTTCAAACTTAAAAGTCTATTATGTTTAAGTCCTGATTGGACTCACTCTTAAGACAAGTATAAATAAGGTCGACGAAACCAATCCAAGTTTTTAAACTTGAGTGTTATGTAAGGGTTGAACCCATTTTCAAAGTTATGAATTCCATATTCTTATGTTTTCATTATATTATATGTGCAATGCATTCTGATAGACATGTTAACTAAACATGCAAAATCAAGGATGTAAAAAGCTGGAAGAAAAACAAAAGCTAAGACTTAAATAAAAGTTAAGTTAAGCCCGGAGGCTGAAAATACAGAAAAACTAGTACAAACCATGAATGGCCATAAACAAAGCTAGTACAAGCCATGAATGGCCATAAATAAAACTACAAACTAATCTTCCCCTTCCTTGTCGACGACCTCCTCCTCCTCTTCTTCTGACCCAGAACTAGAGCGAGTGCCAGCAGAATCAGCCCTGAATATCTGACCAGGGGGAGAAGAGTGCCCTAGATCCAAAATCCTGTCGTCTTCCTCCAGGTCGTCCTCTCCAGCCAAAGCTAACTCCAAAGGAGTAGGAGCATAAGGACTCGGAAAGTCAGAAATGGTGAAAGATCCAGGCATCTTCTCCAAGACTGCAGCAAGAGCGCTGTCCCATCCCTTAGTAAACTGAACTGGGAAAAGTAGCTCGTCATGCTTACCGATCAAGTCCTTGTACTCCTGAGAGTCAAGGTACTCGTCAATAAAGTCATCCTTGCCCTTCCTCAAAGAAACCAGTTCAGCCTGGGAATCGACTAACTCTTTCTCCCTCCTAGACAAAGTGGCCCTCAGAGAGCCCACCTCCTCCTGGGACTTCTCGAACTTGCCTTGGTTGGCCTCTGAAGATGAGCGCCAAGCCTTGGCTTGAAAGAGAGCCCCTTGGAAGTTGGCATTAGCCTACAAACAAATCACAAGTCAATACAAGATAGAAACTTGAAACATGTTAAAGCTACAAAGAAAAAAGGAAGAAAACAACTTACAGCAGCAATAGCCTGAGAGCCTGCATGCTCCACTCCCTCCAAAGTGGAGTTAGAAACAAAATCCTTGTAGTCACAAGGAGCCAAGGAATGATAGGACCATTCCACAGCATGCTTAGACACCCCCACCACGGTGTCTTTCTTCCTAAGACCCCAGTTGGGGCGCCAGACTGAACTTTTGGTCGAGGAAGGACCCTCAACCTCTTCAGTAAGGTCCACATGATGCCTTATAAAGGCTGCGACACTTGTAGCACGGGGATCCTTCACTCCCAAACGAGCCCTTTTCATTCTTGCTGTTTCACCATCTTGGGGCTCGTTGCCTTTGTTAATAAAGGCCGCAGCTGCAAAAACACAAATGAAAGAAACAGTGGGTATAAGAAAATCTTAGATAAATAAAGGAAAGAATGAAATGAGAATTACCCTTATCAGAAACGCTTGAAAGTCCCAAGGACTTAAGCTGAAACTCATCCAGGAGCTCCCAAGCCATTGTAGCATAATCATCTTTGGTGAGCTCGGCATAGGCATGAGCCTCCTCCTCAGTCAAAATAATATCATTGGGGCTACCATCCGAGACCCTACTGAAAGATCTACGGAATAGGGTGCCCCAATCCCCTCCTTCCCAAACTAAATACATGAATTCATTTTTCCACTTTGGATTATTATCATGGATGGATTTTGGGTGGAAAATGTGAGGAGTTGAAGGGTGATGGTTGATATAAACCCAACCCAAAGTAATGGCAGAGCTATTTTTAAATTGAAAAATCTTCCTAAACAGAGCAACGGAAAGAGGAAATTTGTTCTTCAAACAAAGAACAATAAAACACATAATAATTCTCTAGGAATTTGGTGGGAGTTGGCAAGGGTTAATCCTAACATCTGCCAAAAGTTTGGGAATGAATTCATGAAAGGGAAATCTAAGCCCTGCCACAATGGCATCCTTGTAAATGTAGAGAGCATCAGGACGCCAATGGTAGGAACGATCTCCTGGGCAGCTGGGACTAACCTATAAGGAGTCTTAATTCTATACATCTTATTAAAATCTCTAATCAAGTCAATTTCATGGAATTTATTGCTACAATCAAAGGAATCTAAATGCGAAACAAAAGGGTATTCATCACTACGTTCTAAAATCATATCTTGAAGAGACATATGAGAAGAATGAATAGTGATACCTCTCTTAGACGCTTGATTCATTTTCTGGAGACGTTGAGCAGTACGATCAGACATCCTCAAATCTTCAAAGTAAATCCCAGAAAAGCTTCAAATCTTCAAACTAAAATCCAGAAAATCTTCAAAAGATGAAGATTGAACCCAGAAAATCTTCAAAAGATGAAGATTGAACCCAGAAAATCAAAGAATACAACTACGAAAATCTCGCCGGAAATCGCCTTATTACAGAATAAAAAGAGAGAAAAGCTAAGAAGGCTAGAGAGAAATTTTTTGGAAAGTTGAAGGTATGAAGTGAAGAATGAAGTGGAAATCCCACTCTTTTATAATCAAGGTAGCCGGTTACCCTACCGGTTAAGGGAGGGCAACTGACTATAGCCAGTCAAGGCCCAGAAATCCTATATTGGACCACAAAAATCAAAGCCCAAAAAGATTTGAGGCTTAGGCAAATATAAAGCCCAAACAAATTAAGACCCAATAAGGCCCAAAGTATGGAAAATTAAAGTCCAATAGAAATTCGGGCTGATTTGAAATATAGCCAAGGCAAAAACAAGGACAATAGATTTGAGGTCGAAAAGACATTAAATCGAAGTCGTACGATTGAAATCGAAAATATACGGGAAATCAAGGTCGAATCCATCGACCTCGCTCCCAAATGAAACTAAAAAGAAAAGAAATTGAGGTCGAAAAAAACTTAGAACGACGTCGAAGGCTCGAAGTCGAAAATACACGAGGAATCGAGGTCGAATCCATCGACTTCGCACCAAAATTAAGTCAAAAAAATTGAAAAGCCGAGGTCGAAAAGACCCTGGTTCGAGGTCGTAAACCTGAGGTCGAAAATATACTGAAAACTGAGCTCGAACCCTTCGACCTCACACCAAATTGAGGTCGAAAATGTATAGGTTCGAGGTCGTAAACCTGAGGTCGAAAATATACTGAAAACTGAGCTCGAACCCTTCGACCTCACACCAAATTGAGGTAAAAAATGTATAGGTTCGAGGTCAAAGACACGAGGCCGAAAAAGACCTAGATATCGAGGTCGAAACCTTCGACATCCACCACAATGAAGTCGAAATTGACCTAGAAATCCTGGTCGAAAAATCGAGGTCGAAATTGGTCGACTTCCTGTTCGAAGAGATGAGGTCGAAAATGGCTTAGAAAACGAGGTCGAAACGTTTGACTTCACGCCAGAATAAAACCTAAATTGAGGTCGAAAATGTATAGGTTCGAGGTCGAAGACACGAGGTCGAAAAAGACCTAGATATCGAGGTCGAAACCTTCGACATCACACCAAAATGAAGTCGAAATTGACCTAGAAATCCTGGTCGAAAAATCGAGGTCGAAATTGGTCGACTTCCTGTTCGAAGAGATGAGGTCGAAAATGGCTTAGAAAACGAGGTCGAAACGTTCGACCTCACGCCAGAATAAAATCTAAATCCTGGTCGAAAATGTATGGATTCCTGGTCGAAAAAGACCTAGTAAATGAGCTCGAACCCTTCGACCTCATACCAAATTGAGGTCAAAAATGTATGGGTTCGAGGTCGAAGACACGAGGTCGAAAATATACTGAGAATCGAGCTCGAACCCTTCGACCTCTCACCAAAGTGAGGTCGAAAACATATGGGATCGAGGTCGAAGAGTTGAGGTTGAAAAAGACCTGTAAATCCTGGTCGAAACCTTCGACCTCACAACTGATCGAGGTCGAAATCCTGGTCGAAATTGAGGTCGAAAATGACCTAAATCCTGGTCGAAAATGAGGTCGAAAATGACCTATTTTGAGGTCGAAAATACCCTTAAAAATAGAAAATTTTGGGGAAAAAATGCGCAATAACTTCTACGAAAACCCCGGGAAGATTTTCCCAGAAGTTGGGGGGCAAATGATATGGACAGAAAAGTAATTATAGAAATATAATTAATGATTCGTTGGAAAGGCCCCATAATTAAGGTCCAAAACCCTGATTATTTATTAATTTCGTAATTAATAAATAAGGGAAATATACAGCTCATGAAAAGAGTCCAAAATATGGTAAATTAGTCAAAGAAGGATCCAGAATCCCAATTAATGAGTCATAGCCTTTATGGTAAACTCAGGAGGCTTCAATGATTTAAAGGCCCTAAAAGAGTTGGCCACATTACTGCTGTCCCCTTGAGGTGGTTGGGGTTGTCGAACCAAATTCTGTCTAAGTAAGTCCAGGAACTGACCCATAGGGTCTCTATTCCGATCTTCCCTCTCTTGCTCAACCTTAGGTTCCTCCCTTTCATCCTCAAAATCCATGGTATAGAAGGTTTCATCTCTTTCCCCATACTGGGAGTCTTCCTGCTCATTATAGTCTTCGTCATTTTCTTCATCATACTCAGGGTTTTCACCATGTTGATTGTGACTCTCTTGGTCGGTAGACTCATGGGGATTTGCCCTAGTTCCAACTCTTCGCGGAGGCATCTTACTGAAATTTTTGAAAAATCACATTAGATTTACGCACCTGCTTTGTAGGATTTCTCCTTACGCAATGATAATATATTTGGGATTTAGGATCCCCAGTTCTATATATATGGCAATTTAATCGAAAATACGCACAGATAAAATCATACACACTGGTGACCATGTCACTAAAATTGGTGCAACTGAAATGAAAACCCATATATACATAAGGCTGCCAAAACATAACATCTGAGCCAACATCCAAGTTTTAGAGTACACCTGTCTGATAACAACATCTAGCATAAAAGTGAAATACAAAGTCTACTCATCTAGCCTGCCCACGGGAACTATATACAACAAAACAAACCCCCCCAAAAGTCGGCACCATATTACTGCCATGCAAGGCTAGAAGGCTAGACTACCATATCACTGCATCTGGAATCAGCCACGAGCGCGAGTCAGAGCCCTCACCCTGAGCATCGCGAGATGGAAGATCTCCTCAGCATCATGCCGGGACACTCTGCCACCCTCGTCTGTCTGCAAGGTCCTAATCCTCACTCGTGCCCGGCACTCAATGCAGGTCACCTCCCTCCTAAAAGTCCGAGGGCGAAGGGTCCTCCTGACACGCTGGAGCCTAAGCCTCTCAGTCCTCTCTGCGGCGAGCTGTAGCCGAGACTCCGCCAACCTGGCCTCTGCTGCTGTCAAGTCTGTCGTCAACCTGCTCACAATCCACCCATGCACAAAAACCGGCACACCATCTAGGGGAGCATGGGGTGGAGTGACTGGGATCGCTGGCGGGACATCCTCTGCCTGAGTGGGCTCTGGGGTCTGCTCCTCATGATCCTCAGGAGGACTCAGCGGGAGAGGTGGGGGACTAGGGGAACTAGGGGGACTAAGGGGGAATGGAGGTAAGACAGAAACTGGACTCCCCGAATCATCCCAACCCTGCTCCTCAGCCTGAGCCTCACCCTCCATCTCCTCCTCTGGATCTACCTCAACAGCAGGAATCTCCTCGTCGAACTCAGTGGCCGGAGCCCACTCTAGGTCCTCCTCTGGGTCCTCCTCCGGATCCTCCTCCGGATCCTCCTCCTGATGCTCATCTCCTGATCTCTCGTAGTGTGGATCCGAGGCTCGGAGTATCTCCTCATCGTGCTGCCGTGCTACCGCCTCGGGGTCTGACATATCACCCGCCTGTACAATAACGAACTATATTACTATCATGGTACTTAAGGGTTCCCATAAGGGTTTTAGGTGAACCTGGCAAGGGTTCTTATTATCTTAGTGGGTTTATGATTATAACGTCTCATCATCTCTGGGATGTCTAACTCTTAGCTCTGATACCATCTCTGTAACAGCCCCAGATCCGGGGTCAGGAATCTGGTCGTTACGGTCATCATTCCATACATCATGCTTGACTTGAATCAATACAAATAAACAACATGCTATGACCCCACCATCTATCTCACACACACACACACAAGTTATAGTCCCAGAGATGAACTTGAAATAAGTACTGCTAACAGGGTCCTTAAACATATCATAAGTGATTACAAGCCCAAATATAATTTACAAGTTTAAGTTTGCTGCCACTTCTTACGTTATGTCATACATATAATTAAAAGCTGAATCTGAACTACCAGTCTATATCACTAGTAGGCTCTACCTCAGCTATGACGGCTGTAGTATCAGGGGAGAGTCCTCTGGGTTCCAAAACCCTCTTGCGGTTGGTGGTGCGAAACATCTGGTTTATCTGTTGTGGTGATATATATAAAAACAAGCAAGGGTGAGCAACAAGGCCCACCAAAATAATGCTGAACTGATAAACAATATATATATAATCAAGTATCAACTTTCATAGGAAACATTTACTTCATTTATAATCTGGAAATAAAACAATGTAAATTTATTTCCAATTCATTTTCTAAACTCATCTGATCACGTATATCCTGTAGATAAAATCATATACTTTTCGTAAATTCATGCTCTTTCTTATAAACTCATATACTGGAACATACTGGATTACTCTTGAGTAACCTTTCTGAAAACTTTCATGAAAACTGAATAACTGGAATAAACTATCTTTCTTTGAAAACTTTCATGAAACTGAATAACTGGAATAAACTATCTTTCTTTGAAAACTTTCATGAAACTGAATAACTGGAACAAACTTTCTTTTTCTGAATCTTGCATGAAACATGCTCTTTCATGGATGCTGAACTGTAACTGGAGATTCTGGGCGCCAAGGATACCCCTACGATGATCAGTCGCAAGCTGTATCCCCCTGATCTTTTTCTACGTAGAAGGGAAGAATAGGCAGTATCTGACTGACCTACCTCCCCGCCAATCGGTTGTAGGCAGGAAGTACAGACCCGTTTCACCAGTCCGTCGGCCTGGTACTCTCCTATGAGGAAGAACAGACCCGTTTCACCAGTCCGTCGGCCTGTTGCTCTCCTCTTCCTACGGTTGGGCAATTTCTGATAAACTAAGGGAAGAACAGACTCGTTCACCAGTCCGTCGGCCATATTGTAATTCCCTTAGGGGACCGGCGCTACTCAGTCCCTCACACATTCTCCAAGTTCGAGTAAATCCATAACACTGAAACATGAAGTTCCTTTCCCTTTTTCCCCAAGAATACAACTCCACAAAGTAGTTATATCTGGTTGGAAAGGAAAATTCACCCATATTTCCCAAGCTGACGCTTGTTAATGGATGCAACTAATTCCACTGATCTTACCCCTCGAATCTTGAGGAAGTAATCAAAATCATTTTGATGGTAGTAAACTAGACTGATAAATTCATTAATTTAAAAGATTTAGGACCGGGCAGTCCACTTGAAACAACCATAAAATCTTGAGAAAGGTTCCATGTATCTTTGAAGTTTGAGCGAACATTTAAGTCTTTCTGAATATAGACTTAAACGGGAAATAGTTTTGGGAACCTTATCTAATTATATTTATAATTGTCTGAATAAAACTTTATTAGCTATCTAGGGTTTAAAAATAGTTTTCACAAAATACTTCCTTAAGAAGTAGGGCTTTAAATAATTAAATCAAACTATATTTAATAAAGAATATTTATTTAGAAATAATTCTCAAGTACTTTCTTATCAAAAAGGGTAGATAACAACTATTCATCATATATTTAAAATATACCCTTAATAGATTAAACTCCAAATGATCTTTAATTTGTAAACCACTTATCGAGATTAATTGTAATAACACAATAAAATAACCCTAGATAGCAACTGATACCATTCTTAGTATGTAAAATAAATATAGAGAATATATAATATATCTCTAGATAACAACTGATACCATTCCCGGTCCAAAGTATAAATGCAGAGTATATATCCCCCTACTGAGGGTTTTGCTTAGCACATCAGCTACAAAATACTACTATATCCATAGCTTACAAGTTCAACTTGTATCAATACTTTGACTTAGCATCATAAAAATCATTTTGAAATCATACACATATAGCATATATCTCAAAATCTTTAGTTATCACCACAACAGTTTTTAAAAAGGTATAGGTTTGAAAACTTGCCTGATTCTGTGTCCGAGGGTGGTGCCTGGCAGTGGTCCGGTAATCTATCAATAACAAAGATACCTTTTGTCAGTAACTCATACTCGGGAATCAAGCAAACATCATACTTAAACTTAAACGCCATACCAGTACAACTATATGCTCATAACCCTCGCAATCTCTGCTATCATCTTATAGTTAAGCACTTGTTTGCTATCCAGGGACATCATTCCAACTTGTCCTTGGTCTAACTTGAATCCATAAGTGTTCTAGGGTCAACCTCTTATGATCCGTTTCAAGATTTTCAACTCGTTCTCAGGGCTTTTCCAAAGTGGTATTCAAGTGCTTGCTTTAAGGGGTTCCTCGCACTTAACCTTACTTTGAACATTTTTATAAAATCGAAAAATGATCATTTTCACACAAGGTTTTCTCCTACTCTTTCCTTACTGTCTCTACTATTTAATTACCAAAATTATCTCCTGCAATGATCAAGTCAAGAAAGCTTTATTTCAGTTACGAACTTATCCTCTCGTTTCTGAACCACTTTTACTAATTTGACCATATCTCCTAAACCGTAAGTCCGATAGTTCCGATTCTTGCGCCAAAACAATCTACGTTCAAAAATCTATAAGTACAAGTCATATACTCATCAAGGTCAGAGACCTATCTCGACTGTTAAGCTCTGTTTTCAAGGGTTTTAGAAATTTCGTCATTACGACGGCTATAAATCGGATAATCCCAAATTTCAAACCATCTAAATTGCTCATCAATTACTCCAATCAACATATACATCTGATTCAACCAAGAACTGAGGCCAAGCAATGCCTTTACGTTCTTAATACTCAATATTACTTGTAACAAAGCTCAAACATAGCTACTAATGTCAACTAAGGCTATAAACATGCATCAACATCATTAATCATCCATAAACTTCACACTACTTCAAGGGTTTCAAGATTTATACCTTCTTTGGAGTTTATATAAGCCTAATAATCCTTGTATGATCCTTGTATGGTCCTAAGATAGCTTGAATCCACAAAAGAAATCAAGAATCAAGAGTTAGCTTTCGGAGTTACTATTCATCCAGTGAAAGAACTGCAAACACGAAGGCCTTACCTTGCTTAAATGGAAACAGCTTGTGAGATAGAAGTTGTAGCTTATCTCAAGACCTTTCCAACAAGCTAAAGAACGCAAGATTTGAGTAAGAAACGAAGGAGATATGGCTGCTACAGTTTGGCCGAGCTTCACTTCCAAAATGCTTTCCTTTTTCTTTTGATTTTCTTTTCTTTCTTCTTTTGTTTAATTACTCTTGATATTTATCCAGTGTGGTGAGTCATCACCTCTGGTCTCTTCTTGTCTTGACACTTGGCAAGCATGCATTGGCTTGGGATAAAGTAGCTTTTCTGGTTCGTTTAATTTCGTAGAACGCTCGCAAGGTTTCTCGAGGGTTTTATCGAGGTATTTTACCGAAATCGTTCTCGATACTTCTAATTCATTTATCAAATCCATATCCATGGAATTTATAATTTAAATCCTTAAATATCCTCAAATAATAATTATTTAGTCCGTTTTTGGTGAAACTTCGGAGAAAACGAAAAATGCTATTTTTCCGATTCTGACAGCTTTTGCATTCCTTTATTTCCATCGTAGATCACTAATGCGACTTTGAAAGTTTATTATATCGTCCCGCATATAGGGTGGTCTGGAAAACTTTTAAATGAAGAGTTACTATTCATCAGTGGTTTTTCTATAATCCTTTGGATCAAAATCCGTTCCAATATTCCTGATCTATTTTCTCTTTACTCTTTGCACTTAGAAAACGTTCTAGTGCTTTCTCGGGCATACGCTATCTTGTTTACGGAGTTATCGGATGTATTCCAGATATTGATTTGGATGACATAAAAATACTTTCCTTCCCTGGAATATTGTATTCTTATCTTCCAGATTGATTGTCCTTATTTATATGTTCCGTCCATTCTTATTATTCTCAAAATGTTTGAAAACTGAAATCCATATTCATTTCATACTTAATTCTCCAAAAACCATTACCACCATCCACATATATATATATATACATCATCATACAATAAAAGTTTTAATTCTACCCAAAATCTGGGGTCTTACAGTCTCCCCTCCTTAAAAGGATTCCGTCCCGGAATCACTCTGAAAATAAATGGGGATATCTTTCTAGCATCTCGCTCTCTAGCTCCCAAGTTGATTCTTCCACATTATGATTTCTCCATACTACTCTGACTAGTTTGATGACCTTGTTTCGGAGCACTTGTTCCTTTCGATCTATAATTTCCATTGGCTGCTCCACATAGGTCAAGTCTGGTTGTATGTCTACATGCTCGTATTCCACTATATGCTTAGCATCCGACTTGTAGGGCCTTAGCATCGAAACGTGAAACACATTGTGGACTTGTTGCAAATATGGGGTAGTGCCAGTTCATACGCTAGCTTTCCAATACGTCTCAAAACCTCAAATGGCCCAATGTATCTAGGGCTCAACTTTCCTTTCTTTCCAAATCTCATCAATCCTTTCCAAGGAGACACTTTCAAGAACACTAATTCTCCTACTTCATACTCTTTGCCCTTCCGAGCCAAATCTGCATACTTTTTCTGTCTATCCTGGGCTGCTACTAGCCGTCCTCGAATTAGATCCACTATGTCCTTTGTCCTTTGAACCATTTCAGGCCCTAGCAACTTACGCTCACCAACTTCATCCCAATATAAGGGAGATCTGCACCTTCTTCCATAAAGGGCCTCATAAGGCGGCATTCCAATGCTCGCATGAAAACTATTATTATAAGAGAACTCAACCAATGGCAAGTGATCATCCCAACTTCCTTTAAGATCTAGGGCACAGAACCTCAGCATATCCTCAAGTGTTTGGATGGTCCTTTCACTTTGCCCATCTGTCTGAAGGTGATAGGCAGTACTCATATTCAGCTTGGTTCCGGCACATTCCTGAAAACTCTTCCAAAATCTCGAATTAAATCTGGGATCTCGATCCGATACGATGGTCACCGGGACTCCATGCCGGGCCACAATCTCTTTCATATAGATATCCACTAATTTATCAACAGTGAATCTTTCGTTAATTGGTAGAAAGTGGGCTGACTTCGTTAGTCGGTCTATTATCACCCATATGGCGTCATGATTGGCCTTGGTCCTTGGTAGACCTACGACAAAGTCCATTGCTATATGATCCCATTTCCATTCGGGAATCTCCAGAGGTTGTAGAAGTCCACTGGGTCTTTGGTGTTCAGCTTTTACTCTTTGACAGGTCAGGCATTTGCCTACCCATTCCGCCACGTCTCTTTTCATGTTAGGCCACCAGTAATACTCTTTCAGATCTTGATACATCTTATTTCCTCCTGGGTGAATTGAATATCTGCTATTGTGAGCTTCATGCAGAATCTCATCTTTCAGCTCTGGGACGTTAGGAATCCAAATTCTGTAAGTATATCTCATTATGCCCTGGATGTCTTTCTCAGTCCTCAACTCTTCCCCTGTCAGGGATTCTCTTTCATCTTGGAGCATTCGCTCTTGGCACAACTTGATCTTTTCTAATAATGGGGATTGGACCTGAATCTCCATCAACTTCTCTCGACTATCTCCTGGAATTCTGATCTCAATTTCCAACTTCTCCATATCTCTTATCAGGGCTTCCTCCAAAGTCATCATCTTAAGTCTCTCCTTTCTGCTAAGGGCGTCAGCCACCACGTTGGCTTTGCCCGGGTGATAACGAATTTCACAGTCATAATCTTTAATCAGTTCTAGCCATCTTCTCTAGCGCATGTTAAGCTCCTTTTGGGTAAAGATGTACTTAAGGCTCTTATGATCAGTATAGATTTCACATTTTTCCCCATACAAGTAGTGTCTCCAAATCTTTAAAGCAAAAACTATCGCTGCCAATTCTAGATCGTGAGTTGGGTATCGAATCTCGTAGTCCTTTAGATGCCTTGACGCATACGCGATTACTTTATCATGCTGCATAAGCACACATCCTAATCCTTTGTGCGAAGCGTCACTGTAAATTACGAAATTCCCTTTTCCATCAGGAAACGCCAACACAGGGGCCGTCACCAACCTTTTCTTCAGCTCTTGAAAGCTTTTCTCACATTTATCTGTCCATTCAAACTTCTCTGTCTTGCGAGTAAGTCGTGTTAACGGGGCGGCTATTTTTGCAAAATCTTGCACAAATCTCCGGTAATAACCGGCCAGTCCAATAAAGCTCCTTACCTCTGTTGGGGTGGTTGGACGCTCCCAATTCGAAACTGCTTCTATTTTGGAGGGGTCAACCAACACTCCTTCTTTATTAATCACATGCCCTAAAAATTGCACCTCCTCCTTCCAGAATTCACACTTCGAAAACTTGGCGTACAACCGCTCTTTCCTGAGAATTCCTAGGGCTATCCTTAGATGCTCGGCGTGTTCTGCTTCTGTCTTAGAATAGATAAGAATGTCATCAATGAAAACTATGACGAATTTGTCCAAATATTTCTTGAACACTCTATTCATCAAGTCCATAAAGGCTGCGGGGGCGTTGGTTAATCCAAATGACATCACCAAGAACTCGTAATGTCCATAACGGGTACGGAATGCAGTCTTAGGAATATCCTCAGGTTTAATCTTCAACTGGTGATATCCAGTTCTCAAGTCAATCTTAGAAAAGTACACATCACCTCTTAGCTGATCAAACAAATCATCGATTCTTGGTAAACGATACTTGTTCTTTATGGTTAACTTGTTTAATTCGCGATAGTCAATGCATAATCTCATGCTCCCATCTTTCTTTTTAACAAACAACACTGGTGTGCCCCAAGGCGACACACTAGGTCTTATAAAACCTTTCTCTAACAGCTCTTGCAACTGGGTAGCCAGCTCCTTCATCTCTACTGGTGCTAATCTGTACGGGGCCTTGGACACTGGCGCCGTTCCTGGGGCTAGCTCAATTGCAAACTCAATTTCTCTGTCAGGTGGTAACCCTGGAAGGTCTTGGGGAAACACATCCTCGAATTCATTTACTACTGGAATATCTCGCAAATTGGGCACCTCCTTCTGGGTGTCCACCGCGTAAGCTAAGTAAGCTTCGTTTCCCTTTCGCAACAATCTCTTGGTTTGGGCCATGGTTAAGAATTTTTGTGTCTGTCTTATCCCTTTAATCACTATATCTTTCTTTCCTTGGGTACTCAGTCTAATTTTCTTCCCTTTGCAGTCTATCTGGGCATTATTACGGGACAACCAATCCATTCCTAAAATAACATCAAACTCCCCTAACTTGAAAGGAATCAAATCAACAGAAAAAGATTGATCTCCTATTTTTAACTCACATTCGGGGTGAATCTGATTAACTAGGACTATCTCATGATTGGCTATTTCTACTTGCAAGGAATCTTTCAGGGGTTGAGCCTTAAGTCTTAACTTATTAGCAAGGTCCTTTGATATGAAAGATCTAGTCGCTCCAGAATCAAATAAAACATTTGCATCCACTGAGTTTAGGGAAAAAGTACCTGCTATCACATCGGTATCCCTCACCGCATCCTGCACTGTCATGTTAAAAGTTCTGGCTATAGGTGGTTTGTTGGAGGCAGCTTTGCTGGCCCCTGATGCTGCCGGCTTACTCCTTGGACAGTTTCTTGATATGTGTCCCTGCTGACCACAGTTAAAACAAGTAGGGCTTTTGTTGTCACTAAGGAAATCCTTGGTACAAGAATTGGCATAATGGCCTGGTCGTCCGCATTTATAACAAGTTGTCGTACCCACTTTACATACACCTGGGTGTCTCCTTTTACAAGTGGCACATATCGGAAATGAAGGTCGAGAGGATTGGGACTGTGGTGCTCTCGACTGCTTATTACCTTGGTTTATGTTGGTGCTCACGGTTGGTTTGGGTCCTTCATTTCTACCAGGTAGGGAAAACGCCCTGCGATTAAACTTGTTTGAAGGGTTGCCTCCAATGGAACCCCCTCCCATACTCACGTGCTTCCTTTTTCTTCCTCCTCTCTCTTTCTGGACTTGGTCGATGCCTGCTTCTGCGATTGAGGCTTTCTGTACTAGGGTGGCATAATCCGAGATTTCCAAAATAGCCACTCGATTCTGGATCCCTGGCCTCAACCCTTGCTGAAACCTACTAGCTTTCTTCTCATCCGTGTCCACGAACTCGGGCACGAACCTTGACAGTTCAGTAAACTTCGCTTCATACTCCGCCACTGATAGATTATTTTGCTTTAGCTCCAAGAACTTGAGCTCCATCTGAGTTTTCATGAACCTCGGAAAATACTTTTCCAGAAATAACTGCTTAAACCTTTCCCAAGCTATCACAGCACCTGCTTCCATATTTCTCTTGGCCTCCCACCAGTAGTTGGCCTCTCCCTTTAACATGTATGATGCAAAAACAGTCTTTTGTGCCTCCTCAATACTCAAAATTTCAAATGACTTCTCCATCTCCTTAATCCATGCCCTCGCTTCTACTGGGTCGGCTGATCCTGTAAACTCAGGAGGCTTCAATGATTTAAAGGCCCTAAAAGAGTTGGCCACATTACTGCTGTCCCCTTGAGGTGGTTGGGGTTGTCGAACCAAATTCTGTCTAAGTAAGTCCAGGAACTGACCCATAGGGTCTCTATTCCGATCTTCCCTCTCTTGCTCAACCTTAGGTTCCTCCCTTTCATCCTCAAAATCCATGGTATAGAAGGTTTCATCTCTTTCCCCATACTGGGAGTCTTCCTGCTCATTATAGTCTTCGTCATTTTCTTCATCATACTCAGGGTTTTCACCATGTTGATTGTGACTCTCTTGGTCGGTAGACTCATGGGGATTTGCCCTAGTTCCAACTCTTCGCGGAGGCATCTTACTGAAATTTTTGAAAAATCACATTAGATTTACGCACCTGCTTTGTAGGATTTCTCCTTACGCAATGATAATATATTTGGGATTTAGGATCCCCAGTTCTATATATATGGCAATTTAATCGAAAATACGCACAGATAAAATCATACACACTGGTGACCATGTCACTAAAATTGGTGCAACTGAAATGAAAACCCATATATACATAAGGCTGCCAAAACATAACATCTGAGCCAACATCCAAGTTTTAGAGTACACCTGTCTGATAACAACATCTAGCATAAAAGTGAAATACAAAGTCTACTCATCTAGCCTGCCCACGGGAACTATATACAACAAAACAAACCCCCCCAAAAGTCGGCACCATACTACTGCCATGCAAGGCTAGAAGGCTAGACTACCATATCACTGCATCTGGAATCAGCCACGAGCGCGAGTCAGAGCCCTCACCCTGAGCATCGCGAGATGGAAGATCTCCTCAGCATCATGCCGGGACACTCTGCCACCCTCGTCTGTCTGCAAGGTCCTAATCCTCACTCGTGCCCGGCACTCAATGCGGGTCACCTCCCTCCTAAAAGTCCGAGGGCGAAGGGTCCTCCTGACACGCTGGAGCCTAAGCCTCTCAGTCCTCTCTGCGGCGAGCTGTAGCCGAGACTCCGCCAACCTGGCCTCTGCTGCTGTCAAGTCTGTCGTCAACCTGCTCACAATCCACCCATGCACAAAAACCGGCACACCATCTAGGGGAGCATGGGGCGGAGTGACTGGGATCGCTGGCGGGACATCCTCTGCCTGAGTGGGCTCTGGGGTCTGCTCCTCATGATCCTCAGGAGGACTCAGCGGGAGAGGTGGGGGACTAGGGGAACTAGGGGGACTAAGGGGGAATGGAGGTAAGACAGAAACTGGACTCCCCGAATCATCCCAACCCTGCTCCTCAGCCTGAGCCTCACCCTCCATCTCCTCCTCTGGATCTACCTCAACAGCAGGAATCTCCTCGTCGAACTCAGTGGCCGGAGCCCACTCTAGGTCCTCCTCTGGGTCCTCCTCCGGATCCTCCTCCGGATCCTCCTCCTGATGCTCATCTCCTGATCTCTCGTAGTGTGGATCCGAGGCTCGGAGTATCTCCTCATCGTGCTGCCGTGCTACCGCCTCGGGGTCTGACATATCACCCGCCTGTACAATAACGAACTATATTACTATCATGGTACTTAAGGGTTCCCATAAGGGTTTTAGGTGAACCTGGCAAGGGTTCTTATTATCTTAGTGGGTTTATGATTATAACGTCTCATCATCTCTGGGATGTCTAACTCTTAGCTCTGATACCATCTCTGTAACAGCCCCAGATCCGGGGTCAGGAATCTGGTCGTTACGGTCATCATTCCATACATCATGCTTGACTTGAATCAATACAAATAAACAACATGCTATGACCCCACCATCTATCTCACACACACACACACAAGTTATAGTCCCAGAGATGAACTTGAAATAAGTAC
Source organism: Heracleum sosnowskyi (assembly GCA_030848705.1). Taxonomy (NCBI): domain Eukaryota; kingdom Viridiplantae; phylum Streptophyta; class Magnoliopsida; order Apiales; family Apiaceae; genus Heracleum; species Heracleum sosnowskyi. The sequence goes on along the minus strand of JAUIZM010000022.1, from coordinate 1,863,609 downwards.
TGCTAACAGGGTCCTTAAACATATCATAAGTGATTACAAGCCCAAATATAATTTACAAGTTTAAGTTTGCTGCCACTTCTTACGTTATGTCATACATATAATTAAAAGCTGAATCTGAACTACCAGTCTATATCACTAGTAGGCTCTACCTCAGCTATGACGACTGTAGTATCAGGGGAGAGTCCTCTGGGTTCCAAAACCCTCTTGCGGCTGGTGGTGCGAAACATCTGGTTTATCTGTTGTGGTGATATATATAAAAACAAGCAAGGGTGAGCAACAAGGCCCACCAAAATAATGCTGAACTGATAAACAATATATATATAATCAAGTATCAACTTTCATAGGAAACATTTACTTCATTTATAATCTGGAAATAAAACAATGTAAATTTATTTCCAATTCATTTTCTAAACTCATCTGATCACGTATATCCTGTAGATAAAATCATATACTTTTCGTAAATTCATGCTCTTTCTTATAAACTCATATACTGGAACATACTGGATTACTCTTGAGTAACCTTTCTGAAAACTTTCATGAAAACTGAATAACTGGAATAAACTATCTTTCTTTGAAAACTTTCATGAAACTGAATAACTGGAATAAACTATCTTTCTTTGAAAACTTTCATGAAACTGAATAACTGGAACAAACTTTCTTTTTCTGAAATCTTGCATGAAACATGCTCTTTCATGGATGCTGAACTGTAACCGGAGATTCTGGGCGCCAAGGATACCCCTACGATGATCAGTCGCAAGCTGTATCCCCCTGATCTTTTTCTACGTAGAAGGGAAGAATAGGCAGTATCTGACTGACCTACCTCCCCGCCAATCAGTTGTAGGCAGGAAGTACAGACCCGTTTCACCAGTCCGTCGGCCTGGTACTCTCCTATGAGGAAGAACAGACCCGTTTCACCAGTCCGTCGGCCTGTTGCTCTCCTCTTCCTACGGTCGGGCAATTTCTGATAAACTAAGGGAAGAACAGACCCGTTCACCAGTCCGTCGACCATATTGTAATTCCCTTAGGGGACCGGCGCTACTCAGTCCCTCACACATTCTCCAAGTTCGAGTAAATCCATAACACTGAAACATGAAGTTCCTTTCCCTTTTTCCCCAAGAATACAACTCCACAAAGTAGTTATATCTGGTTGGAAAGGAAAATTCACCCATATTTCCCAAGCTGACGCTTGTTAATGGATGCAACTAATTCCACTGATCTTACCCCTCGAATCTTGAGGAAGTAATCAAAATCATTTTGATGGTAGTAAACCAGACTGATAAATTCATTAATTTAAAAGATTTAGGACCGGGCAGTCCACTTGAAACAACCATAAAATCTTGAGAAAGGTTCCATGTATCTTTGAAGTTTGAGCGAACATTTAAGTCTTTCTGAATATAGACTTAAACGGGAAATAGTTTTGGGAACCTTCTCTAATTATATTTATAATTGTCTGAATAAAACTTTATTAGCTATCTAGGGTTTAAAAATAGTTTTCACAAAATACTTCCTTAAGAAGTAGGGCTTTAAATAATTAAATCAAACTATATTTAATAAAGAATATTTATTTAGAAATAATTCTCAAGTACTTTCTTATCAAAAAGGGTAGATAACAACTATTCATCATATATTTAAAATATACCCTTAATAGATTAAACTCCAAATGATCTTTAATTTGTAAACCACTTATCGAGATTAATTGTAATAACACAATAAAATAACCCTAGATAGCAACTGATACCATTCTTAGTATGTAAAATAAATATAGAGAATATATAATATATCTCTAGATAACAACTGATACCATTCCCGGTCCAAAGTATAAATGCAGAGTATATATCCCCCTACTGAGGGTTTTGCTTAGCACATCAGCTACAAAATACTACTATATCCATAGCTTACAAGTTCAACTTGTATCAATACTTTGACTTAGCATCATAGAAATCATTTCGAAATCATACACATATAGCATATATCTCAAAATCTTTAGTTATCACCACAACAATTTTTAAAAAGGTATAGGTTTGAAAACTTGCCTGATTTCTGTGTCCGAGGGTGGTGCCTGGCAGTGGTCCGGTAATCTATCAATAACAAAGATACCTTTTGTCAGTAACTCATACTCGGGAATCAAACAAACATCATACTTAAACTTAAACGCCATACCAATACAACTATATGCTCATAACCCTCGCAATCTCTGCTATCATCTTATAGTTAAGCACTTGTTTCCTATCCAGGGACATCATTCCAACTTGTCCTTGGTCTAACTTGAATCCATAAGTGTTCTAGGGTCAACCTCTTATGATCCGTTTCAAGATTTTCAACTCGTTCTCAGGGCTTTTCCAAAGTGGTATTCAAGTGCTTGCTTTAAGGGGTTCCTCGCACTTAACCTTACTTCGAACATTTTTATAAAATCGAAAAATGATCATTTTCACACAAGGTTTTCTCCTACTCTTTCCTTACTGTCTCTACTATTTAATTACCAAAATTATCTCCTGCAATGATCAAGTCAAGAAAGCTTTATTTCAGTTACGAACTTATCCTCTCGTTTCTGAACCACTTTTACTAATTTGACCATATCTCCTAAACCGTAAGTCCGATAGTTCCGATTCTTGCGCCAAAACAATCTACGTTCAAAAATCTATAAGTACAAGTCATATACTCATCAAGGTCAGAGACCTATCTCGACTGTTAAGCTCTGTTTTCAAGGGTTTTAGAAATTTCGTCATTACGACGGCTATAAATCGGATAATCCCAAATTTCAAACCATCTAAATTGCTCATCAATTACTCCAATCAACATATACATCTGATTCAACCAAGAACTGAGGCCAAGCAATGCCTTTACGTTCTTAATACTCAATATTACTTGTAACAAAGCTCAAACATAGCTACTAATGTCAACTAAGGCTATAAACATGCATCAACATCATTAATCATCCATAAACTTCACACTACTTCAAGGGTTTCAAGATTTATACCTTCTTTGGAGTTTATATAAGCCTAATAATCCTTGTATGATCCTTGTATGGTCCTAAGATAGCTTGAATCCACAAAAGAAATCAAGAATCAAGAGTTAGCTTTCGGAGTTACTATTCATCCAGTGAAAGAACTGCAAACACGAAGGCCTTACCATGCTTAAATGGAAAAAGCTTGTGAGATAGAAGTTGTAGCTTATCTCAAGACCTTTCCAACAAGCTAAAGAACGTAAGCTTTGAGTAAGAAACGAAGGAGATATGGCTGCTACAGTTTGGCCGAGCTTCACTTCCAAAATGCTTTCCTTTTTCTTTTGATTTTCTTTTCTTTCTTCTTTTGTTTAATTACTCTTGATATTTATCCAATGTGGTGAGTCATCACCTCTGGTCTCTTCTTGTCTTGACACTTGGCAAGCATGCATTGGCTTGGGATAAAGTAGCTTTTCTGGTTCGTTTAATTTCGTAGAACGCTCGCAAGGTTTCTCGAGGGTTTTATCGAGGTATTTTACCGAAATCGTTCTCGATACTTCTAATTCATTTATCAAATCCATATCCATGGAATTTATAATTTAAATCCTTAAATATCCTCAAATAATAATTATTTAGTCCGTTTTTGGTGAAACTTCGGAGAAAACGAAAAATGCTATTTTTCCGATTCTGACAGCTTTTGCATTCCTTTATTTCCATCGTAGATCACTAATGCGACTTTGAAAGTTTATTATATCGTCCCGCATATAGGGTGGTCTGGAAAACTTTTAAATGAAGAGTTACTATTCATCAGTGGTTTTTCTATAATCCTTTGGATCAAAATCCGTTCCAATATTCCTGATCTATTTTCTCTTTACTCTTTGCACTTAGAAAACGTTCTAGTGCTTTCTCGGGCATACGCTATCTTGTTTACGGAGTTATCGGATGTATTCCAGATATTGATTTGGATGACATAAAAATACTTTCCTTCCCTGGAGTATTGTATTCTTATCTTCCAGATTGATTGTCCTTATTTATATGTTCCGTCCATTCTTATTATTCTCAAAATGTTTGAAACCTGAAATCCATATTCATTTCATACTTAATTCTCCAAAAACCATTACCACCATCCACATATATATATATACATCATCATACAATAAAAGTTTTAATTCTACCCAAAATCTGGGGTCTTACACCAAACGCCTATATAAAGGACCTGATCCTACAATCAGAACTACGTCTTTGGCTTGATTCTCAGCATTAATTGAGATACGTAGGCATCTTGTGAGGACCGATTTAGTCTCGAAACACAAGTGCAGCCATTAAAGCTCGAAGCTCTCTTAAACCCTAGCAATTAATTTACAAGTACACTTTTTAATCCATAACACATACGATTAGGTAATTGCTCTGAATATTAAATATGGAGATATATATTTATAATTGGTTTGTATATTTTACAAAGAGGATGGAAAAAGGTTCGCATAATTGAATACAATGAAGCTGCAGAAAGATTAAGTATCTTGTTAATTGGTTAGCTAAAATATTTTATTGGCTAATGTCGTTATTTGATTATTTGACTTGTTAATACCGATTATTGACGTCTAATTAGCTAATATTGTTTATTAGCTAATGTGCATTGTTTTGTTGGATTTGTATTAGCTAGTTTGACTCGTTAGCTAAGATATAAATTGTGTGACTGGGGTTGGTAAACTCATATTTTGATACGAGGTTATCCTGAAATATGGAGAAGTAAGTATCAGACCGTCGTATTGCGCTCTGATAGGTAAGTTGGGATCTCATATTAAGAAACAAGTTCATACGATTGCTCAGTTCTATTTTGTGGTCATTGGTATGTGTTTTGTGTGATCATGATATCTTGATCTGTGAAATTTTGATTTGTTTTAATTTTCAGTTGAATTTGCATCAGGTGTTCTTTGTATGTTTTTCCCTTTTTATGTTATCGTGATTTGTATATATATGTTGTAATGTCTCATTTTAGTATTTGCCAAATAATAGTAATAAAAATGGTTGACAATTAATATTAGAAAATAATATTAATATTATTATTAATTTTCTTTGTGGATTGGAACCCTGTACATTTATAATGACATAAGGATCTTTTTCAGGAATCTTTCCCTTTTACTTTATCTGTTTGCTATATATATGAATCAAGAATATCAACATGAAGTCACAAGATTTTTACTAAAACAGTAAGGCACTTGTGGTGAGACAGAATGTGGGAGGGAAAATGGCTCCATCTTCATTCTTTCTCAAAGCTCTTGTCCCTCTCATCTTATGTGCAACAACAATAGAATCAAAACAAGTAGATGCATATTTTCCAAGATCAGCAGCATATTCCTCACAAGAACAAGCAGCCAAAATTGTGGAACATGGTAAAATACCATACAAAACTAATTACTTTCTTCAGATTCTTGACCACTTTACTTTCAGGCCTGAGAGCTCCAAGATTTTCTACCAGAAGTACCTTATTAACATCAAGTACTGGCACAAAGGAGCTCCTATATTTGTTTATACTAGCAATGAAGGCGATATCGAATGGTTTGCAAATAATACTGGCTTCATGCTTGATATTGCTCCAAAATTTCATGCCCTTCTAGTCTTTCATTGAAGTCAGTCCATGTTCTCACTCTCTCTCTCTCATACACCCAAATTTTATGCTCTTAAAGAAGTCATTTTCTAATATTAATAGTTGATAAGTACTAAAATGGTTAATTAATATTAATAGTTGGCAAATAATAGTTAAAAAAATGGTTGACAGTTGCTTCACATATTGAATACAACACTAAAAGGAAGACTAAATATGTATACATATAATAAACACCTAATATTGGATAGTTCCATGTAAAAAATTATGTATTAGGTTAACAGAATCGATAAAAGAATTAGAATTCAATAAACTTTTGTAAAAATTCTAAAAAAACAATAACAATAATATAAAAATCGTTTGTTACAAGAACATACACCCAATATTGGATGATGCATGTATCTCATTGTAACATGTGGTTCTCCATGGTTAACTGTTCTGTTACTTTTCAAATTTTGTATGGAAATGTCTTGACAGGTAATTGAATCACATAAATAAGTGTGTTTGATTGCACTGCAGACACTTTTTGAAGTACTCTATGTGGTCTATTCAAAGTTAAAAATTGACTTCTCCAACTCTTGACAATTTCATTGTTGCTTTAAAATACAAATGAAGTGATCACTTTGATCTCTAAAGAAAAATCTTCGACATCCATATATGGTCTGAGAGGATCAAAATATTTTGTAACAAAAAACAAAGGCTTTCAGGATATTCTTTAATATTGAATTATAATAGAGATTCGAAACTTGTTTTGATAATCCATTTGCGTGAGGTGCTGAAAGAGATATAATAACCTCAGTCAAAAGAATTGGATTTATACATTAGATCCATCTCCATCCGATAATGAATATTGATCTGCACTAAAGCCTTATCTACAGACATAAATAACATTATTAGGGTAAATAATGAACTTGTTAGAAAACATAAAAGAATCTACAATATATCAAAATCTGTTGTAAAACGACATGAAATATATATCTAAACCATATTCAGAATTATAACCATTATAATAAAGAACAGTTACTCATTCATAGCAGCGTTGTCCTCCATTTTATTTTTTTCTTTGTGTGATATTTCTTCAAACTATTAACATATACCTTTTTATAACGTATAAAATATATTACAACCGTGTTTCCATGATAAGTGCTGATTTGGAGAATCATTTTCATAATGGAACAAATCATAAATTATAGCAATCAGAAATTGATCAGATACATTTCCATGATTACATGATTCTAAAAATTATTCTCTCTAAATAGTGCCATTGGATTTTCTAAATTATTTGTCCTAAAATTTCATTAGAATCACAAAATTGCCATCGGATTTTCTAATTTTTTATTATTAATATTTGACAATATTCTATGGTCTTAGATTGGGTCTCCTGATTCTATTGATAGGGAGGTTCTCCTTAGAACTCTATCATATATATATATAATTTTAAAATATTTTAAAATTAATTATATTAATATTTAATATTTATATTAAATATTTAGTTTAAAATTCAAATTATCTATTCATCTGTGGTATTTTATTTTTTTTCCTAAAAAAATCGATTATTAGAAAATATAAAAAATCGGATATGAGACATTTGACCCCGGCTACCTCTAGGCTTTCGTGTAGAGAGAAATCAAAATTTTGAATTGGTTTGGATTTGAAATCCCTCGATGATTTGGTGTGCTCATGAAGCCTTTCCATGTTTAGTTGTAAATATAATTTACATGTTAGTACAAAAAGAGGGAGTTGGGTCAAAAAAGTTCACCCATCGTGTAAAAGCTATATGGGCATTAGCACGTACTCCCTTTGTCCCTCTCATTTCTTTACACTTTCCTTTTTGGTACGTCACTTTCATTTCTTTACATACCAAAAATAGTAACATTTTATAATATAAAATCCAATCACATCAACTATTTTCCTCCACTATACCTACTTTATACCCACTTTATACATTAAATATTGATTGGTCCCACCACTTTACTCATTTTTTTTTACTTTTCCCTATTAATTTACACTTTTTCTTAAGCTCCGTGCCGTCCCCCAATGTAAAGAACCTAGGGGACAGAGGGAGTATTATTAAGAACTAGTTATAGCTCGTGTTACGCACATGATAGTTTAAAATTTTATTTAATAATAATATATATAAAAATAATAGTATCATTAATAAATAAAATAATTTTATATTTAAGATTAAATAGTATGATTTTGAAATTAAAAATATAAATAAAATTTTATTTTTATATAATATAACAAAGACTTAATTGCACGAAGATGGCCTTAGTTATAATTTTTTTTGCAAAACAGGGGTTAATTTTAAATATTTTATTTTTTAATTATTATGGTTTTAATATTCTTTTAATGATTTTAAAGTATAATATAATATAATTTTCAGAATTATACATTTATTTATATTTTTAAATCTAATATTGTAAAAGTTAATTTATATGTTGTTGCTAAGAATCGAACTTTAGACTTTTGTATTGATCAAACTGAATTGAAAATCTGACTAACCAAACTACAAACTATATCTATGTTCAGTTATTATAGTTTAATATACAAGTTATCACATGTGATTTATAATATTTATTATTTTTTAATAAATTTCTAATAATTAAATTCGTCAAAAGAATTATAAATAAATAAGTGCGGGAGATGTGTTTTAATGAGGATGTTTAAATATGTTTTAGTTATAATGTTATAAAATAAAGAAACCCATTAACCAGTTACATGACATTTTAAATAAGTTTCTAATAATTAAATCCATCTAAATAAATACCCCAAAATAATACGTCTTAATGATGATGTTTAAATATTTTTTAGTTATAATAAAAAAACCAGTTAAAACTTAAAACATGTTATAGTTATAATAAAAAAGGCTTGTTAAAATATATTATAAAATAAAAAAACTCGTAAACCGGTAAGTATGGACCAAAACTTTTATACCTTGCTCAGTTGCTCCCAAGTTTAAAAAAAATGAGAAGTAAATTAATTTGAGTTTCATTCATGTTTATGCTCCCAATTTACCGCTTACTTTCTTCACGGGGGGTTAATATGTTGTTATTGTCGGGGTTGTTTGATTTGAAATTTATAGATATAGATTGTGTTTTCGATAGACATGATGAATCTGGAAGACGAGAAATCGTTTTAGGAGCTTGGAGTATGTGAGCAATTGGTCGAGGCTTGCGATAATCTCGGTTGGAAAACTCCTTTCAAGATCCAGGCTTTGGTACTTGCTCATGCTTTTCAAGGTATGCTTATAATAATAGATGTTGGGGAAAATTTGAGATAAGATTGATAAAAAATGTAATGACGATTTGATTAATGTAATAATTTGGGGGTTTTGTATTTTTAGGATAGGACCTGATTTGGGTGACGGGAAAGACTTCAGTTTTCATTATTGTAAGTGTTCAAGTTGTAGCGTGATTTCCTTTTCAAACTTACTACCTTTAGATTATAATCGATAACAAAACCCAACCTTTGCTGACTAGTGTAATTCTTCGGAACATGTCAATTGGGCAACTGCTATTTTTTTTAAATGTGGAATCTCTTTAATTACTATTTTTTTCTTTAGTGTCCAAGAAGTCTTAGTAAATCAGAGATACTTAAGTGTGCTTGAGAAATTAAGGATATGCAAAAGATCACTGCAATAGGTATGTAGAAATGATGTCATAGTATAGTTTATGATATCACTTATGCACCACATTAATTCTTCATTGCAGGTTGCAACTCCTGGACGCCTTGTAGATCACCTGTCCAACACGAAAGGGTTCTCACTTCGTACAGTAAAATACCTGGTAACAATATTTCGTATTCATCAATTTAATTCAGCGTGACACTAATTTATTTTATTTTATTTAATGAAAATTGCAAGTGAGGTATTTTATAAGAAGTGCAAGATCATGATCACTTTGTTTTTCAAGAAATTATTTCATTTTAGTTAGCAATTCTTGCTAATACTGTAGCCCTCTAGGATTCCTAGGCCACTAGTCAAATCTTGTGGACTATGCAATGAGATGATGATACTTAGAAAGATATCAAAATACGCTTTTCGCTGCCACACCCATCACCGTTTTGAATTGTTTTCAGTGTATCATGCTATCATGTGTTTAATAAAAAAAACTGTTGGAAGAGTTTGTGCATAATAGAGAAAAAACTCTGATGGAAATCTTGCCTCAGCCTTATACATATGTTCCCTCCTCTCTTCTTTACTTGGTGCCTGTTATTACTAATGGTTTTTTCATTATTACATTATCCCCGGTGATTTCTAAAGATACTGAATTACAGTCTATGATCTAGCTGTCCTCAAATTACTTAGGTGAATGGCATGAATCTCTTAGTGAACACATGATATCACAAAAGATATATGTGTTTTTTTATCAATGCAATTTTAAATGAACTATATTGTTTCACGCGTGCTTTGTTTTTGCGTGTGCTTGTTTTCAGGTGTTAGACGAGGCAGACAGGTTACTTAACGAGGATTTTGAAAAAGTGTTAGATGATATTTTGAGTGCTATACCTTGCGAGCGAAAACCATACTTGTACTCTGCTACTACGACAAAAAAAGTTCGTACCTGCCGTACTCAAACTGCTCTGAAAAATATTAGTTGTATGCTTTAGAAGTTATTTTCTGTCTTACATGTGGATATCATAGCTAATTCCTTAATATCTGTCCGCAACTCGGGCTGTATCCTACTTCTAAATGAAATATTATTTAAAAATTCCATTTAATTTTGGGGTATTCTCAACGGTACCCTTCTACTTTTGACTTTACAGATTGTGTCTTTTTTATTTTTGACTTACGAGTGGTACCCTTATATTTTGAGTTTCACGTATATCTTGCCATTCTGTTAACTAAATGTTAAATAAACGTTAAAATTTCAGTAAATGACTTAATTAGCCATTTAATCTTCAATTTTTTTACACTTTCAGCAATCATAACAATTTAATACATTTAAAAATGTAATCGTCAACATATTTGAACAAAACATAGTTCAAAACTTGAGAAAGTGTTTGAAAGATTATTCTTTACGATACCCTTGTACTATCAACTTTTCCAACAAATACCATTATTTTTTTGACTTTTACGTGTGCTACCCTTATGTTTTAACATTTAACTAACGTTTTGTAACAGAATGGTATGATATATATGAAACATAAATTACAAGGGTACCACATAAGTCGAAAGTGTGAAATGGCATCATTTGGAAAAGCCAAAAGCACAAGGGTACCATTGAGAATTTCCCTTTAATTTTGGTGCTTGTTAGGAGCCGTTTAGTTGGGGTTTCTTTCCAGGCGGTGCTGTCTTATTTGATTACAGTGCCTGGTAAATTGTGGTGTATATGATTAGGAAGGTGGCTTGAGACTTTGGTTACTTTCTTAAGAATTCAGATGCAGGGTGGTAACTGGTGACTTGCTAGTTAATCATATCTCTCCTGAACCAAATATGCTGAATAGTTATTCCTTCTAATTTTCTGGAAGTAGCATAAATGTTTTTGTCAGCCTAGGAGGAGGTGAACAAGTTGGTAATTCTCTTTGGGTGCAAAAAATATTTGGACATAGATTATATAATCTTCTTTTCATAGTATTATTGGTATATTGGAGTAAGTGTCTAGCAGAACTAGAGATTACAGAAGCAGTTTTTGTGATGAGATTTGAGCATATACGCGGTATTTAAGCGCCTATTCTTTAAGAGAGCTTTCACCACTGGGTTTCAGGGAACTCTATTTATGGCTTTTAAGGGTAAGAGGATGCAGGTTCAGTTTTGTGTAGTTCGTATAACTTTTAGACTCTAAAACTTTAATTAGCTATTTATAAGGTCTCGCTGAATGTCTTATTTGTAAATCAAAGATGGGAAAAGATTGGGTTTTGTGTCTTCTCAAGTTTATACACGGGACTTTATGGCGGTGACCTATTATTCCTTAGTCGGCGAGCTATAGGCTATGAATCTTTGTAAGATTTGTTTACTCTGGTGTAATATTTTGGAATCAAATATGAATTTAATATCTGTCTTGAACATTTGTACGTTCATCAGAATTTTGTTTTTATTTTATACTCATTTTAGGTGAATTGAGTTGTACTTGATATATTCTAAGGAATGGGATTGCTTTGCATTGTATTTGTGTTGGTTAATTTGCATTGTAACCTATCTGGAAAAATATGTTACAGTTATGAAGTATTGCGCCGGCATAAAATGACTTTAGGTTAAATATCTGATTTTCTTACGATATTACTTGATATATAATAAATTAGGTTAAATATCTGATTTTCTTACGATATTACTTGATATATAATAAATTATTAAATTGTACATTAAGGAACTCTCTCTTCCATTAATTCGTTAGGACCATTTAGCAACCTTTCCTGTAAGGACCTCATACATGGTGCACTATGTGTTTGCAGGTTCAGAAGCTCCAAAGGGCCTGTCTAAGGAATCCAGTAAAGGTGTTGTAATTTCTCTTAAAAACTTTCTTCTTTAAAAGGTTTTGTATGTTTATAACCTACTAAATCAAGTCCGAACTTGTAGATTGAAGCTGCATCCCATTATTCCACGGTTGATACACTGAAGCAGCAGTATCGGCTTGTTCCTGCCAAGTACAAGGTTTTTTCTTCTCCCAATACACCGTATTTACAATTGTTGCTAAATCTTAGGCCCTGTCTGGCAATTAGCGGTTAGCGGATTAAGTTAGCTGTTTTGACTAGCTGATTGAATTAGCTGCTTTGACTAGCGGATTGAATTACCTGTTTTGAATAAAACTGTTTGGTAAATAGCTGTTGAATTAGCTGTTTGTATTTTAAGTAGACACATGACAAACCTCTAATTGAAAAAGCTCCTCCAAATAGCTTTTTCAAAATTAGCTTACCGAGTCCAAACCGAGTCCAAACCGCTATTTCAATCCGCTAATAACCAAACACCAATATTAGATTATTTACTTGGTCAAACCTCTAACTTAAACCTCTAATTTTTTCTCAAACCTCTAACTTCTAAACAGGGTTTTAAATTTTTTAAGTTGATTGACATTTTCAGTTGAAATAATAGATATGAAGTTTATGATAGCAGGATAATTACCCCCTTACATGACTTTACTATTATTCAAAAGTAGATTTAATACCCCAAACACCCACACACCATATATATATGTATGTGTGTTGTACTAAATTATGCAATATATATTATATATACGTGCGTTTTGTGTGTGTGTTTTCTTGTACACACTAATGGGAGACTCTTTATTGTTCATTTAGCTGAAGTACAGTAAGTAAATAATGGAAATTACTAGTCTGCTTCTGGTATTGTTAAAAACGAGCCTGCACTTTTAAGGGTGGACTTATTGGTCCGTACATCTATTGCGGCTTCACTTTCCATATATGTATCTATATCTGCTGGGGAGTAAGGCCCTGAATAGTTATCTTTTTCTGTTCATCATTACTATTAGATTATTTAACAAGTTTTTTGTACGATATCATTGTTAGGACTAAAATTTTGATCTAAACTTCTAATGAACTAATTATTTGCAGGACTGCTATCTTATCTACATTCTGACTGACATGTCTGGGTCCACGTCGATGGTTTTTACTCACACATGCGAAGCAACACGATTCTTGGCTTTAGTTTCACGGAATCTTGGTTTTAGAGCAATTCCATTTAGTGGGCAAATGACTCAGGTATATTTATATTTTATTATAAAAACCTGTGCGATTCCAACTGTTTTCTCTTTCTTTCTTTGCGTACTCTTTCTTTCCTAAGGGTGGGGTGTAGGAACATTTTTGGGATATGATTTTAAATTTCCTTTGTCTTTGTAGTAATATAACATTAACATGAACTGAATAACTGATACAATTTATTTTGACTTGTACAACTGATACAATTTATTTTGATTTGTACAACAGGCAAAAAGACTTGGATCTTTAAACAAGTTCAAGGCTGGGGAGTGTAATATTCTCATCTGCACTGATGTTGCTAGTAGAGGACTTGATATTCCTTCTGTGGATGTGGTTATTAATTATGATATCCCAACAGACTCCAAGGTGAAAGATTTGAAGAATAATTATGAAAGTTTTTTGTTAAGAAATGCCATTTATTTTCCAAAAGATCAACAGAATTTGATAATGCAATCAATTGTAGGATTATATACATCGAGTGGGAAGAACTGCTCGTGCTGGACGATCTGGTGTTGCAATCTCTTTGGTGAATCAGTATGAGTTGGAGTGGTATATAAAGGTAGAAAAGCTTATAGGTGGGTAGCTTGTTTAATGCTAGTAGGTCTACTGTAGTTTTCTGTATTTTATTGCTGACAGACAAGAAATTACCTGAATTTGAAGCTCAGGAGGAAGAAGTCCTTTTACTGCGGAGCGTGTTTCTGAAGCCAAAAGAATATCCATACAGGTAATAGTTCTCTTCTACCTGCAACAGTGACGAATTTTGATAGATTCATGTTGTTAATGTACAAAGATCAGATGCCAGTTATTGTGCTAAATTAATATTCTGGTGTGCATGTTGGGGAAACTGGTGTGCATGGTTTCCTTTTCTTTATTTATTTTATTTTCAGGTTGCTTTATTCAAGATGGGTGTTTTCTTCTTAGACATTAAAACTTTATTATTTAAATGTCCTCGGTCATTTCTGCATGCCCGACGGTTAGATGATAAACTTTCTTGAATGAAAGGAACTCTCTGCTCTGGTTATTGTATTTCGATACAATTCATCTACGTATAACGTAGCCTTCGACAAAAAAAGTATTATTTGCTCGTACCAAATATATTGGATTTTACTACATTATTTTAAAAAATTTAAATACTCAAAAAAAACCTGATCCGGTCCAAAACCCGATAAATTTGAATTTAGATCTAATTTTAAAAACTGAATATATTTGGATTTAGATTTGAATTAAGCTAAACCCGATCCGAATCCGAGCAGTTGCCATACCTAAATTTATCACTGCTCTAACCTATATTTACAAGATAAACATGAATATGATCATTTAAGAAAATTAATTTCTTATATTTAGCAGCTTCCTAAATGAAGGGCTGAGATAGAATCTTAAGATGGAGGGAGGGTCGAGATAAGATCTTGTATCTCACATTTTGTAGGGTTGTCTCTACATTCCTCACTCCTCTCTCTGCTCATTTTTCTACATTCCTCTCTAATTTTGCTTTATGCACACACACGTAATTATCCCTAGCCTTTCCTTCGATGGCATCTCTCCAACCCAATCCTCTTCGACTTATTCCCAACCTCTTGGATGATCTAATTAGGGAGATTCTCAAACGGGTTCCGGTCAAAGATGTCATCCGTTGCTAGACTGTGTGCAAGCCGTGGTTGTGGATCATTTAGAGCCAACAATCCGTCATGTCTCAGCTTCATCACGCTGCAAGAGATATGCGACCCGATCGAAACCTAATTTCTCATGCCTCTAATGATAATAACATGTATTCACTCTCACTACTAGATGTGGCTTCTCCACAAAATGTGGATGATCTTTAGTTACCGTATGTCCAGATGATGATTTGGTTGACGTAGATTATTATTTTCCTTGCATTGTTTGTTCTGCTAATGGCATTGTCTGTGTTAAGGTAGCTTACATAGATGCTAATGAAAGTGTTACAACTCATATTTTTCTTTAAAATCATGCTACTAGATGCTCAAAACTTATTCCGTGTAGTGTAAATGTTGATGGTTTCAATATGAGGGCTCTTGGTTTTGGTTATGATAGTTTAGAGGGTGATTATAAGGTTCTTAGGGCAGTATATCCGGATAATATGGTTGGTATGGATTCGCTTAATTATGAGGCTTATTCAGATACGCGGGGGATTAGAGGAAGGTACTTGACCTCGTTCAACGTGGTCTGGGTGTATCCTTAGATGCATCTGTTTATGGAATTCTTTGTGGTTGTGGAAGCCTTGGTCTTTCGGCTTTTCATCTAGACAGTGAGGTGCTCATCACTACAATTAACCTACCCATGATCGATGAAGGAGATAATGTGCAGAATGATGCCATTGAGATCAATGGCATCGATGATGTTCCAAGGCCCTGACTTCGAAACGGCTATTCATATTGATCAAAAACAAGTTACTAAGTTTAATAACTCTGTTGCTTTCGGATTCACAGAGGAAAATCATCACGTGGACATTGGATGATGATGAATGCCTTGGACTTGATGGAGTTGCGGCAAACGGGATGCCTATCTTCAGCATTGATTTAGGTATGCCAGCGGGGAGCGAGGATTCTTCTTTAATGAGAGGTTCCAAGTAGTACTAAAGATAAATGATGTTGGAATGTGGCTGTGAGGATTCTTCTTTAATGAGAGGTTTCATGTAGTAGTAAAGATAAATGATGTTGGAATGTGGCTTTCGTGTAACGTAGACAACAAAGAGGCTGAGATTATCCAACTTTATGCTGATTTGGCTGATGGACCTCCGTCTTATTATCACATGTATACGGAGACCCTAGTTTCACTTTCAGGATTCAGGACTGTCCCCGACTACTAGAATGTTTCGTTAGATGATACGAAAGTGGCAAGCTTATGATGGTGAAGTATTCATGTTGCCGAAGTTAACTTACTTTTGTTCTCTTATCATATATTGTCTACAATGTTACCTAGACTTCTCAACTTTTCATCCTAGTTGTTGTTATGTAATGCTATATTCATTTGAGTGGACTATATTAGTTACAATGTTCCATATATTTACATTTTGTTCTTAACAGCAACTGGGATGAAAAGTTGAGAAGTCTAGATAACATTGTAGACAATATACGATAAGAGAACAAAAGTAAGTTAACTTCGGCAACATGAATACTTCACCATCATAAGCTTGCCATTTCCGTATCATCTACCCCAACATTCTAGTAGTCGGGGACAGGACTGAATCCTGGAAGTGAAACTAGGATCTCCGTATACATGTGATAATAAGACGGAGGTCCATTAGCCAAATCAGGATAAAGTTGGATAATCTCGGCCTCTTTGTTGTCTACATTACACGAAAGTCATATTCCAACATCATTTATCTTTGGTAGTACTTCGAACCTCTCATTAAAGAAGAATCCCCGCTGGCATACCTAAATCAATGCTGAAGATAGGCGTTCAGTTTGTCGCAACTCCAGCAAGTCCAAGGCGCTCATCATCATCCAAGTGATGATTTTCCTCTGTGAATCCGAAAGCATTATAAAGCATTATAACAGAACTCAGTAACTTGTTTTTGATCAATATGAATAGCCGTTTCGAAGTCAGGGCCTTGGAACATCATCGATGCCATTGATCCCAATGGCATCATTCTGCACATTATCTCCTTCATCGATCACGGGTAGGTTAATTGTAGTGATGAGCACCTCACTGTTTAGATTAAAAGCCGAAAGACCAAGGCTTCCACAACCACAAAGAATTCCATAAACATATGCATCTAAGGATACACCCAGACCACGTTGAACGAGGTCAAGTACCTTCCTCCAATCCCCCGCGTATCTGAATAAGCCTCATAATTAAGCGAATTCATACCAACCATATTATCCGGATATACAGCCCTAAGAACCTTATAATCACCCTCTAAACTATCATAACCAAGAGCCCTCATATTGAAACCATTTACACTACACGGAATAAGTTTTGAGCGTCTAGTAGCATGATTTTAAAGAAAAATATGAGTTCTAAAATTTTCATTAGCGTCTGTGTGCCACCTTAATGTGACAATGCCATTAGAAGCACCAACAATGCAAGGAAAATAATAATCTATGTCAACCAAATCCTCATCTGGGACATACGGTAACCAAAGATCATCCACATTTTGTGGAGAAGCCACATCTAGTAGTGAGAGTGAATAATATTATCATCATTAGATGCATGAGAAATTAGGGTTCGATCGGGTCGCATACCTCTTGCAGCGTGACGGAGCTGAGACATGACGAACTGTTGGCTCTGAATGATCCCCAACCACGGCTTGCACACAGTCTGGCAATGGATGACATCTTTGACCTGAACCCGTTTGAGAATCTCCCTAATTAGATCATCCGAGAGGTTGGGAATAGGTAGGAGAGACGCCATTGAAGGAAAGGCTAGTGATCAATATGTATGAGCAGAGTGGGGAATGTAGCAAAATGAGCAGAGTGAGGAATGTAGAGACAATGTGAGATATAAGATTTTATCTCGACCCTCCCTCCATCTTAAGATTCTATGTCGGCCCTTCATTTTAGGAAGCTGGTAAATATAAGAAATTAGTTTTCTTAAATGATCATATTCATGTTAATCTTGTAAATATAGGTCAGAGCAGTGATGAATTTAGGGATGGCAACTGTTCGGATTTGGATCGGGTTTAGCTTAATTCAAATCTGAATCCAAATATTTTTAGTTTTTATAATTAGATCTAAATTTATCGGGTTTTGGACCGGATCAGGTTTTTTTTTAGTATTTAAATTTTTTTAAATAATGTAGTAAAATTCAATATATTTGGTACGAGTAAATAATACTTTTCTATTGTCAAAGGCTACGTTGTTATACGCAGATGAATTGTATCGAAATACAATAACTAGAGCAGGGAGTTCCTTTCATTTAAGAAAGTTTATCATCTAACCGTCGGGCATGCAGAGATGACCGGGGACATCTAAATAATAAAGTTTTAATGTCCTAGAAAAAAACACCCATCTTGAATAATCCAAGCAACCTGAAAATAATTAAAGAAAAGGAAACCATAAGTAGCTGAATAAAACAAAAAAAATGAATATATAAAAGAAAGAATTTGCTATTTGATACAAAGTACAATACTACAAAATTAATAAAATTATATATATAAATTTATATAATATAAACTATAAAAATAAATATAGATAAAGAGGTAAACAATATAAAATCTAACGAAAGGAAAAAACCTTTGGTTAGACACCTTTTTAAATAAGTCATAAATAGTGGTATAATTATTATAAAGTTTGACTATTAAAATTTAACTAGCGATCTTACCCGTGCTTTGCACACGTTAAATATTAGTAATCTTATTATTTTCGTAAAACCGATAGTTAATTTTGTATTTTATATTTTAAAGTCGATAAAATAATATCGTGTCCAAGTGTAACGTGTTTAACATTGATATGTGTTATGTATATTGTTTTCAAATTATTATCATATGTTATCTATATCGTGTCCAAATTATTGCCGACGACTAAAAAGCAATGAAACAAATAACATAACGATAGAGAAACTTCACATCATGAATCAAGTAACTGGTGAGAATACCACAAAACATATAAATGATAAAAATACCAAAACATAAGAAAAACATCCGTTTTGAAAACGAAAAACTGATCATTTTGAATGTGAAACGAAACCATAGAAATAACTAAGATAATATCAAGATCTGTAACGCAGCATTACGCTGGGACTTGATCTTCGTCTTTGTAAAACTCACTTCTCCTGATAAGAAATAAGTGGACGTAAGAGATTAATCTTTATTTTTTTCAATTTGCATTGCTGAATAGAATTTTGAAAAATCTCGAAACGTTTGAAAGATGTAGAAAAAGCTTACCACATCAGAATACCAAAACCTTTATATTACATAAATTATTTTCTAATATTCATATTATTATTTTGTTAAATTTGAATTATGTAAAAATGTGAAAATAATAGTTGTAACATAGTAAGAGTTTTTCGCCGTCGCCTGACGGCGGCGCTTCATATTTTTAATATTAGAAAAACAATTATTATAATTTTATTTTATGTCACATGACAAATTTTCTGGTGTTAAATTGTCAAGATAAGAAATATATTGAATTTGTATATGTTTTAAAAATTAGAATATCAATTATATTATAAAGATACAACATATTTTTTTGGGAAGATCATAAAACTTTTCATGATGCATATACAATAATGCAGCCTCCAAACCGCTATTACCACCTCCAAACTGCTATTACCAAATGGAAATATAATCTCCCAAGTGTTGTTTATATTAGATTAAGGTATAGTCATAACAATGGCAATTTCAAAATGATAGAGTTAAAGCTTTATCGATACGCAATTCAAAAAAGGGAAATTACTCAAAATACTACCTTTTTTAAAAGTATTTTTAAAAATACAGTCATTTTTAAACTTATTTCCAAAATTAATGTTTTTTAAGTTTCATTTTCAAAAATACAGCCTGCAACTTTTGCTTGCAACTGAAAATGCAACTTTAATTTAATTTTTGAAAAAGTTGATTTATAGGTTGATAATGATTTATGTTGCATCAAATGAAACTTCTTTTTTTTCATTTTTTCTGAAAATAGTTGAAGTTGATTTTGGTTGCATTTAAGGGCGCGCAAGCGCAACTTGTTATGCAACGTATTATGCAACCAAAAATGATTCAACTATTAAATTTTTAAAGTTGCATTTGTGGTTGATTGGTTGCAAATATGGTTGCAACAGTTGCATACTGTATTTTTTAAAAGTCGGTATTTTTGAATTTTTTTTTTTAAAAAGTATTTTTGAAAAAAAAATCTGAACTATGGTATTTCTGAAAAAACCCCTTTAAAAAATCATTAAAATTATGCTCATAGTATATTTTATTTAAACAAATTAAAATAGTCAACACACAAATCATAAGTAATAATCCATAACCAATTTAAAGATATTATAAAGTTTTAAAATTTTCATACTACCATTTTATTTATGTAAAGGAGAAAAGTTTATAATTTTATTTCGTTAACAAATATACTTAAAAAAATGATTGAATAACTTACAATTTATAATGTATATCTTCAAAACTACATATTTTTTACAACAAAATAAAAAATTTAGTATGTAACCCTTCTCAGTTTTTCTAAAGGCATCGATCTTGTAAGTCTCCTCTAACTGAGGGGGTGAGCCTCTTGAGATTTATAACTTTCCACATCATTTGCGGACGCTACTTATATATAATCTGGAACACTAATATGACTAATGAATGGATTTGGAGGCAAAGAGGTGAAAATAATGAATGAAAATTAATCAACGCTAATATAAGAATAGAAAAATGGAGTAGAAATGAAATTAAGAGGCATTTATCATGCTCCCTCCAGAAATGAACTTGGAATTTTGAAACGGTAACAATGTTGCTATGAAAAAATAGATCATTTCAAATGTCTTCCAAGTTCCAAAGTATGCCACAACGAAAATAATGGACCTCATTTACATCAGCATAAATTTTTCATTCTAATTAATTAAACCACCCTCTTATTCCTTATTTATCAAAGGCTGCTAGTAAGAATTAGGAATATTGATTTAAATATCCTACATGAATTTAGACTTAGACTTAAAATATATGTGAGGTTAGTGTACTGTTGTTATTATACGAAGCCAGGAGCCTTGGATTAATAGCATTTGCAGAATAACTCTGCTTTTTATCGATTCTTGATGGTGGAAGTTGGAACAGAGTGCACACTTGAACACTGTGCTCCAGAGTTTTAAAATTGAGAGAAGACAAGGGAAAGAGATTTAAAAAAAAAAAATCCCGAAGCGTGCTCCCGAATTTTTTCGTGAAAGAAGAGAAATGATCCGGGAGGAAAATTTCCTAGAATTTTTTTCAATAACTTTCTTTCCAAAAATGGGGTGATTTGGAAAGAACCTCTCACACAATCTTTAAAAAAATACCTAACATATCCTTTTTTCACATTACTTTCTCTCCCACTTCACCTTAAACTCGGGAGCATACAAAAGAAAATTTACTCCCTAATTTTTTGTTTCTCTTCTCTCACCTTCTATTCTCTTTTCTTCTCTTTTTTCGAATAAAACTCTGGAGCACACTGTTGAAGGCGAATGGAGTAGGCGTGATATGACATTTTAGAAGCTTATACCTACAGCCAGTATTAATAATATATCAACCAAAGTAAGAATTTAGATAAAAGATTGAAAATTGGAAAAATTGAACCTTGGCACTATGAATCAAATTTTTATATAATGTCATCAAATTAACGTAAAAATTAATAGGTATATTATAAAAAAATTTATATAATTTTTTTATGTTACATAAAACTATGCCTAACTATAGTATAGTTTTCTTTCCTGGTCAGTAAGGGACGGAAAATGGGTTGCCTGATAAGAAAAAAAAAAGACAGACCAAACAAATGTAAAAAAAAAAATGGAAGCCATGGCTAAATGTGACACAGTAAACTCCTGTCACATGCAGGAGCATAAATTAAGCAAAAAAGAGTGAGATGAAAGTCTCACCAGTAGGATCCCTTTTCAGAGAAGATGATCACGACGTTGGAAGCCAGAAAGGAGTGTGTTTCTTCACAATGGTAGTAGATTGATGGCCGCAGGATTCTGGAGTTAGATGTGAAGACTTTCATCTGATAGAGAATAGTAAAACTGTTTGAAAAGGTAGATATTAATTCTAGCGACAAATAATAAAGTACATAAAATATACTACTATTTTATGCAAGTATCCGGATTGTCAGTAAGATGCCTTTTTACCAGAGATATTCTTGACGTTGGAAGCTGGAAAGGTATGCTTTTGCTTGAAGTGGCGGGAGATTGAATGCAGCATGATTTAGGAGTTGGACGACCAAGTCCTGGAATTCACATGCAATTGTAAAGCTAGCTTACAAAAATTGAACATCATACTCCTAGTGAGTAAAAAGAACCGGTGATATATATATATACACACACACACGACCGCTTTATGCCATGAACACAAGTTTTATTTGTATTAGTGGAATTTTGATTCGACGGAGTGATTATCGATGCAGGAAGCTCAAAATGAATGCGATTATTGATGGTTGTGATCGTGTCAGGACTGTAGAGGTAAGGCCTGCTGAGATCGAACACTAAGAAATTATATGTAGGCACAAACAAATATGGACACAGTTATATATAGTCTCTATGTACAAAGATCATTTGTAAAAGCGTATAATACGAATTGGAGTTTGACGTACCACATGAAGATGCAGACAAATATTTGTTTCGTATGGTCATCTCCCTGTATGGTATTGATACCAGAATGTGCATTTACTATGAACAACATCAAAGTGTGTAAAATAGGCATACAGCTTGACAAAAACTTGACCATGCATGTAGCACATAACCCTACAAAAACACAAACCATAATATGACATTTTTATATTGAGAGTTATACTTAAGTTCAATTTAACTATTGTAATATATATATATATATATATATATATATACTAATAGTTATCACACAACTATATATATAAAGCTTAGGCCTTGCACAATACGTTTGCTTTGATACCTATGAACATATAGTTACAGATTTATATGGAGTATGCTTAAATTTTTTTGATTATACTTGACTCGAGTAGAGTGACATTGTGTAAAGCAAATAGCCTTGTCATGCTAGAAACATTACATAGCTAATTGTTCAATAATCCATTAATGATAAGGGTAGTAATATCGTAAGAACTGTGAAATTATTTCAAGAGTGATAAAACCACTACATTAGCATAGTAAGAGAATTACGCACCAGCCGAAGAATTAGGATAATGTAAAATAGTATTATTTTCAGTGTTTTCTTTGTTAGTCGTCGAAGAGTTCAGACTCCTGGATATTGCTTGTACAATTCGATAAGTTTGACCACGTCTCTTATAATCTACCATATGTATTAGACATAGTGAACTACAAAACATAATATCTCCTGCATTAATCTCTAAAGTGAGACACCATTATCATTTTTTGCTGAAGGAGAGAGAGGCCCAAACTACAGTGTAATGAGGAGTACCAGTAGGATCTATTTTGATCGGAGATTTCCTTGAGGTTGGAAGCTGGAAAGGAGTGTGTATTGAATGTGTAATGATTCAGAATTTAGATAAGCAAGACCTTAAGTCCACATGGATTCATAAACATAGTGAGTAAAAACTAAAGTACTGAAATTATACTAATACATTATGTCGGGATAAGAACTACCAGTAGTATCAGTTTTAAGCTCAGTTATTCTTGCCGTTGAAAGTTAGAAAGGTGCACATTTGTCGAAAGTGGTAGGAGTCTGAATATGAGTTGAGATGAGAAGTATCCTCTGTATCAGTGTATCAGAGTCATGTGAGCTAATAAACATTATACTTGTCAAGTGAGCATTAGGAAAGAAGTGCATATCATTCAAAAAAATACCCCGGACATATCATATAGGAAGGTGATCATAAAAGTATTTAAATTTTATAATTGTTGGCAACAAATAAATAATTGGAGAATATACCAATATGATCGCGCAAATTCAATCGGAGAACTTGAACTATCTGTCATGTACATAAGATATTCATCCAGACTCGTCACTCTCTCTGTCTTGAACTGAAATGGCCATGTATCAACCAAACCATCCAGTCACGAAAGGGAAATCAATGCTTCTATACACATCATCCACCTTTTTACGTGCTGGATCCGAGCAAGGTTTAGAATCAACAGTGTGGAATGGTTTGTAGAAAACATCAATGGCCACTTTAACTTCTGGCACAGTGTAGCACCAAGCTGTAATGACTCCATGAGGCTTTTTAATAAGTAAAAACCCGGATTGTCAAACCAATGGGAGAGATTGAGCTACGGTCACCAAGTCAATGGTTGTTTTTGCTGCAATATGGCTATCTAAATAAGCCATAGAGATGTCGGGTGGTGTACATTTGTATTACACATTTGGAAGCTTGGTGCTGATTCCAGTTGCTTTGGGCTTGTGTCTGTGCCAATCACTTTCTTGAATATCTCCGCTAACTGAAAATGATTGTTGTATAAGATACATATATCAAATAAGAACGTGATGATCAAAGTGAACACGAATACTTTAACATATGATATATACACTTACAAATGTAGCAACCTGGACGCTGGCTGGTTGTGCCGACATCCCAGGCAAGGTGAAGGTGTGTTGGAGGCTATGAACTGAAATAGATGTTGAAGATAGTTGGCGGACATCCCTTGTCACAGGTGAATAGTCCTTCACTTTTTCAGTGTTCTCTCTGTAAGCTGCTTACTGCTATATATGCCAAAATTATAATATTTTATATATTCTAGTACTTGTTTAAAAATTTGTATTACAATATTTTATATGAATTAATTTTTATTTAAGATTTGATTTTAGCTTTTAATCTTGTTATAAATATTAATAAAACCGAGTATATAAAGAAGGGATGAGACTTGAGAAAGATTAGCACTCACAAAATGTATATCTCTCAGCTTGGTTACATATTCTCCTATTTATAGGAGAACTTCCACCGCCTACACTATTTAATATATCAATCTTACTTGCTAAGCAATTTGCTAATCTTACTTGCTAAGCTTTACATTTGAAATATCAAATACAAAACTTACTTAACACACATTGGCAATCACTTTTATTATAATACTCCCCCTTGATTGTCAATGTGAGTTATTACAGAGCTAACTGCCTCGTTAAAACCTTGTAAGGAAAAACTCAGTGGGATAAAAACCTTAACGAAGGAAAAAGAGTACAGTCTCCCCCTGAATAAAATATCTCACATGTTGACATCTTGATGTAGTAAGCTTCTCAATCTTCGCATGCCAAAATTATTTCGTAGTCTTTCAAACGTTGATGTGGGGAGTGACTTTGTAAGTATATCAGCCAAATTATCACTTGAGCGAACTTGTTGTACCTCAATGTCACCATTCTCTTGTAGTTCATGGGTGTAGAAGAACTTCGGTAATATGTGCTTTGTCTGATCTCCTTTAATAAATCCTTCCTTCAATTGCTTAATACAAGCTGAATTATCTTCAAACATAACTGTAGGACTATCAGTGATATTTGATAATCCACACGATTGCCGAATATGTTGAATAACGGATCGCAGCCAGACACATTCTCTACTTGCTTCATGGATTGCTAGTAATTCTGCATTATTTGATGAAGTTGCAGCCATAGTTTGTTTTGTAGACTTCCAAGAGATAGCAGTCCCACAATATGTGAATAAATAACCTGTTTGTGACCTTCGAAAGTGAGGATCTGACATGTACCCAGCATCTGCATATCCAACCAGTTGTGATTTCAAGTTGTTTGGAAAGAACAATCCAAGGTCAATCGTCCCACGGAGATATCTCAAGATATGTTTAATTCCATCCCAATGTCTTTTAGTTGGATCAGAACTGAATCTTGCAAGTAGGTTCACAGCAAATGCAATATCAGGCCGTGTGTTGTTTGCGAGGTACATAAGAGCACCAATTGCACTAAGATATGGAACTTCAGGTCCAAGAGCATCTTCACTTTCTTTTCTGGGACGAAATGGATCTTTTTCAACTTCAAGTGATCGAACAGTCATTGGCGTAGTTAGTGGATGAGATTTGTCCATGTAAAATCGATCAAGAACCTTTTCTGTGTAGGTTGACTGATGAACAAATATGCCTGAAGATAAGTGTTCCACCTGTATACCTAAACAAAACTTTGTATTTCCAAGATCTTTCATCTCAAACTCATTTTTCAAATAATTAGCAGTGTTAGTAATATCTTCAGAAGTACCAACAATATTTAAATCATCCACATAAACAGCAATAACAACAAAACCAATTTGAGATTTTTTAATAAACACACATGGACACACTTGATTATTAATATACCCATTA
Organism: Heracleum sosnowskyi; assembly: GCA_030848705.1. Classification (NCBI taxonomy): domain Eukaryota; kingdom Viridiplantae; phylum Streptophyta; class Magnoliopsida; order Apiales; family Apiaceae; genus Heracleum; species Heracleum sosnowskyi. The sequence continues at coordinate 1,837,564 of JAUIZM010000022.1, read as the reverse complement.
TTCAATAGGTACTCACTAAGCCTGTTATACCACATACGACCAGACTGCTTTAAGCCATATATTGATCGTTGTAATTTAACTGAGTACAAATGATGAGGCTTAGTTTCCTTCAATTTTAATCCTTCAGGGATTTTCATATAAACATCACAATCAAGTGATCCATATAGGTAGGCTGTCATAACGTCCATGAGACGCATTTCCAATCTTTCCATACAAGCCATACCTATTAGAAAGCGAAAAGTGACTCCATCCATTACAGGAGAGTAAGTTTCCTGGTAATCAAATCCAGGCCTTTGAGAGAATCCCTGGGCCACTAGCCGAGCCTTATATCTCACAATTTCATTTCTCTCATTTCGTTTTCGTACAAATACCCATCTACTCTCCACAGGGATCACACCAGCTGGTGTTTGGACTGCAGGTCCAAATACATTTCTCTTGCGCAAGGACTGCAATTCCTCTTGGATTGCAATTTTCCATTTTGGCCAATCATCTCTTTGTCGACATTCTTCCACACTTTGTGGTTCGGGATCGGAATTCATAAAAATATCACATGCCACGGAAAAAGCATATATCTCATCAATCTCAGTACTCCCACGATCCAATAATTTTCCGTTATGTGCATAACTCAATGAGATCTCATAATTATCAGGTACCTTTGCTTCTATGGAAGCATGTGCCACTTCAGGGGCAATATCCTCTTCTGGAGGTAATCCCACTTCTGAGGGCAATCCCGCTTCCGGGGGTTTTGTTACAGCCACTTCAGGGGCTCGAACCTCTTTAAGAGGTAATACCACTTCTGGGATATTATCTGGAACACTCGCTACTTCTTGAGCAGGTTCAGTCAATTTCCGTTTTCGTGGTACAACATCCTTTGCACCAATAGGTCTGCCACGCTTCTGGCGTGGTTTTGAATCACCAACCAATTTTTCAGGAATTGATTTACGAATAGGAATTTCAACCCTTGATGGAGCATTAACAGCAGGTATATGCGATTTTATAATATGTCTAGAATCACTAAAAGCATCAGGCATTTGATTAGCAATATTTTGCATATGAATAATTCTTTGAACCTCAGATTCACATTGATTATTACGAGGATCTAAAGCATTCAATCCTGATGTATTCCATGTCAATTTAGAATTTAAATTATGCACAACCTTATCTCCCCCTAATGAAGGGAAGACAGACTCATCGAAATGACAATCGGCAAATCGAGCAGTAAACACATCACCAGTCAATGGTTCAAGATATCTTATGATAGATGGTGAATCAAAACCTATATATATTCCTACTCTTCTTTGAGGTCCCATTTTAGTTCTTTGTGATGGTGAAATAGGAACATATACGGCACAACCAAAAACCTTGAAGTGAGATATATCAGGAATTTGACCAAGGACTACTTGGTGGGGAGATTGTTTATGATAGGCAGATGGTCTGACCCTTATTAGGTTTGCAGCATGTAATATAGCATGACCCCAAACTGATGTGGGTAGTTTGGCTCTGAGAAGTAAAGGACGGGCAATAAGTTGAAGTCTCTTAATTAAAGATTCTGCCAAACCATTTTGTGTGTGCACGTAAGCTACTGGGTGTTCAACTGAGATTCCCACCGACATACAGTAATCGTTGAAAGTTGAAGATGTAAACTCAGCAGCATTATCTAGTCGAATTGATTTGATAGGGTGGTCAGGGAATTGAGCTCGTAATTTGATAATTTGAGCGAGTAGTTTGGCAAAGGTTGTATTTCGTGTAGAGAGTAGACAGACGTGAGACCACCTAGTTGATGCATCAATTAAAACCATGAAATACCTAAATGGGCCTGAAGACGGATGAATGGGTCCACAAATGTCACCCTGGATCCGTTCTAAGAATTTAGGGGATTCGACTTGAAGTTTAACAGGGGATGGTCGAACAATTAGTTTTCCTAGAGAACATGCTGAACAAGGAAGTTCATCTTGTTGTATGATCTTTTGGTTTCTAAGAGGATGTCCCGTAGAATTTTCTATAATACGTCGCATCATGGAAACTCCAGGATGACCAAGTCTCTCATGCCATAGGGTAAGTGATTTTGGGTCTATAATTTTGGGAATAGTGATACTGTGTGACTCAATGATCCTGATTTTTGTGGCGTACAATCCAGAAGAGATTGAGTGTAGTTTTTCTAAAATTTTCTTGTAGCTTAAAGTAGTTGAAGTGATTAAAAGATATTCGTTTCCATCCTCACTAGTAGTTTCAATATGAAAACCGTTAAGGCGAATATCTTTGAAACTTAAGAGGTTCCTAGTTGACTTGCTAGAGTACAGGGCATTTGGTATATGAATTTGTGTTCCATTTGGTAGGATAAAACTAGCCTTCCCAAGACCTTCGATCATATTAGATGTACCCGATATCGTTAATACTTGAGAGTTGGTTTTAGTTAACTGTGAAAAATATTGTCGACTTTGTAGAATTGTGTGAGTGGTGGCAGAGTCAGCAATGCAAATATCTTCCATACTTACTCTGAATACATAAATAAACGATATTTTTATTAAAACAAGTACACAAAACAGAAATACATAGAACATTACATAGAAAGCAAAAGCGTACATAAAAACTATTCATCTAGGTCATAATAAAGATTAGTCCTACTATCTAGTTCATTTGAGGTCTTGTTGATTGGTTCATCATTAAAACTTGCCAAATTTGTTTCCACCCTTTGTCCATTCTGATTTTTAGATGACTCGTAAAGTTTTACAAGATGTTCAGGTGTGCGACAAGTACGAGTCCAATGCCCATGAGCCCCACATCTAAAGCAGATATCTCTAGTGTCTCCTTCCTGCGGTGCCTTTCTTTTATTTGGTACATCATTTTGCCACTTCTGGTGGCCAGAGTTGTTGTAGCCATCACGCTGCCACTTCAGGTGGCCAGAGTTATAATGATTTCGAAACCGACCACGAAAATTTCCACGTCCACGGTTTCGTCCATAACCTCGTCCTCCTCTATGCCCTTTCCCACGCTCATTCTTCCGGAATGACGTGTTATGTACTTCGGGTAACTGGGCAGAACCTGTGGGACGTATCTGATGATTTTTCAGCAACAACTCATTATTCTTTTCAGCTACAAGAAGGAGAGATATCAGCTCACTATATTTCTGAAAATTGCGTTCCCTATATTGTTGCGCCAGGATCATGGTGTTGGGGTGAAAGGTTGAGAGGGTCTTTTCGATCATGTCAGCATCATTAAGATTCTCACCACACAAAATCAGTTTTGAACTTATTTTGAACAGGGCAGAATTATATTCAGCAACAGATTTAAAATCTTGCAACCTTATATTAATCCATTCATAACGGGCATGTGGTAAATGGACAAGTTTCTGGTGATCAAATCTATCTTTAAGATTGTTCCAAAGAGTGAGTGGGTTTTTGACAGTTAGGTACTCAAATTTTAAATTTTGATGAATGTGATGTCTGAGAAAAATGATAGCTTTGGCATTTTGTTCAACAGTTGGGGTTTTTCCTGATTCTATGGTGTCTTTTAATCCATTAGCACTAAGGTGTAATTTCGCATCTAGTACCCATGATAGATAATTGTCCCCAGATACATCCAAAGCAACAAACTCTAATTTTTCAAGGTTTGCCATTCTGATAAAGGTTTGAACATGATAAAATATCGCATATCAAGATTTAAACAATTAATTAAATTTATATGTATATATTAATAATTTAATTCAAAAATTACGACGGCATAGCCGACCACAAAACTTTTGAATATTACTTGACGGCAGAGCCATCTTTATAGTAGTACTGACGGCATAGTCATCTTTAATATTTAATAAATTAAAATAACTAATAAACAAAAATGATAATAATTAAAATTAAAGCGTACCTCTTTTGTTGAACAAACTTTAGTTGGCAGAGACTCGTGCTGATAACGTGTTATAAATATTAATAAAACCGAGTATATAAAGAAGGGATGGGACTTGAGAAAGATTAGCACTCACAAAATGTATATCTCTCAGCTTGGTTACATATTCTCCTATTTATAGGAGAACTTCCACCGCCTATACTATTTAATATATCAATCTTACTTGCTAAGCAATTTGCCAATCTTACTTGATAAGCTTTACATTTGAAATATCAAATGCAAAACTTACTTAACACACATTGGCAATCACTTTTATTATAATAAATCTATTATTTTATTTTTATAATATTATTTACATGAAATCTTGTAACAATACATAACCAATATTATTATAGGATTCGAGGTACAACACATAGGGCCATTTGAGCCATTTTCTCCAAATTTGGGCCATGTACTATCTATTTAGACTTTATATCCACACAGTTTACTCCTTTTCTCTTTCTCCTCTCTGTGGGAAGATAATAATATAATTAATCTCACATTATTTCTTTAATCACATGTCTAATTATTTTCAGGCCCATTGACATGTCTTACATATTTCAAGGGACCGAAATCGAATAAGGGAGTTGCACAATCAACCCATCAAATATAGGTTCCTTTTGATAAATGATGCCTGGTTTTCGTTTAGGGAGATGTTATAGTTCCCAAAAAATTTCTCAAAAACGTTTTCCAAATAATAAAATATTTTCCATATATCATGTATGCACTATTAAGTAAGAGATGAGACTTAGCATTGGGGAACAATTTTGAAATTTACATCATTGCTTTATGGTTTATAGCCAACTAAAGTGTCCACCATGAATAAACACAAGTAAAATCCAACAATATTTTGAAGATTTTTCTATTTTCGTGTTTTTAATTTGCTCTAACTGGAAATTTAGAATCCAATTCAATCAACTTCACATGATCAATCACCATTTGTGGAGTTTCATCCTTGGAATGTAGGAATAAAACCCATGTGTATTTGGAAAAGTCATCGACGATCACTAGAGCATATTGTTTCTTTGACATAGACATCACATTAACTGGACCAAACAAATCTATGTGCAGTAGCTGATGAGGTTCAGTTATTGAAGATGTGTCAGTGCCCTTGTGAGATGCTTTCTTTGACTTTCCTTTCTGACATGCCTCACACAGTCCTTCCTGTGTAAATTCCGTTTGAGGCAGACCTCTCACCAATTCCCTCTTGACTAGAGATTTCATTGTTTTGAAGTTGAGGTGAGACATCTTCTTGTGTCATAGCCAACTTTCATCAGACGAAGTTTTAGCATAGAAACAATTGACTTCATCTTTGCATCCAGAATGCAAATCAGCTATGAACAAGTTTCCTTTCTTTACTCCTTGAAGAGCAAGCTTTACATTCTTCTTGTGAAGGATCTGGCATTTCTCTTTATCAAACGAAACATCATATCCTCTATCACAGAATTGACTAATGCTGCGAAGATTGTGCTTAAGACCTTCCACAATAGATACATCTTCAATGATAACATTTCCAGCTTCCAAACAACCATATCCTTCAGTTATACCTTTGATGTTATCGCCAAAGGTAACCACTGGGCCAGCTTTCTCAACCACATTTGATACCAGGGCTCTATCTCCGGTCATATGCCTTGAACATCCACTGTCCAGAATCCACACGACTCGGTTTACCTGTACCACACCCTGCAATATCAAATTGCTTTGACCTTCTTCGAAACCCAAATTTGATTGGGTCTGGCATACTTAAAGAACTGACCTTTGTCTGGCAAAACAACATTTTTGATTTTAACATCATCAACTTTCTCAGGGACTGGACATTTTACCTTGTAAACAGCCTTAACAAATTTCGTTTTAGGCTTAGGTACATATGTCTCCTTCCTAGCTTTAGGAGGACTAGCAATCTTGGATCTAGCATGCATTTTGTTATTCACATGTTGGTGAGGAGCAGTCTTATCATTAGATACATGCTTACTATTAAAATAAGCGTACATAACATTAAAAGTACAAGACATGCAATTCACAACACCACATGCTTTATGAGATAAATTAACAGTAGGCATGTTATGCATGTTATATTTGCTATTGTTTTGTTCCACTTTATGAGTGTCTAATTTGGTCTCCGTTGTTGGAACAACTTTGACAGAACCCTTAGACACACATTTGTTGGAATGAACAATATCATTTAGCCATATCCTCAGTACGCAACTCTTCTTGAATAATGATAGAAGATTCATTCAAAGGTTCTGTTATAGATTCTTTAAAGAGAGGGTCTTTAACACCCTTAAGCACATGTGGTATACCCTTTTCTGCAACACTAACTCTGTTAGAGGTATTAATGCCTAACATTCCAATAGCCTCGTTATAGCTATAACCTATACCAATAGTTTGACTAATAGTTTGCTTGTTGAAAATCTCTTTAGCTGTTTTGCAAGAATTATAGTAAGCTCTAACCTTTGTCTCAAGTTCAGTTATCTTATATTTAAGAATGGTTTCTAACTGTTGATAGCAATCAACCCTATCCTCAAGAAAAGCTATTTTATCTTTCAGTTCATTCTGATTAACATGCACCAGTTTTAATTCTTTAACTTCTTTTTCAAGAGCATTGTTCTGAAGAATTATTCTATCATTCTCACTACGTGCACAAGATAAAGTACTACAAAGATGATAAACCATTTCAGCATCAGTGAAAATTACCTCAGACTTAGGAGATGAAGAATTGCCTTCTTTAACCATAACTGCAAGATTACCAACTTCTTCATCTTCCTCATCACTGTCAGTATCATCCTAGCTCTTTCCTTCAGCAAGATAAGCTTTCCCAGTCTTGTTCTTGCTTGAATCATATGAGTTCCTCTTTGTTTGTCTTGGTTTCTTACATTCAGTAGCAAAGTGTCCCAACTCATTACAATTAAAGCATCTGATTGTGCTTCTGTCCACTGTTCTAGTTTTATAGCCACCCTTTGTGCTATTAGTGGATGAAGGACCACCTCTCTGAAATCTTGATTTAAACTTGAGATTTGGATTTCTTCTGAATCTGAAGTTCCCAAACTTCTTCACTATCATTGCCATAATTCATCTTCCAGCTGTTCAAGCTCTTCCATGGAGTAGAAGTCACCATCAGATTGACTTGAGGATGCATAGCCATATTCAGCTACAACAACCTCCTACAACAACCTCCTTGTCAGAACTGAAAGGTTGAACAACCTCCGCTTCCAGTTTCTGTGGAACTGCTGCTACAAGTGCAGTAGAAGTACTGACCACTTTTCCTGTTCCATAGATCTCCTTATGTTGAATCTGTTCTAGTTCATAAGTTTTCAGAACACCATAGTCTTTCCAGTGAAATCTCACTTAAGTCTATTACTTCTCTAATGGCTGAAATCCTGTGTTCCAGATGAAATGGAAGTGTTAGAAGGAATTTATTGTTTATCTCCTTGATGGTGTAATGCTTTCCATGAAGATTCAGATCATTGATCAATTTGTTGTATCTCTCAAAAACTTCAGATATTCCTTCACCTGGATTAGATATGAAGTGTTCATATGAAGAGGTAAAAATTTCAAGCATGTTCTCTCTGACTTCTTCAGTCCCTTCATTGATTATCTCTATAGTTTCCCATATGTGTTTGGCATCTTTATAATTCAAAACATGATTGTGCATAACTGGATCCAGATAATCAACTAGAATTAACTGCAGGCTTGCATCCAAATAAGTATCTTCCTTTTCATCAGCTGTATAATCTTTTGGATCTTTAGGATACATTCTTCCAACTTGAGTAACAACATTATTCTCAATACGCTCCTCTTCAACAACCATTGGAATAGTTGGTCATTTCTTCAATACACCAAGATACTTTGGATTTGCCACTTGAAGAAATAAAAGCATCTTCTTCTTCCATATAGGATAGTGTTCTCTATCAAACATAGGAATTTTGATTGTTCCAACTTTTTGAGTAGTCATCTTGAATTTTTATAAAAATAAAAATTTGAACGTTCTTGATAAATCACAAAAGTATGGATCTTGATTTGTGCGTCAATCAATTAGCTATGATACCAATTGTTAGGTCCTGGTATGTTTGTAGAAGGAGAGGTTGAATACAAACTATACCATTTTATCGAATTTGTTCGGTTTATGATTTATCAATTCAAGAACAAATAAGTACGGAATGAAATGAAACAAAGTTCAAGTTAAATATAACTTATATTAAAATTGAAGGGTGTTGCAAATACAGTACATATTACAAGATTTGAATCTCAAACTATTTAATACAAATTCAGAATAAATTTGACATGAACTTTTCTATTTTTGTACTAAAAAGATCGAATATTAAAAGTATAGTTCGAGATAAATTCTAGGGATAATGATCCGCTAGATGGTCAAAGGATTACAAGTAAACTAATTCTAGTTGCTTGGATACAACAATAAATTCTAGAAATTAATTCACTGAAAAAGGTGGAGCTCGGACAGTTGAGTTTTAGTAAATGAAGAAGACAATAGATGATATTTTTTTGTTTATGTGTCTTTTTCTTTTTGATCAACATATCCACCCTTCAAGTCAACTGTCTGATTATATATCTTCAAAATGTACGCATGCACTGCCTTTTCTTCCACAAGTACTATCGGTAGTACTCAATTTTGGCTTGGTAGTACTATCGGTAGTACTGTCATTTGAGTGGGCAGTACTATCGGTAGTACTGACCTTCATAGTCCTTCTAGTACAAACTGATAGTACTACTAGTTCAGTTTTAATTCTAATTTAATTTATTGAATTAATTTAACAGATAAATTAATTCACGAATTAATTTATAGATTAAATTAATTAAATTCTAAATTAATTAATTTAAGGAATAAATTAATTTTGATGGAATTAATTTATAGTTTAAATTAATTAACTCATAGAATAAATTAAAGGAGAATTAATACTAAATCTGAGAACCACTGAAACTGATGACGAACTTCCACTGAATGACGTTGACACTCGATGTACTATCTGGTTCATGAGTGACTAACTTCAATGACGGTTATTCATTTTATGACTTTAAGTTGTGGTCCTTTTTCTTTCCCTTTAACCAAACGCTGTAACCTGTACGTTTCCTGTCTCACTTCTGAAATCTCTGTCACTTTTAAATTGTTCCACTTTCTTGAATACTTAACTGAGGCTTGATCAAATAAATGAACTTCTTTTAATGTAGAATCACTTCAAGTCTGTAGATTGACTTTAATCTTCATTCTCTTGACTGATATAATCTTCTGAGATTCCTGTGACTATTTGAATTATTATTTACTTATTACATACTTGTTTAAGTTGAGTCGAATCCTCGGTGTTTACAAATAGGCCTATACATATGTCTTTCAGTTGCGCAGACTACTCGGAATGTGTTCAGAAGCTGCTGTTCTGGATTCTAAATAAAATTGTTATGTTAAACTAAAATTTGTAAATTTCAGTTTAAGGGAGGGTGTCAAAGTTTATGTTTTATTTTATTATTATTAATTGGTCTTTCTTAATATTGACTGAGTCTTTAGGTTGTTTGTTATTTGTGTTTCAGTTGATGTAGTGTTTCTGATTTATAGGAGTTGTGGGTATTTGTTTCCGATTTTCAGGAGTAGTGATTAGTGGAAATATCAAAAGTAGTATGTCTTGTAAGGCTTATATATTTAGTTCTCTTCTTTATCAATAAATAGTCATCTTATAAATTCTTCTACATATATATTTTTCTGGCTAATATTACTAAGATAAAAGCATCAAGTCAGCAACGGAACAAGGGGGATGAGAACACTTGTAAAATACTTCGAACAGAGGATTTCCATGATCTCTGAGAGATGTATAACACTGATATCGTGAATAGAACCCTCAGTTCCAACAATTATAAATTATAGTCAAATGTTCATTTTCATCGAAAATTGATGTTTACTCGTGCAAAACTGATTCTTGGCTTAAAAAAGCTGCATACGAACAATTTTCAGCACCTTTCAAGTTAATAGTCAAGTGTTCCCTCTGGCCTCAATGATTGCGAAGGGATGCCCTTATGGACCTGGTTGCTGGATTATGTGATTTTCTATTTTGAGGTTGGAAATAAAGAAATTTACAATCTTACGTTTTCCGGGTTGTTGAGCCGAAAATGCTAGAGGTCCCAAATTAGATCCCAAAATGGTTCCCAAATTCCACGTGGCATTTTCTGATTGGTCACAATAAAATTAAATAAGATGGACCCCCATATATTCACATCAACATCACCAATTAAAATAGCCCAAATTGCCACATCATTTGGGAACTTTTTTTGGTGCCCAATTTGGGACCCCTAGCACTACTCCTTTTGGAATGTGGAATGACAGAATATATAAGGGGCGGATCACTTTGTAATATGGACGTGATAATTTGGTTGGTTGGTTACACATTTCTATAATGGTTATTAATACTTTCTAAAAAAGTAAAAGTTAAAAAATAATTAAAAATTTAAATAATTTAATTAAAAAGTAAAATTAATTCACATATGTTGCATAACTACAAACTTTTTTAATTAAATTACAATTCAAAAACCGGAATTATTTTTAGAAACATTTTTATTTTTATTTATATTATTATCATAAAATATAACGATAATTTGACGGTTACATTAACTGACATGTTTACTAATCTACTAAACTTCTATATAATTTATATTTTTTTTTTAAATTTGAAGTATTAAAGTAATAATTCTTAAATTTTTCACACAAAGATCGCATTTTCAGAAGCATTTAAATCTCAAGATTTACTATTATAATCGAAGCACAGTGTATTTGATTGGATGATTAACACCTTACTAAAACGTTTGTCAACACTTTCCAAAAAAAAACAAAAATCAAAAAATAAATTAAGATTCATATATTTTAATTAAAAAAGTGAAATAAAATCACATGTATTAAGCTATCAAGCCTCATCCTTGGTTGCCAGAAATTTAACCCAAGTGTATCTTGAGAAATCATCAACCATCACTAGAGCATACCTCTTCTTTGAAAGTGATTGAACATTGACAGGCCCAAACAAGTCCATCTGAATCAACTGTAAGGGCTTTGTTATTGATGTTATTTTTTTTGACTTGTGACTTGATTTCTTCATCTTTCCCTTTTGACAAGCCTCACATACTCCTTCTTGAAGGAATTCAAGTGTAGGCATGCCTCTTACTAACCCTCTTTTCACCAAGGAGTTAATTGCCTTGAAATTCATATGACACGATTTCTTGTGCCACAACCAACTGTCCTCATTTGATGTCTTTAAATAGAAGCATCAAATTTTCCCTTGTTTGTAGAATCCAAGTTATCTACAAACCGGCTTCCTTTCCTTACTCCAGTTAGAGCAAGATCACCAGTCTTTTTATGTGTGATCAAGCACTCATCTTTGTCAAATCCAACTTTGAACCCTTTGTCAGTAAACTGACCAATACTTATCAGATTGTGGTTAAGTCCACTAACCAGTGCTACATCTTCAATTATGACATTTCCAGTTTCCAACTTGTCATATCCCAATGTGTTACCAATGTTGTCATCTCCAAAAGTAACCATAAGGCGAGCTTTTTCTTCATACTGTGATAGCAGAGCCTTATCACCAGTCATATGGTTTGAGCATCCACTGTCCAACACCCATATAACTTTCTTTTCTTTTATTTTCCCCTGCAAACACAAATGTATTACTTCTTCTTTGGTACCCAAATAAGTTTGGGTCCATTTGACTTATTAACAGTTTTATTAAATCCAACATGCTTGTAATTCTTCTGTGAGCCGGTCTTCTTGTCACTGCTAGAGGTCTCAGAGGTTGGAATCTTTGACCTTGGTGACTGAGATGCCCTTCTAGAACTAGTAGGACTTGAAGACTTATGGCTTGTGGAGTGTGTACAAACATTGTGACTTAAACAACCATTCATGAATTGTCTTCTCAGATTAAAGCAACTAGTCATGACGTTCATATTGCATGGCATACAATCAAGTTTATCACAGAATGGTGAATCTCTATGTCTTAAAGGCACAGAACAATCATAAAATGGTTTATGCACACTACCAGTTGGTTTCTTACAAGCATGAGTCAAGTGATTTGTATTAGAACAGTTTTGACAAACTTTTCTAGGGGCATTTGGCACATAAGCATAATTGTTATTCTTATTAATCCTTAGTTTTCCATTTCTATTATGTTTCTTCTTAGGTGTAGACCTGACAGATTCAACTTTCTCAGACTTCACAGGAACAGATTTCACAGGAGTGTTCTTGACTTGAATAGGCTTCTTGGTTTCCACTTTGACACTCTCACTCTTAGAGGGTGTAGGTTGTTCACTAGCTTGTGCCTCATCTTCTTCAGTTAGCATTTGCTTGATGAACAAAGATTCCTCATCAAGACTATATGAACCTTCTTTAAAAATAGGCGCCTTAGCATTTTTCACAATGTGAGACACATTCTCATGAACAACCTTGGTGTCACCAACAGATGCTTTGCCCTTCTTTTTCTTGAGTGTGTCCTAGTCAAAACCAATAGCTGTCTTACTATTCTATTGATGCTTATCATGGTAGGTGTTAGGAAATATGTTGTTTCTTGATGATAACCAAACTAACTTAGTTAAATTTGTATAAGTGAAAATGTAAGTTTCAACGGATAGCATGTTGTTACAGTATCCGTTGAAAGTTAGCTTATCTCTTGATAAGTCTTAATGTAACATACTCTTTCTTGTTCAAGTACTAGCAATTGAAGTGTAATAGTGTAGGCTGAATAAGTCACGTTGACTTATAAATAGATATGTAGAATATGAAGGCTAATTGTTAAATACTCTGTGCCTTGTAATTTTACATAAGTGAAATTGTACTTCAACGGATAGCCATTTAGCTTTCAACGGATGCACCTTGATTAGCTTCAACGGATGCAACCACAACACTTTCAATGGATGCTACATGATTAACCTCAACCGATACCATTTCAATTATTAATAGTTGAAATTGTGAAAGGGACAGTCCTGACAAGTCACATGGGTTGATGGAACAGAAAGAGCATGGAAACCAGCATTTTTTGAAACCCTAAAGAAAAGGAAGCATTCTATTTTTATATGGTCAAAAGAGATGATTCTACAAAGGACATTCAGCTAAAAGGCAAATCATTACAAGGACCATTGGACTTAGAGTGAAAAAGCAAGCTTTTAAACTTTACCTACTATATAATTCTGTGTAGTTCATTTGGGCTTTTAAACTTGGAGTATATAACCAAGTGTAGCAATATTTTTGAGTTTAAGAAATCAGATTTAGTTTCAAGAGCTCAAGCAATATTTCTCTGTAAATTGTTGAAGCAAAAACATTGTAACTGCAGCTGTGAGTTTGTTCAAAAACTACACATAGATTTCTTCAAATAAAATCTCTAAGGTGGAACAATTAATCCACCTGAATTTTTAATTCTTTTGTAAGTTTATTTTCTGTAATTCTATGTTTCTGTTCTAAGTTAAACTTTTTCTGCAAAAAGAATTGGAAATTTAAAGGATTGTATTCACTCCCCCCCCCCCCCCCCTTCTACAATCCTGTGATTTCATTGTTAGGGAATAACAATATTTTTTCAGTAGATTTGATGAATTTCTAAATCTCTTATTTTAAGTTCATTTTCAGCCAATTCATCTCTTAGAGCCTTCTCTATCTGATTAGCACATTCAACCTTGTTTTTCAAATACTCGACCTCTTGTTGGAGATTTTCTACATGCATAGCAATCAACTCAAGTTCTTCATTTCTTTTGTTTAACAATTCATTCTTAGCAAACAATTTATCAATTTCCTCATGAGCAGCAGTCATACTAGTATGTATGTTAAACATCTCAACACTTAGCTTTTCAATAGTTTGTTTATATTCATAAACAGACATGTCAATGGTGGTTAAAGATGGTACCTGAGAGTGGTCCAAAGAGTCCTCACTGTTCTCTGACTAATTAGCCATCAAAGCATAGTAGCAGAATTCTGAATCATCTTCATTACTGTCAGTGTCATCCCAACATTTTTCTTCAGCTATGAATGCTTTGTTTAATTGCTTCTTCAACAGAGCCTCATACTTTGCTTCAAGTTCCAAGAAAGCCTTGTCTTTCTTCTTTGGTTTCTTGCACATACTAGCAAAGTGCCCCAAGTCATTGCATTAAAAACACCTTATGGAAGATCTATCGAAAAAGACAGTCTTAAATTTGCTCTTGTATGGTTTCATAGGAGCCTTTACTTTGTTGAAGGAGTTATTGTTGAATGGTTGTTTCCTCCTGAATCTGATGTGAGGAAACTTTCTGGCCATAACATCAAATGACTTGTTATCCATAGCATCCAACTCCTCCAAGGTGTAGAAATTATCTTCATTTAGATCTTCAATCTCACAGGTTCTTCAATTTCTGGTTCATCTTCAGTATTCTCTTCAATCCTTAGCTGATTTGTTGAAGCTTCAAACTCTTTGAGAGTTTCATTCACAATCAGGGCATAAGAAGCATTAACCATCTTGCCCTGATGAGCTTGAATGACTCTTTTGCATCATCTCAAGTTAATGTGTCCTCAAGATACCATACAGTACATCATATGATACTTTGTTTAAATTTATGTCCCTGAGGGCAATCACCTTTTGCTTAAGATGATTTGGTGTGGACATCAAAAACTTGATATTCAATTCCTTTGTGCTGTAGACTTTGCCATTCATTTGCAATTCAGTGACATGTCTATTAAATCTTTCAAACACTTCGGTAATGTTCTCTTTTGGTTGAGCCATAAAAGCCTCATACTGTGTGACCAGTATTTACTTTCTATTTTCTCTAACTTCATCAGTTCCTTCACATAGAATCTCAATATGATCCCACATCTCTTTTGTAGATGTGCAAGAGGCTATGTTAGCTAACATGGACAACTCCATTGAGTCAATGATGATTGGCATGAGGTGACTGTCTAATGCAACTTTTTCCTTATCACTGTCAGTCCATTTAGTAATATCTTTGTTGGGATTTATTACATAACGAAAGCATGGATAACAATTTTTGAACAATAAAACCTATATAAAAGCATATATGAATCGTAAAAATAATGGAATCGATTCGTACCTTACAAAAGCGATCCGAGGATTGGGGATGATGGTGTCAAGAGCTCCTAGCAGTTGCTCCTCAAGTGTGAAGCACTCCACAAGTATCCACCAAAATAATGAATCGAACGAGAGACAAGAGGATTTATAATAGTATATTTATAGGCAAATATTTATAGTATATTTATAGGCAAATATTTATAGCTTAATAGTATATTTATAGGAAAATATTTAAAATAGTATATTTATAGGCAAATATTTTAGCTGAAAAATTTATCCTCTAAAATATTATTATTAACTCAAAAATATTATTATTAACCCTATCATTAATTAATCTCATTAATCAATCAATTAATAATTAAAACTCTTTTAATCATTAATTATTTTTCTAAACTCTTTAGAAAATTATTCTCTCACTTAATTTAATTTCTTAAATTAAATTCTTAATTAATAATATTAAGAACACTTCTTAATTATTTTATAATTAATTAAATCATATTTAATTGATTATAAATATGCTATCAAATATTTATTTCATAAATAAATAATGACTAGCCATTATTAACTAATTCATTCACCATTAAATCATTATCTTTTATGGTGTGACCCTGTAGGTTCAAAATTAAGTCGGTAGTAGAAATAAATAATAATAAAACAATTTTATTATTATTCATATGAATTCTTTTAATTCATTAAATACGATTAATAAAAGTAATCATATTTATTCTACATCGTGAGGGATACTTCACAACATATCGCGACTATCCGGATAATATGAATTCACTGCTTAGAATACCAAGAACCTATTCAATGAATAATTTTTGTACAATGATTTCCTTCTACTCTGCAATGTCCCAATTAAATACAAGGCATGGATCTCGTGTCAAGTCTATTTAATTTAATCATATGCTTTCCTATTCTATATTCCTAGTTCCGATTAATGCAAATTAGAAACTTCTTTTCTAATTTCATTCACGCTGGCTAGAGATTCTTGAAATAGCATAATGGAATAGCATAGGACATTCTCTTCCTTCACTGGAAGGGGCAGATCCTTTATTGATCATTCATTATCTTCGTGTAAAAATTCCTATACCCAGAAGAGCACTTATTATTGTCCCTCAAGACTAAGAGCTAAACAAAAGTATAATACAGTGTGCACAAGATGACTATGATGATCTCAAGTCTAAGGACACTTGTACAACCATCACTATATGAACAACTACTGACACATGAGTGAACTCCATTAGTTGTTCAACTGATCGAGTCATGTTCACTGAACTTATTCCTAATAAGCACCTACATACTAGCTATAGTGTCATCACACAAATGTCTATGAGAACAAATATCCTTCATAATGAAGCAAACATAGTATGTACCGATCTTTGCGGATTAACTAACTACCAATTAGTTATCCTATGATCAGGATGTTAGTATTTGTGCCCTAGAGACAATACTATAATGTTGTTGGGAAAGACATTTTGATTATTAATAAATATGTTCTATGGATTTTCTTTTTTATTTATTATGTCTTTATTAACTGCGTTATAAATATTAGAATAATATTTGTCCTTGGAATATAAGCATGAATTATGTATCTCTAAGTATGTAACTTAGAAATGAGATTATATGAATAGTGTTTATAATCCTAAATATCCCTAGTCGAGTATTATTATTTGAGGACAATAATAGTGCATTAAGACTAGTATGTTTGTTGATAGATGACCACATCTCATTGGTCATTAGTATGGTGATACTAAAGTCAAATACATAAGTGCACGTTAGAAAAACATGGCACTGGATAGACCCACCGTGTGAATTCTTCATGGTAAATGTTATCAAGTGTCATAATTAATTCTCACAGTGATAATGGTGTAATGATCCTTAGACTTGAAATCATTATATTTCAATATGAGAATTAATATACTTTGATTCTATTCAAAGTTACCTTTGACCGGACAATGATAAAGGTGGACATTGGGTATATTATGAATCATATGAGAAATATGAATGATAGATATATGATTTAACCCTCCTATTTTAGGAGTGATGTTATTGGCCTCTTGATTGAATGAGACTATGAAATGCATGGTCATGCTCAAATAGTGATTTGTTTAATAGTCTACTCATTGATCAAGTAAACCAGGATTAAATGACGAAGAGGATGACACAAACCATGCCTCGAGTTTAATCTATAATATAAGGTTAAAAGGATTATATTACATGGAACATTATTCACTAAAGGTTTAATTGGATCACCAATTATTATTATTACTTGGGTAGCAATGATGTATTACTAGATGCCGCTCATTGTTTATAATTTTATTATAAGATATTAAAATTATTGTCAACGTAATAATAACCTAAATGGTCACACACAAAGAACGTTTTTAAACGGAGTTTTATTTAAATTTTGAATTTAAATGAATTATTATTATTATATTGAATTATTGAATTAATTAAGTAGGACTTGATTAATTATATAATAATTCGAATATAATAAAATACTACTAATAATCAGATTGGGTTTTGGAAGCCCAATCAGATTAGGTAAAGGCCCAAAACTCTCTCCATATAAATACATTAAGATGTACTCCCTTTGTCCCTCTCATTTCTTTACACTTTCCTTTTTGGTATGTCCCTCTCATTTCTTTACATACCAAAAATAGTAACATTTTATAATATAAAATCCAATCACATCCACTACTTTCCTCCACTATACCTACTTTATACCCACTTTATACATTAAATATTGATTAGTCCCACCATTTTACTCATTTTTCTTACTTTTCCCTATTAATTTATACTTTTTCTTAACCTCCGTGACGTCCCCTCAATGTAAAGAATTGAGGGGGACGGAGGGAGTATTATTTAGGGTTAAGTTTTCAGAATTCGTTTTTTTTAAAAACTGCTCTACATCAAGGAGAGGCTAGAGAGAGAGATGGAGAGGCTGCTTCTTGGCTAGTACCAAACTCCGGTGATCGTTGGACGATCAAGCGTTCGTGTGGACTGATTTAGAGACGTAGATCTTGGCTCAAGGGATACGTGGTGATCAAAGAAAGGACCTCCATCTGTCAACCAATCGTAAAGCTTCAAAAAGGTAAACATATTCTTATCCACGAATTAAATATCGTTTTTCGCATGGATCCTGCGGAGGGTTTCGTTAATTTTTATGTTTTAAGCGATGTTTCCGCTGCGTTTTCATGCCCGAAACCCTTCACAGGAACTATTTAAGTTTAGGTTATCATCTTTTAGATCTCACTATTATAATCTCATTATCTAAAAGCATTACTCTAAACTATTGATCATCTTATTTAAACACTTACATAGATAAAGCCCGTAATAAAAACAAGAAAGTATTTTATTAATATAACGAAATCAAATAGATTACAAGAAAGTTCTTCCTAGCTCATCATACATGATTGGACTTAGGACACCTTACTTTCAATCTCCTATTTGTACTAAAGCCAATAACTTTGGTATTTAATGCCCGTCGTTTCTTTATGACGATCAAAGTGACTTTGAGAAAGTGGCTTTGTTAATGGGCTGCTATGTTGTTATGTGATTCAACTCTCTTGACATTGACATCTCCTCTTTCAACAATCTCCCTAATTAGATGAAAGCGCCGCAATACATGCTTGGAATACTTATGAGACCTTGGTTCCTTAGCTTGCGCTATTACCGCATTGTTGTCATAGTACAACACTATGGGCTCTTCTATGCTAGGAACAACTCCCAACTCAGAAACAAATTTCTTCATCCAAACAGCTTCTTTTGTAGCTTCACTTGCAGCTATATATTTTGCTTGCGCTGTGGAGTCAGTCGTCGTGGGTTTGGAACTCCTCCAACTAACAGCTCCACCATCTAGGGTAAACACATACCCTGACATGGATTTACTATCATCACTTTCTGACTGAAAACTAGAGTTAGTATAACCCTCTATTTTCAACTCAGACCCGCCGCCGTAAACAAGAAAAATATCCTTAGTTCTTCTCAAGTACTTAAGGATGTTCTTCACTGCTTTCTAGTGTACTTCACCTGGATCAAACTGATATTTGCTTGTCACACTAAGTGAGTGAGCAACATCGGGCCGAGTACATAACATCGCGTACATGATAGATCCTATTGCAGAAGCATAAAGAGTCTTACTCATACGTTCTCTCTCCTCTAATGTCTTTGGAGACATTTTCTTGGAAAGAGAAACTCCATGATTCATAGGAATAAGTCATCTCTTGGAGTTCTCCATACTATACCTCTTTAGCAATTTTTTGATGTATGTACTTTGGGTCAGGCCTAGCATTCTTTTTTATCTATCTCTAAAGATCTTCATTCCATGAATGTAGGATGCCTCTCCTAAGTCCTTCATAGTGAAGTTAGATGGCCACACTTTGACTGATTGCAGCATCGATATATCATTCCCAATGAGAAGTATGTCATCCACATACAATATAAGGAATGTTACCACGCTCCCACTAACCTTCTTGTAGATGCATGGTTCATCCATGTTTTTGATAAAATCAAACTCTTTGATTATCTCATCAAAACGGAACTTCCATGTTCGAGAAGCTTGCCTCAATCCATATATGGATCGATGCATTTTACAAACTAGATGTTCATTTCCTTTAGAAACAAAAGCTTCTGGTTGTGTCATATACACATCCTCTTCAAGTTTCCCAATGAGGATGGCTGTTTTCACGTCCATTTGCTAGATTTCATAGTCGTAGTAAGCCGCAATTGCAAGCAAAATCCGAATGGATTTAAGCAGGGCTACTAGCGAAAAAGTTTCATCAAAGTCAATCCCTTGTCTTTGTTTGAATCCTTTTGCCACAAGCCTGGCCTTATAGGTCTCCACCTGGCCATCTGCTCCCATC
Source organism: Heracleum sosnowskyi (assembly GCA_030848705.1). Lineage (NCBI taxonomy): Eukaryota > Viridiplantae > Streptophyta > Magnoliopsida > Apiales > Apiaceae > Heracleum > Heracleum sosnowskyi. Next base: position 1,817,790 of record JAUIZM010000022.1, on the reverse strand, counting down.
TTTCTTTTATACCCACTTACACCCGATAGGCTTTACGCCTTTAGGTGCCTCAACTAGAGTCCATACTTGGTTGGCATACATGGAGTCCATTTCGGATTTCATGGCACTCTGCCATTTCTTTGAGTCTTCACAACTTATAGCCTCATCATAAGTCATTGGGTCGTCTTCATCAATGAGCGACAACTCATTGTCATTCTCAATGACAAGGCCATAATACCTCTCACGTTGGCGAGACACTCTACTTGACCTACGCACAGGTTGTTCTACAGAAGGTTGTTCTTCTTGAACAGGTACTTCCTCTTGAACCGTAGTAGTTTGTGTTTCTTGAACTTCATTAATTTCAATCTTGCTCCCACTGTTCCCTTCAAGAATAAACTGTTTCTCCAAGAAGGTTGCATATCTGGAAACAAAAACCATTTGATCGGTGTAGAAGTAATATCCTAAAGTCTCTTTTGGATATCCCACAAACCAACATTTTACGGATCTAGATTCCAACTTTTCATGTTCAATCTTCTTGACATAAGCCGGACATCCCCAAATCTTAATATGTTTAAGACTTGGCTTCTTTCCTTTCCATATCTCATATGGAGTATTAGAAACAGATTTGGAAGGTACCTTGTTCAATAAATATACCGAAGTTTGCAAGGCATAACCCCAAAGTGATACTGGAAGATTTGTATAGCTCATCATGGACTGAACCATGTCCAACAAAGTTCGGTTCCTCCTTTCAGATACTCCATTAAGTTGTGGAGTTGCTGGAGGTGTCCATTGAGATACTATACCATTTTCTTTGAGATAACTAGGAACTCCCCACTTAAGTATTCACCTCCTCGATCTGATTGAAGAACTTTAATACTCATTTTGGTTTGTTTCTCTACTTCATATCTATACTCTTTGAACTTTTCAAAAGCTTCGGACTTGTATTTCATAATATACACAAGTCTGAATCTAGATCGATCATCCGTGAAAGTAATAGAGTGAGAAAATCCTCCCATATCATGTGTTGACATTGGTCCACATACATCTGTGTGTATCAACCCTAACACATCTGCAGCTCTCTCTCCATGTCCGGTAAATGGAGATTTGGTCATCTTACCCATGAGACAAGATTCGCATACAAGATTCGCATACCAGATATGATTCAAAATCAAATGGTTCAAGTAACCCATCCTGATTCTCACTAATATGACCTAGCCTATAGTGCCACAAATAAGTCGGATTTTCATCATCTCTTTTTCTTTTATTAGTTTATTCAATCTGAAGTATATTATTTTCTAAGTCATATACATAAAAACCATTATTTAAAGTAACACAACCATAGAGAACATTATTTCTAAGAATGGAACATTTATTATTCTTAATAATAAATGAAAAACCATCCAAATCCAACATAGGAATAGAAACAATATTCCTCACAATTGAGGGAACGTAATAACAATTATTCAAAATAATAGTCTTGCCTGTAGGAATATGTAAACTAAATGATCCCACAGTTATGGCGGCAACTCTTGCTCCATTTCCCATCCGTAGAATCACCTCATCTTCTTCAAGAGTCTTACTTCCCTTGAGTCCCTATAACGAATTGTAAATATGAGAACCACAAGCGGTATCTAATACCCAAGTAGAAATTTGACTTAGTGACATGTTTACTTCGATCATGAACATACCTGAATCAGAAGTGGTAGTCTGACTAGCCTTCTTCTTTTTCAACTCTGCAAGGTAAGCCTTGGAGTTCCTCTTCCAGTGACCCACCTTGTTACAGTGGAAGCAAACAGCTTTGCTCTTGGGGTCTTCTTTAGCCTTTGTTGGATTAGGCTTATTCTCACCAACCTTATTCTTCTTGGGAGGGTTCCTCTTCTTTTTCTTGGAAGTAGAGCCTTCACCAATAAGAAGTATAGAACTCTTCTTTGAGGGAAAGTTCACCTCAACAGTTTTCAACATGTTATGGAGTTCAGGCAAGCTGACATCCATCTTATTCATGTGAAAGTTCACAACAAACTGCGAGAACGAATCCGGAAGCGATTGCAAGACCGAGTCTTGGCTTAGCTCCCCATCCATGACAAACCCAAGTTGCCCCAAACGTTCAATCAAATTGATCATCTTAAGCACATGGTCATTACAGATGCCCCTTCTGCCATTTTACATCGGAATAACTCTTTTGATATCTCATATCGAGTTGTCCTCCCCTATACATCATACAACTCTTGTAGATGCACCAGGATGGTGTAAGCATCCATGTGCTCATACTGCTTCTGAAGCATTTCATAGATGTCAACATGATACATTGGGCAACATTTGCCTCATCCATCCATGCATTATAGACATGATGCTCATCAGGAGGAGCATCGTCAACATGGGTTTTAGGCAATGGTGAGTTTAACACATAGTCCAACTTCTCAGACTTGAGAACAACTCTCAAGTTTCGAAGCCAATCAGCAAAGTTAGGACCAGTCAACTTGTTAGCATCAAGAATATATGCTACGGAGTGGTAGTGTAGAAGACATGATATATATCTAAAAATCTGAAAATGAAAACACATAACAACATAAACATTTACTTAATTTCATTATTATAACACCATATGAATCGGGTCTTTATTCATTGGTGGCTCCCACTATTTTATTTAAGTTATACAACCCTCTATATGTATAACTAAACATTCGTAATGTCAGTGAGAATAAGGATCCTATTTTCCACCACATCACCTCGGCTGTGGCACGAAATGCAATGTGATGTTCCATAGGAAGACAACTCTTGTCAACTACATCTCATGTTATTCCTCACTATCTTTTAGCTTCTTGAATTATTGAGTCTCGGCTGTGGCACGACTCACTCAATATTCTAATTCAAGTCAAACCCAACATCTTGCATAATTAAATTAGACTCCAATAGCCCACAACTGTAGCACGTAACAATCATTGGATCCTAATTCATCATACACATCTCATGTGATAGACAAGCATCTCTTAATCTCAAAACAAAGCCCTCGACTGTAACACGAAACGACAATGTCTCGATATAAGAACTCTACTTGCTATTATGTTGGAAGGCTATGACCGACACAAGCCCGTTGTGTCGTTGGCCATTTACTACTTGATATAAATTTAAATTAAGAGGGATTATATTATGTTGCAACCATAATCATATTACTAGGAGATTCTCTTTTTCTTGAACAAAATACAATTATGATATTTAAATGAAAAATTCCCAGGTGGTCGGAGGGGTCACATGGTCCCGCTTAAAACCCGACTGTCTAGCCAGAATTTTCATTTTCAACATCAAAAGAGTATTTCACTCTATCTTTCATAAACATAAGAATCTCATGGTTGTGCTCATAATATTTTTAATTAGGTTATTAAACAACTTTGACTAAACCTAAAACGTCTAACGTGAATCCTATGTTCATTGTGTTCGCCTAAATCTATCATCGCATGTCAAATTTAAACATACATCGCATTCATAAACATCAATAAACTCATAGATAGACATTTTATAACATGTAGCGCAATTATAAACAAGGTATGAATTATTGCATGCATTTAATATTATCAAATAAGGCATCAAATACACTTTAAGGGATATAATCAATTTAAAATAAATTTCTTGAGAACTGTTTTTAATCCCAGCAGGTGCATCTCGAAAAAACGAATCCAACGGCACCTTACACGCCTCAATCGAAGTTCGGATGAGTTCAAACGAGTCAAAACAAATTTCAGTGTGAGACCTACTATCATGTTGACGTCAGCTGATGATGTCATCTGATGACGTCATATGTTGATGTCACTGTTGACCAAAACTGATGACGTCGCCTGATGACGTCACGCTGACGTCGCCTGATGACGCCACGCTAACGTCATGTTGATTTCATCGCTGACGCGTACACTAACGCAACACTGACATGCCGTACAGTCAGTGACGTGGACCAATCAGATTAAGCCACGTGTCAGAGCCATGTCATTAATCAGAAAAACTATTTTTCAGTTCGAATTAATCATTAAAAGTTTAAGAAAAATACTTTCCGGGCTCAGAAAAATTCACAAAAAATATGTAAATTACCAGAAAAATACTAGCAACCCAAATCTTCGGAATTCATAATTAAATCAATATAGCCCCAAAATCATAAAATCAATTTCAAAATTCATACATGCATAAAAAATTCTGAAATTTTTGTCATGAATCTATATGTATACAACCTAGCTCTGATACCATTATTGGGATTTATTACATAACGGAAGCATGGATAACAATTTTTGAACAATAAAACCCATATAAAAGCATACATGAATTGTAAAAATAATGGATTCGATTCGTACCTTACAAAAGCGATCCGAGGATTAGGGATGATGGTGTTGAGAGCTCCTAGCAGTTGCTCCTCAAGTGTGAAGCACTCCACAAGTATCCACCAAAAGAATGAATCGAACGAGAGAAGAAAAGGCCGAGAGAGAGAGAGAGAGAGATTAGGGTTGCCTCCCTTATTCTTTCTTATAAAATTTAGGGTCAGAGACAAGAGGATTTATAATAGTATATTTATAGGTAAATATTATATTTATAGGCAAATATTTCAGTTGAAAAGTTTATCCTATAAAATATTATTATTAACTCTATTACTCTCTCTGTCTCTCTCATTTCTTTACACTTTCCTTTTTGGGACGTCTCTCTCAATTTTTTACATACCAAAAGTAGTAAAGTTTTATATTATAAAAATTAACTACATCCACTACTTTTCTCCACTATCTCCGCTTTATACCCACTTTATACATTAACTATTGCTTGGTCCCACCACTTTACTCATTTTTTTAATTTTCTCCATTAATTTACATTTTTTCTTAACCTCCGTGCCCAACTCATTTGTAAAGAAATGAGAGGGACGGAGGGAGTATTAATTAATCTCATTAATCAATTAATTAATAATTAAAACTATTTTAATCATTAATTATTTTTCTAAACTCTTTAGAAATTAATTCTCTCACTTAATTTAATTTCTTAAATTAAATTCTTAATTAATAATATTAAGAACACTTCTTAATTATTTTATAATTAATTAAATCATACTTAATTAATTATAAATATGTTATCATATATTTATTTCATAAATAAATAATGACTAGCCATTTTTAATTAATTCCTTCACCATTAAATCATTCTCTTTTATGGTGTGACCCTGTAGGTTCAAAATTAAGTCGGTAGTAGAAATAAATAATAATAAAACTATTTTATTATTATTTATATGAATTCTTTTAATTCATAAATACGATTAATAAAATTAATCATATTTGTTCTACATCGTGAGGGATACTTCACAGCATATCGCGACTATCCGGATAATATGAATTCACTGCTTAGAATACCAAGAACCTATTCAGTGAATAGTTTCTATATAATGATTTCCTTCTACCCTGCAATGTCCTAATTAAATACAAGACATGGATCTCGTGCCAAGTCTATTTAATTTAATCGTATGTTTTCCTATTCTATATGCCTAGTTCCGATTAATGCAAATTAGAAACTTCTTTTCTAATTTCATTCACTATGGCCAGAGATTCCTGAACTAGCATAAATGGAATAGCATAGGACATTCTATTACTTCACTGGAAGGGGCATATCCTTTATTGATCATTCACTATCTTCGTGTACAAATTTCTATACCCATAAGAGCACTTATTATTGTCCCTCAAGGCTAAGAGCTAAACCAAAGTATAGTGCAGTGTACACAAGATGACTATGATGATCTCAACTCCAAGAATACTTGTACAACCATCACTATATGAACAACTACTAACACATGAGTGAACTCCATTAGTTGTTCAACTGATCGAGTCATGTTCAGTGAACTTATTCCTAAAAAGAACCTACATACTAGCTATAGTGTCATCACACAAATGTCTATGAGAAAAGACATCCTTCATAATGAAGCAAGCATAATATGTACCGATCTTTGCGGATTAACTAACTACCAATTAGTTATCCTATGATCAGGAACTATTTAAGTTTAGGGTTATCATCTTTTAGATCTCACTATTATAATCTCATTATAATTCTAAAAGCATTACTCTAAACTATAGATCATCTTATTTAAATACTTAAATAGCTAAAACCCGTAATAAAAACAAGAAAGTATTTTATTAAAATAACGAAATCAAATAGATTACAAGAAAGTTCTTATTAACTCATCATACATGAAATTTAGTACCTGAAATGTTCTCATTAGTAGCTGAAATATTCTCATCCATTGTATCAACACAACCTGTAAAAATGAACAAAATGTGATTGACATTATTGTTTTCATTATAATCAGCAAAGACAGTAACCTCTACCTTTTTCATTCAGTTTTAATCTACTATTAGAAATATTTGATAAAGGAATTCTTGTTGTGACACATGATAAATCTGGAGAGGTGAAAACAGCATCACCTGCATTTGGAGGATTCAAAATTAGTACAGAACAATCTTTAGAACAATGAAATCTAAAGGTTCTTACATTTTCGATTCTTCTTTCCTGTACCAGGATCTGGACTTCTTAATTCCTCAAAGGACAAATTCCCACTAAAAGTTCCTGCAAATCATTATTAATTTAAGTAACATGTCTTAATGACGAACAATAAAAATGAGTCATGAGAACAAATACCTGCAATCCCATTAATTTGGTTAGATCTATTTGAAAAAGGTTGTCTTGCTGTAAGAACAAAAGGAGGACTAATTGAAGTACCACCAACACTATCAAAGATACCACTATTAACATCATTCTTGTTATTATTGGACATAAATGGACCTGTTAAAAAAGGGTTAAAAATTACATCAACAAAAATACACAACCTCCTCTTAAAAATACACAACCTAATCATAAATCTTAAACAAAACACATACCAAATCTTCCTTTTGTGTAATTGTGAGAGGTCTGAGAAGCCTCATATCTGTTTTCTTTGTTTGCGTTTTGGCTTTTTGTAATTCTTTTCACAATGGAACCGAAAATACGAACAGAGTAGGATCTTAGGACAAAACAATAAACATAATTCAAGCAAGGATAAAGCCATATAAAAGGAGCAGAATCCGAGAGAAGAGATGAGAAAGAGTCTAGCTTTAGATGATTATATCGTCCAAGAAACAAAAGAGAACATGTAATCAGAAAAACAACAAACATAAAATGAAGCTTTTATCAGGGAAATCATACGAACCACCTTCAAATATAAATGACAAAATATAAATGAAAATAGAGAAATATAAATAAATGAAAATATAAACCAAATAAGAAGCTATTTAATATGAGACAGATCTAAACCAAGAAGATAGTGGGGTTCAAATAAGAGAAATTTCAAATCTATTATCTATTATATTATATATATAATAGAGCAACTATGGGTTTATTGAGCCAATTTATTCACTGTTAAAAGACAGTTATACCCTTCAAAGTGTTAGATTACTTTTCAACCCCTATTCTATTTGCTTCATATTAATATCTCCATTATTAATACATCTTAATATCTCTAATCATTAATAACTAATCTTCATCAAGCACACTAATTATTTATAATTCATACTTGCATATAAATGTACATATGTTATTTTATGTAATATATAATTTAAAATATTAATAAAATATAATTAAAAAGATAGTGATATTAAGAAAATTACAATTATGACATGAATTTGTAATATCATTTTTTTAGTAACATAACATGATTTCATATAATGTTAATTGTTTTTTAAATGATTGACGAAATAGAGTTATTCATCACCAACTAAATTAGAGTACGCGTGCAAAATCATATCGAGTAATATTTTTATAAGTTTGATACCATGTAACCTGATCATTCATGTATTTAAAAAAAACATAATATACAGCATCAAATACTTATACAAAATTAAGAGAAAAAAAATTACATACTAGATATTACATGAAAGAGAAATCAACCCACAGTACTGGGATATAACATAGAATATAACAATACAAAGTATTAGACCATATGGGAATTCAAAAATATATCGAACCGAAGAGATTAATTATCAAAACGCAAGTGAGGTAAACAATGCAGTGATGTCGATTTTCAATCGATAATTTTTTAGAAAATAGAAATCTAGGTTAGTGCATGCAAGAACTAAGAACACCAAAACGCAAGTGAGGTAAACAATGCAGTGATGTCGATTTTCAATCGATAATTTTTTAGAAAATAGAAATCTAGGTTAGTGCATGCAAGAACTAAGAACACTAACTACTAGGGAAACTAACAAAATCTAAACTAGATCTAAAACAATTCTACAATCGTGACATGTCTTGAAATTCGTCTTCGGCCATAAAAAGTACCAGTGATCTGTCACAACGTCCTGGAACGAACATCAACTAGAGAAGACATACAGTTAGAATGAACCGATAAAAATATAGATCCAAAACAAAAGTTGAGAAGAAAAGGTGAAGGAGACGGGGAGGAAAGAGAAAGGGCGGAGGCGGGAGGAAAGAAAGAAAAGCTAAAGAGACAGTAAAAGAAGGATAAGAGGGATAAGAGAGGGATCCACGGGCAGTGGCACCGATAAGAGAAGGCAGGTGAAATCTAACTGAATGGCTGAGATTTAATGTAATAATAATATGGTAGAAATACAATATACGTTATGATACAGTACACATCAAAACATATATAATTAAAATGTTAGTGATGTTGGAATAGTTATACATATGATATAATTTTGTGACATCGAATTCTTATTAATATTACATGAAATATGTTACTTGTTTTTTAAGTGAGTGATGAAAGATAGTTATTAATCACCAATTAATTTTGAATATGCATGCAAAATCATATCGAGTAATAATTTTATAATTTCATAATTTTATTAACATGTAATATGGTCATTCATGTTGTTAAAAAATATACTATGCAACAACAAATTATTGTCAAATCGATAGCAATTTACTCATATCTAAATTATACCCGTAAACACGAACTTTCTACTAAACAAATACAACATATATAAAATAAGGGATTTAGTCTCGCAACAAATACTGCTAATTTAAATTTTCAAATAATTCATAATATACGTCAAAATTAATAAAAAATTACACAATATTTTAGAGTATGTCCGTGCCTCGCACGGGTTATAAAGCTAGTTTCAAAATGATTTTCCAAATCTTGACTGAAAATATACACCAAAATGGTAAACAAATCATAATCAAACTGGAAGTTTTGGGCTTACTCGTGTACAATCAGTTTGTCTCCTTCCATCAAATGCAAAGAAATCATTATGTCATTATCACAAATGCAGACAAAAAGGAGGTGGTTACCTTATTCGGACATAAATCAAGAGACAAAATATGTAGTTTTGTAAACCATGACTGAAACATCCCATTTTTGTCTGGAAAATCACGTAAACAATTATAAAAATTTTATGATTGCAGGGATTAGTTTTGAATGACATTTTATGTAATTTTGTATGAAGTCTTGGACAGGAAGTATAAAAAAATCATAAAAAGGTATTCAGGATTTATAATTTAAGGGATAGCTACGCTTATTTTTGCATGCCCACCTCTTGTAAATCCTGATATCCATCAGCCCCAGCCTCCCCTTGATTTGTTCATTCGTGGCCTAAGCATTCACTCAATCTAATTGCATACTGTATTAATATTTTGATTTTCCTAGGTTTTAAGTTTTCGATAAATATCTTCTTATTCTCGGGGTTAAAAACTGGAAATTTATAGTTTAATTGGATAGGACATGAATATGGAAGACGAGAAATCGTTTAAGGAGCTTGGAGTATGTGACCAATTGGTCGAGGCTTGCGATAATCTCGGTTGGAAAACTCCTTCCAAGATCCAGGCTTTAGTACTTCCTCATGCTTTTCAAGGTATGCGTATGTTGTGATTATAACATCCGTGAGATTAATAATAGATGTTAGGGAAAATTTGAGATAAGATTGATGAAAAATGTAATGACTCTGTTATGATTTGCAAATGTAATAATTTGTTAGGAAAGGACCTGATTGGGCTTGCCCAAACTGGGTCTGGTAAGACCGGAGCTTTTGCAATTCCCATCCTTCAATCTCTTGTAGAAAATCCACAAGCCTTCTTCGCCTGTGTGCTTTCACCAACCAGGTATGTTATGTTATTTGTTAATTAAATCTCGACGCCTCTCTAAATATTGTGCCTTCAATCCAGGGAACTTGCCATCCAGATTGCTGAGCAGTTTCAAGCTTTGGGATCCGGTATTGGTGTAAAGTGCACTGTGGTGAGTCTTGTATTAATCGATTGTGTTTATGCATGGCATGCTAATCTTCGTTGTTTGTTTTTTTGTCCATATTATTATAATAGACAATATCAGTGATTTTTAGGTAATGTGTGAATCTGTCATCCTTCTTTAGCTAGCTTTCATCACCTGCTCACCTTTCTATGGCTATATTTCAAAGTCCACTCTTATATCTGCACAAAGTTTTTAGTTATTTTTTTAAATATGAAGCTAAAAGGTCTTACTAGTTAATTGCATTTTAAATGGTGCAGCTTGTTGGAGGGGTGGATCAAGTGCAACAGAACATTTCCCTCGGAAAGCGACCACACATTATTGTAAGTGTTCAAGTTGTAGCGTGATTTCCTTTTCAAACTTACTACCTTTAGATTATAATCGATAACAAAAAGCAACCTTTGCTAACTAGTGTAATTCTTCGCCTAATTGGAACATGTCAATTGGGCAACTGCTCAACTGTATTATCTTAATGAAAAGGAAGAAAAAAATTAATTGTTACAAAGGACATGCTGTGGATGTAGCTTAAGCATCATGTGCTGAACTGTATATTAGTTGGTTGTACTTCTGTGCACTCCCTTAGGATGATGCTGTAATGTTCTAATGCATCTTCTGCAATCTGCATATTATTTGAAGTTCAGGAGAGGATCATGTACTTTTTTAAAGTAACGTAGGTTTGTTAGGTATTGTAACATTACCTACTATTGTGGATCTTATTTTCTTACCACATCTTATATGAGCAGTCTTAAAAATCTTTAAGTGATACTGTGGGATTGATTTGCTACTAAAAGCATGTGATACCCTACGATTCCTCAGTAAGCTATTTGAGGATCAAATTAAAGATGGCATTGTCTTCCCTGTGTATTGAACCCACAATATTTGCATTCGTATACTTTTCTTATACCTTTAGTGTCCATAAGTGCTTCGAACAAAAAGAAAACAATCATCGTGGGGCTAATGAGGCCTGATGGCCAGGAGAGGATAACGTAATATTACAGAAACAATCTATAAAGTAATAAACTCTTTAATATTACCACCACAAGCAGGGGTCTTGATGATATTATCTTGTGTATAAATTATTTTAATTTTAAATGTCCAAGAACTTATGAAATGTGGAATCTCTTCAAATACAATTTTTTTTCATTTGCGTCAAAGTCTTAGTAAATCAGAGATACTTAAGTGTGCTTGAGAAATTAAGGATATGCAAAAGATCACTGCAATAGGTATGTGGAAATGATGTCATAGTATAGTTTATGATATCACTTATGCGCCACATTAATTCTTCATTGCAGGTTGCAACTCCTGGACGCCTTGTAGATCACATGTCCAACACGAAAGGGTTCTCACTTCGTACAGTAAAATACCTGGTAACAATATCTCGTATTCATCAATTTAATCCAGCAATTTAATTCAGTGTGACACTAATTTATTTGATTTTATTTAATGAAAATTGCAAGTGAGGTATTTTATAAGAAGTGCAAGATCATGATCAAGTTGTTTTTCTAGAAATTATTTCATTTTAGTTAGCAATTCTTGCTATTACTGTAGCCCTCTAGGATTCCTAGGCCACTAGTCAAATCTTGTGGACCATGCAATGAGATGATGATACTTAGAAAGATATCAAAATATGCTTTTCTCTTCCACACCCATCACCGTTTTGAATTGTTTTCAGTGTATCATGCTATCATGCGTTATTGCGTTTGATAAAAAAAACTGTTGGAAGGGTTTGTGCATAATAGAGAAAAAGCTCTGATGGAAATCTTGCCTTGTACATATGTTCCCTCCTCTCTTCTTTACTTGGTGCCTGTTATTACTAATGGTTTTTTCATTATTACATTATCTCCGGTGACTTCTAAAGATACTGAATTACAGTCTAAGATCTAGCTGTCCTCAAATTATTTAGGTGAATGGCATGAATCTCTTAGTGAACACATGATATCACAAAAGATATATGTGCTTTTTTATCAATGCAATTTTAAATGAACTATATTGTTTCACGTGTACTTTATTTTTGCGTGTGCTTGTTTTCAGGTGTTAGACGAGGCAGACAGGTTACTTAACGAGGATTTTGAAAAAGTGTTAGATGATATTTTGAGTGCTATACCTCGGGAGCGAAAAACATACTTGTACTCTGCTACTATGACAAAAAAAGTTCGTACCTGCTGTACTCAAACTGCTCTGAAAAATATTAGTTGTCTGCAATGCTTTAGAAGTTATTTTCTGTCTTACATGTGGATATCATAGCTAATTCCTTAATATCTGTCCGAAACTCGGGCTGTATCCTACTTCTAAATGAAATATTATTTAAAAATTCCATTTAATTTTGGGGTATTCCCTTCTACTTTTGACATTACAGATGGTGTCTTTTTTTTATTTTTGACTTACGAGTGGTACCCTTAAATTTTGAGTTTCACGTATATCTTGCCATTCTGTTAACTAAATGTTAAATACAGTAAACGTTAAAATTTCAGTAAATGACTTAATTAGCCATTTAATCTTCAATTTTTTTACACTTTCAGCAATCGTAACAATTTAATACATTTAAAAATGTAATCATCAAAATATTTGAACAAAACATAGTTCAAAACTTGAGAAAGTGTTTGAAAGATTATTCTTTACGATACCCTTGTACTATCAACTTTTCCAACAAATACCATTATTTTTTTTACTTTTACGTGTGCTACCCTTATGTTTTAACGTTTAACTAACGTTTTGTAATAGAATGGTATGATATATATGAAACATAAAATGCAAGGGTACCACTTATAAGTCGAAAGTGCGAAATGACATCATTTGGAAAAGCCAAAAGCACAAGGGTACCATTGAGAATTTCCCTTTAACTTTGGTGCTTGTTAGGAGTGGTTTAGTTGGGGTTTCTTTCCAGGCGGTGTTGTCTTATTTGATTACAGTGCCTGGTAAATTGTGGTGTATATGATTAGGAAGGTGGCTTGAGACTTTGGTTACTTTCTTCAGAATTCAGATGCAGGGTGGTAACTGGTGACTTGCTAGTTAATCATATCTCTCCTGAACCAAATATGCTGAATAGCTATTCCTTCTAATTTTCCGGAAGTAGCATAAATGTTTTTGTCAGCCTAGGAGGAGGTGAACAAGTTGGTAATGCTCTTTGGGTGCAAAAAATATTTGGAAATAGATTATATAATCTTCTTTTCATAGTATTCTTGGTATATTGGTGTAAGTGTCTAGCAGAACTAGAGATTACTGAAGCAGTTTTTGTGATGAGATTTGAGCATATACCCGGTATTTAAGCGCCTATTCTTTTAGAGAGCTTTCGTCACTGGGTTTCAGGGAACTCTATTTATGGCTTTTAAGGGTAAGAGGATGCAGGTTCAGTTTTGTGTAGTTCCTATAACTATTAGACTCTAAAACTTTAATTACCTGTTTATAAGGTCTTGCTGAATGTCTTATTTGTAAATCAAAGATGGGAAAAGATTGGGTTTTGTGTCTTCTCAAGTTTATACACGGGACTTTATGGCGGTGACCTATTATTCCTTAGTCGGCGAGCTATAGGCTATGAATCTTTGTAAGATTTGTTTACTCTGGTGTAATATTTTGGAATCAAATATGAATTTAATATCTGTCTTGAACATTTGTACGTTCATCAGAATTTTGTTTTAATTTTATACTGATTTTAGGTGAATTGAGTTGTATTTGATATATTCTAAGGAATGGGATTGCTTTGCATTGTATTTGTGTTGGTTTATTTGCATTGTAACCTATCTGGAAAAATATGTTACAGTTATGAAGTATTGCGCCGGCATAAAATGACTTTAGGTTAAATATATAATTTTCTTACGATATTACTTGATATATAATAAATTATTAAATTGTACATTAAGGAACTCTCTCTTCCATTAATTCGTTAGGACCATTTAGCAACCTTTCCTGTAAGGACCTCATACATGGTGCACTATGTGTTTGCAGGTTCAGAAGCTCCACAGGGCCTGTCTAAGGAATCCAGTAAAGGTGTTGTAATTTCTCTTAAAAAATTTCTTCTTTAAAAGGTGTTGTATGTTTATAACCTACTAAATCAAGTCCGAACTTGTAGATTGAAGCTGCATCCAAGTATTCCACTGTTGATACACTGAAGCAGCAGTATCTGCTTGTTCCTGCCAAGTACAAGGTTTTTTCTTCTCTCAATACGCCGTATTTTCAATTGTTGCTGAATCTTAGGCCCTGTCTGGCAATTAGCTGTTAGCGGATTAAGTTAGTTGTTTTGACTAGCTGATTGAATTAGCTGCTTTGACTAGCGGATTGAATTAGCTGTTTTGAATAAAATTGTTTGGTAAATAGCTGTTGAATTAGCTGTTTGTATTTTAAGTAGACACATGACAAACCTCTAATTGAAAAAGCTCCTCCAAATAGCTTTTTCAAAATTAGCTTACCGAGTCCAAACCGCTATTTCAATCCGCTAATAACCAAACACCAATATTAGATGAGTCACTTGGTCAAACCTCTAACTTAAACCTCTAATTTTTTCTCAAACCTCTAACTTCTAAACAGGGTTTTAAATTTTTTATGTTGATCGACATTTTCAGTTGAAGTAATAGATATGAAGTTTATGATAGCAGCAGGATAATTACCCCCTTACATGAATTTACTATTATTCAAAAGTAGATTTAATACCCCAAACACCCACACGCCATATATATGTATGTGTGTTGTACTAAATTATGCAATATATATTATATATACGTGCGTTTTGTGTGTGTGTTTTTTTTGTACACACTAGTGAGAGACTCTTTATTGTTCATTTAGCTGAAGTACAGTAAGTAAATAATGGAAATTACTAGTCTGCTTCTGGTATTGTTAAAAACGAGCCTGCACTTTTAAGGGTGGACTTATTGGTCTGTACATCTATTGCGGCTTCACTTTCCAATATATGTATCTATATCTGCTGGGGAATAAGGCCCTGAATAGTTATCTTTTTCTGGTCATCATTACTATTAGATTATTTAACAAGTTTTTTTGTAGGATATCATTGTTAGGACTAAAATTTTGATCTAAACTTCTAATGAACTAATTATTTACAGGACTGCTATCTTATCTACATTCTGACTGAGATTTCTGGGTCCACGTCAATGGTTTTTACTCGCACATGCGAAGCAACAAGATTCTTGGCTTTAGTTTTACGGAATCTTGGTTTTAGAGCAATTCCAATTAGTGGGCAAATGACTCAGGTATATTTATATTTTTTTATAAAAACCTGTGCGATTCCAACTGTTTTCTCTTTCTTTCTTTGCATACTCTTTCTTTCCTAAGAGTGGGGTGTAGGAACATTTTTGGGATATGATTATAAATTTCCTTTGTCTTTGTAGTAATATAACATTAACATGAACTGAATAACTGATACGATTTATTTTGACTTGTACAACTGATACAATTTATTTTGATTTGTACAACAGGCAAAAAGACTTGGATCTTTAAACAAGTTCAAGGCTGGGGAGTGTAATATTCTCATCTGCACTGATGTTGCTAGTAGAGGACTTGATATTCCTTCTGTGGATGTGGTTATTAATTATGATATCCCAACACACTCCAAGGTGAAAGATTTGAAGAATAATTATGAAATTTTTTTGTTAAGAAATGCCATTTATTTTCCAAAAGATCAACAGAATTTGATAATGCAATCAATTGTAGGATTATATACATCGAGTGGGAAGAACTGCTCGTGCTGGAAGATCTGGTGTTGCAATCTCTTTGGTGAATCAGTATGAGTTGGAGTGGTATATAAAGATAGAAAAGCTTATAGGTGGGTAGCTTGTTTAATGCTAGTAGGTCTACTGTAGTTTTCTGTATTTTATTGCTGACAGTTGTCTTCCAGACAAGAAATTACATGAATTTGAAGCTCAGGAGGAAGAAGTCCTTTTACTGTCGGAGCGTGTTTCTGAAGCCAAAAGAATATCCGTACAGGTAATAGTTCTCTTCTACCTGCGACAGTGATGAATTTTGATAGATTCATGTTGTTAATGTACAAAGATCAGATGCTAGTTATTGTGCTAAATTAATATTCTGGTGTGCATGTTGGGGAAACTGTTGTTCCTCATTTTCATTTTATTTAAAAATATATCTCTAGTTTTCAGTTCTATTTGCAAGAAGAAGAATATGCATTTCTTATTATGAGGTCATCCTATAACACTCTTCTCTGGGATTATCTGCAGAAAATTAAGGAGGAAGGAGGGAACAAAAGAAGACGAGGCAGAGACGACTATGAGGAGATACAAAAATTTGCGAGTTCGAACAAGAATGGGAAGTTCTCGAAAAAGACGAAGAGGAAGTAGTGCAAGTTCCATGTAAACCAATTCTGTGTAATCTCGAACTAGAATTACTGTAGCATTTATTATGTTTGGAAAGGATTAACTGGAGCAAAACATGAAAATGTACAACTAATGTACGAATTTTCATATATCTTCTACTATTGGCTCTCATTTTTTTTAATTATAATTTTGATAAGATATTCTAATTTTGTATTATTTCATTCCGAATTGAATGTGATTTGCGACTATATAACTATATTAGTACCCAATCATAAAGGAAATTTTAATTTCGCATTTAATTTATTTCACTTTCTTGGTTTATTTTTAAATTTGAAAAATGTAAATGGAATAAATCTAAGGAAGTGTCTTCCAAACTGATTTCACGTAAAGTTAGTTTAAAACTTTACTTGCATAACCTCTTCTGATTTCCTTGTAAGATTTCCCTGTAGTAGAACTAGATCATCCATGGCTACTGATCTCTGCTCCAGCGAGACTCCTCCTGTAACAAGCCCTCGCATTTATTCTCTCACAATCTCTCTCAATCCGACATTAATGTGGATCAATCATCCTCTGCCGAAGAGCTTTTCTCTGATGGTGTCATTCTTCCTATTGATCCTAATGTAAAACAGGAGCCACCGACAACATTACCACCATTGCCATCACTACAACCACATGTTGAACACATGCGGTGGAAAGTCATGGTCCGAAATGTGATTAGGGCTTGAATGAAACAGTGGTCTCGGTTTTGTCAGAATCACATGATCAGAAACATCTTTCTGGCAGTTCAAGCGGAGTAGTAGTCTGAATTGTGGGAGTGGATATGCACGGACATTGTGTCCAATTCCTCTTTTGTCTCGCAGTCGTTCCACTGGTTCAGCAAGTACGAACAAATCTTTGGTGATTGATGTAGTCAGGTTAAGATAATGGACTTGCTTAAGCTCTGTATTGTAATTCTCTTTGGTGATAATTTTTGTATTTTGTATTAATTCACACCTTTTTGGACCTGTGATCCTAATGTGTAACAGATTGAACGATTAAGTACAAGACTCACACCACGACAGACGTGAAGACAATATTTAAGCCATACTGAAGGTGGTCCAAATGTGGTCGAAAATAGGGTATGTTTTAGACACAGATTGAGGGAGGTGAGATTTCAGCCCGAGGAAAGCACTATAAAGGATGTAACTGCAAGAAATCTTGGTGCCTCAAGAAGTATTGTGAGTGCTTCCAAGCCAATATTATGTGCTCAGAAAATTGTAGATGCATCAAGAATTGTGAAGTGAAGTGAAGAGGCAAGAATTGCAGATCCATAGACTTCATGTAGTTCACAGTATATCTTATCTTGGATATTCTCGAAATATCCAAAACTATGTAGATGTGTTTTCAGAACATTTTCACTTGACTTGATACAATTAAACTAATAAGTTTTGTTAACAAATCAGCCGGTGGAGTGAAAACAATGCAAGAGAAATAAAAGGACAAAATGCAAATATATGGAACATTGTAACTAATATAGTCCACTCAAATGGATATAGCATAACATAACAGCAACTGGGATGAAAAGTTGAGAAATCTAGGTAACATTGTAGAAAATATACGATAAGAGAACAAAAGTAAGTTAACTTCGCCAACATGAATACTTCACCATCATAAGCTTGCCACTTTCGTATCATCTACCCCAACATTCTAGTAGTCGGGGACATGACTAATCCTGGAAGTGAAACTAGAGTCTCCGTATACATGTGAAAATAAGACGGAGGTCCATTAGCAAAATCAGCATAAAGTTGGATAATCTCGGCCTCTCTGTTGTCTACATTACACGAAAGCCACATTCCAACACCATTTATCTTTAGTAGTACTTGGAACCTCTCGTTAAAGAAGAATCCATTACCGAGATCCGCTGGCATACCTAAATAAATGTTGAAGATAGGCGTCCAGTTTGCCGCAACTCCAACAAGTCCAAGGCACTCATCATCATCCAATGTCCACGTGCGAAAGCATAATAACAGCAACAGAGTTATTAAACTCACTAACTTGTTTTTCATCAATATGAATAGCCACTTCGAAGTCAGGGCCTTGAACATTATCGATGCCAGTGATCCCAATGGCATCATTCAGCACATTCTGCACATTATCTCCTTCATCGATCACGGTAGGTTAATTGTAGTGATGAGCACCTCACTGTTTAGATTAAAAGCCGAAAGACCAAGGCTTCCACAACCACAAAGAATTCCATTAACATATGCATCTAAGGATACACGCAGACCACGTTGAACGGGGTCAAGTACTCTCCTCCAATACCCCCGCGTATCTGAATAAGCCTCGAAATAAAGCGAATCCATACCAATCATATGAGATAATGATCCTACATCTATGAAAGTGTTGTCAAAGAAGCAAAATGACAGAAGGTGATGAATGATGAAATTGATGCCATCAAAAGGAATGATACTTGGGAGCTAACTGATCTACCAAAAGGCCACAAAACTATTGGTGTGAAGTGGGTTTATAAAACCAAGTCGAAGGAAAATGGCGAGGTTGAAAAATTTAAGGCGCGTTTGGTGGCCAAGGGGTATAAGCAAGAGTATGGGATCAATTATAATGAAGTGTTCGCACCTATTGCTAGACATGACACAATCAGATTAGTGACGGCATTCGCAACGCAGAATTCTTGGCCTATTTTTCAACTGGATGTGAAGTCAGCCTTTCTTCACGGAAACTTGGATGAACAGGTATTTGTAGAACAACATCCTTGTTATGTTAAGGTTGGAAGTGAGAAAAAAGTTATCGTTTAAAAAAGGCTCTCTATGGAATAAAACAGGCTCCACGAGCTTGGTATAGTCACATTGTGGCTTATTTTCTAAAAGAAGGTTTTCACAAGTGTCCATATGAACACACACTTTTTGTTAAAGTAGGAGATGATGAAAAATTGCTCATTGTGTGTTTATATGTTGACGATCTTATATTTACTGGGAATGATGTTGGTATGTTTGAAGAATTCAAGAAATCTATGATGGCTGAGTTTGAAATGACTGATCTTGGGATGTTGCATTACTTTCTAGGCATAGAAGTAGTGCAATGTGATAAGGGTATTTTCATATCTCAAAAGAAGTATGTGCAAGATATTTTGGACAGGTCTGAGATGAAGCATTGCAATTCAGCAAGCACTCCAACTGAATTTGCCTTAAAGCTTAACAAAGATCGAAATGGAACGAAGGTGGACAACACACTCTACAAGCAAATTGTTGGTAGCTTGATGTATTTAACTACAACAAAGCATGACATAATGTATTCTGTGAGTTTAATAAGTAGATACATGGAAAATCCGACAGAGATGCATTTGTTAGCTGCCAAACGGATCCTTCGCTACTTGCAAGGAACTAAAGATCTCGGGATGTTCTACCAGAAGGGTGAAAAAGGCTTATTTGGGTTTACCGACAATGATTATGAAGGAGATCAAGATGATAGAAAGAGTGCTTCTAGCTATGTTTTTATGTTGGGTACAGCAGCTGTTTCATGGTCTTCTAAGAAGTAGCATGTTGTCACGTTATCGACAATGGAAGCTGAATTCATTGTTGCAACAGCTTGTGCCTGTCAAGCTATCTGGTTGAGGAGAATTATTGAAGAATTGCAGCTAAAACAAGTTAAAGTCTTTCAACAACAACTCAGCAATTAAGCTGTAAAGCATAATGTAACATAAGATGAAACAGAGATAACTACAACTCAACAAAGGACAAGACAGACAATAATATTAACAGAAGCACAGGAATCCAGAATCAAAGAAGAAAAGGTAAACTCAAAAAATCAAAATATGGTATGTATTCTTGAAGTCCGTAAACATGTCACGGAAAGAAGTTCATGAAAATGTTCAAGCCTCAGTGACAATTAAAGAAACAAGACTTTCAAGACTACAGAAGTATGTGAATGATTTAGAGTCAGTACCACAGGGTTCCAGTGATTTATTTGAAGCAACCAGAACGACAAAGGACTAATCAGCGGCATTGAATTGAAGACATAGAAGAATTGATCAAGTGTTATTCATCTGTGAACCAGACCAGTTGCACTAGTTGACAGCACTTAAAAAGATCAAGTTGTTTTATCGTCTCAGAAGAAATTGATTTAGTCTAAAACTAAACACCCTGAAACTCAAAAGGTTTTATAAAAGATCAAGTCAATAGAATATGGCTCGATGGTTTTTTATTTATGAAAACCATCGAATGGGATACATGAATTCTATCAGAAATCAATTATAAAGTAATTTGACATTCGATAGTTTTTATTTAAAAACTATCAAATGGTAAATTGCTTTTATAAATTCGATAGTTTTCATTTTGAGGAGCAGGTGGAAAGTGAATTTGTTTGATAGGTTGATGAAGATCCAACGACCAAGATTAATTGATTACTTTTGGTTCGATGGTTTTCAATTCAGACTACAATTAATACAGGAGAGAAGAAGTGTCTTCTTCAGTTAATAGGAAGAACACAGAATCATTTACGAAGAGAGAAGATTGAGCCAGAGAAAATCAGAGAAATTAATATTGCTCAGAATTCTATCATTGTATTGATTTAGTGTAACCTTGAACTCATTGAAGCTAATCTACGGATTAGAATTGTAGCACCCCTCGCGGTTTATATTTATAAAACGATATATTCCCCGACTCGTGTTTTGATTTGTTGCATTTGATTTCGTGTTAGAACTGAATGATTAATCCGCGAACGAAATTAAATAATTTGTGAGTATCGTATTCAACCCCCCCTTCTACGATACTTTGGACCTAACAATTGGTATCAGAGCTATTTGATTGACGTACAAATCAGATCCGGTGAATGAGACCAAAATCAAACATAGCTTGAAAATTCGAAGCAAATTTTTTAACTTTCAAAAATTTTCATTTAATTGGAATTTCTTGAATTTTAAACAATTTGAAATTTTCAGAAACCATGAATGCTCCAAAGACAACAGCTGGTATTAAAGTTCCCCCGTTTACAATAGATGATTTCGGTTTGTGGAAGATGAAGATGCTGTTATTTATTAAGGCATCAAATCCGTTGTATATTGGCATTTTAGAGAACGGACCATATGTACCAATGAAATCAGTTGATGAAACGACAACTCCTGAAGGTAACAGGATTCCTGATGGCACATAACCTAAGGATATCTCTGAGTACACAGATTCAGATAAAGAACTGATTCGATTGGATACAGGTTTAATGCTTATATTGACAGACTCCGCAGACAAAGAAATGAGCTATCGGATAATGAGCTATACAAGCGGGAAACATATATGGGATACCATATATTTAATAATGGAAGGAACTGAAGACGTGCAGTAAAACAGATTGGACATCCTAACTTCTCAGTATGAATCTTTTAGGTCTCTTCCAGGAGAAAGTATAACTCAGGTCTTTGAGAAATATACTAAGTTGCCTAATGAATTAGCAATGAAAGGGAAGACCTATCCACTGAGAGAAACAAACGGGAAGTTCATGATGATGCTGCCCCATCATGTAGAACACAAGTCCTCATCCATAAGGGAAAGAATAGACTTCACAAAGATGTCATTAGAGATGATCTATGGCAAGCTGAAGACTTATGAGATGGAGCAAGAACAAAGAGTGATAATCTACGGACCAGGGACAGTGGATAACAAGCACAATGCACTTGTAGTGGATGAACAAACAACTTCTGATATTCAGGTTCAAACCCCTAGAGCTGGAAATAAGGTGATTAGGGGTGAGCATTCGGTTCGGTTAACCGATAACCGAACCGAATAACCGAAATAATTTCGGTTCGGTTAACCAATATTCATAATTCGGTTCGGTTTTCGGTAAAGAAATATCAGTAATTCGGTTTTTCGGTAATTCGGTTTTTAACCGCGGTTAACCGAAAAACCGAATAAATAACCGAATTACTCTTTATATACATAAAAAATAAAACATTTATCTGGACTATATGTCTGCAGGTGGAAGTGAATTTGTCATCCCATATATCTGGACCATAATCTACTAATGGCCGAGACTGACTGCCCATTATGAGATATGAAGTACTAGGTTGTTTCAGACAAAATGAAGTAATTAGGATTTTTTGAATGTTTTTATGCATTTTCAACAACTTGTATTAACTTTCGGTTTTATATTTCGGTTTTCGGTTGTAACCGAAATATTTATTTCGGTTCGGTTCAAAACCGAATTTATTTCGGTTCGGTTTTCGGTAGTCTTTTTTTCATGAATTCGGTTTCGGTTAACCGAAATAAAATTCGGTTCGGTTCGGTTTTAACCGAATGCACAGCCCTAAAGGTGATTATAGAAGCTGAAATGGATTCTGTAAATCTGGGTATTGATGAAAGTGATTACTACACCCTAGAAGAGCTTGAGCAAATGGAAGACAAAACCATGGCGTACTTAGCTGCAAAGTTTAGCCACATTCGTTTCAAGAGAAACCCTAAGTACAAGTTCAAGGGTTCAACCAATAGATTTCAGAAAAGCAAGTATTCACCAGGCACTGGCTTTAAGGGAGGCTACAAGACTAGCTTGATTGATATAAGCAAATCAAGATGCTACAACTGCAATGAGTTAGGGCATTTCGCCACTAAATGCCAGAAGCCTCGTCAAGCAAGAAACAGAAAAGGTGTCTATGATAAGAAAGATTCTTATGAGGATTTGAAGAAGGAGAATGCCAAGCTGAAACAGCAACTGGAGGAAGAACCTGAAGTTGTTCCTGGTGATAATAATAATCATGATGATAATGATTCTGGACCAAGTGGTGACAGTGGTGGAGGTCCTCAAACTACTACAGGATCCACTAGTCAATCAACAGAATCAACAGATCATACCGTCAACAACTCAGGGGGAGCAGGAGAAGGATCAACTAGTCACACTCTACAACATCTAGAACAAGGAGAATCATCAAGATCGCATCTGCCAAGACAAAGGGTATGGAATAGAGATCATCCCTTTCACTTGATCATTGGTGATCCGGACACAGGAGTGAGAACTAGAAGAACATCACAAAATGAATGTCACTATTCTGGGTTTCTTTCAGAAACAGAACCTAAGAAAGTTGAAGATGCCCTAGATGATCCAGATTGGGTGATTTTAATGCAAGATGAACTCAATCAGTTTGAAAGGCAGAAAGTTTGGAATCTGGTACCCAGGCCTAAAGGAAAATCTGTTATAGGAACAAGATGGGTATTCAGAAATAAATTGGATGAAGATGGCATTGTAACGAGACTGGTTGCTAAAGGTTACTCTCAAGAAGAGGGTATAGACTTGATGAAACCTATGCACCAGTAGCAAGACTTGAGGCCATCAGAATGTTTCTGGCATTCGCAGCACATTCCAATTACAAAGTGTATCAAATGGATGTGAAGAGTGCTTTTCTGAACGGGGAGTTAGAAGAAGAAGTGTATGTGGAACAACCTCCAGGGTTTGAGGATTCAAAACTGGCAGACTTTGTGTACTTTCTATTCAAAGCTCTCTATGGACTCAAACAAGCTCAAAGGACATGGTATGACACTCTCTCTGAATTTTTACTTGAAATGACTTTACAAGATGTGTCGTAGACAAAACTCTCTTTTACAAACAGCACAAAAATGATTTGATATTGGTGCAAGTATATGTTGATGACATAATATTTGGTTCTACTAATGATGATCTATGCAAAAGATTTGATAAGTTAATGCAGAGTCGATATGAAATGAGCATGATGGGTGAATTGTCATTCTTTCTTGGACAGCAAGTGTATCATGTCTAGATGGAATATTCATTTGTCAGTCCAAGTACATCAAAGATCTTCTGAAGAAGTATCAAATGGAAGACTCATCTACAGCAAAGACTCCAATGCCAACTGCCACTAAGCTTGATAAGGATGAAACTGGTAAGAAGGTTGACATCATAAGCTACAGAGGTATGATAGGCTCCTTACTATATCTCACTGCAAGTAGACTAGATATAATGTTTGCAACATGCTTGTGTGCTAGGTTTCAGTCTGATCCTAAAGAATCTCATCTAATAGCTGTTAAGCGAATATTTAGATATCTTAAGGGAACCCCAAATCTTGGAATTTGGTACCCTAAAGATACAGGATTTGATCTTATTGGATATACACTCATATTTTGCAGGTTGTAAGATTGATCGGAAGAGTACTTCAGGAAGCTGTCAGTTTCTTGGAAGAAGGTTAGTTTCTTGGTATAGCAAGAAGCAGCATTCAGTGTCCACATCAACAGCTGAGGCTGAATACATTGTTGTTGGTAGCTGCTGTGCTCAGATCTTGTGGATGAGAAACCAACTCCGTGACTATGGGCTTTTGTTGACTAAGATTCCAATATTTTGCGACAACATAAGTGCCATAGCAATCTCCAACAACCCAGTGCAACACTCGAGGACGAAGCACATCGACATCAGGTATCATTTTATCAGAGAGCATGTCGTGAATGGAACTGTGGAGTTACACTTTGTACCCACAGAGGAACAAATTGCAGACATCTTCACCAAACCGCTTGATGAATCCACTTTTTCTAAGCTGGTTGGTGAACTTGGGATGTTAAATCTTTCTAATTGATTTGATTAGAAGTCAGTAACTGCAAGAAAGTCCTAGTGAATACATGAGTTTAAGAATTTTCATATCCTTAGGACTCGTGAATTTATTTTCTGGAGCAATTCTCGTAGTTAGGATTATTGTACTAATTTTATGTCATAATTATGGATGATAAATCTTCTGGCATTTAATTAGTTATTAATTCTAAAAATTATTTAGGTGCTAATATTTGTTCTAAATATTTAAGCATCTATTTAATTTGAATTAATTTACTTTGTTTTAAACATTGTAGATTAATGCAGCATAATTTATTGGATTTTAATTGGTTAATATCATTTAATGATATTTAGTCGATTTTATTCTAAGAAAATTGTGAATTTTCTGTTAACATTGATTTTGGTAAATTTGAAAAAGTTTATTCAGATTAAAAGTTGACAGACAAACAAAAAGTTTGATTTTTAAAACAAGAACAGGTTTTAAAAATTGGACAGGAAGCAAAAAATATCGAATTTAGAAAATTCGATAGTTTTTCTAAGTACTGGAAGAGAACCATCGAAGTCAATTTCGATAGTTTTTTAAAGGGAAAAGAAAAACCATTGAAAACATTTTTCAATAGTTTTTGAAATTGATTTGAAAAAATATCGAAGGAATTTAATTCATTTTATAATTAACATTCTCGATAGTTTTTCTAAAAGGTGTTCGATAGTTTTTTGGTTTTAAAAGCAGAAAGCTTTCGATAGTTTTTCTTAAGGTCGGTTTAAATTCTTGATTTTAAACACTTCGATAGTTTTTCAAAAACTATCGAAGTGTTTTTGATCTTTTTGCCCCTAGAATAAAACTATCGACATTACAAATTAAAAACCCTCGAACAGTAAGTTACAAAAATACCCCTCAGTTTCTGAAAGTATAAAACATTGTCTTAGCTGTTTTCTTCTCATTTTCACAGTTCTAAGAAAAGCAAAGGCCGTTTATAATACTTACAAAGATATATACACAAACAACAACATAACCTTCGACAGATTCTCAAGTTTTTTTAACCTTCCAAATTGATTATTTACCACAGTAAAATCATTTTACAGTGACACCGTTGTGAGTTTGTGATCAATTAAACTTTTCTGTTCTTGGTTTTAAAAGAAACCATCGTAGTGACTTTTCTGGATCTAGTTTTTGTTAACTGTGTTCATCATAGGAAATTAATTGATTTATCAGTTGATTTCTTTGAGTTTTAAGTGAATATTCAAAAGTTGACAATTAGGGTTCTTAAGTCAAGTGTTCGAATTTGTGTATTTGAGAAAAAAGGGTTATCTTGTTACAAGTTTGATTAATTAGAAGTAATTAATTAAAAATTAGTTTTGGTTTAAATTGAATTTTTTGGAAATTTGAAAAATAATGGCCGGAGAATTTATCGTAACTAAGACTAATCATGTCTCATTTCAGAATGTGCAAACCATTACGAACTTACAGTTTCGTGCATGGGCACAATTTCTGAACACACGTTCTTTAGTGGCATATGCACTGAGTACTCCGGCAGTCCTTTGCATTGATCAATTGACTGCTCTGTACACTACAGCCACTGACACATCAGAGAATAATGTAAGTGCCTTCAGTTTTGTTGTGCCAGGGGGCAGAACAATAAGGGTGACGGAACATGACGTTAATAGGGTTTTACATTTTCCAACAGAAAACCTTGTTCCTGATCCCAATACTGAGGAAATACATGCTTTCTTCACTCTCATTAGAAGTCAACAACCAAACTTATTTGTGGGAGAGTTCCTAAAGCATTATCTGACTAAGCCATGGAATTTTTCTTTCACACCTTAATCCATGTTTTTACTATTAAGCTTACAAATCTGCATGACATTCCACTGTTTCTTCAAAAAAACAGGGTTTGCTATTGCTAACAATAGGCATATAAACATTGGAAAGCTTGTGATTATTCTGTGCATGGGACCATTGGATGAAAGAACAGGCATAGATGATGTGCTTTGTTTATATCCAAGGTTCCTACAGCTAATTATGAATGATGTGTTAACAGATCAAGAGCGGGAGACCTTTGAAGGTGAGGATACAATGGAGTGCATGAAGATGAAGAGCAATGCTATAACAGCTCTGATCAGAAAGAATCATCTTCCAGGGGTGCCAACTGTTCTAACTGAATATCTAAGAATGGTGCCCCTACCACTTCTACCCCCGGGGGAACAGGTAAATGAAGGTAATATCCCTGAACCTGTTGTGGCTCCACAACCTCAACCCATGGATGTTGATCCAGAGCCCTCGGTGGCCATTCCTGACCAAGAGATTGCAAACCCACAATCTCTAACCACGGTCATAGTGCCTTTGGACGAGCCAAATGAAAACATAAATGAACCTCCTTCCCCTACTATACCCAACATACAGACATCCTTGAGTGTAGAGGGAGATAGTGCCAAAGCAGCACCACATAAGGAGATACGCCCTTCATCAACAGCTCTGCCTTCCTCTAAAAGGAGAAGAATAGAAACTGAGGCAACTGTTGAAACTTCATTTCAAACTTCCAAAGAGCCCTTCACAGATTTTTCTGATGCTGATTGGGCTACACTAACCAAAGCTATATCTGAACTTATAGCTCAATCAAGCAAGGATGAATTGACGGAAGCAACTGGTGTTCCGACCATATTACGGTCAGGTTCACTGGTTGAAGGTTCTAAGAACCAAGAGTCTTCACAGACGTCGAGAGAAGGTTTTGACCTAAATGCACAATTTCAAGGGTCATTATCTAACTTCCCAGATGGAACATATCTGGATCATGCGGGTAAAGGGTCTGACGTAGGTGCAGATCGGCAACTCGGTGACAATGAATCAATTTTAATTGAGGAGTTAACTGAGGAAAAGTCTTCACAGACTTTAGAGGGAGTTTCAGGATCTCTGTTGTTAATAGAGTCTGATTCTAGCCTCCTAGAGATTCAAACTCTAGATCCTTCTAAGGATACATCATCTACGGATGATAAGCAACTTGGTTTATCCAAGGACGGGGACTTGCGAAGCCCCATTGCACCACCGGTGACCTCCTTAAGGATGGCTACGGTGAATTTTGATGCAGGTACAACTAGCACTAAGGGAATGAGTGAAACAAAAACACTTACACCTGGCCTGAGTGAGAAAGGAAAGATGAGTGAAACACCAACAGAAACGTTGAGTGAACACCCAGAGCCAAACGTGAGGAGTGACACCCTAACCCTTACAAACATTGATGATTTGCTACGACCTACAGACAGAGAGCTACATGTACAATCCACTCTCAAGGAGATGACAGCCCATGATCGTGAAGGAAATCCATTATTCAAGGTTCCACTGAGACCTTACTTTGACCAAGGGATCTCCTCCGGTCAAGCCAATGTTTCTTTAATGACTAGTCAAGAGAAGGTTGACTTGGCTGCAGCTGATTCCAGAAGAACATACAGGGTCTTAGGTAGTGCATCTAGCACTATAACAGGTACTAAACAGGCAGTGGACTCCTTGAGGAAGGAAGCAATGGAGGAA
Source organism: Heracleum sosnowskyi (assembly GCA_030848705.1). Taxonomy (NCBI): domain Eukaryota; kingdom Viridiplantae; phylum Streptophyta; class Magnoliopsida; order Apiales; family Apiaceae; genus Heracleum; species Heracleum sosnowskyi. The sequence continues at coordinate 1,789,244 of JAUIZM010000022.1, read as the reverse complement.
CTGGTCGACTTGAGAGGAGACGTCAAAGAACTGAAAGACGGATTCATGAATGAGGTATATACCCTACAGCAAGGACAAGAAGCTTTGAAAGAAGACGTTCTGGTTATCCAGGATGGTCAAGCTAGGGTGAAAGATGCAATGAACACACTGTCAAGAGTGGAGTCTAAACTTAACAAGAGATTGGATAGAATTGTAAAGACTACCAACTTGAGACTGGATGACATTGACCTTAAGCTAGCTTCTATGCATGATATGAATAAGGATATTGCTGAATTCATGGAGAACCAAAGTGACGGAGTGCAGTCGATATGGAATATGTTGAGGAACCAACAACTCGGACCTTCAAATCAACAACCTGATCCTACTACAAACTTTTATGGTGAGGACAACTTCATCGAGGATTCCTCAACTAAGGAGGAGAAAAATAGAGGATGGGAGACAGATGGATGGGGAATATGGGAAACCAATGAAACTATTCCAGTTAGACAGTACTGGATTGAAGACATGGTAGAAGAAGAAAGTGAAGAGGGATTTGAGATGCATGAGCAACAACAGGAAATGCATGAACCATATTATCCAGAGCCTATAGAATTTCCTATCTTGGATGATATTATGGAAGAAGCAAATCCTCTGTCACTGGAACAGGAAGCTGGCTTGAAGAGATTGAAAGATGAAAGAGCAGAAAGAGATGCCAGGCAACCTGAGAAGGAAACTCATCAAGCAGTTCTGAGGAATGAGAAGCTTAAAAGATTCAAGGTGTATGCTGAAGTAAGGAAGAAGAAGATGATGGATTTGGCAAAGAAACAAGGTATTAACTGGGAGATGGCTTATAAAACTTTCTGTGGAGTTGAAGACAGATTAGAAGTCAACGACAATGCGAAGGTGGAAGTTATCATTCAGAACATCAGAAGTGCAAATCTTGAAGATCAGACTTACTCCACTGCATTGAGAAATTCTCTGATCTTTCTGAAAGCTGGAGTTAAAACAAATGGTGCCTGGAACATAGTGATCAATTTTCTTGAAAAAGGTACATTTGTGATTTCTACTAAGTTTTTCGAACAAAGAACATACACGGAACTGCAGGTGTTACTCATCAAGATACAAAGGACTACAAGGCTAAATGAACTGCTCCGTGAGCATGTTAAAGAAATCTTGATGAAAGTCAGTCCAGAGGTTACTGAAGATCCTCCAATGGTTAGATTCATGACGAATGACTTGTTCAGAATCTGCTATTTGACTGAGGACAAGCTGAAAGATTATCCAAGTAACTATCTGATATCAGTGGAGAAGTATCTTAGATCCACTGGATTCTCATCAACGGAGAAGGACAAAGTAGCAGACACTCTGAGAAGATTTCTAATGGAGAATATTCCTTACTACAGGAAGAGAGTGGAGAGAGGATTGGAAGTGCGTCCCAGACTACCAAACATGTCAAAGCTAAACAAGAAAGATGTTAACATTGCATGGTTGTGGGCTGGAGTGGGTCAAGAGGTTGAATATATTGGAAGACACGTCAAAGGAGCAATCCTTAAACCTGGAGATTCATTGCACTATCCATCTGTGATTGATTATCAAGCTGCTAACTCCAATCCGGTGATTGAAAAAGGTGAGATTGAAATGGACTGAAGAACAGAAGAAAAGAACAAAAGAACTATCAGCTCAGACTAGAGGAGCAACTTCAATGTATAAAGTTTTAATGTTTTTTTTTTAATTATGAAATCTGGAAATGTATATATATCTTATCCAGAATGCATTTAATATTATTAAGCTGTCTTGCTTTAATTAGTTTCATGTTTCCTTAGTTAGTCGAGTTATCCTCGAGGTATTTGCTTGTCAATTTCTATACAATCAAATAGGGGGAGATTGTAAAGCATAATGTAACATAAGATGAAACAGAGATAACTACAACTCAACAAAGGACAAGACAGACAATAATATTAACAGAAGCACAGGAATCCAGAATCAAAGAAGAAAAGGTAAACTCAAAAAATCAAAATATGGTATGTATTCTTGAAGTCCGTAAACATGTCACGGAAAGAAGTTCATGAAAATGTTCAAGCCTCAGTGACAATTAAAGAAACAAGACTTTCAAGACTACAGAAGTATGTGAATGATTTAGAGTCAGTACCACAGGGTTCCAGTGATTTATTTGAAGCAACCAGAACGACAAAGGACTAATCAGCAGCATTGAATTGAAGACATATAAGAATTGATCAAGTGTTATTCATCTGTGAACCAGACCAGTTGCACCAGTTGACAGCACTTAAAAAGATCAAGTTGTTTTATCGTCTCAGAAGAAATTGATTTAGTCTAAAACTAAACACCCTGAAACTCAAAAGGTTTTATAAAAGATCAAGTCAATAGAATATGGCTCGATGGTTTTTTATTTATGAAAACCATCGAATGGGATACATGAATTCTATCAGAAATCAATTATAAAGTAATTTGACATTCGATAGTTTTTATTTAAAAACTATCAAATGGTAAATTGCGTTTATAAATTCGATAGTTTTCATTTTGAGGAGCGGGTGGAAAGTGAATTTGTTTGACAGGTTGATGAAGATCCAACGGCCGAGATTAATTGATTACTTTTGGTTCGATGGTTTTCAATTCAGACTACAATTAATACATGAGAGAAGAAGTGTCTTCTTCAGTTAATAGGAAGAACACAGAATCATTTACGAAGAGAGGAGATTGAGCCAGAGAAAATCAGAGAAATTAATATTGCTCAGAATTCTATCATTGTATTGATTTAGTGTAACCTTGAACTCATTGAAGCTAATCTACGAATTAGAATTATAGCACCCCTCGCGGTTTATATTTATAAAATGATATATTCCCCGACTCGTGTTTTGATTTGGTGCATTTGATTTCGTGGTAGAACTGAATGATTAATCCGCGAACGAAATTAAATAATTTGTGAGTATCGTATTCAACCCCCCCCCTCTACGATACTTTGGACCTAACATAAGCTTTCTATTGATTGGCCTTTCTTAAAATTGACCGAGTCTTTAGGTTGTTTGTTATTTATGTTTCAGTTGACGTAGTGTCTGATTTATAGGAGTTGTGGTTAGTTGTTTCTGATTTCAGGAGTAATGATTACTGGAAATAGCAGCAGTAGTATGTCCTATAAGGCTTATATATTTAGGTCTCTTCTTTATCAATAAATAGTCAGATTATAAATTCTTATGCATATATATATATTTCTGACTAACATTACTAAGATAAAAGCATCAAGTCAGCAACGGAACAAGGGGGAGGAGAACACTTGTAAAATACTTCGAACAGAGGATTTCAATGATCTCTGAGAGATGTATAACACTGATATGGTGAATGGAAACCTCAGTTCCAACAATTATAAATTATAGTCAAATGTTCATTTTCATCGAAAATCGTTGTTTACTCGTGCAAAACCGATTCTTGGCTTGAAAAAGCTGCACACTAACAATTTTTAGCACCTTTCAAGTTTATTGTCAAATGTTCCCTCTGGCCTCAACGATTGCGAAGGGATGTCCTTATGGACCTGGTCGCTGGATTATGTGATTTTCTATTTTGAGGTTGGAAATAAAGAAATTTACAATCTTACGTTTTCCGGGTTGCTGACCCGAAAATGCTAGAGGTCCCAAATTAGATCCCAAAATGGTTCCCAAATTTCACGTGGCACTTTCTTATTGGTCACAATATAATTAAATAAGACAGACCCTCATATTTTCACATCAACATCACCAATTAAAATAGCACAAATTCCCACATCATTTGGGAACTTTTTTTGGTACCCAATTTGGGAACTCCTTTTGGAATGTGGAATGACTACTACTCAAAATGGAGAAGCAGGGATTTTGGACAGAGTTACTTTTTGTATTATTAGCTGTTTGAAATATCTTGTAAACTTGGGTTATATAACCAAGTGTAGCATTATTCTAGAACTCAAGAAATCAGTTAGGCAATTTCGAGAGCTCAAGGCAATATCACTTGCAAATTGCTGAAGCTAGAATAGTGTGTATGCAACTGTGTCTTTATTCATAAACATCACAGAGATTTCTTCTAATAAAAATCTCTCAGATGGATCAATCAATCCACCTGAATTTTTAATTCTTGTGTTAGTTTTGTTTGTTTGTTTTTCTGTTCTTGAATTTACTTTCATATCTTTTCTGTCAAGAACTAAAGAAATTTTTAAAGATTGTATTCAACCCCCCCCCCCCCCTTCTACAATCTTGATTTACTGTCTGGGAATAACATTTTTCTTCAAGTTCAAAGAAGGCCTTGTCTTTTTTCTTTGGTTTCTTGCACATACTATCAAATTGCCCCAAGTCATTGCATTATAAACACCTGTTGGAAGATCTATCGAAAAAGACAGTCTTGAATTTGCTCTTGTATGGTTTCATGGGAGCCTTTCCTTTGTTGAAGGAGTTGTTGTTGAATGGCTTGGATTTGAATGGTTGTTTCCTCTTGAATCTAATGTAGGGAAACTTTTTGGCCATAAAAGATAATGACTTGTTATCCATAGCATCCAACTCCTCCAAGGTGTAGAAATTATCTTCATTTAGATCTTCAATCTTCACAGATTCTTAAATTTCTGGTTCATCTTCAGTAATCTCTTCAATCCTTAGCTGATTTGTTGAAGCTTCAAGATCTTTGAGAGATTCATTCACAATCAGAGCACAAGAAGCATTAACCATCTTGCCCTGATGAGCTTGAACGGCTCTCTTTTGCATCATCTCAAGTTCATGTGTCCTCAACATACTATATAGTACATCATTTGATACTTTGTTTAAATCTATGTCCCTGAGAGCAATCACCTTTTGCTTAAGATGATTTGGTGTGAACATCAGAAACTTGATATTCAATTCCTTTCTGCTGTAGACTTTGCCTTTCATTTGCAATTCAGTAACAATTCTATGAAATCTCTCAAACACTTCAGTAATGTTCTCTTTTGGTTGAGCCATAAAAGCCTCATATTATTTGACCAGTATTTGCTTTCTGTTTTCTCTAACTTCCTCAGTTCTTTCACATAGAATCTTAATATGATCCCACATCTCTTTTGCAGATGTGCAAGAGGCTATGTTAGCAAACATGTACAGCTCCATTGAATCAATGATGGTTAGCATGAGGTGACTGTCTAATGCAATTTTTTCTTTATCATTGTCAGTCAATTTAGTAGTATCTTTAGCAACATTAAATTTTGGAATGACAGTGGTGCCAACAGTGGAGCCTGGTACTTCTTGTTGTGGAACAAAAGGACCACTCTTGAGAATTTTAGGATACAAGGGATTTGCGGCCTTCAAGAACAACAACATCTTTATCTTCCAAAGACTGTAATTTTCTTTGCTGAACTTTGGAACCTTCACTGTACCTATAGTCTTTTGTGAACTCATATTGGATCTTTGTAGTATACTTAGAGTTGATAAGCACGTAGTTGAACTTAAATCCATCTATTCTTTCATATTTATCTGATTATAAAAGAACAAAGAAAATATAAAATTGAACAGAATTCACCAATTTGAAATTAAACCCAAAGATAAAAGAATTAAGTAATACCAGATTTTATTTTACTTTTTTGACAAAATATGCTACCATATTATGATATATTGTTTGTAATCCATATTTAATGCACTCAAATTTAAGAAATGTTAAAAAATATGGATTAAGTTTTCTCAAATTACATAAAATCTAAAATAAATATTTTGATTTTGAAAATCTTATATTATGCACCTAGATTTTAATGAGTATCATAAAATTAAAAATCCAACCTTTTAAGAGGGTGAAAAACCAGATTACACTTTTGAGTATAAAAAGTACTAGAATCTTTGGTCTCGCTAAATACTACCAAAATGCCTCTTAAATACGCATTTGTCATATGTGTGGTTCGAATATGCATCATTAAGTTGTTTATTCCGAATGAAATTTTATAATTAATCCATGTGTATTATAGAGTTGCGTGTTAAGAGGTTTTCTCCTTTTTCTTCTAAATTTGAAATATTTAATAGTTACCTAATTTATATACGCATCATCAATATGCATAGTCACTCCATAAATACCAATATACACATAAAATAAATAGTCTTTATGTTATGAAGAAATTCAATAGTTGATGATGTATTGATACTTGAGAAGTAGCCAAAGAGATTGTTTGGGAATTTATAAAGGTGATATCACCTTATTAATGAGATTAATGATCAAGAAGATATACTTACATGTAAAGTGCATACTATTGATAATATTGCAGACCCACTGACTAAGGCTTTGTCGCAGCAGAAGCATGTAAGCCACACTAGTTCCCTGAGTATTGGATACTTGGGTAATTAGCTCCAGTGAAAGTGGGAGATTGTTAGTATTTGTGCCTTAGAGACAATACTTTTATGTTTTAGGGAAAACATTTTATTATTATGAATTATGTTTTAATGATTATTATTATTTATTTATTATGTCTTTATTTACTGCGTTCTTAAATGTTAGCATAATAAATGTCCTTGGAGTTATGATATGTATTCTATATCTATAAGTATGTGACTTAAAAATGAGATTATATGAATAGTATCTTTATTCCTAAATATCCCTAGTCGAGTGTTATTATTTAAGGACAATAATAATGCATAAAGACTAGTATGTTTGTTGACTGATGACCATATCTCATTGGTCATATGTATGGTGATACTAAAGTCAAATATAGTTGCATGTAAGAGTACATGGGACTGGATTGACCCGCTGTGAGATTCTACATGTTAATAGTGTCATAAATAATTCTCACAGTGATAATGGTTTAATGATCCTTTGTTAGGTCCTGATATGTTTGTAGAAGGGGGGTTGAATAGAAACAGTACCGTTTTATCGAATTTGTATTGTTCTTGATTAAAGAATCCAATAACAAATTATAGAGGAATTAAATGAAACAAAATTCAAGTTAAATATAACTTATATTAAACTTGAAGGGTGTTTCAAATATTGTACGGATTACAAGGTTTGAATTTCAAACTAATTAAAACAAATCTAGAGAAAATTCGACATGAACTTTTCTATATTTTTAATAAAAAGATCGAATACTAAAAGCTAGTTCGAGATCAATTCTAGGGATAAAGATCCGCTAGATAGTCAAAGCAATACAAGTAAACAACTTCTAGTGGTTTAGATATTACAATCAATGCTAGAAATGAATTCAATTTAGAGAATTAAAAGCTTTGTCAGTTAGAACTTTTAATGGCCGAGAGCTTTTTTTTTTCTCTGTTTTTGGTGTGTTTTCTTTTTCTGTCTACTGCCCCTATTTATCTCATGTACGCACCTTTTTCTTTTAATCTATATGACCTGCATTGTGTGTAGGTATGACCCTCTACTAGCCTGGCATGACACTCGGTATGACACACAAATACCTTGTCACGACACTCGGTATGACCTCACTTAGAGCTATCATGACTGTCAGTATGACCTGCACTTGTACTGTCATGACACTCGATATGACTGAGCCCTCCGGTCATATTAATTCAATTAAATCAGTCATACTACAATTATAGATATTCTGAATTAATTAACTTGTTAACCAATTTAAAGAATAAATTAATTCTAATAGAATTAATTTATAAAATCAATTAATTAACTAATTTAATTAATTAAAATAAAATAAATATACTTCCTTGACAACAGAATTAATCTGTGAACCACTGAAGATAATGACGAATTTCCACTATATAATGTTGACACTCGATGTACTGTCTAGTTCATGAGTGTAACTGCAATGACTGTTCTTCATATTTAAACTTTAAAGTTGTTGTTCTTTTTCTTTTCCCTTTTTATCAAACACTGTAACTTGTACACTTGATGTCACACTTCTGAAATCTCTGTCACTTTAATAAATCCACTTTCTTGAATACTTCACTGAGGCTTGATCAATTAATTGAACTTCTTTCAATGTAGAATTACTTCAAGTTTGTAGATGACTTTAATCTTCATTCCCTTGATTGATATTATCTTCTGAGATTCCTGTGATAATTTAATTTATTATTTACTTATTACATTCTTGTTTAAGTTGAGTAGAATCCTCGATGTTCACAAATAGGCCTATACATATGTCATTCATCCTTAGACCTGAAATCATTATATTTCTATACGAGAATTAATATACTTTGATTACATTAAAAGTTACCTTTGATCGGGTGATGATAAAAGTAGAAATTGGGTATATTATGAATCGTATGAGAAATATGAATGATCTAGATGGGATTTAACCCTCCTAATTTTAAGAGCGATATTATTGGCCTCTTGTTTGAGTGAGACTATGAAATGCACGGTTGTGCTCAAATGTTGATTTGATTTAATAGCCTACTCATCGATCAAGAAAACTAAGATTAAATTATGAAGAGGATGACACATTACATGCCTTGAGTTTAATCCAAAATATCAAGGTTAAAGGGATTATATTACATGGAACATTATTCACGAAAGGCTTAATTGAATCACCGATTTAATTATTATTATTTGGGTAGAAATGATGTATTACTAGATGTCACTCATTGTTTACAATTTTAATTAGTTATTAAAATTGTTGACAACGTAATAATAATCTACAGGGTCACACACAAAGAACGCTTGAAAGAGAAATAATTTTAATTAAAAGTAATTCATTCTATTTATAATATTAATTAAGTATGACTTAATTAATTAATTAAATAGAAAAGGGAATTACTTAAACTAATTTCGAAATAAGTTATTAATTAAATAAGTGAGACTTAATTAAATAATAAATTGAAAATTCGGATTAGTATTAATTATAATTGAATTAACAAAGCTTATTATTCTTTATATAAACTCTCTAAGAGGCTGATTTTATGTTATGAAAACCGTTTTTATAAGAAAAAACCCTAGCCGTTTATGAGAGCATGAAAATAGAGAGAGAAAGAAGTAGTTTTCATGTGCTAGTACACATCAATCCTTTAAGAAAAGCGTTCGTGTGGATAACGTAGAGCATAGATCGCGAGAGCGGGATACGTGGTGAGTTAACAAGTTTTGGATCTCCATTAATCTTCCATTGATGAACTGTTAAAGCTTCTTAAGGTATTTATTCTTAATCTTCGAATTAAATTTTTTTTTCACATGGATCCTGCGTAGGGTTTCGAATTTTGGTTTATTTTCACATTTTTCGTTGCGTTTATGTGCTCGAAACCCTTCAATATATTAATTACTAGGATACTAAATGTGATGGAATAAGTAAATTGGTAAGATTTTTATCCTAACTTTTGGGTCCGATTTTCAAACAACTCAAATTTTAAAATATAAAATTTTGTTTATTAACTTATAAATAAATTTTAAAAACTAAGAACAACATAAAATCTAAATTAAATATTTCGGGAAAATGATTATGCAATTAACTATCTCGCGTATTCTCTCATCCCAACAGTTCTCATAATAAATAGATTACTAGCATGAAATCCCGTGCGAGACACGGGTCATTCTCTAACATATTTTTTTAAAGTTACTAGTGTTGTCGTGTTTCTAATGGCTCATGAGTGGTATAATATACGCCTTAGTATGGGTATATAAACTGCATTTGAGGTATGTAGTTAGATGGTAACTGTTAGAAACCATTCAAGATTGAGATTTTTTTTGAGTTAGGATATGAGTAACCTTGATACTAAAGATATTTTGTGTGTGCAAGATTATGCTAAAACCTTTTTGTGTTTAATTTTGTTGTTGTTGCACATCAGTGTATGAGATTGTGTACAATGTTTATAAAAAATGAAAATTGACTTCCCCATGATTTGCAGTCACTGTTTGTGAATTGTCATTTACTGGTAATTAGGTAAAAGAGTTGAACCTTACGATACGATAACATAAATGACAAAATCGAAAGCTAAACAATTCGTATTTAACCACATATAGTTCCATTCTTGCATACTGGTTCTACTGCGGAATGTGCATTGGTACATGTTGGGGAGTACATATTAGTGGATTGCCAAATTATTCCACCATTGCATGGTTGTGTTCATATGGTTTTCTCTTTCAATATCTATATTAATAATTGCACGATGTGCTTTACAATGAACTTTGACCCTGTAGATGTTGCTTGTACATGACAGTAGTTCAACTTGTAGAAGTACCGAATGCCTTATCGATAATTGTTGTGGGGTTAGTTGTTATTTTAGCTTCTCATCCGAGATCTTAAAGTAATTGATATAATATTAAGAAAATGACATGATTGTGTTTTTGTAAATATTAATTTTTTTCTGGTATTAAAGGCTCAGAGACTTAGCAATTAGTTCGTTCTGTGTACTTTCATATTTCTTGTACATGAATGTTAAACCTAATCACGATCCATTAAGGATTCGTGTAATTACGTGTTTGTGTACCTTAGTGTCGGGTACTTTTTGTGTCGTATTTCGTGTAATTTTAAATAAAAATACAATAATTAAATATTAAATTTTTTTGTTATTTTTTTGCTAGTTGGGCCTTAATAAGCCATAATGACTCACGTGTGGTCAAATTTTGTTAAACTTAAATTTGAAACTATTTTTTGTTTTATTATTGTAAAAATTACAGGTACAATATTTATTTATAATATGTATGTATAATTTTAAAATATTTATTTAATTATTTATTTGTTTTGTGTACTTTCATTTCTTGTACCCATAGGTAAACCCAAAACTGGTACTAAATTTATCCGTGTACTTTCGTATTCATGTAATTTCATATTCGTGTATCGCAAAGGTAAATACAAACACAATATTATCGTGTCGTTTTGTGTTTTCGTATCGTGTACGAAATTGGTGGGTCTAGGCTCGGGGATGAAAAACTGAAACCTGATAATATGGATGTCCTACCGCAAGTTTCAACAGTGAGATGCCAGGCAATTGTCCAATTTTACTCAGTTGGGCGATTACTTCCGCAAATTGGGTTATACGTAGTTTTTTTTTATCAATGCGATATAAAAAATGTGTCTCTTTTTTTATACAAGGTACCTAGTATTTCTCGCAGTCTATTCTATTATACTATAAGTAGAAGAACGTGTGAGAAAAAGAGCCTGCCGAAGGTCGGTAAGGATGGTATTATGAAGTATTATTCTCGTTAGCGATCTTAGAACCCGAAAACCCTCCCGGAACATTCCCCGATCCTCGAACGGGGACCTTTTTTTCTCCCTCATCCTCGTCCCGAACAGGAAATGGGGATCCCCACGAAAAGTGGGAAATTCTTTCTTTTTTAAAAATAAATGAGGAATAGGGAATTTCGAGGCGGGTCATGGCGTGAAGACACTGACCCCACCCCCGCCCCACTCCTTGAATTTTTTATAAAACTCCGCCATTATCCGTCCCGAACCGGAATAAAATCTCTGAATCCATAACTGACTAAAATATTATTCTGATGTTAATATGACTGTAAACCCTAACTGAATATGTTGTCGAAGAGCTATTTAGAGATATTAAAAGTTCAAAACATATTTTATAAATGAGAGATATTCACGCAAGCATGTTGTAGCTTGGTACTCTACCTTGTACACAATTAAAATAGTCATTTTATTCCAAAATAGTTGTTGTAAATTAACTACCACGGGATGACAATGTCATGCCACTATGTAATACTAAAATAAATTTTAAATCTTACTAAATAGCAACCCATTCTTAATTAGTTTAAACACAAACTTAATATAGAAGTTTTAGTAGATTGTTTGTAAAAACTCAATGAAAGTAGACATAGTTAACTCCAAGACTGTGATTATTACCTTCGATTCTTTAACATCCCTGACAACTTAAATGGACTGTTCAGACATGCCAAAGATTTTGATATAACTTTGCATTATCAAGTGCAGGTTGTGTATTGCATCTGTAGCGCTAAAATTGTTGCAATCCAATGGCTGTTATTAATGCTCATAAACTAATTAAATTATCTCATTATTCTTGATGCGGGATTGGAATGTTAGACATCTATAATTGAACCAACATATCTAAATATTTGGTATACAAATATATTAATTGTGATCTTAATTTGAAAATAATACTAATTAATTTAGGTTAAATTAATATTGTCATTATAATGTCGGGATAAAATATATTTATTGAAAATATGAATTTATCACATGCTGCTACTCTATCGAGATTCGATTATAGATATATTTTGTTGCATTTCAATCCACTTAATTTTTTATATCATGGGTACCTAACAAATATATCATATTAATTAAAAATACAACATGCACTTTGTTTATCTTTTCCATACAATTTGATATCTCATTATTAGATATTCATTAGTCATTTTACAACTTGAAATTCTATAAATATCTAATTAGTATATTTAAATTATCAATATATTGTATTGCACATACTAATAATTAATGTTATATTACTAAATTTAAAATTTTAAAAATGTATGATTTGATTAGATATCGTACATCACTTATTTATACTATAAAATTATATAATATAAATTATCAGTGTTGTAAAAAGTGGGAATCAGAGTTAATCGGTAAAGACACCATCTAGGGATTAATTGGAAAATCGGGGATTAATCGGAATGATTAATCAAAATAAATTTAATAATATTTTTTTATATAAAATTATATTCATATATATAATTATTTTGTTATTTCAACTAACCATATGTTATTATCGTATATTTATGTAAATATACTAAAAATATTATATGTACAAAAATAATGTTTTTCCTATTGTTTAATGAAGTTTCTACCTTTTTAATTTTTAATTTTTTTTTTAATTTCAACTATTTTTTACTATTTTTATTAATTAGCCCGATTTTTGACCGATTAATCGGATTTTTCATCGATTTTGACTGTTTAAGCCAATTTTTGACAGTTTTTCTAAAAAATTGATTAATTGACTGATTTTCGTTTAATCAGTTCGGTGGTCCGCCGTCTAGCGATCAATCGACGATTAATCTCGATTAAATCGCTGACTTTTAGAACATTGTAAATAAGTAGAAGTGGAAAAGAAAAAGATGATTAAATTTTGTTAATATGTCTCAATTATGAAAATACCAAATGTTTCTTTTATTTACTCTCTAACACACACATACACAGTTACATATTATGTGTATGATTTATAACAACTAAGATTGAGTGACCTAGTGGCATGATGGTGGGCCAGCAAAGACAATGACCCAAGTTCAATTCATATCCACGACATTTTTTTTCAAAAATTATTAAGTATAAGGGCAATTTAGACCAATTAGATGGAATAAAATGTCACAAGAATTAGTAGCCCCTTGTTTGGCTATTAAGATGATTAAATTTTGTTAATCTGTCTCATTTATCAAAATACCAAATATTTCTTTTATTTACTCTATGACACACACAAATATATTATGTGTATGATTTATGGTGGCCTAGTGGTACGATAGTGTGCAAGCAAAGACAAAGATCCAAGTTCAACTCATATTAACAACATTTCTTTCAAAAATTAACAAGTATAAGAGCAATTTAGACATTTCAAATACATTAAAACGTCTTACCAATTAAATGGAATAAAATATAATATTATATTATTATATAATAATATTATAATTATTATTATATATACTTATAATTATTATTAAAATAGTTTTAATAATTATATAATTATTATTTGTTATTATAATAAGTATTTATATTTATAATATTATAATCATTATAATTTTTTATTGAATATTATATTGGTATAATTTATTTTATATATATATATATATATATAAAGGAGGATACGCGGGAGGTGAGGTGGCGCCTCTAAGATTGTCTCGATCTATTTTTCTAATTTTTAAGAATTTTTGAATTTTAAATAATAATAAATGAAAAATACCCTTAAAGTAAAATATATGTTCGAATATGTTGAGGAGAAGAGTTTGAATTAATAGGGAAAACATATAAATAAAAAGTTTGATTTAAAGTAGAATATGTGTTCGAATTTATAAAAGAGAATAATTTGAATTTATATGTAAGACATAGAATTAAAAGTTCTATTTAAAGTAAAATATGTGTTTGAATTTATAGAGTAGAAGAGTTCGAATATGTAAGAGATACTTGCAATCAAAAGTTCTATTGGACGTAGAATAGATGTTCGAATGTATAGAGAAGAAGAGTTTGATTTTATAGAGACTTTATACGTTAGACATATAATTAAAAGTTCTATCGGAAGTAGAATAAGTTTTCGAATTTATAGAGTAGAAGAATTCGAATTTATAAGAAATTCATATTAAAAAAAAAGTTCTATTACAAGTAGAATAGGTGTTTGTGAATTGTAAGACATGTCTAATTAAAAAATTTATTGAAAGTAAAATAGGAGTGTGAATTTATATAAGTGTTTTTTCAACAAGAGAGCGGTTCATTAGAAAAGAATATGTAAATAAGAAAATTAATATATGAGACAAGCATTCAATATATAAAATTTGTGATTTCGATATTAACAAGGAAAATGTGTTTAACGGGAGGACGACTTATTAGGGAGAAATGACTGATTGTTGTAATTTTATAGACATAGTTTTTTTAAAAAAATTATAACACCGCCGCGAAGAAGTACTTGCAAAGTTCTATTTGAAGTAGAATATGTGTTTTGATTTATAGAGGAGAAGAGTTCGGATATAAAAGAAGTACTTGCAATTAAAAGTTCTATTGGAAGTAGAATAAGCGTTTGTAATACATAACTAAAAGTTCTATTTGAAGTAGAATATGTAAAGTTATATAGGTGTTTTTTCAACGAAAGAGTGTCTCATTAGAAAGGAGTATGGTAATATAAAAATTAATATATAAGACAAGTATATAATCAATATATTAAATTTGAGATTTTGATATTAAAAAAGAAAGCGTGTTTCACGGAGGACGACTTATTAGCGAGGACCGAGTAATTTTCGTAATTTATTTGATAGAGTTTTTAAAAAAAAATTATTACGCCGCCGCGAAGCACGACTTTTTCAATCATCGATCATCAATATATATATATATATATATATATATAATGAAGGATACGCGGGAGGTTAGGTGGCGCCCTAAGATCGTCTCAATCTATTTTTCTAATTTTCTAGAATTTTAAAATTTTAAATAATGATCCTCTCAATCTATTTTTCTAATTTTATAGAATTTTAGAATTTTAAATACTGATAAATAAAAAAATATCCTTTAACATATTAGAAGTAGAATTGAAGTTCGAATTTATTGAGGAGAAGAGTTCAAATTTATAGCGAAGACATATAATTAAACGTTTTATTTGAAGTAGAACAGGTGTTTGAATTTGTAGAGGGGAAGAGTTCAAATATAAAAGAAGTACTTGCAAAATTCTATTTGAAGTAGAATAGATGTTTCGATTTACAGAGGAGAAGAGTTCGGATATAAAAAAGTACTTGCAATTAAAAGTTCTATTAAGTAGAATAAGCGTTTGTAATACTTAACTAAAAATTCTATTTGAAGTAGAATATGTAAAGTTATATATGTATTTTTTCAACGAAGGAGTGTCTTATTAGAAAAAGGAGTATGTTAACATAAAAATTAATATATAAGACAAGTTTATATTCAAAATATTAAATTTGAGATTTTGATATTAAAAAGGAAAGCGTGTTTCACTGGAGGACGACTTATTAGCGAGGACCGAGTAATTTTCGTAATTTATTTAATAGAGTTTTTAAAAATAATTATTACGCTGCCGCGAAGCGCGGCTTTTTCAACTAGTTTATATATATAACCTAATTCATAATATATAATAATATTATTTTGATTGAATTTATACTAAAAAGGTGATTTATTAGTAAAAAATTATGTTAACTCATAATATATGATAATATAATTTAAATCTGTTTTAAATTAAAAAAGTGAATTATTAATACTAATGTGTTCATATTGTAATTGTGTAATATATGACAATGTTAAATAGAGTAAATAACATATTTGGATAAAAATAATTAACCAATCATAGTTAGTATAATAGGATTAGAATAGTAAATAAGGAATTCTTTTAATATAATATGATTGGTCTAAAATTTAAGAATGATCACTGAATGATCCTAAAATAATTCATATTTTCTGATTGGTTAACTGAACTTTAATAACGAGGAAAATATTTAATTTATTATGATTGGTCTAAAATTTTGGTTAATAATTCAAAATTTTTGATTGGTTAATTGCATACGTGGGTAGACTTGTGTATATGTATTATAATAAAAGAGAGATATATTGATAGATAGATTAGAAATAGGAATTAATTTAATAAATCCTAAAAGAAGTCTAAACGAAACTTGTGAGATAATACGAGAGACTTGGGAGACCCCAATAAATGCAATTGTACATACAAAATTTTATGTGTATATATACTTTACAATAATAAAAGGACGATTGGATTATAAATAGAAAACGCACAATCAGAGTTGGAAAATTAAAAGACTCTCAATTCTCCCCTTCCTTCTTCTTCGATTCTAGGGTTTTATCATCCTCCCCTCGAACAGGTAAGATCTCTCTCTCCCTCTCTCTCTCTCTCTCTCTACTATCTATAATCCTTTTTTATATATGTATTTTCATTCGTGTGTGTAGAAAAATTCATACAAGTATGTAATTAGTTCCGATTGAATTGCTTTTAATCACTCTGTTGCTTGATATTATTGTTGATTACATAGGCGTGGTGATTGTGAATGTGTGTGTGTGTGTGTTTCTATATGTATATAGTTTAGATTGAATGCTTAGGTTTCATTTACGCAATGATTATGTTGATTGATTATTCGTTGCAATTGTTTGTTAGTTCTGATTGATGTTTTTGTTGTTGTTGCGTTGTTTTCGATGTATGATTATCGAGATTTTTGATTGAGGAACCTAGGGTTTATGTTTTGGTTTGTGAGTGGTATGAGATGAAGTGAAGGTTTATCGATAGGGATTTGAGGATTGTGTGTAATGTAAACTGATTTAAATGTTAATTTTGTTATGAATTTTAGGTTCAGTGTTGTAATTTGGTGAAAATGAATGATCGGAAGACTGTCGATTTGGACCATGGATGGGAGTTTATGCAGAGAGGGATTACGAAGCTCAAGAGGATTCTTGAAGGTCTTCCAGAGCCTCAGTTTAGCTCTGAGGACTACATGATGTTGTACACGTATGTTTATTACTTTATCTATTTTCAATATATGTGGAGTGTGTGTGTGTGTGTTACTACTATATTATATACTGCTGTTTTGATTAGCTGTTTTTATTGAAATTAATGTTATATCTGTTTTCTTTGTGAACAGAACCATTTATAACATGTGTACCCAGAAGCCTCCACATGATTATTCTCAGCAGCTGTATGACAAATACCGTGAGGCCTTCCAGGAGTACATAACCTCAACTGTAAGTTATTACCTAATTATAGGTTATTACTGTATCCAGTATTTGTAATGCTCAATTGCTCACTATTGTAGTTCAGTGTAAAATCATGATTGATATATTGCATTTTAAGAAGTATAATATTGTTTGAACTCATGCTATATGTTTGACTTGAAATGTATGTTCAACGGAAACTACGGTTACCTATACAAATTTAAGTTTGTGTGATTGCGTTATATATTTCGTTCATTTAAAGAAGTTGCATGGACCCTTGTTATCTTCATTCTGTGCAAGGTGTTCTGAATCATAAGTTATTTCTCTTGTGAAGTTGCTCCAGGGAACAATGTCTCCATTCAGGCTTTAGTAATTTTTTTTACTTTATCTTGAGAAGAAACTCTGTAGTTCAAGTTATAGAATCAGATATGAAATCTTTCACCATAGAACTACACATGCATCTATGAAGTTGGATGTGGAGCAAATTTAGAAAGCTTATAATCTTACAAAGGAATGTAGGATTGAGCGAATGATTACACAATTTTGGAGAGCAGTGATCAACAAGTATCATTACAGTGATTTTTTCCTGCTATGACATCAGTTTTTACTTGGAACAAAAATCTTAAGTTATTCCCTATGGCCTGTTCCGAGTTATCAACATTTATAGTTAAATAACTAACTTGATAATAACCGCGGCGCCTTATGTTCCCTTCATGAAGGTCGAGGTCAATTATTTTGAGGAAGTTTACTCGGAGCTAGTCCTTAACCTCCCATGTTCACCCAGCCTCTCCTCAATACTGCAATTTTTGACGTGTATTAGAGCACAATATGTACTTGTAGCATGCCTTCCTCTTTGCATGAAACCATAAGCAATAAGCTAGTCAATTCATTCTTTATATTTTTCTTTTACGGGGGAGTTTAACATCTTCGTTTCTGATCCAGGTATTGCCTTCTTTAAGAGAGAAGCATGATGAGTTTATGTTGAGAGAGCTTGTTAAAAGATGGGCAAACCATAAAGTCATGGTCAGGTGGCTTTCTCGATTCTTTCACTATCTTGATCGGTACTTCATTGCCCGGAGGTCACTTCCTGGACTTAATGAAGTTGGACTTACATGCTTTCGTGATCAGGTAATTATAGTTTTACGCTTCTGTTTTCAGCTCTTAATTCCTATAGTTGGTTGACATACTTTCTTTGAAAATGTGTTATGCTTGATTATTAATATTTCTGATGCATTGAGACAAAGCAAAGGGCAATAAAAAGTTTTACAGCTTAGAATTTCTAAAACTTGGTCTCTGTTACAGGTTTATCAAGAGTTAAAAGGGAAAGTGAAGGATGCTGTCATATCTCTGGTATAGTTTGTTCTTTCTGTCACATGTTCATTGTTTTATCGGTTTTAGTTGAGTTTACATGATTATGTGTTGTACAGATTGATCAAGAGCGCGAGGGTGAACAGATTGACCGGGCTTTATTGAAGAATGTTTTAGATATATTTGTAGAAATAGGAATGAGTCAGATGGATCAGTATGAGAATGACTTTGAAGAATTCATGCTTAAAGATACTGCAGATTACTATTCTCGAAAAGCTTCAAACTGGATCCTAGAAGATTCTTGCCCTGATTATATGCTGAAGGTAAGCATTATTTCCCCCTAAAATTTCAGATATTTTTATTCGTATAATCGTATTGCAGGCAATAGTTAAATGTAATTCTTGCTTTTTCAGGCTGAAGAGTGTTTGAGACGTGAGAAAGACAGGGTCTCCCACTACCTTCATTTCAGTAGCGAGCCAAAGTTGCTTGAGGTGTGGCCCTCTATCTTTTTATTAGGAGTTGTTAGCCGTAATTTTTTTTTATGTTGTAGAAAATGGAAGGTACTGCGGTAGGTGTTGCGGTAGTTCTTTGCTCTCAAATGCAGTGAACTCATGTTCCTTAAGCTTTTTCGCATTTTTCGTAAGTGTTGGTGATATGTTTGTTATTCTGATTGACCTCTGTAATCAATTTTGCTCTTCTAGAAAGTCCAAAATGAGTTGTTATCTGTATACGAAACCCAACTGCTCGAGAAGGAACACTCTGGTTGTCACGCATTGCTTAGGGATGACAAGGTACTCCGTGGACTTCTATTGATTAAGCTTCTGAAGGGGTATGTATATGTTTTTAGCTCGGTATGCTAATTATTTTTTTCAATTTTTTTAGGTCGAGGATTTGTCTAGGATGTACAGACTCTTTTCCAAGATACCTAAAGGCTTAGATCCAATTTCCAACATTTTCAAGCAGGTTAGTAGTTTTTTTTTTATGTATGAGTGAAGTCTTAACAAGGTGTTCTATTGTATGTCAACGTCAATTGCAGTTTACCTTGCCTTCAGGTTATCATTGTTTCTTGTTTCTTGATACAGCATGTTACAAATGAAGGCACAACATTGGTGAAACAAGCAGAAGATGCAGCAAGCAACAAGAAGGTTGGTCCTTTCTTTGGATGTGTAGTTGTAGTGTGTGTAAATTGTACAAAGTTATCTTGCTATACTGTTGATGGATTTTTTTAACTTCTCTATTTGTTGATGTATTTGAGCACGGGAATTATTTAAAGTATTTCACTCACCCTCTTCTAAATGCTCTTATAACCGGTAGCTTGTCCTTGTTGCTTTTTCTTTTGACTTGGAACAGGGAAAGCTTTTATGAAAAAATGATCCTTATGTTTAGGGAGAGTAAATGCATAAGCTGGACAGCCACTAATAGAGATTTGTTATAATAAGAAATACTAGTTATAACAAGAGGGAAACAAATAAAATATGGTACCATATAGTTAGGCAAGTTTTCTGGATATAAGCACCTCACTTGTAGCAAGACTTTGGCTTATTTCTTTTGAGGAAAGTTTTAGTTATTTATATCATTATCCCTGAGAAACCTGTAGCATAAATTTTAGAAACTCTGATTTTGCCTCGGAAGCCAAATAATTTCCTACAAAGTGTGTACTTATTGCTAGGATTTGTAGGTGATGATATAGCTCTACAATATCTGTTATCAATGATCTTGTTACTCTGTATGTTCCAAAGTTTTTAGTTGGATGAATCTAAACTAGTGGAGATGTTATAAGTTCAACTATGCAAGTATACTGTTAGATCTTTTTGTTTTTATTTTGAATAAGTGAACAACTATTTACCATTCCTATACAATGTGCCTCTAGAGTCTAGTTTTTAATCATGGTTTACCTTTTTGTGTGTTCCAAGTTTTATATACTTAACGAAGGTGTATAATCAGAGCACACTTTTCCAGAGGTATTTCATATGAACATGGTCTACATTTAGCCGCACCCTTGGTAATGTAGCATGTCATTTGGCAATTTACTTGCCTTATTTGTCACTCGTGATTTGATGTAATTTTAGCTTTTACAAAGAGATTTGCTTGTTATGCATTTTTTGGAGGAACTATATATTATTTTCCACTGATTTTGACTAAGATCCCTCTATACAGGCGGAGAAGAGAGATATAGTTGGTCAACAAGAGCAGGTATTGTATAATGTTTTAGTTTTCCAAAATTGAGGCAGGTTTCCTCTATGCGCACTGACTAAAATCTGGAAATTTTCAGGTTTTTGTTAAGAAAATAATTGAATTGCATGACAAGTACCTCACTTATGTGAATGACTGCTTTACAAACCATACTCTCTTCCACAAGGTAAGATTATTTTTAAGTTTTTTCGCAATGTTAATAGTTTAATCACTGCATTATGAGGTCTTTTTCTTTTGTAATATTGTTCATTTCTTTCTAGGCTCTCAAGGAGGCTTTTGAAATTTTCTGCAACAAGGGTGTTGCTGGAAGCTCTAATGCTGAACTACTTGCTACTTTCTGCGATAACATCCTCAAAAAGGGTGGTACTGAGAAATTAAGTGATGAAGCTATAGAAGAAACACTTGAGAAGGTACGTTGGCTTTGTCAAAAATAAGGTATTGTGGGTCTGAAGAATTTTAATAGTTGCTGAATCTTTTTTCTGATATTTCAGGTGGTAAAGCTGCTTGCTTACATTAGCGATAAGGATTTGTTTGCTGAATTTTATAGGTAAACTGTCTAAATAATGTTTCAATTGTGGTTGCCCTAATGTCATGGAATTAAGTGTTGTTATTCTCATTCTTAAAATGGTCAATGGCAGGAAAAAGCTTGCACGAAGACTTCTCTTTGACAAAAGTGCTAATGATGAGCATGAGCGAAGTATTTTGACCAAACTTAAGCAACAATGTGGTGGTCAATTCACTTCTAAGATGGAGGGAATGGTAGTTATCGTAGTCTATTTTGGTGATTGAGATGTATAGCTTTTACTTTGGATACTAAAAGTAATCTTCTTCTCATCCTTCCAGGTCACAGATTTGACTTTAGCAAAGGAAAATCAATCCAGCTTCGAGGAGTACTTGGCAAATAATCCAAATGTCAATCCTGGCATTGACTTGACTGTTACAGTTCTGACTACTGGTTTCTGGCCAAGTTACAAGTCCTTTGATCTTAACCTCCCCGCTGAGATGGTAAAATTCTAGATATCATTCCTAATGACTTCTGTCCGTGTAAATATGTAAAAGATTTCTTCTGCAGTGGTCGCAACTTGTTACTGACATTATATCTTATGAATCAGGTCAAGTGTGTTGAAGTATTTAGAGACTTTTATCAGACAAAAACTAAACATAGGAAACTCACATGGATTTATTCTCTGGGTACTTGTAATGTCCTTGGAAAGTTTGAACCCAAAACCATTGAGTTGATTGTCACAACCTACCAGGTTACATGTCTTGCAAAATATATACTGCTAATTCCATGATATCATTTTCTAGGAATCTTTTGATATATTTTTTTTCTGTCTAGGCCTCTGCTCTTCTGCTGTTCAATTCTTCTGATAGATTGAGTTATCAAGAAATCATGAGTCAGTTAAATTTGTCCGATGATGATGTTGTTCGCCTCCTTCATTCTCTTTCATGTGCAAAGTATAAAATTCTTACTAAAGAGCCAAACACGAAAACAATTTCTCCAACTGATTATTTCGAGTTCAACTCGAAGTTTACTGACAAAATGAGGAGAATCAAGGTATGGGCTCTCTTTCATGCTTGATTCCTCTGTTTCTCTGAGTCAAATTCTGCTGTCATGCTATAGAGGTTTGTAATGTGCCTTGTGTGGATGCAGATTCCACTACCTCCAGTTGATGAGAAGAAAAAGGTGATTGAGGATGTTGACAAGGACAGACGATATGCAATTGATGCCTCTATTGTCCGCATAATGAAGAGCCGTAAAGTTTTGGGATACCAGCAGTTGGTTATGGAGTGTGTTGAGCAGTTAGGACGCATGTTTAAGGTATATTCTGACACCTATTCCTCATATGTTATTTCTGGTGCAAAATGAACTATCATACACAATGTTAACATGAAAGCGTACAATTCTAATACAAATTGCTCTGGAAATAACATTTTCATATTCCCTGTTAATTATTAAATCCTTCACTGCACACATTCTTTTTTAACCAAATGACATTGTTAAATGTAAATGTGCAGCCTGATGTGAAAGCAATTAAGAAGAGGATTGAAGATCTAATTACACGTGATTATCTGGAAAGAGACAAGGACAATGCCAACCTATTCAGATATCTGGCATGATTTCGTTAAGTTCAAATCCCAACAAAAAATTATAACTCGACTCAGTTTGGCTGGTTGCCATTCCACATACCAGCATGAAAGTAGTGAGCGGGCTATATATATGTTGGGGATACACGGTGTTTTATTTTTGACAATTGCTCAGGAAACTATAATGTTGAGAGTTCTTGTATATTTTTATCCCTAAACATTAGTAGACTGAGAATAGTTAATTAGTACTATGTTTAATGTTGGAAGAACTCTATGTTAATGGTTACTTGGTGCTAAAAGGTGAATATTGCATATTGCATGACTGATCTATTGTTTTTTACTTATTTTGAGATTGTTAAATGTGAATATTTACTTATAAAGTGCATTAAATATTGTAGCCTAGGGCATGAACTGCCGTAGGTATTGATGTACTTGTGCAACAAATGAAATGATTCAGGGGGATCTGCTTCACTAGATGAGCTTAAATTTGCCCCATGTCCTTTGTTTCATAAATTTTGCCTGATGTTTCTTTAGATGCTAGTGTGGCTTGTTTCAGCTGATTCTCCTTTTCTTCTTACTCCTATTGATGAGCATTTAGATTGATACTACTTTTCAATTCCTTATTAGATCAACTTGGTTCCTTAAGTTGATTCCCAGTGCCTTATCTAATATCATGGCATTGGTAAGAAATTGGTATCATTATCTTTGTTGTAAATGAATTTGTTAGGTACATCATCTGTAGTCCAACAATTTGTCATCTACTGGTGTTTGAAGTAGTGCATCTTGTTTTCTTTGGCAAGTACCTAATCTGGCAAAATTATAATATCATCCAACAGAAGTACAAATGTGACAACTCCGTGCAATATTATGTTGCTACAGCTAGTCCTTAATTTGGGAGATTTTAAGTGAATTTTATCCTTAATGTATTTGGTTGGACAATGGGTCACACATGTATGGAACTTGTTTCACAAGTCTTCCTCTTCTCTCTAGAATCTTCTTCCCCATTCTATCTCCCCCTATCTCTCAACTCTGCTTAATCTCCCTGTCTGATCTCTCTAATCTCACTCAGTCTATTTCTCTCTCATTTCTGCATCTAATCTCTTCTAATTTTCTGCATCTACCTAGTTCTAGCTGTTGTTTTACTCTTATAAACAGAAATTATACAAAAATAGTTATAAAATCAAGTCACGAATCCTGAAAAATTGGTATGTGTGTGTAGGTTACTTAATTTTTTTTTATAATTATTCTGTTTATAATTATATTTTTATTATCCATGCAACACACGATTATTTTTTAAATATTTATAATTATATTTATTTATGAATATTTAAAAGTTATTAGTTTACTTGATTAAATTATTATTAAAAAAGATTTAGCCAAAAAAATTATAGTTAAAAATTTGATATTTATTATATTTTACACGCTAAACTATTCTAAAACTAAAAAGAGAATAAAGTGACGAAATTTAATGTTGAGAATTCTATTCGATTTAGGAAATCTACTTATATGTTGTTTAGATTATTAGAATAACCTTTATTAACCAAATACAGTTTTTAATGTTAAATCTAACGGTTTTTACCTATCTATTTAACATTAAACGATTTTTATTATTTTGGTATTAAATGAGTTTCCTTATTTAATTACAACTATTTTTAGGTTTTGACTTTTTAGAAAATCCAATCCTAATATAATATCTTTTAACTTATATCATTTTTAGATAATAACTTCTTTTTATATGATATAATCTTGATCATCTATTTTTAAAAGTATTGGATCTAACGGTTGAGAATGTTTTGGCGGTATTTAGAAACACACTACCATGATAACATCATTAATTTTTCTTAATATTTATAATTTTTTTAAATATTTATTGCTAAAATATAATATACTCTTTTTTGTAATATGTTAAAGATGCGGGAACTTTGAACTTTTGAGAAAATAAATTATCAATTAAAATATAATTTTTTTGTAATAGTTCTTCTTTTAAAGTAGTCAGTGTTCTAAAAGTCGGCGATTAATCGGGATTAATCGCTAGATGGCGGGCCACCGAACTGATTAAGCGAAAATCGGTCAATTAATTGTTTTTTCAGAAAACGGTCAAAAATCGGCTGAATCGGTCAAAAATCGAATTAATCGGTCAAAAATCGGGCTAATTATTTAAAAATAATAAAAAATAAAAAATAATAATTAAAAATTTAAAAGGTAGAAACTTGATTAAACAATAGGAAAAAATATTATTTTTGTACATATAATTATAATTTTAGATACCTAAATCATAAATTCTCTTTATTTTTCCTCTTAAATTGATCTCTAATTGAAAAGTTAAACCTTCAAAATTTTATTTATTACAATTATATAATATTTTTAACATGTTTGCATAAATATATGATAATAACATATGTTTAGTTGAAATAACGAAACAATTATATATATGAATATAATTGTATATAAAAAATATTATTAAATTTATTCCGATTAATGATCTGATTAATCATTCCGATTAATCCCCGATTACCCGATTAATTCCTCGACGGTGCATTCACCGATTAACTCTGCTTTTTACAACACTGAAAGTAGTACACCGTGACGATCAAAATTCTGTATAAAATTCATTTTTTATAGTATATCCTATAAATATTTATGTTATTACATTAAAGACTAAATAATGAAAGTTTCCTTATAAGTTTGGTCGCTTTGTTTGATCACTCAATCCATAATCGATGGATCTTTCAAATTAAATTGTTGAAAAACGTTAGATATAACAGTAAAATTATCATGTAGAATGATCTAAGTTTTGAATCTACCAACAACATATTAAAATTTATAGGTTTTTTTTTAAATAAAGAATTTTTTAATTTTTTTTCTTGCAGACATAGGTTATTTGATAATATTTTTTGTAAAGTACGGTTTTTCAGAAAAGTACTATACTAATTGATTAAGAAACTTTTAAAGTTTCGAATTTAATAATTTACAATGTATATATGTTAAAAAAGTTTGGCCTCTGTAGCTGAGTCTAAAATTTCAAAATACGGTTTTTTTTAATATGAATATAGTCCTGCTAACAATGAAATTAGGTATCCATGAGTTCTTATAAAACAAAATCACCATTTACGTATAATTTATTATTTAATAATAATTAATATTTGATTAGTTATGATCTAAAACTTAATAAAATAGGATTAAAAATATGCACAATTTTATAAAATTTTATCCTCGTATTATTATATTATTTGTTGATTTGAATTTTTCTTAGATTGATTTGAATTTTTGAACATAGATTTCTAAATTTAAAATAGTTAGAAAAAAGTAATTAAATTGGTGTTAAAATAATGATGACATAATAATTATTATTAGAATTTAAATATTAACTTTACTAATTTGGGCTTTATCTTGTGTTTTTATCTAACCGGAATTGTCCATGGAAGAGAAAAGAAAGTCATAGATTTTTTACATGGAGAATTCTATTCAATATAGAAAACTTATTTATATTTGGTTTAAATTATCAAAATACACCTTTTAGAATTTAAATATAATCCTATTTTTAATAAAATACACTTTTTATATATAAGGATTTAATATAATAAGGATATCAAGTATATACTGATATAAGTATCTTACTAACTGTTTTTACTTTTAATGTTTCGGTTTTATTTACAGTGTATATAAAATTTTAAAATACATTATTACTTAAAAATTATTAAACAGAATAAAAATTATGTTATGATTATATAAAATTTTATTCTCATATTATTATATTCTTTATCGATTTGAATTTGTTCTTAATTAATTTTGATACTTTTTTGAAAGAAACATATAATTTCTCTATGTTTAAAAGAATTAGTGGAAAAATAAATAAATTGGTGCTACAATAATAAAAAATATTTATTAAAATTTAGATACGCATTTTACTATTTGGGTTCTATCCTGAGTTTTAGAAATTGAATTTTGACGATTTTACAATTCATGCGAAACTAACGAAATTATCTTTAATTTAATGATGGTTTAATAATTATTATCTAACTTGACCAGTTGATCTATTCATAAAATAAACGGAAAATAAAAAAGATGGTTAAGAAGTTTTACATAAAGAATTTAATTCAATATAGAAAATCAATTCATAATTGGTTTAAATTATCAAAGCACACTTCTTAGTATTTAAATATAATCCTACCTTTAATCAAATACACATTTTAATATAAGTATTATATTGAAAATTATCGTTTATGAATATGAAACCCTCAATATTTTAATAATATTTTGATATTATCCTTTTATGTTTGTTATATGTAAAATAATATAATTATAATTTGGATTAATCAAATTGTTATGTTCCTTCAGAAAAAAAAGTATTTAAATTTATTCATGTATATGACTTCTCCTAAGTCTGTTATAACGTAGGGTACACGTGTATCATTGTAATCGATATGAATTGTTATCTTGATATTTGATTTAACAATTATTATCTAACTGGAACTATACATAAATTCAAGAGAAAAGATATTTAAGAATTTTTACATAGAAAAATTTTAAATTATCAAAATACACTTTTTAGTATTTAAATATTCTCATCGATCTATTTAAGATCTAACTATAATTATTAATTTGGTCGTAATCGTACACGGACGATCGATTTTAATTTTTTCTTAAATTGATTTTAATATTTTATTGAAATAAACATAGAATTTAAAATTTTAAAAAAATTAGGAAAAAAAATTAAATTGGTGCTACAATAATAAAAATATATTTATTAAAATTTAGATAATAACTTTACTGTTTGGGCTATATCTTGAGTTTTAGACAACATATTTTAACGATTTTATAGCCCACGCGAAGCTTACACAATTATCTTTAATTTAATGATGGTTTAATAATTATTATCTAACTGGAACTATCCATAAACTAAAGAGAAAAGATAATTACGAATTTTTACATAAAGATTTCTATTCAATATAGAAAACCTATTTATAATTGGTTTAAATTATCAAAATACATCTTTTGGTATTTAAATACTATCCTATTAATAATCAAATACAATTTTTAATATTATATCTGACGGTCCTCATCGATTTGAAGATTTATAGTTTTATAATCCAACGGATCGTATACTTTTGGTAGTACAGTGACCAACCAAAGTTTTGGATAAGATCTCTCTTACGCTTATTATATATAAGGAGTTAATTATTAGCGTGATTCACGGATTAATTGAATGTGAAATTTTTAAGACATGAATTTGATTGACTTAAAATTTTAAATGATATGATTTCATAATATTTTACATATATAGTTTTGATCAAATATTACAACTATAATATAAATAAAAAGTATAATAAAATTTATATTATTGAAAAGTATATTTTATCTACTCTAATATGTTTTTTTTTCAGATTTAGTAAATTATAAAATGGGAACACGTAAAAGTTAGTCAAACATTGATCAGTCAAAAAGGACAACTAATTAGTATCTGAGGGAGTATATTCTATTTGAAAGTATAGAATAGATGATACGATTTTGGCTATTAAATATGTATCTATACTATCTATAATATCTATAGTATACGTATGGTACGTTGTGATTTTACTTAATTGTCCTTAATTAGTTTTTACTTAATTAACCTTACTTATTTATATAAATATATTATTAAATAATAATATTACCTATTTATAATCAATTTCATTTTTCACCTAAAATACATTATTTTTTCTATTTTTTCTAACAAATTCCCCAACTTTTTCAAATATATCACGGACAATTACCTTTTTTAACTAAAATATGTTAGTTTTTCTATTTTTCCTTACTAAAATCTCTCTTTTTCCAAAAAAATCACGGACAAACATTTAGTTATTTATTTTTAAACCTATTTTAATATTATAATTATTTTTAAAAGTTTACCTATTTTAACATATCTACTTATTTTTCTTAACAAATGCAATTACTAAAACTATTAAAATATAAATAATCAAATACCTATTCATTACTAATTAACTTTTCAGCTAAAACACATTATATATTTTTTCGAACAAAGTCCCTCATTTTCTAAATATATCACGGAAAATTGCATTTTACAATTTATTTTTTCTATTTTTCTCACTAAAATCCATTCTTTTTCCAAAAATATCACAGGAAACCTTTTACTTATTTATTTTAAAACGTATTTAAATACTTTTAATTATTAAATTTTAAAACCTCATTTTCCAAAAATATCACGGGCATTAACCTTTTTAAACTAAATATACGTTACATTTTTTTATTTTTCTTACTAAAACCCCTCATTTCCAAAAATATAATGGGCAAACCCATACTTATTTATTTTAAAATCTGTTTTAATGTTTTTAATTAATTAAAAGTGTTTAGCTATTTTAACATGCCTACTTATTTTTTGCACAATTACAATTATTAAAATATTAAAAAAAAATAATAAAATAACAATTAACAATCCGTGCATCGCACGGGTTTTAAGCTAGTTATAATAATAGACGAAACATTAAAAGTTTGGTCGGTAGGAACTTTACTAAATTACTCGTACTTACTTTTTTTTTAAAAAAAATATTATTAAATAATAACATTATTTATAAGCAATTATCTTTTCAGCTAGAATATATTATGTTTTCTATTTATTCTAACAAAACAGGTTACTTTTTATATTTTTCTTTACTAAATCCCTTATTTTTCCAAAAAAATCACAAGCAAACTCTTACTTATTTATTTTAAAACTTATTTTAATACTTTTATTACGGGAAATTATCTTTTTCAACTAATCACATGTTACTTGTTCTATTTTTTTCTTACTAAAATTCCTCATTTTCCAAAAATATCACGGGCAAATCGTTACTTATTTATTTTAGAACATATTTTAATAGTTTTAAAAAAAGTTTGACAAAAATAATCCATGCATATTAAAGAGGAAACATTAAAATTTTGGTCGGTCGGTACAATTTTTTGTACATTGTGTTTTTACTTAATTAACTTATTTATCTATAAAAATATTATTAAATAATAATTTTACCTATTATAACCAAATACCTTTTTTTAGCTAAAACACATTATTTTTCTAACAAAATCTCCTACTTTTCCAAAAATATCACCGGCAATTACCTTTTTCAAGTAAAACATGTTACATTTTCTATTTTTTCATTACTAAAACCCTTATTTTCCAAAAATATCACGAACCAACCTTTATTTATTTATTTTAAAACATATTTTAATGTTTTTAATTATTTAATTTTCTTTATCTATTTTAACATACCTACTTATTTTTTTTCCATTTTTCTAATAAAATCTCCACCTTTTCTGAAAATATCACGACAATTACCTTTTTTAACTAAAACATTTTCATTTTTTCTATTTTTCCTTACTAAAAACCTCATTTTCCAAAAATATTAAGGGCAAATCTTTATTTATATATTTTAAAACATATTTTAATTATTTAAATAAATTTACCTATATTTCTACTTATTTTTTTTAACAAATGCAATTAATAATATATTAAAACGTAAATAATAAAATAACAACTATTATAAATAATATGTGCATCGCACGAGTTTTAAGCTAGTTAGAGACAAAACATTGAAAGTTTTGTAGTCTGTTTTTATAGTGTTAGAATTTTAAAGACAAGAATATTAAAATTTTATATTTAGTTTTCTATATTAAGAAAGATTTAACAATGCAATTGAGATATTTTCAAATCAAGAAATTAGAATTATATTTAAATTGCTTATTTACTTTCCTCCATTAGTAAAAATTTTAAAAGCAAGAATATTAAAATTGTATATTTAGTTTCCTCCATTAGCAAGGATTTAAAAGGCAAATGAAGTTATTTTTCTAATGTTTACGTTTCTTCATTAGTAAAGATTTTAAAAGCAAAAATATTAAAATAATATATTTAGTTTCCTCCATTAGAAAGGATTTAAAAGGCAAATGAGACTTTTTCTAATGTTTAATTTTATTATAATTCAAAAATTTGAGAAAATTAAAAAATAGATTAAAGCGATTTGAGAGCCGTCACCTCATATATTTACTTTTTCTAAATATATAGATAAATTAAAAAATTTAGGAGAATATTAACATAATATTAAAGACGAAATATTGAAAATTTTTGTAATCGGATAAAATACTAAAAGTTATTATATATATATATATATATATATATATAATATTTTATATTATATTATAGTTACTAATAACTATCTGATTATCTTTTTCAGCTGAAACATATTATCTGTTTATATTTTCAAAATAAAATTACTCATCTTCTAAAAATAACATGGACACTGATTTTATATTTTCTAACTTAAACAACTATTTTCTAAAAATAATACGGGAAACATATATATAGAAACATAATGTAATTTTATATAATTATTAATTAAAAACCAACTACCTTTTTCATTACCTTACCAGTTTTGTATTTTCTAACTAAAACAACACATTACCGATTTTATATTTTCTAACTTAAACAACTCATCTTCTAAATATTTTATATTATAATTATTAATAATTATCTAATTACCTTTTTCAACTAAAACATATTATTTGTTTTATATTTTGTTTGTTTTAGGCATCTATCTGGGATTGACATTTCCAATATCTGGGATTGACATTTCCAATATTGAGGCTTTTGAGTGGAAAGAAGTGTTTAAGAAGAGAAGGCTAATGAAGAGGTTAAAGTGACCAACAACCCTTATCTATAAGTTAGATAACAAATTTAATATTTGAATTTGAATTTAATGTATATGAAACTTACATGACATATGTATATCGTATTTAAAAGTATATGAAACAAAATAAATATATTTGTATAAATTATTTATTGATAAGAAATATAATTGAAATTTTATTATATGAAAGATTATGTATTAAATTTTAAAAGTGAATTTTGTTGTGATAGATATGATTTAATACCTATAAAATTAATATATTATTAAGAAAATTATATTTTTGTGAAATTATAATTATACTTTTATGAGATTATAATATTAAAATATTTTTCTTCGTATTATAATACAAGACTAATTCACATGATAGAGATTACACAAATTTATTTAGTGTTAGATTTGAACCGTTAATATATGTATGATAATATTTTATGAAATTATCTTTTTAAAATATTTTTTTTATATTTATATTATGTATATGACACAAAAGCACGTCATCCACGAAGATCAATAAAAACCAAGAAGAAAGGTTGACTAGGGAGATAAATTTAGATTAAAATTTATATAAATTCAAGAACAACAATTTCATCTTCCCATTTCTTTAAACTCTATTCTTTAAAATGTATCTAAAAAATGGACAGAATATCTTAATTATTTTCTAAAATGTTTCTTTTTAATAATTTTCATGAATCCAAACACATAATTTATATTCCAAAGTTGATGGTTCAGAGAACTATTATTATTGATGATCACAAACAAAAAAAAAAAGGAAATAAATTTATACTAGCTAACTCAAGGGGACTTGTCCAATTTTTTGATAGAAGACAAGCTGTTTTTTTAATAGTAAAAAGATTTGGATGATTAAAAATCTGAATGTTGAACGAATGATATTGTTTAATAAAAAAATTAGAAAACTTATGAATGATTGTGTTACTTCAAAAAAATATATTTAATATGTTCAATTTTTTTAACAAATATTTATGTATTATATTATTTTAATTTAACTGACTT
Organism: Heracleum sosnowskyi; assembly: GCA_030848705.1. Taxonomy (NCBI): domain Eukaryota; kingdom Viridiplantae; phylum Streptophyta; class Magnoliopsida; order Apiales; family Apiaceae; genus Heracleum; species Heracleum sosnowskyi. Next base: position 1,756,757 of record JAUIZM010000022.1, on the reverse strand, counting down.
GACACATAAAATACAGTGTATTTAATAAATATAAACTTTACCTAAACAATATTTTTCTAAATCAATAAACATTAGAAATGTAAAATATATATTGTATAATGGGTAAATTTAAAATCACTATTTGACAACTATACATGTTTAAAAAAACAAGGACCTTTTTAATTTTTCATATTCGATTAATAAACTATAACTGGAAGCAGGATAGTAGAGAATTTTTGAGAAAATGTGAAACAAACAATCTGAACACAATAACGATTCAGTTCATCTTGTCTCATTCAATTACTCCAATTAGGGTTTGTCAACATCACAATATCAACTACTCCCTCCCAAATTGGATGTGAACACACAAATCCATTCTCCGTAAGTTATCCCAAATTGGAATGGTGTGCAAAAAGTCACAGGAAGGTAGAAGCATGTCAGGGGAAGAATCTTTTGTAAGTTATTATTTGATAATCAAACCCCCTCTCTCAAATCCACTCTCTCCTCCCTCTCTCTCTCAAATCCCTTCTCTATTCTCTTACACATATTACACACACTAACAACAATGTACCAGAAAAAAACAGATATATCTCCGCCCTGAGATGTATGTTGGTTCCATGGAGAAAAGCACTAAATCTCTGTGGACTTACGACAGTCGCTCAGTGTCGTTCGTCCCTGCACTAACAAGAATTTTTGATGAAATTCTTGTAAATGCGGTTGATAACAAAAAGAGATAGTAAAGATTACAAAATGACCGGTTGATATAGATGTTAATCGTAATTTAATTAGTGCCTTTAATTAAAGGCGTTGTCATTCTGGTGGAGATTTGTTAACCGGTAGTAATTATGATGATAATCAGAAGAAGACTACTGGTGGAGACAGAACGGTTGGTTTTAGGAGCGAAGCTAGCCAACATATATTATGTGTATTTTGCTATTAAGATTGCAGATGTGAAGAGGCACCACAAGTATGAGCAGGTACAATTACAGATTTTCGTAGATCTATATGTTAGATTTTCTGTTGCCCTCAGCTCCATATTCTTTTTAAGGTCCTCCATCTTTAAAAATTCAGAATTACAGAGTTATGGTTTCTTTTTTCAGTGTCGTTACTTGTCTAGTTTGTCATTTAGTCTGCTTCTGTTTAGGTTTGTGTTGTGTGGTTGTTCACAGGATTTATATAATTGTTCAAGCCTGTTTAGTTATTTGGAATGTTTTCTTTATTCTGCTTATTAATATTTTAGGTGTTTACTTTATGCACTTATGTGATTCTTGTAAAAGAAGTTCTTGGTTATCAGTCAAGTGATCTTTATTGTTGTTATCACGGCATGACGAAGATAGTATATTATTATTCACTTACACGAGAGTATCAGTCAAGTGATCTTTATTGTTGTTATCACGACATGACGAAGATAGTATATTAGTATTCACTTACATGAGGGTATCTAAGGATTGAAATTATTAGAATTTCTTGTCGTCTGCTTTATATCTGGTAATTACTCATTGTAATATGCTCTTTTGGAATGTATAGGTCTTTAGTAGTAATATGCAAAACAAAGGTCAACCAAAGGTAAGAACGTGGTTAAGAACGTACAAGGAATTTGAAAACTGGACTAGGATTACTTTTGAACCTGATTTAAAAAAGTTTAAGCTGACTAATCGGAAGATGATGATGTTGCGGTGATGAAAAAGCGAGTGGTAGATATAGCAGCATGTCTTGGGAAGGCTGTTAAGGTGGAGCTAAATGGTAACAAAAAGCTCGTAGTGTGAAGAAACAATTATGGGTTTTTGTTACCATTTAGCTCCACCTTAACAGCCTTCCCAAGACATGCTGCTATATCTACCACTCACTTTTTCATCACCGCAACATCATCATTTTCCGGTTAGTCAGCTTAAACTTTGTTAAATCAGGTTCAAAAGTAACCCTAGTCCAGTTTTCAAATTCCTTGTACGTTCTTACCTTTGGTTGACCTTTGTTTTGCATATTACTACTAAAGACCTATACATTCCAAAAAGAGCATATTACAATAAGCAATTACCAGATATAAAGCAGATGACAAGAAATTCTAATAATTTCAATCCTTAGATACCCTCATGTAAGTGAATACTAATATACTATCTTCGTCATGCCGTGATAACAACAATAAAGATCACTTGACTGATACCCTCGTGTAAGTGAATACTGATATACTATCTTCGTCATGCCGTGATAAACAATAAAGATCACTTGACTGATAACCAAGAACTTCTTTTACAAGAATCACATAAGTGCATAAAGTAAACACCTAAAATATTAATAAGCAGAATAAAGAAAACATTCCAAATAACTAAGCAGGCTTGAACAATTATATAAATCCTGTGAACAACCACACAACACAAACCTAAACAGAAACAGACCAAATGACAAACTAGACAAGTAACGACACTGAAAAAGAAACCATAACTCTGTAATTCTGAATTTTTAAAGGTGGAGGACCTTAAAAAGAATATGGAGCTGAGGGCAACAGAAAATTTAACATATAGATCCGAGTGTGTGCGTAACAGCAGACGAAAATCTGTAATTGTACCTGCTCATACTTCTGGTGCCTCTTCCCATCTGCAATCTCAATAGCAAAATACACAGAATATATGTTGGCAAGCTTCGCTCCTAAACCGTTCTGTCCACCAGTAGTCTTCTTCTGATTATCATCATAATTACTACCGGTTAACAAATCTCCCCCAGAATGACAACGCCTTTAATTAAACATACTAATTAAGTTACGATTAACATCTATATCAACTGGTCATTTTGTAATCTTTACTATCTCTCTTTTTGTTATCAGCAGCTGAGGTGGAGCTAAATGGTCAGCAAGTTCCAGTGAACTCATTCACTAATTACATCGATCTTTACCGTATGTCTACAAAGAAGAACAGAGAAAAGCCCCTTTGCAAGTACTCTTGCAGCCTACCTTGAGACTTTAATTTGTTTATTTAAACTTTCTGATCTTAATATGTACTAATATTTTGCAGAATTGTTGATAGCAGATCGGTGTATGCCCGAGTGATTGATGCTTTCGACACGTGAGTTTTGTAAATTGTATTGCAACCATCAAGTGTAGCACTCACGTGGATCACGTTACCGACCAGATAACGAATTACATCAGAAGCGCTGTAAATAAGAAGAATAAGGATGTCCTATTCGCGGCTCGTAGTGTGAAGAAACAATTATGGGTTTTTGTTAATGCTCTAATTGATAATCCTACTTTTGATTCCCAAACTAAGGAGACTTTAACAACTCGGAAAAGTGGTTTTGGTTCTAAATGTGAACTTTCAGAAGACTTCTTGAAGAAAGGTTTGTAAATATACATGAGCAAATTTCCTAATTTCAATGCAAAAAAGTTGTAACTTTGGAATAATTTTTTGTTGTTGATATTAGTGAAGATTGAGTCTGGAGTTGTAGAGTCTCTTCTGGGATTGGAAAGTATCAAGCTGAGCAGAAACCTTAAGAAAACTGATGGTTCAAAAGAAGATAGGGTCATTGGCATTCCTGAACTAGAAGATGCTCATTATGCTGGAGGTCCGCAATCTCATGAATGCACCTTAATATTGACAGAAGGAGATTCAGCCAAGGGTTTTGCTGTAAGTTCTTGTGTTCTTCCTTGAGATTATAACGTGAGGTTCTTTTACATTTAAAACCTTGATAATTGAGTATATATACAGATGGCCGGGCTTTCTGTTGTGGGCCGGAACTATTATGGTGTTTTTCCTTTAAGAGGTAAGTCGCTCAATGTGAGAGAAGCAAGTGTTAAACAGATTATTGAGAATGCTGAAATTCAGAACATTAAGAAGATACTTGGACTACAGCATGGGAAGAAATATGAAGATGTTAGTTCATTGAGATACGGTCATTTGATGATAATGACTGATCAGGTAGGCTCCTTATGATGCTAATCAACCATTTAATAATGATAACTGATCACAAAGAATATGATAATGCTGAAATTTGTTTATTAACCACTTGTTGAATTCCAACTTGTGTGTCTGCACTCTGCAGGATCACGATGGTTCCCACATTAAAGGGCTCGTGATCAATTTCATTCATATTTTTTGGCCGTCTTTGCTATTAGTTCGATCTTTCATAAAAGAATTTATCACCCCTATTGTTAAGGTTTGCATCTTATAATTGGAACCTGATGAATATTCCGTGTTACATATAACTGTGATCTGACTATATCTGGTTTTATTTATTAGAAATTCTATTATTTAATGACATTTCATGTGTACAGGCTACCAAAGGTCAAACAGTGTTACTATTCTATACCATTCCTGAGTATGAATCTTGGAGGAAAAGCGTGGGTAACACTCAACGTGGTTGGAGAATAGAACACTACAAGGTTTGTTTATGTTTGTTAGATTGTAACCATGGAAGTGATAAAAATTGATGTCTTTTATTGATGTTATGTTCTCTGGTGCCAGGGGCTGGGGACATTTGATCGGAATGAGGCAAAGGGATGCTTTAAAGAAATTGAAGAGCACGTGAAAATTTTTCTATGGGTAGTTGATGAAGATGGAGAAGCTATAAAGCTGGCCTTTAGCAAGACGAAGATTGAGGAAAGAAAGAACTGGATAAGACAGTTTGAGGTAAGTTTTGCAATTATTTACTTTTGCTAGGAAGTTATAAAAAGATCAGTACATAACTTCTTTCATTTTCTTCATTTCTAGCCTGGCACGTTCTTAGATCAGAAGCAATGCTTGATCAAGTATAAAGACTTTATCAATAAGGAGCTTATACTGTTTTCAATCGCGGATCTCCAGAGGTCCATACCATCAATGGTTGACGGCCTGAAACTAGGACAAAGGAAAATTCTTTTCTGTTCTTTCGAGAAAAATTTAACCACGAAAATTAAAGTTTCAAGGTTCATAGGTTATGTGTTGGAACACTCAGCCTACCATCACGGTGAGCAGTGTCTTGAGGATACGATAGTTGGCATGGCTCAGGATTTTATTGGCAGCAATAACATCAACCTTCTCGTACCCAGTGGACAATATGGTACTCTATCCGGTGTAAGACAATTTGAAGGTTTTGAGTGTCTTGAAGCTTTACTTTATATACTTGTAGCATGTATATTATAACTTCATATTTATAGGGAGGGAAAGATCATGCAAGCTCAAGGTATATTTTACACTCGGCTTTCTCTGATCACAAGATCGCTGTTTCTCAAAAAGGACGACTTTCTTCTTGACTACTTGAATGAAGACGGACAGATGATAGAGCCTACTTGGTCAGTTCTGGCTGTTTTTAGCAAATTAATGAATTATTGTTAATGCTTTAACTTCCTTTATATGATTTTATATGTTTTGCTGTGATGAAGGTATGTGCCTGTTATAGCATTTGTTCTAGTTAATGGAAGTGAGGGAATAGGAACAGGTTGGAGTTCGTATGTTCCTAATAACAATCCGAAAGAAATTATTGGTAATATAAGGCGGTTGCTCAGGGAAGAACCAGTGCAGCCTATGGATCCATGATACAAAGGATTCAAAGGGACTATTTTAAAAAATGCAACAAAGGAAGCTGGGCCAACAACCTACACTGTTTCGAAAGTGGTCGACTCAGTACAAGAAGTTCTTGGAATCAATAATGACAGGAAATCATCCGCTTATCAAGGTTTGATTACCCTTAGCGCGCCTAGCTTCTGTATTTGTTAGTATTATTGTTCAGAACCTTAAACTTGCGGACAATTGTTCACAGGACTGCAGGGACAATGGTGATGAGGTCACTATAAAACTCCTTGTTACATTGTCAAAGGAGAACATGCTCATGGCGAAGCAAGAGGGCTTGCTTAAAATATTCAATCTGACAACGACAATAAGCACTGGAAACATGCACCTCTTTGACTCAGAAGGCGTACTCAAGAAGTATGACAACCCTGAGCAAAGTATGTTTTCTTTTTTGTTTGTGTGTGTGTGTGAGTATGATTTTTGTGCGTGGGTTTTGGAAATGGCCATTTGCAAGAAAGATCATTTAAATTAAAAAATTTCCTTCTGACAGTTATAGAAGATTTCTTCAGAGTGAGGCTTGATTTTTACAAGAAGTGGCAGGCAAGTAAAACAATAATTAGGAGCGTTGCTACAGCATTGATATTTGAACATATTGACACTTACTATTGTATATAGGCACTAAGTCGTACTTTTTTTTGCAGAATGTTCTACTAGAAAATCTAAAACTGGACTTGATGAAACTTGAGAATAAGATAAAGTTCATCCAAGGGGTTTTGGACAGAGGAATCGGAGTGGGCAGAACGAAGAAAGATCTATTGCTTGAGTTGAAGAATAAAGGTTTTAAACCTTTTCCAGAGAAGACCAAGGTGGATGATTATGACTACTTACTGCAAATGGATATTGGGGCCTTGACCCTTGAGAGAGTCAAAAAGATTGTTAAAGAGAGAGATAAGCTTGACGGATATGTCAATAAATTGAGAAAGGCAACCCCGATTTCTCTTTGGAATAAAGATCTAGATGCTCTTGTTGCCAAACTTGATGTATGGTCACTCTATCTCTTAGTCTTGTTTAAGATGTTTTCAGCATATACCTTCTTTTGCTTAAGATATTAGCAGTAATAGGCACAAGATGAGAGGGATGCCGCAGAAGAAGTGGCCTGCCAAGAAATGCATGATAATGGACCTGGCTGTAAACCTTCAAGACAAGCACCAGAGGATCCTCCGAAGATCAATACAGCAACTGTTGCTAAACGCAACGGCAAAGCCGAAGGAAAGAAAGAACCTATTGTAAAGGTTGGACCATATTGCATGTTTTAAAATATAAGTTTTCCTTAAACTTGAGTATTTGATTGTGACTGCTACTGTATTACTTAGCAGGGAAAGTCAACTTCCAATTTACGAGATGAAGATGACGATCACAATCTAAGAGATAGACTTGCTGCATTCAACCTCAAGCCTTCACCTGTTCGGTCTGAAGGTCAGTGCAATAACCTCTTGTGCTTATTATGCAGTGGCATCCCTTTGGTGTGTTTGTAAAAGTAGCAGTATTTTGTCCAGTAAATATGTAGATTCTTAGTAAGGTTGTCTATGTCTTCTGCACAGCAAAGGAAGTTGAGTTGCGAAAAGAAGCAAAGAAGAAACCACTGAGCAGAAAGAAAGGTTCTGCAGCAAATGAAGATGAGATGAGCATCGACAATGAAAACATTGTATTGAAAGTAGCAACCAAGAAGAAAAATCAGTCTGAGATGGTGGGCCAGATGCTGATTACGGATTTTCTGAACCCTGTGGAAAATGATGGCACATCACCTAAGAGAAAAGTAGGTCGACATGATCCATGATGTTCTCACGGTTTATTAGGCGACGATTATGGTAAAACTAATGAAATAATCTGTGTAAGCCCACATCTTAAGTTAAGTGGCTCTAAATGTTTGATTATCTGAACTCGAAGTATGTTGGATCAATTTGTAAGTGACTCCTAAACAAGCAGTGGCGAAGGTACGTGAAGTCTAAAACTATCTTAATTTCCAGTCGAGCACTGAAATTAGCAACAGAATTCAGTAGTCATTGCTCCTCTTAGTTGGGTGTGTGCTTTTCAGTAATTCAAAAAATTACTGAGAACATAATCTTGATTTGGACTCCGTGGAATACCGAATACATCATATATAATAACATGCTTCACACGATGCCAATATAAAGGGTTATTCATAAAATAATGGTGCTAAAGAATCAAACTAATGTTTAACTATCTTCTTTTATAACAGTAATTTCTGATAATTTTCCTATTATTTTAGCAAAAGTCCGAGAGTTGGTGAGTTATTGTTACGGAAAAAGCTCAAGAAATACTACATTTACATATAATTTTTTATTCTTTTACATGCTATTTATAGTTAAGTTTCCTCTCAATTCACTAATGTAGAAACAAGCCAGTTTCTAAAACATTTATCCAACATATCTGCAGAGGTTATTATAAAATTTGATCTTCAAATGCCTAAATTACAAACAAATCTCAGAAGTTACATTTAATTTCGAGCTGTTTATATATCTCATACTAACAAAAAATGATTAAAAATACCAACCTTAATAATGTTTTTATAATAAAAATGTATTTTGTTCTTTTTTATATGTTATTTTGAAGACCAGTGGAATTAATTCATTAATGAAAAGCCATACGGCATCTACAAAGATAGTCGCGTCGAACAAACGTAAAATAGAAACAATCGTCTATCCTCCTGAAGAGATAGTCAAACGATATGTTGAAAATGATATATTTACATGTACCCGCTTCACCGTAACTTGTTTCACCGCAACCTGTTCGAGCTATCGACCATAATTGCAATTCCATACAAACTTTTATCACTAAATCAAAACTAGCTCTCACAATAAAGGAGAGAAAACGACAACCTCTCACCATGGAGAGAAAAACAAACTGAAATTGCAAACTAAAAAAACAAATTAAAAGAACTTAGATCTGAAGAAACGAAACCACAATAGGGGATGTTAACGGAGGAATTTGGTATTAACAAAGTTTGAGGTTTGTCGCCGGAATCAAGATCTATGATGGTGGTTCTTCGCCGGAGTGTAGTGGTTGTGATGAGTTGGGGGCTGAGATTGTAAGGGGTTTCTTGGTAGTGGCTCGCTGAGCTCTTCGCTTCCAACCCCTTACAATGTGCCTACGTACCCCGTATTTATAGGGGATCAAGCCCTACGTAGTTCTTGGGGAGCAAGTAACCTATATGGGCTGGTTTTTGATTTCCGAGGCCCACTAGGATACCTGATCCATCTTCTGGAATTGGTCTTCGACTCGCTTTAGGAATGTCCAACGATTAGGCCTAGTCACAAAGGCCCAAGGCTCAACTACAGTCTAGGGACTTCACGGATACGACATCGACCCAACTTAGGAGCTGACACTAACCGCTACCAGCTGTCTCCCTGACCAAAGTAGTTGCAGGTATAGTCATGACTTACCCGAGATGTCAGACGCATCCTTGTCCCCCGAATGAGAAGCACCCACCAGATTGCAGGACAAGTGATCCAAAGCGTTTGGGTGCAAAGTGCAAGATTACTCCAAAGTTCCCCAATGAGGACGCGCCCATTGAGTACAGGAACAGAGCTCCCAAAACACACACCAAGATTTACCCCACATCCCCAATGAGGACGCACCCATTGAATACAGGAGGAGACCTTCAATCATCAGGCATACCCCTGGAGGCCTTCAACAACGGACATCCCCCTCCTAGGATGTTTCCTAGGAGGGAATTCTTCAATCATCAGGCAAACCCCTGGAGGCCTTCAATTACGGACATCATCATCAGGCAAACCCCTGGATGCCTTCAATCACGGACATCCCTCCCTTAGGAGACATCCTAAGGGAGAAGTCTTCAATATCTTGCCATTATCAAGCCAATGGAGTCATCCTTCACCACCAAGTAGCTACTTTAAACCAAGAGGACGCACCCTCAAGGGGTGGACGGACAGAGGGCGCGCCTTCTCCCTCATGAGGGCATGCCCTAAGCTTTCTTGTGTCAATCCAATATCAATGTTGCTCATATTCTCTGTCAAGTCATCCATTCATGTGAAGTTGTTAGTCACACAAAGACTACGCGTCCAACGTCCTAAAGGGTTGGACGGCCAAAGGGGCGCGCCCTCTCCCTTATGAGGACGAGCCCTGAGCTTCCCTTGTACCAATTCAATCCTTAATTACATCTTGGATATTCCTAATTGATTATTACTTGACCCGAATTTATCCTAAAACCCCAATACCGAATTTTGGCTATAACAGGGGACAATCGGTCCACTCTCGAATCCAAAATCCCACTCGAATCGAAGAAGAACGAAACCGAAAGCTCCAAAAATTTAGATCTAAAAAATCAAACCAAACACACTCAATGGGTAGAAAACCTTACTCTTATTAAAGAAAATCATAAATAAACTAAAAGAAAGAAAAAGATTGGGGCTTTTCACCGGAGAGAAACCGGTGAAAGCCCCATCGGCTATGTTTTAAGAAGAAAAAGAGGGGCGGCGGTGAAAGAGAAAGGAGAGAAAGGAGAGAAATAAAAAGGTCTAAAAATAATAATTTATCGATGGTTAGAAATCATAGTATTTTTATTTAATTCAATTTCAGTATTGTTAATACTTTGTAAAGCTTGGGCACCTTCTTGGTAATACTTCAAATAATATGACTCAGAGCTTGAGGTCTAGAGCAACCGGTTAACATGGTTACTTAACTGGTTACTTAGTAATATTTTTTTTAAGTTTTTTTTTATTAAATTAAATTATTTTTGTGATTTTCGTTTTGCAAAAATTGTAAAAAACTATCCGCAAACTCCATTAAGTTGACGATACTTATTTACTAACATTAACATTTATTTGTTGATTGTTTTTTGCATGAAATTTCATGTTTTTGTAATTTTTAAATAATTATATTTTATATATTTTCACTCCATGATTTTATTATACTATGTAATTAGCCTGATTTTGTTTTTGAAATTTGGCAAGATATAATCTTTGAACCCCATGCATAACTGTTGCAATAAGATGTACGATTCAACAATATTTTTAATTTCAATTCAAAAATATTTTTAATTTCGTAACTGTGATGTTAGAAGTGATCAAATTTTCGATATGTTAGTAGTGAATTGTGAATCATTTCTTCACTGTGGTCCATCATCATAACACTAACAATTTTAGGAACCTCGTACACTTTTCCTCCATTCACATTTTGGAATTCGAAAGTCTTTAACGTATAAAATATACACTTAATTGCAATTTAATGATCTCATTTTTATTTTTTTTTACAAAAAAATGACTTTTTTTATAATTTTTAACATTTTATGAACTGAATTATTATTTTTTAAACAAATGATTGCATTCTGACAAAATTTTTTAATAGACATTAATGACTTCATTTTTTAATTTTTATTATTGCATTATAATGACTCAACTATTATTCTTTTGCACAAAAATGACACTTTTATATATTTTTGACATTTTTTAACCAAATATTTATTTAAAAAATTAATTTAACTAAATTATATTTTTAAAATGCTTAACTGAATTTAAGATTCTTTGTTGTAAAACTATTGTACATGATTTTAGGCACTAGTGCTAAAAGGACAAAACCGTCAAAATATATAAGAATCATTTTTTTGCAAACAAATAATAGTTGAGCCATCAAAGTGCAATAATACAAATTAAAAAGTGAATTCAATAACGTCTGTTAAAAAAATTTGACTAAATGCAATTATCTGTTAAAAAAATAATTTAGTCAATAAAATGGTAACAATTATAAAAAAAACATCATTTTTATGCAAAAAGATAATAGTTAAGGCAATTAAGTCTTTGTTTAATTTTGTGACGATTTCAAATACACCACCACTATACCGTCTTCGCCAATCTTTGCAAAGAATATATAAAGTATGATTAATATTACCAAATAAAATGACACCATTTTAATGGAACTAACGTAACAGCCCGTGTACATGCATAAAAACATCAATAATTTTGTGATAAGAAAGATGGTCGAGATCGATATATTAACTTGAGAATTATGTAGTCTTAAGTTAAAGAGTGTAAGATGAGAAGCATGGTTGTGCATAATAAAGAGTAAGAAATTTTGTTGACGAATAGTGTAATTACTTTAAATCACGAACGTAATTGCGCCAAGGTTACGAGACTTGTTCATTGTGAGTATTATTGATTTTGAGAACATATTGAATCTGAGAACAGATTGAAACAAGGTAGAATTTGAAACACGAGTGGACTATTGTTATCCTTGCGATTATAAGCAGGTTTGCTTGAGTTTTGTGTTTTGGAGAAAGTACAATTTGTAGATAAGAATTTTACCTTAGAAAACGGTTGTTGTCTGTTTTTCAGCGATCGATTGGTTTGGTTTTTTTTTCTTTGTAGTCTAGATTATGAATGGTTAAATGCACACAATGTTGTTGTAATATAATAGAACACACATGAATGCAATTAAGGATTTTAAAAATAAGCGGAAGGTCGGCGCGTCCATGCACACCCCTGCAAGACCTGAGTTTGTGATAAACACTTGGGCGATGAGTACCAATTGTAGTTTAGAGCATTTTATGTCACCTATTTGTTTCTCTTTTTTTTTACTTGGGAACTCATTCTGCACTCCTCTCATGTATCCGTCGTTATATTAAATTATATGAACACACTTAGTAAATTCTTTCATAATGTGTTTGGAATATCGTTTTACAGTTACAAATTTTAATCCAATTTTTTTTATATATGATCATAGTTTACTTGTAATAATGTGTTTTAACTTGACTATATATATAGATATATATGTATTTTATGTAATTATTGAAGCGATAACTGATATCGAGTCCAAAATTCAAATCGCATATCGATTAATTTGATTATATATAGGCAACCTAAACACCTTAAATTCACATTATATTTTTTTTGAAATCGTAAATGAAAAAAGATTACATAAATTTTTTTAAGTATATTAACATATGTACAAATTGATATGATAGATGATGCAAAATCTTAGTCATTATCTACTTGATACAAATAAATATCATTTACAATATTAAAGTAATCCTATTATTTTTAGACCAATTTTATAACATTTTGTATACTTACTTGTCTTTATATGTTGTGTTTTTTAAAATACTTAATTTTATATGTTAATTCAACTGATAACCAATATCGAGTCCAAAATTTAAATATTAGTGGTTGTGAATGACTTGTTTTTCAATCTTTCATAATTATTTTTTTAAATCGTAAATTCAATCATGTAAATAAAAAAAATTATGTAAAAATTGTAAAATATATTAAGTTACGTATAAATTAGTATGATAGATGATGTAATTTGTAATTTATAATATATAAAATCTAAACCATATGCATATATATATATACACACATATATATAATTTATAATGCTAAAATAATATATTTCTAACGTGTCAATTTTAAAGTATTTTGTATACCTAATTTTTTAATGTGATATTTTCTTCCAGTATGGTTACATTTGCAAAATACATGTTAAAAACATGATAGAGATGAAAACATTCATCTATTATTTTTAAAAATGTTAAAAAAGATTAAAACATTCGGTTATATATATTTTTGACCTAAACATCCTTAAATTTACATTATTTATTTTAAAAAAATCTCAAGTTCAACCATATATATGAAAAGATGACGTAAAAATTATCGAGCATATTAATTTATTGTGAAATTTTTACGATAGATGATGCAATTTGTAATTTAATACGATATAAATTCAGGACCATTATATATATAATGCAAATAAATATAATTTACAATACTAAAATAGTACATATTTTTTACTAGTCGAATTTATAATATTTTATTTAGTTGATTATATTTCTTCAATTTTTTCATTTAGTATGGTTAGATTTGCAAAACAATTACTAAAAATATATATGTAAAACACTTGTGTAAATCGATTTCCTATCTTGCCGTATAAATTACAAGAAGAAATCAAAAAATAACCGATATAACATCTTGGGTATTCACACTTATTGATAATAAATTTCAAAATTTTATCAAAATGAGTTTTTAGTGTATTTTGAGATGGTCAATTCTAATTTGAAGGTTATGGGTCAACTATCTACATCAATTATTTATTTATTTATTTAAAATTAACATTATGACAACAAATTACGTAAAATTGTTGAGTATACATATTTATAAAAGAAATTGTTATGGTAGATGATGCAACTTGTAACCTAATAATACATAAAATCCAAACCATTATACATTTGATGCAAATAAATATAATTTATAATATTAAAATAGTCTAGTTTTTAGGGGTCAAATTTATAAAATTTTACGTAGCTGATTATTTTTTTTGATCTTTTCTTTTAGCATGGTTATACTTGCAAAAGAATAATTAAAAACATGTATTTAAGACATTTGTGTAAATCGAATTGCTACTCGAGTAAAATTACAAGAAGAGAAAAAATCAATCAACAGAATATATTGGCTGGACATTCGCACTTATGGATTAAGAATTAAGATTGTGTCATAATGACTGAGATTGTTACTTGTAAGTCTAAGGTCATGGGTTCAATACTCCACACCTAATTTCATTTTTTTTATTGTTCATAGAACTATAATGACATTTTTGTAATTATTGAATAAATAAGGGTATAATAGAAATTTCACAAACAATTTTTTGACACTTTTTACCCTTGTATTACCATTTAATATACAGTAATAAATTTACTAGAGAAAAGACCCTCTGTATCACACTTTGTAGTTAAATGACCCAAAACATCACAACTCAAATAAATAGTCCTTTGCATAACAAAAATAACGAATTTATAATGCGTTTCTGCTGATTAAACGGTATCTGAATTTGTGGTACACGACGGGACCATCTAAAATGTCAGCTAACTCTCGTGGGTGGACCCTGCACTGTCTCCCGCTGGCTGCTGTGTAGTAGACATAAACGCAAGAAAAGTTTGCGTTGCTATACATAACGCCAAAGAAATTGCGTTGTTGGTTTCTATAAACGCAAAGTACAATTGCGTTTTTAGTGTTTTTATTTTATTCTGTGTTCAAAATTCAATAGACACGCAATATATATAATTGCGTTTCAAAGAAACGCATAATCAACTTGCGTTTTTTAGTGATACAAAGGATTATTTTTCAGAATTGTGATATTTTGGACCATTTTTGTTCAAATTGTGAGAAAAAGGGCCAATACCCAATTTGCTAGTGATATATCCTGATATTGCGAAGTTAAAATTTGCTTAGGTTAATCTGTTCTTGGAATAGACAATTCTCGTCATCTACCAACAAAATTTACAGACATCAATAATACTGAATATTGCTCTATTGATAAAAAATGATACTGGCTTACAAGATTAGTCAAACTTACCTTCATACACAGGACCTAAAAGTAAATTCATTCCACCAAAGAGACCCTTTTAATACTGAACAGGGAAGAATATGCAACAATTCATGCCTAGCTATATAGGACTTGAAAAACTATGTGGTTGAATCTACACTGCCCATTTACAAGATGTATGAGCTTATTCAGTATAGGGGGATGAGGTTGGGCTAAGTTGGTACAAGCGCCATTATTTGATTCCTGATCATAATCATGCACTTCTCTATATCAGCATAAACAGGAAAGTTTTGCAAAGTGCAAGGCCGCAGACTTGTAACAGCAGAATCTAGTATTTGTGCTACATCTGCCGGAGGAAACTGTCTTTCTGTACACTTCTGCAAATTTTGTAGTAGATAAGATGTCAAAAACAAGTTTAAAAAGGATACAAAAAGACCGATTTTGCATGCTTCCGAATGATCTCATTACAGATGGTGAATACAATAAAAATAATTTGTTACAATGGGGGATGGTGGGAGGGGGGGGGGGGGGGGGGATACTGGATAGAGTCTTCTCCATTTTCTTACCTGAATCATCAGTAGAGTTGCTACACACTTAGTGATAAGTTCTGAAGGGATTCCGTATGGATTCTTTAACAACGGAGTAGGTTGAGCCTGCAATGGACCAGATGTACCACATTTTAATTGTTCTTGAGAAGCCATATCACCGCTTTCCATTGCAGTAAAAGACCTCTCAGATTGAACATAAGAATCATCTGACGGCAGCTGACCATAGACATAGTCTATAGCCTCCTCAATCTTTTCAAAGGTGTTTCCACCACCCTTCATCGAAGAAAATGCCTGACAGAAACAAAGGACAAATGAATTAGAAATTTTGCACAATGAAGCACTTCCGAAATCAGGAAGAACGCATTAAATTGCAGATCACCATCAAATGGACCTAGCAGAAAAGACTGCAATCATCAAACTTCTATAGCTAAGCTCTATATCTTAATTGTGACGGACATTTATTGATTTTTGAAGGTGCAATCTGTTTCATGCAGATAATAACTAATTTCTTTATGACTTTCTTGATACTGAAGATATCACAAACTCACAATCAAATAAACCTAGCATGCTTTATAGCTAAGTTCTATATCTTATTTTAACCGAAATCAGTGACGAATTTTGAAGGTGCAATCTATTTTTATGCAGGTAATAATTGATTTCATTAACCATTTTTACTTGATACTGAAGAGGTCTCCAGGTACTATTGCACTTGCAACTATATGTAGAATCTTGTTATTCTTCTTCATATCAGAAAGTAAAATTTAGCAGTTAATGTAGTTACATAGAGCGCAACTTACAAGATAATATATAAATGCTGAAGACATTTTTCTATGCAGTGATGGTTGAGTTAACTTGGCAAATTCGTAAGAAATATTGGGATGCCACTGGAAACTTCAATGATTCTACAACAAATTATTTTTATCACATGGTTATAAATAGGTATATTGTTTATTCTAAGAGAATCTTGGAACTCCTAAAGTATTGTAAAAAGTATCTTTCTGTACATATTGTACAGGAAATAATAATTACTGGTGGATCACATATTTTGGAAATCTAACAAGCAAAACATTATAGTTTGCCCACGTGAACCACAAAAGCAAAAAAGCAGTGATAAGGCTTTGGTTCGAGATGTCCGCCAACAGGGCTAGCCATAAAGCTCGTTCCACTGAATTAAGTGTAGTTTTATGTTTCTTTATATGTTAGTAGAAGTGTCAGTTCTGCATTTAAGACGAGCTAGAGATCTAGGCCGCTCACTTCAGTAAGAACCGATGGTTATTAGAGATGGGCATGATATGGATGAACAAATTGCTAATATGAACTTCCAGCTAATAGACATATTAGGATATTAGTATCCAACGAAGGATTGATATATTGTTATCGTATTATGATGATATCTAATGATTAAAGTTTGCATATGGTATTCTACTGTTTAATCATAATACATAGAAGTTGCCAGTAAGAAGCATACCGAAGCAAAATTGAAGCAAGAAAGAGGAAAGTAGCCTCGCGCAAAGGAGTTTTATACCTGAATTGCTGCATTCACCATTATACCAGCCCTTGTCTTGGAGCTTTCAACAATTTCATTGACATTGGACCCGGATTCTTCAGTTTGAAGTTCAGAACAATAGGAAGAGCTTAATACACCAACAGGACCACCAGAGTAGGGCATGGACCTCGGCCATGTAAAGGATGCATTTCCTTGATATGTATTACGTTGCTTCAGACAAGACAAAGCAGAAGTAACCTGTAACGAACATGCAAAATTACTGAACTGCTCACTGATTTGTTGGAAAAAAATATAGCAACTTGAAAAAGAGTAGTAAAACTGAACATAAATGCATGGAGCTACAAACCCGCTCATCTGCATCACGTAATTGTACGAGAATAGCAGCATACTGCTTTTTAAAAGGCTCTGAGTCCCTTAGAATTGAAACACCAACTTTCTGATCTTCCAACACGTCATTGTTCATTTCCTTCAACTCAGAAACTAGCACTTGCTACAAGTTTCAAGACCATCCATCAATAACTAAACTAATTATTATGCTATTTATCTGTTAATCTGTCTTTATATGAATATAATATGATATACAAGGATTGCTTTTGGTAACTTGTTAAAAAGAAAAGGATTGTTTCTGGTGAAGCATGATGAAAATGAAGTTTAACTAGCCTAAAAAGCACACTAGTGGATTGATTAACAAAAACTGTGAATTTAAAAGATGCAAATTTCAATCTCATGAATATGACCAGCCTGTTATAAAAAATCACTGTAGCAAGTGATTCCAACCATCAGGCAAAACTTGAACAGATTCACAGTCTGCCGCTTTTAACCACTCAGCCACCCCACCCCCCCAGTGCAATCTAACTCAGATAACTGTCTATGTGCCAATTAAAACAGTGTGCAAGCTCATCGAACGAGAAGTTCATATTTTGTGAAATATTTTTTTAGGAAATAAGCCTGAATCATGATTACTGGAAACATAGAAACTTAGGTGTCATTTTGATCATGGGATTTGAACCCAGTTAATGGGAAGCAGAATGAGATTTCAATACGAAAATTTATTAGAATCTCAGTCCCATTCCGATTGCCATTCACCAGGTTCAAATCCCATGAACCACAAATGGCACCTTAGTCTTTGTGGAAGTATTGGAACCTTTTTCTCAAGAGCACGACTAAGATCAGCAATGGCGTGAACATCAGCCTCTTTAGCCTGAATCTGTGCCAATGAACAAGGCTGAGAATACAACATTTGTTGGCTGAAAACATTATCTTTAGGACCCCTTTTGGCTTGTGAATCAACAACTGCAGTTCCCATCTAATTCAAGGAAAAAAAATTAAGTGTTATTCTTAACTGAAAAGAGTCTTTCAACTTAAGTCTTTAGTCTTATCATAAGCAGTAAGACTGGGTGTAAGGAATCCAACAGGAAATCGATGTACAGTAAAATTATGTCAAAAGAAATTAATGCAGACAGTTTGTTTCTAGGTTCAGTACAATGTTCAGCACGAAAAATTTATGCAAGTCTACAAAACTGAGTATTCTTTAGGCAAGTAATATAAAACAAAAAAGAAGGTGAGTTTCTCCTATATTAAAGAAGTTATTGTGAATGCACAGAGCATCACTAAAGAAATATTTGAATTTGAATTCAAATTATAACATCAGGCATAAGTTTGCATCAGAATAGCCAGCTGATTAATCAAAGTGTACAAAAGAATCTTTCATGTTATACCTATCACCGAAAAGTTTGCTTGCAAAAGGTGTTATGATAAATGTCATAACAAAAAAACAAAATAATTTATTTTTACAAACTTGATAGAAGTTAAAAAGATGACTTGGATTTCCAAGATGATTTATAGACCCAGTTCCACCTTTTTTACAAAAGATATGATTTAGAAGTTATAACAGAGCAAAGTACTACTGACCTTTTCCGGCTTTAATAAATTAAACATTGGGTAAGAAGTAGGTGACATATGACAGGAGGAATCATTGTTTTCCAGGTTGTTGCATGGAGAAAATTTAATAAGCCCTTCTGCTCTCTGATCTTTTACCTGCCCATTCATTTTGAATTTATTTAAGTTGTCCAGATCAGCACCACTTGAATGTTTTGTCAATGATATTGGCATATTCTCTAATGGATTCAAGGGCATGCAATCAATATCCTGAACAAAATATATAAAAAACAATACATAAGCACGTGGAATTCAAAATACTTGCTAGAAGAAAAAAGATGAAAACATAACAAGTATGTACTGCATTATTAAACGGGTAGAAAGAAGATATACAGGGAACGGGCATGGGCTCCAAACATACTTACAATAATGGATGGACAAGACACATTATTTGTGTTTGCTTGTAAGGATTATAATCCTGGTACTATATAGATTTTCAACTTGTCTTGTCATACTTGACCCTTTCAAAATATCCTATGAACTAATTCTACTATACCCCTTCTTGGTTCTTTTTTTTGATGGGGGAGAGGGGCGGGGGGGGGGGGGGGGGGGGGACTGTATTATCGAAACAAATGCCTTTCTGTTATTAGTTCCAGGAGGCCAGAAGTCTGAAGAGGTCATGGTAGCCCTAGCACTTTAACTGTAAGTATCCATCTTTAATTTTCTAATATACACCCAGATCCAAGTTTACAACTATTTCTTTTTCATACGGGAAAGTACTTGGTCTACAAATTCATAAATCCATCCATTTTAATCGCATATTGCAGTATCCAGGAAAGTATTACTTCCACGGATCATTCCACGTGTTCTAGATATAAGATATAAAACAAGCAAACCAAATATTTCAAGTTCTGATGGGAGGGTGGCACCGTTTCTTTCTTTGGTAATGAAAGCACATAGTGGCTATTTCTGAATACCGACTATATTATATATATATATATACATATATACATATCACTAACCAAAATATGCAAGTATTACCATACTACAATAAGAATTGAAGCAAAAAAAGAAGTTAATAAGGAAAATAGGCATATTACCATAACAAACTCAACACCCAGTTCAGGACGATCAAATTGAACACGACACCTGTTGTGATCTACAGTTAGGACACTGCCATCATGTATTTCTCTAGTCTTTGGATGAATAGCAATTACACGTTGTCCAACTGATAAAGGCCTAGCAAGATCTGTTGGAAGTCCCTCCCTTGTACCTGAACGAAGTTCTGTATAATGCGTTCTAACAGAATCCCTGTATTGATTAAGTTTTTGCTTTTCTTCTTTCAGAAACTGTTCAGAGAACCTCCGTGGTTTGCCAAGAGAGCTGCACCAACACGAGAGATAAAAATAAGTATTCTGTGTAAACAATGGCCCAATCTCCAGGCTCATTGTTTGTCGCTATGCTACCCAACTCGGGTATGGGTGTTGGACATGGGAGCGGATCCAAGAGTCGAATTCTTAGTTTTAGAATCCTTAGATATAAATCTCAAATTGAACGCGGGTGCTGGGACTCGGCATGAAAGCTTAACACAAGTAGAAGCTTATGTACACTGATTTATTGTACATTCACTAAAAAAATAGTGTCTATTACACAAATCGTATACACTTAATTATGCATGTTCATATGTAGCATAATAACAAACAAATAACAAAGAAACAAGTTATTTATATTAGTTGTGAGGAGACCTTTTATTTCATTCTAAACTGGGATGATGCAAGGTGAAGTGTCCTGTTTTCATAAGAAGGATCCGACTCAGATCCCATACCCACACCCATGTCATGTCCGGTGAACATGGGTATAAAAACAAGAATGGATAGTCTGGGTTACTGAGGTTTGTCTACCAAAACTTGACCTTAACTTTAAGCAATAAAAAGCACATACCTTCTTATAACACCCCACTCAACTTGTGTTAATCTTGGAACATGACCCAGACCAACATGAAGCAAGTACTCCACAAACTCCCTTTTAGCAAACCATGGGTAATCAATTGCACTATAAAACCACTCAAATGCACACCACCTACGTACTCCATCATTCGAAAAGCAATTTAAGAGCTTTTTCTGCATTTAAAATTGTAAAAGTAGGTATAATTTCAAAGCATGCAAATGTTGGAAACAAGGATAATGCAAAATACTTTAACATTGCTGGTTGTGTGCTTTTTTCGTCACCAGGAATACTGCACTGTGTTAGCCACTTACCGTTCTATCTGATAATTCTGAATCAGCATATGTGTAGACTTTGCGAATCTTAGACTTACGTCTGCTCTTTGCTTTATTAGTTACATCAAACTGGTCTGCGCCAGGAAGGTGTACACTTGACATTGCTGAATCGCCAGCTTCCTTTCTTGGACCAGTGCTTGAAGAAGAATTATCAGGATGTTTATTTAAAATCAGTGAAGCACTTTGAGATGGTCGCTTACCCTTGCTTGTTAATTTCATCCCCACCTCTCTAGCCTACAATAAAGTCAAGAAAAACACTTGCATTATTAAAGTTCTATTGGTATAATGAATAAGAAAGTCCTTGCATCAATAGTTAGAGGCACAAGATGATCTCAGGAGACTTTGATACGGTTTTAAGAACTCAAAATACATATATTTAAGACTTAATTGCAGTTTGATGGCCTCAACTATTATCTTTTTGCACAAAAATGACTCTTTTATAATTGTTGCCATTTTATTGACTAAACTATTATTTTTTTTAACACATGATTGCATTCCGTCAAGTTTTTTTAACGGACGTTATTGAATTCACTTTTTAATTTGTATTATTGCACTTTGATGGCTCAACTATTATTTGTTTGCAAAAAAATGACTCTTTTATATATTTTGACGGGTTTTTATTTGAATGTCTCTAATGTTCTTAGATTTTAGCGTAATCTTTAATGTAGTCTGAATTAAAGGCATTTTCAAAAGAGTCATGTGCTAAGTTCTAAAAACAATGCCTTTAATTCTGACTACATTAAAGATTTACTAATGTTCGCATCACATTTTTCAAACATCACTAACAAAAAGATATCATAATTAATTTTTTTATAAAAAGGTATTAGAACATCAGTCAAATGTTAGATCATTGTGAAAGACTGAAAAATGTACAATTAATTAATTTATGCTGGAAGCAAAGCGAGTTTACTCTTTGATGATTGATGGCACTCATTAGATTTTTACATTTTCAGTTTATCTTGTTCTTTTAGTACTAGTGCCTAAAATCATGTACAATAGTTTTACAATAAAGAATCTTAAATTCAGTTAAGCATTTTAAAAGTATAATTTAGTTAAATTAATTTTTTTAATAAAAATTTGGTTAAAAAAATGTCAAAAATATATAGAAGTCATTTTTGTGCAAAAGAATAATAGTTGAGCCATCATAATGCAATAATAAAAATTAAAAAGTGAAGTCATTAATGTCCGTTAAAAAAGTTTGACGGAATGCAATTATAAAAGAGTCAATTTTGTGCAAAAAAATAAAAGTTGAGGCCATCAAGCTGCAATCAAGTCTATATTTAACATGGACTTCGATGCAAGTAGTAATAGATACATGGACTTGGTATAAAAAATGATTATATAGATACATATATGAAGATACATAAAAATTAATCTTGTCAAAATTAGTGCAATCTTTTATGTGTTAATTACTAATTTGATATAAAACATTAGGAATGGATTGTTTATAAAAATCTTGATAATGCATGTTTAGTAGATAGTTTTTAAACACTAAGAAGCATAAAGATTAACACTGAATTAGTGATTGTAAAAGAACACCTAGAACTTAATAAATTTCTTATGCACGTCTAGTTAAATAAGTAAATAATCTTAAAACAGAATCGATATTGCAATTTCCTGCTATTGCCTAAAAATTCCCTTCTTCCACGGAAAATGATCATTTAAAGTCTTACACATTAAGATATAATAATATATTTTGGTAAACAACCGTTATTTAAGTATATTAAGCATACCAGATGCAAGAGCAATTCATGTTTGTAGCTTTTAAGAAAACTATTCAAATTTCCACATATATATGAAGAGATCCTATATACTAATTACACGAGTAAGACTGAATCATCAGCTTCAAAAAAACAAAAAACATTATGGTGATTACCCATAGTTTCTAATTTAAACAAGGGTACTAGGGAAAACAATTTACCAAATAAAAAAGTCATAAAATTTCTTAGCCAATCGAATGTCAGAGCAATGTAATCTTACAAGTTTCAGAAAGTTACAAATCATAGCCAGCATCCACTTCACATATGGTAGAAGACTTCTTATCATTTTATTAAAAATGCTCTTAGACTTTGCTTATTCAATTATCAGAAGATAAGGCATCTTAAAAGAGAAAAGGGGAAGTAATAATGACAAACCCTTACCTCAACTACCTGAGATTCACTCATATGCGTATCACTATGACCTTCAGCCGGTAGTATCTGTGGTGTAAAAAAGACTCAGCATACCTTAATATAGATGAATGATAAGTAATGAGCTGCAATCTGTTAAAGGAAGTAATATGAAAAGTATGCCATCTTACTTTAGATGCAATGGTCTTCTGTTTCTTTCTTGACAGCTTAGTAACTGGATAAGGAGCGTCCAGCTTAGCCTCAGGACTACGACCAACACTGTCAACACAATCTTTTCCTATTTTAGGAATTTGATTCGTAGCATGTTTTGATCCTGAATTTGATTGATTTCCTTTAGTCTCCAAAGTCCATCTTTTCTCTATCTGTTGGTTTGAATGTATATCCTCAAGGGATTGAGGTTCATCAACTTCGTTACTTTCTTCTTTGATCAGAGCAGATGAATCTGATGAGGGGAAATAGACAGCAGAGAGAATGTAAGAATATATTATGGCATTGCAGACTGCTACAACTAAGAACAAACAGCTACAAAAGGGATTGAGGTTCATCAACTTCGTTACTTTCTTCTTTGATCAGAGCAGAAGAATCTGATGAGGGGAAATAGACAGCGGAGAGAATGTAAGAATATATTGTGGCATTGCAGACTGCTACAACTAAGAACAAACAGCTACAACCCTCTAACTATTCTGCTAGCAAACTTCCAGAAAATTTCAACCGCAACAAAAAAAAAAATTGATTTTAACCATAATATCAAGTGTTATGAAACAGCCAGTGAAGCAAAGGTTTGGAAAGCCAGAACTCGTGTTTTGTGTTTCATATAAAATAGTCAAAATATGCAATTCGAAGATTCTAATCTTCTCCTGATTTGACATTATTGATTAGGGGAAGGCTTACATAATAGAAGAGGAAGTGCAAGAGGATAGAGGAGTGAGCAAACATCAAATTCCAGAATGAACTTCATATTATGAATATGTAATGTGCTTCGTAATGTTTATACAAATAATGGAACATATTGGGGTGAGATCTGACCAAAAAAATGTTCAAATTCAAGTTATGAACAAGGCAAATATAAGTTGCTACTTGCTACATATCCATACACAAGAGAGATTGTTTGCATGGTTTGTAATAAGAACATTTGGGTTAGAAACTAATATGCTGAAAGGTATCATCTAAAGATTTTACTGATTCTATTACGCACAACTGCAACATCTACAACACTGATTGCTCTGTTTAATTGTTAAAATAAGTAAATGTTTACAAGTATAGTGAACCAATGAAAATAGTTAATTCAAGAGCTCCATATACTTTAGCAGTACTGAAAACAACTAGTAAGTGTGTATTCAATTTCCGCCTATTGTTTGCGTCACGGTTTTATTACATGCTCAACAAAAAACATGAATGCAAAAAAAAAAAAAAAACTAATAGCGATCATACAACAAAAACTGAAAGGAATATTTTGGATTTAATTCAACATTCACATAACAATAGTCAAAGTCAAACATTAGAAATACATTGTCCAAAAACGAGTAACAAATGTAAAAGGGTTAAATGGTTAATTGGTCACAGAACTCGGTACTAACTTGCAGATGAGTCACTTTACTATCAAAATGTAGCCAGATAACTTGACAAATTAAAGCTTGCGACATTTATAGGTGAGCTAATTCTTTTTTAAACCATTAATGGTCTGTGCCTTCTAACAGCAGACCATTAAGTGGTGCCACCTCGCTTGACAACTTAGCAACCACGTCTTAAATTCCACTAAGTATGCATATTCATCACTGAGCTTG
The DNA here is from genome assembly GCA_030848705.1 of Heracleum sosnowskyi. NCBI lineage: Eukaryota > Viridiplantae > Streptophyta > Magnoliopsida > Apiales > Apiaceae > Heracleum > Heracleum sosnowskyi. Next base: position 1,731,828 of record JAUIZM010000022.1, on the reverse strand, counting down.
CGAACTTTCCCAAATTCATCAAATAAACTAATTACAATCAAACTTTTAATTATCTAATTTTATTGATTCACCCGTAATAGGTAGAATCTTCATACTGGGTCAAGTAATTATAAAGCAAGTAGATGGCACATGTCATTTATGCCAAATTACCACATCTATTGTTTAAAAAAAAATTAGACTTACCATTATCGTTTGTTGATTCAGGCATGAGAACTGCATTTGCCAAAGCTTCCAGGCCAGTTAATGCAGAGCCTTCATCTGCACAAAGGTAAATCCAAGTGAAAAAACTGATCCAAGCAATCTATATAAATGTGATCACTTCCAACATTAAGGTTTTTTGGATCATTAACAGTAGCACATCAAAAGCAATTTGGAGACAACATCAAACTAAATAATGCCCCAAAAGCAATTTCACGAATTCACAACTCCCATTTAATTAATTATTTTAATTGTAGAGGTATAAAAATAATTTCCTCTTTTAAGTTTAATGTCCAACGTGCATACACAAAAGAAAAAATTGAAGTGTATATAAATTGACTTTTGAATGTGCAGATAACACTGTTCGTAAATTATATGAAGAAAGAAAGGAAAGAGATGTAATTATCAATTAATAAAATTAGGTACCTCTGTCAAAAAGAACCTTTCTACTTCTCTTCCACTGACCCTGAGAATACTTGGAAGTCTTTCCATTTGTAACTTCAATTTCAAATTTTTCCCCAGCTGCTCTGAGTTTTTGTCCTTCTGTTCCACTACAGGCTTCCCTAATCTCATCGTGAGTGTTTTTATTATTACTAACTTCTAGCCTCTTCCCGTAAGGTCTTGGCTCTTTTTGAGATAAAGTAGTCTTATTTCCAGCTTTCATCATATATCTCTTTGCCTGTGGATAGTCCCCATTATCAGCCTCCATGCTCCCTTCTACATCATCTCCATCTATGTCACCATCAGCAACCTTGACACAGGTCAATAAAATTATTAAATAAAGTCGGCGTTTACATCCAAAAAATATAGAATTACATAGCAACTTTGAACGCATGTAGCGAAAACAGCAGAACACTAGAATAATCATTACCATTCTTTTTGGTGAGCGCGGGAATTGAGGAGAACCTCCTCTTTGTGAAGCTTCAGCCAACGCTATAAGATTTTCATGGCCAACATCACTGTCGTTACCATCCACATCGAATCTCAGACCTTGCCTGGTTGGAGAAAAATACTTATCCCCGTTTACATTCTCATGAGAATAGGAAACAGGGAATCGAGGCGTCCTTTTCCCAACAACACGAGGTCGGCTTCCTATGAATACCATCAAACTACGTTAATAGGGTCTAACAGTGTCAAGCACTCAATTCATGCTTTTTGAAAGAGTCCGAAAAATTTATACTGAAGGATGTTGCAGACCAGCAATAATAACATGACATAATCAACGACCAATAACACGCTGTTCAACATGTTTCACTATTGTGCCAAGTAAAGTTCAGTTTTAGAAGTTTGGTTTACAAATTGAATCATTGAACAACAAAAACATTTGGCTAGAGGTAATTTAACAGAGTAAAAAAACTTATAAGTTTCCTTGGATACTATTTTGGAGATACCCGTGAATTATGTTATAAAATGCTGCAGGACGACGGTGTCCCAGCAATGACTTTAATTATACATCTCTGATCTCTCATAAGCATAATACATAATTCATACCACCCGAACGCTTCTTTTTCAACAAGGGAAGGTGGTCATAACTTGACGCAATTGCCTGGGAATTTGAAGTCAAACGCCCTTCCGATCCTTTAGAACTCTTAGGCGGTACTTTAGCCTGAGAACGCTTTTGATATTTTCGAGATGTTCCTGCACCTTCATTGCTTTCGTGTTCACTATCACTTCCAGCCTGTCAGAACAAATTCAATAGAAGGAGTTTTGTCAAGCAATTTATAAAGACAACTAGAATACTCCCAACTCATTTATCTCAGCGCACATGGTTAACCACATTTTTACATATACAAATATTAAAAAGGCCTGTGAATCCAAATTAGATTATATTATAATAGCGTTAGCACTCATAACAGGTATACATATTAAGGCATTACAAGAAGCGAAACATCATTGGGACATTAGCACTATAAGTTACACCAAGTGCAAAAAGTTGACTAACAACGAGTTACCTTAAAAAACACCAGTATAGTCATAAATATGTATTCAGTTTCATATATCCCATTATCTATAACATTGTACGGAAACTCTTTCACCGGACATGTGACAGTATCAGACCACATCATTCCTTAACATGGTTTCTTTTAAAAAAAAAGTCAAGGCACCCACTTTCTTCTGTGAGCAGCTATTTAAAAATTGGTTGTCAATAATGAATTATTCGAAGTTATAAGGATTCATAAACATTTGAAAAAATAATAATATAAAGCGAGTCCCTCAGCCAGCATGCTATGTCTAACTTTAGCATGCACCAATCTTACATTGTCCTTCAAAGGCAAAGACCAAAGAAATATTTAACAAATCCCTTAAAGATTTTCTCAGTCTTTCTTAATCTTCCTAACAAATTTAATAATGATTATTATACTTGCAATCTTCCATTCATTGCGATATATATATATATATATATATATATATATATATATATATAGATAGATAGATAGATAAATATATTTATAAATAAATAAGAGGAATAAATATTAACTTTATTTTTAGACTTTTCTAAAGAAAAAGTTTGTGGTACAAGAGTGCAATCTTTATATCCTGAAGAGCCATCAGTTGTTATCATATAAAAAAGGAACTGATAAGTTATGGTCTGGTGACTCTGGTCCAATATGCAATGAATATTATAACCTAGAACTTCTTTCTGTGATTATAAGCACAAAGTTTAAGTTCACTAAATCAAGTTCATCCACATGATTCTATGATATCTTTAAATACACGAAACATCAAACTATAATAAGATTCTCATCAGTCATTCATAGCGCAACAAACTCTACAAGTAAATGTCTACTTCAACAATCTCTTGTTTTCATTGATTGGCATTGGAGACAGACTTAGCTAGTCTTCGATAGCAGGATGTCATCAATCAAGTTTACGTTTATGAGCATTATTTACATCTTCAAATAGCTCAGTTAAGAATAATGAGTGCATTTCCAAATAAAACACAGTGAAGTGCAGCATTACCAGATTGCAATAGTGGTCGGTCATCATTGCAATCAATCCAGCCACAGAAGCAGTTCCTTCTGGAAGAGACAGGTAAGCCTGAAAAGCAAGCAACAAACTCAGATGCAAGTTTTAACACTGAAGTTAAGGAACATACATAACCACCCATTAGTTCTTGGGAGGCCTAAGTTCAAGCTTTAAGCCCCCCAACCACATATAGTGTCCTTAAGGCCAAGATGCCATCATGTTGCTCCATCTCAAAATAAATGCTCTCTGCCACTTCTATGGTCAAATGACTTAAATCGACCATATACAACATAAGAACTCATTATAAGTGACCATGTATAACATAAGACTGAACTTCTTAATCTGGATTTTTATAATTTCATACTTGAAAGATAATTAGTAATTTACTAAACTTTAAGTAGTTTATCACGGTCAGTTGGTCACAGTCTCACAACTAATAATTTTGGTAAGAACCAACAAAACATTTATCGTCAAGCATGGGGAGCATAATTTAACACTGTTTTTTCATTAACTAAAAAAGGTGTATACAAGAAGTAACCGTCATAATGCAAAATGTAAACAGAAATTAACCAACAAGTCCTTGAAGTAAACCGTACAGAATCATACTCACTCTATTCATTGTGTAAAGAGCCTCCACCATTTCAACAGATCGACTTCGCAATACAGCTCCAACCTAAGAGACCCAATCAACCCAATCAATAATGTTTGATAACTTCTAATAATCAATCAATATAAGTAACAGCTTCTACAAGAATATAAGAGATTAGAAAAGTGATTTTAAAATATTTCCAGAAAATATTATATTTGTTACTACAAATTTCTGATAACGCTGCTACAGGAAATTTGAACAAAACAATTAACAAGGGTGTTTTAAGTGTTGCCTTTGAACCAGAAACAATAACAGACCCTGATCTAGCTTTGCACTAACCTTTTTCCAGTCCTTTCCATGCTTACGATATGCTTCATAGAAGCGTTCCAGCTCTTCCTTGTTCCATTGAGGCCCCAACATGTCAGACAACTTCCTTTTCTGCATTAAACAGGACAACAGTCAGCGATTATAACAAGTACTACTTAACATGAACTTTACTTGGCCAAGTATAATGATGTGAGACTGTCGACGAAACAGTAGTTTTAATTTGTTTTTACCATAAACACCCTTACACATGTCATAAATTTATAATCTCAAATAGGTCAAATTGTAACCAAAACACTTCCTCAAAAGCTCCATTTTCTTCAAAAACTTAAGTTGAGTTCTAAAAATCTATCCAATGGGACCCATAACCATAGAACCACAAACAGGCATTCATGTTCATGGCATTAAGCTCCTAAACACATCAACTCTCTCATCTCTGACGGCACATTATAGTTCAAGCCAGAAAATACCATTACAAGTATCTACGAGAAAGGAAAAGAGGTAGCAAGCTCCTCTACATCAACTTAACACTATGAAACTTGCAGAGAACCTAGAGTTTTGATATTTTACATAGAAGGCCACATATTAATAACATAATACGCTCGTACTTGCAGCGTCAAAAATTCCACCTGAAGGCGATATTCATTTTACCAGATATAAACCATAAGCTAACACTAGCAGAGTAGCAGTGCAATAAACGAAGTTTCTAAATTTGGATGCTAACACAAAGAAATAGAGAATAATAGAATCACATGGACAAAGAAAAACAATGTCAGTAAGCTGAGTCATTAATGAATGTAAAACTAACCCGAGGGGTTCTTCTATCTGCAGCCACTTCATGTTTAATAGGAGAAACCACATAACTATCAGAATACCGCTTGTTCACACTTCTGGACTTTCTAGGCGGGCCCATGGAACAAATTTTTGATTACCTACAGAGATAAGAGCAAGTGCAGTACGATATATGTTATATACACATATAACATGAGTTAGAAATGGAAGAAAAATTTATGTTTATAAATTATAAGAGGCAATTGGGTATTGCATTATTCTTGATTCTTACCTAATTCACTGTATTATGAAAAAAGAGGATCCGACACAAGATAAAGAAAGAACACATGAAAATCTTTTGTGTTTCAAATTTTAATCTGCATAAAATTATGAGATGGTGTCCAAGGTTACAACCTAAAATGCTAGATATAGCTCTTTGAAAAATTTCAAACAGTCTAAAGGACTTTGCTTTCTACTCTAGGTCTATATCTTTAAAAACCTTTCTCGAACAAAACAGAATAAACATTTCTATTAAAAACATAATAAATACAAAATGAAACAATATGACAAGGAGGCCAAGGTCAACCCTTGTTATGTACTCATTTAATAGTGACCAGTAACTACATAGCAGAATTGAATGGAATCAATCTTTCGTTCACTTTATAGGTACAAGCTTTACTTGATTCATAAGTCATGACTACAGAACTATTATTCCAAATTAAAACTAATTAACAAAAGCTAAATTTTGATGAATGCAATATATAATTTAACTGGATTAGACTCTGCTTCCAGAGCCTAATAGATTTCAAAAAATGTCTTATATTTAAGTATTTAACTAAGAGTAATTCTAGAGAACCCAACAAAATGTCCCAATATTTGTACAGAATGATGTGGCTGACACATGGCAAGTTTTAATTTGTGGACTCATATGTATGCACGCGGGGTCCCATATTTTTATAAGTAATGTTACCATTAAAGATGAATTCGGGACATGTTTTGGGACATTTTGTTGAGACCTCTAGCATTTTTATTTAACTAATACTGCTTGATCACGAAAAATTTCAAACTTTAGCAATTAATAAAGATCCAAATATGAGTTAATTAAATGTTGCAAGTAACAGATGTCACATAATACGTTCAAAATCCAAACTTTTTCAATTAAGTTCACTGTCTATAATTTATAAGAGAAAATAAAATATAAAACATAAATAAAACAAAACAAAACAAAACTTCATTAACATCCTTAATTAGATGCTACTTTCTATCCTTAATCTCTCTAGCATCTCTTAAAAATAACCAAACTTGAGACAGAAGATTCCGTAAACAAATAACTAAACCACATTATTACTAAACCGTAACTCGAGTTCAAGCACCTTCTCTCTCTTGTTTTACCGAGTTCCTATAACTAATTTCCTCTATACATATACCAATACTTTGGATAATAACCGTTAATCACTTGAAACAAAGATCAGCTCAAGCACACACAGAATCACATCGCAACGAATTGAAATTGACTTCCGCAATCAAATGAACACGAGTAGAATCACCGAATCAAATCGCAAAAAACAGGAAATCAACTCAAATTACACAATTACAACAAAACAACAGTCAAATTGTATAAAATCGATTAAAATCTCAGCATAAACCCTAATTAACAGCTTAAATATAAAAAAAGACGTAATATAAGCAAACGATTGAGCTAATTACTTACAAATTGAAGCTAGTTTGAAATCGAAGCATTTGGCGAGAATAAAGCAGAGCGATTTATTCAATCAGAGATGATAATTTACGGTGTGTGTATATGTTTGTGTTTGTATGTATAGGTGAACGTGAAAATTGGGGGGATAACAAGCGGGAAACTTGAAAAAAATTATCAGAGAGAGGGGGTGAAGGCAGCCGGAGGAGAGCGAGCTTTTTGTAATGTAGGTGTAAAAAGGTCTCTCTCCCTCTCTCTCTCTCTCTCTCTCTCTGAATTTGAATAATTGAATTTATTACTATTTTTATTCTAGGCTTTTCTTTTGAAAATATTGATTTTATTCCTCTGTGAGGTGGTGTTCGTGGAACTGTGCTCTAGCAGATTTTGGCCGTCCACGTGGAATGTTTGACCATGCGATCCAATGGTCAATTTTTGAAATTTCACGGACACGAGCTTGTTCACGAACATTTTGAATCGAGCTGAATTCGAACCAAACTCGAACCAAGTCAAGTTGTTCGCTAATAATTCGTATGTTTTATACTCACCATATCCAAATTTTGTAGAGAAATTATAAAAAATAGTACTCCCTCCGTCCCCCTCAATTCTTTACATTGATGGGACGACAAAGAGGTTAAGAAAAATTATAAATTAATAGGAAAAAGTAAAAAAAAATGAGTAAAGTGGTGGGACCAATCAATATTTAATGTATAAAGTGGTTATAAAGTAGGTACAATGGAGGAAAATAGTAAATGTGATTTGATTTTATATTATAAAATGTTACTATTTTTGGTATGTAAAAAAATGAGATTGACATACCAAAAAGGAAAGTGTAAAGAAATGAGAGGGACAGAGGGAGTACTTTTTAAATTGTTTTGCGATGTTACTATTTTCTGTTCGAATTTTAATGCTACTTAGAGCATCTCCTAGACTCATTAAATCACTTTTAAATATAATATAAAATATTAATTTTTAGTCATTTAATGTGGATTCGTCTCCACGACCATAGTAATAACTAGAATGGATTGCACTTAAGTTTTATTCAACATATTCGAATAATTAAGGATATTAATATTTATAAAATACACAAATTTTAAAAAAAAATTGACAAAAATATTATGCATTTCATTAAAAGACTAGACTCATCCCGGAGAAACCCGCAAATTGGCAATACAACCTGGTTGAGAAACAAATAAACGATCTAAATAAATAGCCGTTTTGTTTCCGGATCGTTTAACATACATAATAGAAATATTTTCTGAATTAAAAAATATTATAATGGCTTCCCAAAAAATCCAACCTACACCATCCCTGAATATTCCTGAAGTCAGTAGCATCACAATTGACATTTACACAATTAATTATAGTTGTAGTACAATATTCAGAACTTTCAGTTGCACCAACTAAAATTGGAGAGAGAGATACCCACATAATATGAACAAATTTCCGTTGTGAAATGTGAGCTTTTACGATTTTCACCACCGACCCAGCCACGATGTAGGCTTTCCAGATCCCCAAAAACACCAATTGAATCATTCTCAAAGTAACAAAACAACAAAACAACAAACCAAAAATACCAAAACCATATCAACCACTCCAAAAAGAGGACAAACAAAATACCCAAAAAATTGGGTACAGCAGCAATCCTCACAAAAGAAGGATGATTATTGAAGGAAAAATAAGAACTATGGTGATTAAATGAGAGAAAGAAAGATGAAAGTGAATTTGTGAGAAGAACGAAGGCTTAATTGGTGGAGAAAAGGGGTAGATCTAAATATTTTTGAAGCGACTAGCTAGGGTTGGGGGTCGATTCTCATTGAGAGAGCTGCATGCACACAAATTTATAATTAGTTAAACGAACAGAGTCGAGTTTAACGAGTTCGAGCCGAGCTCAAGCCAATACCGAGCAAAACGAGCCGAGTTCGAGTCGAACAAGTGTAAATCTCGGTTCGAACTCATTTGCTTACCGCACACATTTTTATGTTCAAGCTCGGGCTCATTTAGTAAGCGAACCGAGCCGATCCCAAACAAAACTAGCCAAACTCGACTTTTATTCACGAACAACTCCATTCACTTACAACCTACTTAAATATGATCGAACATACAAATGTTTTTAAGTCTGTAAATTTTGATTTGTTTAGATTTGATTTTTTAAAAATATTTGTTCATTCATGTATTTAAGTCTATTAATTCTGATTTGATTATATTTGATTTTTGAAAAAAATTGTTCGTTCTTGTTTAGCTATTGGGGAATGAACCGTTCTAAAATTTTAAGGTGGTAAGTGATAATTTATTAGGTTCTTCTAATATATCTTGACAAAAACACAATCTTCAAACTAATAAGTTATTTTTTTTAATCACTAGGTTTAATGTTACATAACTATTTGTTCTAACAAATTTCGATGATAAGCGAGAATCAAACACAGAATTTAGGATGACAATAGATAAATTTTTATCGTTTAAGTAATCTCATCGTGCTCGTCATATTATCTATTAATTATAAATGTAAAATTTAATATCTAAGGTTGCATTAAAAATTTCACATAGTTCAATGAAGTAATTGTTAAAACGAAGTTCAAATTAATTCAATTTACGTCAAAGATTAATAACATTGAAGATTAAATTTAATATATTCAATATACAGATAAAGATTGAAATAATAAAGGATGTGCATATTAAAATAGAATTAGAATTTTCAGATTTTTGAGAGTACTGTTGAGTATGAGTTTCACTAGAAGATAATATAGAGGGGGGTGAATATATTATCTGTTAAATCTTTGATTATCTTTGTTTTGAATCTTTAAAACTTGTAGCTTAAATATGTATGTTGTAAATAGAATATTGCGGAATAAAAACAACACACAAAGTTACTTTTAAATCTAAGATTGTATTAGATTAAAAGATGCTACAAACTGTGAACTCAAGAATGAATTCTCAGCTTCGTTTTTTCTCAGAGAGATACAACTTGAATGTCTTTGAAAAACTTACTACTTAAGATAAGGAAACTGTATGCTTATATAACTGCACACAACTTACTTTTACAAAACTAGTAATAGACAAAAAGTTATCCAAACTGTGTCTAAACTATTTTGGTGAAAGTTGGAATCTTGTGATCTTCATTTTGTTTTACATACTGCAAGATCCATATCTTTAGATGTTCTCTTTGGCTGACACTCTGAGCTTTGTAAAGCATAATGTAACATAAGATGTAAAAGAGATAACTACAACTCAACATAGGACAAGACAAACAATAATATTAACAGAAGCACAGGAATCCAGAATCAAAGAAGAAAAGGTAAACTCAAAAAATCAAAATACGTTATGTATTCTTGAAGTCCGTAAACAGGTCACGGAAAGAAGTTCATGAAAATGTTCAAGCCTCAGTGACAGCAAAAGAAACAAGACTTTCAAGATGACAGAAGTATGTGAATGATTTAGGGTTAAGTACCACGGGATTCCAGTGATTTAAACGAAGCAACCAGAACGACAAAGGACTTATCAGAAGCATTGAATTGAAGACATAAAAGAAGAATTGATCAAGTGATTATTCATCTGTGAACTAGACCAGTTGCACTAGGTGACGGCACTTAAAAGATCAAGGTGTTTTATCGTCTCGGGAGAAATTGATACAGTCTAAAACTGAAACACCCTGAAGCTCAGAAGCTTTTCTAAAAGATCAAGGACAAGAAAAGGATTCGATAGTTTTTCTATTTAGAAAACTATCGAATGGAATTTAAGAAAACCATTTGAAAACTAAAGTAAAGGAATTTACTTTTCGATAGTTTTCAAATATGGGAGCAGGTGAAAAGTTTGTTTTGTTTGACAGGTTGATGAGAATTGGACGGCCAAGATTGTTTCTACAATTAAGGTTCGATAGTTTTCAAAAACAAAAGACTACAATTACAACAGAGGAAGTGTGTCTTCTTCAGTCGAGGTTATTTTCACAGTAGCAATTACTAAGAGAGAGTTTGAGCCAGAGAAATTACAGAAGAAATTAATATTGCTCTGAACTTGATCATTGTATTGATTGTGTATAACCTAGAACTCATTGAAGCTAATCTATGGATTAGAAATTGTAGCACCCCTCGAGGTTTATATTTATAAAAATATATGTTCCCCGAAACTTGATTTGTTTTGGTGTGTTTGATTTCGTTATAGAACTGAATGATTAATCCACGAACGAAATTGAATTATTTGTGAGTATCGTATTCAACCCCCCCTTTTACGATACTTTGGACCTAACAATTGGTATCAGAGCTACTTGATTGATATACAAATCAGATCCGGTGAATGAGACCAAAATCAAACGTAGCGTGAAAATTCGAAGCAAATTTTTTAACTTTCAAAATTTTTCATTTAATTGGAATTTCTTGAATTTTAAACAATTTGAAATTTTCAGAAACCATGAGTGCTCCACAACCGTTGGTATTAAAGTTCCCCCGTTTACTAGAGATGATTTCAGTTTGTGGAAGATGAAGATGTTGTTATTTATCAAGGCATCTAATCCATTGTATATTGGCATATTAGAGAACGGATCGTTTGTACCAATGAAACCAGTTGGTGAATCTACAGATCCTGATGGTAGCAGGATTCCTTCAGGCACCCAACCTAAGGATATTACTAAGTATACAGATTCTGACAAAGAACTGATTCGATTGGACACATGTTTAATGTTGATATTGGCGGACTCCGCAGACAAGGAAATGAGCTATCAGTTGATGAACTGTACAAGCGGGAAACATATGTGGGATACCATTAACTTAATAATGGAAGGAACTGAAGACGTGCAGGAAAACAGATTGGACATCCTGACTTCTCAATACGAAGCGTTTAGGTCTCTGCCAGGAGAAAGTATAACTCAGGTCTTTGAGAAATATACTAAGCTTCTCAATGAATTGGCAATGAAAGGAAAGACCTATCCACTGAGAGAATCAAACATGAAGTTCATGATGACGCTGCCCCATCATGTAGAACACAAGTCATCATCCATAAGGGAAAGAATTGACTTCACAAAGATGTCATTAGAGATGATCTATGGCAAGTTGAAGACCTATGAGATGGAACAGGAACAAAGGGTGATAATCTACGGATCAGGGACAGTGGACAGCAAGCACAATGCACTTGTGAGATCAGCAGCACTTGTAGTGGATGAACCAATAACTTCTGAGATTCAGGTTCAAACCCCTAGAGCTGGAAAGGAGGTGATAATAGAAGCAGAAATGGATTCTGTGAATCTGGGTGTTGATGAAAGTGATTACTACACCCTAGAAGAGCTTGAGCAAATGGAAGACAAAACCATGGCGTACTTAGCTGCAAAGTTTAGTCATATTCGTTTCAAGAGAAACCCTAAGTACAAGTTCAAGGGCTCAACCAACAGATTCCAGAAGAGCAATTATACACCTAGTACAGGCTTTAAGGGAGGCTACAAGACTGGCATGATTGATAGGAGCAAATCAAGATGCTACAACTGCAATGAGTTAGGGCATTTCGCCACTGAATGTCGGAAGCCTCGTCAAGCAAGAGACATGAAAGATGTCTATGGAAAGAAAGAATCATATGAGGATTTGAAGAAGGAGATTGCCAAGCTTGAACAGCATCTGGAGGCATTTTCTGGAAAGCAGAAAGGGAAGGCTTATATAGCAGAGGGAAAGCACTGGGATGATACTGATTCGGATGAAGAGGAGGAATATGTAAATGTTGCTCTAATGGTTGACTCTTCAGAGGAATCACCACAATCATCTCAGGTACCTATCTTAACTACAATTGATATGTCTAACTCTGAGTACAAGAAAATTGTGCAAGATCTTAGTGTAGAATTGTTTAATGTACACACAAGCATGCTAGCATCAGAAATGGAAAATGCTAAACTAGTTCTTAAGATTAAAAAGTTAGAATCTAAAAATGAAGAACTAGAGCTTGTAGCTGTAACATTAGAAGATCTTAAGCAAAAGAATGCGTACTTAGAGAACAAGGTCAAGTGTAATGATGAGATAGAGACTATCCTCAGGAAGCAGATTTCAGATTTAGATTTAAAGCTGAATGCTTTTAAGAATTCCGCCCTGATTGCTAAGGAGATAATAGATACTCAGACCCAGGGTAATAAAACTGCTATAGGACTTGACTATTCCAAAAAGGCTGGGAAAAGGACTCTGGAATTTCCTGTGACATCTTCTGTTGTCAAGAAGGATATTCCACACATTCTTAAGAATGTGGTCAGTCCAGTCTTTGTCAAGCCCTTCTCAGAACCTTTTCATAAGGATGACCTTTACTTAGCACAAGAATTGCTTGAGGAGGATTTATTGAAGGAAAAAGAGGTAAAGACTAAGTTGTCTAGGAAATCAGTAAAAACTGTTATACCTAAAACTGAAGTAGGTGACTTAGTTAGTAATGTTAAAAAGAACATGAATGGGAAGAAGAAGATTGTTAATCAGGAAATGGTTCCATTTTCTCCCATTGCATCTAGGAAGTTGTGCACTATTTGTAATTCTGCTGGACACCTTACACATGCATGTAAAAAGGTTAAAGTAGAAACTGCTAATACTTCTGAATTGCATAACATGTCTGACATGCCTGATCTTCATGAACCCTGTGGAAAAAAAGAGTGTTTGCTATGTAAGTACAACATCATGCATGCTTATTTTAAGTTGATGAATGATAGTAGCAATAACACTGTTAATGTTAAATCCACAGATACTATGAATATCAAACAGGGTAAGACTAAATTGAATGTTACTCCTGTTAAATCATCTAAACCTTCAGGACCCAAACAATTTTGGGTACCAAAGTCCGCTTAATCAATCTGTGATTGCAGGGTAAGGTTAAAAGCTCAAAGGTCGTGTGGATTCTGGATAGTGGCTGTTCTAGACACATGACAGGTGAAGAGTCCCTGCTTACAGAGGTGGTTAAGAAGACCGGCCCGATTGTAACCTTTGGAGATGACAGCAAAGGGTTCACTACGGGATATGGTAAATTGAAAGCTGGAAATGTCATCATTGAGAACATCTCTCTTGTTGAAGGATTAAAGCACAATCTTCTAAGTATCAGTCAGTTCCGTGATAAAGGCTACAATGTAGATTTCAGAAAGGACAAGTGCTTGATCACCAATAGGAAGGATGAGAATCTTACTCTACTGGGAGTGAGAAAAGGAAATTTGTTTATAGCTGACTTAAGTTCTACCAGTGAAAGAGAAGTTACATGTTTCTATGCAAAGGCATCTTCAGAACAAAGTTGGCTATGGCACAAGAATCTCTCACATCTGAACTTCAAAACTATGAACTCTTTGGTAAAGAGAGAGTTAGTGAGAGGGTTGCCCCTGATGGAATTCAATCAGGAGGGACTATGTGAAGCATGTGAAAAGGGGAAGTCGAAGAAAGCATCACATGGAAGCAAAGGAATGACAAGCATTACTGAACCATTACAACTGATTCATATGGATTTATTTGGTCCAGTCAATGTTATGTCACTTTCAAGAAATAGATATGCATTGGTGATGGTGGATGACTACTCCAAGTACACGTGGGTGTTGTTCATACAAACAAAGGATGAAGCAACACAACTAATCATTGATCACATCAAAAAGATAGAAGTGGAAGCTAAGCTACATGTGCGGACAATCAGATCAGACAATGGAACTGAATTCAAGAATGCAGTTCTTAATGATTTCTGCTTAGAGAAAGGAATTTCAAGACAGTTTTCAGCACCAAGAACTCCTCAACAGAATGGAGTAGTGGAAAGGAAGAACAGGACCTTGGTTGAAGCAGCAAGGACCATGTTGAGTGAATCAAAACTTCCCACTTACTTTTGGGCTGAAGCAGTAAACACAGCTTGCTACACTCAGAATCGAACCCTGATCAACAAAGATCATGAAAAGACTCCGTATGAGTTAATGGCCAACAAGAAACCAACACTGAAGTACTTTCATGTGTTTGGTGCAAAGTGCTTTGTACTTAAAGATGGAGAACATCTTGGCAAGTTTGATACCAAAGCAGATGAAGGCATTTTTCTGGGCTATTCTCTGGAATCTAAGGCTTTCAGGGTATATGTGATTGAAGATAAGAAGGTGTTGGAAAGCTTTAATGTAACATTTGACGACACCAAAAGACCAGGCCTGCAAACTGGAGAGAACTCTGAATCCTTGGTATTTGAAAATCTATCAGGAGATCTCTCTGACTATGAAGAAGTACCTGAAGTTGTTACAGTTATTAATAATAATCATAATGATAATGATTCTGGACAAAGTGGTGACCAAAGTGGAGATCCTCAGAATTCTACAGGATCCACTAGTCAGTCTACAGAATCATCAGATCAAACCGTCAACAACTCAGGGGGAGCAGGAGAAGGATCAACTAGTCACACTCCACAACATCTAGAACAAGGAGAATCATCAAGATCGCATCTGCCAAGACAAAGGGTATGGAATAGAGATCATCCCTTTCACTTGATCATTGGTGATCCGGACACAGGAGTGAGAACTAGGAGAACATCACAAAATGAATGTCACTATTCTGGGTTTCTTTCAGAAACAGAACCTAAGAAAGTTGAAGATGCTCTAGATGATCCAGATTGGGTGATTGCTATGCAAGAGAAACTCAATCAGTTTGAAAGGCAGAAAGTTTGGAAGCTGGTACCCAGGCCTAAGGGAAAATCTGTTATTGGAACAAGATGGGTATTCAGAAATAAGTTGGACGAAGATGGCATTGTAACGAGAAACAAAGCCAGACTGGTTGCTAAAGGTTACTCTCAAGAAGAGGGTATAGATTATGATGAAACCTATGCACCAGTAGCAAGACTTGAGGCCATCAGAATGTTTCTAGCATTTGCTGCACATTCCAATTACAAGGTATATCAGATGGATGTGAAGAGTGCTTTTCTGAACGGGGAGTTAGAAGAAGAAGTATATGTGGAACAACCTCCAGGTTTTGAGGATTCAAAACTGGCAGACTTTGTGTACTTTCTATTCAAAGCTCTCTACGGACTCAAACAAGCTCCAAGGACATGGTATGACACTCTCTCTGAATTCTTACTTGAAAATGATTTTACAAGAGGTGTTGTAGACAAAAATCTCTTTGTCAAAAAGCATAAAAATGATTTGATATTGGTGCAAGTATATGTTGATGACATAATATTTGGTTACACTAATGATGATCTATGCAAGAGATTTGCTAAGTTAATGCAGAGTCGTTATGAAATGAGCATGATGGGTGAATTGTCATTCTTTCTTGGACTGCAAGTATACCAAAAACAAGATGGTATATTCATTTGTCAGTCCAAGTACATCAAAGATCTTTCGAAGAAGTATCAAATGGAAGACTCATCTACAACAAAGACTCCTATGCCAACTGCCACTAAGCTTGATAAGGATGAAACTGGTAAGAAGGTTGACATCACATGCTACAGAGGTATGATAGGCTCATTACTTTATCTCACTGCAAGTAGACTAGATATAATGTTTGCAACATGCTTGTGTGCTAGGTTTCAGTCTGATCCTAAAGAATCTCATCTAATAGCTGTTAAGCGAATATTTAGATATCTTAAGGGGACCCCAAATCTTGAAATTTGGTACCCTAAAGATACAGGATTTGATCTTATTGGATATACAGACTCTGATTTTGCAGGTTGTAAGATTGATCGGAAGAGTACTTCAGGAAGCTGTCAGTTTCTTGGAAGAAGGTTAGTTTCCTGGTATAGCAAGAAGCAGCATTCAGTTTCCACATCAACAGTTGAGGCTGAATACATTGTTGCTGGAAGCTGCTGTGCTCAGATCTTGTGGATAAGAAACCAACTCTGTGACTATGGGCTTTTGTTGACAAAGATTCCAATATTTTGCGACAACACAAGTGCCATAGCAATCTCAAACAACCCAGTGCAACACTCGAGGACGAAGCACATCGACATCAGGTATCATTTTATCCGAGAGCATGTCATGAATGGAACTGTGGAGTTACATTTTGTACCCACAGAGGATCAAATTGCAGACATCTTTACTAAACCGCTTGATGAATCCACTTTCAATAAGCTGGTTGGTGAACTTGGGATGTTAAATCTTTCTAATTGATTTTTCTTTTGATTAGAAGTCAGTAACTGCAGATAGTCCTAGTGAATACATGAGTTTAAGAATTTTTATATCCTTAGGACTCGTGAATTTATTTTCTGGAGCAATTCTCGTAGTTAGGATTTTTGTACTAATTTTATGTCATAATTATGGATGATACATCTTCTGGCATTTAATTGGTTATTAATTCTAAAAATTATTTAAGTGCTAATATTTGTTCTAAATATTCAAGCATTTATTTAATTTGAATTAATTTACTTTGTTTTTAACATTGTAGATTAATGCAGCATAATTGATTGGATTTTAATTGATTAATATCACTTAATGATATTTAGTTGATTTTATTCTGAGAAAATTGTGAATTTTCTGTTAAGAATTGATTTTGATAAATTTGAAAGGATTTATTAAAATTAAAACTTGACAGAAATTAAAAAGATCTGATTTTTAGAACATGAACAGGTTTTAGAAATTGGAAAGAAGCAAAAAACCATCGAATTTAGGAAATTCGATAGTTTTTCAAGTACATAGATAAATCTATCGAAATTAATTTTCGATAGGTTTTTGAAAAGGAAAAGAAAATCTATCGAAAACAATTCTCGATAGTTTTTTATAATACTTTTAAAAATATATCGAAGTGAATTTATATTATTTCTATATTTAATTCTCGATAGTTTTTTTTTAAAAGGTGTCTGAAAAATATATCGAATAGAATTCACTTAATGTAATATATGAATTCTCGATACTTTTTCAATAATTACCTCGATAGTTTTTGGATTTTTCAAAGAAGTAACTTTCGATAGTTTTTCAGAAATCCGTTTCAAATTCAAAATTCTCGTATACTTCGATAGTTTTTAGAAAACCATCGAGTACAGATGACCATTTTGCCCCTCTGAAAATCCATCGATAGTTCATTTAAAATCTATCGAACTGTAGAAAGACTATTTTACCCCTGTCAGTTTCAAGAGTATATAAACGTGCCTTAGCTTTTTATTTTCAGTTTTTATTTGCAGATCTAAGAAAAGCTTTTGTCGAGTTCTATACTTACAAAGAGATACACACATATACAAGAACTCTATTCGATAGTTTCTTCAAGTTTAATCAAGAAAACCTTAAAAAATTACTCTTTGTCACTGTTGATTGATTTCTAACCGTTAAAAGTTAATCTTTTTTGAGTTTTTGGCACTTTCTGAGTAAGAAACCATCGAACTAGACTTTTGAATTGAATATTGGTTGCTATTATTCAAGGGTTCTGAAGTTTGTTAGTGTTCGAATTTGTGTGTTAGTGTGAAAAGGGGTAATTTTGTTTTTAGGGTAATTTTGTGTTAAGTTTGATTAATTATTAATAATTAATTAAATTTAATTGGTAAATTAGTTTTGGTTTAAAATTAAATTTTCTGGAAATTTGAAAAACAATGGCTGGAGAATTTATTATAACCAAGACTGTTAGGTCCTGATAAGTTTGTAGAAGGGGGGTTGAATACAAACTATACCGTTTTATCGAAATTTGTCCTTTGAATAATTTAACAATTAAGAACAAATTAATGCGGAATATAAATGAAACAAAATTCAAGTTAAATATAAACTATATTAAACTTGAAGGGTGTTGCAAATACAGTATGGATTACAAAGTATTTATCTCAAACTAATTAATACAAATTAAGAATAAATTCGACATGAACTTTTCTAATATTTGTAATAAAAAGATCGAATGCTAAAAGCAAGTTCGAGATAAATTCTAGGGATAAAAATCCGCTAGATAATCAAAGCAATACAAGTAATCAACTTCTAGTGGTTTGGATTTAACAATACAAACTAGAATTAATTGCTTGAGAAGAAATGAGATCAAAATGTTTTTCTTCTTGTTCTTGAGAGAGTTTTCTGTATGTTTGATATTCTGTGTTCTTTTTCTGTCTGCACAGCCTCGGGTTAATACAATTGCATTTCCTTGTATGACCTTTTAATTAGATCAAAATGACCTAATTAAACTGAGAAGAACCTGTTTTAACTGTGCACAAACACTTGTATGACCATTCAGTAGAACCATGCTTCATCAATAGAACCTGCAAAATGTGTCCGGTATGACCTAGCTGAGTTCGGTAGAACCTAGCACAAAGAACCGGTATGACCTAGCATACTTCTACCAACTCTCGGTAAAACATTAGAAAACAACTTGTATGACCTACTGCACTGTCCTTGTATGACCTGCTGCACTGTCCTTGTATGACCTGCTAGGATTCGGTATGACCTAATTAAATTCGGTATGACCTAGCTTAAATAAAGTTGTGGTCATACCGAGAATAATATAGGTCATACTAGTACTTAAGTTAATTTCTTTTAATTAAATTTAGATAAATTAAATTCTAAATTAAATTAATTCTTTTCTGGAATTAATTTAATAAATAATTTAAACAACTAAATTAATTAATTTAATAAATTAATTAATTCTGAAAGAATTAATTTATTAATTAAATTGATTAATAATTTAATTAATTAAAAGAAGATAACTTAAAATCATTGCATTCCTTTATCTTCTGAAAACCACTGAATATAGATGATTTAATTCCACTGATTGATGTCGTCATTCGATGCACTGTCTGGTTCATGAATAACTGACTTCAATGATAATTCTTCATCTTTAAAACACTTAAAGCTGTGGTCCATTGTCTGCTTTTGACTTGATTAACCCTTGTAACCTGTACCTTTGCTATCACAAATCTGAAACCTCTGTCACTTTAATAAATCCACTTCTTTGAAGACTTCACTGAGGCTTGATCAAATAATTGAACTTCTTTCAATGTAGTATATCTTCAAATCTGTAGATGCCTTTAATCTGTATTCTTCTGACAGATATGATCTTCTGAGATTCCTGTGACTGTGATAATTAATCTAATATTTACTTATTACATTCTAGTTTAAGTTGAGTAGAATCCTCGAATTACAAATAGGCTATAGCATATGCCCCCCTATTTGTTTGTTAGAGAATAACAACCAAATACCTAGAGGATCACTCAACTAAAACCAAGAAAAAGATAAGACTCTTAAGCCTAAGTAAATACTAGAAAGTTCTGGATCAAATATGACATTTCCAGATTTCACCAGTAAAGATAAATACAAGACCGATGTTCCTCTAGACTGAACATATGATAACATTGAACCTGTCTTGATTTACCTAAGCTCTATACATATAACATTTACAAAACAGAGCTAACTTTTCTTTTACTCCCCTGAAACTCCCTCTTTACCTTTTATATCTTTTTCAGCTCCCTTTTACTAGCTTCCCAAAAATTCTCCCCCTTAGTTGAGGAATTCTCTACATATTTTACTTTATGAGTATCTGAAGCCAGTAGGAGTTGAGATAGTTGATGGAGTTGATCTTGGGTAGTAACTTTGTCTTCAATATTTCCTTGAGCAGTCCCAGCTGATTGTTGACAGAGGTGGAAGAAGAAGACCGTTCAACCACTTGTGCTTGCAAAATTTCTTTATCAGCCTGGGTTTTGAATAGATGTTCCTGTAGATCAGCTATGTGAGCTAACTACATTGCAGTGTATGTGTCTGTGTGTGCACTCACTTGAATTTCTTTTGTAAGTGTATCACTCATCTCACGTGCATGTGTTTCACTCAGTGTTTGACTCTTATCACTCAACATTAGCTGTCTGTTTGCTCCTTTTTGATCAGTACCTGCATTGAAACTCACCCTAGCCTCTTCAAGAGAGGTCAGTGGTGGTGCAATGGGAGTTCGCAAATCCCGATCCTCAATCATGTCTATCAAATCACTTGGAAATCTGAATTGCTTCAGTGATAGACTGACCAAGTTGCCTTCCACTTTCTCCAGATAAATCTGCGAGTGGAAAATCCCTCCGATGTTCACTCTGGGAGGGGAGAAAATAATTCTATTAAATGTGGCAAGAATCAGATTTTCCCTCTGATGCCTGTGAAGGCACTTCTACCGTAACAATGGTAGGCACTGTAACCAGTTGCAGGTGCTCTGCTTTCACTGTGTCCTGAGTTTCATCTAATGAAATTGTTTTCTCCCATTGTGAGTAATGAGAGTGTGCTTGACTCAGTACAAAGTGCCATGACCCTATGGCGAATTTCAATAGATTCATCCTGTTGAGAGAATGTCTCTAGATACAGTTCATTGGCCATTTCAAAGTCCATATCCTATTGAGAGGATACAGATGGGCTGACAGATGCCTCAGTATATGTTGAATTTCTTTAGAGGAGGCAGAGCTGTGGGATCACTCACTGTTTCAATCAAAATACTTCTTTATTTAACATTGATTTCTGTTTAGGCTGAGAGGTCAAGTAATGAAGTTGTAGACTCATTGTTTGGCTCTAAGACCTGGGATAAAGATTGTGGATCTACAATCCCTTGGTCAGCCCTAACAACCACTTGGGTTCAGCAACAGTAAAAGAAGTGGATTGAGAGATAGAAAGTAATACCTGAATTGGATTTGGCACTGAATTTCCAGCTAAGCAAGAGCTAGATCAGAAATAATATATATAATATATTTACACAAACATCTAAGACAAATAGAAAATAAAAGATAATAAATAATAAGCAATAAAAATAAAATACAAAAAAAAATATTTATAGGAACTTATGCACAAACATTAGAAAACTGCAGAATATTATAGAAGTGCATAAAAATAATATAAACTTGCAGAAATATTTAAACAACAATATTTACAATCTGAAACTAACTTAAATGATTCTTAAATAAATAAATTTTCAATAAAAATAAGTTTCTCCACTTAAAAAATGTGAGAAAAGTATTTTTTTAAAGAAAATAAATTATTCAGAATATTTAAATTAACAAGCTTTACTCTAAACAAGAATTGGCAAAATATATCATTCAATATTAGCAAGAGAAAATGATTTTGAAAGAACAAACATGACAGAGATATTGTTAATCACTAAGACTGTTTAACATACCCAATTTACCAACTAACTTGATAAATGTGGATTCGTCAACAGATTTAGTGAATATATCTGCAGTCTGTTCTTCTGTGGGTACAAAGTGTAACTCCACAGTTCCATTCATGACATGCTCTCTGATAAAATGATACCTGATATCAATGTGCTTCGTTCTCGAGTGCTGCACAGGGTTGTTGGAGATTGCTATGGCACTTGTATTATCACACAAAATAGGAATTTTGTCTAATGTAAAGCCATAGTCCTTTAATTGATTCCTAATCCATAAGATCTGAGCACAACAGCTTCCAGTAGCAATATATTCAGCTTCTGCTGTTGAATTGGAAACTGTTTGCTGTTTCTTGCTATACCAGGAAATCAACCTACCTCCTAGGAATTGACAACTCCCAGAGGTACTCTTTCTATCCACAACACTACCTGCATAATCAGAATCTGTATATCCAACAAGATTAAAACCAGAATCTTTAGGGTACCAGATACCTAGATTAGGTGTACCCTTAAGATATATCAAGATTCTTTTAACAGCAACGAGATGTACATCTCTAGGGTCCACTTGGAACCTTGCACACAAGCATGTAGCATACATAATATCTGGTCTACTAGCAGTAAGATAGAGTAAGGAGCCAATCATACCTCTGTAGCTTGTAACATCTACCTTGATAGAATTGTCAGAAGCTCCAAATTTGATGGCTGTTGAAGATGGAGTCCTTGCTGATGCTGAATCCTCCATGTGATACTTCTTGAGGAGTTCTTTAAGATACTTGGATTGACAAATAAATATACCATTTGACCTTTGACTTACTTGCAATCCAAGAAAGAACTTCAGCTCACCCATCATACTCATTTCAAACTTACTCTGCATAAGCTCAGCAAATCTCTTACAGAGATTATCATTAGTAGACCCAAATATGATGTCATCCACATAGACTTGGACTAATATCATATCACCTTTGTGTTTCTTTGAAAAAAGAGTTTTGTCTATGATACCTCTAACAAAACCATTTTCTAAAAGAAAACCAGAGAGAGTGTCATACCATTTTCTTGGGGCTTGTTTGAGACCATAGATAGCCTTGAAGAAAAAGTACACAAAGTCCAGCAGCTCCTGATTTTCAAAGCCAGGGGGCTGTTCCACATACACTTCTTCATCCAGCTCACCATTCAGGAATGCACTCTTAACATCCATTTGATAGACTTTAAAATTGGAGTAAGCAGCAAATGCTAAGAACATCCTGATGGCCTCAAGTCTAGCCACTGGTGCATAGGTTTCATCATAATCAATGCCTTCAGCGCTTGAGAATACCCTTGTGCAACCAGTCTTGCCTTGTTCCTTGTAACAATGCCATCCTCATCTAGCTTGTTCCTGTATACCCATCTTGTACCAACTACTTTCTTGTTCTTTGGCCTGGGTACCAGCTTCCAGACTTGCTGTTGTTCAAACTGATTGAGTTCATCTTGCATAACAATCACCCAATCTGGATCAGTCAGTGCTTCCTCAGTTTTCTTTGGCTCCATTTTAGATAGAAATGCTGAATAATGACATTCATTCTGAGTTGCACTTCTAGTTTTAACTCCAACATCTGGATCACCAATGATCAGCTCAAACGGATGAGCTCTATTCCATACAGTCTGTCTTGGAAGATTTGATCTTGATGATTCGCCTTGAATTTCACTTTGATGTTGTGAGTGACTAGATGATCCTTCATTTGCTCCCCCTGAGTTGTTGCTTGATTGCCTTGATGATTCTTCTCCAGTGTTGGTGGTAGCTCCATTGTTACCAGTGTTTCCACCACCACCACCATGATCATTATCATCATTGTTATTATCATTACCAGCAATAACTTCAGGTGGGGCTCCATCATCTGATTCTGAGTCTGGCAAGTTATCAAACTTCAGCTTCTCAGATGAATCTTCTTTTTGGATATTAGGGAGGTTAGTGTCATCAAAAGTAACATTGACACTTTCATTTACTGTGTGACTGCCAACCAAGTAGACCCTGTAAGATCTTCTGGAATAACCAACAAAAATAGCTTCTTGTGCCTTTGCATCAAACTTGCCACGTTTCACATTGTCATCTATAAGCACAAAGCATTTTGCTCCAAATACATGAAAGTATTTGACACTTGGTTTCTTGTTGTTCATGATCTCATACAGAGTCTTCATTAAGTCCTTGTTGATTAAAGTTCGATTCTGAGTATAACAAGCTGTATTTGCTGCTTCAGCCCAAAAGTACATTGGAAGTTTAGACTCACTTAACATAGTCCTAGCAGCTTCAATCAAAGTACGGTTCTTTCTTTCCACTACTCCATTTTGTTGAGGAGTTCTAGGGGCAGAGTACTGTCTTGTTATTCCTTTATCAGCACAAAAGTCATTTAGAATGGCATTCTTGAATTCAGTACCATTATCTGACCTTATGGCTCTAACATGGAATCTAGAATCCAGCTCAATCAACTTTATATGGCCAATCACCAGGTATGGGGTCTCATCCTTGGAATGTAGGAATAAAACCCATGTATATTTTGAAAAGTCATCAACAATCACAAGTGCATATTGTTTCTTTGACATGGACATCACATTAACTGGACCAAACAAATCCATGTGCAGTAGCTGAAGTGGTTCAGTTATTGATGATGTGTCAGTGCCCTTGTGAGAAGATTTCTTTGACTTTCCTTTCTGACATGCCTCACACAGTCCTTCCTGTGTAAATTCCATCTGAGGCAAACCTCTAACCAATTCCCTCTTGACTAAAGAGTTCATGGTTTTGAAGTTAAGGTGAGACATCTTCTTGTGCCATAGCCAACTATCATCTGATGAAGCTTTAGCATAAAAACAATTAACTTCATCTTTGAATCCCGAGTTCAGATCAGCTATGAACAAGTCACCTTTCCTTACTCCTTGAAGAGCAGGCTTTCCATTCTTCTTGTGAAGGATCTGACACTTCTCTCTTTCAAAGGAAACAGCATATCCTCTGTCACAGAAATGACTGATGCTGAGAAGATTGAACTTCAGACCTTCCACAAATGAAACATCTTCAATGATAACATTTTCGTACTTCAAACAGCCATATCCTTTCGTAATACCCTTGCTGTTATCTCCAAAGGTAACTACTGGGCCAGCTTTCACAACCACATCTGATAGCAGGGCTCTATCTCCGGTCATATGCCTTGAACAACCACTGTCAAGAATCCACATAACACGGTTTACCTGTTTAACTCCCTGCAATACCAGATTGATTAGTCCTTCCTCGGAACCCACACTTGATTGGGTCTGGCATACTTAAAGAATTGGCCTTTGTCAGGCAAAACAACATTTTTAACTAAAACTACTTCAATCTCTTTCACATAAGAGCGTTTCCATTTATAACCAGCCTTAACACATTTCTGAGTAGGCGTAGGGATAAATGAATCCACTCTAGTCTGAGGAGGACTAGTAGTCTTTGCTTTAACATGCTTCTTATTATTAACATGTTGACGTGGAGCAGTCTTATCACTAGATACATGCTTACTATTAAAATAAGCATACATAACATTGAAAGCACAAGACATGCAATTAATCACACCACATACTTTATGAGAAGAATTAACAGCAGGCATGTTAGTTCTACAGTTGTTTTGATCCAACTTATGGATATCTGATTTAGTCTTTTTAGTTGTAGCAACTTTGACTGGAATTTCAGATATACAATTTTTGGACTGTTCAACTTCCAAAGCAATATCTTCTTCACGAATCTCCTCAGCAATAATGATAGAGTATTCATTCAGAGGATCTGCCTCGGACTCCTTACAAAAGGGTGTTTCAATACCCTTAAGCACATATGGAACACCCCTTCCTTTAGATCTGACTCTACAAGGGGAATTAATTCCAAGCAATCCAATGGCCTCATTATAATCATAACCTATACTGACATGATTACCAATAGCTTGTTTATTAAGAATCTCTTTAGCCGTCTTACAAGAGTTGTAATAGGCATTAGCTTTGGTCTTAAGCTCACTAATCTGATCTTTGAGAATGGTTTCCAGTTGTTGATACAATTTAACCCTATTCTCAAGAACTGCTACATTTTTAGTGAGTTCATCTTGATTAATATGCACTAGTTTTAATTCTTTTATCTCATTTTCAAGATTTGTGTTTAAAAGAATTATACTATCATTTTCAGTGCGTGCACAATCTAAGGTGCCAGCAAGATGACGAATCATTTCAGTATCAGTAAATGTTACCTCTGACATGTATCTGGATGAAGTGCTTTCCTTTTTAGCCATTAAAGCAAGGTTCCCAATCTCACCTGCTTCTTCATCACTGTCAGTGTCATCCTAACTCTTTCCTTCAGCAACATAAGCTTTCCCAATCTTATTCTTCTTGCTAGAATCAAATGAGTTCCTTGTCACTTGCTTTGGCTTTTTACATTCAGTAGCAAAGTGACCCAACTCATTGCAATTGTAGCATCTGATTGTGCTCCTTTCCACAGTTCCAGTTTTATAGCCACCCCTTGTGCTATTTGTAGATGAGGAACCACCTCTCTGAAACCTGGGCTTAAATTTAAGATTGGAATTTCTCCTGAATCTAAACTTGCCAAATTTCCTCACTATCATTGCCAAATCACCATCTTCCAGCTGATCAAGTTCCTCTAAAGAATAGAAGTCACCACCAGATTGATCAATGGATGTTAATCCATATTCAGCATCAATAACATTCATGTTAGAACTGGAAGGTTGAACAACCTTCACTTCCAGTTTCCGTGGGACTTCAGCAGCCAATGCAGTAGAAGTACTAACTATCCTCCCAGTTCCATATAACTCATCCTGTTGAATCTGCTCCAGCTCATAGGTCTTCAGAACACCATACAGTCTTTCCAAAGAAACCTCTGTAAGATCTCTTGCTTCTCTAATGGCAGATATTCTGTGCTCCAAATGACGTGGAAGTGTAAGTAGGAACTTCTTGTTAATTTCCTTGATAGTGTAGTGCTTCCCATTAAGATTCAGATCATTGATTAATTTGTTGTATCTCTCAAAAACCTCAGAGATACCTTCACCAGGGTTTGATCTGAAATGCTCATATTGAGAGGTGAGAATTTCCAGCTTATTCTCTCTAACTTCCTCTGTCCCCTCATTGATTATCTCTATAGTTTCCCAAATGTGTTTGGCAGTATCACAGTTTAGGACATGATTATGCATGATAGGGTCAAGACAATCAACAAGGATCAGCTGTAGACAGGCATCCAAGGTAACATCCTCTTTTTCACCAGGAGTGAAATCCTTGGGATCCTTAGGGTACATCCTAGCAGCCCTAGTAACAATGCTATTCTCTATTAGCTCTCCCTCAATAATCATAGGGACTTTGGGACCACTCTTCAGCACATCCAAGTATTTAGGATTAGCAACTTTAAGAAATATGAGCATTTTCTTCTTCCACATAGGATAATGCTCCTTGCTGAACATGGGAATCTTTACTGTACCAACCTTCTGTGTAGTAGACGTCTTTTGAGATTTTTAGGAATAATAAAAATTTCAGAGTTTAAGAAAAAATCTCAAAACAATTGGATCTTTGATTTGTATATCAATCAAAAGGCTCTGATGCCAATTGCTAGGTCCTGATAAGTTTGTAGAAGGGGGGTTGAATACAAACTATACCGTTTTATCGAAATTTATCCTTTGAATAATTTAACAATTAAGAACAAATTAATGCGGAATATAAATGAAACAAAATTCAAGTTAAATATAAACTATATTAAACTTGAAGGGTGTTGCAAATACAGTATGGATTACAAAGTATTTATCTCAAACTAATTAATACAAATTTAGAATAAATTCGACATGAACTTTTCTAATATTTGTAATAAAAAGATCGAATGCTAAAAGCAAGTTCGAGATAAATTCTAGGGATAAAAATCCGCTAGATAATCAAAGCAATACAAGTAATCAACTTCTAGTGGTTTGGATTTAACAATACAAACTAGAATTAATTGCTTGAGAAGAAATGAGATCAAAATGTTTTTCTTCTTGTTCTTGAGAGAGTTTTCTGTATGTTTGATATTCTGTGTTCTTTTTCTGTCTGCACAGCCTCGGGTTAATACAATTGCATTTCCTTGTATGACCTTTTAATTAGATCAAAATGACCTAATTAAACTGAGAAGAACCTGTTTTAACTGTGCACAAACACTTGTATGACCATTCAGTAGAACCATGCTTCATCAATAGAACCTGCAAAATGTGTCTGGTATGACCTAGCTGAGTTCGGTAGAACCTAGCACAAAGAACCGGTATGACCTAGCATACTTCTACCAACTCTCGGTAGAACCTTAGAAAACAACTTGTATGACCTGCTGCACTGTCCTTGTATGACCTGCTGCACTGTCCTTGTATGACCTGCTAGGATTCGGTATGACCTGTATGACCTGATTAAATTCGGTATGACCTAGCTTAAATAAAGCTGTGGTCATACCGAGAATAATATAGGTCATACTAGTACTTAAGTTAATTTCTTTTAATTAAATTTAGATAAATTAAATTCTAAATTAAATTAATTCTTTTCTGGAATTAATTTAATAAATAATTTAAACAACTAAATTAATTAATTTAATAAATTAATTAATTCTGAAAGAATTAATTTATTAATTAAATTGATTAATAATTTAATTAATTAAAAGAAGATAACTTAAAATCATTGCATTCCTTTATCTTCTGAAAACCACTGAATATATATGATTTAATTCCACTGATTGATGTCGTCATTCGATGCACTGTCTAGTTCATGAATAACTGACTTCAATGATAATTCTTCATCTTTAAAACACTTAAAGCTGTGGTCCATTGTCTGCTTTTGACTTGATTAACCCTTGTAACATGTACCTTTGCTATCACAAATCTGAAACCTCTGTCACTTTAATAAATCCACTTCTTTGAAGACTTCACTGAGGCTTGATCAAATAATTGAACTTCTTTCAATGTAGTATATCTTCAAATCTGTAGATGACTTTAATCTGTATTCTTCTGACAGATATGATCTTCTGAGATTCCTGTGACTGTGATAATTAATATCTAATATTTACTTATTACATTCTAGTTTAAGTTGAGTAGAATCCTCGAATTACAAATAGGCTATAGCATATGCCTTTCAAAGACTAATCATGTCTCGTTTCAAAACCTGCACGCCATTGCGAACTTACAGTTTCTTGCATGGGCAGAGTTTTTGAACACACGTTCATTAGTGGCATTTGCTGTGAGTACTCCTGTGGTCCTTTGCATCGATCAATTGACTACGTTGTACACAACCGCCACAGATACAACTGAGAATAACGTAAGGTCCTTCAGTTTTGTTTTGCCAGGGGGCAGAACAATAAGGGTGACGGAACATGACTTTAATAGAATACTTCGTTTTCCAACAGAAAACCATGTTCCGGATCCCACAACTGAGGAGATACATGCTTTCTTCACTCTCATAAGAAGTCAACAACCTAACTTCTTTGTGGGAGAGTTTCTGAAGCATTACTTGCCAAAGTCATGGAACTTTTTCTTTCATACTTTAATCCATGTGTTTACTGCTAAGCTTACAAATCTGCATGGTATTCCCTTATTCCTTCAAAAGATAGGGTTTGCCATTGCTAACAATAGGCATATAAACATAGGAAAGTTACTGATTGATCAAGTAATTCTATGCATGGGACCACTGGATGAGAGGACATGCATGGACGATGTGCTTTGTTTCTATCCTAGGTTCCTACAGCTCATTCTCAATGATGTCTTAACAGATAATGAACGGGAGATATTTGAAGGTGAAGCCACCCATGAGTGCATGAAGATGAAGAGCAATGCTATAACAGCTCTGATAAGGAAGAACAACTATCTTCCAGGGGTACCCACTGTTCTCACAGACTATCTAAGAACGGTGCCCCTACCACTTCTGCCCCCAGGGGAACAGGTAATTGAAGGTAATATTCCTCCACCTCAACCTGAAATGGCACCTGAACCAATGGATGTTGATCCAGAGCCCTCATTGGCCATTCCTGACCAGGAGGTTGCAAACCCACAACCTCTAACCACGGTCGAAGAGCCTTTGGAAGAGCCAAATGAAACAATAAACGAACCTCCTTCCCCTCCTATACCCAATATTCAGACATCCATGAGTGTAGAGGGAGATAGTGCCTTAGCAGCACCACATAAGGAGATACACCCTTCAACAGCAGCTCTGCCTTCCTCTAAAAGGAGAAGAACAGAAACCGAGGCAACTGTTGATACTTTATTTCAAACTTCCAAAGCGCCCTTTATTGATTTTTCTGATGCTGATTGGGCTACGCTAACGAAAGCAATATCTGAACCAATAGCTCAATCAAGTAAGGAAGAATTGACGGAAGCAACTGGTGTTCCGACCATATTACGGTCAGGTTCACTGGTTGAAGGTTCTAAGAACCAAGGGTCTTCATAGACGTCGAGAGAAGGCTTTGACCTAAATGCACAATCTAAAGGGTCATTGTCTACCTCCCCAGATGGAACATATCTGGATCCTGCAGGTAAAGGGTCTGACGTAGGTGCAGATCGGCAACTCGGTGACAATGAATCAATTACTATTGAGGATTCAACTGAGGTAAAGTCTTCACAGACTATTGGGGAAGATTCGGGATCTCTGCTGTTAATAGAGCCTGTTTCTAACCCCCTAGAGATTCAAACTCTAGATCCTTCAAAGGATATATCATCTACGGATGATCAGCAACTTGGTTTAACCAAGGACGGGGACTTGCGAAGCCCCATTGCACCACCGGTGACCTCCTTAAGGATGGCTACGGTGTTTTCTTCTGCAGGTACAATCAGCACAAAGGGATTGAGTGAAACACAAACACTTACACCTGGCCTGAGTGGGAAAGGAAAAATGAGTGAAACACCGACAGAAACGTTGAGTGTACACCCAGAGCCAAACGTGAGGAGTGACACCCTAACCCTTCCAAATATTGATGATTTGCTGTTACCGACAGAAAGAGAGCTACAAGTTCAATCTACCCTCAAGGAGATGACAGTTCGTGACAAAGAAGGAAATCCACTATTTAAGGTTCCGCTACGACCTTCCTTTGACCAAGGGATCTCCTCTAGTCAAGCCAATGCTTCTTTAAAATCTATTCAAGAGAAGGTTGACTTGGCTGCAGCTGATTCCAAAAGAACATTCAGGGTCATTGGCAGTGCATCTGGCATTATAACAGGTACGAAGCAGGCAGTGGACACCTTAAAGAAGGAAGCTATGGAGGAACTGATCGAGTTGAGGACAGACGTCAAGGAACTTAAAGATGGATTCATGAATGAAGTAGATGCTTTGTCACAAGGACAAGAAGCTTTGAAAGAAGACGTTCTGGTTATCCGGGATGGTCAAGCTAGGGTAAAAGATGCAATGAACACCCTTTCTAGAGTGGAGTCTAAGCTGAACCAGAGATTGGACAAGATTGAGAAGACTACCAACTCCAGATTGGATGACATTGACCTGAAGCTGGCTTCTATGCAAGAGATGAATAAGGATCTATTGGATTTCATGGAAAATCAAAGTGACGGAGTATAGTCAATCTGGACTATGCTGAAGAACCAACAAACTGGACAACCTGGTCCTTCCAATCAGGAACCTGATCTTACTGCTGCCTTTTATGCTGAGGATGCTTTTATCGAGGATTCCTCAACTAAGGGGGAGAAAGTTGGAGATGGGGAGAAATGTATGGATGGATGGGGAGTTTGGGAAACGGTTGAAGCTATTCCGATAAGACAGTACTGGATAGAAGAACTTGTAGAAGAGGAGAAAAGTGAAGAGGTATTTGAGGTCATGCAAGAGCAACCAATTCAGGAGGAGCATGAGCCATATTATCCAGAGCCCGTTGAACATCCAATCTGGGAGGATATTATGGAAGAAGAAGCAAATCCTCTGTCACAAGAAGAAGAAGCTGCCTTGGAAGCGGTAAGAGCTCAAAGAGCTGCAATAGATGCCAGGCATGCTGAAAAAGAAAGACACCAAGCAGTTCTAAGGATTGAGAAGCTAAAAAGATCCAAGGTGCAAGCTGAAGTAAGGAAGAAAAAGATGATGGATTTGGCAAGTAAGCATGGAAGTGAATGGGAGATGGCTTATAAAACCTTCTGTGGAGTTGAAGACGGATTAGAAGTCAACGACAATGCAGAGGTGGAAGTCATAATTCAGAACATAAGAAGTGCAAATCCTGATGATCATGTTTACTTCACTGCACTGAGGAATACTGTGATCTTTCTGAAAGCTAGGGTTAAAGCAAATGGAGCCTGGAACTTATTGATCACTTTTCTTGAGAAAGGTACATTTGTGATTTCCACTAAGTTTTTAGAACAGAGAACATACACAGAACTGCAGGTGATACTCATCAAGATCCAAAGAACTACAAGACTAAATGAAATGCTCCGTGAGCATGTTAAGGAGATCGTGATGAAAGTCGGTCCAGAGATTACTGAAGATCCCCCAATGGTTAGATTCATGACGAATGACTTGTTCAGAATCTGCTATTTGGCTGAGGACAAACTGAGAGACTATCCAAGCAACTATCTAATATCAGTTGAGAAGTATCTTAGATCCACTGGATTCTCATCAACGGAGAAGGACAAAGCAGCAGACACTCTTAGAAGATTTCTAATGGAGAATGTTCCTTACTATAGGAAAAGAGTGGAAAGAGGATTGGAAGTGCATACCAGATTACCAGACATGCCAAAGCTAAACAATAAAGATGTTAACATTGCATGGTTATGGGCTGGAGTGGGTCAAGAGGTTGAATATATTGGAAGACACATCCAAGGAGCAATCCTTAAACCTGGAGAACCACTGCACTATCTGTCAGTGATTGATTATCAAGCTACTAACTCCGATCCAATGATTGAAGAAGGTGAGATCAGAATGGACTGAAGATTGAAGCAAAGAACAAAAGAACTATCAGCTCAGACTAGAGGAGCAACTTCATTGTATAAAGTTTTATTGTTTTTTTTATTTATGAAATCTGGAAATGTATATATATCTGATCCAGAATGCATTTAATATTATTACGTTGTCTTACTTTAATTAGTTTCATGTTTCCTTAGTTAGTTGAGTTATCCTCGAAGTATTTGCTTGTCGAACTCTATCCAATCAAATAGGGGGAGATTGTAACAGCCCCAAATCCGGGGTCAGGGATTTAGGGTTGTCACAATCCATGTACTCCTTGCCTTACCTGTATTACTCACACCATTCATAATTCACCTGCTCATGACCCCACAACATATGTCTCACACACACACACACACACAGGTTAGAGTCTCAGAAACGACACAATACAACAACTGCGGAATAAATAACTTTTATTACAATACCCAAATGTCTTTTGAATCTGTTACTGATACAATTTCTAAGTACTGTTACATTACCAGCTTAGCCTTCTGATGCTCACAATCCTCTAATACCATTCATGTCTATACATAAGTTGAATACCAAAGCCGTAGCCTGATTCGATTGGTTCGTACTACTCCCGGGATCACTCTTAGAAACTGTTTATGGGAACGCCTTGCGAGGTATGTGCCGTCCCATAGGCATCATGCTTCGCTGCTATATAATATATATAAAATAATAGCAAGAGTGAGCGATAGCTCAACAAGGTAATGAAAGTATGGCATAATTCTGCCTTTTAATACAACCCAGAAATAAAGCGGGTATAAGACAGTAATTTGTCAAAATATCTCGATACTGAAATTATTTCCTTATCGGAATGTATTCCAAAAAATAGTACCATTGTGGTATTTCAAATATCATTTCATAATACTCTACAACTTTCAATATTTATACTATGAACAAAGTTCTAGTATAGTATAAAAGATGAAATAACAAGATAACTCAGTATATCCTTTCTGTAAAATATCTGCTATATAAAATATAAGCAGACTATCAACATATACTTGAAAGATGAAGTTATAAGAAAAATTCAAATATCATCTTTTTCATAAAATCAAATACCTTTTTGTAATCTCATATACTTTTTGGTAAACTCATATACTGAAATAAACTGGAATATTCTTGAGTAAACTTTCTCTTTCTGAAAACTTGCATAGAACTGAATGACTGGAATAACTTTCTTTTCTGAAAACTTGCATAAAACTGAGTAACTGGAATGATTTCTCTTTCTCTGAAAACTTGCACAAAATGTGCTCCTTCATGAATAGTGAACTGTAGATGGAGATGCTAGGCGCCGAGGATACCCCTGCGATGATCAGTCGCAAGCTGTATCCCCCTGCTGTTTTTCTACGTAGAAGGGAAGATAATCAGTCTCACACCGACTTACCTCCCCGCCAATCGGTTGTAGGCAGGAAGAACAGACCCGTTCATAGACGGTCGATTTTGTTACTCTCCACTTATCCTACGGTCGGGAACTGATAATCATCTAAGGGAAGAACAGACCCGTTCACCAGTCCGTCGGCCATATTGTAATTCCCTTAGGGGACCGGCGCTACTCAGTCCCTTACATATCTCCAAGTTCGAGTAAATCCGTAACACTGAAACATAAAGTTCCTTTCCCTTTTTCCCCAAGTATACAACTCCACAAAGTAGTCGTATCTGGTTGGAAAGGAAATTCACTCATATTTCCCAGGCTGATGCCTGTTAATGGATATCGACTTGTTCCATGAATTTACCCCTCGATCGTTGAGGTGGTAACACAATATTTGACTTGCAGCAATTACATTGTTCCGAAAAATATCTGTCCCTTGACAGTTTTTGAATTGAGAGTTTAAAAAGAGTAGTAGTCACTTAAATCAGGTTTCCCATATTTTTGATAGTTGAGCGAGCATTTAAATCCCCTTTAAAAGACAGATTTAAATGGAAAAACATTGTTTTGGGAACCTCTTTTTGATTTGAAAATAATTAATAATAATTATTAAATAAGTAACCTTAAACGAATATTTGAATTAATATTCATAAAGTAAGTATCCTCAAATGAATATTTGAAAATAATATTTATTAAATAATTGAGCCTCAAATGAATATTCAAAATAATATTCATTAATTAATAAATTTCAAATGAATATTCGAAAATAATATTCAATAAATAATTAATCTCAAATGAATATCCAAAAGTAATATTCATTAAATAAATAATCAATCCTCGAATGAATATTTAAAGGTAATATTCATTAAACAATTAAATAACTTTCAAATGAATATTCAAATATATTATTCATTACATAATCCCCAGATGAATATGTACGATAATATTCTTAAAGTCAATATCCTCAAATGAATATAAATGATATTCTGTAAGTCGATAATCCTCAAATGAATATTAATAAATAATATTCTTAAAATGAATATTAATAAATAATATTCTTAAAGTCAATAATCCCCAAATGAATATTCATAAATAATATTCCTTAAATAAAATAATTAACCCTCGAATAACAGTTAATCATGATCTTAACTTTACATAAATATCAAAACCACTTCAAAACTCATATAACAAAAAGGGGCAGAGGTTTTTATACCTTCTCCAAGCTTTCTTGCTGCTATATTCCTTATGTAACCTTAGATCCTTGCTTAATACAACCTTTGGAAGCCACAAACTCAATATCCAAAAACAAAACAAAATACAAGTTACTATTCATCATCACTTTGTAAAATCCATATAAAATCGAAAAACAAGAGTTTGGTTCTCAACTTTTTACCACACCTTCTACTCTTTAAGGGCTTTATTTTGAGTCCTACCTCATCACCAGGGGATGCTTGAAGCTCGACTTATTGGCTTTCCAAGGTGAGTGGTCGAAACTGGAAAAGCAGGGCAGTTTCTGTTCTCCGACTTGGGGAAGCGATTTGACTAGGCTACTCTCCTTTGTTGGCCATGAAATTTTAAACGAATGTTGCCCATGGAGTGGAGAATCTATGGTTAAAATTTGGTGATTTAAGGATGGATAGAAATGGAGTTATTGATTTTTCTTTGGACTATGTTTCTGCTGGGCAGAAATCTGGGGAGCTCTTCTTCTTTTTCTTTCTTTTTGTTTTTGGTTAATAATGCTTGAAATGCTGATTTTTGTTAAAAGAGTGGTGAGTTATCACATTGTCCTTGTCATCAGGACACGTGTCAAGCCATGGAGTATCATGGTGGCAAAGCAGGGACACGTGTCGCACATGCATGCGTTTGGTTAAAGTAACTTTACTGATTCGTTTCTTTTCACATGGATGATCCAAATGTTGCATCCCTCGAATTAATCTTGTTACATGTTACTTCCATGTCTATATTTAATCCTGTAAATGTTGCCTTGTTCTTCTTGAAACGATTCGAAATATTTTCCAAAAAGAGCGAGTAAAAACTCTACGCGATCTTCGCAGTGAATAGTAATTATTCACTTCATCAATCGAATCCTTAAATCGACTTTAATAAAATAATAAAATTCCAAAATATTAAATCCTGAAATCCTCAATTTTAATATCTCATTTCTTGAATATAATAATATATAATTCGCTGCCCGGTCGAATATTACACCAAAATAAAATTTGGAATTTCTGAATTCCGATCGTCTTTGCATTCACTTATTTACTCCGTAGATCACTAATATGACTTCGGAATATCCACACTACGTCTCATACCTAGGTGGCATGAAAAATTTTCTTAACCCTCAAAATCACTATTCATCCACCAATATCACTATTCACTGCTGCACTTAATCATAATAAGAAAAGTTTTAAATTTTTCCAAAAATTCGGGTTATTATAGTCTCCCCTCCTTAAAAGGATTCCGTACCGGAATCAACTTAGGAATAACTGGGGGTACTTCTCTTCCATTGCACTTTCTAACTCCCAGGTGGATTCTTCCACCTCTTGATTTTCCAAAAACCTCTCACTAGCTTGGCAACCTCGTCACTTAGCACTTGCTCTTTTCTATCCGTGATTTCCACAGGTTGTTCTTTGTAAGTCAGACCAGGTTGTATACCTACCTGCTCGTACTCTACATATGCCGGGCATATATAGTATACTGACGTAGCATTGACACATGAACCCCGTTATGACCATTCTACAAGTTTGGGTGGGGGGGGGGGGGGGGGGTAAGGCTGGCTCGTAGGCCACCTTCCTGACGCGTTTTAAAATCTCAGATGGCCCAATGAATCTCGGGCTCACTTCCCTTTCTTTCCAAATCTCATTAATTCCTTCCACGAGGATATCTTTTAGCATCACGAATCTCTAACCTCATATTCTCTATCTTGTTTGTACAGAAAATACATCAACATACACTTGCTCGTTATTTATCAACATGTCATTTAGCTCATCAATAGCAGTACTATCTCTATACTCGCGGGCTTAGTCCGCATACTTTCTCTGTCTGTCTTGGTTGTCACTAGCCGCTTGTTGGTGAAATCTTTTGTCTTTCTAGTTCGTTGGACTAACTTGGGTTTTGTGTAAAATCTCATCCTTTAATTCCTGATTATTCGGAATCCATCTTTGTCTCATTTTAATCAAGGGTATCGGCCACCACATTGGCCTTCCCTGGATGGTAGTGCATCTCACAGTCATAATCCTAGGTCAATTCTAGCCATTTCTCCATCTCATGCTATCTACTATCACAGGTAACTCAAAGCCAATTCATTACATTCCATAAAATTTGTGGGTGCATTAGTCAACCCAAAATAACCTCGCTGAAAACTCGAAGTGTCTATTCCATGTACGAATCGCAGTCTCGGGTATATCCTCAGATTTAACTTCCAACTGGTGATACCCAGTTCTTAAATAAATTGGAAATACACAGCGTTCTTCCGCTGATCAAACAATCATTTACAAGGGTACCTATTCTCCATGTCGAACTCATACAACTCTCGAGGTTCGATACATAATCTTGTGCTAACATCTTTCTCTCTTACAACAACACCGGGCTCTCCATGGTGGTGCATTGGGTCTTATCATACCCTTGTACAACAACTCTTGTAACTGAGTCACTAATTCTTTCAATCCCACTATACCCTGAATACTCGGTATTCATTCTCATGTCATCCAAATCGATATCTGGTAGCTCATTAAAACCTTGTACAATCTCCCAAAACCATTGTAGTTTCCTTTATACTTGGTATCTCTTTTCTTGGCGTCAACCATAAGAGCTAATTAAGCCTCGTATTCCTGACGTAATAATTTCTTAGTCTGAACTATATTCAAGAATCTCTAAATCTGCCTCCATCCTTTACTTATTACTCTTTTTCTTTGCAATCAATTGGCTCCATTGTGTGTCAACCAACCCATCCTTATTATAATATCAACTTCTCCCAACTTGAAAGGAATCAGGTCTATCAAAAGTGTCGACCTCATACTTCTAGTTCACAACCTGGATGTACCAGTCTTATGGGAAAATCCCTCGAATGGCTATTTCTACTTGTAATTATTCCCTTAGTGGCTCGGCCTTAAGGTTTAATTATCATGCAACTTCTTGATATACAACGATACATTAGCTCTGTCTAAATAGTATAGAAGGGCACCTTCTATTTAAAGGTCCTGACAGTGGGCTGCTTGTTGGAGGTAGCCCTGGTTGGAACCCACTGGCTTTCTTTTATTCGGTGTTCACAAACTCCGGAACAAACCTCGATAATTCGGAAAACTTGGCCTCATCCTTGGTCACAGTCATGGTTTCTTGTTTTAACTCTTTAACTTTCATTTTCATTCGGGTCTCCATATATTTCCGAAAATTATTCCTCTAAAAACAACACACGCTGCACCTCTCCCAAGTCACAATACCAGCTCCCTCTGACTCCATCGTCAGTACTTATCTTGCTAACCCAGAGGTAGTGTACATTCGTAAACAACTCCTCCAAAATCTCAATTCCACTATAGGGCATCTGTCTAACACCGTTGTCACTGGAGTTCACGGCACATCGCTATTCTTTTCACATATATCGATTGACACGCTTTCTATTATCATAATATCCTTGGGAGAATAAACCAATTTCATCGATATGTCACTAACATTCTATTCGTCTTAGGGATTCGCTCCTGTCATAGGCGATTTCGTTGCGAATCTAATTCCTATCAGCGAATTTTTGACTTATTTGACCTGGTTGGCCTCCCCTTGAAATTCAATAAGGATAACAAAATTTATGGGGCTTTGAAAGATAGCTCCCATATCAAAGAAAATGTCACACACTGGTGATCATAAGGTTATGAGTTTTAAGGTAACCTTATTGGAGGTAAGAGAATTTTACCGAGAGATCAATATGATCATAAGAACTCAACGTTGTGTGCCTCAATTGAGACATTACTAAAGGTAATTAGCCTTCTTGTATTTCACAACTTACAAGTGATGGCGTCTCATCCGACTTCTATCACACAGACAGATAGTCCTTGTAGCCCCTATAAGTATATGGTTGTTCGTCTCAGTGGAAGTTGAAAAGTATGAAAGCAATTCGAGATCAATTTAATGATTATCGCTGATAAGCGTGAGCTTTATCGTAATTTGGTCCTTATATTTAAGTTATTTTGCACTGAATTGGATTTTTATTTAATAAATTATATTGTGTTATTGTAGGTATTAAGGAGATCCTATTTAATTTGAAGTGGAGCTTAAATTGCAATTTTTGGAGTGGATTAAAGCAATTTTCGGATTTTTGGGCTGGTTGCGCAGATTTTACTATTTGGGCTCTATCTGGAGTTCTACAAGTCTGTTTTGGGCCCGTAAGCAGTCGTTGGAAAGCTTGGAAGAAGATCTTTAATTCTGAGTTGGGCTCATATTTTATCACTGCTCGGAACGGTCCAGAATCAGGAGGGAACAGAAGCCAACGAAATTTCCATTATAGAAATCTAATTCTGATTGGGAAATCTCCTTGTAATTATTTTAGTTAATTAAAAAATACTTTATATTAGATATATTAGAGACATATTATTCAGACCTAGTATTAGCCAGAGACATACGTATATTGTAAGCGAAGGAGGCTCAAGAACAAGAGAAGTTTTCTTTTGTCTTTTCTCCTTAGTTTAATTGATTTCATATTCAGTTCTCGTAATTAGTTTATTATTGAATTCAGATTTCTTTCTTCTATGCTTTATATTGTTTTAATCATGTTATCACTTGAACCCATGATGATGAGAAGTCCAATTATGGGCTAATCGTTATCATGGGGTTTTAATGGAGTTTTCCATGGATTCTAGTTATTAAATGTTTTTATGCCTTGGTGTGTGTATGATATATTGTTAACCTAGTTTGGTTGCGCTTATTCGTTATGGGTGCGTTGCGAACATCCGTAATTGTTTGTTGAATCCTAGTGATTGCGAAAGTGGATCTAGGGTTTAGAACATACCATGCTAGCGTAGGTTTTTGCATGTGAAGAGCATGTATTAATTTGTGGTGTAATTCTATCCGTCTCGCACCGACTATGTGATTATTTGGATTCTTGATTGTAAACCATTATGTTTTCAATCTCTATAGACATATAGGGACTAAGCATATTTGGTGACTACTTGACTTCTATCAATTGTGGATGATCAGTAGGATGATATATGTACAACGAAAGTTGGCGTGTGTCAGTTTAGTGCGTCTAATCAGTTATCATCGCTTGCACATGCTAGGCTAAGAGGCATAAGGTTCTAGATGAAGTGGTTAATGAAGTTGAAATCCCATGTTTGTTTATTTATAAGAAAATCGTTTAAGTCATTTTTCTAGTAAATTCTTAGTTAATAATAATCATTAGTATAATCAACCCAAATTTGTGATTGTTTTAGCAGTGGATAGAAATCATAATCTGGTGTATAAGTGAACTAAAACGAACAATTCTAGTCTCTGTGGGAACGAATCCTACTTATCTCTATATTACTTGTGACCACGTGCACTTGCGTGTTTTTGTGCGAACAAGTTTTTGGCGCCGCTGCCGGCGACTCGGTTATTGTTTTGTTTAGTTTATGTACTTGTCATCAGTGGTCGTTAAAGTTCACTGACTCGGACACTTCTTTTCTTATCCCTTTTCTTTTTCTAGTTTATTTGGTTCTTTTGTATTAAGTGTTGAGTTTTCGCAGGATTGACAAGGACAACTTGAGCTTTTATCCAGATATGTATCCTAACTCTTATCCTGATTCATCTGATTTGTTACAACGTTACCCATACTTGCATCAAGTCAAAAATTGTAATTCTCGTATGCTTGACTACGTAATACACAATGAGTCATCATTACCCGAGGGGTCAATAGGTTGGTATGTCCTTCATGAATTGAAATATGGCGTGTCATATGAAGAAGAGTCATTGGGTTTACATTCTAGTTCAAAAAGGAATGGATATGATGATTATGAAATTCCGGCTTGTATATGTCCCTCTGCTTTTCAGGAAAATATTTTAATAACTGAAGGTTCTGATGCCAGTAATGAATTTGATGTGTTAGATGACCCCTCTCCTTTATTGTATGATGTAGAAGAGGAATGTGTTATAATAGATCAAGACTTTGATGCTGATGTTGTGGGATTAAAATTAATCAATAATGTAGCACCGAAATTTGAGGAATTTGACTTAAATAAGGTTGAGAAAGAACATGTGTATTTGTCTTATGTCGATCCAATTTGGGAGTCATTTTTGGAGTGCCAGTGTTTAAATATTTGTATTAAATATTTTGAGTACTTTGACATTCCGATAATTGTTAAAAATCATGTTATCATTTCCTCCCAATGTTTATATGTTCTTTTAGATGTGA
Organism: Heracleum sosnowskyi; assembly: GCA_030848705.1. NCBI lineage: Eukaryota > Viridiplantae > Streptophyta > Magnoliopsida > Apiales > Apiaceae > Heracleum > Heracleum sosnowskyi. Next base: position 1,690,662 of record JAUIZM010000022.1, on the reverse strand, counting down.
TATATTCTAACAAAATTAGATTAATTAAAATTGGGAGATTTGCCAAATTATATGCTTTTTCACCTCATTGATAAGGCTGCATGTATAAATAAGTCTAGCCAAAGACAATAAAGAAGTGCGCTTATTGCGAAGCAACCCAATTTTTGTAAGTTAGTGTATTATTAGTGTATTATTATTATTGGTATCGTTATTATTATTAGGAAAAATAAATATTATATAATTTTAGTGTACTCCCTCAAGGTGATTTGATGAGTTTGTTAAGTGTTTCAGGAAAGAGTTCATGTAGGTGAACCAAGGGAGTTGCTGGAATTAGTCCAAAAAAAAAAAAAAAAAAATGTTGATGAACAGTGACAGCAGCGCGGGCGCGCTTGAAGTACTGTTCACAAAAAAAAAAAAAAAAATTCTGGTCGACTCAGCTGTCTTGTTTTTGAGTTTCCCGGAGTTCCAGCGGTCGGATCGTCCTGAATTTTGGACAGCATCTTCCTGACTCTAGTATCTAAATTTTGAACGGTGGAGATCGGATTTGAAGGTCCAGAAGATCAGTTGAGTATGATCAGAACAGAGAACAGTGCACAAGCCAGTAGGGGAGTTCTCTATCCTTTCTTTTTAGTGTAGTTTTAATATTAATATATTGTTTATTTGTTCATTGAGGACAATGAACCATTCAAGTGTGGGGAGGTGTTCTCGTGAATAGTATTAATAAAATTATTGTATATGCCTCGTCTCAAAATTGTGTTAGCTGCATTAAAAGTAGAGCATATAGTTGTTTAATTCTACATACATAATTGTTGTGTAGTAGAGCATTGTGTATACGTTGCATTTGCATAATTCCATGAATGTGTGTAATACCAAGTTGATATCCTATGATGAGTTTATGTGCATAATGTCTTGGTTAGTAGTCTTGATCGTATGTGATGTTGTGCATGCTTAGAAGTTGTTTGTGCGGTAATTGTTTTGAGAACACTATTAAAATGCTCTAGAGACGTGACCTAGACTAGCTTAATTCTTGAGTCTTATCCATGAGTGAACGTAGAATCTTGCGTATTCCCTTTTGAGTTTAGAATGAGTAATGCTTAAGTGTGGGGAAGTTGAGGGAGTGTAAATGCCTTTCTAAAAAAAAAATAATAATAATAAGAAATTTTACAATAGGTATCATTGTCCTCTTTTGAGACCATTGGGTAGCAATGTTCTAACCATTGGTTACTGGAGAAAGACTTGACCTTTGTATGTAGCATATCATCGTCCTCCTTTGAGGTCATTGGGTAGCAATGTTCTAGCCATTGGTTACTGGAGAAAGACTTGATTTGCGAGCTAATAGAAAAAAAAAAGAGAGAAACAAAATAGAAAAAAATTGAGAGGCATGGAAACTCCTGACAACCCTAAGCGAGAGTTCATTCTAAGTAACGAAGTGTTTAAGCGTTATTCTGATTATTAGCTCATGGTTGAGACTCGATTGAGATTTGTTGGTGTTTGGTTTGTTTCACTAGAGAGCATGAAGAACACGCACTACGCACACCGTACTTGCAATGGAAAAGTAGCATGACTAATATGTGAGATGGGTGAAATCCTAGACTGTTGTATATTCTGAGGATTATATGTTAATAAGGTGGACACATGCATGATTGGAATCTTTGTATATTCATGTAGTTGCATTCATATTAGTTTGGCATGCTTGAGACTTGGTAGGAAAATATAAATTTTGTGGGTACATTCACTATAGGCCCTCACGAGACCTTACTCGTCCACTAGGGCTGCCTAGGGGTTTAAAGGGCTTGCTGCATATGCTAAATGCAACCGTGATCACCTACGGAAGTGGTACTATTTAGTTAGATCGTAGTTTTTTTTGTTTTTCTTTGCCCGAGGACGTGCAATACGCTAAGTGTGGGGATGTGATAAGCGTGAGCTTTATCGTAATTTGGTCCTTATATTTAAGTTATTTTGCACTGAATTGGATTTTTATTTAATAAATTATATTGTGTTATTGTAGGTATTAAGGAGATCCTATTTAATTTGAAGTGGAGCTTAAATTGCAATTTTTGGAGTGGATTAAAGCAATTTTCGGATTTTTGGGCTGGTTGCGCAGATTTTACTATTTGGGCTCTATCTGGAGTTCTACAAGTCTGTTTTGGGCCCGTAAGCAGTCGTTGGAAAGCTTGGAAGAAGATCTTTAATTCTGAGTTGGGCTCATATTTTATCACTGCTCGGAACGGTCCAGAATCAGGAGGGAACAGAAGCCAACGAAATTTCCATTATAGAAATCTAATTCTGATTGGGAAATCTCCTTGTAATTATTTTAGTTAATTAAAAATACTTTATATTAGATATATTAGAGACATATTATTCAGACCTAGTATTAGCCAGAGACATACGTATATTGTAAGCGAAGGAGGCTCAAGAACAAGAGAAGTTTTCTTTTGTCTTTTCTCCTTAGTTTAATTGATTTCATATTCAGTTCTCGTAATTAGTTTATTATTGAATTCAGATTTCTTTCTTCTATGCTTTATATTGTTTTAATCATGTTATCACTTGAACCCATGATGATGAGAAGTCCAATTATGGGCTAATCGTTATCATGGGGTTTTAATGGAGTTTTCCATGGATTCTAGTTATTAAATGTTTTTATGCCTTGGTGTGTGTTTGATATATTGTTAACCTAGTTTGGTTGCGCTTATTCGTTATGGGTGCGTTGCGAACATCCGTAATTGTTTGTTGAATCCTAGTGATTGCGAAAGTGGATCTAGGGTTTAGAACATACCATGCTAGCGTAGGTTTTTGCATGTGAAGAGCATGTATTAATTTGTGGTGTAATTCTATCCGTCTCGCACCGACTATGTGATTATTTGGATTCTTGATTGTAAACCATTATGTTTTCAATCTCTATAGACATATAGGGACTAAGCATATTTGGTGACTACTTGACTTCTATCAATTGTGGATGATCAGTAGGATGATATATGTACAACGAAAGTTGGCGTGTGTCAGTTTAGTGCGTCTAATCAGTTATCATCGCTTGCACATGCTAGGCTAAGAGGCATAAGGTTCTAGATGAAGTGGTTAATGAAGTTGAAATCCCATGTTTGTTTATTTATAAGAAAATCGTTTAAGTCATTTTTCTAGTAAATTCTTAGTTAATAATAATCATTAGTATAATCAACCCAAATTTGTGATTGTTTTAGCAGTGGATAGAAATCATAATATGGTGTATAAGTGAACTAAAACGAACAATTCTAGTCTCTGTGGGAACGAATCCTACTTATCTCTATATTACTTGTGACCACGTGCACTTGCGTGTTTTTGTGCGAACAATCGCCTTTCGACAATATTTCTCAAAGGAACACCTTGGATTAAAATTGAACAGATTCCAAAGGTGCGGTTTTCCAAAGAAAATACAAAGAAAAGAATAACCAAAAAGATACTGGTACTTAATAAACAAGTGGTGATGTATCACCATAGGGTCATTCATTATTTGAAGAAAAGTGAAAGCTTAAATAACATCATTTGACAGGGCTTCGAAAGCCTGAAAGTAGGCATTGTGACAGCCTCTGCCACAAGTGAAACTGAATATGGTTTAGCACAAGTGTTATAAAATAACTTCGGAAAGGGAATATACCCTTTATCAGAATTCTTTCCTGGAGAGAGGTCAAGATAGATCATAGATTGGGGAAATATCCCACATAATTTTGCAAATGGGGAGGGTACTACCAAGGTCTCTATGGATGCCTTTTATGTCGGCTCCTCTGATGGATATTCGTTCAATTCTAAAGCTTTTCCTTTCCACGCACCCTAAGTTGTTCGATACTTACGTCATTGCCGACTTATAATAGTCGCTAAGAATTCAACCATCAACATTTGCAATCGCAGGGGGTTTTATTCGACCCGGCGCAAACATCTCAAGTAAGCGTTCTGTTCTATAAGAAGACTTCGATACCGTTGTCGCCCATAGCAATGACAATTCCTCATGTCGACTGGGCAGTACTCCGGAAGATCGTTAGAATCTATAGGCTTAAATCCGGTCTCTATTTCAATCATCCTTATACCCAATATTCCTTTTCCCATATCAATCCCGTGCGCTACATAGCTTAACACTTTGGCACAATAGCCTTTTCATTTAAGTCAATCCCGGAACTTCTCAGTCCGTCTTGGTCCTTAAATATATTTCGCCTTTACCGTCCAATCTCAACTTCATCATTTTATCTTCTACAATCAATTATAGCAATCAGGGTCTGTCCACCAGCCCATATAACGGCTATCTTACCCAATCCACAGGGTTCACTCCAATTTCCACTCCCTTTGGTGACATCCCCTGGTAATCAGAAAGACAAGGTTTGCCAAAATCTGCTGAATTTCTTTCCAATATCAGGGAAACTTGATCAATCTATTTACCTACTAGTAATGCTCGGATCTGATTTCCGACCTTTCTGTTCTATCCTCATAAGTCCTTCCTGGTTTCCTGAGGGTGGCAAATCTCGTTCTCGATTCCGTCTTAGCGTGCTTGTCTTACAATAACATTTGCATGGTACATATACCCAAAATTTTCCTTGGGATAATAAAATCCCTTAATGATGTAATAGACACTCTTTCCAGTGGAATCGCTGGTCGTGGGGGATTGAAACCTCATAGCCCAAGCAATTCCTTACACTATACTAGGCAACTAAGTACCCTTGATCGTTCGTGAAAATCTGAACATCTTGGTTCTTACGTATGCCGCCTCCTTATGGGCAACTATAACTGACTACGAGTAACAGGTTTCGTTCAAGTCGAATCAATCCACTGATACTGGCTATACTGCCTCTACCTCTTCTGCCTTGGAGACTCTACTCCATTTTCTTTGTCATACCTCTTGATGAATCATGAACGATCCTTAAACTCTCGCCTCGTCACTTATTTATCCCTTGAAGGTTCGTCCGGTCTTATTATTAGACCTCAAGTAACACACCACATCTTTATCAATCGGCACGTCCTCTACAAGATTTTTTTCCTTGACCCACTATGGGGTCTTCCTCTAGATCCTCCTATGGATCTTCCTTTATCGGGTCTTCGTCCATCTCAAGGAGCGCATCATCAAATGCCTACTCGAAGGCCTCGGGATCTGGTATCTCAGAATCCCATCAATCTATAACTCATACGATTCGAGGTGACTAACCATGAAGTCCTAAGTACGGTTTCCCAGAAGAAGTCCCCTCTCGGGCTTCATCTTAAACAGTCAGGGTCATGTCCTCTAACCCGACTACGAACTTAATTTGAGCTCTAGATGTTCTTATCATTATTAAGGGTATTGTAAGACTCGATCTCCTATCGTTTCTGAGGACTGTAACCTAACGCTCTGATACCATCTCTGTAACAGCCCCAAATCCGGGGTCAGGGATTTAGGGTTGTCACAATCCATGTACTCCTTGCCTTACCTGTATTACTCACACCATTCATAATTCACCTGCTCATGACCCCACAACATATGTCTCACACACACACACACACAGGTTAGAGTCTCAGAAACGACACAATACAACAACTGCGGAATAAATAACTTTTATTACAATACCCAAATGTCTTTCGAATCTGTTACTGATACAATTTCTAAGTATTGTTACATTACCAGCTTAGCCTTCTGATGCTCACAATCCTCTAATACCATTCATGTCTATACATAAGTTGAATACCAAAGCCGTAGCCTGATTCGATTGGTTCGTACTACTCCCGGGATCACTGCTAGAAACTGTTTATGGGAACGCCTTGCGAGGTATGTGTCGTCCCATAGGCATCATGCTTCGCTGCTATATAATATATATAAAATAATAGCAAGAGTGAGCGATAGCTCAGCAAGGTAATGAAAGTATGGCATAATTCTGCCTTTTAATACAACCCAGAAATAAAGCGGGTATAAGACAGTAATTTGTCAAAATATCTCGATACTGAAATTATTTCCTTATCGAAATGTATTCCAAAAAATAGTACCATTGTGGTATTTCAAATATCATTTCATAATACTCTGCAACTTTCAATATTTATACTATGAACAAAGTTCTAGTATAGTATAAAAGATGAAATAACAAGATAACTCAGTATATCCTTTCTGTAAAATATCTGCTATATAAAATATAAGCAGACTATCAACATATACTTGAAAGATGAAGTTATAAGGAAAATTCAAATATCATCTTTTTCATAAAATCAAATACCTTTTTGTAATCTCATATACTTTCTGGTAAACTCATATACTGAAATAAACTGGAATACTCTTGAGTAAACTTTCTCTTTCTGAAAACTTGCATAGAACTGAATGACTGGAATAACTTTCTTTTCTGAAAACTTGCATAAAACTGAGTAACTGGAATGATTTCTCTTTCTCTGAAAACTTGCACAAAATGTGCTCCTTCATGAATAGTGAACTGTAGATGGAGATGCTAGGCGCCGAGGATACCCCTGCGATGATCAGTCGCAAGCTGTATCCCCCTGCTGTTTTTCTACGTAGAAGGGAAGATAATCAGTCTCACACCGACTTACCTCCCCGCCAATCGGTTGTAGGCAGGAAGAACAGACCCGTTCATAGACGGTCGATTCTGTTACTCTCCACTTATCCTACGGTCGGGCACTGATAATCATCTAAGGGAAGAACAGACCCGTTCACCAGTCCGTCGGCCATATTGTAATTCCCTTAGGGGACCGGCGCTACTCAGTCCCTTACATATCTCCAAGTTCGAGTAAATCCATAACACTGAAACATAAAGTTCCTTTCCCTTTTTCCCCAAGTATACAACTCCACAAAGTAGTCGTATCTGGTTGGAAAGGAAATTCACTCATATTTCCCAGGCTGATGCCTGTTAATGGATATCGACTTGTTCCATGAATTTACCCCTCGATCGTTGAGGTGGTAACACAATATTTGACTTGCAGCAATTACATTGTTCCGAAAAATATCTGTCCCTTGACAGTTTTTGAATTGAGAGTTTAAAAAGAGTAGTAGTCACTTAAATCAGGTTTCCCATATTTTTGATAGTTGAGCGAGCATTTAAATCCCCTTTAAAAGACAAATTTAAATGGAAAAACATTGTTTTGGGAACCTCTTTTTGATTTGAAAATAATTAATAATAATTATTAAATAAGTAACCTTAAACGAATATTTGAATTAATATTCATAAAGTAAGTATCCTCAAATGAATATTTGAAAATAATATTTATTAAATAATTGAGCCTCAAATGAATATTCAAAATAATATTCATTAATTAATAAATTTCAAATGAATATTCGAAAATAATATTCAATAAATAATTAATCTCAAATGAATATCCAAAAGTAATATTCATTAAATAAATAATCAATCCTCGAATGAATATTTAAAGGTAATATTCATTAAACAATTAAATAACTTTCAAATGAATATTCAAATATACTATTCATTACATAATCCCCAGATGAATATGTACGATAATATTCTTAAAGTCAATATCCTCAAATGAATATAAATGATATTCTGTAAGTCGATAATCCTCAAATGAATATTAATAAATAATATTCTTAAAATGAATATTAATAAATAATATTCTTAAAGTCAATAATCCCCAAATGAATATTCATAAATAATATTCCTTAAATAAAATAATTAACCCTCGAATAACAGTTATTATCACAACAACAGTAATATAGGTTTTGAAAACTTGCCTGATGCTCGAGAAGTGATAGGGGTTCGCGACGATGCCGGACAATCTAGACAAAGTCAAAGAAAACGTACGATTAATCCCCTGGATCATCCACTTGTACTCAATGCTTAAACACGTAAGCGAAACACAACCAAGGCATTACTAGCTCATCATAGGCTCATACTAAGTCCATGTTAATCGACAATTACTTAAGTCGTAGGTTTAGTCCGAAATCGATCCTCGAATACGAGTTATACTGAGCCATTTACAACATTGGTTTCTAAGTCATGTTCTTAGTGGTTTTCACTTGCGCGACCTCGGCTACAACATTTTTATAAAATCGAAAAATAATCTTTTTAATCCGAATCTTTTTCGTGAGCCTTCCTAACTGTCTCTAGTATTATTCCTCAAAGTTTCACATTTTCATATGGCTTCTAAGTGGTCCAAATATAGCCTCAAAGTGACTGACCAGAGATGGGTTGTTCCTCCGAACGGCGTTTACTAAAACTCACTTTTCTCTTAAACCGTAAATCGTAACGATATGATTCTTGCGCTCACGTAAACTAGAAACAAGGCTCTACACACTCATGTTTATAATTGAACCAAAAGAGGCAGTTAAGTTTTCGGATTCTAGGCAGTTTTTTTTGAGTTAACGAGAATCGGGCATTACGACGGCTTAAAACTTAACGTTTTCCATTTTCAAAACACAACCAAATCAATACCAAACAATCCCAAACTCACCATCCACCTTATACTCCCTTCACTCAGTCAAATCCTCCATAAATATTCAAAACAAATTCATAACCCATCCTCCAAATTCAACCAACAATTCATCTAATCACTTAATCATGATCTTAACTTTACATAAATATCAAAACCACTTCAAAACTCATATAACAAAAAGGGGCAGAGGTTTTTATACCTTCTCCAAGCTTTCTTGCTGCTATATTCCTTATGTAACCTTAGATCCTTGCTTAATACAACCTTTGGAAGCCACAAACTCAATATCCAAAAACAAAACAAAATACAAGTTACTATTCATCATCACTTTGTAAAATCCATATAAAATCGAAAAACAAGTGTTTGGTTCTCAACCTTTTACCACACCTTCTACTATTTAAGGGCTTTATTTTGAGTCCTACCTCATCACCAGGGGATGCTTGAAGCTCGACTTATTGGCTTTCCAAGGTGAGTGGTCGAAACTGGAAAAGCAGGGCAGTTTCTGTTCTCTGACTTGGGGAAGCGATTTGACTAGGCTACTCTCCTTTGTTGACCATGAAATTTTAAAAGAATGTTTCCCATGGAGTGGAGAAGCTATGGTTAAAATTTGGTGATTTAAGGATGGATAGAAATGGAGTTATGGATTTTTCTTTGGACTATGTTTCTGCTGGGCAGAAATCTGGGGAGCTCTTCTTCTTTTTCTTTCTTTTTGTTTTTGGTTAATAATGCTTGAAATGCTGATTTTTGTTAAAAGAGTGGTGAGTCATCACATTTTCCTTGTCATCAGGACACGTGTCAAGCCATGGAGTATCATGGTGGCAAAGCAGGGACACGTGTCGCGCATGCATGCGTTTGGTTAAAGTAGCTTTACTGATTCGTTTCTTTTCACATGGATGATCCAAATGTTGCATCCCTCGAATTAATCTTGTTACATGTTACTTCCATGTCTATATTTAATCCTGTAAATGTTGCCTTGTTCTTCTTGAAACGATTCGAAATATTTTCCAAAAAGAGCGAGTAAAAACTCTACGCGATCTTGCAGTGAATAGTAATTATTCACTTCATCAATCGAATCCTTAAATCGACTTTAATAAAATAATAAAATTCCAAAATATTAAATCCTCAAATCCTCAATTTTAATATCTCATTTCTTGAATATAATAATATATAATTCGCTGCCCGGTCGAATATTACACCAAAATAAAATTTGGAATTTCTGAATTCCGATCGTCTTTGCATTCACTTATTTACTCCGTAGATCACTAATATGACTTCGGAATATCCACACTACGTCTCATACCTAGGTGGCATGAAAAATTTTCTTAACCCTCAAAATCACTATTCATCCACCAATATCACTATTCACTGCTGCACTTAATCATAATAAGAAAAGTTTTAAATTTTTCCAAAAATTCGGGTTATTATAGAGATTGTAAAGCATAATGTAACATAAGATGTAAAAGAGATAACTACAACTCAACATAGGACAAGACAGACAATAATATTAACAGAAGCACAGGAATCCAGAATCAAAGAAGAAAAGGTAAACTCAAAAAATCAAAATACGTTATGTATTCTTGAAGTTCGTAAACAGGTCACGGAAAGAAGTTCATGAAAATGTTCATGCCTCAGTGACAGCAAAAGAAACAAGACTTTCAAGACGACAGAAGTATGTGAATGATTTAGGGTTAAGTACCACGGGATTCCAGTGATTTAAACGAAGCAACCAGAACGACAAAGGACTTATCAGAAGCATTGAATTGAAGACATAAAAGAAGAATTGATCAAGTGATTATTCATCTGTGAACCAGACCAGTTGCACTAGGTGACGACACTTAAAAGATCAAGGTGTTTTATCGTCTCAGAAGAAATTGATACAGTCTAAAACTGAAACACCCTGAAGCTCAGAAGCTTTTCTAAAAGATCAAGGACAAAAAAAGGATTCGATAGTTTTTCTATTTGGAAAACTATCGAATGGAATTTAAGAAAACCATTTGAAAACTAAAGTAAAGGAATTTACTTTTCAATAGTTTTTATTTAAAAACTATCGAATGGTAAATTCATTTATTCATTCGATAGATTTCAAATATGGGAGCAGGTGAAAAGTTTGTTTTGTTTGACAGGTTGATGAGAATTGGACGGCCAAGATTGTTTCTACAATTAAGGTTCGATAGTTTTCAAAAACAAAAGACTACAATTACAACAGAGGAAGTGTGTCTTCTTCAGTCGAGGTTATTTTCACAGTAGCAATTACTAAGAGAGAGTTTGAGCCAGAGAAATTACAGAAGAAATTAATATTGCTCTGAACTTGATCATTGTATTGATTGTGTATAACCTAGAACTCATTGAAGCTAATCTACGGATTAGAAATTGTAGCACCCCTCGAGGTTTATATTTATAAAAAGATATATTCCCCGAAACTTGATTTGGTTTGGTGTGTTTGATTTCGTTATTGAACTGAATGATTAATCCGCGAACGAAATTGAATTATTTGTGAGTATCGTATTCAACCCCCCCTTCTACGATACTTTGGACCTAACAAGCTTCTTTGTAGGCTTTCCATGTGCATATTGCAATGAATGAGACTGTTGTATATGCCTTGGTTTATGTGTAGATTTTTTATCCTGGGTATCTTCTTGAATTTTGTCTTTGGCATACTTAAGAATTGGCTAAGTGTTTGATTCGAGAACTACTCTTTAAGTTGCTTGACATCTCTGAGTTCTCGATCAAGTCTATTTGAGATATAGAACCATACTTCTCGAATAAGCCTTTACTTCTAGAATCCTTGAGATGTCGAGCAAGTAAAATGTATCTGACATCTCGAATAGAGAAAATTACTTCTCGATTTCTTGACATCTCGAATCCTTAACTTCTCGATCAATACAGTCATACTTCTCGAACTTGTACTTAGTGAGAATTTCAGTCTTCAAATACCAACTGCTTTATTCTGTAGTCTTCATCTTCAAACTTGAGGCATGATTATACAATCTTCTTTCAAGGGTTATTGCATGACTAATTTTGTACATTGCAGTGATTTTGATATCTAGATCTAAGTACAATTCTACTGACAGATAGATCTACAAGAGGTTCATGAAGTAATACACAGTATTACTAAAATAAGTAGGCTTGTTATTTATAGATACAGACATGCCTCTATGACCAACAATGTTAAACCAGAATTACTTGTGGAAAGGGGGGTTTGAATACAAGTAGTACTAATATGTCTATTTTTGTGTTTTCTTGTTTAATGAACAGAATAATAAATATGCGGAATTGAAATAACACAAACAAAGATGCTGCAACAATGATTTATATTGAATTATCAAAGTTACAAACTCTACCAAGGATGTACAAGTATCCTTAGCAGCTACTTTCTGTAAACAATATTACAGCAACAAACTCTCAATGTAAAACCTAATATGATCTCTAAGTTTCGACACACACTCATATTACAATGTAGAATGAAAGTATTTATACAATTTTCCTATCAACTAAATAGCAAGTAAATCAATCACATAAATCATGGGATTCTGTCCCATCTGTTTAGGTTGACAGCTTCAATCATCCAGCCTTTCTGATAAGAACATATCTTCTACTGATTCTTGATAATGATTTGAGCTTATCCAGTGATTTGTCTTCAAAGATAACAGAAGTTTCCATAATCTGCAGAGAGCTTTATAGACTCTTACAGACTGTAGACTCTAACAGTTTCACAGACTCCGATCACAGACTCTTGTAGTAGTAGACTCTTCCTTGTACTCCAGTAACACCATCATCTTCATTCCTAACAATCTCCCCATATTTATGATTTATACAATGAAGCATAAATCTTGTTTGATGATGTCAAAACTTTATTACTATATACAAACTAGAATACAACAATATCAGAAAGTCTAATGATTACTAACTTCATTGATCATTTGGAATAGGAATTTTCCTGAAAGAAGAATTTCTGTTAATTAATTCATCCAACAGTGCATCTTCTATTCTAACCAAAGCTTTGCCAATTTCTTCCTTAAGGAGAATCATACCAGAGTTAACACACAAGATTTGATAATGAAGTGCTCTGAACTGATCTGGCCTGTACTTGAATTGTTGCAAATGATTTAGACTCATAAAAGATAGTTATCCTTCCATAGCTTGATAACCAACATACTTCCCATGTTGATCTTGTTCAATTTCAAGAACATTGTACTCCATTTCTTTATCGGAACCATTTGGAGCTACATACATAAGCTTGAATGGAGGAACATCAATATGATACATCCTTTTATAAATCTTTTTGAGTTGTTCATCAATTTCATCAAGCCAGTTTCTTAAAACTACATTCCAGCCTTGAGATACTTCAACTCTCTTTTCCAATAAGAATTTCACATAGGCAAGCTCCTTTTCCCTTTTGTGATAAATCAAAGTTTCTTGATCCATCCATCTTATCATTCCAGAAGATAAGAAGTATACAATGAATTCTTTTTGAATCTCCTTGTCCACTGTTCCTTTTCTTGGTACATGCTCCTTTACTTTTACAGTCTTCAAAACAAGTTGAGCAGATTCAAAACAAGTTGAGCAGAAATCAATCTATTAAGATGTTTTTGTGTAACTGTCTCACTAACATAATCTGTCAATGAATGAGGATCACTACATGCTTGATTGCACTAGAAGTATCTCCTTGAGTATGACCAAGTCCAGTTTTAATTATTACAGAACAAGCCTGATTTTTCTGACTCATTATCCAATAAGTTGGTTCAACATGCTTTTGAGTAGACCAGCAGTCCCTGCCTTGACAAGAGGAACAGTATCTTGCAGATACCTAGACTTTTGAACAAAACCCTCCCGTGGCTTTAATTGAAATTGCTGACCAACATCATATTGAATAGTAGAACCTGGATTTTCAATTTTCTTAGGTACTTGAGAAGTAGTAGATTGTATATTTTGTGACCTTGTCACCTCCTCAAAACCTATCTTTTGCAAATCTATTATGTCACAAGCACTCAGATCAGTAACCAGTTCATTTCTCAGCCTCAATTGTTCCATTTTAGTAGAAACATGCCTTTGTTTCTTAGAAGTTTCTCTAGAATCTAGTTGTCTACACTCTGAAATCTTCATTTTTGACTGTTGAGACTGCAACTGAGTTGTACTTACTCTTTTTCCTTTCTGAGTGTGACCACTTCCATCATCATAACCATCACTGTCACCATCCTTCTTTTTAGAAAGGCTTGTCTATTTAGAATCATTTTTACAAGAACTTGCTTCAATTCTAGACTTGCTCCCTCCACTCTCCCCTTTTTTGACATCAGCAACAAGTGAAAGATATGGTGGTAGATTGAGAACATTAGTCATGTGTCCAAGCATATCCAGAATCAGAGCTTGATTGCCAAGAATAGTAGCTTGTTGTTTTTCCAAAGAACTCAATTTTGTCTCCACTTCTATCTTCATCCTTATCCCCATCCTTATGTCTCCTCAGTTTAGCACTTTCTGGAATGACTCCATTTGCTATGAAAGAATTTAAGACATTTATAGCTTCTAATTCCTCTACTGATCGAAACCCTTTCTTCTTCTTCAACTGAGTGATCACCTCCCTGATTTTATTTCTGTTGTCTGATGTTAGATTCTTGGGAATAACAATCTAGTCAACATCATCCAACTTTGACCCAGAGTGAAATAGGATTGTCCATGGATAGGAGATCACTTTAGGTAGTCTTGATGGTTGATCATTGAACAAGTCATCAAATATAGCTTTATTGTTTTCACCTTTGTGCTCAATTAACCTCAAAAGTGCATCCACTTCAGTGAATTTGAGTTTACTCAAGGTCTCATAAGATATATGCCACACTTTGTTATCAATCACCATTAAGATTTCTTTCAAGAATTCATCTTTGACCCTTCTAGCCTTAACTGTCAGATAAGAGATTTGTCTTCTTAGGCTTCTAGTGTATTCCAAGGTGTCACCTTTTACATTGAGCATAGAGACTTTCAGAAACTCCAGGAAAGCAGCATCATGATAAATCCTAGAATTTGCTATTTCCTAGAAGTTTGGCCTATGTGACAACATCTACTTCAACTGGTTTGGCAGCTTCAATCTTTGTTTGAGGAACATTGGCAGTAGATGGCATGGTACTAGAAAAGAAGGTGGTAGTAACTTCCATTCTTTGTTCAGCCTGATTTGTAGTATGAACAGGAGGCAGCGTGACTGGCATAATTGTGCTTTCCTCCAAAGCCACATTTGATGTTTGTGCTATAGTCACATTGATAGCCTATCCCTTGCCCTTTCCACTTCTAGCCCTTGTCACCATGGGTGTTTTCTCCCCCTTTGACTTGTTATCAGACACTGAGGTCTGAGTAGGTTTCTTGAGAGGTTTAGTAACTTTACCAGGAATAGGGAGCCCCATGTGCTTCATCATGTGTGTGAGCATCTCTTGTTGAAATAAGAGCACATTGCTTGTGGTTGAGGATTGAGTTTCTAGCTGAGTGCTCAAAGTGTCAACAGATTTATGAAGTTTTGCATTTTCTTGCTTTAGCTGACTCACCTCTTTCTCTAAACCATCCACTTTGTTGAAAAGTTGAGAAGACTTAAAGCTAGATAGAGATTGTTGTTGGAGCCTTCCAACTTCAAATTTGCTCAGATTGTGCACTGGCACATCATTTAGCAATTTATCTCCATACATGTTTTTCCATAATACCTTGGCCATGGCAGAGGTGTCATTGCTCTGAGGAGTTGATTGGAGACTTGGTTAGAGAGTTTTGTCACTGAATCAGTCAGTGTTGCCATTGTCGATTAAGAATATCAACGAAGCTGCCGTTGTCGATTAAGATTTTCTTGACTGTGTTGGTGTCTATCTTGGCGGTAAAGACGAGGGTGTCTTGATGAGACTCTAACATTCCCAAGGGGTAGTCCTCATCAGAGAAGGAAATGATCGGACTAGGGTTGGGTTTCGGCCTCTTTGGGGCCTCAGGATTCACGGAGAAGACTTCGCGAACGTATAACTTTTTTGAATTATTGGAGGAGCCGCCTGCGGCGTGTCCCCTGGCGATGGCATCGATGACTCTATCATGGTCATGAGATCATTGTTGATGATGACTTGTGTCTTCGACGAAATGGATCAACTGACCTCGTCGAATCTTGATTTCAATGGGAGAGCTGAGTTGGAAGCATGCGTCGGTCGTATGACCTGTATCATCATGGTATTCATAATATCTAGAGCTCGGGGGTCATCCTGGCTTCATCGACCTTGGGGGTCGATAGTCAGGCTCTGTCTTTAAGACAGCTAAGATGGTTGATTTGTCAGTATTGAGCTTTGTGAATTCCTTTTCATTTCGTTTATCGTGGTCTCCAAGGCCTATCATACCTCTCTTTTTTATCTATCTTATCATAAGTAGGAGCTCGTCATTCACTTGATCGAGAATATGATTCATAGCTTCGTTCGTATAATTACGGGGAGACCAGCAGTGAGGGCTTCTACTCCTATCTCTTTTCTGGGAGAATCGCCTCGGAGACTGTATACTTCCCACATCTTCTTGTAGTGTCATTCTATTCTCTACGAGCTAAAAAATCACGCAAGGACTCTGAATAACGTTGACGGATTGTCATTAACGAAGCCGTCATTTTCCCACCATTGTAGTTACTGGAGAATCGACTTTGGAATTTGTTAGATACAAAGGAATGTTTGTAGACCTCTAAGATAACAAGCCTACAACTCAAGTAATGTTATGTGTTACTTAAGAGACTCCTTAACTGGAGAATCTTGTGTTTCTGATCAATGTACTTAATGTATGCTTAGACTAGTTAGCTATGACTCTTGTAATAGATTGTACATAGGCCTGATGTAATAAGGAAATGTCCAGAAAGAAGGCTTTGAATAAAATGGTTACAAGAGTTGAAGTGGAATTGGTCTAAGGAAGAATTCGAGAAGTCCAGAGTTTGTCTGTTAGAGAAGTCCAGAATCGAGAAGTCAAGATGGCTGGTTCGACAAGTCAAGAAAAGCAGCTTTAAAAAGTTAAGGGAGCTGATTCGAGAAGTCTAGCATTTATGCTGATTCGAGAAGTCTGCATTAGAGAAGTCCATCTTGATGTGATTCGAGAAGTGTAGAAGTAATTGATTCGAGAAGTCTAGTCAATGAATCAATTATAGCTGGAGTTATCGAATGAGGGACTTGGCAATTTAGAGAAGACAGACCTCTGCAACGATCAGAACAATAGGACAAGAACCCTGTACTTCTATAAGTGGTCCAACACTATGCAGAAGCACATGGCAAAAGCCTACAAAATAGCGCAGAGAGAGAGTCAATGGTGGTACAGCTAAAATAGTGGATCTAAGTCTGCTAAAGAAAAGAGTATACAAAGTCTGGATGACCATAGACAGTTAGGACAGTTTTTCTCCTTCCTAATTTGTAAGTGTGAGTTGTGCACGATTCTATAAGTGCACAGATCACACATTTTAGCTGCTAGAGGTTTTTCATTGTAAAGTCTGAAAAGTTTTCTCTCCGAGAAAATGAAGCTGAGGATACATTCGTGTATTCACAGTTTGTAGCAACACCCAATCTAATAACACACCATTAGATTGAAAAGTAAATTATGTTGTTGTTTCAATTCCGCAAACACTCACACACACAAAGATTTACTTGTTGCAAAAATCAGTGATAATACATTCAGCCCTTTATGTATTATCTTTCGTTCGCACTCATATCTAACATAATTTACTTTATAATACCTGCCAAGAATCGATCGACCGTGGAGGTAGATTATTGTACAAGCGGAGAGCTGTGCCTTTTAGACATGTGGAGAAAAATTGACATCTAGCGACCTCCGAATGACTAAAGAAGGCCATCCACCCATCGAACGTGTTGAGGAATCCAGTCGGGTCCGAAGATCCGTCAAAGTGGTCCAAGGCTGGAGTTTTTAAAGTTCGATCAATTCGAGCAATTTCAATCGACCTCGACACTGGGATTTCATTGGAGACAACTTACCCCGACTGGCTCCGAATATAATCTAGACACAAAGAGAGATCATTTTGGATTTTAGCGATGTCTTCGGGTCAAAATGACTCACTTGACTCACTCTGCCATGAAGCGTCGCTCATAGACAAGGTTTGATGTCGTTTTGGCCGAGGTCTATAATGTATGGACTCGGTGGACACATCATCGTCGAGCTCATAATCCTCGTCATATTCGTCATCTGCACGCATTTGAGAGTCTACACTGTGAGTCGATATCGACGTTTGTTGCAGTTCAAGTTGTAGACGTCGAATCTCGCGATGCTTCTCAAGGCGAGCCTCTAACAGTCACTTCTGTTATTCTAGTTATAAAAGCTCTTCATCTGACCCTGCGAGGTCGTCGAATCCTTGATTATGAGAGAACGTAATATGCTACTTCTTGAGTTTTTGTAGGTGTAGGCGCATGTCGCTCGACAAAACCTTATTTCCTGCGGTCATAATGACCCTCATCATATCTTTATATGTAGAGGAAAACAACAGGAGCTCTAAAATCGCTCGATTCATATTTATCTATTTTTTTGACCTCCTCTATTTTAAATAATTAAAATCAAAATTTTCTTATTTAAAATAGAAACTAAAAACTGCACCACACACAATTTAAATACACCCTCCCACACAATCCCACCTAATCCCCTCCATTTTTAATTTGATTTTTTTCAAAATTCAGCGAGCTTATTTTAAATTTAATTTCATATCATTTTCTCCATCTTTTAGTTTTATTTTTTAGTTTTTGATAAGCTCACATCTCTTTATTCAATTAAATCTGCATGATTTAGTGATTTTGAACTGTTGATTTGTGTTTTTAGTTTTACACTATTCGTATCTTTTTATGTTGATGTCAATCGTTTTTAAAGTTTTAGTTTCTATTTAATTGTTTGTTTTGATATGATATGTTTTTGTTGTTTAATCAAAGTTTATTGAGAGAATTGTTGATTTCGTTGTTCGATTTACGTGATTTAAGCTGATTTTGATCAAAATTAGTTACAATCAATGTTCAAAATATTTGTTTTGATGAAGATTAGTTATAATTAAGGTATTAGGTTTTACTTATTTGAATTTATTTAACGTTATTATTGTGAACAGAGTTTTTGTGATTTTTAATATAATTTTTTAGTTGTTTGCGTTATGAAAAATTGTGAAATCTGTTTTTTTAGTAAAGTCTATGTTTTAGTCATTTTCTATATTATTTTAGTGATTCTTGTTGTTTAGTGAACTTTGTGTATTTTAGTGATCTTGCGCTTTGTTATTTTACTTAACTTTGTATTTTAGTGCACTATGTATTTTAGTAGTTAGTGAAGTTCTCTTTGTTGTATGTTATTTTAGTGATTTTGTAGTGTGCTGTTTTAGTTGTTACTTCATTAAACTGTGATCCGTGTTGTGATGACAGTTTATAATTTACGAAGACCTTATACGCAGTTTTGGATTTATAGAGATGTTGTTTTTTATGCTTTTCAGTTTCGATTTGTGGTGATTCATCTTGTATTAGTAGTGAAGTTGTTCATGATGTGAGCATCAGCGTGTCTTCAACTGAAAGTGATGGTTCCGTAACTAGTAGCAGGTTGTCTCCTGGTGGTCATAGGTATTTTATACTAACTGTTGATGCGGCTTGTGTACCATTTCCTGGCCAGGTGTTTGATACCTTACATAAATCATTTAAGTTTTATGAAGCCTATGATCAAATATGTGGTTTTGATATCCGAAGAACAGCTGAAAAGAACGATGAAAGTGAAACTGTGGTTCTTAAACATTTTGTTTGTAATAGAGAAGGTTTCAACGACGTACGTTTTAGAAGTTCAAATGGCAGTCGTAGTAAAGTTGTAAAGCCAACGAGGACTATGTCTCGGAGATGTGGATGCAGGGCAAGAATTGTGGTTATGATTACTAGTGAGAAGACGTATTTTGTTTTTTTAGCTTTTCTTAAAGAACACAACCATCCTTTAGTTCCTGAAAGTGGTCGGCAGTTTTTGAAGGTTAATAAAGAGATGAATGTCGGTTTGAGGAATATTGTTTTTCACGCTTCAAAAGTTAATATCGGTCGTAGCAAGGCATTTTACTTGGCGAAAGAAATGTATGGTGGTTATGCTAATGTAGGTGCTACATTGCGTGATTTTAGAAATTTTGATCGAGATTTGAAAGCGGATGTTGGTGAAAGAGATGGACAGATGATTATAGAGAAATTCAAGGTTATGGATGAGAGTTGTGAATCATTTTATTACGCTTTTGAAGTGAATCCCGCTGGACACTTAACCAAGCTTTTTTGGGCTGATGCGGTTGGTCGGAGAAATTTTGAACTTTATGGTGATGCGGTCTCATTTGATGCAACATTCGATACAAACAAATAAATCAAATCTATTTACATTTTATTAGGAAGATAGTTTGTTTATACCAATAAATTATACTGATTTAAGTTTATATAAGTTCTGATTTGTGCATGATTTTTTACTGATTTAATAGTACTATAGTAATACTTTAAGTAGATCATTCAACTATAATACTGTACCAATAGCATTACCAATAAATACAGAACAAAGTGGCAGTTTTGCTTATAATAGTATTGGATTTTTGTGAACATTTAGTATTTGTATGTCCTTTTGTTGAAAGAACTTTCTCTTCTTATAGTTGTTTTATTTATTTATTTATCTATCAGGTATAACATGATTTTTGCTCCATTCACTGGTGTCGATAAGCACAAAAAATGTGTTACATTTGCAGCTTGCCTCTTATCATACTAGAGTGTTATAGACTAAAGTTGGGCTTTCTGTCATCTTGTAAAGGTCATAGGATGGTATCATGTCGTTATTGTTACTGATTAGTGTGCCGTTGTTATTCCCAGACAATGAACCAAGATTATAGAAGGGGGGGGGGGGGAGGGTTGAATACAATCTTTGAAAACTTTTCAGTTCTTGATAGTGAAAATACGAAAAACAAAAACAAGAACAGAAACACAAATAAGATGATACAAGAATTAAAAATTCAGGTGGATTGTTTTTGTCCACCTGAGAGATTTTTATTGAAGAAATCTCTGTGATGTCTACGAATAAATACACAGCTGCAAATACACAACTCTAGCTTCATCAACTTACAAGGATACTGCTTTTTGCTCTCTAAATTGCTAAAACCTGATTTCTTGATTTTTAGAGTTATGCTACTACTTGGTTATATAACCCAAGTTTACAAAGATATTTGAACAGCTAATAATACAAAAAGTACATGTGTTCAGAATCCTTGTTTCTCCATCCCGAGCAGTGGTCCATGATTGTAGCTTGCCCTTCTTGGCTGATTGTCTTTTAAGGAAATGCTACCTTTGACCATGCAAACAGAATGTTGCTTTCTTCTGGTCACCTTTCCAGAAATACTGGCTTCCATGCTCTGTGTAGTCTGTCAACCCATGTGCTCTGACATCGCTGTCCTTTTCACAGGTACAGAGAGTATCCGTAGAAGCTATCTGAGTTGTATCCGTTGACAGTTTCTTGATCAATCAGTACTGCTATCCGTAGACAGTATAGTGTCCATATCCGTAGAAGGCTAATCAAGCTATCCGCAGACAATCAATTTCATGTATGCAGAATTACAAGGCATCGACTATTTACAATTAGCCTCCCTATTCTACATATCTATTGATAATCAACATGACTCATTTAACCTATCAAGACTACTCCAACTTCAACATCAGAAATACACAAGCATGCTACATTTAGTCTTATCCGTAGATAAGCTACCCATCTACAGATACAACAATCGTGAATTATCCATTGATGGCTACCTTGACTTGTACAATTTTTACTAAGTTAATTTGGTTATCATCAAGAAACAACATAGTTCCTAACAATCTCCCCCAATTTATGCCTGGTTGAGAATCAGTCATAAATTAAGAGTCTTGATGATAACAAAACCACTTTTAACATATAGATAATAGCAGTAAAAATTGAGTTAAGCTACATGAATTAAAAATCAGAAGAGTAGGGATAGTTACATAGAGAGTGCTCCTCTAGTCTGAGCATAATCAAATTCTTTTCTTCTCTCTTGGAGGTTGAACCTTCTGTCTCCCTTCCTTAGCATAGTTTGCCTGGATTTGTTCTTGAAGCTTTCTGTAGAATGCATTTTCTTCAGCAATTTTTGGATCCAGCTTGCCTTGCAACCATCTAAGATACCTGTTGCTGGCCTTAGACAATTGATCTTCAATCCTGAAGAATCTTCTACATCCCTTTTCATCCTTGAATTCCATCATCCAGTAAGGTTGAAGATGGATTCTTTGTCCATTAAAAGGGATCTTCAACTTCCTCGGCAAGCAATCAGGAGAATTCCAGCTGCTCCTGATTTCCTCAATCTTCTTTAACACAGCACCCCTGGCAACCTCAGAAAATCCCCTTATGTTTTTGAAGCCAGAAAATACTTTCACCAAGGTAGAGTATCATTCGTTCAACACTTGTTGCAGGGGCCATGCTCTCACATTTCCTCCTTTGTAGACAAAAGTTAGTCTTTCAGGCAAATCTCTGAACTTGTCTGTGCCTCTGATTTCACTAACTTCCTCAATGAATAGATCCTTGGTTGAGTACTCCTGTATCTCTGCAATGTACAAAAAGTCTGCCTTGTTCTCAACTGGTTTGGCAACTTTTGGTGCAACATTAAGCTTGATTGGTCCCTGTTGAACTTTCTTGACTAGTACCCTTTTCTTTGATATCTTTTCTTTCTCAAATAAGAACTTAGGGAATACTAGGTCATTAAACTCAATAGGTTCTTCTTTAATGTTAGGCCGAATACACAATATATAATCAATATATGTATGAGAATAACAATAAGAACACTGTTTATGAACAATAAACTGAGTTATATTAAATAACTTTTCTCTCAGTGATGTAAAAATATCACAGAGAGCTGCTAGGTTACAAGAATAATGTATTCAGTATTCGCATCCCTTTTAGGGTTAACCTATATGTGTTTATATAATACACAGCTACATAGAATCAATCTCTAATTGATATTCCTATAAATTAGCTATACAATTTATATCAAATTAGGATTGCTTCTGTCTTCTGTTCCGTTTCCTTATCTGTCTCAATATATCTTGCTTCTTTCCATCTTCAAGATATATTGCTTCTAGAATCTTCATATTAGCACCGACAGCTTCAGCAAACTTTCACCCCGTCAGACTTTAACAAACTCTGACTGGCTTCTATGATAAACTCTGATGAGTACCTGTTGCTTAAACACTGATAAACAATCATCAGCAATTATATCTAACAATCTCCCCCAACTTGTGCATAACAAAAATGTACAAGTTAAAAGATAATTGATGATGTCAAAACATACAACAAATGCAGTGTTTATAACATAACAGAGTTTATTTTTAACTTAGAACAGAAAACTTTTAAAAACTTACAGACTTCAGTTACTTAATCTCTTCAATGTCAGGAACAGTCCTGATGTAGTCCTGAAGTAGTTTTCTTTCAGCTCTTTCTAACTCAGCTATCATTATTTTCTTTATTTCCCTTAACTCTGGATCACTCTCTCCAGTTTGATAGATAGCTGCCCTTAGTGAATAAATGATGTTCTTCCTCATATCATTTCCTAGCTTTATTATGAAGGATTTATCTGATTCCAGATTAAATTCCAACACTTTTATACCAAGATCTGTTCTGAGTCTTGCACTATTCCTTTGCATCTCAACAAGCTTTCCATTGTAATCTCTGTACCTTGGTATGTAAGAGCCAGCAGACTTTAAACCAGAAAGAATTCTAGCTTTCATCATCCTGCTTCTTAACACCTCGGCTGCTTGATGAGTTCTTTGATTTTTAACTTTCAACAGATACAGCACATACTCTAGTTCTTCTTTCATCTTTAAACCAATATCATCTTCACTAACTCTGTATACTCTGCCATCAGATTTGAAGTATAACAGAAAATCCTTCTTTAACCCTCTGTGGTATATTAACTGAACTGATTCTAGAGTATCAAGATTTTCTTGAGTTACCCCAACACCAGGTTCAGCTAAAGAAGTGTGATCCATTGGACTATTGTTCACTCTTTTCTCTCTATGAGATCCAAGCCCAGATTTATCTTTTGATTCTTTTCCCATGAGTGTTCTGCTTTGGAGAAGATTTATATTTGCTGGAATCAAAGAGTGTTGAACAGTGATTGGCTTGGCAAAAGTCCTTTGTAATTGTGAAGATAATTGTGTCTGTACAACTTGAGTAGTATCAGAGGTTGTCACAGCTTCTATTATTTGAACAACTTGAGCAATGTCAGAGGTTGTTTGAGCTTTCTTCTATATCTGATGTTCTTCCACCACCTTCCCTTTACCTTTATCAGGCTTAGCGTCTTCAGACCTTTTTGCTTGTTGTAAACTCTGTTGAGAGTTTACATTTTCCTTGATAATTATTCCTTTTTCTTTAGGCCTTGAAACCTTTACAGTCTTTTTCACTTTCCCAGACTTTAAATTTTGCTCATGCTCTTTAGCTAGCATCAA
Source organism: Heracleum sosnowskyi (assembly GCA_030848705.1). Lineage (NCBI taxonomy): Eukaryota > Viridiplantae > Streptophyta > Magnoliopsida > Apiales > Apiaceae > Heracleum > Heracleum sosnowskyi. The sequence continues at coordinate 1,666,855 of JAUIZM010000022.1, read as the reverse complement.
TTCTTCTGCTTGAATATCTTCTATGGTTGCATCAGCACCATGTTCTCTTAGAAACATCTGAGCAGCAATCTCTTCATCAGTAGTTGGTTGAGAAGTAAGCTTTAAGCTTCTAGCTCTTGAAGAAGATTGAGCACCAGTGTTTATCCTTGTAACAGAATATGTAGCATCAGAATTTGATCTTAGCTTTCCTTGCTGAGTAGATTTAGATTTGAAATCTTTGCCCTTTGCACCACCATCAGTAGAATCATCCTGTCTACTCAGAGTTTGAGACCTCTTGCATTTGTCTTTAAGTACTCTCTCCCCCTTTTTGACATCATCTTGAAGTAATACTGAGGTGAGGAATTCTATTGAAGCAGCAATGGAATCAAGCTTGTCAGACATTATAGTCTGATTGTCTTCAACTTTGGTCAATCTGTTTTTGAGAATTTCTTGTTCTTTGACCAGAGTAAGCAACAGAGTTTTATCTTGCTTTAGTGACATATCTCGAGCAACCACATCATTTCTCAACCCAGTAACTGACTTCTGAGTGTCATCAAAACGATTGTGAAGAGATTTAACTTGAACAATAGTTGCCTGAAGATGTGTAAGAAGCTCAGGATTTGAAATTGACTTAGCAGATTTTGTGACAAAGTCAGCAGCCCTTTGATCAGTGAATATGCAATCCTTGTCTGACCACTTGGAAAAATACATATTATGATAATGAAGTTCAGTGGCATGATGAATGTCCTTTGGATTTGATGGAGCAGAAAGTCTTTGAGAAGATGAAGCATCTTGATCATCATCAGACTTTGCAGAAGGTTCAGCATTTGAAGAATGAGGAATGTTCTCAGCAAATGTTTCTGGAACATCAGCATTTGCGAGCCGCTCAGAGTTTATATTGTCTTGAGCATTTTCTTCATTTTCAGCATCAACAGCAGTAGTTTCAACAGCAATTTCTGCAGTTGCTTCAAGATTATTCTCTGCAGTTTCCTCAACAATATTTTCTGCAGCTACAGCCTTTACTGTCTGATCAACCTCTTCACCTTTTTCAATTACCTGGTGATTAACAAAGAGAATCTCTGTATGAGTAGCTAGTGACTCATCTATGATAAGTGTAGGTTGATCAGCTGCCACATCCTCTGTTTCATTAATACTGCCAAACTCTTCTAGAGTTGCAGAGGGATGTGCTTCAATATCATCTTCAATATCCATCTCCAATATAGGTTCAAGAAAATCATCAGTAAAAGCAGCATTATCATCAGCGTTTGCTCTGGCTTCTTCAGGCACAGTAGCTTCATCAGCATTTGCAGAATGATCTTCAATCACAACCTCAGGAGCTTCAACATTTGTAGAATCTGAAGCCAAATTTTGAACTATATCTTCGAATAGGTAAGCAGCAACAAGCTTCCTTTTCTTAGCATTAGAAGATTCAGGTTCATCAGAAGGCACATTAGCAGAAACAGGTCTGTTTGCCCTCTTCTTTCTTCTTGAAGTACCAACAGAGTTTGGTAAATCAACATCAGCATTTAGAGATTTAGCAACAGAAACAGCCTTGAAAGCTCTGTGCTTAGTCCTACCACCAGTCTTTTGTTTTGAAGCAGCTTGACTATCAGTGTTTACCTGTTGGGGCTGGGGTTCTGGTTGCTGTGGTTCTGATTGTTGTTGTTGAGATTGAGTTTCTGGTTGTGGTTCAAGAAAATGTTGAATAACAGCTGGAAGGAACAACTCACCAACGTTTCCTTTCTTGACATCCTTGTTTATCAAATCAGAGAATATTCTTTTGTGCAATTTAAACGCAGGAATCACATCATTTGCAGCAATTGCAAATGCAGGAATACAAGCAGTAAATAGCAATTGACAGAAACGTGCAAAGTAAACAACTCCCCTATTCTCTGTCATTTTCTCCCCTATATTGCTCAAAACCAGTCTAGCAAAATCGTAATTAGTATTATAAATAAGAGAATACCCGATTTGCAGACTATCAATTGGAATTGCATCCCAATTGGTACACTTCTTCCCAAAAGCTCGTGTAATGCAATCGAAAAAGAAGCTCCACTCCTTTCTCAAAAACGGTCGCTTTAGTTGGCCAATCCTTGCCATAGATCCACTATATCCAATCTCTGTCATCATTCTTTGAAGATCAGCATCACCCACAGAAATTGTATAAGCAGTGAATTCTCCAGATCTCAAAGCAGCACGAACAGTACCAGGAGTTACCACATACTCCTGTTCTTCAAATTCGAAGACTATAGAAGGAGTTCCAGTCTCGCCTCCGTCATCATAAACACCCGTCTCCCAAAAAGCTTTAATTTGCAAACCAGAAAGCTTTGCTGGTTCCACAAGAGCATGCCCAATTGCAGATTGAGCAAGAAAATTTAGAAACAGATGAAACGCCTCCGGTGCGTTCTCATTAGATAAAAGAGCTGCATAGTTATTAGGAACGAATTCGAGACCAACTGAGTGAAACATTGTAGTTGCCATTAGTAACAACTTGGAATAGATCTGAGAATGACTTAGAGAAAATATGAGAATGGTTGCAGTAAAAGTGTTTGTGAATATGTGTGTGTGATAGTGAACTGTGAATTTGAGTAAGATGTGAAAAGTTCAAACGGTTTTGTGTATTGTATATTAATACAAAAGCAAGAATTAAAAACTGAACAGTTTTTAATCAATACACATGACTGTCTTACTCCGTAAAACGTGTGAGTGGGACACGTGGCACACATGCAATGACTGACAGCAGTAATTGATAGTTTCCAATGCGCATGCGCAGTAAAAATAGCAATAATTACCGCCTTTTACACTTTTCTAGGCACTCAACCTTTCTCCTCTGTTTAATACACTCTTTAACAACTGTCCAAGCATTCTCTTTTGAATTTTCAAAACAAATGTCTTTTCTCAAAATATTAATATGTCTGAAACAAACAAAATTTATTTTAATCATCAGAGATTAAAATTAAATTACCTCGTCGTAAAGTACACAGTTCATCAGTGTTTACCAGTCCTCCTCCTTTATAAATAAACTCTTTTCACAAACTGTACAGGAGTGAGTATTTGTGTGTGACTTAGCAGAGTTTACTGAATATAAATATTTAGATCATCTCAAAGTGCATAAAATCCACAAAATAAATCAGTAAAAACTGGTTGCTCAAACTCTCAAAAATAAAATCTGATCTCATCTAAACTCTGTACTTCTAAATTTATTACCTTCACCCCCTTCGATTTTTATTTTTATTTATTTTTATTTTTTATTTTTTATTTTTTATTTTTCTAGTAATCAGTGGTTGGCACTAGTCACCAAAAATCAAAGATTTTAGCCCTTATTTCATACAATAAGTTCCTGGGTCTTCCTAGGCACAACATGATCTCAAAGGAATTTGTGCTTATTTTGCATCTTTTGATTTGAGGGTGAAATATTTGCAACTAATTATCAGAGTTTAGATTTAGGAGAGAAAGTGCAAACAGCTAATACAGACTCATGGTATAGGATCAATAAACTAAGAGATGCTATAAATATAGAGACAGTATCATGCTGTGTAAAATTTCTGCACATTTTGAAATCAGAATTTATATCACTCAGAAGGATTCATGATTACTTACTGAGAATCATGCTTCATACATTTTCTTCATCGGTCCATGTGTTTCAGACAAAATCACAATCAAAGTTTCACATCAGAGTTTAACATCAGAGTATGACTGACAGAGTATGTGTAACAGAGTATGACAAACAAAGTTTGACAAACTGGTATGAATGATAGTTAACATATGCAAAGAAACATGAGCACCAAATCATAGAAGTATAGATTTTGAGTCTAACCAGTATCTCTAGTCAAAACCAGAGACCATTCCAAGTTCATTTACCAGCCTTGTAAAGGTAGCTTCACTCAAAGGTTTGGTGAAGATATCTGCAAGCTGTTGGTCTGTAGACACAAAATGAAGCTCAATATTTCCTTCTTCCACATGTTCCCTGATAAAATGATACCTTATACTGATGTGCTTGGTCATGGAGTGCTGTACTGGATTACCTGTCATAGCAATAGCACTTTGATTATCACAGAAAATAGGTATTTTAGAGTACCTTAATCCATAATCCAGCAATTGATTCTTCATCCATAAAATCTGTGCACAACAACTACCAGCAGCAATATACTCTGCTTCTGTTGTGGATGTGGAAATTGATTTCTGTTTCTTGCTGTACCAAGAGACTAATCTGTCACCTAAAAATTGACAGCTTCCACTTGTGCTTTTTCTGTCTATCTTACAGCTTGCAAAATCTGCATCAGAGTAACCAATTAATTTAAACTCTGATTCTCTAGGATACCACAAACCAAGAGTTATGGTTCCTTTGAGATATTTGAAAATTCTCTTCACAGCTGTTAGATGAGGCTCTCTGGGGTCTGCTTGAAATCTTGCACAAAGACATGTTGCATACATGATATCTGGTCTGCTTGCAGTAAGATAAAGAAGAGACCCTATCATTTCTCTGTAGCTTGTCATATCTACTGAGGCTCCTGTGTCCTTGTCTAGCTTTGTTGCAGTAGCCATGGGAGTTGTGGCAGATGAACTATCAAGCATACCAAATTTCTTGAGAAGATTTCTGGTATATTTTGCTTGATTGATAAAAATCCCATCATCTGTTTGCTTTACTTGCAAGCCTAGAAAATAACTAAGCTCTCCCATCATGCTCATTTGATACCTTGACTGCATAAGCTTAGCAAATTTCTTACAGAGTTTGTCATTAGTAGACCCAAAAATTATGTCATCCACATAGATTTGAACTAACAGCAAATCATCACCAGAATTAAAATAGAACAAGGTTTTGTCAATTGTACCTCTAGTGAACCCACTTTCTAAAAGAAATTTAGCCAGAGTTTCATACCATGCTCTAGGTGCCTGCTTTAGTCCATATAATGCCTTGTCAAGCCTGTAGACATAATCTGGATGCTTGGGATCTACAAACCCAGGTGGTTGTTCAACAAATACTTCTTCTTCAAGTTTCCCATTAAGAAAAGCACTTTTCACATCCATCTGAAAGACTTTAAACTTCTTGAGAGCAGCATAGGCCAGAAAAATCCTTATTGCCTCCAATCTAGCAACTGGAGCAAAGGTTTCATCATAGTCAATTCCTTCCTGCTGTGAATAGCCTTTAGCCACAAGTCTAGCTTTATTCCTTGTAATCACTCCATCACTGTCTGTTTTGTTTCTGAAAACCCACTTTGTACCAACAATAGATCTGTTCTTTGGTCTTGGTACAAGTGTCCAGACTTCATTCCTTTCAAATTCATTTAACTCCTCTTGCTGTTATCCAGTTAGCATCTTGAAGAGCTTCTTCTACTTTCTTGGGCTCTGTTTGAGATAAGAATGCATGATACAAACATTCATTATTTGTAGCACTTCTAGTTTTCACACTAGCTTCTGGATCTCCAATTATCAAGTCAGGTGTATGAGCTTGTGTCCACCTTCTTGCTGTTGGTAATTGGCTTCTATTATTATTATTAGATCCTCCCCCTTGATCCATGCTCTCCTGATTTTCTTCTTGACCATTTGCATTCTCTGAGGCTCCCCCTGAATTGGACTGTTCAGTATTTGAACTTTCAGAGTTTGACCCAGAGTTTCTATTTGATTGTTCAGCTGACTCACTTTCAGAATTTGAGTCATCACTCTGAGAGGTTTCTGAAGTATCTTCACGCTCCCCCTCAACTGGTTCTCTATTTTGTTCTGTCAGAGAAACTTCCTCAGTGTTTACCAGTAGAGGTTCAGAGTATGCTTCGTCAGAGTTTGTTGGATTTGCTTCATCAGAGTTTACGTCATCAGAGTTTAGATCTTCATTTTCAAAGCGAAGTTGATCATGATATTCTACATCTTCCATTCCAGTTATTCTTTTGTCATCAAATGACACATGTATAGATTCCATGATCACTTTAGTTCTCAGATTGTATACTCTGAATGCTTTAGTTGACAGTGGGTATCCAACAAAAATTCCTTCATCAGCTTTTAAGTCAAACTTGGTCAACTGTTCAGGATGAGTTTTCAACACAAAGCACTTACATCCAAAAATATGAAAATATTTCAAATTTGGTTTCTTATTTTTCACCATCTCATATGGTGTTTTCCCATGCTTGTTAATCAGTGTAGCATTTTGAGTAAAACAAGCAGTTTGAACAGCTTCCGCCCAGAAATAAGTTGGCAATTTTGCTTCATCAAGCATTGTTCTGGCAGCTTCGACTAAGGTTCTGTTCTTTCTTTCAACTACACCATTTTGCTGTGGAGTACCAGGTGCAGAAAATTCTTGCTTCACTCCTCTTTCTTTGCAAAATTCTTCCATTATTGCATTTCTGAATTCAGTACCATTATCACTCCTGATAACTTTAACTTTATTATGTGATCCTTTATCCAGTAGCTTTACATGATCCATTAGAATTAAGGCAGTTTCATCCTTCTTTGCTAAGAAATACACCCATGTGTACCTAGTGTACTCATCAACAATGACTAGAGCATATTTCTTTCTGCCTATTGACATTATATTTACTGGACCAAAAAGATCAACATGTAGAAGATGATAAGGATCCACAACAGAAGATTCAGACTTACTCTTGAAAGATGACTTCCTTTGCTTGGCCTTTTGACAAGAATCACACAGACCATCTAAGCTGAGTATTGACTTTGGAAGTCCCCTTACAAGATCTTTTCTTATCAGCTCATTGATGTTGTTCAAGTTTAGGTGAGAGAGCTTCTTGTGCCACTTCCAACTCTCTTCATTTGACATTTTTGCAGACAGACACACAGCTTTTCCTTCAGAGTTTGTTACCAAACTTGCTTCATAGATATTATTCCGTCTGTTTCCAACTAGAACAACTTTTCCTGTAGATTTACTGATAACCTCACAGTATTTAGGTTGAAAATCTACATGATAACCTCTGTCACAGATTTGACTCACAGATAGCAAGTCATGCTTGAGTCCTGGGACAAGAGCTACATTTGTGATGATGACACTTCCAAGATTGATATTGCCATATCCCATAGTACGTCCTATGTTGCCATCTCCATAGGAAACTTTTGGGCCAGCCTTCTCCTCATAGTCTGATAGCAGGGCTTTATTACCAGTCATGTGTCCTGAACATCCACTGTCCAAAACTAGGGTACTTTCCCTTATGCCCTGCAATCACAAACAATTACAAAGAGTTAGATTTAAGGATCCAGACTTGCTTGGATCCTTTGGATTTCTTAACATTGTTAGCTTTTGCAGCGGAATTACTATCAACAGAGTTTAAGCTAACTATGTCAGACTTTACACTTGCAGAGTTTGCTCTAACCCATTTCAGGTTGGGTTTTAGCTCATAATAGTTGTGATAAATAGCATGATAACTCTTGCAAGTATAAATGGAATGCCAAGTGCTCCCACAGTGTGTGCATAAAGTTTGTGGTCTAACTCTAACATGATCATTCTTCACTCCAGACTTGGAGGGTAAAGAGTTAATATCTTTGTTTTTCGTGCAGAAACTTGCAAGATGGTTAGTACTACCACAACTATGACATGTCTTTCTAGGAGCATCAGAATTAGGCAGATAATCATTTCTTTTATTAATGCCTACTTTTCCATTCCTATTTTTCTTGGACACTTTCTGTTTGTTAACAGACTTTACCTCTTTGAGCTTATATTTGAATTGTTTTTCTGTCATCAAACCAACATTAACCTTTTTATCACAAATTTTTATTGGTTCTTTAACAGCTTCTATCTCAATCTGATTTTCTGTTATTGAACCAGCATTAACCTGATTTTCACAAGTTTCAACTGGCTCCATAACAGTTTCTTTCACAACTACAGATTTTAGCTTACTGGATTCAGAAACAAATTTCACAGGTTTAAGTTGTGGTTTGAATTTAACTTTATCTTTAAACCTAAGTTCATCTTCCTCACAGTAACCTAAACCTACAGTATCTGTCTGAAAAACCTGATGTGTGTCTTTTCCAGAGTTTGTCCAAGTTTTGATCACTTTTCTCTCTTTTTACAAATCAGATTCTAGTTGTCTAAACCTTTTTAACAACTCTTGTTTAACATAAACAGCATCATTTCTTTCCTTTTGAACTTGTTGCATGTTAACAAGCTCTTCTTCAAGAAATTTATTTCTATCTTTAAGCTTAAGATTCTCAGATTTAATTCTCTCATTTTCTAAAGTCTGATCTCTATAACTAACATATATGCTTTTAAGATAAATTCTCAATTCAGATATATTATCAATATCATAAGCATAAGTTGTTAGGGGTACCTTATTCTCAGATGTTTCAGATTCATCTTCAATAGTTGCCATGAGAGCATAGCTGACATCTACATCAGAATCTGAAGTGTCTGCCCAGTCTTTTCCTTTAGTGATGAGTGCTTTTCCAGATTTTCCTTTCTTGCATTCTGGAGCATAATGACCCATCTCTTTACACTTGTAGCACTGGATCTCAGACTTGTCTTTCTTTCCAGACTTGGTATCCCTTCCTTCAGACTTTCTGAAACTCCTTCTTTCAGAGTTTGAATCTTTCCTTGAGAATTTCTTTCCTTTCTTGAAGTTCTTGAAACCCATCTTCTTAAAAGTCTTCACCATCAAAGCAGCCATCTACATCATTTGTTCCTCATCATCCTCAGATTCAGAAGAAGCATCAGTGTTTGAATCATCATCAGAGTTTGATGGCTCACTATCAGATTTTATGACCAAAGCTTTTCCCTTTGCTTTTTTCTTTGATGTTTCTTTCTTCATGAGTTTTTCTTCAACTTTGAGAGCAACAGATTTTGTCTTCTTTCCAGATCTTTTGTTTCTTTGTTCTATCTCAAGTTCATGAGTTTTAAGCAACCCATAGATTTCATCAAGATCTGTTTCTGCAAGATCATAATTGTCTCGTATTGTTGTCGCCTTCAAATCCCATCTTTCAGGTAGGGATAAGAGAAACTTGAGATTTGACTCTTCAAGTTCATATTCTTTATCAACCAGAGACAAATCATTTAACAGTTTACAAAATCTGTCATAAGTATCTGTCAAAGTTTCATCAGATCTAGAGTCAAAGTGTTCATACTCCTGTGTTAGAATAGTCTTCTTGTTCTTCTTTATAGCACTTGTTCCTTGACACCTGACTTCTAAAGCATCCCAAATTTCTTTGGCAGTTTTGCAGCCAATGACTCTGTTAGACATGACATTATCTAAGGCACTATGGAGTAGATGTCTAACCTTTGCATCCTTTGCAATTGATGAGATGTCTTCAGGAGTCAAATCTTTCTTCTCTTTTGGAACAGTCTTTTGTTCTTGACCAGTAATAACAGGAGACAATTTAGTTGGCATATGAGGACCATCATTGATTCTATCGAGGTATTCTGGATCTGTGGCTTCCAGAAACATGGTCATCTTCACCTTCCATATTGGATATTCAACTGGTCTCAGAATTGGAACCCTGATAGTCTCATATCGACTCACAGAAGTAGGTTGAACCTTTTCAGGAGCTGCACCGGTTGGAACTTGTTCAGTCATGATTATACTTGTGTTTGAATCGTAAAACTGTATATATTAATCAGCCTTGGCTCTGATACCAATTGTTAGGCCGAATACACAATATATAATCAATATATGTATGAGAATAACAATAAGAACACTATTTATGAACAATAAACTGAGTTATATTAAATAACTCTTCTCTCAGTGATGTAAAAATATCACAGAGAGCTGCTAGGTTACAAGAATAATGTATTCAGTATTCGCATCCCTTTTAGGGTTAACCTATCTGTGTTTATATAATACACAGCTACATAGAATCAATCTCTAATTGATATTCCTATAAATTAGCTATACAATTTATATCAAATTAGGATTGCTTCTGTCTTCTGTTCCGTTTCCTTATCTGTCTCAATATATCTTGCTTCTTTCCATCTTCAAGATATATTGCTTCTAGAATCTTCATATTAGCACCGACAGCTTCAGCAAACTTTCACCCCGTCAGACTTTAACAAACTCTGACTGGCTTCTATGATAAACTCTGATGAGTACCTGTTGCTTAAACACTGATAAACAATCATCAACAATTATATCTAACATTTAAACTCTACAGGAGTCCCATGGAAGGTGATTTGAGATTGAGTTGAAGCTGGGACAGGATCTTCAAAGACAATCCTCCTCTGTGTATCTCTCTCCTCTTCTCCCCTCTCAGGAGAGACAGGCCTATTTGATCTTTTCTTCCATCTAGGGGGCTTGGATTTAGGCGCTGTATTCCTTCTCTTCATTTTCTTCTTAGTAGGGGCCTCTTTCTCCACGGCCTCACTACTTTCTTCCTCCAATTCCCTTTCTAGCTCTTGGGCTAATCTAGCCTGTCTCTCAGGTGTAGATTCATAACCCTGGGGATTGGCTTCTCTTCTTATCCTGGAAATCTCTTCTGCATTTGCTTCATTGAACCTGGGGTGGCTGCTTGTGATGTGAAGTTCTTTGCCATTTCTGTAGATAACAGCCAGCCCTTGTCTCAGCTTTACATCATTGGTATTCTTGAGATTCGTGATAAGAGTTTCTAACACCTTATTTTCATCAGGCTTAGGAAGTGGGAAGTCCACCTCTAGTTTGTTCTTGCCATGATGTTTAGGTGGTGATCCAGTCCTGCCACTGAAGAAGGGTTCAAACTCCTAGACACTAGAATGTTCAGCATCAAAATTGCTTTGCAGAACATGGTGTCAGGAGTGAGGACCTTCAGAATTGTTGTGTGGACAGGATGGCTGCTTGTGGATGAAGTCACAGCCTGGAAGATGGATTCCTTGATCAACTTTTCAGAATTGAGAAATACCTGGACATCCTTAGCTCGAGGAGAGACCACCTTTGTGAGTTGAAACTCACTTGGATTAGCTATGACTTGAGGTGACTCCCCCTGACTTGATGGCACACATTGAGTTGTAAAGATCACTAGTGCACTCTCCCCCTGACTTCATCATAACTGAAATCTTCACCAGCTCCTGGAGGCAGATTCTGAATAGCTTCCTTTGCCCTAGACATTGATTCAGTTGTGTGTACTAAATTCAACATCATTTCTACCTCCACATTGCCCTGTCCAGCCAAGACTTGATAGGCTGGGTCAGGATGAGTAAATGTCTCAGCATTCAGGTTGACTTGTTCCAACGCACTTTGGTATTCAAGTTGGTACAGTCTTTCCCTGTCTGCATCACTGACATCCATTGACTCACTTGCAATGGCTGAGTATTCCATCCTTATCTCTCATGTACCTGCTTTTCTCTCATTTTCTCTCTTTTCTTGCATCAGGGGCTCCCCCTGGCTCACACCTCTCACACCCTCACCGTCACCTACTAAGGTGGAACTCTCATTGCTCACTTTTACCAGACTGGAAGAAATAGTTTGTCTCTCTTCCTCTTCCTCTCCTTTTGCCTGGTTGCAAACCAGCCTCTCACTCTCAGTGGCTTCACTCCCTTCCCTCAGTCCTAAAAGTGTTTGAACTACTGCTAACTCATTCACACTTGAGGTAGAAATACTTGAAGTTTGAAGTGCAAGTGTGGAAGGAATTTCCGTAGAGGCAGTAGAAGTGGATGTCAACGGATAGCTGATTTGGGGCATATCCGTAGACAGAGAAACACTTGTCAACGGATGAGAGATATCCGTAGATGAAGGAAAAGAAGTAGCTCATGAAATGGAGACTAAGGCTGAATCTGTGGAGATTGACTTGAGATTTGAAGCCACAGATTGAGCCAGATTCTGAGAAATGATAGATTGGTGATCCAACAAATCATCAATAAGATGATGATCACCAATTTCAGAGTGGGGCTTCTCCAAGAAGGTTAAAGATGGAGAATCAGGAAGTGATGTGTGAATCATATCCACATCCAGAGAGAGAGTGGGTGAGCTTGGTGTTTCTGTTTCAGTATGAATGATTAGAGAAGAGGGCTGTGACTCCACATTTACTGGAGCCGCATCAAACTGAATTTGAGATGGTGTCATTGACACTGTGTGTGATCCCTGTGTAACCCCAGATTGTTTAGACCTTTTTCTCCTTGAGTAGGCCATGGTTGTATCTGTGGGGCTGCTTGTGTCCCTCTCCCTCTTGTACTGTGTCCCTGGTTGGGGACTCTTTTCAATAACAACATCTTTTTGGGAGGATGCCACTAGGGATGTGATATTTTCCTTTTCAACCACTGCATCTTTTTGAGAAGACACATGGTGGCTAGGCTGGGACACACTTATCTCACCCTCCTTGTTCTTGGGGTTTCTTTGATGTTCACACCTTCCCTCACCTCTCACTACCTCTTTCACACTCCCCTCAAGGGTTTTGGTAGTTTTTGCAATAGATGACTTTTGAGAAGCACCTGAGGTTTGCTTTCTAGATTTTGATTTGGAAAATATGGTGGTGACCACTTGGGTAGGAGACTGTTGGACCGTTCCAGTCTCCATTGTGGTACTAGGAATCAAAGAAACAACAACAGAGGTAGGAACAGTTGAGGAGATTACCTGACTCACTTGTGCCTCTTGAGCTGCATTGATAATTGGTGGATACACCAATGGAACCTCCTTGTTGTGGTTCAGCCTATTCAAGTCCTCAAGGATTCTCTTATTCTGAACCCAACACTCCTTGGAGTTTGCAGGGAATTGGATCACCAAGTTGCTGTCTACATGGTTAGCTAGCATCATAAAGAATTTAGCATAATAGATATTCTTACTTCTAGATGCTTTATTTCCTAACTTAGCACCTAATTCATAAAGAATCAGAGATCCTAGGTTGAAAAAGCTATCATTAAGAAGCATGAAAGCAATATCTAGCATGGAAGAAATAACAGCATCATAATTGCTAATCTTACCAGAAAACACCTTCACAGAATGGCATCAAAGAAAAAAAAAACTCCATTATTTGACCATTCCTTTTCTTTGAATTTTACTCAGATTATCAGTAGGTAAAGCATAGTTAATCATATTCAACATGTTAACTACATCAGTATCACTATGCTTTTCCAACCTATTGTTATCAGGTAAATTCAAGCAAGCAGAAATGATATCACTATTAATTACATGTTCCTTACCTTGAAGAACAAAAGTAATTGTAGCATTCACAGAATCAAAAACTGCCGAATCCCATATAGCTTCAATTACCTCAAAATAAAGAGTGGGGGCTTCGAGCATAGCCTTGGAGAGCCTGCAGTTCTGAATGAACCTCATCATAGTGTGATATGATGCGATCTTCTCCTCAAAGTCCACCAGAGCTGTGAAGTTGTTCTTCTCGTATGTGAACCTAGTGAGTGACATAATTTTGCTTACAGGTGCCATTGGTAATAGCTTAGAGCTTGCAGAAAGAAATTAGTCTTGAGAGAAAAGAGGGTTTCTTGCCTTAGTGAATTCTTGGAGATAGGTAGAAGAAAATGAGCTGAGAGTAAAATTTAATTTATACTCCCCCACAATATTCACTAATTAAATCAGAATAATTGGAAGAAATTATATGATTGGGCAAGAAAGTAACCGTTTAAAGATAATAGAGTGTAAAGTAAAGTCATGAATTTACTGTAATTACACACATGTACTGTACGCAGGTAACTATGGATAAGATTGTGACTTTAACGCTTACGATTAAACTAAAATATCTACGGATAGAATTGTACCTTGGGATTTGATATCCGTAGAGGTGTAAAACGATATCCGTAGAAACAAAATCCAGTGTCAGAAATGAACATCAACGGATGAAGGTATCCGTAGAAGGAGAAATTTTAACTTAGGTAAAATTCTTCTTTTTCAGAGAGTTTTGATTCTCATGAAAATCATGTTGACACTGGCTTCATTTCAAATCATCAAACATTTAAATAGATTGAGAGTAGTTAAGCATACCTAGCTCACTTACCAACCTTGAGAATGTTGATTCATCAAGTGGCTTGGTAAAAATGTCTGCAATCTGCTGCTCACTTGGAACAAAATGAAGTTCCACAGTACCATTCATCACATGTTCCCTGATGAAGTGATACTTAATGTCAATGTGCTTGGTCCTTGAGTGTTGTACTGGATTCTCGGTTATGGCAATTGCACTAGTGTTGTCACAGAATATTGGAATCTTATTAACTATTAGACCATAGTCTATTAGTTGATTCTTCATCCACAATATCTGTGCACAACAACTTCCAACAGCAATGTATTCTGCCTCAGCTGTAGAGGTAGAGACAGAATTTTGCTTCTTACTGAACCATGAGACAAGCTTGTTTCCTAGGAATTGACAGGTGCCTGTAGTGCTTTTTCTGTCAATCTTGCAACTTGCATAGTCTGCATCTGAATAACCAATTAGATCAAAACTAGATTCTCTAGGGTACCAAATGCCAAGGTTTGGTGTTCCCTTGAGATATCTGAAAATCCTCTTGATAGCAATTAAGTGAGACTCTCTAGGATCAGCCTGAAATCTAGCACAAAGACATGTAGAAAACATAATATCAGGTCTACTAGCTGTTAAATATAGAAGTGAGCCTACCATGCCTCTATAACTTGAAATGTCCACAGATTTTTCCTTAGTATTCAGTTCAAGTTTAGTGGCAGTTGGCATGGGTGTTTTAGCAGGAGAGCAATCCATTAGATCAAACTTCTTCAATAAATCAAAGATATATTTAGTTTGACTAATAAAGATTCCTTCTTTCACTTGCTTAACTTGTAAGCCAAGGAAGTAGGTAAGTTCACCCATCATGCTCATTTCATATTTACTTTGCATAAGTTTAGTAAACCTTTTGCAAAGCTTCTCATCTGTAGACCCAAAAATTATGTCATATACATAAATTTGAACAAGTCTGCTAGAGCCATTAACATTTCTAAAGAAAAGAGTTTTGTCAACAGTACCTCTAGTGAAATGGTTCTCTAAAAGAAACTGTGACAGAGTGTCATACCAGGCTCTAGGTGCTTGCTTCAGTCCATAGAGTGACTTGAGTAGGAAGTAGACGAATTCTGGATAATCTGGATCTTCAAAACCAGGAGGTTGACTAACATACACCTCCTCCTCCAGTTCCCCATTCAAGAAGGCACTCTTGACATCCATTTGATAGACTTTGAAATTGGCATGGGCTGCATAGGCTAGGAATATCCTTATTGCTTCCTGTGTAGCAACATGGGCAAATGTTTCATCATAATCTATTCCTTCTTCTTGAGAATAGCCCTTAGCAACCAATCTAGCTTTGTTCCTTGTGACTATGCCATTTTCATCCATCTTGTTTCTGAATACCCACTTTGTTCCTATAACACTTCTGTCCTTAGGTTTGGGTACCAGCTTCCACACTTTGTTTCTTTCAAATTGGTTTAGCTCTTCTTGCATGGCTAAAACCCAATCTGGATCTAGAAGAGCATCCTCAACTTTCTTTGGTTCTTCTTGAGAGAGAAAGCTGCTGTATAGGCATTCATCCTGAGTAGCTCTTCTAGTTTGGACATTTGCAGAGGCATCACCAATGATCAGTTCAAATGGGTGATCCCTTGTCCATTTTCTTCTCGTGGAAGGTGTAGGTCTTGAAGATGCAGCATCATTCTCATTATCATGATCATGTGAGGTTGATCCTTGACTTAGAGAAACTCCTCCTGAGTTTAACGGGATGGTAACTCTGTGTTGCGATCCACCTTCAGATGCTCCAATTTGTCTTCCTACTAGTGCTGTCAAACGGATAATTCGGATACGGATCTGCCTCTATCCGAATCTGAATCCGAAAATCTGAATTCGTATCCGAATCCGAAAATATTTAAATAAAAATATCTGAATCCGAATCCGCCAGATACTATCCGGATACGGATAATATCCGAATCCGAATTTCAGTCAGAATTTTTTAGTTTTTATATTAAATTTTAATTCAATAAAATTGAAAAAATAATTGATATGGACAGAAAAGTAATTATAGAAATATAATTGACGGTACAATGAAAAGGCTCGATAATTAATGCCCAAATCCCTGATTATTTATTAATTTCGTAATTAATAAATAGGGAAAATATACAGCTCATAAATAGAGTCCAAATTATGGAAAATTGGTCAAAGAAGGATCCAGAATCCCAATTAAAGGCAATTAATGAGTCACAGCCTTTATTAACAAAGGAAAAGACTTGCCCGCCAAGTAATACAATCCTTATCAGTTATCAATAAGAAGACTTATCCGTTAAGTCTCCTAAACGTACCATAAATACAAGGCTCTAGACGCCTATATAAGGACCCCTGATCCTACAATCAGAACTACGTCTTTGGCTTGATTCTCAATAACGAATTGAGATACGTAGGCATCTTGTGAGGACCGATTTAGTCTCGAAACACAAGTGCAGCCATTAAAGCTCGAAGCTCACCAAACCTTAGAATTAATTACACAAGTACGTTTTTTGATCCACAACATTTGGCGCCGTCTGTGGGAAAACAACATCAACCATGGCAAACACACGGAGAACAACTCGAGATACTTCAGCTTCTGAAGAACTTCCTATCACCTCCGGGGCTGATACTCATGGAAGCCAACCACCGTCAACTACTGGCACTGAAGGGGCGAATATCCCCACCAACACTTAAGGACCGGAAGTCCCAATTACTGCTGAAGGGACGAATCCCCTACAAATAGTTATTCATGGACAAAATCCACCAGAAACCACTCTCCAGCAAACAGTTGTAACCACTCTGTTGCTTGCAAACGCACCACGTGGTCTTCAACTTCACACCACAGATCACCCCCAATATGCTACTCAAACTCTTGGCATGCCAACCTACGGTATGCCTCCTCGACCCCCGGTGGGCAGCAGTGGGACTAATCCCATCTATCATGAAGCCTATGTGCCCCCTTACATCCAAGGTCTGGGACCCCAAAATCAACAAACTAGACAAACCCCTTTCCTGGACTATTCTGGTCCCTATACCGAGGATGAAAATTACTCAACAGGAGAAGAGAGGGATGTTGCCCCAAGAAGGAGACGTTCTTCCCAAACAAATAGGGAACAACCCCAAACTACTAAGGAGAAAATTGCAGCTCATGAGGCGGAGACTGCGAGACTCAAAAAACTCCTTGAAGAGGAGGAGGCCGCCAAATCTCAAGGCCGAGCAACTGGAAGAGTCCCGATAATCAACCTGGACCCAACACCAAGAAGAACCAAAAGGGCTGAAGCCCCAAGGGGTGATCCTAGTGTTTTATTGCCCCTAGGAGATCCTGATGATCCTACACCACCCTTCACTCAAGACATAATGAAGGCTACTATATCCAAAAAATTCAAGATGCCAACAATCAAGGCTTAAAATGGAACGGGAGATCCCGCAAATCATGTAAGGATCTTCTCCAACGCACTGCTGTTGCAGCCAACCAACGATGCGGTCAAGTGTAGGGCGTTTCCACAAACCTTGGCAGGCATGGCCCAACGCTGGTATAGCCGTCTTCCCCCCAACTCAATTGGTTCTTTCAAAGAACTAAGCAAAACTTTCATCAATCAATTCATTAGTGGAAGGGTGCATGAGAAAAGTTATGCATCACTCATGGCAATCCGACAAGGGCATAATGAAGCCCTAAGGGACTACATCAATCGATTCACTCGGGAAGCTTTAAAAGTCCCGGACTTAGAGGACAGAGTGGCTATGATAGCCCTGCAACAAGGAACCACTGATGACCACTTCAAAAGGTCGTTAGCTAAACATCCACCCGAGAGCATGCTGAAGCTCCAAGACAGAGCCGGAAAGTATATCAAGGCTGAAGAAAGCATGAGAAAGTATGAACCCACTACTGGCGGTAGTGGAAATTCAAAGAAAAGAAAAGAGACTCAGGAGTATGACGTTAAGGAAAAGTTCCCCAGAACATCAAAGGACTCCGATTCTCCGCCCAAGAAAAATAATTTTGGGCCAAAGTCACGGAATATGCAAGATTGAACACTCCCAGGAGTCAAATTCTGATGGAGATAGCAAAGGAAGAGGATCTCAAATGGCCAAAGCCAATGAGGGCTGACTTATCTAAACGGAACCAAAACTAATTTTGTCGATTCCACAAAGAAGTTGGTCATGACACCGACGATTGTAGACAACTGAAAGATGAAATTGAGTTTCTGATACGAAGAGGAAAACTCAGCAAATTCACCAAGAATGGAAGCCAAGGAAGTTAAAGGGGGAATTATGAAAGGAAGGATCATGACAGAAGGGACAACGATCAAGATCGGAATCCCAAGCCCCGAGGGCCAGTCATCAACATGATATTCGGAGGGCCAACTGCTGCTGGGTCCTCCCGAAACTCAAGAAAGGCTTATGCCTGAGAGGTAATGACTGTGGTTGGAGAAGCACCAAAGCGTGCCAGAACAGAAGTATCAATAGGTTTTGATGATTCTGACTTGGAAGGGGTGAAGTTCCCCCACGATGACCCTCTTGTCATAGTACCTGTGATAGGTAACTCCGAAACAAAGAGAGTCCTGGTTGATAATGGAGCTTCAGTAGACATCTTGTTCCACGATGCCTTTATCAAGATGGGTTACATTGATTCCCAGTTAACACCCTCGAATATGCCCATTTATGGGTTCAATGGAGTGGAGTCAAAAGTGGAAGGCACTATCCAACTTCCAATGACCATGGGACAAGGAATGAATACATCTACTCAAATGCTAAACTTCATAGTTATAAAAGCAACTTCGACCTACAATGCAATCCTAGGAAGGACTGGTCTTCATGCGTTTAAGGCTGTTGCCTCATCTTATCATTTGAAAATCAAATTCCCAATGAGGAATGGGATTGGTGAAGAACGGGGAGACCAAAAGATGGCTAGAAGCTGTTATGTAGTCGCGTTGAGGCCTGATGGAATCGGGGGGCAGGTTCTCCCAATTGAAGATATGAATACAAGTGACAATGAGGACAGAAGAGGGTAACCAGCCGAGGACTTGGTCCCAATTCCCTTAGTCCCAGGAGAGCCGGAGAAGGTAACTTATATTGGAGCACTACTGCCCGAGCCATTGAAAAGCAAACTCATATCCTTTCTTCAAGAGAACAATGACGTTTTTGCTTGGACAGCGTCTGACATGCCAGGGATTGATCCCCAATTGATAACTCACAAATTGAACGTGGATCCTCAAAGAAAGACGGTGAAACAAAAAAAAAGAGAAGTTTTGCTCCAGAGAGGCTTGAAGCCATAAAACAAGAAGTTGAAAAGCTTTTGGAAGCCGGTTTCATTGAAGAAATCCAATTCCCGGAATGGTTGGCTAACCCTGTGATGGTCAAAAAAGCCAATGGAAAATGGAGAATGTGTGTGGACTTCACTGATTTAAATGATGCATGTCCTAAGGATTGTTTTCCCTTACCAAGGATTGATGCTCTAATAGATGCAACAGCTGGGCACGAGATGCTAAGCTTTATGGATGGTTTCAGTGGATACAATCAGATCAAGATGCACAAAGATGACATCTTCAAGGTATCATTCATCACTGACTTTGGTGTTTTTTGTTATTTAGTTATGGCCTTTGGGCTCAAAAATGCAGGGGCAACTTACCAAAGGTTGGTGAACAAAATTTTTGAACACCTAATTGGAAATACCATGGAGGTCTACGTAGATGACATGCTAGTCAAGAGCCTCGATAAGGCCGATCACATTGAGCACCTCCGAGAGGCATTTGAAGTGCTAAGGCACCACAAGATGATGTTGAATCCAGCTAAATTTGCCTTTGGTGTAGGCTCGGGAAAGTTTTTAGGCCTAATGGTTTCCAAGAGAGGAATCGAGGCCAATCCCGACAAAATCAAAGCAATCCTAGACATGGAACCACCACGGACTATTAAGGAAGTCCAGAAGCTAACAGGAAGAGTGGCAGTATTGGGAAGATTCATCTCCAAATCAGGAGAAAAATGCTTACCTTTCTTCAAAGCACTTAAGAAGGTAAAAGACTTTGAATGGACGACTGAAAGCCAAGAGGCCTTTGAGGCCCTGAAGAAATACATGGCTGAGGCACCACTGTTGGCTAAGCCCAAGCTTGGAGAAACTCTCTATTTGTACCTGGCGGTTTCTAACACAGTCCTTGGGGCCGTTTTGGTGAAAGAAGAGTTGAAGGTTCAGAAACCCATCTACTATGTAAGCAAGATTCTGCATGGGGCAGAAATAAACTACTCAACGATTGAGAAGTTTGCCTTAGCCTTGATAATAGCCTCAAGAAAGCTACGCCCCTACTTCCAGGCTCACAAGATAGAGGTCTTGACTGATCAACCTCTGAGAAACATCTTGCATAGCCCTCAAGTTAGTGGAAGGCTGATTAAATGGGCTATCGAATTGGGTGAGTTCGACATCAAATATAAGCCTCGAACGGCCATAAAAGCTCAGGCACTTGCTGACTTCATGGTTGAATGCACCATTGACAACCAAGAAGTCGGGGGGCAGGAAGTGATAGTAGAAGACAAAGAAGATGAAGAAATGATCTCCAAAGAATGTTGGGTGCTCTATTTTGATGGAGCATCAAAAACAAAGTCAAGTGGAGCTGGTTTAGTGCTACAAAGTCCTGATGGATTCCTCATAGAGTACGCACTAAAACTGGACTTCCCAACGACAAACAACGAAGCTGAATATGAAGCTCTGATAGCTGGCTTAGGACTGGCTGGAGCCTTGAGAGTCAAAACTCTAAAAGTATGTGGAGACTCGAGGCTAGTGGTTTCCCAAGTAAATGGGGAGTTTGAAGCCAGAGATGAAATCATGGCCAAGTACTTAAAGCTCGTCAAAGCAATCATGACTCAATTTGAAGAATGCTATGTAGAGCACATTCCAAGGGAAGAAAACATGAAGGCCTATGCCTTGTCTAAGTTTGCTTCTTCAGAAATTGAAAATTATGCAGGGAGTGTATACTTCCAAGTCTTGAAGACCCCAAGCATCAACGGAAAGTTGGTCGCACCCATTGATATTGCTAGTTGTTGGATGGATCCCATCAAAGCTCATCTCGAAACTGGGTGGCTACCCAACGACACTTCAGAAGCAAGAAAGCTATATGTGAGAGCACTAAGGTATGTCCTGATTGAGGGAATTCTATACAAGAAGTCTTTCATCATTCCATATCTGAAATGCTTGAGACCTCAAGAGGCAGAATTGGCCCTAAAGGAAGTACATGAAGGAATTTGTGGGCAACACTTGGGGGGCAGAGCCCTTGCTCATAAAATCACCCGTTTAGGCTTCTATTGGCCCAACATATTAGCTGATGCTAAAAGCTATGTGAAGAAATGTGAACGATGCCAGAAGCACGCACCAGTGGTTAGGCAACCACCAGAGATGTTGACATCCATAAACTCGCCAATCCCATTTTTAATAAGGGGAATGAATATACTTGGGCCATTTCCAATGGCAAGTGCGCAAAGAAAATTCTTGATAGTAGCAATCGACTACTTCACCAAGTGGATTGAGGCTAAACCCTTAGCCAAGATAACCACCAAACAAGTGATGCACTTCTTCTGGGAAAGTGTAATATGTAGATATGGCATCCCCCGAATCCTGGTTACGGACAATGGAACTCAATTCAACAATGATGAGTTCAAGAAGTATTGTGAAGATAATGATATCCAACTACGCTTCACTTCTGTTGCCCATCCTCAAGCAAATGGGCAAGCTGAAGTTGCGAATCGAATTATCCTAGATGGACTAAAGAAAAGAGTTGAACGCTCCAGAAACACTTGGGTAGACGAATTGCTCCCCATACTTTGGGCATATCGTACTACTTGTAAAGTCACCACTGGAGAAACCCCATTCCTGTTGGCATATGGGGCAGAGGCAGTGGTTCCAGTAGAGATTACTCACACGTCTCCAAGAATTGAGGCCTATGAGCCAGAAACAAATGAAGAAGGCTTGAGGCTAGCCTTAGATCTAATTGACGAAGTTAGAGATGAGGCAAACGCCAAGATAGTTGAACATCAAAAGAAGGCATCTTTTTACTACAACCTAAGGGTTAAAGAAAGGTTCTTTCGACAAGGAGACTTAGTTCTCCGAAAGATCGAGGCATCCGGAGTTGGACAAAAAGGCAAGTTAGCCCCAAATTGGGAAGGACCATATCGCGTCAAGAACGTATTTGGTCGAGGCTCATACAAGCTAGAAACCCTTGAAGGGCATGAGGTGCCAAGGACTTGGCATGCCTCCAATTTGAAAGTTTATTATGTTTAAAGTGTTTCCTGAATGGACTCACTACTATGAACAAGGTTTGATAAAACCAATCCAAGTTTTTAAACTTGAATACTATGTAAGGATTGATCCCATTTTCAAGTTATGAATAAATTCAGCATTTTCATATACTATGAGTGTTGACAAACATTCAAGAAGCAAGAAAACAACACAAGCCATGAATGGCCACAAGATATAAATAAGGCCGGATAAAAACTTAAATAAGAGTTAAGTTAAGCTTGTAGGCCAAAAGTACACAAATACTGGTACAAGCCAAGAAAGGCCATAAATAAAAACTACGATAAGGAAGGCTAAAGGTATGGATAAATACCGCAGCAATAGCTTGAGCTCCTAAGTGCTCAACACCCTCGAGGGTGGAATCTGCAACGAAATCCTTGTAATCACAAGGAGTAAGGGAGTGTTACGACCAATCCACAACATGTTTGGACACCCCAGTAATGGTGTCCCTCTTCCTAAAACCCCAGTTGGGGCGCCACACTGAAGACTTGGAAGACACAGGAATGTCTCCCTCGTCCACAGGAATCTGAGAAGAGATCAAAAAGCTGGGGACACTAGCCTTTCCCCTTGGATCATCTCATAAAAGGCTATAGGCCCAATTCCTAAATTGGAACAGTTAAAACCATGGGTCCAACTTAGGCCCACAACAAAGTATGAAGTGAGAATGAAATGGGAATTCCACTCTTTTATAATCAGAGTGACTAGAAACTCAACCGGCTAAGTTATGACAACCGTCTGTAAGCCTGTAAGGCCCAATAAAGGCTAAAAGCCCAATAATAAAGGCTAAAGGCCCAATAAAGGCTAAAAGCCCAATAATAAAGGCTAAAGGTCCAATAAAGGCTAAAAGCCCAATAAAAAGGCTAAAGGCCCACAAATCCATTTATGGATTGTAGAAATTAAAACCCAAATAATTTGGGTCTCAGGCGAATTCGAAGCCCAAAAAATAGGGCCCAAACAAGGCCCAAGGCTGGAATAAATTAAGTCCAATTAAAAGTTGGGCTAGTTAAAGGCCCAAGAAAGAATAAACTTTGGAATAAAACCAAGGCAAAACAAGGATAAAAGGATTCGAGGTCGTACGACTCAAGTCGAAAATACACGAAGAATTGAGGTCGTACCCGTCGATCTCACACCAAAATAAGGCGCAAAAATTAGAAAGTTAAGGTCGAAAAAACCTTAGAACGACATCGAAGGCTCGAAGTCGAAAATACACAAAGAATCGAGGTCGTATCCATCGACTTCACACCAAAAGTCAAATTAAAAATTAAAAGTTCGAGGTCGAAAGGACCCTAGATTGAAATCGATTGATTGAAATCGAAAACACACTATAAATCGAGTTCGTATCCCGCAACCTCACACTAAAATGAGGTCGAAAACAGAAGGTCGAGAGGCTGAAGGAAACGAGGTCGAAAAATGACCCAGAAAATAAAATCTATTTTGACCCAGAAAAACGAGGTCGAAGAAACACGGGGATGAGATCGAACAAGCGAGATCGAAAATGCATAAGAAATCGAGGTCGTATTACACGACCTCGTACCAAAATAAAGTCAGGAAATCATAGGATCCTGGTCGACAGCTTCGACCTCACAACTGTTTGAGCTCGAATTCCAGGTCGAAATCCTGGTCGAAATTATACTACTTCCAGGTCGAATTCCTGGTCGAAAATGACCTAATTTAAGGTCAAAAATTCCCTTAAAAAATGGAAAATTTGGGGGAAAATACGATATAACTTCTACGAAAACCCCAAGGAGATTTTCCCAGAAGTTGGGGGGCAAATGATATGGACAGAAAAGTAATTATAGAAATATAATTGACGGTACAATGAAAAGGCTCGATAATTAATGCCCAAATCCCTGATTATTTATTAATTTCGTAATTAATAAATAGGGAAAATATACAGCTCATAAATAGAGTCCAAATTATGGAAAATTGGTCAAAGAAGGATCCAGAATCCCAATTAAAGGCAATTAATGAGTCACAGCCTTTATTAACAAAGGAAAAGACTTGCCCGCCAAGTAATACAATCCTTATCAGTTATCAATAAGAAGACTTATCCGTTAAGTCTCCTAAACGTACCATAAATACAAGGCTCTAGACGCCTATATAAGGACCCCTGATCCTACAATCAGAACTACGTCTTTGGCTTGATTCTCAATAACGAATTGAGATACGTAGGCATCTTGTGAGGACCGATTTAGTCTCGAAACACAAGTGCAGCCATTAAAGCTCGAAGCTCACCAAACCTTAGAATTAATTACACAAGTACGTTTTTTGATCCACAACAATAATAAAATTTTTAATTATTTAAAAAAAAAGTAAACTAAACTAAAAATTAAATTTATTAAAGTCTATTTTATTTTTTTCAAAAATTTACTTTTTAGTATAATTTTGTTTATTTTAAAATATTAAATTCGTAATATATATATATATATACAATTATCTACAACTTATATAAATATATTGTTTAATGATTAAATTATATATATATTCTGTAAACTTAAAATATAATTTCTAAATAATATGTAACTATATATATATATATATATATAAATATATATTATTTATTTATCATATTTATTTAATTTCGGATTCGGATATTATCGGATACGGATGTGCCTATATCCATAATCGTATCCGCAACTACTGAATTCGAATACAGATAATATCCGCTTTATTTCGGATACGGATAAAATCCGTTTTATTCCGGATACGAATACAGATATTTCGGACAGATATCGGATTTTTCGAATATTTTTGACAGCCCTACTTCCTACGGATGCTCCCATTTGGCTTCCTACGGATGCTTCATTCTGGCTTCCTACGGATGCTCCCCTTGTCCCTTCTATGGATGGCTCATTAGACCTTGAGTTATTCATATTAGAAACAGTCATTCTTGGAGGAACTGATTCATCCTCATGATCATCATCTTCATCACCGAAGTCGAGACCTTCCACCTCATTGTCAAACCTGAGAGTTTCATGAAAACCCTCATCAGTAAGACCCTGTATTCTGGCATCATCAAAAACAACATGTACATATTCCATAACAATGTTGATTCTGTGATTAAAAACCCTGTAGGCTTTTCCAGCTGCATATCCCACAAAAGTGGCTTCATCTACCTTGGATTCAAATTTTCCAAGATTTTCACCTTGATTTCTCAGTACATAGCATTTGCATCCAAAGACATGTAGAAAATTCAAGGATGGTTTCCTTCCTTTGAGCACATGATATGGAGTCATTCCTTTTGCTTGGTTGATCAAAGAAATATTTTGAGTGAAACATGCAGTGTTAACTGCTTCAGCCCAAAAATAAGTAGGTAACTTTGATTCTCCTAACATTGTTCTTGCAGCTTCAATAAGAGTTCTGTTTTTCCTCTCTACCACTCGATTTTGTTGTGGTGTCCTTGCTGCAGAGAACTCATGAATGATTCCATTTTCCTCACAAAACAGCCTCATTGTGGAATTCTTGAACTCAGTGCCATTGTCACTCCTGATTCTTCTTACTTTGAGATCAGGATGGTTGTTGGCAGCCTTGATGTGATTGATTATGATTTCACTTGCCCCATCTTTGCAGTGTAGAAAGTAAGTCCCTGTGAATTTAGAGAAATCATCCAAAATCACAAGGCAGTATCTTTTCTTTGAGATTGACATGACATTTACTGGTCCAAACAAGTCCATGTGCAACAGCTGTAGAGGTTGATCAATCGATGAATCCAGCTTGCTTCTGAAAGAAATCTTTTTCTGCTTCCCTTTCTGGCAAGCATCATACAGTCCATCCTTGGAGAATTCCAACTGATGAAGTCCTCTTACTAGGTCTCTTCTTACCAAATCATTAATAGGTTTGAAGTTCAAATGTGACAGTCTTTTGTGCCATAGCCAACTTTCATCCTTGCTTGCTTTACTCAGAAGACAAGTGATAGAGTTAGAACTTGTTGAGTCGAAGTCAGCTATGTACACATTACCTTTCTGGTATCCTGTCAACACCACATTGTTGTTTTCCTTGCTGGATACAACACAGGCTCCTTGGTTGAATGCAACTGAGAAACCTTTATCACACAGTTGACTGATACTCAACAGGTTGTGCTTAAGTCCGTCAACCAGTGCTACTTGATCAATGATGACATTATCCTTTGAAATCAAGCCATATCCCTTAGTAAAACCTTTGTTGTCATCTCCAAAGATGATGCTAGGGCCAGCTTTCTCCACAAACTCTGTGAGCAGGGTAGAATCTCCAGTCATATGTCTAGAACATCCACTGTCCAAGTACCATAGATTCTTCCTGTATCCCTGCACACAGTCAAAACCAAATCAAGTTGATTTTGGTACCCAAGTTTCCTTGGGTCCTTTCCTGTTAGTTTTGCCTCTCTTGTCATTTTGCACCTTAATTTCAGATTGAGTTAAATCAACCTTGACTTTGGGTGTTGACCTCTGGGAGACAAAATGCTGAGGATGGTTATATGCAAACATGTTTGATGCGGGCATTTGAGAGTTTTGTACATATATAGCATTCATGTGTGGCATGCTCCATGTCATTTGTGGCATTGTGAATGCATTCATATGAGGATTTGAGACAAATGTCATATTGGCATACAAGTTGGATGCTTGATCAGTATGTGCAAACATGTTATGCATAGCAGGCATAGGCATATTGAGTACATGCATTGGCATTTGAATAAATGGTGTTTTAACAGATTTGCAATTTGTAGATACATGATTAACACTACTACACTTTGCATAAGTTTTCCTAGGTGCATACTTGTCAGGAGTATAGTTGTTGTGTTTGTTAATCCCTACTTTACCATTTCTGTTCTTTTTCTTTTTAACTTCAGCCTTAACCTCTATATCTTCAACCCTGTCCTTCAATTGCTTGTTGGACAGGTGACCTACGTTGACATTCTCAGCTTTGGTTTTGCTACTTGATCCCTGAACAAAGGTTTTACTGGTTGGACCATACTTTTTGTTCAGCTTCTCTAGTCTTTCATGACTAACACTAGATGTACACTTCTTTGGGCAAGTCACTTCCGTAGAGGTGTTGTCCATCAACGGATGTATGTTATCCGTAGAGGCATTGCCTTCCAACGGATGCTCACTATCCGTAGAAGTGTCATCCCCTTGACTCTCAATATCTAGCTTCTTTTTATCTTTTCTTGTTGATTCCTTGTAGAATGTATCCACACCTTGAGCCTTAATAATGTTTGTGGCAACATTCTTGGAATCAGTCCATCTAGCTATTATTTCCTGTTCTTTAGCTAGTTGTGCTTTGATAGATTCTTCTCTTTTAAGCACAACTAGCAGGTCATCCTTGGTAACTTGACACTCTACTCTCATTTTCTCAAACTCAGCAAATTGAGTTTATAGAAGAGCATTCCTATCACTTAACAACTGATTAGATAATTTAATCCTTGTGTTCTCATTATTAAGTGATTTAAGAGAAATATGCATGTGATACAACTCAGTAGACATATCATTAATAGCATCATTGCATTCCTCAGTAGAAAGCTCAGAGAGATTGGTGGTAATTACCTGATTGGATGATGAACTAGCCTCCTGCTCGGTTGAATCAGCCATCAGTGCAAGGTTCACAAATTCAGTGTCCTCCTCAAGATCATTCCCGTCTTCAGCCCAGTCATAATCCTGTGTAATGAATGCTCTACCCTTTTGCTTGAGAAGATCAAAGTACTTCTTCTTGTAGTCAACAGGTTCAAACTTCCTGTCACCCTTCTCAGACTTTGGTTTTCTGCACTCATTTGCAAAGTGACCTCCCATTCCACAGTTGAAGCATTTAAATTTGGACCTCTCAACAAGGTCCTTCTTGAATGGTCTGGACACATCAGGGTTTCTCTTGAACTTGAGCTTTGAGAAATTCTTGATAGAAAAGCTAAGTGATCATCTAGCTCATCCATCTCCTCTTGATTGATGGGCTCACTTTCTTCAATCACCTTCCCTTTGCACTTTCTTGATTCAGCTCTACCTTCACAAGCACTCTGGCTTGGTGTAGCTTCAGCAGCTTCTTCTTTCATGTCCTCAGCCTTTTTAACACTTGCCACTAGAGCAACAAATCCAGTTTTCTTTTGGATCTTCTCGATTTCTTCATCCTGCTCTATTTCCAGCTCATATGTTTTTAGGGTTCCATACAGTCTCTCAAGAGTGTAATCCTTATACTCTTGAGTGTTTGTCAAGGAGACAGTCATGGGCTTCCACTCTTTTGGCAAAGCTCTGAGAAATTTGAGATTAGAGTCCTTGACTTGATACACTCTTCTATACAACTTCAGTCCATTTAGAAATTTTTGAAATCTACTGAAAGTATCATTTAAAGATTCTCCACTCTTGAAGTTAAAGTGTTCATACAGTTGTATGAGGAGTTGCATCTTGTTTTCTCTCACCTGCTCAGTCCCTTCACATATGGTTTGGACAGTGTCCCAAATCTCTTTAGTTGTAGAGCAGTTGATGACATTGTCGAACATATCAGAATCAAGACCATTGAACAAAATATTCATGGCCTTCTTTTCTTTATGAACGACGACGATTTCCTCAGGAGTCCATTCTGAACGCAGCTTTGGGATTGTGCTTGGAGCTCCTGCTGGTTCCTGAGCTATTGAGGTGTTTGGCTTCATTGGTACATGAGGGCCATGTTCTATGCACTCTACATAAGTTTCATCCATGGACATAAGATGTAGGCGCATTTTTACTTTCCAATGAAAGTAATTTTCTCTGTCAAGAACTGGTATCTTGACTCCATGATCCTTCTGACTCATGATTCAGTTGTCTTTGATCTTTAAACTTCTTGTATGTTAAAAGCTTGCTCTGATACCAATTGTTATTCCTAGACAATGAACCAAGATTGTAGAAGGGGGGGTTGAATATAATCTTTGAAAACTTTTCAGTTCTTGATAGTGAAAATACGAAAAACAAAAACAAGAACAGAAACACAAATAAGATGATACAAGAATTAAAAATTCAGGTGGATTATTTTTGTCCACCTGAGAGATGTCCATATCCGTAGAAGGCTAATCAAGCTATCCGCAGACAGTCAATTTCATGTATGCAGAATTACAAGGCATCGACTATTTACAATTAGCCTCCCTATTCTACATATCTATTGATAGTCAACATGACTCATTTAACCTATCAAGACTACTCCAAATTCAACATCAGAAATACACAAGCATGCTACATTTAGTCTTATCCGTAGATAAGCTACCCATCTACGGATACTACAATCGTGAATTATCCATTGATGGCTACATTGACTTGTACAATTTTTACTAAGTTAATTTGGTTATCATCAAGAAACAACATAGTTCCTAACAGCCGCTATGAAGGTAGCTATTCGTGATTCATTTCCTGCGGTTAATGATTTGGTTGCTATTAAGCATCGTCTATGTATGTGGCACATAATGGAGAAATTTCATGTGAAGGCAACTTTTTGGTTGCTATTAATTATTTTTGTGTGTCATATCATTTGTGTAATTTTTAGCTTTTTAGCAGTTTGAATTAATTGGTAATTAATTACTTTGCAGCTTGGTAATCGTTTATGTAAAGAGACTGACTTTATGGAGAAGATGAAAAATTACATGTGGTCGTCAAATTTAGAGATTGATGAGTTTGAGGAAGGATGGAAGGTAGTCATAAAGGAATTCAAATTAGAGGAGAATAAGTGGTTGTCGAATATGTATGCTATAAGGTCTTCGTGGATCCCTACATTTTTTAGAAATGAGCCATTGTTCGGTTTGATGAGAACTACATCAAGGTTGGAGAGCGAGAACTTTTTCTTTTTGCAGTTTCATAAACAAGGAGACACTTTATATGAATTCTGGTTGGGTTTTCAAAGTGCAATGGAAAGGTAGAGGAATGAAACTACTAGGTTGGATAATGAGTCAAATTCAAGCCTTCTACTACATTGTCGACATAGTTTATTGAAGATGATGTAACTGATTTGTTCACACGTGTAATTACTTGGATTCTTGTTCTATTTTGCACAATAGTAACACTTCACTCTTTACATTATTAACTAGAGCCAGAATATCTAACGAATTGAGTGCTTGCTTATAATTTGCTATATCATTTTTTATGATTCATGCATTGTATTCTAGTGGTTGAAGCAGAATATATTAGTGCATACTGTTTTCTAAATGTGGTTTTTTTATGGTTTTTCCAGTAGGTTTCTTTAAGCAGGAATCATGTTGTTTGTTCTTGCAAAAAAATTTGTTATGTGTGGAATTTGTTTGTCGACATGCATTTTGTGGGTTAAATAAAATAAGAGTTACAAAGTTTCCTAAAAGCCTTGTGCTAAATCGATGGATGAAAATTGCTGAGAGTGGAACTTCATCAAATTCAGTTTCTGTATCTAAAGACTATTTTAAGATGGAGCAGGTTTCTTTGAAAATGACAGAGATTTGGTTTGATTTTCGTCAAGTGGTTAACAAAGGCGGAGTGCAGTTGGATAGGCTTGATTATGTGCACAAGACAATAAAGCAAGTGAATACTGATTTTGACAACCACTCTGAAGACGTTGCTGATTTTAGAAAGATGGATCACATAGCAATGATGGTTGGTGAGCAGCCTGTTGGCGAGGTGACTATACTTGTTCCAAACATTTGCAAGAACAAAGTGTTATTCCCAGAACAATGCAACCTAGATTGTAGAAGGGGGGGGGGGGGTTGAATACAATCTAGTTAATTTTACAAAACTTTTTCAAACCTTGTAGAGTATGAACATATAAGTTTGTAAATTAACTAAAATTCAGTCAAGCTTTTGAACAAGAATGAATTCTTCATGTTAAAAAGAAATGCAGGAGACAAGCAAACTTTTTAAACTTTTCAGGTGGGTTTCTCGGAAAAAGCCCACCTGAGATATATATTGAATAATTCTTTGGTTTTGTTTTTCAACAAACTCCAGCTGCTTACACAGATGATGAGAGAGAGCCTAAGTATTTTTCTTTTAGCTTGGTGCTCTCTTCCCACTTTTCTATGCTACTCCATACAGTCTTATATACATCAACTATATGTTACAATCAAAACCTACAACATAATAAAATATTACATTTTGGTTCTGCTTGTTCACATGCTCGACTCTGAAGCTATTCTATTCGGGAAATGCCTTGGCTGGCATCACAGATAAACTTGTGTAGTCCCAAAGAATGCTTTCTGGTTGAGTGCGCTTCTTTCTTCAAGAATTACTAAGTCCATGCAATTTGACCTAGCTTCCAAGCCCATGTGACATCTGCATGAAAGAGACCTTTCCTTGGATACACGACTGTCAAGTCACTATCAGCAGAGATAAGTGAACATGTAGTATTGCATATAGGTCTTCATGTTTGTCAAGCTTTTCCTTTGCGTCCAGTTAGAAGATAAACTTCTAGGTAGCTGCTGTAACTCTTATTTATCCTTCGAGACATAGAAGATAATGGATGACTTCACATTTCATTTGTAGGAATTTGAGCCTTCGAATATTTACAGTTTGACTCCCTATTCCATACATCTTTTACGTCGTTATCCACCATCTTTTAGTCACGGGTGTGTAATGATGACCTCTGAGACTGTCCTCCATTCAACCTGTTAGATAAAGAAGATTCCAAAAGATTTCTTTACATAGATTTGTTTTTCATGTTGAATGAGGTGAATATCAGTAGGCGTATTAATTCCTTATCCGTAGACTACTATTCTTCTTCATTTATCCGTATAATAGTAATCTTAGAATATCAGTAGAAGTAATATCCTAATCTGTATCCATAGATAGGACATGACATCCTTGGCTGCATCCATAGATAGACCATGACATCTGTAGCTGCATCCATAGATAGAACATGACATCCTTAGCTGTATCTGTAGATCAACTTTCTTCAGCTTTTATCTGTAGATGGATATGATGTCCTCAGCTCTTATCCGTAGATGAGATAAGATGTTCTCAGCTTTTATCCGTTGATGAGATAAGATGTCCTCAGCTTCTATCCGTTGGTGACATTCGATGTTTTCAGCTTTTATCCGTAGATGAGATAAGATTTCCATAGCTTTATCCGTAGAACAGATACACTTAGCTTCATCCTTAGATCAAACATCTTGTCATCCTTATTGACTCACCATTACTGAGTTATTTTGGCAAACTTACCACTGAAACACTTGTTGCTTGATTAGACGTCTGTTGGCTTGCTTCTGAATTGCTTCCTAACTTGATGACAGAATATCTTCCATACATTTGATGTGACTTTCAGTCCTTGGATAGATAAAGTGCCTTCTAGTTAGCTTCCTGATTATCAGCTGCTGTGATTTAGCTTTCTGACTATCAGCTTCGATATCATGATCAAATTCTTGTCTTGAGTATTTTGTTATCATCATTCCAAATGTATCGACCCTAACACAAAGTAAATTATTTTAATAGGCTAATCAGTTAAAGAGAGAAAGCGCTGACCCAATCGAAGAAAAGAATTCGAAAACGTAAAAAATGTCAGGCATTAACTCATGACTCTAGAACTTGTCCATAGAAGAAAGGAGTGATGGAAGCAAATGTCGTTGTTTGAGATTTCTATTAAACTGAAAGAGTAAAAAGGTTTTACTTTTCTTGTTTAAAAACTTCTTTGTATGATTTTTAATATCAATACTTCGTTCATTTCAATTGATTGGTACTATGGCTATAATTATTCAATTTTGAAGTTCTTTTTAGCTATTTTTTGTGGTGGTTGTGATGAAGATAATCAAGAAGCTTTTGGTGCTGTGAATTGGTTGTGTTTTTGTAACCAACTTCTTGTTGCTCTTGTTTTGTTTTGTATTTTAACACTTCTAGTGGTGGGAGCCTAAATTAGACTAGCATTTTCTAAGCAATAAGGTGATGTGTGAATTGTGATATTGTGGCTTCAATATCATGTAAGTTTCTTGAGAGTATCAAATTTAGATCTTTTAGGTTCCTACTGGTCTGTTAGGCAGAATTTATGACTCTAGTATGTTTTCCTATATTTTTTTCTAGTATATTTATGGCTCTAGTTATTTATGGTCTAGTATATTTTGTAGGTTTATAAGTTAATTCTTCACAGTTATACATACATAGTTTTTATTTGTCTACTAATTTATCCTTCCTTTTTTAGTGATTTATGGATTATATAATAATGATTATTTATGTAGTTTCTACTGATTGGTGTACAATTATTCACTCTGTTGTAACAAAAAACATAGTTAGGCTTCTCAAACACAAACAAGCTGATAAATAACAAGTCAGGAAGTCAGTTTTTTAACCCTACTTGACCTAAAATTTAAAATCTACATTTGCATTCTATTCTACACAAAAAGGCTCATGGACAGAACCATATAATCAGTAACAAAAATAACAAAACATTATTGACGATCATAACAAAATATTATAGAAATTTTAATAACAATTGATCATCATTGACTAGTAACAATGTGTTCTGACAAATTGATCATCATAGACAAATAACAATGTGCATTCAAAATATGTTTAAAACAAATTCAAATATTAGAATTTTCTTAACACTAATGAAATGTGCAAGTCTTTCTTATTCCTCTTCAAATCTGGTGGTCGGGTTTGCTGCAAAAGTTATATTTCTTTTTTTGACTGGAGGGATTCCGTCCTGTTTGTCGTTTAGCTCAACATTACGAACTCTTGTGCATCATGTCTTCATCAGCGCCTCCTGTGCAACATCTTTGAACAATTTTTAATGACTTCATCTTTTTTTTCATTAATGTGCGATGACAGGATAACATTGTTGTACTTTGATCGAAGCTTAACCAACTGTTTATACTGACTACACTGAACAAACAGTATAAGCCTAAATTAGATATTTACCTTTCGAGATTCAACAAAAAAAATTAAATAAAAAATTTGATTAAATTGTGTTTTAATATTGCTTATCCCTTCGTTCCTGAAGTATCTCCTTTATATGTTCCCATATGTCGCATAAGAAAGATACCACAGTCATTTGAGTTTGCTTGGGTCTGTCATGTCATTCTCAAGTAAGAAATCTTTAACTTTCGAACTGTTTTAGACAGATTTGGCAAACCCTTCCATTGCAAATATTTGCAAAAGTGAGAGTGCTGCAAACACCACAAGAATAGTCAATAGATTGATAAAAGGGAACAATTTAATACACTGATTTTTAAAACCTTAATTATTACTCTCTATGTCTCAACCATTTCTTTCTTTAGACTTTCCTTTTTGGGATGTCCCTTTCAATTCTTTACATTTATAAACTTTCCAAAAGTAGTAAACTTTTAACAATATTAAAATTAACTACTTCCACTACTTTCCTCCTTTATCCTCACTTTATACATTAAAAATTGATTGGTCCCACCACTTTAACTCACTTTTTCTACTTTTTTCACTACTCTATTATTTTTTATATTATTTTTTATTAACCTTCGTGCATAACCCAAATGTATACAAATGGGTGGGACGGAGGGAGTAATTTTTATTGACCAATGTACTAGTAATAATAGGTTTCTATATTGATTAGTATATTATATAAATTTAATAATAGGAGATTAGTAGTTAGTTATGAACTAGGAATCATTAGGAACCTATGCAGGCATACGGCACCCAATAAATGAAAGATTATACAATTGTAGTATTATGCAAACAAGTAGTTGGTACACGGATATGTCTCATATAAGAGTATTTGAGATTTTAATGTATAAGAAATCACTTATCAAAATAAAGAATCAGTACAACAACTTAGCAATAAAAAAGAATCAGTACAATCTCACATATACTAAAAATTACCAGAATGTTAGGTATTTTACCATAGTAGACAGCTTCTTGTTCTTCTCGCCTTACATTGTCAATCAGTTCATATGTTGGGTTCTTTAAGTTGTAACATATCAAATAGAAATGCTTGTACGCATGTATAGGGAAGAACACCTGTAAACATATATAAATTTGTTAAAAACAATTATTTATTTACCATAATTAATGATTTTCTTTTAGATTTTACCATATCAATATCCTTCAGTTGTCTTGCAGGGTATTTACTGAGCATGTCATCCATGTTATTGAAAAAGATTTGATACGAGGCAACCAATTTCTTCCTCTCATCCAAGCTCCAATTCTGCAAGGGTGCTAAGATGTAAATACAGTAAATGAAAAGACAATAATTTAACAAGAGAGTTTTATTATTACCAATCCACCAATGCTACAAAACAGACGCATTGGTGTCTCATCTGCCTTGTAGTTCTCAGTGTCATTTAATTTAAAATTGTTGACCATGTGTTGATCACTAAGTAGTACAATTTTGAACTACTTTTCATCGTTTGTATATGCTCCCTTATACATATCACCCCATTCCAAACAAAGACCTCTTCCTTGTAAAATTGGAAGTAACTAAACTATAATAACCCTAATTTTTGTAATTATTCGAAAGTGATTCTACGGATTTACAGAAAACTTTTTAGCCCACACTATGTAAGTGATGGAATATTGAAAATCCGAAGAGGTAATGTTGTTGCATGAAGCAAATGAGTGAATGTAAAAGTCGTTAGTTTTCGAAGAATCCCATTTTTATAAATCGTCATATTCCCAAGGTATCAAAGAATGCCAAAAACAATAACACTACCGGGAGAATTATTAAAATAAGAATTTCATGGATATAACCAAATTGGAGTACTTGAAAAATATTAAGGATTTACGTTAAGGAATTCCAAACGCTTTCGGAAATTATCGAACTTTGCATGAGGGATTAAGTGACAAGTGTTGGATAATAAGTAATTAAATATAAACCATGCAAGTAGAGCTAGCCAAACGGGCGGTTCCGGACGTGTAAACCGGAACCGACCCGTGAAAGTAACTCGGCTAACCCGGTTCGTTACGGTTTGATTCGGACCGGCACAATTCGTATAAAGGAAACGGGACGTTCACAGATTAATAAATCATGAACAGGAACCAGCACGGACCGGCCCGCCTGAACCGCCCGAACCGCGTAACAGGCTGAACCGACACGCACGGCCCACCTGAACCGTGATTCGGCCCGTTGATGCATACACACGTTTTTTGCCTACAAAGGTCAGGAGTTCAAAATTATCTTCTGAGTTCATAAACTAAAATATTAAAAAAAAACCTCATTTAAGTTTATGTCCCATTCTAGCTGCAAGACTTATAGCTAATAATGTTTACATATTCCACCAAATTATATCATATATTTCATCCAAAGTAAGACCGAAATAATTGCCAACAAACCAATATCTTGCAAAGATTTCAACGTGGTACCAATTTAAAATTATAAGTTACAAATAGCGGATAGGATTTGTTTTGTATTGTATTTTTAAAATTTGTGTTTGTATTTGTTTTAATATATTAATGCGGTTTGTTCCGTTTTTTTAGAGAGGAGTCCTCTCAAATTAATTGTAATTTTTTTTAATTAATAAAATTTGCAGAGGTACCGTCCTCTTTTATTCCAAAAAATATTCATATAATTTTAAATAATATTTAATCGAATTAAAAGTATAAAAAAAATTAAATTGAACCGTAAAACCCACACAACTCGTCCGCCAACTCGGCGAGCCGTGCACGAGTTAGCCATCCCCAGACGTCCCGGCACGGCCCGCCCCGTCTTCCACATACGTGCCGTTCATGACCATTTCCTTCAGCAACTCGGCTCATTCAAAAACCGACACGGCACGGAACGGCCGCCCGTTTGGCCAGCTCTACATGCAAGGACATTCAAACTCGATACTTGCAAGCTAACTAGAAGTAACTAAAAAGGGGAACCAAGTAGTTGAGTGTTGTTAGAGACAAAGTTCCCTAAATTAGGGATCTAAAGCATGAACCACTGGTATTATGAATATCATTTCATTTAGGAAAAAAACTAATAATAATAAAATATCATTTCTTATTCAAACAAAAGGGCCATGTTTGTTTGGCGGGTATAATCCGGAGATAAATAATTTCATCAATTAAAGTGATATGGATTATAATCATTTAAATTATGATATCTTATGTTGTTTTGAAGTATTAAATTTAGTATTGGAATATAATCCTTTAAAATTTTAACCAAGTATTAGAGAGAATTATAATCCAATCTCCTACTTCAACAAAACAAACATGGGATAGAAAAATTTAAAATATTATAATACTTGAATTAATTCTAAACAAGTTATTGGAGGAATGGGAAAATTTAAAAAATTATAATTTTATCCTATACTTAATATCATGAACTTTTGTTTTTAATGTACAGTAGAACCTCGATAAATGAATACACTTGGGACCAAGAAAATATATTCATTTAACGAGATTATTTATTTATCGATTAATGAATATTTTATTCAACTATCGATAAATGAATATTTATTCATTTAGACAATTTTTTTTTTTATTATGATAATGATGTTTTAAAATTTAATATTCGAATGCGTATAGAAGATAATAGTTAAAAATTTTAAAATTCTTATCATATATCTTGTTCACACTCAATAATATGTATACATAAATTATACATATAAATTAAGTATAGTGTGCTTGTACTATTTTAACATACTTGAAACTGTTCATAAGATTGTATTAGTAATATACTTAGAATTTATTAAAATTTATATGAATTTATGAATTTTTTGGACTAAATGACATATATCATAAAAACATATATTGTTTTAATTTTAGTGAATATTCATTTATGTTTACATAGGGCCTTTAAAGATTCCAATAAAATTTATTCATTAATGCATTTAGTGAAATTATTCATTTACTCCATTGTCCGAAGTTGGGACCGGAAAAAATTATTCATTTGACGAGATTATTTATTTATCGAACATTCATTTATCGAGGTTCTACTGTACGTAGTCTGCCCACATACAACACCGCAACAAGTGAAATTAATACTTTTTTTTAAAACAACAAAGACACTGAAAGAAAATAAGTATAATGCGCACGGATTAGGATTTAGAACAAATAAAATTTTTACAAT
Organism: Heracleum sosnowskyi; assembly: GCA_030848705.1. Classification (NCBI taxonomy): domain Eukaryota; kingdom Viridiplantae; phylum Streptophyta; class Magnoliopsida; order Apiales; family Apiaceae; genus Heracleum; species Heracleum sosnowskyi. Next base: position 1,628,889 of record JAUIZM010000022.1, on the reverse strand, counting down.
ATTTTTACAAAATTGATCCATCTTATCAAGAAGAAACATTACCCCATTCTTTTCTTAAATCATATTAGCATTACGATTTGGAGTGACCATTAGCATTGATCACTTAGAATAGTATTGGAATCTTAAATTGTTCTAAAGGAAAACAAATGAATTACGATTTGGTGTACTGCCAAAACTTTCTAGAAATGACCAGCAGAAAACTGACTCGTGAGACTGCTGATCTTGGAGGAGGAACTTTCAAAGTATATTGTGCTACAAACATAGTTTTAAAAATATGTTTCTTGTAAAAAACAAGTTATTAATATTCGGTGTTCGGTTAAAGTAGATTCGAAGCTTACTTATGTGTGTATGCGCGGTTAAAAGGTTGATAGTCAATGTTGTGAGAAGGATGCTTGGAACCATGAATGTGGTACATATTTTTTAGATTTAATTGCAGTTTGATGACCTCAATTATTATTTTTTTGCATATAAATGATTCTTTTATAATTATTGCTATTTTATTGACTAAATTATTATTTTTTTTAACAGATTATTGCATTTCGTCAAATTTTTTTAATGGACGTTATTGAATTCACTTTTTAATTTACACTTTGATAGTTCAACTATTATTTGTTTGCAAAAAAATGACTATTTTATATTTTTTGAAGGTTTTTTAACTAAATTATTATTTATAAATAATTTATCTAAATTATACATTTAGAATGCCCAACTGAATTTAAGATTTTTTATTGTAAAAATATTGTAGACAATTTTTAGACACTAGTACTAAAAAAACAAGATACACCGAAAATTGTAAAAGTAAGTTCTGGAATCACGCTTTTAATTTAAATATCTCTACTAACTTTTATATATGTTGCTTTAATTGTTTTTTTTTCATTTGAATGTCTCTAATATTCTTAGATTTTAGCATAATCTTTAATGTAGTCTAAATTAAAGGCATTTTCAAAGGAGTCATATGCCAAGTTCTAAAAACAATGTTTTTAATTCTAATTACGTTAAAGATTTACTAATGTTCGCATCACATTTTTTAAACATCACTAACAAAAAGATATTATAATTAATTTTTTTTAAAAGGTATTAGAACATCAATCGAATGTTAGATCATTGTGAAAGACTGAAAAATGTACAATTAATTAATTTATATTGAAAGCAAAGCGAGTTTACTCTTCGATGATTGATGGCACTCATTAGATTTTTACATTTTCATTATATCTTGTTCTTTTTGTACTAGTGCCTAAATTCATGTACAATAGTTTTACAATAAAAAATTTTAAATTCAATTAAGTATTTTAAAAGTATAATTTAGTTAAATTAATTTTTTAAATAAAAATTTGGTTAAAAAATATCAAAAATATATAAAAGAGTCATTTTTGTGCAAAATAATAATAATTGAGCCATCTTATAATAAAAATTAAAAAGTGAAGTCATCTAACATATGTTAAAAAAATTTGACAAAATGCAATCATTTGTTAAAAAATAATAGTTCAGTTCATGAAATGACAAGAATTATAAAAGAATCATTTTTGTGCCAAAAAATAAAAGTTGAGGTCATCAAACTACAATTAAGTATTAAACAGACAAAGAATCTCTAACATGTATAATATCTACTGTAATGTAATTGGTCATCAACTAATGCTTAAAAAAATTGTTGATATTTCTTCTGTTCTGTGCCCTAGTGGAACCAAATTTCTTGATATATCAGGAAGATTGCCAGTAAACTTTGAAAAATGCATGACAGAAATTTATTTGCTCTTGGCATAGGCAAGAGAGAAAAGACCCTATCAAGATGAATATAGTTTAGTTACAATTATTTCATTTTACATCTTTTATAATATTTTATCAATTTACAAGTTTATTGCTTTCTACTAATTGTTTGCTTTTTAAACTTTGTTGCAAGATATTACTTTTATAAAATTTGTCCAAAAATTCTGTAGTTCAAAGAAACTTAAAGATAGCACCAATTCAACATGTGAGACTTTCATGAACTTTACGCATGGGGAACATTGCGCAAAATATAGACCTGCATTGAAATAAAATTGCACAAAACATGATCACCGAAGCCTTTTTAATCACATAAAGGGTTTTAAACGACTAACCCTAATCCCTGTTTTACCATCCAGCCAGTAGCTGCTTCGAAATGTCGAACAGATTACCATTCTAAAGAAAGGCAGTTCTACAATTTCAACACAAGTTACCGTGTCAAAAAAGCGAAGACCAAAATATTACACAACCCAGATTCTTAAATTTACAAGCCTTTTTCCTGGGCCTAATATCCTAAAAATCAGATCATGAAGTATGAGGTGGACCAAATTACCCAATTGTACAATTTAGAAAGAATTGCGGCAAAAATACCACGATATACTGCAAGTGCAGCTTCCTACCCAACAAGGAACCTGACAACGTCACTTAGTGAAATTATACCTTCTACCCGTTTGCTTCCAGCCTCCACAATGATGAGCCGTCTCACACCTGAGAACATGATACAAGAGTTATCACATATGGTGTAGAGACGCTCTAGCACAAGAAAAGGCATCACGTAACAAAGAGAATGTCTAATTTAAGAGAACAGTAGCTTTGAGAAAGGAAAGGACAATTATGGTTTCAACTAACAACCAGAAATGTAGTCCCTTCAGTAAGACCACCAAGCCTTGCATGGACCCTATTTCAACACTCTTAAATTTGATTGATTATTTCCCCGACAATTGGATTTAAAGGAGTAATGCAAGATCCTAACAGACGATGTTAATAGCAACCGCTGGCCAATGAGTAAGCCAATAATTGGTCAATCTTAGATTATAGGTTACGATACTAAACACCGGCACAATGGTAAATAACAAACGTCAATAGAGAAACTTCCGTTCAACTACCCCAATCTGAACTTGATTAATGAAAGGGAAATTATTAATAGTACCCCTCTCGTATTGGATTTTATGAATGGTACCACTTCGTACTTTTGACTTACAAACGGTACCATTGTGCAAATGATTGGATATTAAACAAACCACTCCGTCCATCAAACGTCAATTAAACGTTTGATTATCCCTTTTAATCCCGTATTTTCTCTTTTAAGAAAAACAAAATACACTTTAAATACATGTTTTAGTAGATAAACGTTAAATAAATATTTCCCAATACATTATTAACGGGTCATTCATGGGTATTAGGGGTTTGAGGGTTTTGACAGGGAAAACTGAATCGACAATCGACGACGGAGCAAGAAGCGATCATCTTTGCCGATTGTTGTGCTTCATTACAGGTATGTATTATTCGTACATGCATATTATGTGTATTTCAATAGTGAATTTCGACTACAAGTACTGTTGTGATGCATGTATATATACAGTATATATATGTATATACTATTTTGTTTGGCTTTTGTGTGTGAATTAGTTCCATATTTTTGCAGAAATGGGTGATAATATTAAGATTTTAAGATTTGATTGGAGGGGTAAGGAGGTTGATATTAAGGTTGATGTTGATAAGAGTAATTTGTTAGATATTGTTATTGATTATGAAGACGAAGCGAAGAAGCTAGGTAAAAAGATGGATTTTCACTTTCCGACTTTCGGTTACGTGTATGAAATGGAGCAGCATAAGTTGATAAAAGATAGTGATCTAATGAAAATGTTTGATAGATTGTCGAATAAAGAAGTGATAACAATATGGGTTAAGACTGTTGTTAAACCTAATGAATTGTACAAGTTGGTGTTGAACTTTAGGAGGAGGGCTGAAGCTGCCAAAAAAGGGAAGGAGTTGCAAGTGAAGAAGGAAATGGGGGTCATGAGATGGCTGTAGGTGAAAGAAAGGAATGGGGGTAATGAGATGAGGGAATGTCTGTGACTTAGATGACACTGAGCTTGCTAAAACCAGGGGAAAGAAAGGCAAAAAACCAACCAAAAAGGCAGCCAAAAAACCACCAACAAAAACTCTGTCAAAAACCAGTCCATTCAAAAGCAACATACCACCACCCATTTCACCACAAACAGCTTTCAAATCCTTAACTGTTAGGAGGAGTCCTAGGTTTTCTCTTGTTCCAAACACTGTTCCAAACACTTCTCAGAATGACTCAACCATTATTACTTCCTCAATTTCATACCAGGGTTTATTCCGAAGGAAAATTCCTAGGACCACAGCCAAAAGGAAGGGATTGTTGTAGAGTTCTTCTCAAAAGTAGGGAAATGGCAGTGAAGATAATGTCACGGAGAATGTAGAAACAGATGAGGGAGAAAGGGAGTATGCAGAAACACAAAAGGAGAAAAGAAAGGTTGAGGAGTTTGGGGAACCAAATGACAGAAAAAAAAATGTGAAAAGAAAGGTGGATTTTGATGATAGTGAAAGTGAAGATGTGCTTGATGATGTGCCTGATGATGTGCTTCTTGATGAAGATGATGAGTATTATCAAATGCCCAAAGTAAAAGACATGTGGAAGGCTGACAAGTGGCATGACTTCATAGATCAAGATGATGATGATGAGTATTATCAAAGGTTGTACAAAAATGGAGTGATGTATGACATCAAAGAATTTGAGAAGATAGAACTAAGGGCTTGGATGATATTTATGGATAAGCAACACTTCAAAAGTGTTTTGAGAGATTATTGTATTCAAGAAGGCTTTGCTATAACAGTGATGGTTGCTGATAATAAAAGATACAGGTGCACTTACTCTGCAGAGGTGTGTAATTGGAGGCTACATGCTAGTAGGCTATCTTATGGAGTAACTTGGGCCATAAAAAAAATTGAGCCAAACAAGCATACTTGCAGGGTTTGGAAACATACAATCCAGTCTGCAATGTCAAGTGGGCCGGAGCCAAACTTATGGAGGACATCAGAGCAAATCCTGACATTCCAGGCAAGGTTCTAAATGAGTTGCTATTTCAGAGGTACGGTGTTTACTTGAAACAAACTTCTCTTTATTTGTGCAAGAGGCATGTCATTGAAAAGTTGTTTGGGGGGCATGATGAGTCATATGCTCTATTGCCTGCATATGTCATGGTAATTTCTGAAACTAATCCAGATTCAAAGGCATTTTGTTCCCATGTAGAATCTGAAAGCATTCCTAGGACTCTACTTTTTAGTTCATTCTTTGTATCTTTTGCTGCTATGTGGAAGGAATTCCTGGGGGTTGTAGACCTTTAATAGGGATTGATGGGACTCATTTGAAGGGAAATTATGGAGGGATCTTGTTGTCTGCTGTAGCTTTAGATGCAAATAGTGAAATATTTCCTTTAGCTTATGCCATTGTGAGTATTGAGGATAAGAACAACTGGTCCTTTTTCTTGTGGAACATCTACAACATTGTAAAGGAGTCTAGTAGAAAGGACTGGACTATAATTTCAGATAGACAGAAGGTATGCTTTAAATGAGATTTTCTTTTCAAACCAATCTTACTTTACATAATGCATTCTAACATTATAATGTAATCTTCATTTAGGGAATTGATCTTGCTATTGATAAGGTCTAGCCAACTGCAAAAAGAAGGTATTGTTGCAGACATTTGTCTAGTAATTTCAAGTCCAAATTCCATGGTCCTCTCATGTACATATTATTCTGGAGAGTTTGCAATGCTACATCACAGTTCACCTTCAGGAAGGCAGTGGAGAGACTACAAAAAGAAGGGGGTGAAAATGTAATGCAGTGGTTTGCAAAGTTAGGTGATCCTTCAACTTGGAGCACACATAAATTTGACCCTAATGTCTGCAATGCTTCAAATACTTCAAATTTTGTGGAGAGTTTCAACTCTACTTGGGGAATTGATAGGTGCATGCATGTCTTGACTTTACTTGAAGGTACACTACAACTATTTTAAAGCATGTCTTACATTACATTCCTGACCCTACATCTTACTGACTCTAATTCCTTCTTACTGATAGGAATAAGAAGAGTGTATATGGTGAGGATGGCTACTAGGTATGCAGCAGCACTCAATTGGAAGGATGATGATGTGTGCCCCAAAATTGTTAAGCTGGTGAAAACAGTAAGCAAGGATATAATAAGTTGTAAGGCATTCATGTCTAAACCAGGGGAATATGAGATACATGAAGGTAAATCTCAATTCCCTTTGTCATTGAATAACAAGATATGTTCTTGTGGAGCTTGGCAGATTTCAGGGGTTCCTTGTAGGCATGCTATTAGGGCTATGATTCATGCCAAAATAGATCCTCTTAAGGTAGTTAGTTCATGGTACATGGTTAGAACATACAAACAGACCTATGGGTTTAGCATTTCCCCTGTTCCTGACAAAGACCAATGGCCAGTTTATGAAAACTTACCTGCTTTAATTCCACCAACCATGAAAAGAGGGGTTGGAAGACCTTGTAGGAATAGGATGAGAGAAGAGGGAGAGGAACTGATGGAGGCTAGGGTTAAAACTAGGGTTTTGGGATAACTTCCCAGGACACTTCTCACGCAGATCACGCAGAGAATAAAACACAACTGTTTTCAATATCAATAATAATCATCCATCAATTACAAGAGGTAATCCCTATATATAATCAAACTCAATCTTCCCTAATCAATTTCAGATCCTAAACGATAGACTTTCCTAATATGAGTCTAAGAGATAATTATTAACTATAACAACTCTATATCTAAATATTCTAGAGTATTCTAAACATTGGGCTTCCAAAGCCTTTTATATTGCTCCCAAATTGTTTCTTTGGGCTTTCTTATAGGCTGTCCTGCATCAATTCTCCTCCACTGAAAAGAACTCGACTCCGTCGAGCTAATAGAATAAGAAAGAACACGATAAAGTACCGAAGACTGACGCATTTGTGGCACATGAGGACGAGCACAAGTAAAAGTATAAGTGATGCCTCCTTTGACAACAGAATAAGTGTTAGGACGAGCAGCATGATGTGCATCACGATCGGAAAGCCATGGACGTCCCAAAATAACGTTGCATAGTTTGACAAGCAAGACATCACACATAACTTTGTCTTTGAACTTCCCAATTGAAAACGTCAGCAAACACCGTTCTCGAACTCGCAACTTTGTATCATCAATCCAAGCTAGGTCATAAGGCTAAGGATGAGGCTTCACCTTTAAACCCAACCATCGAACTGCATCACTAGATATCACATTCGTACAACTACCGGTGTCAATAATAACGGAGCAGATTTTACCAACACATGTAGCTCTAGTCTGAAATATTTGTTGACGATTATATGCTTGGACTTTATTAGTCTCGCCCAAGTTTGACGACCGCGTCGCTCCAAGACAATTTTCCAACTCATCACACCCCTTTTGTTCCTCATCAGTCGTCTCATTATAGCCATCAGGAGGAGACTCCTCTTGCTTTTCAATATCAATAATAATCATCCCCCAATTACAAGAGGTAATCCCTATATATAATCAAACTCAATCTTCCCTAATCAATTTCAGATCCTAAACGATAGACTTTCCTAATATGAGTCTAAGAGATAATTATTAACTATAACAACTCTATATCTAAATATTCTAGAGTATTCTAAACATTGGGCTTCCAAAGCCTTCTATATTGCTCCCAAATTGTCTCTTTGGGCTTTCTTATAGGTTGTCCTGCATCAGGAACAAAAGGAAAAAGGTCCAAGACAGTTAAATGCACAAAATGTGGTGCCTATGAACACAATTCGAGGACCTGTAAGGGTGGGTTAACCGAGAAACAAAAGAAAGAGATGAAGGATAGTGGGAAGACTATTGTCAATAGAAATGCTAGAGTGAGGGACCAATCTTATGCAGCCAAGGCAACAAAGACAGCCAAGGCAGCAAAGGCAGCAAAGGCAAAGGTAGCAAAGCAATAGATGCAGCAAGCACCGTCTACTCAGTCATCCCAGGCCAACAGCTCACATTTCCCAGATTCTCAGTCTCACCAGCAAAAATAGACTTGTGTTGATTTTAATTCAGTCTTAATGACATTTTCATCTCATTTTGTGGTTTAGATCATGTTTCAGACTATGCTAAATGTTCTCGGATAAGTTATTTTGTGCAGACATGTAATGACTCTGTTTTTGGTATTGTCATAGTGTGGCAGCTGTTATAAACCCGGGAAATTTGAAGTTTTATTTAGTATGCATGTCTTTTTTTAATGATTTAACGTTTACTTAACGTTTGGGTTGACAGAATGCTATTTTTAATGGATAGATAAATACACAGTGGTACCATTTGTAAGTCAAAAGTACGAAGTGGTACCATTCATAAAAGCCAATATGAGAGGGGTACTATTAATAATTTCCCTTAATGAAAAGAACTTAAGAGAGAATCAACACTCGACTTCCCAAAATTTAAGAAAAGAACTATAGTTGTCCTAGAGCACGTTAGGCCATACACATCACAGTTCCACAAAATTTACCAATAGTACTTAAATATAAATGAGAACTAATAGAAACTGAGCAGAAAAAACAAAGACATAAGATGGGGACGAAAAGAGAGAACCAGGTGTTGCCAAGCGTTCCATCACTTTGTGTAGCGTATCAGAACGCAAACACATGTGACATCTTTGGCTGCTACTCCCGTAAGGAGAGTATGGTTCTTGTCCTAGCTGCAATGCCTGAAACAAAATAGAGATTTTATAACAAAAAAGGACAAATACGTTATCAAGGCAAGAGACTAGGGATTGGATTGAGTTGACATTGTAAGACATATAATATGAATACATCCGGAGTACTAGCAGTCATCTATGATGTATTCGGCATCTTTTCATTTCAATCGCAATGTGCAAAAGTAGATAAAAGCTAAAAAAAAAGGGAATCCAGCTACAGCTGATGCCTATAAAATTATTACACTTCTTACACATCATTGATCAAATAGAAACGGTTTCAAACATAATTTTTTTTAAACAAAGTTGAATTATACTTGCATATGTGTTGAGCTTACTTATATGTGTGGATAATTATATAAAATATTAAGTTAATTATATAAAATGGCTTGTGTGATTGTAACATTGTTGAGATTTTTATGTACCATTTGTTGATCCTTAGTTATGCGTGTTAAACCTCAACTATACGAAGTTTCAGTTATTTAAAAAAATGTCACCAGTTTCATTTTTTAACCTTTTAAGCCTTTGTTACATATGTCTCGAACTTCATGTATACAAAATTCCATTTATTTACAAATACGTAATCATTTTTTTCTTTAACAAAAGGGTCACAGTTTTTCAATCAATTTAAAAAATGTCACCACACCTAAGGTTGAATGCATGCATACCTAAGGAATCAACATGTTCAGAAAAAGTTACAAAATTTCTGTATCAGTTAAATTTTTATTGAAACTAGCTCTTGTAAATATCCTATTGGCATGTGAGCAATATGGCAGCAAATGCTGATTGCTAAACCAATCATGTTGAGAGCAATACGGTGATCTAATGAATGTTTGAACGAACTCTGAAGCTTTCCACAACTTAACAAGAACACATGAAATCCTTGAGATATGAACAATATTAACAAGTGTAAACATGAAATCCTTGAGATACGGTACAGACGCTAAAATTTGGATATCTGATCGAAGTGCAGCTTCAAAGTGAAGAGCAAACAAATTTGGCGGACCGTGGTGAAAGTTATTAGTGTGTGCAGTTAAATGTCAATATAAACCAAGGAAGCAACTGACCTGATGTATGGTCATTTCTTGCAAATTAATGTGTGTATAAACTTTGTCTTTAGCCAAAGAGGTAATATCACTGCCAAAGCAGCAGAAAATCTGAGCACAGTGCACATCGACAAGAAGCAAGTTATACAATGAACAATATGTTTACCTTCGAGAGTAAACATCCAATAGGGAATCATTGTCATCCACTATTGGGATTGAACTAACTTGAGCTGCAAAAGAAAGAATTCTAGGTAAGAATTAAGCATAATTAATACTTTATATAACAGATAGATTGGCTTCCGTGCCCATTTTTCAAAATCCCAACATATGCATGTCATAACAAAAATTTACCATCATATATTTAAAATTTTGAAGTGTCAAGTATAAAGGACGGACTCCAATGCTATAGTGAATACTATATCCATAACAAGTTATAATCGCTCATAATTGCTTACAATCGCCTGATTCTAGTAACATGGGTAAGGAAGTGGACTAAACAGATGCACTGCTAAAGTACAATGTGGAACAGGCTCTTTTGTAATTAAGTTGGACTTTGATGGTGTTACCGAGTACATAATAATGACACAAATAAACCATAGGTCTTAAAAGCTGAAGTCCAAAATATTTAGGTCAACATGAACAACTTTAATCCGAAATCCATCTATCCAAATAATACAATCTTCTATTCTGCAGAAATGAGGTTATTATGCACAAATGAAGTATGATTGAATTCAGGGACATCAATTTTACCCTTTTTTCTAAGATACCCTTTAACAGCTAACTGCAGCCATTCAAACAGAACATTATTTAACTACAGGTATCTTGTTTTATATCACAAACAGAAGCTAAAGTATTGATCAGAGCAAACATAAAAAAATGCTTTATTAACATATGCCATCAGTTAAGGCAATCTGTTATTAATTGAAAGAAGCAGAACCTTGGATTAACAAATTTAATGCGGCATTTAGAGAGGCCCTTGGTCTCAACATCGCTAATGGTCGTCGATTTGGCTCTCCGATTCTCGGTACCCAAGTCCCCAATGGAATTGAACATATTGGTAACTGAAGTATAGGCAACAATCCAGACGAATTCCTAAAATACCTGCATATACCTGAAATTAGCAAATCCGACGTCAGTAAGCAAATTCCTATTGTCACTTTTGAAGTTTTTCAAATTCTTACATTTTAATATTTCAGATAGTGATGCAAGATATAACAACTGTGGATATAAGCCTTCCTCTGATGATGAATGAATAATGGGCAATGCAGCAACACCGTTCTGCAAAATCTTTATAGAAACATCTTTCAAATTCTCATCTGGCGCTGCCTGCACAAGCAGCTTTACGTCAGTGCAAAGCAAATCAATCTTACTTTCCTTCCTTGACATGTTTTCCATATGTAATTTGTGACAAGTCAGGAGTCCGGACAGTGCATATGCACTTGAACCAATAAACAGGTATTTTCCATAAATTCAGATATTTTCTTTTTATTCGAAGGAATATACTTATCCAGATAAATACATCAGCCAAAAGAAACTACACCACATTGTACAACTAATCAAAAATAAGGGTCATTTCTTCCAGATTGGAGAATATATAACTTGCAGTAGAAATAAATTAGGTACATAAATTAACAACTCTAGAAGATGAAATCAGTTGAGCATGCCAGCTTTGCTTGAATGGACATTAAATTATATAATTACTACTAACACCGAAAGGAAAGCCAAGCCACCAACAGACGAGCGGCTACTAACTGTACCTATGTGACTTCAATAATCACAATAATAGATATTAACCATAAAATCATACAAACTCAACCACGGAATCTGGAGCCAGCACAATTCTAAACTAACTATAAATCTGTCCAATAAATTACAAGTAATTTTGAGCCCTTCAATTATATTAGGAAGTCATGACTCTGTTTAGAGTAAATGGACATTGAAACATTTGGACCTGGCCGAGTGGATAGGACAGTAGGTTGAATTGGATCAGTAACAAACTTGAAAACTCACTATTTCCCAGTTTTTCTCCATCTTTTGTTTACTAGCTTCAGCGACATCTAAATTACACATATATATGCATGCATATCTACATACAAAAATCAAAAAAGACCTTACGAAGTACAAGTAAAACATTACCAAACTTGTTATAGTAAGTAGCAGTGCCAATTGAAACTGATATGATACATAATCATGATGTATAATGAAGATAGTCACCTGGACAAGTTGGCTAGGAAACTCACTGCGATGCTCATTAGCTTGTCTGTTCAAAAATAATTTTGCCTGTTTCCAAGCCGATATAGTATGAGTTTCAAGTTCTTCCTCTGTTAGATTGGACCCACGATCACCAAGCTGCAACAGGGATAATTCGTTTGAGAAAATATCAGTAATCACATCTCCAAGCTCTATTTTTCTCCCAATCGCAAATAAAGTAACAAGTTTAGAAATTTTGCAATGAGAGAACAGAACTTTTTGATATCATACAATAATATATAAAGAAAAAGGTTACGAGTAAAACTTATTTATGTCGAGAATAGTTTAAAGATGATTTAATTATTTTGAATTTTCCCCAAGTTATCTATATTGTTGGTTAGTGCTTAGCAGAATAAGTAGAAGTAGTTAAAATAATAAGGAGAATATATTAGGTTCCCAAGTATGCTGTTTTCACTTATCAGTGTTTGCTATAACAGGCTTGTTACTTGCATTATTATACATGAAAATAATGCAGATTTAATATCTTTCTTAGCACCACTCTTCCGCCGTTTTATATTGTTCTTTTCATCCAAAAAAACCCCTAACATATAAGCAATACAAAGCCAAAAAATATTTAATTAGACATCTGGTAGACAAGAAACACATGTCCAGAAAACTAGTTATATTTCAAACTTCTTTAGAAATGCCAGCTAGGACAGCTCATCTTGATGCATTATCAAGAAAACCAAATTGAGTTTGAAAATTTTCAAAGATGTTATGTAAACGAAAAACACCAAGTTAAAAGCTGCTATAAGCTGCTGCTCATTCACCAAAGTTTTTAGTGTCTAGCACGTAATTACAAAATATCAACATTGGTATAGACCGAGTAAACCATATATGTACTAGCATACTGGGAGCATGAAAATCTTGCCGTAACATACATGGCCTAAACTTTATCACTTTCTCCGCGGATCTTGAAGGTGTCTTCAATATGATTACTAAAGGACCTATACTTAATAATATTGCCCTTGATCTTTAATAGATTGATGTACCCAACAATATGCAGACCAAAAGAAAAAGACTTTAAAATGATCATTTTTATGTTACACTTTAGCCGAACCATGATGTCAAAAGATCTACAATCAGAAATCTATAGAAACTATCAAACTACAAATCGAGATGTGAAGGTAGGAATGAAGACTTTTCTTGTCAACAGTTTCTCTCCGACTTCTTTTATAAATTATAACAAAATTCTAGTATTTCGTATACTTAAATATTCACAAAAAAAAAATGGTATAATAGCAGAGTAAATTTATCTTCTTTAGACCTTGCAATGACTTTACTGAATGATTAATATAAGTCAATCGTGAGTGAGACAAGTGTCACAGGTCTTACCTCTCTCATAATCAAGATAAAATCCATAGCACTTAAAACTCCAATGAACTGCCCCTTGCAAAAGTCCCAGAGAGGAGCAATAGTAATACCCTGGAAATAACTTGAATCAGAAGAGTTGTGGCCAACAGCTTGATATAAAGAAAAAATTGCTAGGAACTTAACTAGAGCCTGGCCTTGTGAGGTTATTTTTAAAATTCTAAGCCTCGGAACCTCTTTTGTGACAAGAACATTAAGTAGTAGAATGTTTGTCAGTTTTTACTTTGCTTAATAAATAAAATAAGACATCAATTCGGAGACTGGAAGCACTGCTGACTATAATGGGTGATCCTACCTATGTTAATATAATAAAGCATCACTAAAACAAATAACCGACAATATTCAAACCTCGCTTTATGGAATAGTCTCCTTACTAATGCTCAGTAGTCAGTTCTACTGATAAAAGGAATTGCTTGGTGTGACTAAACATAACCAGCAATCCTGCCTTGTTCTGGTAAGTTCACGTATAAATGATAGCTAAAGTACCAAAATTAAAGAACTAGCAGTGATTAGCAGGTATTCTAAAATTGTACATATAACATGTGATATAAATCATAATAATTCCCGAGGTACACACTTTGCTTGTGTGCAATTTATTTTTGATGAATTGTATTAAAAATGAATCACAAGATTGGATGCAAAATGTGGCGGAAGATAAGAAAGGAAATGGGCAAGGGTAAAAATAGCAATTACCAAGAAAAGGGGGAAAACGGGACCAGTTGCAGTTTGTAATCAGTAATTCTTTAGCAAATACACGAATCTATTCTTTGTAGTATTACAAATTTTTAGGGGAGAAAAATGAAACCACTACATAGAACCGCTATTCTACGCCCTTAACATGATATATGCAGGACTGCAGGTACATATTAGTTGTGAAAGATGACAAATATACCTGTTCATGCAAAATATGGAAGGCTTGTTTTACAGGTAGATCAACATCTAGTGCAATGACCTGCAACCAAAACCACACGGAGAAAAAAATGCAAAAAGCATCCCAGTAAATGCCAGTGTTTGTGTGTCTAAAATACGCAATCTTAAACATTGAAAGTTAAAGATTAGATGGAAAACTAAAAGTAGACAATCAAACCTTGCCAGACTCTGGAAGCAACTCATAAGCTGTGTGTGTAGACAAAAATGCAGAAAGACGATGACGGGAGACCTCTAAATCTGCTTCTGATATCCTAGGCAGTGCATCATTCATTGTATCATTAGAAACTCTTACCTGCATAATAGATACCAAATTCAGCCCATTAAATCAACACCAAAGCATACAATGATTTGATTGGAGTACATAAAAAGAGAAATTACGCATTGTAACAAAACCTAAAAATGAGTCATACCACACGCTGAAAGGCAGCATTATCGACATCCATGCTAGAACCGGAAGGTATTTGCGGACTCAGGATTGTAGGATTATAACCAGAATCTCTTGTCAACATGACAGTAGCAGAATCTCTTGATAACATGACAGTATTCACCGTACCAAAGTTGCCGCTCACACATGGTTGGCGCTCATCATGTCGCCATTCGCCATCAACAATGAATTTATACTGGTAGGAGATGAAATATCAATGTGAAGGCCTTTAACAGATGAGACAATTCATGAGTATAATAGGTTCATAAATTAACGCAGAACATAATTATTAAGAAACTATGACCCAAAAAAATTATAATTGAGGCTTTCATCATTAAGAATTTTCAGTGCATGTCAAACAGTCAAAATTAGTGTGAACTAACTACTTCCGCGGAAGTAAAGTGTTGATGTTCTTTAACGAATAGAAAGTATTGATGTTCATATTCAATTTTACAATAATGAAAATTCTAACTTAATTTCTTGTATTTAGAGGATTACATTATTTTATTGATACAATTTGCATTAGCCTTTTATTTTGGTCATAATGTCAAACATATATACATTATACATATAAAAAAATTCATAAATGCCATATCTCTCGCACCCGGATTCCCATATTATCATAATTGTTGAATCCGTGTATCCCTGCACTACACACCCATATCCTTGCTTCTTAGCTTAAACAAACTTCTAATACACTGATGACAAACCACATCCAAGTTATTTGGAGTCTGTTTGAGTAAACTTAGAATAAGTTATTTATAACTTAATGTGTTTTATAATAACTATAAGTAAAAAGTAATTTTTTTTATTTAAAGTTGAATTCATTTGTTTGGGTAACTGTACTAAAATTAATTAAGAGTTTAGTAAATTATAATTTTAAGTTAATTTTTACATTAAAAAATTAAATTTATATCATTTGAAGATAAAATTAAATAAGGGTACATGTCAACTATCACAAACAAGCATTAAATAGATTTTAACTATGACTGAAAAAGTTGAAGTGAAAAGTACCTCAATGGTATTTTTAACTTTTAACACAAATGTAACTTATGAACTAAATAACAGCAAAGCCAAACAGATGGAAGAAACTTTAAGCGGGCAGGAATCTGGATCTTAGTCTCAGTCAAGCCAAACAAGTTCTTGGTCTATCACAAGGAACTCAGATTTCATTTCCATCCAAACACATGTTTTTACAAGAAGTGAACAAGTTCATCAACATTCTCAAAGTTCCTATATTTAAACGAACTATTCAAAGTTGTCTTTAATGTGGTGTAGTTGAGTAAAATAAAGTATCTACTGTGTGGGTACTTACTCTAGATGGTGAATGCAAACATAAATCAAGAAATAAATTTAATAACCAGAAATTTCATTTCCTTTCTACGTTAGATTTTATTTCTTTATAAATTTTGTAAGTTCCCACTCACTGAAAGCCGGGTGGATTTAACTATTGGCTAGTGAATTTTACTCATTTTTTATAGGTCCCATACATATTTTTTTTGTTCTGCAGCGGATGAATCCTTTGTTAATTACCCTCGCTTACTTTTATTTTGATTTTTTCAAAATCTTTGTTTTAATTTTATTCTTGCATCACCTCCCATATATGATAGGGATGGGATTTTATAATCTAGTACATTACATTACTATTATTTCTTATTACTTGATACTGGTTCAGTATACTACTACTCTAAAAGTTAGGATCTCTATTTAAACACAATTGTAAGCTTCATTGTTTGACACTATCAATATAATGAATTGGTAAATATTTGATCAATTATATATTTAATTTGTGAATTGGTCTCTACTATTTCTCTGCAAAGTTGAGTTTTATTTCATGTTTTCAAATCTTTGCTTTGCCTCATCTCGTTTTACATGTGCACCAAGATCTTCCCAATGGAAACCTTTTTTGTAAAACTAAACTTTCAAATTTAAGAACAAGAGTTGATACCTTTGACTTGTTATAATTCATTTTGTATTGTATTTAAAATCATTGTCACGTCAAATTACTCTCAGAATGATAAATTAGAGAGAAAATTACAAACCTTGCGCTATCCATCAAGTGACATTAAAGTTGTGTCCAAAAATATTTTCCAAAATTTATCCCTTGTAGCAAATTTTGCAGTGTTTCAACTTAGAGTTAATTGTCATACTATGGGCAGACAATAAATTAATTTGAATGCATATATATTATCACTTAAGGATAAGTTGATTGTAATTTATTAGAAAGTGATTATATTATGGAAGTAGATAGATCAATTTGAAAATTTGTTCAACCCAACCAATTCTCTCTTGAGAAAGGTTTATCCCTTATTTTATATTTTTTAACCTTGTCATACATCAATTGCCAAAAACTCACACATCAAAGAGCCAATATTCCTGATATTTTTTGAATTACCTATTTTCTTTCTACCAATTTTTCTAAAATAGTTTGTTACGGAATTAACACACAATCAAGACGAAAGCACAATCTACAAAGAGAATCATCCTTGCCTAGTTTCAAATCTACATGTCTGCTCGTATAGATTCCGTAGTACTCATGGTTCAAATTTTCACAACTTGATGGATTACTTCGTGCTCGTAAAGGTTCCGACTATTGGGCAGCCATTGATCAATGATAGGTACGCAACGAAGAATTGAAGACATGAACAATTGTATGACGAGTATGAACAAATTAAGTGGAATTAAGTGAAACTTTCACTTATTTGAAGAGTAATCAAGCAGCCTGTAAGACTTTGTACTGTGGAGGAATCAAACGTGACAATTCTAATAGTGTTTTTATATGTGATAACATTTTTGGAGATGATTCAGATGCACAAATTGATGATGATGATGAAGAACTTGAATCTCCGCCAGCTGATATTGATGTTCTGATGTGCTTGGCGAAGTACAATTTGTTAATGTGGAGGTTGTACAAGAGAATATCAATGGTTCAAAATTAATCCTTTAAGATGTCAAGAGACTTCTGAGCATTCCACATAGACTTTATTTCCTGAATAATTTTATGAAGTCATGTATGCAAATAATATATCTCAATGGCTTTCAAAAATTAATGCCAAACTCGTGTAGAACCCCTTCGAAAATTGTAGATGCTTAATTATTACAAAACTCGTTGCTAAGTTTTCTTCAAAGGAGAGGCGAATGATGAGGACAAAATAATAAATTAATTTAAAGAAAGGT
Organism: Heracleum sosnowskyi; assembly: GCA_030848705.1. Taxonomy (NCBI): domain Eukaryota; kingdom Viridiplantae; phylum Streptophyta; class Magnoliopsida; order Apiales; family Apiaceae; genus Heracleum; species Heracleum sosnowskyi. The sequence goes on along the minus strand of JAUIZM010000022.1, from coordinate 1,611,179 downwards.
TATGTTATTATTATTTACGTATTGTAGTTAAATTAAGTAGATTAAAATAATAAAATAATTTAATTCCTTCTATCACCTATTTTACTTATTCTAAGTTTGTTTTTCTCCAAATTTTAGGATATCTATATATATAAACAATTGTAATCTTTAACATTAAAATTTGTAAAGAGATGATTAATATTTAGAATTGATAATTTACTAGACTACCAATTCTATGGGAGATAGGTTTGTCCCTTTGTTTTTTACCGTGTTCCAAACCTTTTCCTATATCATCAAATCTAAATACGGATTTTATATACTTAATTGTAATAATGAATGCAATAAGGGTATAATTTGTAATCAAAGTGTAATTTCCTTATACGAGGAAACCCTTAGTCTAATCAATTAAGATAGGGTTTATAAAGTAAAATCTCACTTCTAATCATACAATGATATTTACTAAATTGTGTAAAATATCATCAAATAAGTTTATTAGTACTTCACAACATGGTATATTTTCCTTCTAGAGGCCTACTTAATTACTTTCTTATTGTTTATATTTTTCTAATTATTTTGATTGCAAAGATGTGTTCAAATTATAACTTATATGTCTGTTTTAATAAGTATAGACTTAAAAAATTTAGCCTCGTCAAAATAAGTTTTTTAAAATAAGTAGGCCTCGAGATGTGTTTAAATTAAAATATGTTATGTCTTTTAATTAGAATATACTTTTAAAATAATTAGGCCCGTTGATAAGTTTTTAATATAAGTAGGCCAGTAAACAGGTTTTTAAAATAAATAGGCCCTCGAGATGTGTTTACATTAGAATTATTTAAACGTGTATTAATTAGAATAACTCTTTAAAATAATTAGGCCCGTTAAAACAGGTTTTCATATAAATAGGACCGTAGCCCAGCCCATTACCCACTGACCAAAAGTTTTTTTTGCTACTTAAGCACACTCACACACCCACCTTGTCAAAGACAAGGTTCGAACCCTCGACATGTTGGTGTAGTGGTATCGACCAAACTTTTAATGTTTGGCCTTAATAATATAATATAGTATAGGCTCGCAGCTCGCATGTACTTTTAAGCATATAATATAGTATAGGCTCGCATGTACTCTTAAGCAGAGGCTCATTTTAATATTTCTTAAATAAATATACATTATTTTAAACTAAACTTATAAAACACCTGACAAAAAAAAACTTATAATAACACCATAGAATAGATTACATAAAACATATGATTAGATTGAAATATATAAAGTTAATGATATGATTAAGTGAAAGAATGTCTTATCCAGAAATTATAAGTATACCAAGCAAATGATAGACTTAACTAAATCTCTTATCCAGTGAAATTATAAGTATACCAAATTTTAATGCCCTTCTCAAGTCATCTTTAAGGTAATAAAGCGGACAAGAGTCTTTAAATGGAGACAATATGAAAAAAAAAACAAGGGTAAAAATTACAAGTAAAGGAGTTAGCATGATAAACGTTCTAAGTAATAAATGCAAATTCATAATGTTAATTTTTCAGTTCCATAAATAGGAAAAGGACAATGAATATCTCTAAAGGTCAGTTTCAGGTAATATTGACCGGTTTCAGTTGATATTGACGGCAGTGAAAATGCATTACTATCACCACAATAACATACTTAATGATTATCCGCCACGCGCGCATGATGTTTTTAATGCATCCAATCATTATAATCTTTTCTTGACAAGCCTATCTATCCATAAATTTATGAAGCACTTAACAAATTTGACTAACACTGCAACAAACGCTCATTTTTTTGAGCAATCATAATTTCAATAAAATGTATCATGCATATCTGTCGCGCAAAACTAAGATTTAGATACCTACAATCAAATACAACTGTACTAACTACTAGAATTTCCAACCACTACAACAAGCAAAAACATGACAAAAATTATCAGATTACGACTTAAAAAAGGACTAAGTCTATAACCAAACCTGGTGGAAACCGGGAGGTAAACTGCAAATTGTTTGAAAAACAGTAGGGCACCCCTCAACCGGAGACATTTGAAAATGCTCAGACCACCTTCCACAAATTCAGCACACCATCAATCAGTTTAAATAAAAACAAGCAAAATTACAATAATGTAACCACATTCAAAACTACGAAAAAACAGTAACACTAATTACAAACATGAATCCTAAAGTCTCACCCCGTAAACGAACCGCTAAGATAAACACTTCTTCCTCCATAAGGCCACACAAATCTTGTTGGCACAAGCACTGTCCCAGTAGCAGCAACACCACTTTCACGGGCATAATCCATACCAGAAGGGAACATAAAAAAACCTCAACAAAAATCTCGAAAATAACTACTCTATATAAGATTCTTCAAGTAAAGCCACGTTTCTTAAAATTCAGGCAAATACAATGCAACCCAGATCCCCAATTACACATCACTAAATACCCAAATGATCAACACTTGCTAATCAAATGCAACCCATGTTCTAAAAATTCAATCTTTTTCAACTCCTCAGCTAAAAAACCCAAGAAAACAAAACCACCACACTCTAAACACTCAAAAGGGCTTAAAGATAAATAAATTCAGACCAATTTTTTTCACAAGAAACAGTAACAAAACTGGGGCAAATCCCACTTTTTAGATATAAAAATAAAGACCCACAAAAATATAAATAAATATTCAAGAAAAACATTCAATTGGGTATATAATTGCAAATAAAAAGAACCAAAATAAAAAAAGATTAAAAGGGAATCTAAATTGGAGAAAACAAAGAAAAGGGGTGTTGAATAAGAGAAGAACAGGGGAGTGTATGTGTGAACAACCCTAAAATAAACTTTTATTTTTTAATATTTTTGAGAATAAGAATATATATTTTTAGTAAAGTAATAATTTTGGCGTTTATATAAATGGGAAGATTGTAAAGCGACAAGAGCAGGCAGCATTGTTTTTCATCAACCAACACGTAGCCGCGTACAGTTAGATACACATACACTGTTTGTGTGTATATATAAAGGGCAAGGGCCAAAACAAAATTTCAGTTTTTGGGTAGGTGAATTTACTATTTATAGTTTTTAGCTCACCCTTCATGTTTGGATGGTATTGGTAGGTACACTCAAACTATAAGTTGGAAATTTTTTCAAGAAATAATTTAGGGGGAAATTAAGTTTATTTCTGAATTATTTAGGTTTTTGTTTTGAAAATTTGGTATTTAAGAATTAAGATCATCAAACTTTTAAATGTTTTAAATTACTCTTCCCGTTACTTAATTTGAATGTTTACTCATTTTAAATAAATTAGATTACTAAGTCATGCTTCACAGCGAACCTATAATATATTTATATTTTTTTGTGGACTTATAATAATTTTCTGTTTTCTTAAAAAAATCCTATAAGATATGTTTATAAATGCAATAAATGATAAGTTTTTTAACATGATTTTAAGGTTTTTTTTGAATTTTTCGTTTTGTAAAATCCATTCATCGAAATTTTTAATAAATATAGAAAAAGATAATTGTTTAATACTCTCATTATTTTACATTATTTCAAATATTATATAATAAAATCAAATTGGAATTGGAATTTTGAAATATTATTATATTCATCATTATTTTTATTTTGTTCAAAATTCAACTTATATTTTAAAATACATTACACAACATTAATATCAAAATTTAGCATATTATACGCTTATCCTAGTGAACCGCTCTCTTGTTATATATATTTCCTCCCAATGAGTCGCTCTCTCGTTATTACAAAATTTTACGGACAACACGTTAATCTGTTAAATAACTTTATATCATCAATTAATTAATTTTATGATATCACTAAATTTAATTTAAATATTTTTGACAATTAATTTAATTAATATTACGAACTTGTGGTAATTTGACATAAGGAGAAAGTCTTGTCAAAAAAAGAGAGAAAGTTTAGTAGAATATAAGATAATTAATATTTAATTTATTTACTAATTCAAAACTTTAAGAAGATTAGAAAAATAGATTGAGATAATTTGAAATTTTTGTCACCTCACCCCCTTTCTTCTCCTTTATATAGTCTTTTATATAATCCAAATTTTAAGGTTTGACTTAAATAGAAAATTCAAGAGAATATTAAGATAATATATTTAGTTTCCTATGTTACTAAATATATTTACAAATAAATAATTTAGGAGAATATGAAAATTGTATTTTCAGTTTTCTCCATTAATAAAGATTCGAAAGGCAATAATTTTAAAATTATATATTTAATTTTCTCTATTAGTAAAGAATTAAAAGGCAATTAAGATATTTTCTAATAAAAAATTTAGGAGAATATTAAAATTGTATATTTAGTTTTTTTTCATTAGTAATTATTTTTTAGGCAATAATATTAAAATTGTATATTTAGTTTCGTCCATTAGTAAAGATTTTAAAGGCAATTGAGATCTTCCATTAGTAAATATGTTTAAGGCAAAAATATTAAAATTGTATATTTAGTTTCCTCCATTAGTAAAGATTTTAAAGGCAATTGAGATATTTTTGAATTTTTAATATTAATAGTTCAAAATTTTAAGAAAAATAGAACGAAACGATTTGAGAGGCGCCAACTCACCGCACTCGTCTTCTTCTTTATATAAGTATATTGATTTAAATAATTTAGATCATAAATAACATGTATCACATTATATGTAAAATAATGAATTAGGAATTAGAAAATTAATAGAAATTACTGTGAAAGTGCTCATATAAGTTCTTATATTTGGGTTGACTAGCTCTTTAGCCCGTGTAATGCACGGGCATACTCTAAATACGAGTAAACTATTGATTTGTTCAGAATTTTTTTGTACATCTGCGTATTACACTTATATACATGAAAATTACACTTACGTATTACGACAAGTAAAGTTAGTACAAGTTTGTATTACACTTATATACATGAATTTTTTTTTCTCTTTTTGTTATTTTGTGTTGATTTGAACATATTTGTGTCATACAAATATAATACTTAAAATATGTTAGAGATTATATATAGTTTGATTTATTAGAGTTATAAATAACTACAATGCACATGCATGCTTAATATATAAATTTTACTCAAATAATATTTTTTACAATATTTAATTCATAAAAATTTACTATAAATCTAAATAATAGTATAATAAAAAATGTTATATGTTAGAGTATATGATCATATATTAACATTCATTTATATAAATCTATGTATATGTGTATGTATGTATGTACGTATATCTGTAGGACTATGTTGCCCAGTAAATAACAATTGTAGAAGGGGGTTGAATACAATTGTATAAGATTCTCGACTTTATATAACACAAATATGAAAGATCAATAACAATAACAATAACAGCTTTATTAACTTTGATATAAAACTGTTACAAACTCTCTTAAGAAATTCTGATGTTCTTAAGAGCTGCTAGCTTACAAAAACTCTCTCAAGAAATTCTGTTCTTAAGAGCTTCTCTCCGATTATGTTCTCGTACATAAATCGAAACCAAGACTGTGTTTATATAGTGCACACAGCTTCTCTATCAATAACAAGATAAGTCCTAATCATAACAAAGATAGAAACCTATCCTTAATCGATAGCTACATTCTACAAACCAGGAACCGACAGAAATAAACTTCCATGTTTATCTAGACTCCAAATATAACTCGAAGTAGGAATCCTGATCAGCTTCAAGTTCTGATGATCAAACCTGATCATAATCTGAATAGGAATCCTGATGATCAATAAGATACTGACGCTTGATCAAATACTGATGACCATGCAATACTGATGACGTCAGCAATCCTGATCAGTTGAGTCTAGCTCCTGACGATCATTGAATTCTGATCTAACAATCTCCCCCAATCTCATACTTTGTGAAATAAAGTATAGATTCCAAATATTCAATGATGTCAAAAACATGTATCAAAATGTACAAGTAACTTCAGAATCAACTTATCTGTTTAAGCTTTTTGATAGAACAGATTCATCTTCAAGAAGTTGGATAATAAACTTTCTTCTTTTTCTTCAAGAATTTGAATCAGTCTTTCCTTAAGATTTCTGAGTTCTTCATCTTCCTCATTAATCTGGTAGATAGCTGCTCTGAGATTCTGTATGGAGTTTCTCTGTAGACTGTGCTCTTCAAGCAAAAGATAAGCAATTTCCTTCCCATCAGGACTGAGTGAAAGATGAGTCATGCCAAAATTTACATCTTTAACAGCAGTACCCCTTTGCATTTCCACATCCTGACCTCTTTGATTTAAGTACATGGGAATATAATTACCATCGAAATTACTATTTCCATCCAGTCTTCTTCTTATAGTTGACAAAATCATGTCACTCCATTCTTTGTACACTTGGTTCTTCCATCTTAACAGATAGTGAACATATTTCAGTTCCTGTGTAGTTTTCATCAGCAGATCTTGAATAGATAGAATCTTCACACTACCATCTTTCATAAAGTACAGAAGCTTTTCTTTCTTTTCAAAACCATCATGACAATCTATAACTATATCAACAGCTAATAAATTGTTCAGGTTTTCAGAAGTTAAAGTACCTCCAATTTCAGTTAAGGAGTAAGGATCAACATAAGTCATGTTTAGAAATTCAGCATCCCTGTGTCCAATACCTCCTCTTGTGTAACTTGACATTTGCTTCAGATTCGAAAACATCTTTAACCAGAGTGTTTTTGATCTAGCCGTATCAGACAAATCAACAACACTTGAAGCACTTGTTATAGTTCCACCAGACTGAAAATTGATAAGTTTATCACACCTTAGTGTACTTATATGTTTCCACTTCTTGTATTTCTCCTTTTCATGAGCGTAGCTTCTTTCAAGTAAAGATTCTTGTCTGCTTGTATTTCTCCATTGTCTTTCATTTGAAACTTTAAGCCTTTGTAGATAGAGATTGAAATCTTCATATGTTCTTTTTGTAATATCTCTTCTTATGGCTTCTTCTTCTTCATCTACTTCTTTGTTGTGACAATCAACAACAGTAGATAAGATTATCAAATCAACCTCTTGCAGAATTTCAGATTCATCAGGATCTTGAATAATGTCAGGATTAGAATCTTCAATTTGATTTGTATTGCTGAGAGTTGATTTACTTGATTTTCTTCTCAATTCAGGTTCTTCTTCAACAATTCCATCATCACCAAAAGTAGATCTGTCAGGAACTACTAGAGTTTGAATAGGTTCAGGAATTTCTTCAATTCTTAACCCTCTAGACCTTGTCTGTCTAGGTACTGTTTGAGTTGAAGAACCTCTTCTATTTCTTCTAACACCTCTTCTACCTCTGCTTCCTCTACCTCTAGCAGGAGCAGTATAGCTTTCCATTGTCTCTCTCTGTAATCTCAAGAATTCTTCATGTGAGAGATCTGGATATTCTTCACTTGCTGTAGAGAGTGCTTTTCTGGCAAATAATTGTTGAACTCTTTTATCAGTGTGATAAAGATTAACAATTCTACCGTCTTTTGTAGAAAACTTCTGGAATAACTTTGATGCATCTTCAGGATTATCAATAATCACATCTTCATCACCTTCAGGAATTGTAGCAAGAATATGTCCATGACCAGGTGTCAGGATTTGATCTTCCGTCAGGATCTGAGATTGCACCAATGTTCTTACTGTCTTAACTCCAGAATCAGAAACATGAGTTGACTGCATTGTTTGACTTTGAGAAGTTTGAATTGTAGACTTCAAAACGCAGCATCAGAGGTTTCTCCTTGTTTCACATTGTCACCACCATCATCTCCAGTATCATCATCATTATTCCTTAATACTAGATCAGGTGTACATTTTGTCTGAATAACCTTCTCCCCCTTTTTGACATCAGGATTTGACAATAATTGCAAAATTAAGGAAAGAGAGGCTTGAATTTCAGTTACCTTAGTATCCAGAGAATCAATTCTTTGTTTGATGGAGGTTTGTTCTGAAACAACAGATTTCACTTGGGATTCCACTACCCTCAATTGTAAAGTAGTAGGCACCTTTGTAAAATTATTAAAGATATCAGTCCTCACTTTGTCAGTTGAACCCTTGATAGAATCAATCTCACTTTTCAGGCTCTTGGATAACAGAGTTGTAGCCTTTAGATGATTCTTCAAGTCTTGATTCTCTATAGATTTCACTGCATGATAGGCATGTCCAATAGCAGAAGAAAAACTGATAGATTCATCAGAATTGTGCCAAGAATTGTTCCATTCATTCTGTCTAAATGCCTCTGCAGGATCAAAGGAAGGAATAGAAAAATCTTGTCTCTGATCTTTCCCAGTGGAAGCATTGCTAGCCATAAATGTACTTGATGAACCAAAATTAGTTCCAAGACTAATTTTGAGTGCTGTAGCAAGCTGTTCCTTCTCTTTTCGATTCTCATTATCATCATCACTATCATCATCAGAATTATCATCATCAGAACCATGAGATATATCAGGATCAGGAATTGCAATACCTTTCAGTTTATCCTGTAATTCTGAGATAGGATGATCCATTGGTCTTGAACGAAGTGGCTGTATCAAAATAGGTTCATTATCAGGAGCACCACTAGCGTCTGGATGAACATCGTCAGGATTTGATATGCTTGCATCAGTATTTGCTACCAATGGTTCTTGTGGAGCTTGAGGTTCAGAAGCTGCTTCAACACTTTGAGCTAAAGGTTCTTGTGTGCTTCCCTCATTGACAATGTTCTCGACCAATCTTTCAACAGAAGCTGTAGCTTTGCCTGCATCTTCACTGTGAGAAGATGGTTCTTGTGTAGCTGGAATGTTGATGTCTTCATTCTCCCTTTGAGAAAATGGTTCTTGTGTGACCATTCCACTAGCTAAGCCTTCACCCAAACTTTGATTGAGTGGTTCTTGTGTGGCAGGATCAACAGTAGCTGCTGAATTACTCTGAAATTCAGGTTCTTGTGGGCTTGATCCTTTCAGCTTCTTCTGTCTCTGATAGACTAACTCTTCTGCGTTCCTCTTTTTCTTTGATGTAGGTGTAAGACCAACCAAGGAAGCAGTTGTAGACACCTTCTCCCAAGAAATTTCTCTACTCTGAGATGGAGAGGCTGGAGAGTCTGATATAGAGACAACTTTTGTTGTTGCATCAGGAATACTAACATCAGGATTTGCTAGAGCATCAGGAGTAGATGACTCATCAGGATTTGATGTCTGAATATCAGTATCCTTCATTTGCACTGTCAAAGGAATATGATACCTGCTCTTTGATAATTTCCTTGTCTTTTGTGGTTTTGATGAAGGTACCACAGCTTTAGTAGCAGTATCAGCAACTTCCTTGTTTACTTTCATCACAGAGGATATAGGTAAGTCATCCTCTGAATCACTTTCATCAAGCAACCTCAACTTCCTTTTCACAGGAACATCTCTAACCACCTTATCAGCTTTCTTGTCCAGGACCCCTTGTACACCCCCTTGTATCTTCTTTTTAGTGAGTGGTGTAGAGGAAAAATCCTTTGAACCTGATTGCCTTCCAGACACATCAGTTCTAGCTGATTTCTTTGAGTTTACAACTAAAGTCTTTTGAGAGACAGTAGAGGTGGTTGTTAACTGTTTAGACTGTGTAGGTTGCATGCTTGTGTCAGGAACAAGGTGGGTTGGGCCTTGTACCATAGCATTAGAAAGTAGTCCATAACGAGTAGGCATTTTCTGATGTAAGAAAAACCTAACCTCATCAGGAATAAAAGCATTTCCGCACAAAATATTTTGCCATATCAGGATTGAAAAAATATTCAATAAGATTAAAATAAAATTTTTAAGAAAACAAACTTTATTTTAACAATCCTGAATAGCGTTTTGGTGTAAGAAAAATAACCAAATTAATGGTCATAGAATTAAAACACGCTTACCAGCAAACGAGGCAAAAATATTTATGGAAAACTGAACCGTCTCATCGAGATTGTAGAAATGACCTGCACTCTTAATACACATTCTCTATAAAAGAGAACTGTTAAGCATAACATCATTCATTTATTAAAAGCACAAACCCTTTCCAGAGAAAAACTGACGAAAACCTTTCACCTTCTTCGTTTTTCAATGGCTGCCAACAATCAAAACAACATACCTGATGAAGAGCTTGACTTGATTTGGCAGGAGATGGATGAGGCTCTTGCCGAGATGGAGCCACAACCAGTTCCTGACCCTCAGGAATATGACACGTTTATAAACGCTATGGTTGATGTGGTGTGGCACGACTTTGTGCAAGCCAATCCTGACTGGAATCCTCTTGAGAATCTCATCTATGAAGAGGATGAAGACGATGAGAATGATGAAGAGGATGAGGACCTCGTTGAAGAGCGAGAGAGAAGAAGAAAGAAAGTGCTTGATGCAAGTGCTTCATGCACGGTCGAGGCAAGGAAGCATCCCGGTGATCACGATGACGATCCGCCTTCAAGTGCATCAGTTCCTCTTCTTGTCCTTTAAGGATGGACATAGAAATCTTCCAATCCTGATGGACTGTGAAGCTGCTCAGGAGCATTCATGCTAATTTGCAGGGCACGTGTTCATGCTTATCTGTAAAGCACTAGTTCCTGAGTAGAAAATAGACTAGGAAAACAAATATGTAATTTCCATTTTTCATGTGTAATGAATCTTCAAGTATTAATGAAATTTGTCTATTTTCTCATGTGTTTTCTTCCTGTACTTGCCTGCAAAATTTGTTAGTAACACTCATAGAGATATAGAGATGATAAATAATAAACTCTGATAAAAATGAAATTGAAATTGATAATTAAGACTGAAAACTTAATCAAAGACTAAGTAACAATCTAATTATCAGAGTTTACCAGGAGTGTTGATGACAAATTCGCATAGAATCTCTGGTTTTCATACCAGCTTCAATATCTGAGCATCAGGATTTGACCAATTGATTTCCTGTCAGGATTGAGTCCTATCAGGATTTGATCAAAGATACATACCTTTCTGAATAACCATCAGGATTTGACAGTTATCAGGATTTCCTCTCTGTAGCTTTTCCTCAGAATTTCTCAAAATTCATCATTCCAAGTTCATTCACCAACTTATTGAAAGTAGCTTCAGGCAGTGGCTTGGTGAATATATCAGCTAGTTGTTGATCAGTAGGAACAAAGTGAAGCTCAATTGTTCCTTCCAGAACCTGTTCTCTTATAAAGTGATATCTGATACTGATGTGTTTAGTAAGAGAATGCTGAACTGGATTTCCTGTCATTGCAATAGCACTTTGGTTATCACAATAGATAGGGATTTTTGAGTATGACAGGCCATAATCTAACAACTGATTTCTCATCCACATTATTTGAGCACAACAACTTCCTGCAGCAATGTACTCAGCTTCTGCAGTTGAAGTGGAAATAGATTTCTGCTTTTTACTGAACCATGAAACTAGTCTTCCACCCAAAAACTGACAACTTCCTGAAGTACTTTTCCTGTCTATTTTGCATCCTGCAAAATCAGCATCTGAATAACCACACAACCCAAAATCTGATTCCCTTGCATACCAAAGGCCAAGTGAAGGAGTGCCTTTGAGATATCTGAAAATTCTCTTGACTGCAATCAGATGTGGTTCTCTAGGTTTTGCTTGAAATCTTGCACATAGACAGGTTGCAAACATGATATCTGGTCTACTGGCAGTGAGATACAATAAAAAGCCAATCATTCCTCTGTAGTGAGTTACATCTACCTCTTCACCTTGATCAGGATCAAGTTTGGTAGCTGTAGCTATGGGAGTTGAAGCAGGAGTACTGTCTTGCATGTTAAACCTTGTCAGTAAATTCCTTGTGTATTTAGACTGATTGATAAAAATCCCTTCATCAGTCTGTTTAACTTGAAGACCAAGAAAGTAACTCATTTCTCCCATCATGCTCATTTGATATCTTGACTGCATAAGCTTGGAAAACTTTTCACACAGCTTATTGTTTGTTGACCCAAAAATGATATCATCAACATAAATCTGAACTAACAGCAACTCCTTACCATGATTCAAATAAAATAGAGTTTTATCAATTGCACCTCTTTTGAATCCACTTTCCAGTAAGAATTGAGCTAATGTTTCATACCATGCTCTTGGAGCTTGCTTTAGTCCATAAAGTGCCTTATCCAGTCTGTAGACATGATCTGGATATTTAGGATCAATGAAACCAGGAGGTTGTTCAACATAAACTTCTTCCTCCAGTTCACCATTTAAGAAAGCACTTTTAACATCCATCTGGAAAACCTTGAATTTCTTATGTGCTGCATAAGCAAGAAATATCCTGATGGCTTCTAGTCTTGCAACAGGAGCAAAAGTTTCATCATAGTCAATTCCCTCTTGTTGGGAATACCCCTTTGCAACTAGTCTAGCTTTGTTTCTGATAATAACTCCATCAGAATCAGTCTTGTTCTTGAAAATCCACTTTGTACCAACAATTGATCTATTCTTTGGTCTTGGTACCAGTTTCCAGACTTCATTCCTTTCAAATTCATTCAGTTCTTCTTGCATTGCAGTAACCCAATCAGCATCTTTAAGTGCATCTTCAACTTTCTTAGGTTCCTCCTTGGATAGAAAGTTATTGTATAGACATTCATTCTGAGTTGCACTTCTTGTTTGAACACCTGCATCAGGATCTCCAATTATCAAATCAGGAGAATGATCTTTTGTCCATTTCCTTGCTGGTGTCAAATTGTTCCTTGAAGTAGATGCTCCCCCTGGATTGGTGTTATCTTGATTGAAAGAATTTGATTGATTTGAAGCTCTTCCAGAATTATTGCTATGCCCTCCTGATGTGTTATCAGGATCTTCACTTGAATCAGTATCTGAAGAATTCTGTCCTGATGATTGAGTTGACTCTGAACTTGTAGTTGAATGCCGTTGCTCCCCCTCAACATTAGCACTACTAGTTGTATTACTGTTGTTTGCATCATCAGTATTAGCACCATCAGTACCTAGTGTGTCATCAGGATTTGGTGACCCATCAGTATCTGATGAATGGACAGCTTCTGATTCATTTTCTTCAGGTTCCTTGGAAGCTTCATTTTCAAATAACAATCTATCATGCGAGTCTTCAATGATTCCAGTTATCTTCTTATCATCAAAAGATACATGTATTGACTCCATGACAGTTCTTGTTCTCAAATTAAAAACTCTGAAGGCTCTTGATGTAGGATAACCTATGAATATTCCTTCATCAGCCTTTGTTTCAAATTTCCCTAGCTGTTCAGGATGAGTTCTGAGAACAAAACATTTACAGCCAAACACATGCAGATGCTTCAGACTTGGTTTCTTTTCCTTGAGTGACTGATAAGGAGTGACACCATGCCTGTTTATCAATGTGAGATTTTGTGTATAGCATGCTGTGTTGACTGCTTCTGCCCAGAAATATGTAGGTAATTTAGCTTCTTCTAACATAGTTCTGCCAGCTTCAATAAGAGTTCTATTTTTCCTCTCTACTACTCCATTTTGCTGAGGTGTGCCAGGAGCAGAGAATTGTTGAATGATTCCTTTGTATTTGCAGAACTCTTCCATCTTTGAATTCTTAAATTCAGTACCATTATCACTTCTCAGAATCTTGACTTTGTACTTTGTGGTTGTCTCAATCATTCTCACATGATCCAACAGAACTTCAGGAGTTTCATCTTTTCTGTGCAGAAAATACACCCAGGTGAATCTAGAATATTCATCAACAATTACAAGAGTGTACCTTTTCTTACTGATGGACATGATGTTGACTGGACCAAACAGATCAAGATGTAGCATGTGATATGGTTCTTCAATAGAGGATTCTGATTTACTCTGGAATGATGTCCTTCTTTGTTTTGCTTTTTGGCATGCATCACAGAGTCCATCAGGTGTATATAAGACATTAGGTAATCCTCTTACTAACTCTTTCTTTACCAACTCATTGATGTTGCTGAAGTTGAGATGAGAAAGCTTCTTGTGCCAATTCCAACTTTCATCTACTGAAGCTTTACTGATGAAACATGTAGGGGAGCCATCAGTATCTGAGAGAATGTTGGCTTCATATATGTTACCATGCCTGTAGCCAGTTAGTGCTATCTTTCCTGTTGCTTTACTGACTACTTCACAATGTGTGGAATAGAAATTGACATGATAACCTCTGTCAGTGATTTGACTAATACTCAACAAGTTGTGTTTTAGTCCCTTCACTAGAGCTACTTTTTCAATGATGACATTTCCAATGATTATATTGCCATATCCCAAGGTTTGTCCAATGTTGCCATCTCCATAAGACACAGTTGGGCCAGCTTTTTCCTCATATTCTGATAACAGGGCTTTGTTTCCAGTCATGTGCACAGAACATCCACTATCCATGACTAACACATTTTTCCTTTTACCCTGCATCAGAATAGTAAAACACTAGTCAGAATGTTTAGGAACCCACACTTGTTGGATTCCTTGTTCATGCATTTTATTAAATTTAACAGCAGAAGACTTTTTGATTTTAGCAGTCCTGACAGGATTTACTCCATCAGGATTTGCTTTGTCAGTATCAGTATTAACAAAAGCATGCTTCATTATGACATTTTCAGTTCTATCAGACTTTGTACTACTTTCAAACTTAGGCAATGGATCATAAAAGTTATAGTACAAATCATGATACTCTTTACATGTATAAATAGAATGCCATAGACTACCACAATGAAAACAGGAATTCTGTGGTTTGTAAAATACTGATCTATTCCTAACATCAGACTTAGGAATTTCAGCAATTTTCTTCTTACTCTTTTTACAATCAATAGCAAGATGATTAGAGTTACCACAGTTAAAACAACTCTTTCTAGGTGCATTTGGGATATACTTATAACCATTTTCTTTATTGATCCCAATTTTACCATTCCTGTTTCTCTTAACAGTAGCTTCCTTTTTCTTATCTGTAACCTCACAGATTTTATCCTTAAGCTGTTTCTGAGACAATAGACCTACATTCTTAGTGACTTCGATCATGACAGGTTTAGACTTTATAATTTTAATTCCTTGAGTAGAGGTAGATCCCTTTTCAAAAGTAGAATTGGAATCCTTACCAAAAACAAAATTAACAGGAGTAATCTTAGATTTGGTTGAGTCTAAAACATGTCTATAGGTCTTTGGACTGACTGTCTCATCAATGACAATTTTCTCTTTCAATTTCTTATCCTCATCTGACTTATATCCTAGACACTCTTTCCAATTCTTAGAGGTATTAATCTCATGAAATTTCCTACCAGAGTCTGTCCAGGTTCTGATTTTCTCATTAGCATATTCAAGTTCTTTTTCAAGGGAAGTACATTTAGATGTCATCTCTAAGTGCATGTGTTTAGCATTATCACATTCTTTTTGTACTTCTTGCATACGAGAAAATTCAGCTTCTAATATCTCATTCCTCTTTCTAAGGTCAGACATCTCAGATAAGATTCTAGAATTCTCAGCAGTTTGACTTCTAAAGCTAATATGTAATGACTTTAGAAAACGTCTTAACTCAGAAGCATTATTAGTATCAAAATCAAAGATAGTATTTAGTACCTTATCATCAGGAGCAGCAATTACATCAGCATTGACCATTAACGCATAGTTGACTACCTCAGTATCAGATTCTGAGGAAGAGTCCATCCAATCCTTGCTTGATGTGATGAGTGCCTTTGTCTTGTTGCATTCAGAAGCAAAGTGACCCATACCATTACACTTGTAGCATCTAACCTTTGACTTGTCAAATTTGCTACTCTTGCTGTCCTTTTTGATATACTTGTCTTTGTCTGCTTTGAAGGTCTTTTTCTGAAAGTTGCCCTGTCTTCTATTCTTCCTGAACTTCATCCTTCTGAAGTTTCTGACAATCATAGCAACCATCTCTTCCATGTCTGAGTCAGAAGAATCATCATCAGTATTGGCATCAGGATTGCCATCAGTATCTGATGAAGAGTCGTCAGGATCTGACTCAGCTACTCTTGATTTCCTTCTAGAGACCTCCATAGCTTTCCCTTTTGATTTTGCTTCTACATTCAAAGCAATTGACTTTGCCTTGCTGCTTTTCTTGTTCTTCCTCTGTTGAACTTCAAGATCATGAGTTCTTAGCATCCCATAGATCTCATCAAGAGACACACTGTTCAGATCATACTGGTGTCTAATGATTGAGGTCTGAGTATCCCATTCTTCAGGTAAAGCTCTAAGAAATTTGGTGTTTGAATCTTCAGTTTCATATACTTTGTCAACTAAGGATAAGCTGTTCAATAGTGTCAGGAATCTATCATATAGATCAGTCAGGCTCTCTTCAGGTCTTGCATCGAATTGTTCATATTCTTGAATCAAAAGAGCCCTTCTGTTTTTCTTGACAGATGCAGATCCCTGGCACTGAGTTTCCAAAGTATCCCAGATTTCTTTTGAAGACTTGCATGCAATCACTCTGTTTGACATAACAGCATCAAGGCTATTATGCAAGATATTCTTTATCTTTGGTTCCCTGAGTACATGAGCTTTTTCTTCTGGAGTCCATTCAGATTTAGCTTTGACCACATAATGTTCTGGTACTGTATCTGTTCGTTCTATGAACTTTGTTGGTATATATGGTCCATCACGAATCCTGTCCAAGTAGTCGGGATCCATAGCCTCCAGGTACATCAGCATCTTTACCTTCCATGTAGGATATTCTGATATCTTCAAGATGGGAATCTTCATGCTTTCATACTTGGTTGTCGACATCTTTAGATCGTATCTGATTCAGAATTAAATCAGTTTGCTCTGATACCAATTGTTGCCCAGTAAATAACAATTGTAGAAGGGGGTTGAATACAATTGTATAAGATTCTCGACTTTATATAACACAAATATGAAAGATCAATAACAATAACAATAACAGCTTTATTAACTTTGATATAAAACTGTTACAAACTCTCTTAAGAAATTCTGATGTTCTTAAGAGCTGCTAGCTTACAAAAACTCTCTCAAGAAATTCTGTTCTTAAGAGCTTCTCTCCGATTATGTTCTCGTACATAAATCGAAACCAAGACTGTGTTTATATAGTGCACACAGCTTCTCTATCAATAACAAGATAAGTCCTAATCATAACAAAGATAGAAACCTATCCTTAATCGATAGCTACATTCTACAAACCAGGAACCGACAGAAATAAACTTCCATGTTTATCTAGACTCCAAATATAACTCGAAGTAGGAATCCTGATCAGCTTCAAGTTCTGATGATCAAACCTGATCATAATCTGAATAGGAATCCTGATGATCAATAAGATACTGACGCTTGATCAAATACTGATGACCATGCAATACTGATGACGTCAGCAATCCTGATCAGTTGAGTCTAGCTCCTGACGATCATTGAATTCTGATCTAACAGACTATGCAACCAAAAAATTTAAATTGTTTAGTGAAATATCATTGTTAGGAATATGTTGTTCTTGATGCTAATTATAAAACACTTAGTAGATTTTGTATTAAATCAATATTGTAACTGTCAACGGAATGGTATGCTTTGCAGCTTTCGTTGACAGGTATCTCATCAACGAAATGAGTGATGTAGCAATTGCACTGTACAATACTTCACTGGTTGATATACATTTGTTGTAGGTATTAGATAGGTTTTCTAAGTCATGTTGACTAAGTACTAGATAGGCAAAATAGGTTGGTTAAGTGTAAATATATTGTGCCTTGTAATTTTTCCTAAGTGAAGATATGTCAACGGAATGAAGATTATTCTATCAACGGAATGAAGATTACTCTATCAACGAAATGAAGAATATACCATCAACGGAATGAAGAATAAAGCTATCAACGAAACACATCTTACTGCTATCAACGAATCATTATCACTTTTCTGAATAGTTGACAAAGTGATAGTGACAGTTTTCTGACAGATCAAAAGGTGATGTAGAAATGTACTTTGCATTGGAAGCCATCAAAATGGACACAGGGAATAAGGAAACCTTCCAATTTCCATTTAGGTTCTTGAGTGTGATCATAATAAGCATGAAGACAAAAGACAAGATCTCCAAGGACCATTGGACAAAAGGGATGAAAAGCAAGCTACTGGCGGTTACCTTTAGTGTATTTTAGAGTAGCCAAAAATAGCATTGTAAACTTGGGTTTTATAACCAAGTGTAGTAGTTCATTTTTAAGAGAGAAGAGTGAGATAAAAATAGTTTGTATTAGCTTCTTTCAAGAGCACTCTCACTCCAAATCAGGAACTGAGCAGCTGTGATACTTTTGTAACACAGATTATTTCCGTAATAAAAACATCTCAGTTGGATCCTCAAAACATCCAACTGAAATTTTATATTTGCTTGTGTTTTTATTTTCAGTGTTGTTTTATTTGAAAGTTGTTTTAAGTTTAGAAATATATAGAATTGTATTCAACCCCCCCCCCCCCTTCTACAATTCTGTTAGGTCATTTGGGATTAACAATTGGTATCAGAGCGAGCTTCTAACATACAAGGAGTTTAAAGATCAAGGCCAAAACAAAAACCATGGTGAAGAAGGATGCAGGTGTAAAGATACCAGTTCTAGATAAGGACAATTACTTTCACTGGAAAGTAAAAATGCATCTACATCTCATGTCTATGGATGAGAGATATGTAGACTGCATTGAGAAAGGTCCACACGTTCCCATGAAGTTTGCATCTAGAGTTGGACTTCCAGATGATGCTGAAGATGTAGAAATCCCAAAACCTGTCTCAGAATGGACTGTTGAAGATGTTGCAGAAATCCATAAAGATAAAAGAACCATGAACATTCTGTTTAATGGTTTGGAGCAAGAGATGTTTGACAATGTTATAAACTGTACAACTTCTAAAGAAGTACGGGACACTGTTAGAACACTCTGTGAAGGAACTGAGCAAGTTAGGGAGAACAAAATGCAACTCCTCATACAACAATATGAGCACTTTCATTTTAAAGCTGGTGAAACCCTAAATGACACGTTTAGTAGGTTTCAAAAGCTTTTGAATGGATTAAAGTTGTATGGGAGGGTCTACCAAACCAAGGATTCAAATCTCAAATTTCTTAGAGCTCTTCCAAAAGAGTGGAAGCCTATGACTGTTTCTCTGAGAAACACTCAAGAGTACAAAGACTATACTCTTGAAAGGCTTTATGGAACCTTAAAGACATATGAGCTGGAAATGGAGCAAGATGAAGAAATTGAGAAGGTACAAAAGAAAGGTGGATCTATTGCATTGATTGCATCTGTGAACCAACTGGAAGATGACAATGAAGAAGCTGTAAAAGCCACAACTAGTCGAGCTAGTTGTAGGAGTGATGTTAGCAAGGGTAAAGGCAAGATGACAGAAGAAGAAGAAGAACCAGCCAACTTGGATGACTTAGATGAGATTGATGAACACATTGCTTTCCTTTCAAGAAAATTTTCTAAGTTCAAATTCAAGAGAAACTCAGAAGCAAGGCCACCAAGGAGAGACTTTCAACCTAGCAAAAATAATTGGATTGAAAAGTCTAAGTCTAAATGTTTCAACTGTGGAATGATTGGTCACTTTGCTGGAGATTGCAGAAAGCCCAAAGTTGAGAAGAGCAACAGGAAATTTGAGCCTGTTGATTACAAAAAGAAATACTTTGAACTTCTCAAACAAAAAGAAAAGGCTTTCATGTCTCAGGAGTATGATTGGGCTGGTAATGGTGAAGATTCAGATGATGATGTTGAGTATGTCAACTTGGCTCTAATGGCTAACAATCATGAGCAGGAAGCAAGTTCCTCTAGCAACCAGGTAATAATTACTAATCTTTCTGAGCTTTCTAAAGAGGAATGCGATAGTGCAGTTAATGAAATGTCTACTGTACTGTATAATTTGCGTGTTACTCTTAAATCACTTACCAAAGAGAACTCAAGAATTAAAGAGACCAATTTGCTCTTAAGTGATAGAAATGCCATGTTAGAAGCACAACTCATTGAGTTTGAGAAAATGAGGTGTGTTAGTAGGGATGCTAAGCTGGAACTTGAGAAAGTGTTAAAAAGGGAAGAGATTCTTAAAACACAACTAGAAATAGAACAAAGTGTGATTGCAAAATGGAAAGATTCCAGGAATGCTGCTACCAACATCATTAATGTTCAAGGTATGGAATCTTTCTGTGAGCAATCATGGAAAAAGAACAAAGAGAAGCTAGGGTATGTTGTTGAAACCTTAGAATCAGAAACAGAGTCAACAAACAACAATGATCATTTGTTGAAGGTTGATACGTCAACGGAATGCAAGGTTTCGTTGACAGATGAACCATCAACCGATCAGGCTGTTTCGTTGACAGAGAAAAAGAAAGAAGAACTCACTAGACTTAATAACAAGTATGGTCCTGTCACCAAGAACTTTGTTCAAGGTGAGTCTAGTAAATCAAAGAAAGTTGAGAAGCCTGTTGAAAGAGCGAATGTAGGTCACTTGTCTAACAAGCAATTGAAAGACAAGTTAGAGAAAATTCAAGTTGAGGTTAAGGGCAATAAAAAGAATAACAGAAATGGAAAAGTAGGGATTAACAAACATAACAATTACACACCTGATAAGTATGCTCCTATAAAAACATGTGTCAATTGTGGTAGTGTTAGTCATTTATCTGCTAATTGCAAATCTGTTAAGAAGTCTACTAATGTGAAAATGCCTAAGCCTACAATGAATGCCTTTATGCCTACAATGCATGTTATGCCTAATGTGTTTGCTCCATATGCACAATTTCAGAATCCATATGCTAGCATGCCATTTGTGACTAATCCATACATGAATATGTTTAATGTGCCACAAATGCCATGGAATGTGAATAACGTGTTTGTTCCTCCAAATATGCATGCCATGAATGAAAATGTGAGCAACCCTCAGAAGTCAACACCAAAGGTAAAGGTTGATTTAACTCAATCCGAGCCCAAGGTGAAAAATGATGTGAAGAGTAAATCAAAGGCTAACAAAACAGGACCCAAGGAAACTTGGGTACCAAAATCAACTTGATTTGGTTTTATTGTGTGCAGGGAGACAAAATGAATCTTAGGGACTTGGATAGTGGTTGTTCAAGACATATGACTGGTGATTCTACCCTGCTCACAGAGTTCCAGGAAAGAGCTGGCCCTTGTATTGCTTTTGGAGATGACAGCAAAGGCTACACTAAGGGATATGGCTTGATTTCAAAAGAGAATGTCATCATAGATGAGGTTGCATTGGTGGATGGTCTTAAGCACAATTTGCTTAGTATCAGCCAACTTTATGACAAAGGATTTTTAGTTACTTTTTCAAAAGAAGCCTGTGTTGTTTCTAAAGGTGGAGACAACAATGTGGTAATGACTGGATTCAGAAGAGGAAATGTGTACATTGCTGACTTTAGTAATACAAGTCCAGACACCATCACTTGTCTTTTCAGCAAGGCAAGCAAGGATGAAAGTTGGCTATGGCACAAGAAATTGTCTCATTTGAATTTTAAGGTAATGAATGACTTGGTAAGGAAAGATCTTGCTAGAGGAATTCCACAGGTGGAATTCTCAAAGGATGGTTTGTGTGATGCCTGTCAAAAAGGGAAACAAAAGAAGGCATCATTCAAAAGCAAGACAGAGTCATCAATTGTCCAACAGCTTGAGTTGCTTCATATGGATCTATTTGGCCCTGTAAATGTCATGTCCATTTCAAAGAAGAAATACTGTCTTGTGATTGTTGATGATTTTTCTAGATTTACATGGACTTTCTTTTTGCACTCCAAAGATGAGGCAAGTGAAATCATTATCAATCACATCAAGATGGTAAACAATCATCCTGATTTCAAAGTAAGAAGGATTATGAGTGACAATGGGACAGAATTCAAGAATTCAACTAT
The DNA here is from genome assembly GCA_030848705.1 of Heracleum sosnowskyi. NCBI lineage: Eukaryota > Viridiplantae > Streptophyta > Magnoliopsida > Apiales > Apiaceae > Heracleum > Heracleum sosnowskyi. Next base: position 1,589,468 of record JAUIZM010000022.1, on the reverse strand, counting down.
GAAGATGTTCTGTGAAGAAAATGGTATTTTGCATGAATTTTCAGCAGCAAGGACACCACAGCAAAATGGTGTAGTTGAAAGGAAAAACAGAACACTTATTTAAGCTGCAAGGACAATGCTAGATGAATCAAAGTTACCAACTTATTTCTGGGCTGAGGCAGTTAACACAGCTTGCTTCACTCAAAATATTTCTTTGATTAATCAAGTCAAGGGAATGACCCCTTATCAACTACTCAAAAGAAAGAAGCCACTATTGGATTTTCTTCATGTCTTTGGATGCAAGTGCTTTGTTCTGAGAAATCAAGCTGAGCATTTGGGGAAATTTGAAGCAAAGGCAGATGAAGCAATATTTGTGGGATATGCAGCAGGGAAAGCTTACAGAGCCTATAATCTCAGAACCAACATTGTTATGGAATCTGTACATGTTGTTTTTGATGATCTCAAAATTCAAGGGCTCTGTGATGAATGTTTCCATGAAAGTCTTTCTTTTGAGAATGAGGAAGGAGATCAAGTGAATCATGTTAAGGCTATTGAGAAACAGCCTAAAGTTGTTGTGTCTAGCACATATGAAAGCAGTAGTGAAGATGAAATTGCTGCATTAAGATTGAAAAGAATAGCTGCTAGCATACCAAATGGTCATTCCGTTGACAGTAATGGTGGAGGATTCGTTGACATACAAAATGAGCATTTCGTTGACAGTCAAAATGGGCTTTCCGTTGACAGTCATGGAAATGTTTCTAGGAATGATCACTTAGGGACGACAAACTCAGGGGGAGTTTCTCAAGGACAAATATCTAATCAAGGCAATCATGATCACGAAGCTACATCTTCTAGAGCTAATCTACCTCCCTCAAGGAAATGGACTAAAGATCATCCCTTTGAACTCATTATAGGTGATGTCTCTTCAAAAGTCCAAACTAGAAGAGCAACTTAAGAGGAATGTCTATATAGTAGCTTTCTGTCTCAAGATGAGCCAAAGAAAGTTGAGGATGCACTTCTAGATCCAGATTGGGTTTTAGATATGCAAGAGGAGCTAAACCAATTTGAGAGAAACAAAGTTTGGAAGCTGGTGCCCAAGCCTAAGGACAGGAGTGTTATAGGCACAAAGTGGGTGTTCAGAAACAAGATGGATGAAAATGGCATAGTCACAAGGAACAAAGCTAGATTGGTTGCAAATGGATACTCACAGGAAGAGGGAATTGATTTTGATGAAACCTTTGTTAGATCAGAATTCAATGATCGTCAGAAGCTAGACTCAACTGATCAGGATTGCTGACGTCATCAGTATTGCATGGTCATCAGTATTTGATCAAGCGTCAGTATCTTATTGATCATCAGGATTCCTACTCAGACTATGATCAGGATTGATCATCAGAACTTGAAGCTGATCAGGATTCCCACTTCGAGTTATATTTGGAGTCTAGATAAACATGGAAGTTTATTCTATCTGTTCCTGGTTTGTAGAATGCAGCTATCGATTAAAGATATGTTTCTATCTTTGTTATGATTAGGACTTATCTTGTTATTGATAGAGAAGCTGTGTGCACTATATAAACACAGTTTTGGTTTCGATTTATGTATTCATTATTCACGAGAGAATTCATTCGAGAGAGAACATAATCGAAGAGAAGCTCTTAAGAACAGAATTTCTTGAGAGAGTTTTTTGTAAGCTAGCAGCTCTTAAGAACATCAGAATTTCTTAAGAGAGTTTGTAATAGTTTTATATCAAAGTTAATAAAGCTGTTATTGTTATTGTTATTGATCTTTCATATTTGTGTTATATAAAGTCGAGAATCTTATACAATTGTATTCAACCCCCTTCTACAATTGTTATTTACTGGGCAACAATTGGTATCAGAGCGAACTGATTTAATTCTGAATCAGATACGATCTAAAGATGTCGACAACCAAGTATGAAAGCGTGAAGATTCCCATCTTGAAGATATCAGAATATCCTACATAGAGGGTAAAGATGCTGATGTACCTGGAGGCTATGGATCCTGACAATCTGGACAGGATTCGTGATGGACCATATATACCAACAAAGTTCATAGAACGAACAGATACAGTACCAGAACATTATGTGGTCAAAGCTAAAGCTGAATGGACTCCAGAAGAAAAAGCTCATGTACTCAGAGAAACAAAGATAAAGAATATCTTGCACAATGGTCTTGATGCTGTCATGTCAAACAGGGTGATTGCATGCAAGTCTTCAAAAGAAATCTGGGATACTTTGGAAACTCAGTGCCAGGGATCTGCATCTGTCAAGAAAAACAGAAGGGCTCTATTGATTCAAGAATATGAACAATTCGATGCAAGACCTGAAGAGAGCCTGACTGATCTATATGATAGATTCCTGACACTATTGAACAGCTTATCCTTAGTTGACAAAGTATATGAAACTGAAGATTCAAACACCAAATTTCTTAGAGCTTTACCTGAAGAATGGGATACTCAGACCTCAATCATTAGACACCAGTATGATCTGAACACTGTGTCTCTTGATGAGATCTATGGGATGCTAAGAACTCATGATCTTGAAGTTCAACAGAGGAAGAACAAGAAGAGCAGCAAGGCAAAGTCAATTGCTTTGAAAGCAGAGGCTAAATCAAAAGGAAAAGCTATGGAGGTCTCAAGAAGTAAATCAAGAGTAGCTGAGTCAGATCCTGACGACTCTTCATCAGATACTGATGGCAATCCTGATGCCAATACTGATGATGAATCTTCTGACTCAGACATGGAAGAGATGGTTGCTATGATTGTCAGAAACTTCAGAAGGATGAAGTTCAGGAAGAATAGAAGACAAGGCAACTTTCAGAAAAAGACCTTCAAAGCAGACAAAGACAAGTATATCAAAAAGGACAGCAAGGGTAGCAAATTTGACAAGTCAAAGGTTAGATGCTACAAGTGTAATGGTATGGGTCACTTTGCTTCTGAATGCAACAAGACAAAGGCACTCATCACATCAAGCAAGGATTGGATGGACTCTTCCTCAGAATCTGATACTGAGGTAGTCAACTATGCGTTAATGGCCAATGCTGATGTAATTGCTGCTCCTGATGATAAGGTACTAAATACTATCTTTGATTTTGATACTGATAATGCTTCTGAGTTAAGACGTTTTCTAAAGTCATTACATATTAGCTTTAGAAGTCAAACTGCTGAGAATACTAGAATCTTATCTGAGATGTCTGACCTTAGAAAGAGGAATGAGATATTAGAAGCTGAATTTTCTCGTATGCAAGAAGTACAAAAAGAATGTGATAATGCTAAACACATGCACTTAGAGATGACATCTAAATGTACTTCCCTTGAAAAAGAACTTGAATATGCTAATGAGAAAATCAGAACCTGGACAGACTCTGGTAGGAAATTTCATGAGATTAATACCTCTAAGAATTGGAAAGAGTGTCTAGGATATAAGTCAGATGAGGATAAGAAATTGAAAGAGAAAATTGTCATTGATGAGACAGTCAGTCCAAAGACCTATAGACATGTTATAGATTCAACCAAATCTAAGATTACTCCTGTTAATTTTGTTTTTGGTAAGGATTCCAATTCTACTTTTGAAAAGGGATCTTCTTCTACTCAAGAAATTAAAATCATAAAGTCTAAACCTGTCATGAACAAAGTCACTAAGAATCTAGGTCTATTGTCTCAGAAACAACTTAAGGATAAAATCTGTGAGGTGACAGATAAGAAAAAGGAAGCTACTGTTAAGAGAAACAGGAATGGTAAAATTGGGATCAATAAAGAAAATGGTTATAAGTATATCCCAAATGCACCTAGAAAGAGTTGTTTTAACTGTGGTAACTCTAATCATCTTGCTATTGATTGTAAAAAGAGTAAGAAGAAAATTGATGAAATTCCTAAGTCTGATGTTAGGAATAGATCAGTATTTTACAAACCACAGAATTCCTGTTTTCATTGTGGTAGTCTATGGCATTCTATTTATACATGTAAAGAGTATCATGATTTGTACTATAACTTTTATGATCCATTGCCTAAGTTTGAAAGTAGTACAAAGTCTGATAGAACTGAAAATGTCATAATGAAGCATGCTTTTGTTAATACTGATACTGACAAAGCAAATCCTGATGGAGTAAATCCTGTCAGGACTGCTAAAGTCAAAAAGTCTTCTGCTGTTAAATTTAATAAAATGCATGAACAAGGAATCCAACAAGTGTGGGTTCCTAAACATTCTGACTAGTGTTTTACTATTCTGATGCAGGGTAAAAGGAAAAATGTGTTAGTCATGGATAGCGGTTGTTCTGTGCACATGACTGGAAACAAAGCCCTGTTATCAGAATATGAGGAAAAAGCTGGCCCAACTGTGTCTTATGGAGATGGCAACATTGGACAAACCTTGGGATATGGCAATATAATCATTGGAAATGTCATCATTGAAAAAGTAGCTCTAGTGAAGGGACTAAAACACAACTTGTTGAGTATTAGTCAAATCACTGACAGAGGTTATCATGTCTATTTCTATTCCACACATTGTGAAGTAGTCAGTAAAGCAACAGGAAAGATAGCACTAACTGGCTACAGGCATGGTAACATATATGAAGCCAACATTCTCTCAGATACTGATGGCTCCCCTACATGTTTCATCAGTAAAGCTTCAGCAGATGAAAGTTGGAATTGGCACAAGAAGCTTTCTCATCTCAACTTCAGCAACATCAATGAGTTGGTTAAGAAAGAATTAGTAAGAGGATTACCTAATGTATTATACACACCTGATGGACTCTGTGATGCATGTCAAAAAGCAAAACAAAGAAGGACATCATTCCAGAGTAAATCAGAATCCTCTATTGAAGAACCATATCACATGCTACATCTTGATCTGTTTGGTCCAGTCAACATCATGTCCATCAGTAAGAAAAGGTACACTCTTGTAATTGTTGATGAATATTCTAGATTCACCTGGGTGTATTTTCTGCACAGAAAAGATGAAACTCCTGAAGTTCTGTTGGATCATGTGAGAATGATTGAGACAACCACAAAGTACAAAGTCAAGATTCTGAGAAGTGATAATGGTACTGAATTTAAGAATTCAAAGATGGAAGAGTTCTGCAAATACAAAGGAATCATTCAACAATTCTCTGCTCCTGGCACACCTCAGCAAAATGGAGTAGTAGAAAGGAAGAATAGAACTCTTATTGAAGCTGGCAGAACTATGTTGGAAGAAGCTAAATTACCTACATATTTCTGGGCAGAAGCAGTCAACACAGCATGCTATACACAAAATCTCACATTGATAAACAGACATGGTGTCACTCCTTATCAGTCACTCAAAGAGAAGAAACCAAGTCTGAAGCATCTGCATGTGTTTGGCTGTAAATGTTTTGTTCTCAGAACTCATCCTGAACAGCTAGGGAAATTTGAAACAAAGGCTGATGAAGGAATATTCATAGGCTATCCTACATCAAGAGCCTTCAGAGTTTTTAATTTGAGAACAAGAACTGTCATGGAGTCAATTCATGTATCTTTTGATGATAAGAAGATAACTGGAATCATTGAAGACTCGCATGATAGATTGTTATTTGAAAATGAAGCTTCCAAGGAACCTGAAGAAAGTGAATCAGATCCTGTCAATTCATCAGATACTGATGGGTCACCAAATCCTGATGACTCACCAGGTACTGATGGTGCTAATACTGATGATGCAAACAACAGTAATACAACTAGTAGTGCTAATGTTGAGGGGGAGCAACGGCATTCAACTACAAGTTCAGAGTCAACTCAATCATCAGAACAGAATTCTTCAGATACTGATTCAAGTGAAGATCCTGATAACACATCAGGAAGGCACAACAATAATTCAGGGAGAGCTTCAAATCAATCAAATTCTTTCAATCAAGATAACACCAATCCAAGGGGAGCATCTACTTCAAGAAACAATTTGACACCAGCAAGGAAATGGACAAAAGATCATTCTCCTGATTTGATAATTGGAGATCCTGATGCAGGTGTTCAAACAAGAAGTGCAACTCAGAATGAATGTCTATACAATAACTTTCTATCAAAGGAGGAGCCTAAGAAAGTTGAAGATGCACTTAAAGATGCTGATTGGGTTACTGCAATGCAAGAAGAACTGAATGAATTTGAAAGGAATGAAGTCTGGAAACTGGTACCAAGACCAAAGAATAGATCAATTGTTGGTACAAAGTGGATTTTCAAGAACAAGACTGATTCTGATGGAGTCATTATCAGAAACAAAGCTAGACTAGTTGCAAAGGGGTATTCCCAACAAGAGGGAATTGACTATGATGAAACTTTTGCTCCTGTTGCAAGACTAGAAGCCATCAGGATATTTCTTGCTTATGCAGCACACAAGAAATTCAAGGTTTTCCAGATGGATGTTAAAAGTGCTTTCTTAAATGGTGAACTAGAGGAAGAAGTTTATGTTGAACAACCTCCTGGTTTCATTGATCCTAAATATCCAGATCATGTCTACAGACTGGATAAGGCACTTTATGGACTAAAGCAAGCTCCAAGAGCATGGTATGAAACCTTAGCTCAATTCTTACTGGAAAGTGGATTCAAAAGAGGTGCAATTGATAAAACTCTATTTTATTTGAATCATGGTAAAGAGTTGCTGTTAGTTCAGATTTATGTTGATGATATCATTTTTGGGTCAACAAACAATAAGCTGTGTGAAAAGTTTTCAAAGCTTATGCAGTCAAGATATCAAATGAGCATGATGGGAGAAATGAGTTACTTTCTGGGTCTTCAAGTTAAACAGACTGATGAAGGGATTTTTATTAATCAGTCTAAATACACAAGGAATTTACTGACAAGGTTTAACATGCAAGACAGTACTCCTGCTTCAACTCCCATAGCTACAGCTACCAAACTTGATCCTGATCAAGGTGAAGAGGTAGATGTAACTCACTACAGAGGAATGATTGGCTCTTTATTGTATCTCACTGCCAGTAGACCAGATATCATGTTTGCAACCTGTCTATGTGCAAGATTTCAAGCAAAACCTAGAGAACCACATCTGATTGCAGTCAAAAGAATTTTCAGATATCTCAAAGGCACTCCTTCACTTGGCCTTTGGTATGCAAGGGAATCAGATTTTGGGTTGTGTGGTTATTCAGATGCTGATTTTGCAGGATGCAAAATAGACAGGAAAAGTACTTCAGGAAGTTGTCAGTTTTTGGGTGGAAGACTAGTTTCATGGTTCAGTAAAAAGCAAAAATCTATTTCCACTTCAACTGCAGAAGCTGAGTACATTGCTGCAGGAAGCTGTTGTGCTCAGATAATGTGGATGAGAAATCAGTTGTTAGATTATGGCCTGTCATACTCAAAGATCCCTATTTATTGTGATAACCAAAGTGCTATTGCAATGACAGGAAATCCAGTTCAGCATTCTCTTACTAAACACATCAGTATCAGATATCACTTCATAAGAGAACAAGTTCTGGAAGGAACAATTGAACTTCACTTTGTTCCTACTGATCAACAACTAGCTGATATATTCACCAAGCCACTGCCTGAAGCTACTTTCAATAAGTTGGTGAATGAACTTGGAATGATGAATTTTGAGAATTTCTGAGGAAAAAGCTACAGAGAGGAAATCCTGATAACTGTCAAATCCTGATGGTTATTCAGAAAGGTATGTATCTTTGATCGAATCCTGATAGGACTCAATCCTGACAGGAAATCAATTGGTCAAATCCTGATGCTCAGATATTGAAGCTGGTATGAAAACCAGAGGTTCTATGCTAATTTGTCATTAACACTCCTGGTAAACTCTGGACAATTAGATTATTACTTAGTCTTTGATTAAGTTTTCAGTCTTAATTATCAATTTCAATTTCATTATTATCAGAGTTTATTATTTATCATCTCTATATCACTATGAGTGTTACTAACAAATTTTGCAGGCAAGTACAGGAAGAAAATAATTGAGAAAATAGACAAATTTCATTAATACTTGAAGATTCATTACACATGAAAAATGGAAATTACATATTTGTTTTCCTAGTCTATCTTCTACTGGAACTCGTGCTTTACAGATAAGCATGAACACGTGCCCTGCAAATTAGCATGAATGCTCCTGAGCAGCTTCACAGTCCATCAGGATTGGAAGATTTCTATGTCCATCCTTAAAGGACAAGAAGAGGAGCTGATGCACTTGAAGGCGGATTGTCATCGTGATCACCGGGATGCTTCCTTGCCTCCACCGTGCATGAAGCACTTGCATCAAGCACTTTCTTTCTTCTCCTCTGTAACGGCCCCAAATCCCGTACAAGGGAATTCGGGTCGTCACTTCCTCAACCATCAATACCTGCTCAACATATATTCTCATAAAACAACAATAGGTAATATCCACACATCTAACTCCACAGGTTATAGTCTTAGAACTTAACATACATTACCAAACTATTACATCATCAGAGTACTATCCAGAATCTCATTCCCACATCCTCTTAAGGTTGATACATATTCCTTAATATAATACATACACATTTTTACAAAGAGTTTGCTTTACATCAATAGCAATCCTACCAGCTTAACTACAAAATCGTCGTCGTCCTCCTACTATATTTCATCAGTTGAAGGGCCTTTCCCCTTATGTTGATATGGTTGGTACGATCCACTCGCACCATCTCCTCTTCTCCCTGTTTTATTAAATTAACAGCATAGAAACATATAGCAAGAATGAGCCCAAGAATGCTCAGCAAGATTATATCTCGGAGAATGTATTTATTTAAAACATTTGAACTACTATAAAACTCTGTTTTCAAAATATTCTACTACGGTAGCAGTGAGCCGACTTGCTCGGAACCTCACCCTAAGGACTAGCCGGCTCGCCCGGGCCGTCATCCATAGGTTGCTACCACAACTATGAACACATAGGTTCTCGGCATTATGCCTACTACTATTTTGGACTTTAGTTGGAGCATCGCCACGCATTCTGTGCTATAACAGGTGATCAGTCTGCTATAACCGTCTGGTTTTACTACGATAGCTGTGAGCCGACTGGCTCGGAACCTCACCCTAAGGACTAGCCGGCTCGCCCGGGCCGTCATCCATAGGTTACTACCGTAGAAGGGGAAGCCGACTTGTGCGGACCTTCTCCCTAATAATTGTTGGGCCGGGCGTTACTCCGGTCTCTTACGCAGCTCCAGTCCATAAAATAAGAGGTCAGAACTACTTACCGCCTTCCATCTCATCATCTTAGATGCCACGTGCACCTCAATTTACTACTTTATAATAATAAAGAAATACATCCACAAACCATGAAATATCTACTTAAGTAATAATAGAGTTTTCCCCCTCGAACGATTAAGGGGAAAGATATGAACAATATCTTGATTTTAGACTTACAACAATTCAAGTATCCACCGACAACAATAATATATACGCCTTTGCATGGCATGAATAAAAATCCAGTCATTTAATCACAACGATAAAACATTTGCAGTTTTAAAACTACCTCTACTCCGAACGATAGAGTAAGAGTTAATATACTTGCCTGGTGATCCTTAGCAGAGAACTGAACCCACGAACATACCATTTGCATTTCGCCCAAGCAGTTCCATGGAGGTAATCTACCTTTCGTTATACGTCGTCTCGATCTTCTCTTCTTGATACACGTCGCTCCAACTTGAACATGCCTTAACGGTACATCTCGGTTCGGTCCGACCCACCGGAAAACCATTCCACCAGGAGAATCTCCCCCGAAATCTCTCTTTTCTCTCTCTCCTGCCATCTCTCTCTCCCTCTCTCCCTTCTCTCTCTCTCTCTTCTCTCTCTCTCTTGCACAGCCATACCACTGCCTCCTCCTTCCCCTGTGGTCTGCATACGCCGCCGCCACCACCTCCTCCTTCGCTGACCAGCCGCAGCCACCTCCGCCCTTGGCACAACACCACCACTGCCTCCGCGGTGGTCTTTTCCGGCGCACACCCTCACCCACACACTCACGCAGCACGCACACACACACACCAACACACTTACACACGTATATATGTATGTATATAACCTAATTGATTTATAATTGAAACCCCCAAATTCTCCAAACCCTAATTTTTCTTCCCCCTCTCTTTTTCTCTCTCCCCGCTATTCTCTTTCTGCGTGTATTTTATTCTTAATGGGCTTGAGCCCAATAACAAATAAGAAGCTATCCAAGTCTAATTTAAAAGCTTTATCCATTCTATTTATATAATACACATACCATTAATAATTAGAACCAAAACTCTAATTTGTAAAAATAAAATTTCTAGCATAATTAAATACTAGAATATTTATAAAGAATTATGGAGAAAGAATTAGAATTAACTCTAATTTTTCTGATTTGATATGCATTTTACAAATTATTAATAATTTGTAAATGAAACTCTAAAAATAATAATTACGGGCTTCATAAAATACCACAAATATTAACGTCCTAATAAAATCTTGAATTCTCGATTATTATATATTAATCGAGTAATTCTGTAAATCCTCAAATAATTTATAATAGTCGTTTAACAAGGAATTTAAAACTCTACAAATTATTCAGTAAGTTAAAACAAAATCTTTACTGAATAATTCCACACTTCAAAATTAAACCTTTGCCCGAAATAAAATACCGACTCGAGATACTTACTCGATCAGAAAAATTTTCAAAGGAACCCGATTCCACTGAACCGGAAAATAATTAATAACTAACTTTTGAAATTCCTTGAACTGGAATACTGAATAATAATAATAATAATAATAATAATAAAAATTCCTCCTCATTTTAGGAAAAAATAAAAATCAATTATTATTCTTAAAATAATAATAAAATTATACTCTGAAAATCCGGGTTATTACAGTCTACCCTCCTTAAAAGGATTCCGTCCTCGGAATCAACGTAGGTGACAGCTTAGGTCATCCATCTCGTATTCTACTCTTAACCCCTCCTCACTACTTCTTCAGTTCTACACTTCTCAACTCCTAAAAGTCTTATATACTCATCCTCAGCACTACATCCAACTTTCCATTTACGAACTCCATGAGAGCTCTCGCGTCACTTTCTCCTCTCTTCTTAACTCCCTCTACTCTAGTTCTAAGGTTTATAACCTATGGCTCTGATACCATCTGTAACGGCCCCAAATCCCGTACAAGGGAATTCGGGTCGTCACTTCCTCAACCATCAATACCTGCTCAACATATATTCTCATAAAACAACAATAGGTAATATCCACACATCTAACTCCACAGGTTATAGTCTTAGAACTTAACATACATTACCAAACTATTACATCATCAGAGTACTATCCAGAATCTCATTCCCACATCCTCTTAAGGTTGATACATATTCCTTAATATAATACATACACATTTTTACAAAGAGTTTGCTTTACATCAATAGCAATCCTACCAGCTTAACTACAAAATCGTCGTCGTCCTCCTACTATATTTCATCAGTTGAAGGGCCTTTCCCCTTATGTTGATATGGTTGGTACGATCCACTCGCACCATCTCCTCTTCTCCCTGTTTTATTAAATTAACAGCATAGAAACATATAGCAAGAATGAGCCCAAGAATGCTCAGCAAGATTATATCTCGGAGAATGTATTTATTTAAAACATTTGAACTACTATAAAACTCTGTTTTCAAAATATTCTACTACGGTAGCAGTGAGCCGACTTGCTCGGAACCTCACCCTAAGGACTAGCCGGCTCGCCCGGGCCGTCATCCATAGGTTGCTACCACAACTATGAACACATAGGTTCTCGGCATTATGCCTACTACTATTTTGGACTTTAGTTGGAGCATCGCCACGCATTCTGTGCTATAACAGGTGATCAGTCTGCTATAACCGTCTGGTTTTACTACGATAGCTGTGAGCCGACTGGCTCGGAACCTCACCCTAAGGACTAGCCGGCTCGCCCGGGCCGTCATCCATAGGTTACTACCGTAGAAGGGGAAGCCGACTTGTGCGGACCTTCTCCCTAATAATTGTTGGGCCGGGCGTTACTCCGGTCTCTTACGCAGCTCCAGTCCATAAAATAAGAGGTCAGAACTACTTACCGCCTTCCATCTCATCATCTTAGATGCCACGTGCACCTCAATTTACTACTTTATAATAATAAAGAAATACATCCACAAACCATGAAATATCTACTTAAGTAATAATAGAGTTTTCCCCCTCGAACGATTAAGGGGAAAGATATGAACAATATCTTGATTTTAGACTTACAACAATTCAAGTATCCACCGACAACAATAATATATACGCCTTTGCATGGCATGAATAAAAATCCAGTCATTTAATCACAACGATAAAACATTTGCAGTTTTAAAACTACCTCTACTCCGAACGATAGAGTAAGAGTTAATATACTTGCCTGGTGATCCTTAGCAGAGAACTGAACCCACGAACATACCATTTGCATTTCGCCCAAGCAGTTCCATGGAGGTAATCTACCTTTCGTTATACGTCGTCTCGATCTTCTCTTCTTGATACACGTCGCTCCAACTTGAACATGCCTTAACGGTACATCTCGGTTCGGTCCGACCCACCGGAAAACCATTCCACCAGGAGAATCTCCCCCGAAATCTCTCTTTTCTCTCTCTCCTGCCATCTCTCTCTCCCTCTCTCCCTTCTCTCTCTCTCTCTTCTCTCTCTCTCTTGCACAGCCATACCACTGCCTCCTCCTTCCCCTGTGGTCTGCATACGCCGCCGCCACCACCTCCTCCTTCGCTGACCAGCCGCAGCCACCTCCGCCCTTGGCACAACACCACCACTGCCTCCGCGGTGGTCTTTTCCGGCGCACACCCTCACCCACACACTCACGCAGCACGCACACACACACACCAACACACTTACACACGTATATATGTATGTATATAACCTAATTGATTTATAATTGAAACCCCCAAATTCTCCAAACCCTAATTTTTCTTCCCCCTCTCTTTTTCTCTCTCCCCGCTATTCTCTTTCTGCGTGTATTTTATTCTTAATGGGCTTGAGCCCAATAACAAATAAGAAGCTATCCAAGTCTAATTTAAAAGCTTTATCCATTCTATTTATATAATACACATACCATTAATAATTAGAACCAAAACTCTAATTTGTAAAAATAAAATTTCTAGCATAATTAAATACTAGAATATTTATAAAGAATTATGGAGAAAGAATTAGAATTAACTCTAATTTTTCTGATTTGATATGCATTTTACAAATTATTAATAATTTGTAAATGAAACTCTAAAAATAATAATTACGGGCTTCATAAAATACCACAAATATTAACGTCCTAATAAAATCTTGAATTCTCGATTATTATATATTAATCGAGTAATTCTGTAAATCCTCAAATAATTTATAATAGTCGTTTAACAAGGAATTTAAAACTCTACAAATTATTCAGTAAGTTAAAACAAAATCTTTACTGAATAATTCCACACTTCAAAATTAAACCTTTGCCCGAAATAAAATACCGACTCGAGATACTTACTCGATCAGAAAAATTTTCAAAGGAACCCGATTCCACTGAACCGGAAAATAATTAATAACTAACTTTTGAAATTCCTTGAACTGGAATACTGAATAATAATAATAATAATAATAATAATAAAAATTCCTCCTCATTTTAGGAAAAAATAAAAATCAATTATTATTCTTAAAATAATAATAAAATTATACTCTGAAAATCCGGGTTATTACATCCTCTCTCGCTCTTCAACGAGGTCCTCATCCTCTTCATCATCCTTATCGTCTTCATCCTCTTCATAGATGAGATTCTCAAGAGGATTCCAGTCGGGATTGGCTTGCACAAAGTCGTGCCACACCAAATCAACCATAGCATTTATAAACGCTTCATATTCCTGAGGGTCAGGAACTGGTTGTGGCTCCATCTCAGCAAGAGCCTCATTCATCTCCTGCCAAATCAAGTCAAGCTCTTCATCAGGTATGTCGTTTTGATTGTTGGCAGCCATTGAAAAACGAAGAAGGTGAAAGGTTTTCGTAAGTTTTTCTCTGGAAAGGGTTTGTGTTTTTAATAAATAAATGATGTTATGCTTAACAGTTCTCTTTTATAGAGAATGTGTATTAAGGGTGCAGGTCATTTCTACAATCTCGATGAGACGGTTCAGTTTTCCATAAATATTTTTGCCTCGTTTGCTGGTAAGCGTGTTTTAATTCTGTGACCATTAATTTGGTTATTTTTCTTAAACCAAAACGCTATTCAGGATTGTTAAAATAAATTTTGTTTTCTTAAATAAAATTTTATTTTAATCTTATTGAATATTTTTTTCTCAATCCTGATATGGCAAAATATTTTGTGCGGAAATGCTTTTATTCCTGATGAGGTTAGGTTTTTCTTACACCAGAAAATGCCTACTTGTTATGGACTACTTTCTAATGCTATGGTACAAGGCCCAACCCACCTTGTTCCTGACACAAGCATGCAACCTAAACAGTCTAAACAGATTAACAACCACCTCTACTGTCTCTCAAAAGACTTTAGTTGTAAAATCAAAGAAATCAGCTAGAACTGATGTGTCTGGAAGGCAATCAGGTTCAAAGGATTTTTCCTCTACACCACTCACTAAAAAGAAGATACAAGGGGGTGTACAAGGGGTCCTGGTCAAGAAAGCTGATAAGGTTGTTAGAGATGTTCCTGTGAAAAGGAAGTTAAGGTTGATTGATGAAAGTGATACAGAGGATGACTTACCTATATCCTCTGTGATGAATGTGAACAAGGAAGTTGCTGATACTGCTACTAAAGCTGTGGTACCTTCATCAAAACCACAAAAGACAAGGAAATTATCAAAGAGCAGGTATCATATTCCTTTGACAGTGCAAATGAAGGATACTGATATTCAGACATCAAATCCTGAAGAGTCATCTACTCCTGATGCTCTAGCAAATCCTGATGTTAGTATTCCTGATGCAACAACAAAAGTTGTCTCTATATCAGACTCTCCAGCCTCTCCATCTCAGATTCGAGGACATTCTTGGGAGAAGGTTTCTACAACTGCTTCCTTGGTTGGTCTTACACCTACATCAAAGAAAAAGGAGGAATGCAGAAGAGTTAGTCTATCAGAGACAGAAGAAGCTGAAAGGATCAAGCCCACAAGAACCTGAATTTCAGAGTAATTCAGCAGCTACTGTTGACCCTGCCACACAAGAACCACTCAATCAAAGTTTGAGTGAAGGCTTAGCTAGTGGAATGGTCACACAAGAACCATTTTCTCAAAGGGAGAATGAAGACATCAACATTCCAGCTACACAAGAACCATCTTCTCAAAGTGAAGATGCAGGCAAAGCTACAGCTTCTGTTGAAAGATTGGTCGAGAACATTGTCAATGAGGGAAGCACACAAGAACCTTTAGCTCAAAGTGTTGAAGCAGCTTCTGAACCTCAAGCTCCACAAGAACCATTGGTAGCAAATACTGATGCAAGCATATCAAATCCTGACGATGTTCATCCTGATGCTAGTGGTGCTCCTGATACTGAGCCTATTTTGATACAGCCACTTCGTTCAAGACCAATGGATCATCCTATCTCAGAATTACAGGATAAACTGAAAGGTATTGCAATTCCTGATCCTGACATATCTCATGGTTCTGATGATGATAATTCTGATGATGATAGTGATGATGATAATGAGAATCGAAAAGAGAAGGAACAGCTTGCTACAGCACTCAAGATTAGTCTTGGAACTAATTTTGGTTCATCAAGTACATTTATGGCTAGCAATGCTTCCACTGGGAAAGATCAGAGACAAGATTTTTCTATTCCTTCCTTTGATCCTGCAGAGGCATTTAGACAGAATGAATGGAACAATTCATGGCACAATTCTGATGAATCTATCAGTTTTTCTTCTGCTATTGCACATGCCTATAATGCAGTGAAATCTATAGAGAATCAAGACTTGAAGAATCATCTGAAGGCTACTACTCTGTTATCCAAAAGCCTGAAAAGTGAGATTGATTCTATCAAGGGTTCAACTGAAAAAGTGAGGACTGATATCTTTAATAATTTTACAAAGGTGCCTACTACTTTACAACTGAGGGTAGTGGAATCCCAAGTGAAATCTGTTGTTTCAGAACAAACCTCAATCAAACAAAGAATTGATTCTCTGGATACTAAGGTAACTGAAATTCAAGCCTCTCTTTCCTTAATTTTGCAATTATTGTCAAATCCTGATGTCAAAAAGGGGGAGAAGGTTATTCAGACAAAATGTACACCTGATCTAGTATTAAGAAATAACAATGATGATACTGGAGATGATGGTGATGACAAAGTGATACAAGGAGAAACCTCTGATGCTGCGGTTTTGAAGTCTATAATTCAAACTTCTCAAAGTCAGACTACGCAGTCAACTCATGTTTCTGATTCTGGAGTTAAGACAGTAAGAACATTGGTGCAATCTCAGATCCTGACGGAAGATCAAATCCTGACACTTGGTCATGGACACATTCTTGCTACAATTCCTGAAGGTGATGAAGATGTAATTATTGATAATCCTGAAGATGCATCAAATTTATTCCAGAAGTTTTCTACAAAAGACGGTAGAATTGTTACTCTTTATCACACTGATAAAAGAGTTCAACAATTATTTGCCAGAAAAGCACTCTCTACAGCAAGTGAAGAATATCCAGATCTCTCACATGAAGATTTCTTGAGACTACAAAGAGAGACAATGGAAAGCTATACTGCTCCTGCTAGAGGTAGAGGAAGCAGAGGTAGGAGAGGTGCTAGAAGAAGTAGAAGAGGTTCTTCAACTCAAACAGTACCTAGACAGACAAGGTCTAGAGGGTTAAGAATTGAAGAAATTCCTGAACCTATTCAAACTCTAGTAGTTCCTGAAAGATCTACTTTTGGTGATGATGGAATTGTTGAAGAAGAACCTGAATTAAGAAGAAAGTCAAGTAAATCAACTCTCAGCAATACAAATCAAATTGAAGATTCTAATCCTGACAATATTCAAGATCCTGATGAATCTGAAATTCTGCAAGAGGTTGATTTGATAATCTTATCTACTGTTGTTAATTGTCACAACAAAGAAGTAGATGAAGAAGAAGAAGCCAGAAGAAGAGATATTACAAAAAGAACAAATGAAGATTTTAATCTCTATCTACAAAGGCTTAAAGTTTCAAATGAAAGACAATGGAGAAATTCAAGCAGACAGGAATCTTTACTTGAAAGAAGCTACGCTCATGAAAAGGAGAAATACAAGAAGTGGAAACATATAAGTACACTAAGGTGTGATAAACTTATCAATTTTCAGTCTGGTGGAATTATAACAAGTGCTTCAAGTGTTGTTGATTTGTCTGATATGGCTAGATCAAAAACACTCTGGTTAAAGATGTTTTCGAATCTGAAGCAAATGTCAAGTTACACAAGAGGAGGTATTGGACACAGGGATGCTGAATTTCTAAACATGACTTATGTTGATCCCTACTCCTTAATTGAAATTGGAGGTACTTTAACTTCTGAACACCTGAACAATTTATTAGCTGTTGATATAGTTATAGATTGTCATGATGGTTTTGAAAAGAAAGAAAAGCTTCTGTACTTTATGAAAGATGGTAGTGTGAAGATTCTATCTATTCAAGATCTGCTGATGAAAACTACACAGGAACTGAAATATGTTCACTATTTGTTAAGATGGAAGAACCAAGTGTACAAAGTATGGGCTGACATGATTTTGTCAACTATAAGAAGAAGACTGGATGGAAACAGTAATTTCGATGGTAATTATACTCCCATGTACCTAAATCAAAGAGGTCAGGATGTGGAAATGCAAAGGGGTACTGCTGTTAAAGAAGTAAATTTTGGCATGACTCATCTTTCTCTCAATCCTGATGGGAAGGAAATTGCTTATCTTTTGCTTGAAGAGCATAGTCTTCAGAGAAACTCCATACAAAATCTCAGAGCAGCTATCTACCAGATTAATGAGGAAGATGAAGAACTCAGAAATCTTAAGGAAAGACTGATTCAAATTCTTGAAGAAAAAGAAGAAAGTTTATTATCCAATTTCTTGAAGATGAATCTGTTCTATCAAAAAGCTTAAACAGATAAGTTGTTTCTGAAGATACTTGTACATTTTGATACATGTTTTTGACATCATTGAATATTTGGAATCTATACTTTATTTCACAAAGTATGAGATTGGGGGAGATTGTTAGATCAGAATTCAATGATCGTCAGAAGCTAGACTCAACTGATCAGGATTGCTGACGTCATCAGTATTGCATGGTCATCAGTATTTGATCAAGCGTCAGTATCTTATTGATCATCAGGATTCCTACTCAGACTATGATCAGGATTGATCATCAGAACTTGAAGCTGATCAGGATTCCCACTTCGAGTTATATTTGGAGTCTAGATAAACATGGAAGTTTATTCTATCTGTTCCTGGTTTGTAGAATGCAGCTATCGATTAAAGATATGTTTCTATCTTTGTTATGATTAGGACTTATCTTGTTATTGATAGAGAAGCTGTGTGCACTATATAAACACAGTTTTGGTTTCGATTTATGTATTCATTATTCACGAGAGAATTCATTTGAGAGAGAACATAATCGAAGAGAAGCTCTTAAGAACAGAATTTCTTGAGAGAGTTTTTTGTAAGCTAGCAGCTCTTAAGAACATCAGAATTTCTTAAGAGAGTTTGTAACAGTTTTATATCAAAGTTAATAAAGCTGTTATTGTTATTGTTATTGATCTTTCATATTTGTGTTATATAAAGTCGAGAATCTTATACAATTGTATTCAACCCCCTTCTACAATTGTTATTTACTGGGCAACAACCTTTGCTCCTGTTGCAAGACTAGAAGCAATAAGGATCTTCCTAGCCTATGCAGCCCATGCCAATTTCAAGGTCTATCAAATGGATGTGAAGAGTGCTTTTCTAAATGGAGAATTGGAAGAGGAGGTATATGTGAGTCAACCTCCTGGTTTTGAAGATGATGATTTTCCAGAGTATGTGTACTTTCTCCTCAAAGCACTCTATGGTTTGAAACAAGCACCAAGAGCCTGGTATGACACACTTTCACAGTTCCTCCTTGAGAATCACTTCACTAGAGGTACTGTAGATAAAACTCTTTTTCACAGGGTTGTGAATGACTCTACTATACTTGTTCAAATTTATATAGATGACATAATTTTTTGGTCTACAGATGTAAAACTTTGTCAAAAGTTTGCCAAGCTTATGCAAAGTAAATATGAAATGAGCATGATGGGAGAATTAACTTATTTTCTTGGTCTCCAAGTAAAGCAAGTTAATGAAGGCATTTTCATTAGTCAAACAAAGTACATTAATGATTTTTTAAAGAAGTTTAATTTAATGGATTGCTCTCCTGCCAAAACTCCCATGCCTACTGCCGCCAAACTTGAATTGAATACTAAGGAAAAATCTGTGGACATTTCAAGTTACAGAGGCATGGTAGGCTCACTTTTGTATTTAACAGCTAGTAGACCTGATATTATGTTTGCTACATGTCTATGTGCTAGATTTCAGGCTGACCCTAGGGAATCCCATTTAGTTGCTATTAAAAGAATTTTCAGATATCTCAAAGGAACACCAAACCTTGGCATTTGGTATCCTAGAGAATCTGGCTTTGAACTAATTGGTTATTCAGATGCAGATTATGCAGGATGTAAAATTGACAGGAAAAGCACAACTGGCACCTGTCAATTCCTAGGAAACAAGCTTGTGTCATGGTTCAACAAGAAACAAAACTCAGTTTCTACCTCCACAACTGAAGCTGAATACATTGCAGCTGGAAGTTGTTGTGCACAGATTTTATGGATGAAAAATCAACTCCTTGATTATGGATTAAGAGTTGAGAAAATCCCTATCTTCTGTGACAACACTAGTGTCATTGCCATTACTGAGAATCCAGTGCAGCATTCAAGGACCAAGCACATTGACATCAAGTATCATTTCATTAGAGAACATGTTATGAATGGTACTGTGGAGTTACATTTTGTTCCAAGTGAACAACAACTTGCAGACATCTTTACCAAGCCACTTGATGAATCAACATTCTCAAGACTAGTAAGTGAGCTAGGTATGCTAAATTTCTCTTAATTATTTTTGAGATTTTTGCAAGTTAATTTGCAGCCAGAAATTTGCTATAATTTTCTGTGAATTAATTTTCTCAGGAAAAAGTGAAATTTTGTCTAAGTCAAAATTACTATGTCAACGAATGTCTTATTTCGTTGACAATCTTAGCATTTTTCTGGGTGTTTCGTTGATAGCTCTTTTATGTCAACGAAACGCAGCTTTATCAACGAAATAGATGGGACATTAAACGCCCAATTCTGATTCGTTGATATAGCGTGGTTAATCTGAACCGTTGAATTTGCACGTCTATTTACCACGATCTATGCATACACCCCTGTAAGTATAAATCATGGTAATATTTTAATTGTAACGGTTAGATTTTTAAGCCAATCCAGTAATTTATATTTATTATTGGACTTAATTTTTGAGAAATTTTGGGGGAGTATTTAAGAAATTTTGTTTTCTTTAATTCTTTTCTACCTTGCTCTCAAAATTTCCAAAGGCTTTCTCACTTCTTCTCTCTCAAAGCAAAACAAAGTTCGAGCTTTATTTTCTTCACTCATCAATGGCACCCATAGTCAAACTCATGTCAGCTGGAGGGTTCATTTACGAGAAGAACAACTCCATTCCATTTGTTGTCAAGGAAAGCCCGAACAAAATCTTTCACAAGATGATGGATTTCCTGATGAATTGCAAGCTCAGTTACGCGATGTTTCACTCCACTCCGCTTTACAATGAAATCATAGAGGAGATTTGGACCTCCTACGAGTATAGTGGGACTAACTGCACTTTGCAATTCACCATTCAAGGTAAATAGTATATTGTCAATTCAGATGTATTGCAAGCATGCCTTCACATTCCTGAAAATAATTGTTTAGCTTTACCAACACATGCTGAAATTGTTAACATGCTTAATTCAATAAATTACTCTTTGCCAACTGAGAATTTAGGTAAAATTATTAGGAGAGGCTTGGTAAGGGAGTGGAGTTACTTAGCAGATGCTTTCATTAAAGTATTTTCTGGTAAAATTAGTAATTTTGATGCTTTAACTAACTTCATTCTGAATTTTCTTACCATGCTTCTCACTGATAAATACTATAATTTTAGCACTCAATTGATGTATGAACTAGGTGCTAAGTTAGGAGATAAGAAATCTAGGAACAAGAATATCTATTATGCTAGATTTCTAATGATGTTGGCTAACCATGTTAGTCCAACACCATTAGTTATATCTCTAACCCAAATTCCAGGTTTGACTGCTTTGTACAAGAGAAGAGGGTCTTGACAGACATCCTGAGGCTCAATCACAATGGTGATGTCCTAGTGGTGTATCTGCCCATAATTGAGGTAACCACTTCTAACTCTGTTAGTTTAACTGTTACTTCTACTATTTCACCCACTTCAGTTGCTATGGAGTCTGTAGTTGTGACCCAACAGGCTCCTGCCCCTGCAACAAAACCAAAAACTAAGAAATCCTCCAAGCCAACCTCAGGTGCTTCTCAAAAGGCACCTGTTGTAAAATCCACTACACAACCCAAGGGGAGTGGTGAAGGTGGTGTGAGAGGTGAGGGAAGGGGTGAAAATCAAAGAAACCCTAAGAATAAGGTGGGAGAGGTGAATGTTTCCCAGACTAGCCCCATTGTGTCTTCCCAACAAGGCACAATGAGTAATATGGATATTAGCACAAGTCTAATTGCATTCTCCCAAAAGGATGTAGTTATTGAAACAAGCTCTCCTCCAAGAGCACACATCAAAAGGGTAAGGGACACTTCTAGCCCCCAAACAGCCTTTTCCCAATACCAAAGAAGGGTAAGACAAAAATCCCAGGTCACACAGGATGCACACACACTGGAATCAACACTTCCAGTTTCTCAAATTCAGTTTGATGTAGCCCCAATTTTTACTCTGGGGTTACAGTCCCACTCTCTCGATATCAATATTGAGACACCTCCACATAATTCACCAACACAGTCATTAGATGTGGATATGATCCATACTTCTATTCCTGATTCTCCAACTTTGTTCTTGGAGAAGCCCCACTCTGAAATTGGTGGTCATCACTTGTTAAGTGATTTGTTGGGCCACCAATCATCCTTTTCTGAAGCTACAAGAGGATATGTGGAACCACCTTTAAAATCAATCACCACAGATTCTACAGTAGTTTCACTTTCTCAAAATCCTTTCTTGACTGCATCAATGAAACAGTCTCTTTCGTTGACAAGTGTTTCTCCATCAACGGTATCCATACCGTTGACAGATCAAACTACCATTCCGTTGATAGTTCATTCTGCACCTTTTATTGAAAATCAAGTTGTTCACACGACTAGTGCAGATGACCTAGTGGTAGTTGAAACACTTCTAGGATTGAAAGGGAGTGAATCTGAGAGGCTGGTTTACAGCCAGGCAAAAGGAGAGGATGTGAGTGAGAGGCTGGCTATTTCTTCCAGCCAGGCAAAAGGAGAGACTGAGAGTTCCACCTTAGTAGGTGAAGGTGAGGGTGTGAGAGGTGTGAGCCATGAGGAGCCCATGATGCAAGAAAAGAGTGGAGAGAGAGAAGGGACTACAGATGCTGAAAAGAAGGAACCAGCCATTGCAAGTGAGTTAATGGAGGTTCATGAGGGAGAAAAAGAATTGACTTTCCAAGAGCATTATCAACAAACTCTGGATAACATTTCTTTGGATCCTGAAACCTTTACTCATCCTGTGCCAGCCTATCAAATCATGGCTCAACAGGGCAATGTGGAGGCAGAAAGGTCACTAAATCTTATTCATACAACTGCATCCATGATGAGGGTTAAGGATGCACTTGCCAATTTGTCTCCAGGAGCTGGTGGAAGTTTTGAATATGATGATTCTTTAAGTGATGAGGATAGTCTTGATGCTGTTCTATAGGCGGCTACTACTGCACAGACTGGGACTTCTGTGGTGCCTCCTAAGCCAAGATGGCTTTCTCAAGACTTGCATGAACATCACAGTTTGGATGCTGCCATCACAAGGCAGTATAATGAAGCGTATTTGGCTCATGAGTCTGCACCTGACACTGACAAGAAATTCTACAAGGCACTCATGGATTCTCTAGAGATTCAGAGACTCCAGATGCTGCAAACAAGGATTGAAGCCAGGGAAATCAAGGACTCCATTGGCAATCTCAAGGATGCCACAGCCAGGAGGCTTGATGAAAAGCTCCCACTTCTCACTGTTGCCAGGATGAACACTTTCTTCAACAAGGATAATGAGGTGGCAACTACTTTGAAGACTCTTACTTCTAGGGTGGACAAAGTGGAAGCCACATTAACTCATATGCAGCAGGCACATGAGAAGCAAACTCAACTTTTGACTCAGCTAGTGGCAGCTCAAGGTCTCCCTGTCATTACTTTTGATGATAACAAAAAGGGGGAGAAATCTAAGGAGCTTCATATTCAAGTCACAAAAGTTATGGTCCCAGCCATTTCTTTACCACATGAGCCATTAACTATGGGGGAGTCACTAAAGAATAAAATGGATGGCATTGACCTGATTCAACAGGCATCTATGAGGATACAACTTGCAGAACAGATAAAAGAACAATGGTCTAGTATAGATGCAAGAATCAAGAAGATAGCTGAAACTGCAAAGAACAAACATCCATCAACGGATCAAGCTACTTCTACAGCACCATCAACGAATGTCATGGTCTTAGTGTCAACGGAATTGGAGCCACGGACTAAATTCTCTTATGATCTAAAGCCTCTTTTACATGGAGTGATTAATGGTCCAAGAAAAGAAAAGGGACAAACTTCATGTATTAGAGATGTGGACTCAACTACTCTTCAAAGATGCTTATCTCCAAAATCCCCAGCTAAACCAAAGGGCAAGAACATTGCTAGGACATTCTATCCTCCTCCATTTCCTGATGAGCTCAAGGTTCTGAGTGAACTAATTATAAAATGCAAGGGAAGCAATGTGCCTGAGATCAAGAATCAAAGAGCAATAGTCTACAGAAATGGACAAGAAATCTATGTTTGGGCTGGTCACCCAAATTTTGCTGAAGCTAAAGCTGAGGAATCAGCTAGGGCAGGCATGGAAGCTCTTGCAGTTGCCCAAGCTCTTGATGAAGAGGAAAGAAAGCAAGAAGAAAGAGCTAGGGTTGAAGATGAGGAAGCAAAGGAAAAGAGAAAAAGTACAAGGCAACCCAAGGCAAGAGCTAAGAGAAACTTGGCTTTTGATAAGGATGATTCTCAAGACACTGTAACAGATGCCCCTGTAACAGCTGTGCCTTCAACTTTTTCAGATCAAAGCATTGGAGGAAAATTAGCTTGTGATCCTGAACATCCTGTTAATTTTCATGATCAACCAATTGTGCCAAAGGAAGAGCCTTTTGAGTTTGATGAATCAAATTTTCCCAAATTTCTAATTAATATGGATGCAAAGAAGAAATCACAGCATAAGGTTTCTAAGGCTAAGCCAGTTTTTGTAAGGAGGCCACAGGTTGAGAAACCACCAACAAACCCAGAGGACTTCATCTACATTGCTGACATAAAGGAGGAGTCTGACTTAAACCTATATCTTGAGGACTTGGTAGAAGTGAGAGGGATAGCAGCCACTCAGAAATTACCAGAGAGATTAGTGTTTGTGTACAAGGGTGGCAGGGAAAGAATCTGGCCTCTGTACAGAATTCTAGGAGAAGACTATCAGACACTGTTGATGGTGTTCAAATGCTTAAAGAGAGATTTTGGGTTCACCAAAACTGCCAAGTCTGAGGTTGTCTCCAAGATTTGTCAAGTCAAAGCTAGCTGGAACAAACCTAATGCACTTCCCAGGGTTCTAAAGGTCCCTCAATCAGGAAAGAAAATTCATCTCCAACCTTTTTGGATGATGGAATTCAGAGACAAGGACAACTGCAGAAGATTCTTCAGAATGGAGGACCAATTGGAAAAGGCATCTAATGAAACTCTAAGATTCATGCAATCCAAGTTGGGTGAACAAGATGAAGAAGAGAAGATTTTCTACATGAGGCTCCAAGCTCAGATTGAGGAGAACAATGCAAGGAAGGGGAAGAAAACAAGGCCACAGAGACAAAGTTGATAAATCTGCTCAGACTAGAGGAGCAGCTCTGTGCACTTGTATTGTAAGAATTTCTAACTTGTGTTCAGTCAATTTTCAATAAATCACGAAGCTCAATACAAATTCTACTTTTGTAATTTATAATTTGTCTAAGTGTTTTTGTTATCATCAAGGCTCTTGATTTATGGCAATTATTCTATCAGTCATAAATTGGGGGAGATTGTTAGGAATATGTTGTTCTTGATGCTAATTATAAAACACTTAGTAGATTTTGTATTAAGTCAATATTGTAACTGTCAACGGAATGGTATGATTTGCAGCTTTCGTTGACAGGTAGCTCATCAACGAAATGAGTGATGTAGCAATTGCACTGTACAATACTTCACTGGTTGATATACATTTGTTGTAGGTATTAGATAGGTTTTCTAAGTCATGTTGACTAATTACTAGATAGGCAAAATAGGTTGGTTAAGTGTAAATATATTGTGCCTTGTAATTTTTCCTAAGTGAAGACATGTCAACGGAATGAAGATTATTCTATCAATGGAATGAAGATTACTCTATCAACGAAATGAAGAATATACCATCAACGGAATGAAGAATAAAGCTATCAATGAAACACATCTTACTGCAATCAACGAATCATTATCACTTTTCTGAATAGTTGACAAAGTGATAGTGACAGTTTTCTGACAGATCAAAAGGTGATGTAGAAGTGTACTTTGCATTGGAAGCCATCAAAATGGACACAGGGAATAAGGAAACATTCCAATTTCCATTTAGGTTCTTGAGTGTGATCATAATAAGCATGAAGACAAAAGACAAGATCTCCAAGGACCATTGGACAAAAGGGATGAAAAGCAAGCTACTGGCGGTTACCTTTAGTGTATTTTAGAGTAGCCAAAAATAGCATTGTAAACTTGGGTTTTATAACCAAGTGTAGCAGTTCATTTTTAAGAGAGAAGAATGAGATAAAAATAGTTTGTATTAGCTTCTTTCAAGAGCACTCTCACTCCAAATCAGGAACTGAGCAGCTATGATACTTTTGTAACACAGATTATTTCCGCAATAAAAACATCTCAGTTGGATCCTCAAAACATCCAACTGAAATTTTATATTTGCTTGTGTTTTTATTTTCAGTGTTGTTTTATTTGAAAGTTGTTTTAAGTTTAGAAATATCTAGAATTGTATTCAACCCCACCCCCCCCCTTCTACAATTCTGTTAGGTCATTTGGGATTAACAATCATCATAAATTCACATCAATGTATGTATGTATGTATGTGTGTATGTATGAATGTTTGTATGTATTTGTAGGTATGTATAAATGTTTGTATGCATGTATGTGTGCATATATGTATATATCTATGTAATATATATATTATGTATGTATGTATAAATAATATTTTTTACAATATTTAATTCATAAAAATTTACTATAAATCTAAATAATAATATAATGAAAAATGTTATATGTTAGCGTATATGATCATATATTAGCATACATTTATATAAATCTATGTATATGTGTGTGTATGTATGTATGTATGTATGTATATATGTAGGACTATGCAACCAAAAAAATTAAATTATTTAGTGAAATATCATCATAAATTCACATAAATATATGTATGTATGTATGTATGTATGTATGTATGAATGTATGAATGTTTGTGTGTATTTGTAGGTATGTATAAATGTTTGTATGTATGTATGTGTATATATATATATAGGCAAAGGTTCCAAAGAGAACCATATATGAGTAGTACACCAGAGTAACATTCTGGACCGTTTGATTAGTTTCAATCTCAACCACTCATCATTTTACTTGTCTTATTAAAATCTTTTATGATTTGTAAAATTGATAACAAATTAAAAAAATTAGATTTTTATCTAATTCTTTTTCCGCAAAATCCTATAAATATCTTAGTATTTAATTATACTTTTATATTATTTGGATATACCCCAACTTGGTATCAGAGCCATGTTTTTATTTAAAATGAATATTTTAGATAAAGAAAATCCTGAGGAAAACTCTGAAGAGACTCAGAATAATTTTCTGAAAATGAAAAAGGTTTTCAAGGTAGCTTTTTAATAAAGCAAGAAATTCTTTCTAAAATTAGGAAAACAAAACTTGATTTGAAAAAAGAGAAAATATTTAACATCCCGATGTTAAATTTCCTAAAAAGAAAAAATTCTATATTCTATTTTGTTAAAACAAAAGAAATGCATATAGATATTAAAGATACTAAAGGTTCAGTGTTCCTACCCCTTATCACTAAAGATGAGATCAATAGAAACCTACAAAAAATTGACTCTAAGATTAGAGCAACCATTAACGTAGTTCATTTAGGAGCTATAAAATTTTTTGTTGAAAGCAGAATTTAAAAAGGCATAGATTCACCTATTAAGATGGCCTTAATAGATAACCGAATCAGTGACCGTAGTGATTGTATTTTGGGAGCAGCTAGAGGAAACTTAGCTTACCAAAAATTTATGTTCACGGTCTATCCTAAATATGCATTTAGTAAGGACACTAAGAACATAGATCAAGTATTATCTTTTGTACATCAATTCGAAAGAGAGAATTTGATGAATCCAGGAGATAAAGTCTTTAGCATAACCTATCTAGTAGCTTATGCATTAACCACTAGTCATCATAGTATCGACTATAGGAAGGAAGAGAACATAGAGTTAGAAGATGTTTTCTCAGAAATAGGATCGGTTGAAGAAAAGCAATTTTCTGAAATAATACCCTTAAATAATTCTTGGGCAATTGATATTGCTAAAGATAAACCTTTACTAGGACAACAACCTAGAATGAGTTTCAGGAGAAACAGTCTAGAAATTGGTGAGACATCTGATAGCAACTTGTTAAAGAGCGTCTCTAGAAAAATTGATAATCTATGTCAGAGATTAGAACTTTTACAATAATGACTACCCCTTTTATGATGCAGCCATACATCTATAAAAATGGAAAAATCCTTAATATCAAGAAATTGAATGAAGGATCTGATAGTCAGCAAAGAAAGTATATCTTTAGTGGATATACTGGAAATCAGAGTCTTACAACTCTTATTTCTTCTACTAATAATCTTAATCAGATTACAGGTAGAATTTTACTAGGATGTTATAAACTATTGAGTTATTTTGGACTCAGTAAAGATCCTAGTGAAGAATTGTCTAAAACAAAAAGTGTTTATGACAAATTCTCCACTCTTTTAGAGGAGGGAGATAACCAGAAATTAGAAGACCTAAAAACTCTTTTAATTAAAAACATTGAAAAAATCGATAGAATAGAAGAAAAGATTAACCATCTTGAAAAAATTCCTATCGACAGAAATGAAGTTTTAGACTTCACTTCTAAATTAAATGAAATCGAAGAATACCTGAAGAAAATCTTAGGATGAGTCTTAAAGAATTCCAAGATATTATTAAGCCACGGATAGAAGAAATTCTTAAGTTGCTTAAAGAACAGCGTGCTAACAATGTTATTGAAGTCGCAGCTGCAAAGATAATTACTGAATTGAAAGCAACAATTCAAGATTGTCACTGCAATAAAGAAATTATTGAAGCCATCAACAAACAATCGCAGGCTCCAGAAAATAAACAGCTTGTTCCATCGACAGAACAAAGAAACAAAGATAAAGGTAAAAACCGTTATCGATATAGTTATCCTAACCATGATGTAGGTAACGAAGAACTCGGAACTGGAAAGAATCCGAACAGTATGACTTGGCCATTCAGTTCACCATCAATAAAGAAGGCATGAACTATATGCAAGACATAGAGAAACTCTTTTGGAAAGTACTTGAGTCAGAAATTCAAGACGACCAACAGGAAGAGCAATTTGCGAAAGCATTAGAACTACAGGGATTAGAAGACAACAAGCTTGCTAATCAAAAAGTAGCAGATAATTTAGAATTACAATCCTTATTCGGCTTTAATTCTACTAATTATCTAAATGTCATTGAAGAATTTAGCTCACCAGAGGATAATTCTCAAGAGTCAAATTCTCAAGAAGAAGATTCATCGGATGAAGAGTTTGTTCAACAAACACTCAGGATGAATAAACAGGAAGAAGATCAAGATGAAAATCCATTCGCAGCATCAACTTCAGGAACAAAAAGACCAGTAAACAGGAAAAAAGGTAACTTTTACCCACCTACTACTGAGTTTAGAACGAATCAAAGTCTATTTGGTTCTAACGTATTAAATATCGATTGTGAATCTGGTAGAAAAACATTAATCGATAGTTGGGAAAAGGAAATTAGTTTAATAATTCAAACTAATCCTATATCTTATGATGATACTAATACAGTTTTGTTATTAGTTGACCATAAAATAGCAGGAGTTGTTAACAGATTTATTAAAGATGTAAATTGGAATCTCGACATGTTTGAACAAATAGAAGCCTTTAATAAAATTGTAGATGCTATCTATACCATGTTTTTAGGTGTTGATTATATCCATGCTAAAGAACAGGCAAAAGATAAGATCAAGCAAAATGCTAAGTTAGCACTTAGTAAAATGCAATTGTGTGATATATGCCTCATTGACAAATTCTTTTGTATATATGAAATGCATATGATTAACACAGGAGACCAAAATCAGTACCATGTCTATGTCGAAGATTACATTCGCAAGATACCTTTGGTAGGCGAGAAAGCCATGACTAAGTGATTGCAGGAAAGAACAATCCTGACACAACATAGTTTAGCTTTTGCTAAATGAATCGTCAAGAATGAAATCCTTAGCTATTGTGATTTCAGTCGGACACAGAAGAAACTGAAGAGGTTTAGCAAAAGATGTTGTGCTAAGCTTTCAGAAGAATCCTATAATTTTGGTTGTAATCCTAATTATGACAAAAAATATAAGAAGAAAAAGAAATACTCTAAGAAGAGTATATCTTCAAAATACAGGTTTAGAAAGAAGAAAAAGCCTTTTAAACCAGGTAAATATGTTAAGAAGAAAGACTTTTATAATAACAATAAAAAGAAATTCTGTCCGAAAGGAAAGAAGAATTGCAGGTGCTGGATCTGCAACGAAGAAGGACATTATGCAAATGAATGTCCTAACCGAAAACAATACCCTGATAAAATCAAGGTATTAGAAGAAATCTACCACATAGGATATGAACCAGTGGAATATGAATATGACGAAGCACAAGAGGTCTTCATCATACAAGAAATTGACCCTGGACCAACATCCGAGGAGTCAGAAGATGAATCATCAAGTGAAAGCGATTGAGGATTCACAGGAAGAATTAGTAATGCCAAACATTACTAATCCATCATCGATTTATATCAAAGGTACACTCAAGTTTACTGGATATAGAAAAATCGAATTACATTGTTATGTTGATACAGGTGCAAGTCTATGCATAGCAAGTAAACACGTCATCCCACCAGAGCATTGGGTGAATGCCGAAAGACCTATAGAGGTAAAAATTGCTAATGGTAAGACCATTACAATTAACAAGGTATGCAAAAACCTTGACATGTTAATAGCAGAAGAATTATTTCATATTCTACTGTCTATCAACAAGAAGCAGGTATAGACTTTATTTTAGGCAGTAATTTTTCCTTAACTTATAGCCCTTTTACTCAGCTTGACAATAGAAAAATCATATTTACTCTTGCAGGAGAAGAAGTATGGGTTAAGAAAATTACTTGTGCACAACGAGTAGGTTTCGAAGGTTATTTAGAATCTAAGAAAAAGAATTCTAAAGCCAAACCAGTACAACCTATCAATATTTCCCAAAATAAAATCCAGATTTTAGAGAGGGGGAGAGATATGTTGCAAAAATATCGAGAACTGAATTTTATTATGACAAATTTATCTCTAGATATTGACAGGAAATCTAAGATCGAACAGCTCTTAGAAAAAGTATGCTCAGAAAATCCATTGGATCCACTAAAGACCAAGAAATGGATGAAAGCAGCTATAAAACTACACAATCCTAAGGATATTTGCAGGGTAAAACCTATGAAATACAGTCCACAGGATGTAGAAGAATTTGCGAAGCAAATTAAAGAGTTACTGGATATGAAGGTTATCATTCCCAGTAAATCAGCCCACATGTCACCAGCATTCCTAGTAGAAAATGAAGCTGAACGACGACGCGGCAAGAAAAGAATGGTTGTCAACTATAAAAAGATGAACGATCTTACTATAGGTGATGGTCACAATTTACCTAATAAGGATAGTTTACTAACCCTTATACGTGGTAAGAAAATGTTTAGTTCACTAGACTGTAAATCAGGATTCTGGCAGGTACTGTTAGATGAAGAATCACAGCTATTGACAACATTCACATGTCCCCAAGGACATTATCAATGGAGAGTGTTACCATTTGGTTTCAAACAAGCTCCATCAATATTTCAAAGGCACATGCAAGAAGCGTTCAGGCCTTATGAAACATTTTGTTGTGTATATGTAGATGATATTCTTGTTTTCTCTAACAATGAACAGGAACATCTCAAACATCTAGCAGCAGTATTGAAGAAATGCGAGACTCTTGGCATAATCTTATCCAAGAAAAAGGCTCAGCTCTTCAAAACAAAGATCAACTTTCTAGGCTTGGAAATTGATCAAGGAACACACTGTCCTCAAAATCACATCTTGGAACACATTCATAAGTTTCCGGATCAGATAGAAGACAGAAAACAGTTGCAAAGGTTTTTAGGTATACTAACTTATGCATCTGATTATATTCCTAAACTTGCAGCTTTAAGGTCACCCTTACAGGTCAAGTTGAAGAAAGATAATCCATGGAGATGGATAGAGACTGACACTTCTTACATCCGCAAGATAAAGAAGCAGTTAGTAAGTTTTCCCAAGCTCTATCATCCAGAGCCAGAAGACAAGCTTATCGTAGAGACAGACGCATCCAACGAACATTGGGGTGGAGTTCTCAAAGCAGTTAATTCTGATAAAAAAAATTAATATGTCGATATGCATCAGGAAGCTTTAAAGACGCAGAAACCCGATATCATTCTAATGAGAAAGAATATCTAGTGGTCAAAAGAACTATTAGTAAATTCTCTATTTATCTTACCCCTATAACATTTCTAGTTAGGACAGATAACAAGAATTTTACTTATTTCCTTAAATTAAAATTTGAAGGACATAACAAACAGGGAAGACTAGTGCGCTGGCAACAGTGGTTTTCCAGGTACAGTTTCAAGGTCGAACACCTTGACGGGGTTAAGAACTGTCTTACCGACTTCTTAACTAGAGAATTCCAAAAGTAAAGGGTAAAAACTAATGACATCATCCAGTGCATCATTCGTTTGCTTTTGCAGGAATTTTTAGCTATAAATTCAGGAGCTTAGAATGAAGGAAATCACAACTAAAGTGATAAACACCTCAAACACTTCAAACACTCCTAGAAATAGCAAAGTTCTTCACAGAACTAAAGGGCAATTTGTCCCAGAGCCTATTTGGCTTTACAGGCTGATATCTTAATATATCAGAAATGGAAGATATATAACAACTTTTGATTAAAGAATGCATTCTATTGAAGGAACTCGATCTTGTCAGAACCAAGATCGAATTTGTAAGGAAGTATTCTCTTCCAGAACAACAAAAGGTCATTTCTACACCTTCCTTGGAAACAAGCAAAGTAGAAGCTAATCCTGAGCAAACGACTCCAGGTAAAGATTCAACAAATCCGTTGAAGGCTGTGAATTTGCCAAAAATTCAGACTGAGGTGCAGACCTCAACAACGTTAGTCAAACCCTCAGACTTAAGTTTGAGACATAATGGGGGAATTCCAATCCCAACAAAGACTGAAGGTCAAACTTCAGCATTTCCTCACGGATTCAAAGGCAATTCCAAAGCCTATTATGTGGTTTTTAATTGTCCAAATGCAGGGATTTACACCACATGGGAGATTGCCGAGAAAGCAATTAAAGGATTTTCTGGTATCAAGCACAAGAAGTATAAATCGTTTACTGAAGCAAAAGTTGCAGCAGGCATTTATACTACGCAAGAATTCAAGCCACCCTTAGAGTTGATCAGTTCAGCAGAAGCTTTACAACCAACCTACAAAGGAGCTCTGACAAAGGAAGAAAGAACCTCGAGCAAAACAGTCTTAGGTTCAATTCCGAAGAATCAGCAACAACTGCTGATACAAACAGATGAAGATACCATAGAAACTCTATATTCAGGGTTCAGATATCTCTATCATTATGGCAGGGAAGCCACAGAAAAGGAGTTCGTTGATGAGCATTTATTCACTACAGATAAGAAGAATATTAGCTATTTTAACTTCTATCCTAACGCCAATCCAGAAATGGTCTATGAGGCGTATCAGTATGGTATATTGGCATAGGTTTATCCATCCAATAACCTTCTGGAGTTATCTAGGTTCCCCAAGAAATTCAAAAATGCGGTTAAGGCATACAAGAAAAATTGCCTTAAAAATCAGGATGTCAAAATATTCATCAAAACAACCAGCACAGTCATCTGTTGGGAAAATGAAGAAGAATACGACTGTCCACCAAATCAGCCTTTTCATTATGTTCAGGTTGGTTCCGCAAAAGAAAAATCTATTCCCCTAGTCAAGCTATGGAATCTACACTAGAGAAGAAGGACTTAAGAGAACTTGCTGAACAGAAACTATTGGTCTTAATCAATAAGCTATTCAACATTAAGAAGGAAGATAAACTACATGTTAATCTTGCAACAGTCTATACTCTAATGACCTCTTATTCACACAAAGGATTAAGTACAGAAGAGTATGACAAAATAGTGGCGTTCAGAAAATAGCTCCTCCACAAAGATGCTGTGGGATCCCATCTGTTGCCCAGTAATAATCTATTGTAGAAGGGGGGTTGAATACAATAGTATAAGATAATCGACTTCTTAATGTATATATCACAAATATGAAAGAAAGATAACAACTTTATTAAATCTGATATAAAACTGTTACAAACTCTCTCAAGAAATTCTGATGTTCTTGAGAGCTGCTAGCTTACAAAAACTCTCTCAAGAAATTCTATGTTCTTGAGAGCTTCTAACTTGATTCACAAATACTCGATTATGTTCACGTACATAAATCGAAACCAAAACTGTGTTTATATACTACACAGCTTCTCTATCAATGATAAGTCCTAATCAATTACAAAGATTGAAACCTATCCATAATTGATAACTACTTTCTACAAACCAGGAACCGACAGAATAAACTTCCATGTTTAACTAGACTCCAAATATAACTCGAAGTAGGAATCCTGGTCAGCTTCCAGTCCTGATGATCAATCCTGATCCCAGTCCTGATATGCATTCTGATCCTGACGACCATGCAATCCTGATGACGTCAGCAATCCTGATCAGTTGAGTCTAGCTCCTGACGATCATTGAATTCTGATCTAACAATCTCCCCCAATCTCATACTTTGTGAAATAAAGTATAGATTCCTAAGATTCAATGATGTCAAAAACACATATACAAAATGTACAAGTATCTGCAGCAACAACTTATATGTTTAAATTCTTTGATAGAACAGATTCATCTTCAAGAAGTTGGATAACAAATTTTCTTCTTTTTCTTCAAGAATTTGAATCAGTCTTTCCTTAAGATTTCTGAGTTCTTCATCTTCCTCATTAATCTGGTAGATAGCTGCTCTGAGATTCAATATGGAGCTTCTCTGAAGACTATGCTCTTCAAGCAAAAGATAAGCAATTTCCTTCCCATCAGGATTGAGAGTAAGTTGTGTCATGCCAAAAGTTACTTCTTTAACAGCAGTACCCCTTTGCATTTCCACATCCTGACCTCTTTGATTTAAGTACATGGGAGTATAATTACCATTGAAATTACTGTTTCCATCCAGTCTTTTTCTTATTGTTGACAAAATCATGTCACTCCATTCTTTGCACATTTGATTCTTCAATCTTAAAAGATAATGAACATATTTCAGTTCCTGTGTAGTTTTCATCAGCAGCTCTTGAATAGATAGAATCTTCACACTACCATCTTTCATGAAGTACAGAAGCTTTTCTTTCTTGTCGAAACCATCATGACAATCTATAACTATATCAACAGCTAGTAAATTGTTCAGGTTTTCAGAAGTTAAAGTACCTCCAATTTCAGTTAAGGAGTATGGATCAACATATGACATATTCAGATATTCAGCATCTCTGTGTCCAATACCTCCTCTTGAATTGCTTAACAATTGCTTCATATTTGAAAACATCTTTAACCAGAGTGCTTTTGATCTAACCATATCAGATAAATCAACAACACTTGAAGCACTTGTAATAATTCCTCCAGACTGAAAATTGATAAGTGTATCACACCTCAGTGTACTAATATGTTTCCACTTCTTATCATTTTCCTTTTCAAAGGCATAGCTTCTTTCCAGTGAAGATTCTTGTCTGCTTGGGTTCCTCCACTTTCTTTCATTCGAGAGTTTAAGCCTTTGTAAATAGAGATTGAAATCTCTACTTGTTCTTCTTGTAATTTCTCTTCTTCTGGCTTCTTCTTCTTCATCTACTTCCTTGTTGTGAGAATCAACCACAGTAGATAAGATCATCAAATCAATCTCTTGCAGAATTTCAGAATCATCAGGATCTTGAATATTATCAGGAACAACATCAGGATTAGATTCTTCAATTTGATTTGTATTGCAGAGAGTTGATTTTCTTGATTTTCTTCTCAATTCAGGTTCTTCTTCAATATTTCCATCATCACCAAAAGTAGATCTGTCAGGAACTACTAGAGTTTGAATAGGTTCAGGAATTTCTTCAATTCTTAATCCTCTAGACCTTGTCTGTCTAGGTACTGTTTGAGTTGAAGAACCTCTTCTATTTCTTCTAGCTCCTCTCCTACCTCTGCCTCCTCTACCTCTAGCAGGAGCAGGATTATTAAAGCTTTCCATCATTTCTCTCTGTTGTCTTAAGAATTCTTCATGTGAGAGATCAGGATATTCTTCACTTGCTGTAGAGAGTGCTTTTCTTGCAAATAATTGTTGAACTCTTTTATCAGTGTGATATAGAGTAACAATTCTGCCATCCTTTGT
This sequence comes from Heracleum sosnowskyi, assembly GCA_030848705.1. Classification (NCBI taxonomy): domain Eukaryota; kingdom Viridiplantae; phylum Streptophyta; class Magnoliopsida; order Apiales; family Apiaceae; genus Heracleum; species Heracleum sosnowskyi. The sequence continues at coordinate 1,553,392 of JAUIZM010000022.1, read as the reverse complement.
AGAAAACTTCTAGAATAAATTTGATGCATCTTTAGGATTATCAATAAAAATATCTTCATCACCTTCAGGAATTGTAGCAAGAGTATGTCCATGACCAGGTGTCAGGATTTGTTCTTCCGTCAGGATCTGAGATTGCATCAACGTTCTTACTGTCTTAACTCCAGAATCAGAAACATGAGTTGACTGTGTTGTTTGACTTTATGAAGTTTGAATTGTAGACTTCATAACAACAGCATCAGAGGTTTCTCCTTGTATCACTTTGTCACTACCATCATCTCCAGTATCATCATCAGTATTCCTTAATACTAGATCAGGTGTGCATTTTGTCTGACTGACCTTCTCCCCCTTTTTGACATCAGGATTTGACAATAAATTCAAAATTAAGGAAAGAGAGGCTTGAATGGCAGTTACCTTAGTATCCAGAGAATCAATCCTTCTGTTGATGGAGGTTTGTTCAGAAATAACAGATTTCACTTGGGATTCTACTACCCTTAGCTGAATAGCAGTAGGCACCTTTGTAAAATTTTGAGAAATATCATTCCTCACCAACTCAGTTGAGTTCTTGATAGAATCAATCTCACTTTTGAGGCTTTTGGATAACAGAGTTGTAGCCTTCAGATGATTCTTCAAGTCTTGATTCTCTATAGATTTCACTGCATCATAGACATGTTCCAAAGCAGAAGAATAACTTACAGATTCAGCAGATCTGTGCCATGAATTATTCCATTCATTCTGTCTAAGTGCCTCAGCAGAATTAAAGGAAGGAATAGAAAAATCTTGTCTCTGATCTTTCCCAGTGGAAGCTTTGCCAGGCATATATGTACTTGATGAACCAAAATTAGTTCCAAGACTAACTTTGAGTGCTGTAGCAAGCTGTTCCTTCTCTTTTCGATTCTCATCATCATCACTATCATCAGAGTCATCATCATCAGTACTATGAGTAACATCAGGATCAGGAATAGCTATACCTTTCATTTTATCCTGTGAATCTGTGATAGGATGATCCATTGGTCTTGAACGAAGTGGCTGTATCAGGATAGGCTCAGCATCAGTAGCACCACTAGCGTCAGGATGAACACCGTCAGGATTTGATATGCTTGCATCAGTATTAGCTACCAATGGTTCTTGTGGAGCTTGAGGTTCAGAAGCTGCTTCAACACTTTGAGTCAAAGGTTCTTGTGTGCTTCCCTCATTGACAGTGTCCTCGACCAATCTTTGAACTTCATCTGCACCAGAAATCCCTTGAGCTGTGTCAGGAAATTTCTTAGAAACTATAGCTTGGCCTGCATCTTCACTTTGAGAAGATGGTTCTTGTGTAGCTGGAATGTTGATGTCTTCATTCTCCCTTTGAGAAAATGGTTATTGTGTGACCATTCCACTATCTAAGCCTTCACCCAAACTTTGATTGAGTGGTTCTTGTGTGGTTGGATCATCAGAAAGAGCTGTTGAACCACTTTGAGGTTCAGGTTCTTGTGGGCTTGATCCTTTCAGTTTCTTCTGTCTCTGATAGACTAACTCTTCTGCCTTCCTTAGCTTTTCCATTGGATGTTTTATCCCAAGTTTGGAAGCAGCAGCACCATACTTCTCCCATGAAATATCGACATGTCTTTTTGTTGGAGAGTCCTGTGCTGGAGATTCTGAAATAGAAACCACTTGACTTGGTGCAGCATCAGGAATACTAACATCAGAATTTGCTGGAGCAGTAGATATTGATTGCTCAATCAGAATAGAAGTGTCCTGTACATCAGTATCCTGCTTCTTTTCTAAAGGAATTTGATACCTGCTTTTTGATAACTTCCTTTTCTTCTGTGGTGTAGACAATGGAACCACAGCTGCAGTAGCAGTATCAGCAACTTCCTTATTCACATTCATTATAGAGGATATAGGTAAGTCATCCTCTGAGTCAGTCTCATCCCTGAGCATTAACTTTTTTTTGACAGAAACAACCTCACCACCCTTTGCAGCTTTCTTTACCAGGACCCCGTGTACACCCCCTTGTAACTTCTTTTTAGTGAGCGGTGTAGAGGAAAAATCCTTTGAACCTGATTGCCTTCCTGACGCATCAGTTCGAGCTGATTTCTTTGCTTTTACAACTAAAGTCTTTTGAGAGACATTAGAGGTGGCAGTTGACTGTTTAGACTGTTTAGGATGAATGCTTGGGTTAGGAACAAGGTGTGATTGGCCTTGCCCCATAGCATTAGAAATTAAACCATAACGAGTAGGCATTTTCCTATGTAAGAAAAACCTAACCTCATCAGGAATAAAAGCATTTCCTATGAAACCATTTGCCTTATCACTGTTGACTAATGACTTAATATTATTCTCAGTAATTCTACAGATAGGTAGAACTACATCATTCTTAAAAACAACATTAGGACACAAGTGATTAAAGATCAACTGTAAAAATCTAAGAAAACAGACATAACCTAACTTATCTGATTTCCTATCACTTAAAGCTTTTAAGATAAACGACCCATAATCAAACACTGTAGAATGAATAAGAGAGTACCCAATTTTAAGAGATCCTGATGGAAGAGCATCAAAATTTGATGTCTTGTTCAGGAAACAACGACTGATCGTATCAAAGAAGAAATTCCATTCCTTCTTAAGCTTTGTCCTAAAGAGATTGCCATATCTCTTTACTTCACCATTGTAGCCCAACTTTGTAACAAACTCAAAAAGAGTAGAGTCCGAAACATTAGCAGGAATAGCATCACCAAGAACAGGTAAATGCAGGGCTTCCTCCACAATTGCAGGAGTCACATAGTGAGTAATTCCATTATGTTCAAAACTCATCAAGATGATGTCAGAATACCCTTTGTCAAAAGTAACTGAGTTCCACACCTGCATTACAGACTTAAAAGAAACACTTGCAGGTTCTGTTAAAGCAAACTTCAATGGGCTTGAAGCTAGAAAATCTTGAATTATATGAAACTCATTGGGTAAATCTTGATGATTTAGAATAGCCACAAAATTATTAGTGGCAAAAGTAACACCACTAATCACTGTTTGTTTGTTTATGAATGATGAAGACGCCATTGATATTCTTTAAAATCTTGAGAATTGATATTTGAAAACAGTTAGGGTTCGTAAGCACAGAGAGAGAGATAGAAAATCGAAAAACTGATGATGAGAGAGTAATTAATGATTTAGAATAAGTAAATCTATTTTGTTGGAACAAAACTTTACTCTCATTAACATGTGGCAAGATATAATTTGTGCACAAATAATTAGTGGACTGTTTACGTGTGTAATTGAAGAAAACTGCACCGCTTTCTATGTGTATGTATATGTATATCTATGACAGTGCAACACACGCGCGCATACAGTTGTCCTACTAAAACTCAACCGTCCATCAGCAGATACTGACGAAAAATTAGGCACAAATTAAGCAATGAAATACTGACCTGAACATCAGGATTGACCAGTTGACTTCCTGTCAGGATTGCATCCTATCAGTATTTGATCAAAGAAAACATACCTTTCTGAATAACCATCAGGATTTGACAGTTATCAGGATTTCCTCTCTGTAGCTTTCCTCAGAAATTCGCAAAGTTCATCATTCCAAGTTCATTCACCAATTTATTGAAAATAGCTTCAGGTAGTGGCTTGGTGAATATATCAGCTAGTTGTTGATCAGTAGGAACAAAGTGAAGTTCAATTGTTCCTTCCAGAACTTGTTCTCTTATGAAGTGATATCGAATACTGATATGTTTAGTAAGAGAATGCTGAACTGGATTTCCTGTCATTGCAATAGCACTTTGGTTATCACAATAAATAGGGATTTTTGAGTATGACAGGCCATAATCTAACAACTGATTTCACATCCACATTATCTGAGCACAACAACTTCCTGCAGCAATGTACTCAGCTTCTGCAGTTGAAGTGGAAATGGATTTTTGCTTTTTACTGAACCATGAAACTAGTCTTCCACCCAAAAACTGACAGCTTCCTGAAGTACTTTTCCTGTCTATTTTGCATCCTGGAAAATCAGCATCTGAATAACCACACAACCCAAAATCTGATTCCCTTGCATACCAAAGGCCAAGTGTAGGAGTGCCTTTGAGATATCTGAATATTCTTTTGACTGCAATCAGATGGGGTTCTCTAGGTTTTGCTTGAAATCTTGCACACAGACAGGTTGCAAACATGATATCTGGTCTACTTGCAGTGAGATACAATAAAGAGCCAATCATTCCTCTGTAGTGAGTTACATCTACCTCAGCACCTTGATCAGGATCAAGTTTGGTAGCTGTAGCTATGGGAGTTGTAGCAGGAGAACTATCTTGCATGTTAAACCTTGTCAATAAATTCCTTGTATATTTAGACTGATTGATAAAAATCCCTTCATCAGTCTGTTTAACTTGAAGACCAAGAAAGTAACTCATTTCTCCCATCATGCTCATTTGATATCTTGACTGCATAAGCTTAGAAAACTTTTCACACAGCTTATTGTTTGTTGACCCAAATATGATATCATCCACATAAATCTGAACTAACAACAAGTCCTTACCATGATTCAAATAAAATAGAGTTTTATCAATTGCACCTCTTTTGAATCCACTTTCCAGTAAGAATAGAGCTAAGGTTTCATACCATGCTCTAGGAGCTTGCTTTAGTCCATAAAGTGCCTTATCCAATCCGTAGACATGATCTGGATATTTAGGATCAATGAAACCAGGAGGTTGCTCAACATAGACTTCTTCCTCCAGTTCTCCATTTAAGAAAGCACTTTTAACATCCATCTGGAAAACCTTGAATTTCTTATGTGCTGCATAAGCAAGAAATATCCTGATGGCTTCTAGTCTTGCAACAGGGGCAAAAGTTTCATCATAGTCAATTCCCTCTTGTTGAGAATACCCCTTTGAAACTAGTCTAGCTTTGTTTCTGATTATCACTCCATCAGAATCAGTCTTGTTCTTGAAAATCCACTTTGTACCAACAATTGATCTATTCTTTGGTCTTGGTACCAGTTTCCAGACTTCATTTCTTTCAAATTCATTCAGTTCTTCTTGCATTGCAGTAACCCAATCAGCATCTCTAAGTGCATCTTCAACTTTCTTAGGCTCCTCCTTGGATAGAAAGTTATTGTATAGACATTCATTCTGAGTTGCACTTCTTGTTTGAACACCTGCATCAGGATCTCCAATGATCAAATCAGGAGAATGACTTGCAGTCCATTTCCTTGCTGGTGTTAAATTGTTTCTTGAAGTAGATGCTCCCCCTGGATTGGTGTTATCTTGATTTGAAGAATTTTCTTGATTTGAAACTCCCCCTGAATTATTGCTATGTCCTCCTGATAAGTTATCAGGTTCATCACTTGAATCAGTATCTGAAGAATTCTGTCCTGATGATTGAGTTGACTCTGAACTTGTAGTAGAATGCTGTTGCTCCCCCTCAACATTAGCATTACTAGAAGTATCACTGTTGATTGCATCATCAGTATTAGTACCATCAGTATCTAGTGTGTCATCAGGATTTGGTGACCCATCAGGATCTGATGAATTGACAGCTTCTGATTCACTTTCTTCAGGTTCCTTGGTAGCTTCATTTTCAAAAATCAATCTATCATGAGAGTCTTCATTGATTCCTGTTATCTTCTTATCATCAAAAGATACATGTATTGACTCCATGACAGTCCTTGTTCTCAAATTAAAAACTCTGAAGGCTCTTGATGCAGGATAGCCTATGAAAATTCCTTCATCAGCCTTTGTTTCAAATTTCCCTAGTTGTCCAGGGTGAGTTCTGAGAACAAAACATTTACAGCCAAACACATGCAGATGCTTCAGACTAGGTTTCTTTTCCTTGAGTGATTGATAAGGAGTAACACCATGTCTGTTTATCAATGTGAGATTCTGAGTATAGCATGCTGTGTTGACTGCTTCTGCCCAGAAGTATGTAGGTAACTTGGCTTCTTCCAACATAGTTCTGCCAGCTTCAATAAGAGTTCTATTTTTCCTTTCAACTACTCCATTTTGCTGAGGTGTGCCAGGAGCAGAGAATTGTTGAATAATTCCTTTGTATTTGCAGAACTCTTCCATCTTCGAATTCTTAAATTCAGTACCATTATCACTTCTCAGTATCTTGGCTTTGTACTTTGTGGTTGTCTCAATCATTCTCACATGATCCAACAGAACTTCAGGAGTTTCATCTTTTCTGTGCAGAAAATACACCCAGGTGAATCTAGAATATTCATCAACAATTACAAGAGTGTACCTTTTCTTACTGATGGTCATGATGTTGACTGGACGAAATAGATCAAGATGTAGCATGTGATATGGTTCTCCAATAGAGGATTCTGATTTACTCTGGAATGATATTCTTCTTTGTTTTGATTTCTGACATGCATCACAGAGTCCATCAGGAGTATATAGAACATTTGGCAATCCTCTAACTAAATCTTTCTTAACCAACTCATTGATATTGCTGAAGTTGAGATGAGAAAGCTTCTTGTGCCAATTCCAACTTTCATCTACTGATGCTTTACTGATCAGACAGGTAGGGGAGCCATCAGTATTTGATAGAATGTTGGCTTCATATATGTTACCATGCCTGTAGCCAGTCAGTGCTATCTTTCCTGTTGCTTTACTGACTACCTCACAATGTGTAGAATAGAAATTGACATGATAACCTCTGTCAGTGATTTGACTAATACTCAACAAGTTGTGTTTTAGTCCTTTCACTAGAGCTACTTGTTCAATGATGACATTCCCAAAGATTATATTGCCATATCCCAAAGTTTGTCCAATGTTGCCATCTCCATAAGACACAGTTGGGCCAGCTTTTTCCTCATATTCTGATAACAGGGCTTTGTTTCCAGTCATGTGCACAGAACATCCACTATCCATGACTAACACATTTTTCTTTTTACCCTGCATCAGAATTCCAGAACACTAATTAGAATGGTTAGGAACCCACACTTGTTGGGTCCCTTTGTCATGCATTTTATTAACATACACAGCAGAAGACTTTCTGACCTTAGCAGTCCTGACAAGATTTACTCCATCATGATTTGCTTTGTCGGTATCAGTATTAACAAAAGCATGCTTCACTATGACATTCTCAATTCTATCAGACTTTGTACTCCTATCTAACTTAGGCAATGGATCATAGAAGTTATAGTACAAATCATGATAATCTTTACAAGTATAAATAGAATGCCATATACTACCACAATGAAAACAGGACTTCTGCGGTTTATAGAATACTGATCTATTCCTAACATCAGACTTAGAAATATCAGCAATCTTCTTCTTACTCTTCTTACAATCAATAGCAGGATGATTAGAGTTACCATAGTTAAAACAACACTTTCTAGGTGCATTTGGGATATATTTATAACCATTCTCTTTATTGATCCCAACTTTACCAATTCTGTTTCTCTTAACAGTAGCTTCCTCTTTCTTATCTGTCACCATACAGATTTTATCCTTAAGCTGTTTCTGAGACAATAGACCTACATTCTTAGAGACTTTATTCATGACAGGTTTAGACTTTAAAATTTTAATTCCTTGAGTAGAAGTAGATCCCTTTTCAAAAGTAGAATTGGAATCCTTACCAAAAACAAAATTAACAGGAGCAATCTTAGATTTGGTTTCATCTAAAACATGTCTATAGGTCTTTGGACTGACTGTCTCATCAATGATAATTTTCTCTTTCAATTTCTTATCCTCATCTGACTTATATCCTAGACACTCTTTCCAATTCTTAGAGGTATTAATCTCATGAAATTTTCTACCAGAGTCTGTCCAGGTTCTGATTTTCTCATTAGCATATTCAAGTTCTTTTTCAAGAGAAGTACATTTAGATTTCATCTCTAAGTACATGTGTTTAGTATTATCACATTCTTTTTGTACTTCTTGCATACGAGAAAATTCAGCTTCTAACATATCATTCCTTTTTCTAAGTTCAGACATCTCAGATAAGATCCTAGTATTTTCAGCAGTTTGACTTCTAAAGTTAATATGTAATGACTTTAGAAAACGTCTTAACTCAGAAGCATTATCAGTATCAAAATCAAAGATAGTATTTAGTACCTTATCATCAGGAGCAGCAGTTACATCAGCACTGGCCATTAGAGCATAGTTGACTACCTCAGTATCAGATTCTGAGGAAGAGTCCATCCAATCCTTGCTTGATGTGATAAGTGCCTTTGTCTTCTTGCACTCAGAAGCAAAGTGACCTATACCATTACACTTGTAGCATCTAACCTTTGCCTTGTCAAATTTGCTACTCTTGCTGTCCTTTTTGGTATACTTATCTTTGTCTGCGTTGAAGGTCTTTTTCTGAAAGTTGTCTTGTCTTCTATTCTTCCTGAACTTCATCCTTCTGAAGTTTCTGACAATCATAGCAACCATCTCTTCCATGTCTGAGTCTGAAGAGTCATCATCAGTATCGGCATCAGGATTGCCATCAGTATCTGATGAAGAGTTATCAGAATCTGACTCAGCTTCAACCAATTTCCTTTTAGAGACCTCCATAGCTTTTCCTTTTGATTTAGCCTCTGCTTTCAAAGCAATAGTTTTTGCTTTCCTGCTTTTCTTGTTCTTTCTCTGTTGAACTTCAAGATCATGAGTTCTTAGCATCCCATAGACTTCATCAAGAGACACAGTGTTGAGATCATACTGGTATCTAATGATCGAGGTCTGAGTGTCCCATTCTTCAGGTAAAGCTCTTAGAAACTTGGTGTTTGAATCTTCAGTTTCATATTCCTTGTCAACTAAAGATAAACTGTTCAATAGTGTCAGAAATCTATCATATAGATCAGTTAGGCTCTCTTCAGGTCTTGCATCAAATTGTTCATATTCTTGAATCAAAAGAGCCCTTCTGTTTTTCTTGACAGATGCAGATCCCTGGCACTGAGTTTCCAAAGTATCCCAGATTTCTTTTGAAGACTTGCATGCAATCACTCTGTTTGACATGACAGCATCAAGACTACTGTGCAAGATATTCTTTATCTTTGGTTCCCTGAGTACATGAGCTTTTTCTTCTGGAGTCCATTCACTTTTGGCTTTGACCACATAATGTTCAGGTACAGTATATGTTCGTTCAACGAACTTCGTAGGTATATATGGTCCATCACGAATCCTGTCCAAATAGTCAGGATCCATAGCCTCCAGGTACATCAGCATCTTTACCCTCCATGTTGGATATTCTGATTTCTTCAAGATGGGAATCTTCATGCTTTCATACTTGGTTGTCGACATCTTTAGATCGTATCTGATTCAGAATTAAATCAGTTTGCTCTGATACCAATTGTTGCCCAGTAATAATCTATTGTAGAAGGGGGGTTGAATACAATAGTATAAGATAATCGACTTCTTAATGTATATATCACAAATATGAAAGAAAGATAACAGCTTTATTAAATCTGATATAAAACTGTTACAAACTCTCTCAAGAAATTATGATGTTCTTGAGAGCTGCTAGCTTACAAAAACTCTCTTAAGAAATTCTATGTTCTTGAGAGCTTCTAACTTGATTCACAAATACTCGATTATGTTCACGTACATAAATCGAAACCAAAACTGTGTTTATATACTACACAGCTTCTCTATCAATGATAAGTCCTAATCAATTACAAAGATTGAAACATATCCATAATTGATAGCTACTTTCTACAAACCAGGAACCGACAGAATAAACTTCCATGTTTAACTAGACTCCAAATATAACTCGAAGTAGGAATCCTGATCAGCTTCCAGTCCTGATGATCAATCCTGATCCCAGTCCTGATATGCATTCTGATCCTGACGACCATGCAATCCTGATGACGTCAGCAATCCTGATCAGTTGAGTCTAGCTCCTGACGATCATTGAATTCTGATCTAACACCATCAAAGTCTCTTTTGCAAAAGAAAAGAAAAAGAGATAAAGAAATTTGGCATATCCCTCGATTGTCAAATATGCGGACTCAGTACTTCCAAAGACAAAGTGGTGTCAACAGAAGTAGGACCCTCCACCTCTTCCACTGAAGAAAGCAGCGGACGAGAAGAAAAGTAGATAAAGGAATCTACTTTAAAGCATGACCGATAGAGAACCTTATCTCTTCACTCGGAGTGCATCAATAATGTGCAATCTACGTAAGTAATAATGTAGGATAATTTGTACATATCCTCATACCTTATGTTATAAAAGGATGAGTTCAGTTTTGGAGAAGGGAGATCAAAAAATTTGCACACTGAAGACATCAGTTGTAAAATAGTTATTAACGTCCCAGTAATGTGTGAGTAATCCCCTCAGGGATTGTAAGTATTATGAAGGGATTCATAATGAATCTATTGTAATATATTGTATGGAATAAAACAGTAGAGTTTGAATTCAAAATTTGTCTCATGTTTAGTGTCTGGTCTTAGACTCTGGAGTCCGCTTGGGTCACAGGAAAGTACCGCTTTAGGCAGGAGGCCGTTTTAGGGAAATCGCCGACCATGGATTGAGCGACCACAAGACAGATTAGCATGAGAAGAAGAATTCAAAATGAAGCTTTATTCAACGTTACAATCACTGCTGCAAATGGAGTTCATTAAAAGAATACCCAGTAATATCACTTACAATCTCTACTTTAAATTCATTCTGATTTATTTATATATTTATATATAATGATTGACAAGAATCATCAAAGTTCTCTGAGAACTTAATATTATGACTAATACACAGCCGTGGTTTGTTAATATAGAAGGTAATGCCATGATTTATATGGATAATTATCAATATCTAGAGCATCTACTACAGGTATCTAGGAAAGTTGTCTCTAACAAAGACAACAGAGCAATTAGAGCCCTTATCTGGGATTTAGAAGAATTTAAAACTGAACAAGTTAGGTTTTATTATAAATTTTCTATGCAGATAGAAACAGAGATATCTTCTCTTAGAAGAATTCTCAGTTATGATCTTATTAGAAACCCTAATAGGATTAGACTTAATGATTAATACGAAAAATTCGTATTTCCTTAATCATCAGATGACTAATAGATCATCTTTGATAGAACAGTATGCTTTAACCCCGGTTTTTAACCCTAGGTTAATCATCATAACTGTAGAGATAATGAAGGGCCAGGATTGGTTCTCCGGTTCTCTCTTTAAAACAAGTTCTCTCCAGAACTCTACCTATATATATATATATATATATATATATATATATATATATATATATAGGGGTTAAGTTCTATGGAGACCACCTTTTTTGTGGAGACCTGGAGACCACATAGGTTCTGCAATCTAAATTTGACAAAATAGATCCTATTTTGTAATCAAAAATTTGCAAAACGTACTGTTTTGCAAAGTATATTCTATGAAAATCACTATTTCATTGAAAATCTTGAAAATCATGTAAGTTCTGCAAACTAAACATGAATGTTCTACAAACCGAACATGTTTTGCAGAACAATATGTTTTGCTATGTTTTAGTTGCAAAACATATATAATTTTAAAGATTTTAAATGAAAATAGTTATTTTTATAGAACATAATTTATAAAATATTATATTTTGCTAAATTTAAATTGCAGAACATATGTGGTCTCCAGGTCTCCACAAAAAAAGTGGTCTCCATAGAACTTAACTCATATATATATATGTATGTATTATGTATGTATGTATATATGTATGTATGTGTGTAAGTAAGTAAGTATTTATGTATGTATGTATGAATATATTTATGTATGAATATATGTATGTATATATATGTATATATATGTGTATATATGTATGTATGTATAAGTATGCATATTAATATTGTAGAGTATCATTTAATAATATATATATTAAATATATTAATATTAACAGACCATAATAACCCTGAAAAAATATAGTAGAAAAGAGGGTAAAATGGTCCAAAAGAATTAAATTGCCTAGACAAACCCCCCTGTTGCTGTATTAGATATAGAATAGATTATGATAGATTTTTAAATCTAGTATGCCTGTGTATTCTGCTTCTAATCTTGATAAAATTTATAACATTATATTTTGTTTAAAAAAATATATTTATGTGATTTGGCTTGACAATGTCATGTTGAATTGAACAAATCGAATTTAGATTTGTCGTTTGAAATTTATGTCCAAAAAATGAATTTTGGCTTGTAATGCTGTGTATGTTAAGAAGAGAGCAACATAACCCCAAGAAATAGAAAGAATGGGATGTAATTGTTAATGAAGGTTGGAATTTTCAAGCGGGACTGGATACATATTGCAAGTTGATAGGTTGGGCAAACTGATTAGTCTTTGCATATGATTTTGAAAGCTGGCTTGGAAGGTGGTTTGAAGGCTAGGTTTAATGGGTAGGTTGGGCACAAAATTGCTTACAGCCTGATGATCTTGTACAACTTAGAACTAGCACGCGCAGGGGGATTGACACATAAGTATTATAAATCTTAGTGCTTGTTTGGTTAACACTATATTACTATAAATTTCCCGGAAGTACCAATAGACAAGGTTATTTGATTGTTAAAAATATAGGAAGTCTTTTTCTTTTTTTTTTTGACAAATTTAAAACAAATTTCATCAAATTTAAAGGAACTCAGTTGGGACAAATCCTCAACCTGCTACCAGGTTGAAAAACATATAAACGAGATAAACAATTAGCCGTTTTGTTTCCAGATCGCTTAACATACTGAATACAAATATTCTTGAAGCTAAAAATAAATTCAATGGTCTCCTGAGCAATTCGGCCTACATCGACTTTTGATGTCTTCTTGAAAATAGTAGCATCATAATTGATGTTCACACAATTAATTTAGATGTAGTACAGTGTTCAGATATTTCAGTTGCACTAATTGAGATCTGAGGTACAGATGCCCCAATAGTATGAACAATCTTCTATTGTGAAAGTCGAGCTCTTGCGATTTCCACCATCGTTCCATTCTACACCACTCCGATGTGAGAATTTTAGATCACCTAATACACCATATTAATCATTCTCAACGAAATAACCAACACAAAACAACTCAAAACATACTAAAACATCTAAACTCTCACAAGGATATACAACAAACAACCCAAAAAATTGGGTACAAAAAACACACATCTCCCAAAAATGAGTATTATTGAAAGAAAAATAAGATCAAAGTAAGAAACAAGGCTTTCTTCACTGATCGGAGGGGTAAGGACGAAGGCGGCTAACGAATAAAAGAGATAAGAGAAATAGAGAAAGTTGAAATCACTTGGTAAGCTCTTTTACCTATCAAATGAGGGAAGTGGCTCACCCTCTGTAACACCCCCAGATCCGGGGTCAGGAATCTGGGTTGTCACACTCCATCAATGATACAAAACCTGCATTACTTACAACATTCTCATAATACAACTCCAACGACCCCAATCACTTACGCGCGCACACACACACACACACACACAAGTTATAGCCTTGGAAATGAGCAACAATAATCAACACTTGTTTTACAAACCTAATATACCATCCAGGACCTCATCTGTGATTTACAACCTCTACCTGAAGTTACAACAATAGTCCTCACAGTTCTGTACAAGGTTTAGTAATACAAACCCACTCAAAATAATTATCACTAATACAAGCTGCAACTATTTTGCTCACATCGACAGTATCCATCATGCATCAACTAACTTCAGGGTGGTCTCTCCATCCCCTTGCTCTCGTAACACGAGGTGGATTCGGCAATGTTTTCCCCATGCTGAAATATTTAATAAAGCAAGAATGAGCTAATAGTGCTCAGCAAGAAATCCATTCCAGTTTAAATCTTTAAACCTTTTAGGGAGATAATCCCAATGGGATCAAAACTTTTATCATTACTAGGGTCAAACCCCAAAATAGTATATCGTTTGAAATACCGTATGACTTATACTCATACTCATATACTCTTCGTAATCATTTGGAAATCCTTGGTACCAGTATGGTAAACCAAGACTCAATACATGTCTTTTTAAAATAGGGGTTAACATTAGAACCCAGGGCTTAAAGCCTATTTATTGATTCAAAATACCATACAGTTCAATATACTGTATATCTTAAATGCCTTCTCAACATATATACATGACTATCTATTTAGATATCTCATATTGTTCAAAATACTGTAAAATATCAGTAATGAACACCTTTTCGTAATTTCATATGCTTTCTTATAAACTCATATGCTGGAATAAACTTGAATACCCTTGGGTAAACTTTCTTTCTCTGAAAACTTGCATAAAACTGATTAACTGAGTAAACTTTCTTTCTCTGAAAACTTGCATAAAACTGATTAACTGAGTAAACTTTCTTTCTCTGAAAACTTGCATAAAACATGCTCTTTTATGGATGATGAACTGTAGATGGAGATTCTGGGCGCCAAGGATACCCCTACGATGATCAGTCGCAAGCTGTATCCCCCTGATCTTTTTCTACGTAGAAGGGAAGAATAGACAGTATCTGACTGACCTACCTCCCCGCCAATCGGTTGTAGGCAGGAAGTACAGACCCGTTTCACCAGTCCGTCGGCCTGTGACTCTCCTATGAGGAAGAACAGACCCGTTTCACCAGTCCATCGGCCTGTTGCTCTCCTCTTTCCTACGGTCGGGCAATTTCTGATAAACTAAGGGAAGAACAGACCCGTTCACCAGTCCGTCGGCCATATTGTAATTCCCTTAGGGGACCGGCGCTACTCAGTCCCTTACATACTCTCCAAGTTCGAGTAAATCCATAACACTGAAACATGAAGTTCCTTTCCCTTTTTCCCCAAGAATACAACTCCACAAAGTAGTCATATCTGGTTGGAAAGGAAAATTCACCCATATTTCCCAAGCTGACGCTTGTTAATGGATGCAACTAATTCCGTTGATCTTACCCCTCGAATCTTGAGGAAGTAATCAAAATCATTTTGATAGTAGTAAACCAGACTGATAAATTTATTGATTTAAAAAGGCTTAGGACCGGGCAGTCCACTGGAAACATACATAAAATCTTGAGAAAGGTCCCATGCATTTGTAGTTTGAGCGAACATCTAAGTCTTTCTGAATATAGACTTAAACGGGAAATAGATTTGGGAACCCTCTCTATTTATAATAAAAATTGACTGAAATATACTTTATTAGCTATCTAGGGTTTAAAATAGTTTTCACAAAATACTTCCTTAAGAAGTAGGGCTTTAAATAATTAATGCAAACTATGTTTAATAAAGAATATTTATTTAGAAATAATTCTCAAGTACTTTCTTATCAAAAAGGGTAGATAACAACTATTCATCATATATTTAAAATATACCCTTAATAGATTACACTCCAAATGATCTTTAATTTGTAAATCATTTATCGAGATTAATTGTAATAACACAATAAAATAACCCTAGATAGCAACTGATACCATTCTTAGTATGTAAAATAAATATAGAGAATATATAATATATCTCTAGATAACAACTGATACCATTCCCGGTCCAAAGTATAAATGCAGAGTATATTCCCCCTACTGAGGGTTTTGCTTAGCACATCAGCTCCAAAATATTACCATATCCATAGCTTATAAGTTCAACTTAAATCATCATATGTATCAATTTGAACTCATGAAAACGTACATATATCTCATACTCCAAATCCAATTACATTTGAGAATCATACCATATGCAGTTGTTCAACAACCTACATGCATCGTATATATATCATAAAACTGTTTATAGCATTTCATGCCTTTTACTCTAAGCATGCTTTCAAAACATGTATTCTATCATCACAACAACAGTTTACAAAAAGGGTTTGAAAACTTGCATTTAGCAAATGCATACGCATCATCAAAATATTTTACTTTAAAACCTAGCATGGAATGAGAAAACTTGCCTGATGCTCGAGAGGTGATAGGGCTTGTGACAATGTCGAACAATCTAGACAAAGTCAAACGAAAACACACGGTTAATCCCCTCGATAAACCACTTATAACTTAATGCTTAAACACGTAAGCGAAACACAACCAAGGCATTACTAGCTCGACATAGGCTCATACTAAGTCCATGTTTAATCGACAATTACTTAAGTCGTAGGTTTAGTCCGAAACCGATCCTCGAATACAAGTTATGCTTAACCATTTACAACCTTGGTTTCTAAATCTCGTTTTCGGTGGTTTTCACTTGTGCAACCTCGGCTTCCTTATTTTTATAAAATCGGAAAAAGATCTTTTTGACTCGAAACCTTCGCACAGGGCTTTCTAACTGTCCTTAGCATTATATCACAAAGTTTCACATTTTAATTCGACTGTTAAAGGTCTTTGACTTAGCATCAAAGTGGTTACATTTCTGCGATGAAACCTCTCGAACCACGATTACTAAAACTAGCATAACTCTTAAACCGTTCGGCCATATTAGGCGAACCACATATCAATACGAAGCTTATAACATAAACTACACAATCATGGGCAGTATGACGCAAGGGTCGAGCTCTAACAGAGGAAAAACAGGGAACCAATCAGTAGGTAAAAATTTGGGCATTACGACGGCTATAATCGTAACGTTTCCATTTTGTCACAACATAACCAAGCCACACCGGGCATACCATACATCCACAACCTCAAAAAAAAACAACCATCATACACCTCTAAGATCAGTGGTGAGGCTCAAATCCAACACCCATCATTTTACACATTAAACAAAGCCAAATAATCACTAAATCACTTAATCATGATCTTAACTTTACATGAACATCAAAACCACTTCAAAATTCATCTAAACAAAAAGGGCAGAGGTTTTTTATACCTTCCTTGCTGCTTCATAAACACTAAAAATGGTTTATAATCCTTCCTTGAGCTTTGAACAAACCTTAACAAGCTTAATCCTTAAGAAACAAAATCAAGAATCATGAAAAGTTACTATTCATCCTCATCTTGTAAAATCCATAACAAATCGAACAATAAGAGTTGGGTGCTAATATTTTTACCAGACCTTGTACTCTTCATAAGCTTTCTTTTGAGTTATAGATCGCTCAATTTGAAGCTTCCTAGCTAGGGTTTTGAGCTCTATCTTCCCGCTGGACAGGAATTGGACAGTTTGGGTTCTCCAACTTGGGGAAGTGATTTAGCTAGGTTACACTCTTTTGATGACTATGAAATTTGGAACGAAGGTTATCCATGGAGTGGAGAAGCTGTGGTTAAAATTTGGTGATTTTAGGATGGATAGAAATGGAGATATGAATTTTCTTCTCCTCTTTGCACAAGCTGAGCAGAATTCTGGAATGTTCTCTCCTTTTCTTTTTGTTTGATTACTTTGATAATTGTGTGATATTTTGTAGCTAAAGGGGTGAGTCATCACTCTAGGTGTCTCATCTTGTGACACTTGTCGCACATGCATAGGTTTAGATAAAGTAGCTTTATTGGTTCGTTCTCTTTCACACGGACGATACAAATGTTGCATTCCTCGAATCAATCTTGTTACATGTTACTTCCATGTCTATATTCAATCCTGTAATGTCGCCTTGTTCCTCTTGAAACGATTCGAAATATTTTCTAAAAAGAGCGAATAAAACTCCACGCGATTCTCGCAGTGAATAGTAACTATTCACTATTCACTTCAACAATCGAATCCTTAAATCGACTTTAATAAAATAAAATTCCAAAATATTAACTCCTCAAATCCTCAATTTTAATATCTCTTTTCTTGAATATAATAATAATAAATCACTGCCCGGTCAAATACTAAACCAAAATAAAATTTGGAATTTCTGAATTCCGATCGTCTTTGCTTTCACTTATTTACTCCGTAGATTACCAATATGATTTTGAAAGTTCGTTATCCCGACTCGTACATAGGGTGGTGTGATCCCATTCTCATCTTAAGGAATCTACTATTCACCATAATCGTTCGGATTAATATCAGTTCCAATATTCCTGGTTTATTTCCTCTTTACTTCTTGCACTTAAAAAAAAATGTTCTAGTGCTTTCTCGGGCATACGCTATCTTGTTTACGGAGTTGTCGGATGCATACCAGATATCGATTTGGATGACATAAAGATGCTTTTCTTCCTTGGAGTATTATATTCTTCTTTTCCAGAGAGATTATTCTTATCTATATGTTCAGTCCATTCTCACTATTCTCCAAATATTTGAAAACTGAAATCCATATTCATTCATAACTTGATTCTCAAAACCATTACCACTATCCATAAATATACATCAACATATAACAAAAGTTTTAATTCTACCCAAAAATCTGGGGTCTTACAGTCTCCCCTTCTTAAAAGGATTCCGTCCCGGAATCTAAGAAGATAGCTGAGGTCACTCTTTTAATATAAAAATTTCCAGTTTCCAGGTTGACTCTTCAACCCTCTTGTCTTATTACAATTCTTACTCATTCCGGTCTGCGGATCCTAATTAGTACTCGCACTCAATCTCGTTGCCAAACATGTTTGGAAAACTCCTCCCGAATCGGGAGTTCAATCATTGGTCCTTATCTGACACGACGGTGACTGGAACTCCACATCACCCAACTATCTCTTTCGTAACTCTTCGGTTAACGATCTCTTGCTGATAACAAAACATGAGTAGACTCATTTGATCCATCAATTATAGCTCAATTGACGTCATAGTCTGACTTGATTCTTATTGATCCTATCACAGAATCCATTATAGTAACATTACATTCCTAATCAGGAACTCTATTAACTGTGATAGTCAACTAGGTCTTTGTTCTGCCTTCATTTTCTAACATATCCAACATTTGTTTACTAATCGATAAATCCTTTTATCTATCCGATATCCAACTGATACCCCTTTTATACTCTCGGTGTGGCTGTCCCTTTATGACAGATCTTTATTCCTTAATTCGTTCTGGCTCATTCAGGACCTTTAAATAATCCTTTATGTTCTCGTGACTTCAAACTTCATCCTTTCAGTTCCTCTTATTAGTCCTTCTGAAAAAAAAAATTAGGATCCTTTCATTTCTTGAACATTTGTAATTCCAACTTGGTAGAAATACCTTATGATTCCTTTACTATCTTTCTCAGTCTTTAATTCTTTCTTCAACATTGACTTTATACCTTCACTCGTCATTCGTTCTTGACATAACTTAATCTTCTGCATCGATTTCGGTCGCCTTGCAATCTCAAATAGTCTCTCAATACCATTTCTGGTTATCTTAACCTCAATTTCCCTTTCCTCCAATCCTTAGATTAACCTTATCCGATGATGTTATCATCTTAAATCTCTCTTTCCTACTAAGGCATCGGCCACCACATTGGCCTTCCCTGGGTGGTAAAGCATCCCACCGTCATAATCCTTGACTAGCTTTAGCTGTCTTTTCTATTATCATGGTAAGTTCTTTCTGGGAAAGTGTATCTAATGCTCTTATGATTTGCATAAATCTCGCACTTTGAGAACTTGGCATATAACTTTTCTCTCCTCAGTGCTTCTAACACGAGCCTCAAATGTTCTGCATGTCCTTCCTCGGTCCTTGATGTAATAACCCGAATTTTTGGAATAATTTAAAACTTTTCTTATTATGATTAAGTGCAGCAGTGAATAGTGGAGTTGGTGGATGAATAGTGATTTTGAGGATTAACAAAATTTTTCTTGCCACCTATGTATGAGACGTAGGGTGGATATTCCGAAATCATATTAGTGATCTACGGAGTAAATAAGTGAATGCAAAGACGATCGGAATTCAGAAATTCCAAATTTTATTTTGAATAGTATTTGACCGGGCAGCGAATTATATATTATTATATTCAAGAAATGAGATATTAAAATTGAGGAATTGAGGATTTAACATTTTGGAATTTTATTATATTATTAAAGTCGACTTAAGGATTCGATTGTTGAAGTGAATAGTGAATAGTTACTATTCACTGCGAGCATCGCGTAAAATATTATTCGCCCTTTATAAAATATTTCGAATCGTTTCAAGAGGAATAAGGTAACATTTACGGGATTAAATATAGACATGGAAGTAACATGTAACAAGATTAATTTGAGGGATGCAACATTTGGATCATCCATGTGAAAAGAAACGAACTAGTAAAGCTACTTTAACCAAACGCGTGCATGCGCGACACGTGTCCTGGTGACTCACCAAATGTGATGACTCACCCCTCTCTTATACAAAAATCAGCATTATCTTCATTATTAACCAAAACAAAGAAAAGAAAAAGAAGAAGGAAAATTCGGGAGAAAAAAAGAGAGAAGAAAAATGGGAGAGAAAGAATTGATCATAACTCGAGATTCTGTGGTCCGTTTTTGGCGTTCTACCACTCAAATCGAAGCTCTCGAGAAGCCCGACGTAACCATGGTAAGCAATCACCTCAACTCCGTGATTTACCCCTTCGATTCAGTGATTAACAGTTGGAGAAGATGATGAATAGTAACTTGTATTTTGCTTTGTTGTTTTTGATATTGAGTTTGTGGCTTCCAAAGGTTGTATTAAGCAAGGATTTGAGGTTACATAAGGAATATAGCAGCAAGCAAGCTTGGAGGAAGGTATAAACCTCTGCCCCTTTGACTTATATGAGTTTTAATATGGTTTTGATGTTTATATAAAGTTAAGAGCATGATTAAGTGATTATATGAATTGTTGGTTGAGTTTGGAGGATGGGTTATGAATTTGTTTTGATTATTCATGGAGGATTTGACTGAGTGGAGGGTGTATAAGGTGGATGGTGAGTTTAGGATTGTTTGGTATTGATTTGGGTGTGTTTTGAAAATGGAAAACGTTACGATTATAGCCGTCGTAATGCCCGATTCCCGTTAACTCTAAAAACTGCCTAGAGTCCGGAAACTTAACTGCCTCTTTTGGTTCAGTGAGGAACATGAGTGTGTAGAGGTTTGTTTCTAGTTTACGTGAGCGCAAGAATCATGCCGTTATGATTTACGGTTTAAGAGAAAAGTGAGTTTTAGTAATCGCCGTTCGGAAGAACGACCCATCTCTGGTCAGCACCTTTGAGGCTATGTTTGGACCACTTAGAAGCCATATTAAAATGTGAAACTTTGAGGAATAATTCTAGAGACAGTTAGGAAGGCTCACGAAAAAGATTCGGATTAAAAAGATTATTTTTCGATTTTATAAAAATGTTTTAGTCGAGGGCGCGCAAGTGAAAACCACTAAGAGCGAGACTTAAAAACCAAGGTTCCAAATGGTTAAGTATAACTTGGATTTGAGGATGGATTTCGAACCAAACTTATGATATAAGTATTTAACGGATAACATGGACTTAGTATGAGCCTATAACGAGTTAGTAATTCCTTGGTTGTGTTTCGCTTACGTGTTTAAGCATTGAGTTATAAGTGGTTTATCGAGGGGATTAACCGTGTGCTTTCGTTTGACTTTGTCTAGATTGTTCGACATGGTCAGGAGCCCTATCACCTCTCGAGCATCAGGCAAGTTTACTAAACCTTACTCTATTATTAGAGTGGGCATATTTTCGAATGTTTAATACTTGTTGATTCAAAAATATATCTATATATATATTCTTTGTTCCAAGTATCGTGCAAGTTTCTAAAACCATATTTTGAAGTATGCATACACTAGATGCAGTTTGCTTATTCCATGCTATGTTTTCCATTAATTATACTAATGATGCATACGATATGATATTATGCATGTTTTCAAACCTTACATCGTATATAGATGTAATGGTACTAAAAATGTTGAGACGTAATATATGCATATGATAGATGCATACAAGTTTTCAAACCTATGCTTCTATAAACTATTATTGTTGTGATAATAAAAGATATTGAGTTATAGGTTATGTGTTCATGATTTCGAAACGATACGTATGATGCTAAGTAAAAGTTATTGATCTGAGTTGAGCTTATAAGCTATGGTTATAGCAGTATTTTTGAGCTGAGATGTTAAGAAAACCCTCAGTAGGGGAGATATATACTCTGTATTTAAACGACGGACCGGGAATGGTATCAGTTATTATCTAGAGTTATATATACTCTGTACTTATACTACGTACCGAGAATGGTATCAGTTGCTATCTAGGGTTATTTTATTAATTTATTTTCCATTCTTTGTTAAGGAAGTATGTGGAAATTACTTCTAAATAAATATTCTTTATTAAATATAGTTTTCATTAATTATTTAAAGCACTACTTCTTAAGGAAGTATTTTGTGAAAACTATTCTTTAACCCTAGATAACTAATAAAGTTTTATTCAGTCAATTATAAATATAATTAGAGAAGGTTCCCAAAACTATTTCCGTTTAAGTCTATATTCAGAAAGACTTAAATGTTCGCTCAAACTTCAAAGATACATGGAACCTTTCTCAAGATTTTATGGTTGTTTCAAGTGGACTGCCCGGTCCTAAATCTTTTAAATCAATGAATTTATCAGTCTGGGTTACTACCATCAAAATGATTTTGATTACTTCCTCAAGATTCGAGGGGTAAGATCAGTGGAATTAGTTGCATCCATTAACAAGCGTCAGCTTGGGAAATATGGGTGAATTTTCCTTTCCAACCAGATATGACTACTTTGTGGAGTTGTATTCTTGGGGAAAAAGGGAAAGGAACTTTATGTTTCAGTGTTATGGATTTACTCGAACTTGGAGATATATAAGGGACTGAGTAGCGCCGGTCCCCTAAGGGAATTACGCGTAGACCGTCGTTCTTCCCTTAGATTTATCAGTGCCCGACCGTAGGAGAAGTGGATAGTAACAGAATCGACCGTCCAAGAACGGGTCTGTTCATCCTGCCTACAACCGATTGGCGGGGAGGTAAGTCGGTGTGAGACTGATTATCTTCCCTTCTACGTAGAAAAACAGCAGGGGGATTCGCCTTACGACTGATCATCGTAGGGGTATCCTCGGCGCCCAGCATCTCCATCTACAGTTCACTATTCATGAAAGAGCACATTTTGTGCAGGTTTTCAGAGAAAGAGAAATTATTCCAGTTACTCAGTTTTATGCAAGTTTTCAGAAAAGAAAGTTTATTCCAGCCTTTCAGTTCTATGCAAGTTTTCAGAAAGAGAAAGTTTACTCAAGAGTATTCCAGTTTATTTCAGTATATGAATTTATCAGAAAGGTATATGATTTTTGAAAAAGGTATATGGAATCAGATGAGTTTCGGAAATGGATTGGACATATTTTGCCTTGTCTTTATTTCCAGAAGGTGATATGAGATAAATGTTTGATATGAAAGATGATATTTGGAAATTCCTACAACTTCATCTTTTATTTTATGAGCTATGACTCTGATTAAACCTGATTAAGGATATATATATGCATAAGTGGATTTTGGGTTATGGAAACCTTATATTGGATTTTCCTTATAACTTCATCTTTCAAGTATATGTTGATAGTCTGCTTATTTTTTTATATAGCAGATATTTTACAGAAAGGATATACTGAGTATCTTGTTATTTCATCTTTTATACTATACTAGAACTTTGTTCGTAGTATAAACATTGAAAGATGCAGAGTATTATGAAATGATATTTGAAATACCACAATGGTACTATTTTTGGAATACATTCCGATAAGAAAATGATTTCAGTATCAAGATATTTTGACAAGTTATTGTCTTATACCCGCTTTATTTCTGGGTTGAATTAAAGGCAGAATTATGCCATACTTTCATTACCTTGCTGAGCTATAGCTCACTCTTGCTATTATTTTATATATATTATCTAGCAGCGAAGCAGGATGCCAATGGGACGGCACATACCTCGCAAGACGTTTCCAGAAACAGTTCCTAGCAATGATCCCGGGAGTAGTACGAACCAATTGAATCAGGCTACGGCTTTTGGCATTCAACTTATGTATAGACATGAATGGTATTAGAGGATTGTGAGCATCAGAAGGCTAAGGGGGTAATGTAACAATACTTAGAAATTGTATCAGTAACAGATTCAAAAGACATTTGGGTATTGTAATAAAAGTTAGTTTCCGCAGTTGTTGTATTGTGTCGTTTCTGAGACTCTAACCTGTGTGTGTGTGTGTGAGATATATGTTGTGGGGTCATGAACAGGTAAATTATGAATGGTGTGAGTAATACAGGTAAGGCAAGGAGTACATGGATTGTGACAACCCTAAATCCCTGACCCCGGATTTTGGGCTGTTACAGAGATGGTATCAGAGCGTTAGGTTACAGTCCTCAGAAACGATAGGAGATCGAGTCTGACAATACCCTTAATAATGATAAGAGCATCTGGAGCTCAAATTGAGTTCGTAGTTGGGTTAGAGGACATGACCCTGACTGTTTAAGATGAAGCCCGAGAGGGGACTTCTTTTGGAAACCGTACTTAGGACTTCATGGTTAGTCGCTTCGATTCGTATGAGTTATAGATGGATGGGACTCTGAGATACCAGACCCCGAGGCCTTCGAGTAGGCATTTAATGATGCGATCCTTGATATGGATGGAGACCCGATAAAGGGAGATCCATAGGAGGATCTAGAGGAAGACCCCATAGTGGGTCGAGTCTTGTAGAGGACGTGTTGATTGATAAAGATGTAGTATGTTACTTGAGGTCGTACAATAGGACCGGAAGAACCTTCAGAGGTCAAATAAGTGCCGATGCGAGAATTTAGGATCGTTATGACTCATCAAGAGATATGACAAAGAAAATGGAGTGGAGTCTCCAAAGCAGAAGAGGTAGAGGCAGTATAGCCAGTATCAGTGGATTGATTCGACTTGAACGAAACCTGTTACTCGTAGTCGGTTATAGTTACCCATAAGGAGGCGGCATACGTAAGAACCAAGGTGTTCAGATTTTCACGAATGATTAAGGGGACTTAGTTGCCTAGTATAGTGAAAGGAATTGCTTTGGCTATGAGGTTTCAATCCTCCACGACCAGCGATCCCACTGGAACTAGTGTCTATTACATCATTGAGGAATTTTATTATCTCAAGGAAAATTTTGGTTATATGTACCATGCAAATGTCATTGTAAGACAAGCACGCTAAGACGGAATCGAGAACGAGATTTACCACCCTCAAGAAACCAGGAAGGAATTATGAGGATAGAACAGAAAGGTCGGAAATCAGATCCGAGTATTACTAGTGGGTTCTGATTTCCCTGATCTTGGAAAGAAATTCAGCAAATTTTGGCAAACCTTGTCTTTCTGATTACCAGAGGATATCACCAAAGGGAGTGGAAATTAGAGCGAACCCTGTGGATTGGGTAAGATAGCCGTTATATAGGTTGGTGGACAGACCCTGATTGCTATAATTGATTGTAGAGATAAAATGGTGAAGTTGAGATTGGACGGTAAAGGCAAAATATATTTAAGGACCAAGACGGACGGAGAAGTACCGGGATTGACTTAAATGAAAAGGTTATTGTGCCAAAAGTGTTAAGCCTATGTAGCGCACGGGATTGATATGGGAGAAGGAATATTGGGTATAAGGATGATTGAAATAGAGACCGGATTTAAGCTTGTAGTTTCTAACGATCTTCCGGAGTACTACCCAGTCGACATGAGGAATTGTCATTGCTACGGGCAACAACGGTATCAAAGTCTTCTTATAGAACAGAACGCTTACTTGGGATATTTGCGCCTAGTCGAATAGAATTCCCTGCGATTGCAAAGGTCGATGGTTGAATCCTTAGTGACTATTATGAGTCGGCAATAACGTAAGTATCGAGCACCTTAGGGTGTGCCTGAAGAAGAAAATCTTTAGAATCGAATGATTATCCGTTAGAGGAGCCGACATAAAAGGCATCCGTAGAGATCTTGGTAGTACCCTCCCCATTTGCAAATTATGTGGGATATTTCCCCAATCTATGATCTATCTTGACCTCTCTCCAGGAAAGAATTCTGATAAAAGGGTATATTCCCTCTTCGAAGTTGTTTTATAGCACTTGTGCTAAACCATATTCAGTTTCACTTGTGTCAGAGGCTGTCACAATGCCTACTTTCAGGCTTTCGAAGCCCTGTCAAATGATGTTATTTAAGCTTTTACTTTTTCTTCAAATAATGAATGACCCTATGGTGATACCTCACCACTTGTTTGTTAAGTACCAGTATCTTTTGGTTATTCTTTTCCTTGTATTTTCTTTGGAAACCGTACCTTTGGAATCTGTTCAATTTTAATCCAAGGTGTTCTTTTGAGAAATATTGTCGAAAGGCGATAATAATTAAATTGATCTCGAATTGCTTTCATACTTTTCAACTTCCACTGAGACGAACAACCCTATACTTATAGGGGCTACAAGGACTATCTGTCTGTGTGATAGAAGTCGGATGGGACGCCATCACTTGTAAGTTGTGAAATACAAGAAGGCTAATTACCTTTAGTAATGTCTCAATCGAGGCACACAACGTTGAGTTCTTATGATCATGTTGATCTCTCGGTAAATTCTTTTACCTCCAATAAGGTTACTTTAAAACTCATAACCTTATGATCACCAGTGTGTGACTTTTTCCTTGATATGGGAGCTGTCTTTTCAAGGCCCCATGATTTTGTTATCCTCATTGAATTCTAAGGGGAGGCCAACCAGGCCAAATAAGTCAAAATTCGCTGATAGGAATTAGATTCGCAACGAAATCACCTATGACAAGAGCGAATCCCTAAGACGAATAGAATGTTAGTGACATATTGATGAAATTGGTTTATTCTCCCAAGGATATTATGACAATGGAAAGCGTGTCAATCGATATATGTGAAAGAAATAGCGATGGGCCGTGAACTCCAGTGACAACGTTGTTAGATAGATGCCTTATGGTAAGATTGAGGTTTTGTAGGAGTTGTTTATGAATGGACACTACCTCTGGGTTAGCAAGGTAAGTACTGACGATGGAGTCAGAAGGAGCTGGTATTGTGACTTGGGAGAGGTGCAGCGTGTGTGGTTCTAGGGGAATAATTCTCGGAAATATATGGAGACCCGGATGAAAATGAACGTTAAAGAGTTAAAACAAGAAACCATGACTATGACCGAGTATGAGGCCAAGTTTTCCGAATTATCGAGGTTTGTTCCGGAGTTTGTGAACACAGAAGAAAAGAAAGCCAGTAGGTTTCAACCAGGGCTACCCCCAACAAGCAGCCCACTGTCAGGACCTTTAAAGAGCAGGTGCCCTTCTATACTGTGTAGACAGAGCTAATGTATCGTTGTATATCAAGAAGTGGCATGACAATTAAACCTTAAGGCCGAGCCACTAAGGGAATAATTACAAGTAGAAATAGCCATTCGAGAGATTTTCCCATAAGACTGGTACGTCCAGGTTGTGAACTAGAAATATGAGGTCGACACTTTTGATAGACCTGATTCTTTTCAAGTTGGGAGAAGTTGATATTATAATAATAATGGGTTGGTTGACACCCAATGGAGCCCAGACTGATTGTAAGGGAGAGAGAGTAATAAATAAAGAATGGAGACAGATTCAGAGATTCTTGAATATAGTTCAGACTAAGAAACTATTACGCCAGAGATATGAGGCTTAATTAGCTCTTATGGTTGACGCCAAGAAAAGAGATACCAAGTATAAAGGGAACTACAATGGTTTTGGGAGATTGTACAAGGTTTTAATGAGCTACCAGATATCGATTTGGATGACATGAGAATGAATACCGAGTATTCAGGGTATAGTGGGAATGAAAGAGTTAGAGACTCAGTTACAAGAGTTGTTGTATAAGGGTATGATAAGGCCCAGTGTATCACCGTGGGGAACCCCGGTGTTGTTCGTAAGAAAGAGAGATAGTAACACAAGATTATGCATCGAACCTCGAGAGTTGTATGAGTTCGACATGGAGAATAGGTACCCTTGTAAATGATTGTTTGATCAGCGGAAGAACGCTGTGTATTTCCAAATTTATTTGAGAACTGGATATCACCAGTTGGAAGTTAAATTCGAGGATATGCCCAAGACTACGATTCGTACTATGAATAGACACTTCGAGTTTTCCACGAAGATATTTTGGGTTGACTAATGCACCCACAAATTTTATGGAATGTAATGAATGGGCTTGATTTACCCGTGATAGTAGATAGCATGAGATGGAGGAATGGCTAGAATTGACCTAGAATTATGACTGTGAGATACACTACCATCCGGGGAAGGCCAATGTGGTGGCCGATACCCTTAATTAAAATGAGACAGAGATGGATTCCGAAGGATCGGGAATTAAAGGATGAGATTTTACACAAAACCCAAGCTAGTCCAACAAACTAGAAAGACAAAAGATTTCACCAACAAGCGGCTAGTGACAACCAAGACAGACAGAGAAAGTATGCGGACTAAGCCCGCGAGTATAAAGATAGTACTGCTATCGATAAGCTAAACGGCAGGTTGATGGATGACAAGCAAGTTTATGTTGGTGTATTTTCTGTACAAACAAGATAGAGAATATGAGGTTAGAGATTCGTGATGCTAAAGGTATATTTTCGAAAACCCGGACAGAGCTTTTTAGAAAGATGTTCGCAATAATTAACCTAAAGGCAACATCACCAATAAACCAGTGTTTATTTAATTAGTAAATACTTCTGGAAGCATTTACGGATTAAATAAGCCTTATTCGTCTAATTAAATTTGTTTAATTAGATGAATATCATTTTCAAAATGTTTTTTAAAATCGCTTTGTTCCGGAATGATAACAAAGATACTCCAATGGTTGTGGAAAAATCAAGAGGTGGAAGAATCCACCTGGGAGTTAGAAAGTGCAATGGAAGAGAAGTACCCCAGTTACTCCTAAGTTGATTCCGGGACGGAATCCTTTTAAGGAGGGGAGAATGTAATAACCCGAATTTTTGGAATAATTTAAAACTTTTCTTATTATGATTAAGTGCAGCAGTGAATAGTGGAGTTGGTGGATGAATAGTGATTTTGAGGATTAACAAAATTTTTCTTGCCACCTATGTATGAGACGTAGGGTGGATATTCCGAAATCATATTAGTGATCTACGGAGTAAATAAGTGAATGCAAAGACGATCGGAATTCAGAAATTCCAAATTTTATTTTGGAATAGTATTTGACCGGGCAGCGAATTATATATTATTATATTCAAGAAATGAGATATTAAAATTGAGGAATTGAGGATTTAACATTTTGGAATTTTATTATATTATTAAAGTCGACTTAAGGATTCGATTGTTGAAGTGAATAGTGAATAGTTACTATTCACTGCGAGCATCGCATAAAATTTTATTCGCCCTTTAGAAAATATTTCGAATCGTTTCAAGAGGAATAAGGTAACATTTACGGGATTAAATATAGACATGGAAGTAACATGTAACAAGATTAATTTGAGGGATGCAACATTTGGATCATCCATGTGAAAAGAAACGAACTAGTAAAGCTACTTTAACCAAACGCGTGCATGCGCGACACATGTCCTGGTGACTCACCAAATGTGATGACTCACCCCTCTCTTATACAAAAATCAGCATTATCTTCATTATTAACCAAAACAAAGAAAAGAAAAAGAAGAAGGAAAATTCGGGAGAAAAAAAGAGAGAAGAAAAATGGGAGAGAAAGAATTGATCATAACTCGAGATTCTGTGGTCCGTTTTTGGCGTTCTACCACTCAAATCGAAGCTCTCGAGAAGCCCGACGTAACCATGGTAAGCAATCACCTCAACTCCGTGATTTACCCCTTCGATTCAGTGATTAACAGTTGGAGAAGATGATGAATAGTAACTTGTATTTTGCTTTGTTGTTTTTGATATTGAGTTTGTGGCTTCCAAAGGTTGTATTAAGCAAGGATTTGAGGTTACATAAGGAATATAGCAGCAAGCAAGCTTGGAGGAAGGTATAAACCTCTGCCCCTTTGACTTATATGAGTTTTAATATGGTTTTGATGTTTATATAAAGTTAAGAGCATGATTAAGTGATTATATGAATTGTTGGTTGAGTTTGGAGGATGGGTTATGAATTTGTTTTGATTATTCATGGAGGATTTGACTGAGTGGAGGGTGTATAAGGTGGATGGTGAGTTTATGATTGTTTGGTATTGATTTGGGTGTGTTTTGAAAATGGAAAACGTTACGATTATAGCCGTCGTAATGCCCGATTCCCGTTAACTCTAAAAACTGCCTAGAGTCCGGAAACTTAACTGCCTCTTTTGGTTCAGTGAGGAACATGAGTGTGTAGAGGTTTGTTTCTAGTTTACGTGAGCGCAAGAATCATGCCGTTATGATTTACGGTTTAAGAGAAAAGTGAGTTTTAGTAATCGCCGTTCGGAAGAACGACCCATCTCTGGTCAGCACCTTTGAGGCTATGTTTGGACCACTTAGAAGCCATATTAAAATGTGAAACTTTGAGGAATAATGCTAAAGACAGTTAGGAAGGCTCACGAAAACGATTCGGATTAAAAAGATTATTTTTCGATTTTATAAAAATGTTTTAGTCGAGGGCGCGCAAGTGAAAACCACTAAGAGCGAGACTTAAAAACCAAGGTTCCAAATGGTTAAGTATAACTTGGATTTGAGGATGGATTTCGAACCAAACTTATGATATAAGTATTTAACGGATAACATGGACTTAGTATGAGCCTATAACGAGTTAGTAATTCCTTGGTTGTGTTTCGCTTACGTGTTTAAGCATTGAGTTATAAGTGGTTTATCGAGGGGATTAACCGTGTGCTTTCGTTTGACTTTGTCTAGATTGTTCGACATGGTCAGGAACCCTATCACCTCTCGAGCATCAGGCAAGTTTACTAAACCTTACTCTATTATTAGAGTGGGCATATTTTCGAATGTTTAATACTTGTTGATTCAAAAATATATCTATATATATATTCTTTGTTCCAAGTATCGTGCAAGTTTCTAAAACCATATTTTGAAGTATGCATACACTAGATGCAGTTTGCTTATTCCATGCTATGTTTTCCATTAATTATACTAATGATGCATACGATATGATATTATGCATGTTTTCAAACCTTACATCGTATATAGATGTAATGGTACTAAAAATGTTGAGACGTAATATATGCATATGATAGATGCATACAAGTTTTCAAACCTATGCTTCTATAAACTATTATTGTTGTGATAATAAAAGATATTGAGTTATATGTTATGTGTTCATGATTTCGAAACGATACGTATGATGCTAAGTAAAAGTTATTGATCTGAGTTGAGCTTATAAGCTATGGTTATAGCAGTATTTTTGAGCTGAGATGTTAAGAAAACCCTCAGTAGGGGAGATATATACTCTGTATTTAAACGACGGACCGGGAATGGTATCAGTTATTATCTAGAGTTATATATACTCTGTACTTATACTACGTACCGAGAATGGTATCAGTTGCTATCTAGGGTTATTTTATTAATTTATTTTCCATTCTTTGTTAAGGAAGTATGTGGAAATTACTTCTAAATAAATATTCTTTATTAAATATAGTTTTCATTAATTATTTAAAGCACTACTTCTTAAGGAAGTATTTTGTGAAAACTATTCTTTAACCCTAGATAGCTAATAAAGTTTTATTCAGTCAATTATAAATATAATTAGAGAAGGTTCCCAAAACTATTTCCGTTTAAGTCTATATTCAGAAAGACTTAAATGTTCGCTCAAACTTCAAAGATACATGGAACCTTTCTCAAGATTTTATGGTTGTTTCAAGTGGACTGCCCGGTCCTAAATCTTTTAAATCAATGAATTTATCAGTCTGGGTTACTACCATCAAAATGATTTTGATTACTTCCTCAAGATTCGAGGGGTAAGATCAGTGGAATTAGTTGCATCCATTAACAAGCGTCAGCTTGGGAAATATGGGTGAATTTTCCTTTCCAACCAGATATGACTACTTTGTGGAGTTGTATTCTTGGGGAAAAAGGGAAAGGAACTTTATGTTTCAGTGTTATGGATTTACTCGAACTTGGAGATATATAAGGGACTGAGTAGCGCCGGTCCCCTAAGGGAATTACGCGTAGACCGTCGTTCTTCCCTTAGATTTATCAGTGCCCGACCGTAGGAGAAGTGGATAGTAACAGAATCGACCGTCCAAGAACGGGTCTGTTCATCCTGCCTACAACCGATTGGCGGGGAGGTAAGTCGGTGTGAGACTGATTATCTTCCCTTCTACGTAGAAAAACAGCAGGGGGATTCGCCTTACGACTGATCATCGTAGGGGTATCCTCGACGCCCAGCATCTCCATCTACAGTTCACTATTCATGAAAGAGCACATTTTGTGCAGGTTTTCAGAGAAAGAGAAATTATTCCAGTTACTCAGTTTTATGCAAGTTTTCAGAAAAGAAAGTTTATTCCAGCCTTTCAGTTCTATGCAAGTTTTCAGAAAGAGAAAGTTTACTCAAGAGTATTCCAGTTTATTTCAGTATATGAATTTATCAGAAAGGTATATGATTTTTGAAAAAGGTATATGGAATCAGATGAGTTTCGGAAATGGATTGGACATATTTTGCCTTGTCTTTATTTCCAGAAGGTGATATGAGATAAATGTTTGATATGAAAGATGATATTTGGAAATTCCTACAACTTCATCTTTTATTTTATGAGCTATGACTCTGATTAAACCTGATTAAGGATATATATATGCATAAGTGGATTTTGGGTTATGGAAACCTTATATTGGATTTTCCTTATAACTTCATCTTTCAAGTATATGTTGATAGTCTGCTTATTTTTTTATATAGCAGATATTTTACAGAAAGGATATACTGAGTATCTTGTTATTTCATCTTTTATACTATACTAGAACTTTGTTCGTAGTATAAACATTGAAAGCTGCAGAGTATTATGAAATGATATTTGAAATACCACAATGGTACTATTTTTGGAATACATTCCGATACGAAAATGATTTCAGTATCAAGATATTTTGACAAGTTATTGTCTTATACCCGCTTTATTTCTGGGTTGAATTAAAGGCAGAATTATGCCATACTTTCATTACCTTGCTGAGCTATAGCTCACTCTTGCTATTATTTTATATATATTATCTAGCAGCGAAGCAGGATGCCAATGGGACGGCACATACCTCGCAAGACGTTTCCAGAAACAGTTCCTAGCAGTGATCCCGGGAGTAGTACGAACCAATTGAATCAGGCTACGGCTTTTGGCATTCAACTTATGTATAGACATGAATGGTATTAGAGGATTGTGAGCATCAGAAGGCTAAGGGGGTAATGTAACAATACTTAGAAATTGTATCAGTAACAGATTCAAAAGACATTTGGGTATTGTAATAAAAGTTAGTTTCCGCAGTTGTTGTATTGTGTCGTTTCTGAGACTCTAACCTGTGTGTGTGTGTGTGAGATATATGTTGTGGGGTCATGAACAGGTAAATTATGAATGGTGTGAGTAATACAGGTAAGGCAAGGAGTACATGGATTGTGACAACCCTAAATCCCTGACCCCGGATTTTGGGCTGTTACACTTGAGGTAAACCTAAATATTGCCAATGTCACTATGACATACTTATCCAAATACTTCTTGAGAAGTTGATTCAGCATGTCCATGAAAGCTGCAAGGGCATTCGTCAGCCCAAACGACATTACTAAAACTCGTAGTGTTTATACCTGAGGTGAAACGCAGTCTTGGGTACGTCCTCAGGTTTAATATTCAACTAGTGGTATTCAGTTCTCAAATCAATCTTCAAAAATTTAACTGCATCATGCAGCCGATCGATCAAATCACTGATCCTTGGCAGGGGTACTCATTCTTAACAACTAGCCTATTTAGCTCTCGATATTCCATGCACAACCTCATGCTGTCGTCCTTTTTCTTCACCAATAACACAGGTGCATCCCACGGTGACGCACGTGGTCTTATCATTCCTTTCTCTAACCATTCCTACCATGGAGAAACTAATTTCTTCATCTTGACCGGAGCTAGCCAGTACGGGGCCTTCGATACTGGCGCCGGTCTTGAAGCTAATTCTATATCAACTCTATTTCTCTATCGGATGGTAACCCCGGAAGATCTCCTGGAAATACACCCTCGAATTCATTGATGACAGAGATATTCCGCATACTAGGTGCTTCCCGTTTCGTATCCATCACAGTCGCTAAACAAGTTTCATCTTCTTGGAGGTCAAACGTTTCCTCGTCCGACAATCTGAATTCTTACTCCCTTTCTTTCTCAATCTATTCACGTTTCATACTCTATTTTCTTTATTCCCATCTCTTTCTCGTCCACTTTGCTTCCATTTCTATCATAGTCGTTTCATTAACCAAGGTAACATAATCAGTCGTTTCGAACACTTCGTTATTCTGAATTCGCATAATGTGAAACACGCCTTGGCCATTTCCGTAAACTTCGATTCATAATTTATCGGGCTCATTTGTTTTAGTTCTAAGCTTCCACGTTCTATTTTTCCAAATACCAAGAAAATACTTGCATGGTACCAAGAATACTTCAGGCAACAGAATGCTTTATAAAATAAAAAAAAAACAAACTTTGCAAAATTTCTCGCTGAGGGGGCGACCTGGTTAGGTCTCAATCAAATTATCGTCTGAAAATCTTTCCACCATACTTCACTGCATACAAATGCATCGTGAATTCACTTATATGAATTTGACTGAAAGTTGAACTTAGTGATACAATAACTAGTTCATTTCAATAAACATTGACAACTAGCTGAACAAAATTTGCTAGTTCGATTAGTTTGGGACGCAGCATCTAGCTAGGATGATTAGCTAGATTTTCATCATATCATTAAAATTTCAACTAGTTAGAACAATTAACTAGTCACTCATCATGGCACATATAATTAGCCAGTTTCAATCTACCAGTACAAAATCTCGACATTGTAGCCAAAGAAAGAAAGAGAACAACATTTTAACTACTCTGATAATGAATTGAAAAGAAGAGTAAATGAGTTTAGGATGAACAAGGTAATTATAACCCTTGAATAAAATATATGATATGAATAGGAAATTCTGGGTATCGGAACAATCGATAACCTCCCAGCAAACATTTCTCATCAGTGAAACGGTCCACCCAAAGGTGTCTCCGTACATAAACTTTATCAAATCTTCCAATAGAATTGAATTCGGAATATCAATATCAAATTGATATCCTTTCTACGATTTCAACGTCTGATGTGCAAATCTCATCTTGAAATAGAATAAAAGAATCTACGAGGAATCTCTAAATAATAGATCCCCCATGTTTCAACAAATAGTTAGATATTTATGAACTCGACTGAGGAGTCCAAGTAGGAAAGAAGAAATCGAATATCAAGATAATCGTTAAAGAATGTCCGTCAAATAATAAAGGGAATATTAATTGAACATTCTTTAGATAATTGAAAGAACACGAAATAAATTATAGACCTGGAAGGATAGATGAATAATGGTTCCCTCTTCCGGTCATCCTGGAACATGAACAACATGCTCCGGTGAGTAATGGTAAGTCAACTCTGCGTATTTAAACCTCAGAGGTAATGAGAGGAGAAAAGAAAAGAAATAAAATGAAGATAGCAATTGGTGGTTGCATCCCAAGTTGAAGTAAGAAACTAGAAAGGTTACCTGACATGAATTATTCAAGGTAACACAGGCATGAACAGTTTTAGATTGAGGAGTGTACCAGCAAGTAGATACCAAGAAGTCAATGGTCATCATAATTTCTAACATCACCCACACGAGGATGATCTTATCTTTCTGCCTTTATGGCTTAGGGCACTAACCAACGGTACCTCAACAACGCACAAGTCCTTAAATAGGTCGGGAGTTCGAACATTTTTGTTATCCCATGATAATCGTCCCGAGGCTGAGCCTCTTACGGCCGCATCAACACATCCTCAAAGGATGAAGGTCGATTAACATATATGTAATTTCTTAACACTAATCGTATCGAACGAATCCAACCCCAGGCTACCATAGGTCTCGTTCCTCGTAGGTCCTGAGATTGTCGCATTGCTCGTTGCAACCATACGTGTCTTCATCAGAATCACGCTATTCATTCTTCATATCTTTGATTTCTGAGTTGAGCCATCATGGCCTATCGTACGAAATGTATTCGTGATGCGGTTTAGCACGTTCGTCTCATGATAACGTTCTGGTACTACATGTACGCAAAAGTCTTCCTCTTAGGTAACAAAATACCCATCGACGGAAAAGACACCAACTCTGGTGGAATCGTTGTTCTCAAGGCTTGGACTCTATAGACAAGATAATGCCTTCACCGGTCCACACAATTTGATAATCCGGATCGCGTAAAGGACTGTAAACGTCTCGATCTTCACATTTGCTGCCTTCTCGTGGCAAACTACGATGAACTTCAAACACTTAGGTTCTTACTAAGTCAAGTTATCCATTGGTATTGGTCATTCCGACCTTACCCCAACTGCAACCGAGACTCTGCTTCACGTCTTATCTTAATGTTTTTGATAATCCGTGTACAATTCTAAACGTCCTTCTCATCATTATGATGATCTTCAACGGTCCTATCGGTCCTCCGATAAGTCCTCAACTAAACTCTTTAACCTTAACATCCTCAGTGGCACTACTTCCGGTAGTCCACTCAACGAACTTCATATGAATCCTCTCGTCATTCTCTTACTTTGATATAACTCTTAACACTCTCATATCCAAGGTTTATAACTTAACGCTCTGATACCATCTCTGTAACACCCCCAGATCCGGGGTCAGGAATCTTGGTTGTCACACTCCATCAATGATACAAAACCTGCATTACTTACAACATTCTCATAATACAACTCCAACGACCCCAATCACTTACGCGCACACACACACACACACACACACACAAGTTATAGCCTTGGAAATGAGCAACAATAATCAACACTTGTTTTACAAACCTAATATACCATCCAGGACCTCATCTGTGATTTACAACCTCTACCTGAAGTTACAACAATAGTCCTCACAGTTCTGTACAAGGTTTAGTAATACAAACCCACTCAAAATAATTATCACTAATACAAGCTGCAACTATTTTGCTCACATCGACAGTATCCATCATGCATCAACTAACTTCAGGGTGGTCTCTCCATCCCCTTGCTCTCGTAACACGAGGTGGATTCGGCAATGTTTTCCCCATGCTGAAATATTTAATAAAGCAAGAATGAGCTAATAGTGCTCAGCAAGAAATCCATTCCAGTTTAAATCTTTAAACCTTTTAGGGAGATAATCCCAATGGGATCAAAACTTTTATCATTACTAGGGTCAAACCCCAAAATAGTATATCGTTTGAAATACCGTATGACTTATACTCATACTCATATACTCTTCGTAATCATTTGGAAATCCTTGGTACCAGTATGGTAAACCAAGACTCAATACATGTCTTTTTAAAATAGGGGTTAACATTAGAACCCAGGGCTTAAAGCCTATTTATTGATTCAAAATACCATACAGTTCAATATACTGTATATCTTAAATGCCTTCTCAACATATATACATGAATATCTATTTAGATATCTCATATTGTTCAAAATACTGTAAAATATCAGTAATGAA
This sequence comes from Heracleum sosnowskyi, assembly GCA_030848705.1. Taxonomy (NCBI): domain Eukaryota; kingdom Viridiplantae; phylum Streptophyta; class Magnoliopsida; order Apiales; family Apiaceae; genus Heracleum; species Heracleum sosnowskyi. Next base: position 1,516,145 of record JAUIZM010000022.1, on the reverse strand, counting down.
CACCTTTTCGTAATTTCATATGCTTTCTTATAAACTCATATGCTGGAATAAACTTGAATACCCTTGGGTAAACTTTCTTTCTCTGAAAACTTGCATAAAACTGATTAACTGAGTAAACTTTCTTTCTCTGAAAACTTGCATAAAACTGATTAACTGAGTAAACTTTCTTTCTCTGAAAACTTGCATAAAACATGCTCTTTTATGGATGATGAACTGTAGATGGAGATTCTGGGCGCCAAGGATACCCCTACGATGATCAGTCGCAAGCTGTATCCCCCTGATCTTTTTCTACGTAGAAGGGAAGAATAGACAGTATCTGACTGACCTACCTCCCCGCCAATCGGTTGTAGGCAGGAAGTACATACCCGTTTCACCAGTCCGTCGGCCTGTGACTCTCCTATGAGGAAGAACAGACCCGTTTCACCAGTCCGTCAGCCTGTTGCTCTCCTCTTTCCTACGGTCGGGCAATTTCTGATAAACTAAGGGAAGAACAGACCCGTTCACCAGTCCGTCGGCCATATTGTAATTCCCTTAGGGGACCGGCGCTACTCAGTCCCTTACATACTCTCCAAGTTCGAGTAAATCCATAACACTGAAACATGAAGTTCCTTTCCCTTTTTCCCCAAGAATACAACTCCACAAAGTAGTCATATCTGGTTGGAAAGGAAAATTCACCCATATTTCCCAAGCTGACGCTTGTTAATGGATGCAACTAATTCCGCTGATCTTACCCCTCGAATCTTGAGGAAGTAATCAAAATCATTTTGATAGTAGTAAACCAGACTGATAAATTTATTGATTTAAAAAGTCTTAGGACCGGGCAGTCCACTGGAAACATACATAAAATCTTGAGAAAGGTCCCATGCATTTGTAGTTTGAGCGAACATCTAAGTCTTTCTGAATATAGACTTAAACGGGAAATAGATTTGGGAACCCTCTCTATTTATAATAAAAATTGACTGAAATATACTTTATTAGCTATCTAGGGTTTAAAATAGTTTTCACAAAATACTTCCTTAAGAAGTAGGGCTTTAAATAATTAATGCAAACTATGTTTAATAAAGAATATTTATTTAGAAATAATTCTCAAGTACTTTCTTATCAAAAAGGGTAGATAACAACTATTCATCATATATTTAAAATATACCCTTAATAGATTACACTCCAAATGATCTTTAATTTGTAAATCATTTATCGAGATTAATTGTAATAACACAATAAAATAACCCTAGATAACAACTGATACCATTCTTAGTATGTAAAATAAATATAGAGAATATATAATATATCTCTAGATAACAACTGATACCATTCCCGGTCCAAAGTATAAATGCAGAGTATATTCCCCCTACTGAGGGTTTTGTTTAGCACATCAGCTCCAAAATATTACCATATCCATAGCTTATAAGTTCAACTTAAATCATCATATGTATCAATTTGAACTCATGAAAACGTACATATATCTCATACTCCAAATCCAATTACATTTGGGAATCATACCATATGCAGTTGTTCAACAACCTACATGCATCGTATATATATCATAAAACTGTTTATAGCATTTCATGCCTTTTACTCTAAGCATGCTTTCAAAACATGTATTCTATCATCACAACAACAGTTTACAAAAAGGGTTTGAAAACTTGCATTTAGCAAATGCATACGCATCATCAAAATATTTTACTTTAAAACCTAGCATGGAATGAGAAAACTTGCCTGATGCTCGAGAGGTGATAGGGCTTGTGACAATGTCGAACAATCTAGACAAAGTCAAACGAAAACACACGGTTAATCCCCTCGATAAACCACTTATAACTTAATGCTTAAACACGTAAGCGAAACACAACCAAGGCATTACTAGCTCGACATAGGCTCATACTAAGTCCATGTTTAATCGACAATTACTTAAGTCGTAGGTTTAGTCCGAAACCGATCCTCGAATACAAGTTATGCTTAACCATTTACAACCTTGGTTTCTAAATCTCGTTTTCGGTGGTTTTCACTTGTGCAACCTCGGCTTCCTTATTTTTATAAAATCGGAAAAAGATCTTTTTGACTCGAAACCTTCGCACAGGGCTTTCTAACTGTCCTTAGCATTATATCACAAAGTTTCACATTTTAATTCGACTCTTAAAGGTCTTTGACTTAGCATCAAAGTGGTTACATTTCTGCGATGAAACCTCTCGAACCACGATTACTAAAACTAGCATAACTCTTAAACCGTTCGGCCATATTAGGCGAACCACATATCAATACGAAGCTTATAACATAAACTACACAATCATGGGCAGTATGACTCAAGGGTCGAGCTCTAACAGAGGAAAAACAGGGAACCAATCAGTAGCTAAAAATTTGGGCATTACGACGGCTATAATCGTAACGTTTCCATTTTGTCACAACATAACCAAGCCACACCGGGCATACCATACATCCACAACCTCAAAAAAAACAACCATCATACACCTCTAAGATCAGTGGTGAGGCTCAAATCCAACACCCATCATTTTACACATTAAACAAAGCCAAATAATCACTAAATCACTTAATCATGATCTTAACTTTACATGAACATCAAAACCACTTCAAAATTCATCTAAACAAAAAGGGCAGAGGTTTTTTATACCTTCCTTGCTGCTTCATAAACAGTAAAAATGGTTTATAATCCTTCCTTGAGCTTTGAACAAACCTTAACAAGCTTAATCCTTAAGAAACAAAATCAAGAATCATGAAAAGTTACTATTCATCCTCATCTTGTAAAATCCATAACAAATCGAAAAATAAGAGTTGGGTGCTAATAGTTTTACCAGACCTTGTACTCTTCATAAGCTTTCTTTTGAGTTATAGATCGCCCAATTTGAAGCTTCCTAGCTAGGGTTTTGAGCTCTATCTTCCCGCTGGACAGGAACTGGACAGTTTGGGAACTTGGGGAAGTGATTTAGCTAGGTTACACTCTTTTGCTGACTATGAAATTTGGAACGAAGGTTATCCATGGAGTGGAGAAGCTGTGGTTAAAATTTGGTGATTTTAGGATGGATAGAAATGGAGATATGAATTTTCTTCTCCTCTTTGCACAAGCTGAGCAGAATTCTGGAATGTTCTCTCCTTTTCTTTTTGTTTGATTACTTTGATAATTGTGTGATATTTTGTAGCTAAAGGGGTGAGTCATCACTCTAGGTGTCTCATCTTGTGACACTTGTCGCACATGCATAGGTTTAGATAAAGTAGCTTTATTGGTTCGTTCTCTTTCACACGGACGATACAAATGTTGCATTCCTCGAATCAATCTTGTTACATGTTACTTCCATGTCTATATTCAATCCTGTAATGTCGCCTTGTTCCTCTTGAAACGATTCGAAATATTTTCTAAAAAGAGCGAATAAAACTCCACGCGATTCTCGCAGTGAATAGTAACTATTCACTATTCACTTCAACAATTGAATCCTTAAATCGACTTTAATAAAATAAAATTCCAAAATATTAACTCCTAAAATCCTCAATTTTAATATCTCTTTTCTTGAATATAATAATAATAAATCACTGCCCGGTCAAATACTAAACCAAAATAAAATTTGGAATTTCTGAATTCCGATCGTCTTTGCTTTCACTTATTTACTCCGTAGATTACCAATATGATTTTGAAAGTTCGTTATCCCGGCTCGTACATAGGGTGGTGTGATCCCATTCTCATCTTAAGGAATCTACTATTCACCATAATCGTTCGGATTAATATCAGTTCCAATATTCCTGGTTTATTTCCTCTTTACTTCTTGCACTTAAAAAAAAAATGTTCTAGTGCTTTCTCGGGCATACGCTATCTTGTTTACGGAGTTGTCGGATGCATACCAGATATCGATTTGGATGACATAAAGATGCTTTTCTTCCTTGGAGTATTATATTCTTCTTTTCCAGAGAGATTATTCTTATCTATATGTTCAGTCCATTCTCACTATTCTCCAAATATTTGAAAACTGAAATCCATATTCATTCATAACTTGATTCTCAAAACCATTACCACTATCCATAAATATACATCAACATATAACAAAAGCTTTAATTCTACCCAAAAATCTGGGGTCTTACACCCGCACCCCACGGGTATCTAAACTTCCCGTGTAGATATATCACAAAGATATCCCATTATTCGTAAAGCGCAAATTTTGCATAACAAAGAGCGAGGTTTTTTCAGCTATAAAAGTGTATATATACACAACCATCTTTGTTTTCATAACCATCTTTGTTCTCTGCTCTACATTCATATCTGCAAAAAAAATGGTATATAATTATTTTCTTCTTTGTGCTTGATATATATATATATATATATATGAGTTAAGTTCTATGGAGACCGTCTTTTTTGTGGAGACTTGGAGACCACATACGTTCTGCAATCTAAATTTAGCAAAATATAATATTTTGTAAATTATATTCTATGAAATTAACTATTTTCATTTAAAATCTTTAAAATTATATATGTTTTGCAACTAAAACATAGCAAAACATATTATTTTGCAAAACATGTTCGGTTTGCAGAACATTTATGTTTAGTTTGCAGAACTTACATGATTTTCAAGATTTTCAATTAAATAGTGATTTTCATAGAATATACTTTGCAAAACAATACGTTTTGTAAATTTTTTATTACAAAATATGATCTATTTTTTCAAATTTAGATTGCAGAACGTATGTGGTCTCCAAATCTTTACAAAAAAATTAGTCTCCATAGAACTTAACTATATATATATATATATATATATATATATATATATATATATATAATTTGATTGAAATTGATTCTTTCAAATGGACGAGATCAGTTAGGGACTTGTAATACTTACAAGTAATATATATATATATATATATATAAATATAAATATATAGATGTATTGATGTAAGTTTTAAATTTTTTTAAAAAAAAGTATATTACACTAAAGGCATAATAGTCATTTGATATATATTACATGGGAAGTAAACTAGTTAACCAAACAAGTAATCAAACAAGTAATAGAAAATGTATACTCAGAGAGTTTAAATTATTTATTATTAATCAAACAAGAATTTTACACTTCCCAAGAACTTTATTTACAAATCGAAAAATTAATTTAACTTAGAAAGTCAATTCCCTTGGTGTAACAAAAAAGCACTTACTTTCGACATTTTGTTATCATGCTAAGTTTAAGTTATTTATGAACATTATGAACTTTAAACTTATACCTCGTGAATGTTTTTTCGATCATAATCGTAAACTCTCTCCCTTGTGGAGAGGAGATAATATTTTTGGTATCATGTTTTTCTAATCCATCCATTATATATACGATAGGATAACAAGGGGATAATTTAGGGGTATTTTGAGCCAATAAACCTCTGTAAAATTACCAGCTTACCCTTATATATTATACAATTACATGGCATCACTACTCTCTTATCTGAATTTTTTTTTCAAGAATAGAGTTTTTGAGATGTATCAAACCCCTCATCTCCAATAAAGAAGTTATCCTTATAACCATTGAACTACTTTGTTTTTTGATTTTGGGTTAAAAATCATATTACATGAACCCCACATCTTTCTTTATTCTATATTTATTATTATTTAAACTTTTGAGTACAAATAAAAGTGATTTATAATATTTATTAAACTTAATTTTTTTAATTCTTAAAATATCATAAAGAATTACATACGCTACCAATCTTATAAAGATTTAAAACAATATTGTGTGGGCCTGTATGGTGTATTTTTATCTTTCTTTTAGTTAAACAAATATTTTGTAAATGTAACGTTAAATATAATATATTCTATTTTCTTACATAAGGGTCTACTTAATTATTCAGATATTTAATATATAAAATGTATTATTAAATATTGATATAACATAAATAACATACAGTTTCTTTACATATTTATAAATTTTATTTTTAAATTAATGAAAATTAGAGTTAAAAAATATTTAGATTTTAGACAATAATCTAGGTATGGGCGATCGGTCACTTCGGGATCGGGAGTGTTATCCCCGCCCCCGATCTCCGAACCTAAACTCACTCGATGAACTCATCTCGATCCCCGAACGAGGATTATTTTACTCATCCCTACAATAATCATTGTTATATAGTATATGTCGATAACATGTATGTATGATATTTATGATTATTCTTCTTATATATACAAGCATATATAGAGTTGGTAGGGTGCACATGTGATTTTTAAATTTGTTATTTTACTTGTATATAATATTTTATTTTACATAAATACTTATTTTTTTTAAAGATGATCTTAAATTTGAATAGTTTTATATTATTGTTGAACTCGATGTTAAATTGAAGTGTGTATTTGTGTTTGAACGTAATTAAATTGTGTTTCAGGAGTTTTGTGTTTAAAAATATTTTAAAGATATATTAAGTAAAATTGTTGTTTTAAAGGTCAAGTTATAAAAGTAAAGGGACTATAGTGCAAATATCAAAATATGAGTATCGAACTAACCGACCGACTACCAAACTATATTTTGATTAAAATTATTGTTTTTAATAAATAAATTAAGGTAGTAAAAGTAAAAGAATTAAAGTGCAAATATCTGAGTATCGTACCGACCAACTATTAAACTTTCAATGTTTCAATTTTAATAATAAATATTAAATAAATAGGTATAATAGAAGAGACTAGATTTATAATTAGATTGGGTGCATTATGTATATAACACATTTTTAATTAATATCATATGACTTTTAAATTACTTTTATGGAAGAAAATACTTAGCTATTTGGAATTGTATTAATATATTTGTAAAATAACTAAAAAATCATAAATAAAACATATGAAAAACTATTTATTTTGAGTTAAAACAATTTAAAAGATGATACAATAAAAATAAATAGATAGTACACCGAAATAAGTAAATGAATTATATATTCATTAAAAATGTGATAATTATTTGTGTAAAGAATAAACGGATTAAAATATATATTGCATTTAACATATTTTAAAAAACAGGATATTATATAGCATACAAGTACAAAAAAATTTATGATCGAATCAATCACATTATACACACCGAGTTATTTAAAATCATAGGCCTAAATCAATCAAATTATCTATACAAATTAAAGTAAGTATATTATAACAAGATGAAAAAAAATGTGCATTTATACCTAAAACAGAATCTTTAAACCACAATTAATAGAAATTTATGTCAATTGCTAGAAAATGACATGTGCCTCGCATAAATTTTTATGCTAGTATAACATAATTAGGAACCAACAAGTTAAGTCAAGTCCACTGCTATCAAACTCTTTATAAAGTTCAAACTCGACAAGTCAAAATTTTTAAGCTCAACAACAAAATAAACTCGTATTCATATATTTCCGGAAGTCGAATTAAGTATACTAAATATCAACGAACTCTCGAATCTGATAAATTTGGTTCGAGTTCGAAAGATTGGATCAATATAAAATATATACATCAAATATTTATATTATATTTTTACCAAAATAATAAAGATAACAGCTTAACAAGACTGAGTGAGGCTGTTAACTAACCGATCTCTTCACGAATAAGCTCAAACCCGGCTTTGTTAAGGCTCGAGATCGAACATAAAGAAGTGCTCGTTAAGAAAATGAGTTCGAGCCAAGTTATTAGTGATCTCGACTCAAACTCGTTTGGCTCGATAAATCTCGAAAAAATAAGATATATCATGTATATATTTTTTAAATTATATTCACAATTTATATATTATATATCCAACCTATAATCATGTTCCATCACAAATTTCAAATGCGACTCTTTCAAAAAATGTTTTAGTTTGTTGGTTCAAGAAACAATGGGCATTTTTATCTATAATTTTTTTTAATTTTAATGAGTTCGGCTCAATTCATTTTTGTTCGATAAAATCTCGTATTCGATTCGTTAGTTACCGAGTTCAAGATCAAACATGTATTTTGTGTCATAAGAAAGCTCGGCTTGATTTTGTCCATCAAACAATAAAACACAACTCATTTTAATCAAAACACATCCGGGCTCGGTTCATGAACAAGTCTCTATGACTCATAAGTCAATAAAGTTAAAATTCTAACTCGATCCGATCTTTATTGAGAGAAATCTAATCATCTTATGAGACAAACTTGAACAAGTATATCTATTCAACGAGAATGTTGCAAATCTAAAATAACAACCAAATTTCAAATTAAATTAAATTTCCACCAAAATCTACGTGATTATTGCGGTCAAATTTGATATTAACACCTCTATAGTCCATATATATAAGAACTTTATATTTTAAATACCACAGTCCACTCAATTGGTATACTCAATTTTAACTATTCACCCTAATCCATTGTCTTTATCATATTTAGAGATGCACAAAAAATACATCAAGTTCAATTTTGATCGAATTTCAAAAAACTTGAGCTTTTCGGTCAAAGCCCAGCTCGAGCTTTGACTTTGACCGGGTTGAGTTTTCGAAAAATATCTCGACCTTTTTAGGCTCTCGAAGTGGGCCGCGTATATTCATGTATTTACATTTATTAGACATGAAAAATATGTTAAACATATTTATATTTACAGGTTCATTACTAAATATACTTAAATTTATCATACATCAATTATATATATATCAAGTACACGGATAATATATTGATTTAGCATAAATAAATAAACAAAAGAATGATTGTCAATACTCATTGGGATGAATCATAAATAGTTTAAAATATATGTTTTAATATTTAATTTATTTTACTAATAATATATAAAAGTAATCGAATTTGAAAAAGTCCAACCGAGTCCAGGATTCGGGCCTGAACAAAAGAATATATAATAAAAATCATAATCTAAGCGAGCCTAAATTAGACTTTAATCGAGCTTTTACTGGGTCGGGCCGAGCCGGAGGCAAGCTTGGGCGGGATCGGGCCGGACTTTTCCGAGACGGGCTTTGACCGGGCTTTGATCAAATCAGATTGATCAGATCGGATCTGGCTAGGATTTCAGGCCCGAACTTTGTGTGCATCTCTAATCATATGCATCGCACGGACTATAAGCTAGTATATAAAAATGTGATTGTGTGGGTAGATACAACGTAGCATTAAAAAAAGGTCGATTTAGCCCAGCTTTTAATCATTTTAAAAAAGATGAATGAGATGGATTGCAAAAGATTTTTCTTTGTACTAAAAGGTAGTGCACGTCGGAGATTTTAATTTATAAGCGCATGCACATAGGATTTCATATTATAATGTAGTAGAAGGTTACCTATAATACATTGACATATGAGAAGTATTTTTTGGAATACCTGGCATTTTAATTGAGTTTAGTATGTTTACAAAGCCATGAACTATTGAAAGGATGGAATACATAGTTGTACGATAGTACGTTGCATTATTGTTTTAGTATCAGACAATATTAGCATTTGAGGTTCTTCTGAAAGTGGCAGCTGCGTCTTGGCTTGTATTCTTCTTCCTAAATGCCCTTTTAATTGTATTGAAAACTGTCCTTACTATGTAGCTGAGGAAGCGATAAACAATAACCAAAATGGCAAGGCAAAGTAATGCCACCCATGCCAACAATCCGAGCGTAAGTGCAGCAATTGTAGGTGATTTTAATTCCTTAGCAAAACTATCTGACGGTGTGATGGCTTCAACTGCACGTACATAAGCCAATGTCATCGATGTGAGACTTATCGACATGCCCAACCGTATTAGCCATAAAAAGAACCTGCTTTTCGGACTTGCACCACTTACATATACAAAGATCACACTAAGAGCTGCTATAAACGAGATAGTGTTAAATATCCAAAAGCCATCGCTCAATTCAGGGTAGAAGTAAGCTAGAAGAGAACTCGAAGGTTCAAGTACATATGGAGGTTCAAGATCCACAGAAGGAACTGGAGTTTGTGTAGCATCCATTCCAGCTACGCCACCAGGGGGGCTAATAGCTGCTTGGTAAGCCATGGCAGCTATTACTGATGCTGCTACCAGTAAACTTTTGTCACTCTTTTCCAGTGTCTTACGAAAGATGCCTTTTTTCGGCTTCTTCCACTTCTTTACCCCCTGGCTATTGTCGTTGGTTCTTGCTGCTGCTTCCCCTACTATGTTTTGATTAGCTACTGCATCCATTTGTATTGTCGCAGTTGCTGGTTCAATTTCTTTTGCTCTTATAGAATTAGCTGAGACAAGAAGCTCCTTGATTTCCACGGTTTTCGCATCTTTGGGCATCTGTTCTATTATATCCAAAGCTGTGAGACCATTTTTATTCACCAAATTCACGTCCACTACTTGACTTCTACTCTTCAGCAGGTATTTTATTATCTGAGCAAGCATAAATCCATTTATCATAGGAATTAAAACTAGATTAACCGGTCATAGCTAGCTATATGCCAATGCAAATATATATATTATTTACTTGGAGAATAATCACCTAATCAACGCATTAATTAATACAATTGATTATTTAGTAACATAAGTAGTAACATTTTATAATTTTTTTCCTTTACCTGCATTCGTCTCAGTTCTGTTGCAAAATGTAAAATAGTGTTTCCAGTGTCATCTTTGATGTTTGACCAATCCTGGACATTCGATTCTAATATAAGAATGAGAATATTCAAACGATTGTACATAACACACAGGTGCAATATGGCTCCTTCTTGACCATAATCAGAGTTGAATTCTATCAACTCACGAACACACTCATGTTGTCCGTTCATCACAGCCAAATGGAGAGGAGTCCTTCCATCCTCGTCACCAACTCGACACATTTTTCCATCATACTGTAACAACAGTTCAACGATATTCGCATATCCGTTTGCAGATGCCAGATGAAGAGGAGAACAACCTTGTGAATCCAACCTGCTCGCAAAATCAGGCTTAAAACAAAGAAGAGACTTGGCAAATTCAAAGTGACCTAACATGCAAGCTAAATGCAAAGGTGTTTGGTTAAAGCAAGAAAATAGTGAAATTCGAGCAAGAATGAGTTTATCTTCTCTCATCAATGCCTCCAACGTCTCTACATCTCCTTCCACACATGCATTGTACAGCTTCTTCTCCATCAACTCAATATCCAACAATGCATTCTTCTCCATCAACTCAATATCCATACTTAAAAATATCGATATAATTGACAGGCTTTTATAGTAATTCGAGGAGGGTGGTTGTTGTACAGTGTGAATTGCAGAGGGAGTAGTATATATAGTCACATTTTCTTGTTACGTGATCGGATTTTCTTATCTTCCCAAATTTATTGTGGTTTACAAAAATAGAGGGAACAATACAGGCAAATGTATGGTCTAACTTTCTAAGGGATATTCCTCTTCAATTATTTAATGTTTGGTTAATATATTCTTAAAGTGCGCTTCGTACATCTTAAAAATATTGAAAGATAAATAAAAAAAAAACAAAAATCATTGCATATAAAAAAAAGAATAAATCTTCACACACATATTTATAAAGAAAATAATTAGTAATCAAGAATAAAACATAGTGGGATCATAATCAAGAATGAAGATATATTTTTATAAAGTAAATCATAAACAACTTTAGCTTTTTAATACTACATTAAAAGTTTAATGTGTGAGATTTGATGATTTAACAACACAGACTTCACTCACTTACGTGGGTTCTTAGATCCAATTCATCACTTAATCAATCATACACAAGAACCACTAATATTCCCTCTTGTTTTTGTTCATTGTCCTCCTTCCTTTGTCTTTGCCATGTGCAGAAGAAATAATTCCCTTGGTATGCTTTAAAATTTTATTCTAATCCAGTACAAGAAAATTGAGTTCAAAATATGCAATAAAATGGCTTCCCAGCTTAAATTTTAATATTGATCATAAATTTGCATGTGTATAAATATGATTTTGCTTCGGCATATAAACAGTACATGCTTGCTCATTCTGTATGCATAAAAGTTTGCTGGTTAAAATTCCTAAAGCCACATAACAAATAACTGTGGAAATTCTTGATTAAATAAATATATTTTTATCACTTACATGGTTGATATATAACACCACTGTATATCATAGCGTGTATCATGCATGTTTTTATCAACAAACCATTAGAAATAATTCATACTACTATTTGCACTTGTATATATGGGCCTTTTTATCATTTTAAATTGACATAGTTGCTATGATATGACACCACTTTAATAAAGCTTAATAATTCGCCATGGAAGAAAGTGTGAACACTCACTTTAATAAAGCTTAATAATTGAGCTGAATATTAGGGCCGTAAACGAACAGAGCCGAGCCGAGTTTTGTCCGAATCGAGCCGAGCTTGATTTTTTTTTAAAACGAACCGAGTCGAGCCGAGCTTTCTAATCGAACGAAAAGTGATGTTCAAGATCGGCTCGTTAATAAACGAGCCGAACACGAGTTTGTTCACGAACATTTCGAATCGAGCCGAACACAAACCGAACTCGAGTCGAGTTGTTCACTAATAGTTCGTACTTATATACTCAACCAAATCCAATTTTAAAATTACTTACTCGATTTACAGTCTCACGCCTAAAATCACATCTTAAGAATACACAATTATGTTTGAATTTCAATACTAAAAGTTAATTTATTTTCTTCTAATAATCATATTATGTTAATATTTGTATTTATGAGTAATCAAACCTTACTCACTTCACCTAATAACAATAGTTAAAATAAAACAATTGTATCACTAACTTAGAGTCTCCCTAAGAGCCTCTTTATCTTGGCTCTTAACTTAAAATTTGAGGAGATTTACAATTTTTTTTCTCCAAGATACTCTTATTAACCTTAAATTCACTAAAAGTTTCATCTTTCTCCTCAATTTTTAAGAGGTACGAGCCACTTTTAAATAATATTATATAATAAGTTAATAAGACAAACTATTTTTCTCTATTCACTTTCTTTTGTAATTTTATGAATGCAACCTATAAATTTTAATAATGAAAAACTAATTTGGATTGGATATAAAGAGTTTAACTTTTGGTAGTACGTTGATGTTATACCTTTTAGATATTACAAATATAATTCCCTATTCAACCACAAAATAACTAAAATAGATCGCAATTAAGTTTTATTTAACATATTCAAATTGGTAAGGATATTATGAAATTCACAAATTTATAATTAGTTAAACGAATCGAGCCGAGTATAATGAGTTCGAGCCGAGCTCGAGCCGATCCCGAGCAAAACGAGCCGAGTTCGAGTCGAACAGGTGTAAAGCTCGGCTCGAGCTCATTTACTAACCGAACACATTTTCATGTTCAAGCTCGTGTTCATTTAGTAAACGAATCGAGCCGAGTCCATCTAAAACGAGTCGAACTCGAGTTTTGTTCACGAACGACTATGTTCGCTTACAGCCCTAAGTGCATGTGCTTTAATGGCCGTTTGAGGCTTATACTTGATGTCGAACTCTCCCAACTCAATCGCCCATTTGATCAGTCTTCTGCTAACCCTAGGACTATGCAGGATGTTTCTTAATGGTTGGTCAGTCAAGACTTCTATCTTATGCACCTTAAAGTACGGGCATAATTTTCTTGAGGCCATGATCAAGGCTAAAGCAAAATTTTCTAACAGAGAGTAGTTTACTTCTGCTCCATGCAGAATTTTGCTCACATAGTAGATGGGTTTCTAAACCTTTGATTTTTCCTTCACCAAAACAGCTCCCAAGGCGGTGTTTGAAACTGCCAAGTATAGATAGAGCGTTTCTCCAGGTTTTGGTTTTGCCAACAATGGTGCTTCAGTCATGTATTTTTTCAAGGCCTCAAAGGCTTTTTGGCTTTCTGCTGTTCACTCAAAAAATTTCATGTTCTTCAATGCTTTGAAGAAGGGTAGACACTTTTCCCCTGACTTGGAGATGAACCTTCCCAATGCTGCCACTCTCCTAGTGAGTTTCTGAACATCTTTAACAGAGTGCGGTGGTTCCATATCCATAATTGCTTTAATTTTATCGGGGTTGACTTCAATTCCTCGTTTAGAGACCATCAGACCCAAAAACTTGCCTGACCCTATGCCAAAGGCGCACTTGGCAGGATTCAACATCATTTTATGGTGTCTCAGCACTTCAAATGCCTCTTGGAGGTGCTCTATGTGATCGACCTTATCGAGGCTTTTGACTAACATGTCATCCACGTAAACCTCCATGGTCTTGCCAATGAGATGTTTGAAAATTTTGTTCACTAAACTTTGGTATGTGGCACCTGCATTCTTGCGAATGGCATCCTTATGCAGCTTGATTTGGTTGTATCCGCTGAAGCCATTCATGAAGCTTAGCATTTCGTGCCCTGCAGTGGAATCTATTAAAGTGTCGATCCTTGGTAGGGGAAAATAGTCCTTAGGACATGCATCGTTCAAGTCCGTAAAGTCTACGCACATTCTCCACTTTCCATTGGCTTTCTTGACCATTACCGAGTTAGCCAACCATTCAGGGAATTGAATCTCTTCAATGAATCATGCTTCCAAGAGCTTATCTACCTCTTGATTTATGGCCTCTTGCCTTTCTAGAGCAAAGTTCCTCTTCTTTTGCTTCACCGTCTTCCTTTCGGGATCTACGTTCAACTTGTGAGTTATCAATTGGGGATCAATCCCTAGCATATCAGCTGCTGTCCAAGCAAAAACATCTTCATTCTCTTGGAGGAAAGATATAATCTTGCCCTTCCAGGGTTCAGGCAACAGTGCTCCAATGTAAGTGACTTTATCTGGTTCTCCTGGAACTAAGGGGATAGGGATCAAATCCTCAGTTGGCTTTCCCCTTCTATCTTCATCATCCCTTGAATCCATGTCCTCAATTGGGAGAACCTGCCCCCCGACTTCATCAGGTCTTAGTGCGGCTACATAGCAACTTCTAGCCATTTTCTGATCTCCTCGCTCTTCACCAACCCCGTTCCTTATAGGAAACTTTATTTTCAAGTGGTATGTTGAGGCAACAGCCTTAAAAGCATGAAGGCCAGTCCTTCCAAGGATTACATTATAAGTAGAGGTTGCCTTTATAACCAAGAAGTTTAGCATTTGAGTCGTTGTCTTCGAGCCCTGCCCTATAATCATGGGGAGCTGGATTGTGCCTTCTACCTTTGATTCGACTCCATTGAATCCATAAATAGGCATGTTTGAGGGTGTCAACTATGAATCAGTATATCCCATCTTGATGAAAGCATCGTGGAATAAGATATCCACAAAAGCTACATTATCAACCAGAACTCTCTTGTTTTCAGAATTGCCTATTGTTAGGTCCTGATAAGTTTGTAGAAGGGGGGTTGAATACAAACTATACCGTTTAATCGAATTTGTCCTTTTAAAGATTTAACTGTTTAGAACAAATTAGTGCGGAATAAAACTGAAACAATATTCAAGTTAAATAAAACTCTATTAAACTTGAAGGGTGTTACAATTCTGATCACTGATTATAATGAACTTGATAAAACAAACCTAGAATAAATTCAACATGAATTTATCTATTTTTGTAATAAAAAGGATCGAATACTAAAAAGTAGTTCGATATAAAATCTAGGGATTATGATCTGCTAGAAATCTAAAGCAGTACAAGTGAAATGATCCTTATGAATTTAATGATAAGAACTTGTCAAGAATTAAATCACTTATGATCTTGAGTGCTTTTACAGTTGAAGAAATGAAGAAGAGCTTTGAATGTAATGTATTAAAGGCTCTGTCTCTTTTCTATTATGTGTGTTCTATCTTTTTAAAGTCTCCTGCCTTGTCTTTATATTAACACAATCCACTGTCTTTAAATTCCACGTGCAAGCCTTGATAGAATGTAATTTAGCCTTGGAAGACTTGCAGGAAAACAATGGATTTTGCCTTGGAAGACTTTCGGGAAGACAAGCATTGCAAAGGGAAGACAACCGAGAAGACAATGGTTTGGCCTAGGAAGACTTTCGGGAAGACTCACTTGTGAGTCTTCCTAGTTCAATAAACTAAGTCTTCCTAGTTCAAATCTAAGTCTTCTTAGTTCATATTTATTCTAATTTAAATAATTAACTAAATAAATTATGTATTAAATTAATTCTTTACAGAATTAATTTAATAAATAAATTACTTAATAGTATTAACTATTTATAAGAGAATAAATAGAATTAGTTGACTTCTCAAACAATTCCAGAATCACTTAAAACTTAGATAAATAACAAACACAATAGTACAGAAAATGTTACCTTTAAAAAATAAATTTTCTGTACTATTGTGTTTGTTATTTATCTAAGTTTTAAGTGATTCTGGAATTGTTTGAGAAGTCAACTAATTCTATTTATTCTCTTATAAATAATTAATACTATTAAGTAAATTATTTATTAAATTAATTCTGTAAAGAATTAATTTAATACATAATTTATTTAGTTAATTATTTAAATTAGAATAAAAATGAACTAGGAAGACTTAGGTTTGAACTAGGAAGACTTAGTTTATTGAACTAGGAAGACTCACAAGTGAGTCTTCCCGAAAGTCTTCCTAGGCCAAACCCTAGTCTTCCCGGTTGTCTTCCTTTCACAAACATTGTCTTCCCGAGAGTCTTCCAAGGCCAAAGTCACAGTTTTCCTGCAAGTCTGCCAAGGCATTTCTACTTCTGTTTTAGTGGATAACACGTGCACAAAAAGAAAAGGAATGCAGTGTATTAAAGCAAGGCAATTCGAAGACTTGACACATTATTACAACTTAGAAGAAAAGACACAGAAGCTATTAACTTTTCATTCTCCCTGTCTTTACTTCCTCAACAGCAAAGCAATTAATTTTCTTTAGTGATTTAATTCTTGACAAGTTCTTATCATTAAATTCATAAGGATCATTTCACTTGTACTGCTTTAGCTTTCTAGCGGATCATAATCCCTAGATTTTATATCGAACTACTTTTTAGTATTCGATCCTTTTTATTACAAAAATAGATAAATTCATGTCAAATTTATTCTAGGTTTGTTTTATTAAGTTCATTGTAATCAGTGATCAGAATTGTAACACCTTTCAAGTTTAATAGAGTTATATTTAACTTGAATATTGTTTCAGTTTTATTCCGCACTAATTTGTTCTTAATTGTTTAATTATTAAAAGGACAAATTTCGATTAAACGGTATCGTTTGTATTCAACCCCCCTTCTACAAACTTATCAGGACCTAATAATTGGCATCAGAGCCTTTTGATTAATATACAAATCAAAGATCCAATTGTTTTGAGATTTTTTCTTAAACTCTGAAATTTTTATTATTCCTAAAAATCTCAAAAGATGTCTACTGCACAGAAAGTGGGTACAGTCAAAATCCCCATGTTCAGCAAGGAGCATTATCCTATGTGGAAGAAGAAAATGCTCCTATTTCTTAAAGTTGCTAATGTTAAATATTTTGATGTGCTGAAGAATGGACCAAGACTCCCTATGATTATTGAGGGAGAGCTAATAGAGAATGATGTTGTTACTAGGGTTGCTAGGATGTACCCTAAAGATCCCAAGGACTACACTCCTGATGAAAAAGAGGATGTTACCTTGGATGCCTGTCTACAGTTGATACTGGTTGATTGTCTTGATCCTGTCATGCATAATCATGTCCTAAACTGTGATACTACCAAACATATTTGGGACACTATAGAGATAATCAATGAAGGGACATAGGAAGTTAGAGAGAATAAGCTGGAAATTCTCACCTCTCAATATGAGCATTTCAGATCAAACCCTGGTGAAGGTATCTCTGAGGTTTTTCTGAGAGATACAACAAATTAATCAATAATCTGAATCTCAATGGGAAGCGCTACACTATCAAGGAAATTAACAAGAAGTTCCTACTTACACTTCCACGTCATTTGGAGCACATAATATCTGCCATTAGAGAAGCAAGAGATCTGGGAGAGATTGCTTTGGAAAGACTGTATGGTGTTCTGAAGACCTATGAGCTGGAGAGATTCAACAGGATGAGTTATATGGAACTGGGAAGATAGTTAGTACTTCTACTGCATTGGCTGCTGAAGTCCCACAGAAACTGGAAGTGAAGGCTGTTCAACCTTCCAGTTCTAACATGAATGTTATTGATGCTGAATATGGATTAACATCCATTGATCAATCTGGTGGTGACTTCTATTCTTTAGAGGAACTTGATCAGCTGGAGGATAGTGATTTGGCTTTGATAGTCAGGAAGTTTGGGAAGTTCAGATTCAAAAGGAATCCCAATCTTAAGTTCAGGTCCAGATTTCAGAGAGGTGGATCTTCCTCTTCAAGTAGCACAAGGGGTGGCTACAAAACTGGAACTGTGGATAGGAGCACAATCAGATGCTACAATTATAATGAGTTGGGTCACTTTGCTACTGAATGCAGAAAGCTAAAGCAAGTGACAAGGAGCACATTTGATTCTAGCAAGAAGAACAAGATTGGGAAAGCCTATGTTGCTGAAGGAAAGAGTTGGGATGACACTGACAGTGATGAAGAAGCAGGTGAGATTGGGAACCTTGCTTTAATGGCTAAAGAGGCAAGCACTTCATCAACATACATGTCAGAGGTAAAGTTCACTGACACTGAAATGATTCATCATCTTAGTGGTACTATTTCTTGTGCACGCACTGAAAATGATAGAATAATTCTTTTGAACACAGCTCTTGAAAAGGAGATAAAAGAATTGAAACTTGTGCATGTTAATCAGAATGAACTTCCTGAGAAAATTGCATTTCTTGAGAATAGGGTTAAATGTTATATTGAACTTGAAACCATTCTCAAGGAAAAGAATAGTGAGCTGAAGACTAAAGCTAATGCTTACTTCAACTCTTGTAAGACGGCTAAAGAAATTATCAATAAACAAAGTATTGATCATACAACAGGAATAGGGTATGACTATAATGAGTCTATTGGTAAATTAAGCATAAATACCCCTAATAGAGTCAGTGCTGAAGAAAGGGGTATACCATATGTGCTTAAGGGTATTGAAACACCTTTCTTTAGAGAGTCCCAAGGAGAACCTCTGAATGAATACTCTATCATCATTGCAGAGGAGATACTTGAAGAAGATCTTGCCTGTAAAGTTGAACAGTCCAACAAGTGTGTGTCTGACAAACCAGTCAAAGTTGTTTCTGCAACGAAGGCTAAATCAGATATCCACAAGTTGGATCAAAACAACTGTAGAACTAACATGCCTGCTGTTAATTCTTCTCATAAAGCATGTGGTGTGATTAATTGCATGTCTTGTGCTTTCAATGTTATGTATGCTTATTTTAATAGTAAGCATGTATCTAGTGATAAGACTGCTCCACGTCAACATGTTAATAATAAGAAGCATGTTAAAGCTAAGACTACTAGTCCTCCTAAGACTAGAGTGGATTCATTTATCCCTAAGCCTACTCAGAAATGTGTTAAGGCTGGCTATAAATGGAAACGCTCTTTTTTGAAAGAGGTTGAAGTAGTTGTAGCTAAACAGGTTGTTTTGCCTGACAAAGGCCAGTTCTTTAAGTATGCCGGACCCAATCAAGTTTGGGTTCCGAGGAAGGACTAATCAATTTGATATTGCAGGGAGTTAAACAGGTAAACCGTGTTATGTGGATTCTTGACAGTGGCTGTTCAAGGCATATGACCGGAGATAGAGCCCTGCTATCAGATTTGGTTGAGAAAGCTGGCCCAGTAGTTACCTTTGGAGATAACAGCAAGGGTATTGCGAAAGGATATGGCTGTTTGAAGTATGGAAATGTTATCATTGAAGATGTATCATTTGTGGAAGGTCTGAAGTTCAATCTTCTCAGCATCAGTCATTTCTGTGACAGAGGATATGCTGTTTCCTTTAAAAGAGAGAAGTGTCAGATCCTTCACAAGAAGAATGGAAAGCCTGCTCTTCAAGGAGTAAGGAAAGGTGACTTGTTCATAGCTGATCTGCACTCTGGATCCAAAGATGAATTTAATTGTTTTTATGCTAAAGCTTCATCAGATGAGAGTTTGCTATGGCACAAGAAGATGTCTCACCTTAACTTCAAAACCATGAACTCTTTAGTCAAGAGGGAATTGGTTAGAGGTTTGCCTCTGATGGAATTTACACAGGAAGGACTGTGTGAGGCATGTCAGAAAGGAAAGTCAAAGAAAGCTTCTCACAAGGGCATTGACACGTCATCAATAACTGAACCACTTCAGCTACTGCACATGGATTTGTTTGGTCCAGTTAATGTAATGTCCATGTCAAAGAAACAATATGCACTTGTGATTGTTGATGACTTTTCAAAATATACATGGGTTTTATTCCTACATTCCAAGGATGAGACCCCACACTTGGTGATTGACCATATAAAGTTGATTGAGCTGGATTCTAGATTCCCTGTTAGAGCCATAAGGTCAGATAATGGTACTGAATTCAAGAATGCAATCCTAAATGACTTTTGTGCTGATAAAGGAATAACAAGACAGTATTCTGCCCCTAGAACTCCTCAACAAAATGGAGTAGTGGAAAGAAAGAATCGTACATTGATTGAAGCTACAAGGACTATGTTAAGTGAGTCTAAACTTCCAACGTACTTTTGCGCTGAAGCAGCAAATACAGCTTGTTATACTCAGAATCGAACTTTAATCAACAAGGACTTAATGAAGACTCCGTATGAGATCATGAACAACAAGAAACCAACTGTCAAGTACTTTCATGTATTTGGAGCAAAATGCTTTGTGCTTATAGATGATAATGTTAAACGTGGCAAGTTTGAGGCCAAGGCACAAGAAGCTATTTTTGTTGGTTATTCCAGAAGATCTTACAGGGTATACTTGGTTGGCAGTCACACAGTAAAGGAAAGTGTCAATGTTACTTTTGATGACACTAAGCTCCCTAATGTCCAAAAAGAAGATTCATCTGAGAAGCTGAAGTTTGATAACTTGCCAGACTCAGAATCAGATGATATATGCAGCCCCACCTGAAGTTATTGCTGGTAATGATAATAACAATGATGATAATGATCATGGTGGTGGTGGTGGAAACACTGGGAACAATGGAGATACCACCAACACTGGAGAAGGATCATCAAGGCAATCAAGCAACAACTCAGGGGGAGCAAATGGAGGATCATCTAGTCACTCACAACATCAAAGTGAATTTCAAGGCGAATCATCAAGATCAAATCTTCCAAGACAGACTGTATGGAATAGAGCTCATCCTTTTGAGCTGATCATTGGTGATCCAGATGTTGGAGTTAAAACTAGAAGTGCAACTCAGAATGAATGTCATTATTCAGCATTTCTATCTGAAATGGAGCCAAAGAAAACTGAGGAAGCACTGACTGATCCAGATTGGGTGATTGCTATGCAAGATGAACTCAATCAGTTTGGACAACAGCAAGTCTGGAAGCTGGTACCCAGGCCAAAGAACAAGAAAGTAGTTGGTACTATATGGGTATACAGGAACAAGCTAGATGAGGATGGCATTGTTACAAGGAACAAGGCAAGACTGGTTGCACAAGGGTATTCACAAGCTGAAGGCATTGATTATGATGAAACCTATGCACCAGTGGCTAGAATTGAGGCCATCAGGATGTTCTTAGCATTTGCAGCTTACTCCAATTTTAAAGTCTATCAAATGGATGTTAAGAGTGCATTCCTGAATGGTGAGCTTGATGAAGAAGTTTATGTGGAACAGCCCCCTGGCTTTGAAAATCAGGAGCTGCTGGACTTTGTGTACTTTCTCTTCAAGGCTATCTATGGTCTCAAACAAGCCCCAAGAAAATGGTATGACACTCTCTCTGGTTTCTTTTAGAAACTGGTTTTGTTAGAGGTATCATAGACAAAACTCTTTTTTCAAAGAAACACAAAAGTGATATGATATATGTGGATGACATCATATTTGGGTCTACTAATGATAATCTCTGTAAGAGATTTGCTGAGCTAATGCAGAGTAAGTTTGAAATGAGTATGATGGGTGAGCTAAAGTTCTTTCTTGGATTGCAAGTAAGTCAAAGGTCAAATGGTATATTTATTTGTCAATCCAAGTATCTTAAAGAACTCCTCAAGAAGTATCACATGGAGGATTCAGCATCAGCAAGGACTTCATCTTCAACAGCAATCAAACTTGGAGCTTCTGACAATTCTATCAAGGTAGATGTTACAAGCTACAGAGGTATGATTGGCTCCTTACTCTATCTTACTGCAAGTAGACCAGATATTATGTATGCTACATGCTTGTGTGCAAGGTTCCAAGCGGACCCTAGAGATGTACATCTCGTTGCTGTTAAAAGAATCTTGAGATATCTTAAGGGTACACCTAATTTAGGTATCTGTTACCCTAAAGATTCTGGTTTTAACCTTGTTGGATATACAGATTCTGATTATGCAGGTAGTGTTGTGGATAAAAAGAGTACCTCTGGGAGTTGTCAATTCCTAGGAGGTAGATTGATTTCCTGGTATAGCAAGAAACAACAAACAGTTTCCAATTCAACAGCAGAAGCTGAATATATTGCTGCTGGAAGCTGTTGTGCTCAGATCTTATGGATTAGGAATCAATTAAAGGACTATGGCTTTGCATTAGACAAAATTCCCATTTTGTGTGATAATACAAGTGCCATAGCAATCTCCAACAACCCTGTGCAGCACTCGAGAACGAAGCACATTGATATCAGGTATCATTTTATCAGAGAGCATGTCATGAATGGAACTGTGGAGTTACACTTTGTACCCACATAAGAACAGACTGCAGATATATTCACTAAATCTGTTGATGAATCCACATTTATCAAGTTAGTTGGTAAATTGGGTATGTTAAACAGTCTTAGTGATTAACAATATCTCTGTCATGTTTGTTCTTTCAAAAATTCATTTTCTCTTGTCATTTAAATGATATTTATTGCCTAGTCTCATTTAATATTACATGCTTGTAAAGTTAAATACTTCTGAATATTTTATTTTCTTTAAAAATATTTTTCTCATATTTTTTAAGTGGAGAAATGTATTTTTATTGAAAATATATTTATTTAGAATTATTTAGGTGTTTTTCAGATTGTAAATATTGTTGTTTAAATATTTCTGCAAGTTTATATTATTTTTTTGCACTTCTATATAATTCTGCATATTTTTCTAGAATTTATGGAATTTTCTGTGAATTTTTCTAGATTTTTATAAATATTTCATGCATTTTTATAAATTTTATGCATTTTTCTGTAAATATTTTAATTAATTCTGAATTTTTCCTAAGTCTTCCCAGTTTTATACTAGGAAGACTACCGGGAAAACTAAGAATTTTTTCTTTTTGGTTTTTGTTTTTTCTTTTATTTTTAAGTCTTTTCCTAAGTCTTCCCAGTTTTTGAACAAGGAAGACTATCGGGAAGACTTAGAAATACTTATATTATTTTCTGTTTTTGTTTTATTTAATTTCCGGAAAACTTTCTAAGTTGTATTAGGAAGACTACCGGGAAGACTATCCTAAGTCTTCCCGATTGTCTTCCTAGTACAATTTTTAAAAAAAACCGTTCGTTTATTTCTTTTGAATTTGAACAGTTTGGTTATTTTATTCTAATATATATATATATATACATACAATACATACGCCCCTTTTCATTTCAGTTCTTATCAGTTTTTCTTTCTTTCTGTTCTAAAACCCCCATTCGAATTCTTTGAATTCTGCAGAAACTGTGATCATTACTCTTATTGCTCAAGTTTTTACTTAGCAAAACAACTCTGTTCTTTCAAAATCAAACTATTAAGTCGAATTGCTGCCCAAATTTCTGTTCTTTGTTTCATTTCCTTTCGACTTTTGTGTTTTGAATTGCTAAGTACTTCTTGTTTTTGTGATCATATTTGGTTTCTGTGATTATAGAGATCTGTTTGTGTGCTTTAGATCATTTACCCCATTCAATTTGCGTTTCAAAAGTTCTAGTTCGAATATTTAGGATTTAAATTTAAAATTGGTTAATTTTAATTGAATTTTAATTTTGTGGATTTTAAGTAATTTTAATTAATTCTAAAAATCCCTAAAATTTTAATTTTATTGTAAGTTAATTAAAAATTTCTTGTTTTATTAAAATGGATCCTAATTTTGAACTCGTTTTAAATAATTATGTTGGGTATTTTGATCCGTCTAAGTGTAAAGTGGAACGTTTTAAACCTTAGATTCAATTTTTAAATAGCAATACATGTGTCAGTCATGCTATTTGTGCCACTGCACTTCTTAAAATTGATCCATTGAGGTTTTTGTGTTTAAGTGCTGTTATTGCTGAAGATTCAAAATCTTTTACGTTCAATATTTTAAATCAGCAATATACAGTCACTTTTGAGTTATTTTGTGATGTTTTACATTTTCCAAAGGACAGGTTTGACCCCTTACCCACTGATGATGAGTTATCACAATTCTTTGTGAATATTCATTATCAGGGTCCCTTCCAAATGGTTAAATTATCTAAAAGCTTTGTTTTAAGGGAATGGGATCTGTTCTTTGATACTATAGCAAGAGTATTTGGTAACTGCACAAAAACAAATTTTCATTGCATTACCAGTCTTAATCAGTATATTGCTTATGCTATAGTATTTGGTCGTAGGTTAAATTTTGCTGAGATTGTGTGGAACATAATGCTTAACAGGCTTGCTCACTCTAGGAGAGATTCTGATAATCTTGTGAAAGTGAAGTGTTGGTACCCTCGCTTTCTCACTCTTATCATTAATCATCTTCTCACTGCTGAGCAGGTAGAACTGTTTAGGGAAACTAGATTTGAAACCTCTCCAACCACAGACACTAAATTCTACACCAGACTTGATGTATCATCCAAATTTCCAACCATACCTGTTCTTGTTTCACCATTGATGAGTCAATTCATTAATCTTTCTATCTTTGGTGAACAAGTTCCTGAGCCACATCCAGTTCCACTACAGGTAGTTATTCCTACCTCTGGTTCTTCTTTTGGTACAATAATTCAAACCCAAGTGGTTGTTAGGGCTGACCCAGAGATTGTAGATCCACAGTCTCTGACCCAGGTCATAGAGCCAAACAGAGAGTCAAACACTCCTGATACACAACCTGAGCCTAATGTACAAACCAGTTCAAGAAGTGTTAGTGATGTAGCTACAAAGAGTGCTCCCACAGCTCTGTCTCCACCCTTAAAGAAAAGAAAAACCTATAGGGAGGCATCTGTAAGCCCATCTGTATCCTCTCAACAGGATATGGACATAGATATGGCCACTGAACAGTCTCTGGAGACATCCTCTCAACAGGGTGGATCTATTGAAATTCGCCATCGGGCCATGGCATCTTGTACTGAGTCAAGCACTCTCCCATTACTCACAATGGGAGAAGATATCCAAATAGATGATACTCAGGACACTATGTTAGGAGAGCACTTTACTTTTGACTTTGAAACAGTACCTACCATAGTTACGGTAGAAGTGCCTTCACAGGCATCAAAGGGAAAATCTGATTCTTCGCCACCAATAATAGAATCATTTTCTCCCCTCCCAGAGGGAACATCTCTGGCTCCCCTAAGGGATTTTTCACTCGCAGTTTATACTGGAGAAAGTGAAAGGCAACCTGGTGAGTATGTCCCTGAAGCAATTCAGTATACAATGTCAAATATTTTGACAGACTCAACCAGGGATCGGGAATTGCGAACTCCCATTGCACCACCACTGACCTCTCTTGAAGGGGCTAGGGTGATTTTTCATGCAGGTACATCTACTGAAAATCTAGACAGACAGTTAGTTGTGAGAGACATGAGTCAAACACAGAGTGTACACAAGCACGTGAGTTGAGTGAAACACCACTGAGAGCAATTGAAGTGAGTGCACACACTGACACAATCACTGCTTTGTTGTTGAACCAGCTAGCTGATCTACAAAGGAAGTTACAAGAAACCCAGGCTGAGAATAATCTTCTGAAAGCACAAGTGGTTGCACAATCTACCACCCCTGTATCAAATCAGCTGGGTACTGTGAAAGATGACCTAGAAGGATTGAAGAATAATCTACTCCCGAGGCTGAATTCAATTCAACAATCTCAAGTACTGGTGGCTTCAAACATCTCTGATCTTACAACGTCAAATGCTCAAATATCGGAGAGTGTCAAGGAGATTGCTTCTATTTCTACCAAGGTGGACTTTATTCTGCAAACATCTGATGAAAACCAGAGGTTTAATGAAGAAAGGATGTCTAGGATTGAAGGAGGAATGGAGCATCTTAATGAAGGGATGAAGCACTTATACTATATGATCAAGAAATCACATCAACCTACTGAAGAGCAAAGAACTTTCTTTGAGGGAGATGATGATGATGATGATGAGGATGATGATGTTGATGAAGGAGGAGATAGGAGAGAACAAGGAGAAATAAGGGGAACTTCTGAGGTGAATCCTAGGGCTTCCAAAGCTAAATCTGTAGAGGATTCCTCAACTAAGGGGGAGAAGGAGAAGAAAGGAGGAGAAAGAGAAGCTGGAGGAGCTTCTGGAGTTGGAAAAGATAAGGGGAAAGGGAAACAATCATTGGAGGAGACTGTCTTTGATGATGCCTACTCCTACCACGGTGAACAGGATGACTTCCAATTTGACACATCTGGTGATCTTGGGAAGACCATACCTGAAGAAGCTTTTGGTGAGGAGGAGGTTGAAGAGGCAGCCAACTTTGAGGATTGGGAAGATGAAGCTGATCTATACACACCTGACCCTTTGTTTCAGAAGGAGTTGAAGAAGCAACATGCAGAACTAAGAAGAAAGGAGGATGAGAATGCCAAGGTCTCCGACATCATATCTCAAAGGCTAAAGATTCAAAAGGCTGAACATGAAGACAACGTCTTCATAGTATTCATGTCAAAGAAAGGAGATTGGATGTTAGGATGAAGCAAGGGATCAAATGGGACAAGGCAAGGGAGATGTTTGATATCCCTCAGAGAGGCACAAACAATGATGCTACTTTTCTGAAGCTGCTTGAGAAGATCAGAACTGTTAATCCAGATAACTCATTATATATGAAGGCATTGAAGGAAGATATCCTAAGGATTACGTCTGCATTTGATCAAGTGAGGCAAGAACTGTTCATCTATGTCTCAAGTGCTCTTGAAGGGTCATTCACTGTTTCTCTTGAACTACTCCAAAGAATATCTCTCTCTGAATTGTGGATTCTAATGAGTAAGGTAAAGAGATCTTCTTGCTTGAATGAGCTTCTGTATGACCGGCTGAGAGATTCTGTTATGAAGGCCAGCCCTTAAGTTGTACACTTTCCTTATGAAGTCAAAATCTACAGAGGTACAACTTTGGAGACTGTAAGGCTGGATCCTGATTCTTTGAAGCTACAGACTGCTATGCAACTGGTGAAGTTGGAGAATCTTCTAAGAACTTCTGGGTTTACCACTGAAGACAAGTCTGAAGTTGCTGATATGATTTCAGACTACTGCACGGAGAAAGTTCCAAGGTATGCTCAGATGAAGAATAGATTGAAAAAGATCACCACTCAACCAGTAATGCCAAGTGGTGTGGTTTCTGAAAGTGATCGTGTCCTTGACAAAGATCTTCTAGTCACCTTGGAAGAAGCTGAAGAAGGTGAAATTAGAGACTAAAGGCATGATGTAGTTAGCTCATTTGTAAATATTATATGTTTAGAGCTAGGTAAATCAAGATAGAAAAATGTATTCATTTGTTCAGACTAGAGGAACATCTATCTTGTATTTATCTTTACTGTTTGAATCTGGAAATTGTTATATTTAATCCAGAACTTTTTATTATTTGTTTGGCTCTTAAAAGTCTTATCTTTTCTTGTTTTAGTTGAGTTATCCTCTAGAGGTATTTGGTTGTTATTGTCTAACAAACAAATAGGGGGAGATTGAAAGGCATATGTCTAGGCCTATTTGTAAACACCGAGGATTCTACTCAACTTTAATTAAGATGTAGTAAGTAAATAATAAAAATCAAATGTCACAGGAATCTCAGAAGATTATATCTGTCAAAGAATGAAGATTAAAGTCATCTACAGACTTGAAGTGATTCTACATTGAAAGAAGCTCAATTTATTGATCAAGCCTCAATGAAGTTTTCAAGCTCAGTGGATTTATTAAAGTGACGGAGATTTCAAGTGGTGACAGCAAAAGATACTGATTACGGAGTTCTTGAATGAGAAGGAAGTGAATCACTGCTTAAAGTCAAACAAATAAAGAACAGACATTGTCGTTAGTCACTCATGAACCAGACCGTGCATTGAGTGTCAACGTACTATTGTGTTTGTTATTTATCTAAGTTTTAAGTGATTCTGGAATTGTTTGAGAAGTCAACTAATTCTATTTATTCTCTTATAAATAATTAATACTATTAAGTAAATTATTTATTAAATTAATTCTGTAAAGAATTAATTTAATACATAATTTATTTAGTTAATTATTTAAATTATAATAAAAATGAACTAGGAAGACTTAGGTTTGAACTAGGAAGACTTATTCCCGAAAGTCTTCCTAGGACAAACCCTAGTCTTCCCGGTTGTCTTCCTTTCACAAACATTGTCTTCCCGAGAGTCTTCCAAGGCCAAAGTCACAGTTTTCCTGCAAGTCTTCCAAGGCATTTCTACTTCTGTTTTAGTGGATAGCACGTGCACAAAAAGAAAAGGAATGCAGTGTATTAAAGCAAGGCAATTCGAAGACTTAACACATTATTACAACTTAGAAGAAAAGACACAGAAGCTATTAACTTTTCATTCTCTCTGTCTTTACTTCCTCAACAGCAAAGCAATTAATTTTCTTCAGTGATTTAATTCTTGACAAGTTCTTATCATTAAATTCATAAGGATCATTTCACTTGTACTGCTTTAGCTTTCTAGCGGATCATAATCCCTAGATTTTATATCGAACTACTTTTTAGTATTCGATCCTTTTTATTACAAAAATAGATAAATTCATGTCGAATTTATTCTAGGTTTGTTTTATTAAGTTCATTGTAATCAGTGATCAGAATTGTAACACCTTTCAAGTTTAATAGAGTTAAATTTAACTTGAATATTGTTTCAGTTTTATTCCGCACTAATTTGTTCTTAATTGTTTAATTATTAAAAGGACAAATTTCGATTAAACGGTATCGTTTGTATTCAACCCCCCTTCTACAAACTTATCAGGACCTAACATTTACTAAAAGATATAATCTTTTCTGATAAAAATTAGAGCAATAACTATCTAAACGTTAAAAAACAATGATAAAATTTGTTTTTGAAGACATGATGAATTCTCTACTTTCGAGTTACCTTGTATACATTGTATACAAGTGTATCAACTTTTAACTATAAATTCAAAACTAATAACGTACACACATAAACATATAAATCAATTCACAACTGAATGTACATGAAAAATCACCTTGCTCAATCAACACTAATAGCAAATAACTTGTCTTGTCAAAAATTTTAATATGATACTGCAGTAGGATACAAACAAACGTAATAAGATAAATAACATAAAGGAAAAAGTCTCATACGCATGTACTCATATACACACTTTTAACATTAACAAACAAAAAAGTAAAGAAGAACAATGTTGACAACAAAAATTATAGTAGACAATTAACAGAGTTTAGGTGTATATTTACATTATTAATTAGCTGTTTGTACGAAAGTATTAAAGGTAATTAATTATTTACCAAGTAATTACTTAATTTCTTATGCATGAACCTTGTAATGATGTATGTAATCTGGATTATAAGTTACATAAGCGTTATTAAACTAATCTTTGATGTTTCTCATAATAGTAAATTTAACTGAAATTGAAGAATGTGTAAATCATTCTTTCGGAAAAACTTAGTCCTTTAACAATGTAACTATGTATCATGACATGTTATTAAAATAATTAATAATGTGTCCCACAATGTTACATATAACCGTATATTATTGATATGTATCATATTATTAGGTAAAACATGTTTTATGTTGATATAAACAAAATTAGAAACTGGTAACCATGACGCGTTAAGTTATTGTTGTCATGCATCTATACTATTTACTATTCATTAAAACTACATATCAATATGGCGATGTTTATTTTTGAATTATTGAATTATATAAGCGTAACTGCATAAATGATAATCAACCTTACAATGATCTATATAATGTACATAATAAGTTAGATAATCGTGACTTTGAGTAATGTACTGTTATTAAAGTAATCTTTGACGTGTCTCACAATATTCAATTTAACCGTTAATGAATAATGTATAAATCAACTTACCAAATTTTGTAAAATTTTAAATCATATTCATTAAATTCATTGGTGTTTAAGAATATTAATCTATGCTCTTCCAATCAATTTTGCGAGAAGTTGAAATTTAAATATTTTCATAAAACGGATTACAACATTTTATCTGATGAAAGTAAAAAAACGTATCACTAAAATATGGCGGAATTGCAAATTTGAACATAATAAATACGGGATGTCACAATTTTACGTAATTAAGCGAAAATCGGTCAATTAATCGTTTCTTTAGAAAAAACGGTCAAAAACGTCTGAATCGGTAAAAATTTGGATTAATATGTCAAAAATCGGTCTAATTATTAAAAAATAATAATAATAAGTTAAAATTGAAAAATTATTAAATTTATTCCGATTAATCATTCCGATTAATCCCCGATTACCCGATTAATCCTTGAACGGTGCAATTCCCGTTTTATACAACACTTCCTAAAACCTACAAACTATTAAGTCGAATAAATCTTCTTCTTCTTATTTCGGGATTCAATTCCGATATTAGTTATGTTAGACAGTGGAACTCTGGTCAAGGATTCATGTAAATGGTTGGGTTGGACATCTTTAAAGTGTTTCCTGGTACTACCTTAAATCACATGATAATTACAAATCATGTCTTATAATTTGGAAGGATGACATAAATACATAACAAAATACCTGAAGACATAGTAGGCGTAGTAGTTGATTTACAGGACAATATCTTGTGATTTAATTGAGGAGTATTAACTGCAATATAGATGTGTAAACATTAGGCAATCATATTATTTACAACAATTACGCATACATTTTCAAATAAAAAAGCCTTACAGATTGTTGATTGAGGAGACATTGTGGAGTTATAAGTTCCGGAAGAATTAATATTCATGTTTTCCTTGTCCGGACGAATGCGACTCTGTCTACGCTTCCTAGGCTTATTACCTACAAAATATCAATCAATTAACAAAACAATTCATACAAATACAATTCATTTATAGTAGAGATTTTCAGAGAAACCTTTCATTATATCTTCAGACGAAAAGAGTTGCCAGCCATTGAAAGGATCATCTCCCTAAAAACGACATAGAAATTATAAAGAAAATGAATTTTGGGGTTGAAATTTTAAAACTTACTAAGTTCGCTGTTAATTTTTATGAAGCTTAACAATTATACTTGATCCATAAATATGATGACTGAAATGAAGAAAAGTGAGAAAAAGTGAGAAAAAGACAGATTCCGATAAGAGAGAAGGTATGAGGCAAGTGTCTTGTGGCAGTAATGTATGGTTTGTCTTAATTAAAAATGTCACAAGACACACAGTTTGCTTTCCACATGTTCACACAAAAGTTTCCACATGTTCACACAAAAGTTTGCACGTGATTTCTTTGGCCTGGTAGAGTTGTAATTACCAGCAAGTATGAGGGCAATTTTATATTTCGGAGTTAGACTGTAGCAATCACGCTACAGACACTATTATATAGATAGATAGATAGATAGATTCATGCAAAGAGAAAAAAGAAAAGCGGAGCTAACGAACTAAAACAACAATAATGAAGACGATGCATTATTTATGCATGGATGTTTAGAAAATT
The DNA here is from genome assembly GCA_030848705.1 of Heracleum sosnowskyi. Lineage (NCBI taxonomy): Eukaryota > Viridiplantae > Streptophyta > Magnoliopsida > Apiales > Apiaceae > Heracleum > Heracleum sosnowskyi. The sequence goes on along the minus strand of JAUIZM010000022.1, from coordinate 1,484,516 downwards.
AGAAAAATATGATCCAATATAAATTAGAGATTATACTTATATTTTATACAATATTTTTTTATACAATTTAAAAAATATTTTGACTTTTTTTTCTAAAAAATAGGACTTAAATAAGGAAGTTTAATTTTAAGTATTTAAAATTGAGCAACTCTAGAAAATTAAAAAAATATGAATCGAGCGATTCTAGAACTCCTGAGTTTTCCTATAATGAGTATTCATCAACATTTTTGTTAAAATATCGTACAACCCGAAATTTTCATTTTTTAATTAATTTTTCCCAACACTATAATGAGTATTTATTAACATCTGTACGGTTGAATCATCAAAGAAATTATTTAAAAAAATTATTGAGTGAATCTGGCACACGTTATGTTACCCAAATTACTACGTTTACAACGTTTTTCTAAAATGTCATACAACCAAACCTTTTCATTTTTTGATCATTTTTTCCCAAAACTAGCATGAGTATTTATTAGCATCCGTACAGTTGGATCGTCAATGAAATCCTTCAAAAAAATTATTCAGTGAATTTGGCATGCGCTCTATTACCCGAATAATTACTTTTACTACGTTTTTGTTAACATATTGTACAACCTCGCCTTTTCAATTTTTGATTATTTTTTCACAACACTAGAATGATTATTTAAAAAATTATTGAGTGAATCTGGCACACGCTTTGTTACCCAAATCAGTACTTTTAGAACATTTTTGTTAAAATATCGTACAACCCGACCTTTTAATATTTTTATTATTTTTTCCCAACACTAGAGGGCCCCACAACATTTAAAAAAATTAAAAAAAAAACTAGTGTAACACTTTTTATACTTTAACAGTATAATTAACACCGGAAAAACAAAAAACTTACACTTTCCTTTTGCATGATACATTTATGCATCTATGCATAATATATGTGTTAACATGGTATTTTTATGATGTATAAACAGTTTGGTAGGTAACACATTCAAATCTTTAATTATATACTTGAAGTTTAAAATTTTATGGCTCATGTTTTATTTAAATTACTGTTGTGGAATAAAAACTGAGCTTACGAATTTAATGTGAGGGTTTAATGAGCTTCGAGCTTTAATGGTTGCATTTGTGTTTCGAGACTAAATCGGTCCTCACAAGATGCCTACGTATCTCAATTCGTTATTGAGAATCAAGCCAAAGACGTAGTTCTGATTGTAGGATCAGGGACCTTATATAGGCGTCTGGAGCCTAGTATTTATGGTATGTTTAGGAGTCTTAGCGAATAAGTCTCCTTTTTTGATAACTGATAAGGATTGTATTTCTTGCTGGATAAGTCTTTTCCTTGTTGATAAAGGCTATGACTTATTAACTGCCTTTAATTGGGATTCCGGATCCTTCTTTGATGAATTTACCATAATTTGGACTCTTTTCATGAGCTGTATATTTTCCCTATTCATTAATTACGAAATTAATGAATAATTAGGGTGTCAGACCTTAAATATCGGCCTTTCCATTGAATTGTCAATTATATTTCTATAATTATTTTTCTGTACATATCATTTGCCCCCCAACTTCTAGGAAAATCACTCTTGGATTATCGTAGAAGTTATTTTATTCGGGAGTTACGAAATTTTCTTCCGTATCGTGGCTTGGCATAGTTCTAAACCAATTTTGTAATTTCCCCAAAACAGGAATTGGGATTTTTCATCCATTACGTGGAGAATAAATCAATTTTTGAATTTTTCAGTTCATTTTCGACCAGGATCCTGGTCGAATTCGACCTCAACTTTAGCTCCTGGTCGAACTCTTTGGACCAGGGTTCTGGTCGAACTTTGCTTTGAATTTGCCTCCTGGTCGAATGGTTTCGACCAGGTTTCTGGTCGAAGAATATTGTCATTTCACCTCCTGGTCGAATGGTTTCGACCAGGTTTCTGGTCGAATTTTGGCTTCCATTTTGCCTCCTGGTCGAATGGTTTCGACCAGGTTTCTGGTCGAAGCCTATAGTCATTTCACCTCCTGGTCGAACGATTTCGACCAGGTTCTTGGTCGAAGTTATGTGTATTTTCAGGCCCTGGTCGAACACTTTCGACCAGGTTTCTAGTTGAAGATTGATGTCATTTTTAGGACTTAGTCGAATGATTTCGATCAAGATTCTAGTTTTGAAGATAGGTATCATTTCAGGCCCTGGTCGAATACTTTCGACCATGATTTTAGTCGAAGACATGCTCCATTTTGGGCCCTGTTCGAACTCATTCGACCAGGATTCTGGTCGAATACTTGGTTCATTTCGGGCTTTGTTCGAACTCATTCGACCATGATTCTGGTCGAATACTTGGTTCGTTTTAGACTTTTAAGGCCCACATATATTGGCCTCAATTTGGGCCTTTAGCCTTTATTGGGCCTTTAGCCTTTATTATTGGGCCTTTAGCCTTTATTGGGCCTTTAGCCTTTATTATTGGGCCTTTAGCCTTTATTGGGCCTTTAGCCTTTATTATTGGGCCTTTAGCCTTTCCATGGGCCGTACCGGTTAATGTCGGTTGCCCTTCTTTCCACTGGCCCATTGGCCGGCTTTTGAGTTTATAAAAGGAGGAAATCTCACTTGTTTCAACTCACTTCCCACTTTCCATTTCTCAGAGATATTATGCTAAATTTTCTCTAAAATTCTTTCTGAGTAGCTCTGCTTGGGTTCTGTCACTAGGCGATTCCCGTCGAGATTTTCCGTTGAATCTCATCGTTTTCTGGGTTTCTTACTTGAAGTTTTGAAGAATTCTTTGAAGATTTCTGGAATTTCTTTGAAGATTTGAAGATTTCTGGGCACTTTTTCTTGAAGACTTGAAGCTTTTTATCCCTTACCTGGGACTTACTACCCTTTTTTGGGGATTTTAATATACACTAGTGTTTCACGAGTATCGTCTTGGTGTAAAGTGTGGAGCGACCTACACATTTACGACGATTTTGCCTTTTTCGAGGCTAACTTGACATTTGCATAAGCCTTTTATGTCTTATACCATCTTGTTTTGGCTTCAAGCCTTTCATTGAGCATATCGAATGATGGGGTTTGGACTGAATGTCTTAGGTTTCTGGGGTTTCAACCCTTCATTTGCTTTCTAGGAAGCTCATGATTTCATCGAACCTTATTTCTATTTGTCCTAGTAGTGAGTCCACTTAGGAAACACCTTAAACATAATAAACTTTCAAATTGGAGGCATGCCAAGTCCTTGGCACCTCATGCCCTTCAAGGGTTTCTAGCTTGTACGAGCCTCGACCAAATACGTTCTTGACGCGATATGGTCTTTCCCAATTTGGGGCCAACTTGCCTTTTTGTCCAACTCCGGATGTCTCAATCTTTCGGAGGACTAAGTCTCCTTGTCGAAAGAACCTTTCTTTAACCCTTAGGTTGTAGTAGAAAGATGCCTTCTTTTGATGTTCAACTATCTTGGCGTTTGCCTCATCTCTAACTTCATCAATCAGATCTAAGGCCAGCCTCAAGCCTTCCTCATTTGTTTCTGGCTCATAGGCCTCAATTCTTGGAGACGTGTGAGTAATCTCCACTGGAACCACTGCCTCTGCTCCATATGCCAGCAGAAATGGGGTTGCTCCAGTGGTGACTTTGCAGGTAGTACGATATGCCCAAAGTATAGGGAGCAATTCATCTACCCAAGTGTTTCTGGAGCGTTCAACTCTTTTCTTCAGTCCATCTAGGATAATTCGATTCGCAACTTCAGCTTGCCCATTTGCTTGAGGATGGGCAACAGAAGTGAAGCGTAATTGGATATCATTATCTTCACAATACTTCTTGAACTCATCATTGTTGAACTGAGTTCCATTGTCCGTAACCAGGATTCGTGGAATTCCATATCTGCATATTACACTTTCCCAGAAGAAGTGCATCACTTGTTTGGTGGTTATCTTGGCTAGGGGTTTAGCCTCAATCCACTTGGTGAAGTAGTCGATTGCTACTATCAAGAATTTTCTTTGCGCACTTGCCATTGGAAATGGTCCAAGTATATCCATTCCCCACATGGCAAATGGGATTGGTGAGTTTATGGATGTCAACATCTCTGGTGGTTGCCTAACCACTGGTGCATGTTTCTGGCACCGTTCACACTTCTTCACATAGCTTTTAGCATCAGCTAGTATGCTTGGCCAATAGAAGCCTAGACGGGTGATTTTATGAGCAAGGGCTCTGCCCCCCAAGTGTTGCCCACAAATTCCTTATGTACTTCCTTTAGGGCCAATTCTGCCTCTTGAGGTCTCAAGCATTTCAGATAAGGAATGATGTGTTAGGAATATGTTGTTCTTGATGATAAACATAAAACACTTAGTAGAATTTGTGTAAAGTCAATTTTGTAGCTGTCAACGAAATAGCATGCTTTGCAGTGTTTCGTTGACAGGAAGCTCATCAACGAAATGAGTGTTGTAGCAATTGCATTGTACAATACTTCACAGTATGATAGGCATTCTATTATATGTTTTAGATAGGTTTTCTGAGTCATGTTGACTATGTACTAGATAGGCAAAATAGGTTGGTTAATTGTAAATATGTTATGCCTTGTAATTCTGCCTAAGTGAAGACATGTCAACGGTATGAAGATTACTCTGTCAACGGTATGGAGTTTACCCATCAACGAAACGAGGGAAACACCATCAACGGAATGAAGAATGAAGCTATCAACGAAACACATCTTCTTGCTATCAACGAATCAATGTTGCTTTTTGAACAGTTGACAAAGTGATAGTGACAGTTTACTGAACAGATCTAAAAGGAGATATGGAAGTGTACTTTGCATTGGAAGCCATCAAAGTGGTTACTGGAAATAAGGAAACATTCCAATTTCCAATAAGGCTCTTGGGAATGATTATAATAAGCATGAAGACAAAAGCAAAGATCTCCAAGGACCTTTGGACAAAAGGAATGAAAAGCAAGCTACTAATGGTCACTACTATTCTTTAGTTTAGCCAAAACGTAGAGTTGTAAACTTGGGCATATATAACCAAGTGTAGCAGTTACTTTAGAATAGAGAAGAAAAACAAATAGATTGTATTAGCTATTTTTGAGAGCATTCTTCTCTACAACATTGTAACTGAGCAGCTGTGTACTTTTGTATCACAGATTATTTCCGCAATAAAAACACTTCAGTTGGATCATCAAACAATCCAACTGAATTATTTATATCTTGTGTTTTTATTTATTCAGTTCAGTTTAATTTTATAAAGTGTTTAGTTTCAAGAAAATATCAAGAATTGTATTCAACCCCCCCCCCCTTCTACAATTCTGTTAGGTCATTTGGGAATAACAATTGGTATCAAAGCGAGCTTCTAACATACAAGAAGTTTAAAGATCAAGACCAAAAACAGAAACCATGGTGAAGAAGGATGCAGGTGTGAAGATACCAGTTCTTGATAAAGACAATTACTTTCACTGGAAAGTAAAGATGCATTTACATCTCATGTCTATGGATGAGAGGTATGTAGACTGCATTGAGAAAGGTCCACACGTTCCCATGAAGCTTGATTCTAGAGTTGGACTGCCAGATGATGCACCTGATGTAGAGATTCCAAAAACTGTCTCAGAATGGACTGTTGAAGATGTTGCAGAAGTCCATAAAGACAAAAGGACCATGAACATTCTGTTTAATGGTTTGGAGCAAGAGATGTTTGACAATGTTATCAACTGTACAACCTCTAAGGAAGTATGGGATACTGTTAGAACACTCTGTGAAGGAACTGAGCAAGTCAGGGAAAATAAAATGCAACTCCTTATACAACAATATGAGCATTTTCATTTTAAAGCTGGTGAAACCCTAAATGACACGTTCAGTAGGTTTCAAAAGCTTTTGAATGGATTAAAGTTGTATGGGAGGATCTATTAAACCAAGGATTCAAACCTTAAATTTCTTAGAGCTCTTCCAAAAGAATGGAAGCCTATGACTGTTTCTCTCAGAAACACTCAAGAGTACAAAGACTACACTCTTGAAAGGCTGTATGGAACCTTGAAGACTTATGAGCTGGAAATGGAGCAAGATGAAGAAATTGAAAAGGTACAGAAGAAGGGTGGATCTATTGCATTGATTGCATCAGTGAACCAACTTGAAGATGACAATAAAGAAGCTGCAAAGGCCACAACTAGTCGATCTAGTTGTAGGAGTGATGTTAGCAAGGGTAAAGACAAGATGACAGAAGAAGAAGAATCAGAACCAGCCAACTTGGAGGACTTAGATGAGATTGATGAACACATTGCTTTTCTGTCTAGAAAATTCTCTAAGTTCAAGTTCAAAAGAAACTCAGAAGCAAGGCCACCAAGAAGAGACTTTCAACCTAGCAAAACAAACTGGATTGAAAAGTCTAAGTCAAAATGTTTCAATTGTGGAATGCTTGGTCACTTTGCTGGAGACTGCAGAAAGCCCAAGGTTGAGAAGGGCAACAGGAAATTTGAGCCTGTTGATTATAAAAAGAAATACTTTGAACTTCTCAAACAAAAAGAAAAGGCTTTCATGTCTCAGGAGTATGATTGGGCTGGTAATGGTGAAGATTCTGATGATGATGTTGAGTATGTCAACTTGGCTCTTATGGCTGACAATCATGAGCAGGAAGCAAGTTCCTCAAGCAACCAGGTAACAATTACTAATCTTTCTGAGCTTTCTAAAGAGGAATGCGACATTGCAGTAAATGAAATGTCTACTGTATTATATAATTTGCGTGTTACTCTTAAATCACTTACTAAAGAGAATTCAAGAATAAAAGAGACAAATCTGCTCTTAAGTGATAGGAATGCAATGTTAGAAGCACAGCTCATTGAATTTGAGAAAATGAGATGTGTTAGTAGGGATGCTAAGAAGGAACTTGAGAACGTGTTACAAAGGGAAGAAATTCTTAGAACACAACTTGAGATAGAACAAGGTGTGATTGCAAAATGGAAGGATGCCAGGAATGTTGCTGCCAACATAATTAATGTTCAAGGCGTGGAATCCTTCTGTGAGCAATCATGGGAAAGGAACAAAGAGAAGCTAGGGTATGTTGGTGAAACCTTAGAATCAGAAACAGAGTCAACAAACAACAATGATCATTTGTTGAAGGTTGATATGTCAACGGAATGCAATGTTTCGTTGACACATGAACCATCAACCGATCAGGCTGTTTCGTTGACAGACAAAAGAAAAGATAAACTCACTAGACTTAATGACAAGTATGGTCCTGTCACCAAGAACTTTGTTCAAGGAGAGTCTAGTATTTTAAAGAAAATTGAGAAGCCTGTTGAGAGAGCTAATGTAGGTCACTTGTCTAACAAGCAATTGAAAGACAAGGTAGAGAAAGTTCATAATGAGGCTAAGGGAAATAAAAAGAATAACAGGAATGGCAAAGTAGGAATTAACAAACACAACAATTACACACCTGATAAATATGCTCCTAGAAAGACATGTGTTAATTGTGGAAGTGTTAGTCATTTGTCTACTAACTTCAAATCTGTTAAGAAAACTCCTAATGTGAAAATGCCCAAGCCTGCAATGAACAGTTCCATGCCTACAATGCCTGTTATGCCTAACATGTTTGCTCCATATGCACAATTTCAGAATCCTTATGCTAGCATGCCATTTGTGCCTAATCCTTACATGAATATGTTTAACATGCCACAAATGCCATGGAACATGAATAACATGATTGTTCCTCCAACTATGCATGCTATGAATGAAAATATGAGCAACCCTCAGAAATCAACACCAAGGGTAAAGATTGATTTGAATCAATCTGAGCCCAAAGTGAAAAATGGTACAAAAGGGAATGCAAAGGCTAACAAGACAGGACCCAAGGAAACTTGGGTACCAAAATCGACTTGATTTGGTTTTATTGTGTGCAGGGAGACAAAAGGAATCTTTGGTACTTGGATAGTGGTTGTTCAAGACACATGACTGGTGATTCTACCCTGCTCACAGAGTTTCAGGAAAGAGCTGGCCCTTGTATTGCTTTTGGAGATGACAGCAAAGGCTACACAAAGGGATATGGCTTGATTTCAAAAGAGAATGTCATCATAGATGAGGTTGCATTGGTGGATGGTCTTAAGCACAACTTGCTTAGTATCAGCCAACTTTGTGACAAAGGATTTTTAGTTACTTTTTCTAGAGAAGCCTGTGTTGTTTCTAAAGGAGGAAACAACAATGTGGTAATGACTGGATTCAGAAGGGGGAATGTGTACATTGCTGACTTTAGTAGCACAAGTTCAGACACCATCACTTGTCTTTTCAGCAAGGCAAGCAAGGATGAAAGTTGGTTATGGCACAAGAAGTTATCCCATCTGAATTTCAAAGTTATGAATGATTTGGTGAGGAAAGATCTTGCTAGAGGAATTCCACAAGTGGAGTTCTCCAAGGATGGTTTGTGTGATGCCTGTCAAAAGGGAAAACAGAAGAAGGCATCATTCAAAAGCAAGACAGAGTCATCAATTGTCCAGCAGCTTGAATTGCTTCATATGGACCTATTTGGCCCTGTAAATGTTATGTCCATCTCAAAGAAGAAATACTGTCTTGTGATTGTTGATGATTTTTCTAGATTTACATGGACTTTCTTTTTGCACTCTAAAGATGAGGCAAGTGAAATCATTATCAATCACATCAAGATGGTAAGCAATCATCCTGATTTCAAAGTAAGAAGGATTAGGAGTGACAATGGGACAGAATTCAAGAATTCAAGCATGAAGGTGTTCTGTGAAGAAAATGGTATTTTGCATGAGTTTTCAGCAGCAAGAACACCACAGCAAAATGGTGTAGTTGAAAGGAAAAACAGAACACTTATTGAAGCTGCAAGGACAATGCTAGATGAATCAAAGTTACCTACATATTTTTGGGCTGAGGCAGTTAACACAGCTTGCTTTACTCAAAATATTTCTTTGATTAATCAGGCCAAAGGAATGACCCCTTATCAGTTACTCAAAAGAAAGAAGCCACTATTGGATTTTCTTCATGTCTTTGGATGCAAGTGCTTTGTTCTGAGAAATCAAGCTGAGCATTTGGGGAAATTTGAAGCAAAGGCAGATGAAGCAATATTTGTGGGATATGCAGCAGGGAAAGCTTACAGAGTCTATAATCTCAGAATCAACATTGTTATGGAATCTGTACATGTTGTTTTTGATGATCTCAAAGTCCAAGGTCTCTGTGATGAAGGTTTCCATGAAAGTCTTTCTTTTGAAAATGAGGAAGGAGATCAAGTGAATCATGATAAGGCTACTGAGAAACAGCCTAAAGTTGTTGTATCTAGCACAGATGAAAGCAGCAGTGAAGATGAAATTGCTGCATTAAGATTGAAAAGAATAGCTGCTAGTAGGCCAAATGGTCGTTTCGTTGACAGTCATGATGGTGGTTTCGTTGACAGTCAAAATGAGCGTTTCGTTGACAGCCAAAACGGTCATACCGTTGATAGTCATAGGAATACTTCTAGAAGTGATCACTTAGGGACAACAAACTCAGGGGGAGTTTCTCAAGGACAAATATCCAATCAAGGCAATCATGATCATGAAGCTACGTCTTCAAGAGCAAATCTACCTCCCTCAAGGAAATGGACTAAAGATCATCCCTTTGAACTTATTATAGGTGATGTTTCTTCAAAAGTCCAAACTAGAAGAGCAACTCAAGAAGAATGTCTATATAGTAGCTTTCTGTCTCAAGATGAGCCAAAGAAAGTTGAGGATGCACTTCTAGATCCAGATTGGGTTTTAGCCATGCAAGAAGAGCTAAACCAATTTGAGAGAAACAATGTTTGGAAGCTGGTGCCCAGGCCTAATGACAGGAGTGTTATAGGCACAAAGTGGGTGTTCAGAAACAAGATGGATGAAAATGGCATAGTCACAAGGAACAAAGCTAGACTGGTTGCAAAAGGCTACTCACAGGAAGAGGGAATTGATTTTGATGAAACCTTTGCTCCTGTTGCAAGACTAGAAGCAATAAGGATTTTCCTAGCCTATGCAGCCCATGCCAATTTCAAGGTCTATCAAATGGATGTGAAGAGTGCTTTTCTGAATGGGGAATTGGAAGAGGAGGTGTATGTAAGTCAACCTCCTGGTTTTGAAGATGATGATTTTCCAGACTATGTGTACTTCCTTCTCAAAGCACTCTATGGTTTGAAACAAGCACCTAGAGCCTGGTATGACACTCTCTCACAGTTCCTCCTTGAGAATCATTTCACTAGAGGTACTGTAGATAAAACTCTTTTTCACAGGGTTGTAAATGGCTCTACTTTACTTGTTCAAATTTATGTAGATGATATAATCTTTGGGTCTACAGATGTGAAACTTTGTCAAAAGTTTGCCAAGCTTATGCAAAGTAAGTATGAAATGAGCATGATGGGAGAATTAACTTACTTTCTTGGTCTTCAAGTAAAGCAAGTTAATGAAGGCATTTTCATTAGTCAAACCAAATACATTCATGATTTATTAAAGAAGTTTAACCTAATGGAATGCTCTCCTGCCAAAACTCCCATGCCTACTGCCACCAAACTTGAATTGAATACTAAGGAAAAATCTGTGGACATTTCAAGTTACAGAGGCATGGTAGGCTCACTTTTATATTTAACAGCTAGTAGACCTGATATTATGTTTGCTACATGTCTATGTGCTAGATTTCAGGCTGATCCTAGAGAATCCCATTTAGTTGCTATTAAAAGAATTTTCAGATATCTCAAAGGAACACCAAACCTTGGCATTTGGTATCCTAGAGAATCTGGTTTTGAACTAATTGGTTATTCAGATGCAGATTTTGCAGGATGTAAAATTGATAGGAAAAGTACAACTGGAACCTGTCAATTCCTAGGAAACAAGCTTGTGTCATGGTTCAGCAAGAAACAAAACTCAGTTTCTACCTCCACAGCTGAGGCTGAGTATATTGCAGCTGGAAGTTGTTGTGCACAGATTTTATGGATGAAAAACCAACTACTTGATTATGGATTAAGAGTTGAGAAAATTCCTATTCTCTGTGACAACACTAGTGCCATTGCCATTACTGAGAATCCAGTGCAGCATTCAAGAACCAAGCACATTGACATCAAGTACCATTTCATTAGAGAACATGTTATGAATGGTACTGTGGAGTTACATTTTGTTCCAAGTGAACAACAACTTGCAGACATCTTTACCAAGCCACTTGATGAATCAACATTCTCAAGATTAGTAAGTGAGCTAGGTATGCTAAATTTCTCTTAATTATTTTTGAGATATTTGCAAGTTAAAATGCAGCCAGAAATTTGCTATGTTTTTCTGTGAATTAATTTTCTCAGGAAAAGGTAAAAATTTTGTCTAAGTCAAAATTACTATGCCAACGGAATGCACCATTTCGTTGACAGTCTTAGCACTTCTTCTGGGTGTTTCGTTGATAGTTCTTTTGTATCAACGAAACGCAGCTTTATCAACGAAATAGACGGGACCTTAAACGCCCAATTCTGATTCGTTGATATAAAGCGCTTTTAATCTGAACCGTTGAAATTTTAACACGTCTTTTACCACGATCTATGCATACACCCCTGTAAGTATAAATCATGGTAATACTTTAAGAGTAACGGTTATATTTTTAAGCCAATCCAGTAATTTACATTTATTATTGGATTCATTTTTTTTTCTTTCTGAGAATTTTTGGGGGAGTATTTAAGAAATTTTATTTTCATTATTTCTTTTTACCTGTTCTCAAAAATTCCAAAGGCTTTTTCTCTCTTCTTCTCTCTAACAAGCAATTCAGTTCGAAGCTTTCCTTTAATCAACAATGGCACCTATAGTAAAGCTTATGTCTGCTGGAGGGTTCATCTATGAGAAGAACAACTCCATCCCTTTTGTTGTCAAGGAAAACCCGAACAGACTGTTCTTCAAAATGATGGATTTCATGAAGAATTGCAAGTTGAGCTATGCAATGTTTCACTCTACACCACTCTACAATGAGATAATCGAGGAGATTTGGACCTCATGTGAGTATAGTGGAACACACTGCACACTAAAATTCACTCTTCAAGGTAATGAGTACATAGTTAATTCTGATGTTTTGCAAGCATGTTTACATATTCCTGATAATAACTGTGATGCTTTGCCTACTAACACTGAAATAACTACCATGCTAAATTCTATAAACTACTCTTTGCCTACTGATAATCTGGGTAGAATAATTAGGAGAGGTTTGGTTAGGGAATACAGTTATTTAGCTGATGCATTCATTAAGGTCTTTTCTGGAAAGATTAGTAATTTTGATGCATTAACTAACTCTATGTTAATTCTCCTAACCATGCTTCTAAATGATAGATATCACAACTTTAGCACCCAACTTATGTATGAAATTGGTGCTAAGTTGGGTGACAAAGCAAATAGGAAGAAAAATATCTATTATGCTAGGTTTCTGATGATGTTGGCTAACCATGTTAGTCCAGCACCATTAGTTATCTCTAACCCTAATGCCAGGTTTGAGTGCTTTGTGCAAGAAAAGAGAGTATTGACAGACATACTGAGGCTGAACCACAATGGTGATGTTCCAGTGGTGTATCTGCCAATCATTGAGGTAACTACTACTATCCCTGTTAGTGTAGCTAACACCTCTACTGTTTTACCTTCCAATGTTGCTATGGAGTCTGTAGCTGTGACCCAACAGGCTCCTACCCTAGCAACAAAACCAAAATCAAAGAAAACCTCCAAGCCAACCTCAGGTGCTTCTCAAAAGGCACCTGTTGTAAAAACTACCACACAACCTAAGGGGAGTGAGTCTGGAGTTGTGAGAGGTGAGGGAAGGGGTGAACATCAAAGAAACCCCAAGGATAAGGAAGGACAGGTTAGTGTGTACCAGCCAAGCCCCATTGTGTCTTCCCAACAAGGCACAATGAGTAACATGGATTTAAACACAAGTCTAATTGCATCCTCCCAAAAGGATGTGATTATTGAAACAAGCTCTCCTCCTAGAGCACAGTCCAAAAGGGTAAGGGACACTTCAAGCCCACAGTCTACATTTTCCCAATACCAAAGGAGAGTGAAGCAAAAGTCCAAGGGTACACAGGGTGCACACACACTGGAAGCAACACTTCCAGTTTCTCAAATTCAGTTTGATGTAACCCCTATCATTACTCTGGGGTTACAGTCCCATTCTCTAAACATCAATCTTGAATTATCTCCATCAAATTCACCAACTCAATCTTTAGATGTGGACATGATCCATACACATATTCCTGATTCTCCAACTCTAATCTTGGAGAAGCCCCACTCTGAAGCTGGTGGCCATCACTTGCTAAGTGATTTGTTGGGCCATCAACCAATTTTTCCTGAAATTGCAAGGGGATCTGTGGACCAATCTCTAAAATCAATCACCACAGACTCTACTGTAATTTCTCATTCTCAAAGTGCTTTCTTGACTTCATCAACGAAACAGTCTATTTCGTTGACAAGTGTTTCTCCATCAACGGTATCCATACCGTTGACAGTTCAAACTACCATTCCGTTGATAGTTCACTCTGCACCTTTAATTGAAAATCAAGTTGTTCCCACAACTAGTGCAGATGATCTAGTGGTAGTTGAGACACTTCTAGGACTGAGAGGGAGTGAAACTGAGAGGCTGGCTTGCAGCCAGGCAAAAGGAGAGAATGTGAGTGAGAGGCTGGCTATTTCTTCCAGCCAGGCAAAAGGAGAGATTGAGAGTTCCACCTTAGAAGGTGAAGGTGAGGGTGTGAGAGGTGTGAGCCATGGGGAGCCCATGATGCAAGAACAGAGTGGAGAGAGAGAAGGGACTACAGGAGAAATAAGGATGGAAGCAGCCATTGCTAATGAGTTAATGGAGGTCAGTGAGGGAGAAAGGGAACTTACTTTCCAAGAGGTTTATCAGCAAACTCTGGATAGTATTTCCCTGGATCCTGAGACCTTTACTCATCCTGTGTCAGCCTATCAAATTTTGGCTCAACAGGGCAATGTGGAGGCAGAGAGGTCACTACAACTAATTCACACAACTGCATCAATGCAAAGAGCAAAGGATGCCTTGACCAATCTCCCTCCAGGAGCTGAAGCAAGTGGAGACTTTGATTTTTCTGATAATGAGGATAGCTTTGGTGACTCTCTACAGGTGGCCACTACTGCACAGACTGGGACTTCTGTGGTGCCTCCTACACCAAACTGGCTTTCTCAAGATATGCATGGAAGAAGCAATTTGGATGCTGCTATCACAAGGCAGTACAAAGAAGCATATCTAGCTCATGAGTCTGCAGGAGCAAGGGACAAGAAATTCTACAAAGCCATAATGGATTCTCTGGAAATTCAAAGGCTACAAATGTTGCAGACAAGGATTGAGGCTACAGAGATCAAGGATTCAATCAGCAACCTTAGGGCTGCTAATGATAGGAGGCTAGATGAAAAGCTTCCTCTTCTCACTGTGTCCAGGATGCACAGGTTTTTCTCTAAAGAACCTGAAGTGGATTCCTCCTTGAAGACTCTCTCTTCTAGAGTGGACAAGGTGGAAGCTACTCTATCACAGATGCAAAAGGAGCAGGAGAAACAAACTCAACTATTGGCCCAGCTAGTGGCAGCTCAAGGACTCCCAGCCATCTCTTTTGATGATAACAAAAAGGGGGAGAAATCTAAGGAGTTAAACATTCAGATTACCAAGGTTATGGTCCCAGCCATTTCCCTACCAAAGGAGCCATTAGCAATGGGGGAGCTTGGAAAGCAGCAAAAGGATGGTATTGACCTTATACAAGAAGCTTCTATGAGGATGAGACTTGCAGAACAAATCAAAGAACATTGGTCCAACATAGAAGCAAAGTTCAAGAAGATTACTGAAAATAAGGACTCAAATCCATCAACGGAACAGCCATCAACGAATGCCATGGTACTAGCATCAACGGAATGGGAGCCACAGACAAATTCTTTCTATCACCAAGAGCCCCTTCTACATGGAGTCACTCAAGGACCAAGGAAGGAAAAAGGACAAACTTCATGCATTAGGGATGTGGAACAAGCTACAATTCAAAGAAGCCTATCTCCCAAGTCCCCTGCTAAACCAAAGGGCAAAAACATAGCAAGGACTTTCTATCCTGCACCTTATCCAGATGAGCACAAGCTTCTTGGTCTACTCATCACAAAAAGCAAGGAAAGTAATGATTATGAGATAAGGAAGCAAAGGGCAATTGTCTACAGGAATGGACAACAAATCTGTGTTTGGGCTGGTCATCCAAACTTTGCTGAAGCCAAGGCTGAGGAATCAGAAAGAGCAGCTATGCAAGCTCTTGCAGTAGCTCAAGCTCTAGATGAAGAAGAAAGGAAGCAAGAGGAAAGCACTAGAGAGGAAAGGAGTTCAAAGAAGAGCACAAGGCAACCCAAAGAGAGAGCTAGGAGAAACATAGCCTTTGAGAATGCTGATTCTCAGAGTACTGCATCAGACTCTTCTATACCTATTGCACCTCCAACAATTGCTAATCCAGTTTTTGAGGGAAAGTTGGCCTGTGATCCTGCACATTCTGTCAATTTTCATGATCAACCAATCATGCCAAAAGAGGAACCAATTGATTTTGATGAGGCATACTTTCCAAAGTTCCTGTTAGAAAAGGACCAACCAATGAAGACAAAGAAGAGGTCTGTCAAAGCAAAGCCTGTTTTTGTGAGAAAGCCACAATCTCAGAAACCCCCAGCAAACCCAGAGGACTGCATGTACATTGCTGACATCAGGGAAGAATCCAGTCTACATCTTGACTTAGACAACCTGGTGGAGGTAAGGGGAATTGCAGCTTCTCAAAAGTTGCCTGAAAGACTAGTGTTCACATTCAGGGGTGGTAGAGAACAAGTGTGGCCTCTCTACAGAATTTTAGGAGAAGACTATCAAACACTACTCTCAGTGTTTAGATGCTTGAAAAAGGACTTTGGTTTCACCAAAACAGCCAAGTCTGAGGTGGTCTCCAAAATCTGTCAGTTAAAGGCTAGCTGGAACAAGCCTGAGGCACTTCCCAGAATACTTAGAGTTCCCTCAACAGGAAAGAAAATCCATCTTCAACCTTATTGGATGATGGAGTTTAAGGACAAGGACAATTGCAGAAGATTCTTCAGAATGGAAGACCAGCTGGAGAAGGCATCTAATCAAACTCTAAAGCTGATGCAATCCAAGCTTGGTGATCAAGATGAAGAGGAGAAAATCTTCTACAGAAGACTACAGGTCCAGATTGAGGAAAACAACTCCAAGAGAGGGAAGAAGACTATGCCACAAAGAAGTCACAGATGAAACATTTGCTCAGACTAGAGGAGCACTTGTGGGCATTAGTCTTGTAAGTCTTATATTTTGTCTATAAAGTTTTGAAGCTTAATACATTTTCTACTTTTGTAATTTATGATGTATCTGAGTGTTTTTGTTATCATCAAGTCTCTTGATTTATGGCTGTTATTCTATCAGTCATAAATTGGGGGAGATTGTTAGGAATATGTTGTTCTTGATGATAAACATAAAACACTTAGTAGAATTTGTGTAAAGTCAATTTTGTAGCTGTCAACGAAATAGCATGCTTTGCAGTGTTTCGTTGACAGGAAGCTCATCAACGAAATGAGTGTTGTAGCAATTGCATTGTACAATACTTCACAGTATGATAGGCATTCTATTATATGTTTTAGATAGGTTTTCTGAGTCATGTTGACTATGTACTAGATAGGCAAAATAGGTTGGTTAATTGTAAATATGTTATGCCTTGTAATTCTGCCTAAGTGAAGACATGTCAACGGTATGAAGATTACTCTGTCAACGGTATGGAGTTTACCCATCAACGAAACGAGGGAAACACCATCAACGGAATGAAGAATGAAGCTATCAACGAAACACATCTTCTTGCTATCAACGAATCAATGTTGCTTTTTGAACAGTTGACAAAGTGATAGTGACAGTTTACTGAACAGATCTAAAAGGAGATATGGAAGTGTACTTTGCATTGGAAGCCATCAAAGTGGTTACTGGAAATAAGGAAACATTCCAATTTCCAATAAGGCTCTTGGGAATGATTATAATAAGCATGAAGACAAAAGCAAAGATCTCCAAGGACCTTTGGACAAAAGGAATGAAAAGCAAGCTACTAATGGTCACTACTATTCTTTAGTTTAGCCAAAACGTAGAGTTGTAAACTTGGGCATATATAACCAAGTGTAGCAGTTACTTTAGAATAGAGAAGAAAAACAAATAGATTGTATTAGCTATTTTTGAGAGCATTCTTCTCTACAACATTGTAACTGAGCAGCTGTGTACTTTTGTATCACAGATTATTTCCGCAATAAAAACACTTCAGTTGGATCATCAAACAATCCAACTGAATTATTTATATCTTGTGTTTTTATTTATTCAGTTCAGTTTAATTTTATAAAGTGTTTAGTTTCAAGAAAATATCAAGAATTGTATTCAACCCCCCCCCCCTTCTACAATTCTGTTAGGTCATTTGGGAATAACATGATGAAAGACTTCTTGTATAGAATTCCCTCAATCAGGACATACCTTAGTGCTCTCACATATAGCTTTCTTGCTTCTGAAGTGTCGTTGGGTAGCCACCAAGTTTCCAGATGAGCTTTGATGGGATCCATCCAACAACTAGCAACATCAATGGGTGCTACCAACTTTCCGTTGATGCTTGGGGTCTTCAAGACTTGGAAGTATACACTCCCTGCATAGTTTTCAATTTCTGAAGAAGCAAACTTAGACAAGGCATCAGCCTTCATGTTTTCTTCCCTTGGAATGTGCTCTACATAGCATTCGTCAAATTGAGTCATGATTGCTTTCACGAGCTTTAAGTACTTGGCCATGATTTCATCTCTGGCTTCAAACTCCCCATTTACTTGGGAAACCACTAGCCTCGAGTCTCCACATACTTTCAGAGTTTTGACTCTCAAGGCTCCAGCCAGCCCTAAGCCAGCTATCAGAGCTTCATATTCATCTTCGTTGTTTGTCGTTGGGAAGTCCAATTTTAGTGCGTACTCTATGAGAAATCCATCATGACTTTGTAGCACTAAACCGACTCCACTTGATTTTGTTTTTGATGCTCCATCAAAATAGAGCACCCAACATTCTTCGGAGATTATTTCTTCAACTTCCTTGTCTTCCACTGTCACTTCCTGCCCCCCGACTTCTTGGTTATCAATGGTGCATTCAACCATGAAGTCAGCAAGTGCTTGTGCTTTTATGGCCGTTCGAGGCTTGTATTTGATGTCAAATTCCCCTAGTTCAATGGCCCATTTGATCAATCTCCCACTAACTTGAGGGTTGTGCAATATGTTTCTTAGAGGTTGATTTGTCAAAACCTCTATCTTGTGTGCCTGGAAGTATGGGCGTAGCTTTCTTGAGGCCATTATCAAGGCTAAGGCAAACTTCTCAATCATATAGTAGTTTATTTCTGCTCCATGTAGGATCTTGCTTACATAGTAGATGGGTTTCTGAACCTTCAATTCTTCTTTTACCAAAACAACTCCGAGGGCAATGTTGGATACTGCCAAGTATAGATAAAGAACCTCTCCTGGTTTTGGTTTGGCCAATAGTGGTGGCTCAACCATGTACTTCTTCAAGGCTTCAAAGGCCTCTTGGCTTTCAGCTGTCCATTCAAAAATTTTCACATTCTTAAGTGCTTTGAAGAAAGGTAAGCACTTCTCTCCTGACTTGGAGATGAATCTTCCCAATGCTGCCACTCTTCCAGTTAGCTTCTGGACTTCCTTAATAGTCCGTGGTGGTTCCATGTCTAGAATTGCTTTGATTTTGACGGGATTAGCCTTGATTCCTCTCTTGGAAACCATTAGGCCTAAAAACTTTCCCGAGCCTACACCAAAGGCACACTTAGCTGGATTCAATATCATTTTGTGGTGCCTTAGCACTTCAAATGCCTCTCGGAGGTGCTCAATGTGGTTGGCCTTATCGAGGCTCTTGACTAGCATGTCATCTACGTAGACCTCCATTGTTTTTCCAATTAGGTGTTCAAAAATTTTGTTCACCAACCTTTGGTATGTTGCCCCTGCATTCTTAAGTCCAAATGCCATGACTAGATAACAGAAAACACCAAAGTCAGTGATGAATGATACCTTTGGAGATGTCATCTTTGTGCATCTTGATTTGGTTGTATCCGCTGAAGCCATCCATGAAACTTAGCATCTCGTGCCCAACTGTTGCATCTATTAGAGCATCAATCCTTGGTAAGGGAAAACAATCCTTAGGACATGCATCGTTCAAGTCGGTGAAGTCGACGCACATCCTCCATTTTCCGTTGGCCTTTTTGACCATCACTGGGTTAGCCAACCATTCTGGGAATTGAATTTCCTCTATGAACCCGGCTTCTAAAAGCTTTTCAACCTCTTGTTTTATGGCTTCAAGCCTCTCTGGAGCAAAACTTCTCTTCTTTTGTTTCACCGTCTTCCTTTCAGGATCCACATTTAATTTGTGAGTTATCAATTGGGGATCAATCCCTGGCATGTCGGTCGCTGTCCAAGCAAAACGTCATTGTTCTCTTGAAGAAAAGTTATGAGTTTGCTTTTCAATGGTTCAGGTAACAAAGCCCCAACGTAGGTCACCTTCTCTGGCTCACCTAGGACTAAGAGAATGGGGATCAAATCCTCAGCTGGTTTCCCTCTTCTGTCCTCATTGTCGTTTGTATTCATGTCCCCAATTGGGAGAACCTGCCCCCCGATTCCATCAGGCCTTAAAGCGGCTACATAACAGCTTCTAGCCATCTTTTCGTCTCCCCGCTCTTCTCCAATCCCATTCCTCGTTGAGAACTTGTTTTTCAGATGATAAGATGAGGCAACGGCCTTAAACGCATGAAGTCCAGTCCTTCCAAGGATCTCGTTGTAGGTTGAATTTGCCTTTATAACTACAAAGTTCAACATTTGAGTAGATGTATTAATTCCTTGCCCCATGGTCATTGGGAGTTGGATAGTTCCTTCCACCTTTGATTCCACTCCATTAAACCAATATATGGGCATATTCGAGGGTGCCAACTGAGAATCAGTGTAACCCATCTTGATAAAGGCATCGTAAAACAAGATGTCCACTGAAGCCCCATTGTCAACTAGAACTCTCTTTGTTTCAGAATTGTCTATCACAGGTATGATAACAAGGATCATCGTGGGGGAGCTTCACCCCTTCTAAGTCGGAATCATCAAATCCTATTGATACTTCTGTTCTGGCATGCTTCGGTGCTTCTCCAACCACAGTCATTACCTCTCGGGCATAAGCTTTTCTTGAGTTTCGGGAGGACCCAACAGCAGTTGGTCCTCCAAATATCATATTGATGACTGGCCCTCGGGGCTTAGGGTTACGATCTTGGTCGTTGTCCCTTCTGTCATAATCCTTCCTTCCATAGTTTCCTCTTTGACTCCCTTGATTTCCATCCTTGGTGAATTTGCTGAGTTTTCCTCTCCGTATCAGGAATTCAATTTCATCCTTCAGTTGCCTACAATCGTCGGTGTCGTGACCAACTTCTTTGTGGAACCGACAGAATTGGTTTTGGTTCCGTTTGGACAAGTCAGCCCTCATTGGTTTCGGCCATTTGAGATCCTCTTCCTTTGCTATCTCCATCAGAATTTGACTCCTGGGAGTATTCAACCTTGCATACTCTGTAAATTTTAGGCCAAAATTGCTCTTTTTTGGTGGAGAATCAGATATCTTTGATGTTCTAGGGAACTTTTCCCTAACATCATACTCTTGGGTTTCCTTCCTTTTCTTTGGGTTTCCACTATCACCAGTAGTGGGTTCATATTTTCTCATGCTTTCTTCTACTTTGATGTATTTGTCGGCTCTATCTTGGAGCTTTAACATGCTCTCGGGTGGATGTTTTGCCAACGATCTCCTGAAGTGATCATCAGTAGTTCCTTGTTGTAGGGCTATCATAGCTACTTTGTCCTCCAAATCTAGGACTTTCAGAGCCTCACGAGTGAATCGGTTAATGTAATCTCTCAAGGCTTCATTCTTTCCTTGTTTAATTCCCATGAGCGATGCAGAGCTTTTCTCATGTACTCTTCCACTTACGAATTGGTTGATGAAAGCCTTGTTTAATTCCTTGAAGGATCCAATATAATTGGGAGGCAAACGGCTGTACCAACGTTGTGCCATACCCGCTAGGGTTTGTGGAAACGTTAGCGGGATCTCCCGTTCCATCATAAGCCTTGATCGTCGGTATCTTGAATTTTCTGGAGATGTTGGCTTTCATGATGTCTTGAGTGAAGGGCGGTGTTGGATCATCAGGTCTCCTAGGGGTAATAAAACAGTGGGATCACCCCTCGGAGGCTCAGCCCTCTTGCTTCTTCTAGGTGCTGGATCAAAGTTGATTATCGGGACTCCTCCCGTTCCTTGGTTTTGTGTCCTTGCGGCTTCTTCTTCGGCCAGTAGCTTCTTGAGCCTTGCAGTCTCTGCTTCATGGGCCGCTATTTTTTCCTTGGTGGTTTGGGGTTGTTCCCGATTAGTTTCGGAAGAACGCCTCCTTCTTGGGGCAACGTCCCTCTCATCTCCAGTTGAGTAATTCTCATCCTCGGTGTAAGGACCCGAGTAGTCTTGGATAAGAGGGGTCTGTCGAGTTTGCTGATTTTGGGGTCCCAGACCTTGAATATATGGGGGCACATAGGCTTCGTGATAGATGGGGTTGGCACCACTACTGCCCACCGGGGGTCGAGGAGGCATACCATAGGTTGGCATACCGAGAGTTTGAGTAATATATTGGGGGAGATCCGTGGTGTGAAGTTGAAGACCATGTGGTGTGTTTGCAAGCAGCGGAGTGGTTATGATTGGTTGTTGGAGAGTGGTCTCTGGTGGATTTCGTCCATGAACGACCATTTGTAGGGGATTCGTCCCTTCAGTAGTAATCGGGACTTCCGGTCCTTGAGCAGTAGTGATGGGGATATCTGTCCCTTCAGCGCCAATGATTGGCGGTGGTTGGCTCCCCTGAGTCTCTGTTGCAGAGGTAATTGGGATTCCATCAGAAGTTTGAGGATCACGAATTGTTCTTCGTGTGTTTGCCATGGTTGATGTTGTCGTTCCCACAGACGGCGCCAAATGTTGTGGAATAAAAACTGAGCTTACGAATTTAATGTGAGGGTTTAATGAGCTTCGAGCTTTAATGGTTGCACTTGTGTTTCGAGACTAAATCGGTCCTCACAAGATGCCTACGTATCTCAATTCGTTATTGAGAATCAAGCCAAAGACGTAGTTCTGATTGTAGGATCAGGGACCTTATATAGGCGTCTGGAGCCTAGTATTTATGGTATGTTTAGGAGTCTTAGCGAATAAGTCTCCTTTTTGGATAACTGATAAGGATTGTATTTCTTGCTGGATAAGTCTTTTCCTTGTTGATAAAGGCTATGACTTATTAACTGCCTTTAATTGGGATTCCGGATCCTTCTTTGATGAATTTACCATAATTTGGACTCTTTTCATGAGCTGTATATTTTCCCTATTCATTAATTACGAAATTAATGAATAATTAGGGTGTCAGACCTTAAATATCGGCCTTTCCATTGAATTGTCAATTATATTTCTATAATTATTTTTCTGTACATATCAATTACCATGTACTTAAGTTTGTGATTAGAATATTTTATTAATATTAAAAAATTATTTGGATACATATCAATAGTGATATATCTCATACAGATTTTTATGCTTTAGAGTTTAAAGATAACGTATTGTTCCTGGCAAGCTTGGATATTGCTATATTAGGTGCAGTGGGTCGTCTCTGATTGTAGGAAAATAATTTGATTTTAGAGAATATTTTTTCTTAAGATGATCTTGGGGAAAATAATTCTACTTCTGAAGTGCTATTTGTGAACACAATTATAGAAAATGATGAAGAAATGTTAACTATACAAATATGTTTCCATTTTGAAAAAAGATAGTTCTTTTTCCAGCAATTCACAACATTTTTCAAAGAAAAATTTCTGCCGTGGAAAACTTATTATTTTCATGAGATCAAACAAAATTAAAAGAAAAAGTTATACAGAATTCATGATTTTAATGTTTTTTATTTTGTTTTCTGAAAAATTCCAAAGAAGAAAAACTAATCTGGAAATTATTTTTCAATAATTAAAATGAATCTAAATACCTTACAAATGTCTTGTAATTGTCATTTTCATATCATTCGTTTTCCGAATTTGTGTATCGAATTGGTTTAGTTTGCCACTTTGCTAGGTCTTTGTTTTATTTCCCGAATGCATTAGCTACAGATTAGGATTGTATGTACCAAAACCATCTACAAAGGACTTGTGGTTGTAGACTTGTATATATTGTAGGACAGGCAGCTTTATATTGTGGTTGTTATTTTTTTTCATTTATTTGTCTGTATCTCTAGGTTCACATCCATGATTCACACATCATTGTCCTTTGACGCACTGCCCTTTACGTCACTGTTTTGCATATATTGCGTCACTTCAAATGCATTTATAAAGAATTAATATATATATTACAAATCTAGCCAATCGCATTTAGGGTTTGAATTAAAATTTCAGTTCTACTAAAGAAAATTAAATTTAAATCTGACTATAAGTTTGTTTTAATTAGTAGGAAACAAAAATGTATTTTGGAAAATATATTACTCCATTTAATTTCAAATTATTGTCTTTTTTGTAATGTTTTTCTTTATCAACAACAATAATTATTGTCTTTTTTGTAATGTTTGTACGAGTTAAGTTCTATGGAGACCACATTTTTTGTGGAGACCACATATGTTCTGCAATCTAAATTTGGCAAAATAGATCATATTTTGTAATCAAAAATTTGCAAAACGTACTGTTTTGCAAAATATATTCTATGAAAATCATTATTTCATTGAAAATCTTTAAAATCATGTAAGTTCTGCAAAATAAACATGAATATTCTGCAAACGGAACATGTTTTGCAGAATAATATGTTTTGCTATGTTTTAGTTGCAAAACATATATAATTTTAAAGATTTTAAATGAAAATAGTTATTTTCTTAGAACATAATTTATAAAATATTATATTTTGCTAAATTTAGATTGCAGAACGTATGTGGTCTCCAGGTCTCCACAAAAAAGGTGGTCTCCATAGAACTTAACTCATGTTTGTACAATATTATCATTACATATTTATTTTGCATGTGTTATTATGTTTAGAACATGAGTTGTTTTAGTTAGAAAATGTAAAACATATAATGTGTTTTAGGTGAAAAACGCAATCAGTTATAAATATGTAATAATATTACCATTTTATATATATATTACCAATTTTATTTTTAGAAGATTAGTTGTTTTAGTTAGAAAAATAGATAAAATAGGTAATGTATTTTAGGTGAAAAAAGCAATTGATGATAGCCCAACCCAAATTGGTTATATATAGTCCAACCCAAATTATAGATAGCCAGACTCAAATAAATTGGTTATATATAGTCCAACCCAAATTATAGATAACCCGATTCAAATAACGAACGACCAAACATGTTTGGTTTTAATAATGTAGTATAGATGCAATGGCCGCTGATCATGATTTAGATTGATACGTCGTAAAAAACTATTGAAAGAAAAGAAATAAAGAGAAAGGTTCATTTTTTTTTAATTTGAACCCAAGTAATGTTTTTCAAAGGGAAGATAAAGAATTTAAAATTTAAGAAAAAATCAATTTGTTCTAAAAGAAATTTCTCACTTTTGGGAAGGTTATGATGAAAAAAAATATATATATAATTTATTTTTTTTCTTTCTCTTCCTAAGTGGAGAACACGGCTGTTATGGATTAAAAAACGTACCTGTAAATTAATTGGTAGGGTTTAGAGAGCTTCGAGCTTTAATGGCTGCACTTGTGTTTCGTGACTAAATCGGTCCTCACAAGATACCTACGTATCTCAATCAGTGCTGAGAATCAAGCCAAAAAACGTAGTTCTTGGTGTTGCCCTTGGGGCTATGGCGGCAGGGGCACACCAATGACGTAGTGACTTGTATGTCCTTATTCGAGGATGAAGTCTAAAACATTGTAGATGATGTATGGAGCTGTGTCCAAAACGTAGTTCTATTGTGAAGGATCAAGGTCCTTATATAGGCGTCTGGAGCCTCGTATTTAGAGTAAGTTTAGGAGACTTAGCGAATAAGTCTCCTTTCTTGATAATGGATAAACATTGTATTTCTTGGTGGACAAGTCTTTTCCTTGTTGATAAGGACTGTGACTCATTATTTCTTGTAATTGGGATTCTGAATCCTTCTTTGATGAATTTACCATATTTTGGACTCCTTCGAGCTGTATATTTTCCCTATTTATTAATTACGAAATTAATAAATAATTAGGGTTTCGGGCCTTGTTGATTGGGCCGTATTCTAGGATTACTTTTCTGTCCATATCATTTGCCCCCCAACTTCCGGGAAAATCTTCCTGAGGTTTTCACAGAAGTTACTGCGTATTTTTCCTCAAAATTTTCTATTTTTAAGGGTATTTTCGAGCTCAATTTAGATCATTTTTTACCTCAAATTCGACCTCAGATTAGGTCTTTTTCGACCTGGATTTCGACCTCAAACTGTTATGAGGTCGAAGGATTCGACTTCGTTTTTCAGTTCAATTTCGACCTCGATTCTGCGATCTCAGTCAGTTCTTTCTCGACCTCGAATCCATTCCTTTTCGACCTCAGATTGGTATGAGGTCGATGGATTCGACCTTGATTCTTAGTATATTCTCGATCTCGATCATGCGATCTCAATCTACTCTCTTTCGACCTCAAATCCATTTCTTTTCGACCTCAAATTGGTATGAGGTCGATGAATTCGAACTCGATTCTTAGTATATTTTCGATCTCGATCATGCGATCTCAATCTATTCTCTTTCGACCTCAAATCCATTCATTTTCGACCTTAAATTAGTATGAGGTCGATGGATTCGACCTTTATTTCCTTTTTTATATCGACTTCAGCCGTTCGACTTCAAATTAGGTCTTTTCGACTTTAGTCTAACATTCTTTCATTTCTGAATTTTTCGAATGTTTGTCAACACTCAATGCATATAACTTATCATAGAAATATGAAAATTTTGAATATAATCATAACTTGAAAATGGGTTCAACCCTTACATAATACTCTACTTTCTTCCTCAAGTTTAGAAACTTGGATTGGTTTCGTCGACCTTATTTCTACTTGTCCTAATAGTGAGTCCAATCAGGACACACTTTAAACATATTAGACTTTCAAGTTTGCAGCATGCCAAGTTCTTGGCACTTCGATCCCTTCCAAGGTTTCCAATTTGTAGGAGCCTCGACCAAATACGTTCTTGACGCGATATGGTCCTTCCCAATTTGGGGCCAACTTGCCTTTTTTGTCCAACTTCGGATGCCTCAATCTTTCTGAGGACTAAGTCTCCATGACGAAAGAATCTCTCTTTTTTGATGTTCAACTACCTTAGCATTTGCCTCATCTCTAACTTCATTAATTAGATCTAAGGCCAGCCTCATGCCTTCTTCATTTATTTCTGGCTCGTAAGCTTCGATTCTTGGAGATGTGTGAGTAATCTCCACTGGAACCACTGCCTCTGCCCCATATGCCAGCAGAAAGGGGGTTGCTCCAGTGGTGACTTTACAAGTAGTACGGTATGCCCATAGTATGGGGAGCAATTCGTCTACCCAAGTATTTCTAGAGCGTTCAACTCTTTTCTTCAGTCCATCCAGGATAATTCGATTGGCAACCTCAGCTTGCCTATTTGCTTGAGGATGGGCAACAGAAGTGAAGCGTAACTTAATATCATTCTCATCACAATACTTCTTGAATTCATCGTTGTTGAACTAAGTTCCATTGTCTGTGACCAAGATACGTGGAATCCCGTATCTGCATATCACATTTTCCCAGAAGGAATGCATCACCTGCTTGGTGGTTATCTTGGCTAAAGGCTTAGCCTCAATCCACTTGGTGAAGTAGTCGATTGCTACTATCAAGAACTTTCTTTGCGCACACTTGCCATGGCGAATGGGATAGGTGAGTTTATAGATGTCATCATCTCTGGTGGTTGTCTAACCACCAGTGCATGCTTTTGGTACCGTTCACATTTCTTCACGTAGCTTTTAGCATCTGCAAATATGCTTGGCCAATAGAAACCTAGACGAGTGATTTTATGAGCAAGGGTTCAGTGCTGCCCACAAATTCCTTCATGTACTTCCCTTAGGGCCAATTCTGCCTCTTGGGGTCTCAAGCATTTTAAGTAAGGAATGATGAAAGCCTTTTTGTATAGGATTCCCTCAATCAGGCATACCTTAGTGCTCTCACATATAGCTTTCGTGCTTCTGAAACGTCGTTGGGTAACCACCCAGTTTCTAGATGAGATTTGATGGGATCCATCCAACACTACGTCATAAGTGAGCTATTGTAACAACCACCTAGTGTTACAAGAGACCCTAAATCCGTTACAATAGATCTATTATAACATAGAGGGGCGTTACATATACAGGCGTTACAATAGCTATATCTTGTAACGCTTTTGTCCATCTATTGTAACACAAGTAAATTAAGCATTACAATAGCCACCTAATGTAACACTAGCACCATCAAATGTAACGAGATTTTAGGGTTACATTTGAAATCAATAGAGAGGATAAATGTGGGCCCCACTTCACCTATTGTAACACCACACCATCTATATTGTAACACTAAGTCCAGAGAATAAGGTAACACTATATTTGGATAATGTAACACTATATAAATATACGTATGCAACACTACAATAGGTAAATGTAACATTACAATATAAAATTTTCAAAATAACTTCTTTGTATATGCAGCATTCCCATTGGTAACACCATTAAAGTTCAAACCAACATTCCAACCATTACAATTCTCCAAACTACTTCAACCCCTCCAAACTACTTCAACCACCACCATCCAATTAACCAAGTACTAGACAATTCATAACATTAACCAAGTACTAGATAATCTATTACATTAACCAAGTTCTAAACGATCAAACTACGATAGGAAAAAAGTTCTTAGATAAATAGTAAAGTAAGTGCTGCTACGGAACCAATTGTAATCTTGTAGGAAACTGTTCTGGGTTCCCCTTTGCTATTACGATATCCTGCAACAGCGGAAAGCAAAATTTAGCAGCAGAATGAAGGACTTTATTCTCAAAAACATCTTCAAAGCACACATTGCAATATAATCTAGCTACTGAATTCCAACAAAGAAATAACAAAAACACACAAATATAACTAACAAACAAGTTTTAGACTTTTCGATGACTTTATAAAGTTGCTTGAAAATAATAACTAAGATAAAGCTTCAGATTTACATTCTGAAAAAATTGTGAACCTCCAACTCCCCTTCACTCTTCACATGTATTAAAAGTGTTAAATAAATTTGTTCAATGATAAAATTATGAATATTGCACAAGCTGTAGTATCCAACTAAACAATAATAAAAATGGCTTTTCTTCTCCTGTTACCCGTCACAATCCCTATTTGTTAGATCAAGTATACCTATACTCCTGAATAACTTCTCAAGATGATTAAAAACAAGAAGAGAAACACAAGAGAAAAGAATATGTAAGTGGGGCATGTGCAAGAAATCACAATGAAATGAATAGGCAATCACAATCTTAATATACAAGGTAAATTTAGTAACAGATGAAGAACCATATACAAGCACGCTTGCACACACATTGGAGCTAGCTCGTCACTCTGGATACAGTGATACAAACAATCATCCCTTCGAAAAAGATGACCTATTGTCTTTGTAATAATATAAAAAAGGGTGAGTCTTCTATTTTACGTTGGAAGATGTATTTCACATTAGGTCAGAACATGATAAAACACTTTTAAGTTATGGTCCAATAATTTGTTTCATATCTCGTTAACAATAGTGAGAGGCTGATCTACAATTTTACAATCAACTAAGAAAAGTTTGAAACCAGATTTTCTGATTGAAAAATCCTGGTACATCATTATCAAAATATCCTGGTACAAGAGATACTATATTTGTTTTGGTGGCAAGAGTAGAAGAGTAGCAAGATTACACAACATATCTTTGATTTTTTGACCAAAGAGTGCTATTATTATGCCTAACTAGAACACAGTACTTCCAGGTCATCGCTTTTAGATCAAGAAGCAAATGGGAATGACGTACCTGTGCAAAAAGAGCTTGTGTAATCGTATACTCTGTTTCCATTCTAAATTGTCTCCACAAAGACTTGCATTGCACAGGCGTAATAAGTGTCTCTTGAGGAGGGACCTATTTGTTAAAGCATCATAAGTAAATAATGAGGACCATCAATACTCAAGAGGAAAGTATCTATCAATTGCTACCTCATCCCATGTGCTTGAAGCAAGAGGATCTCCTGAAGTTCCCACGTTCCTGTACCGAGGTGAAGCTACAGCCACTCCATCCAGAAGTGATGAGAGTTCAGTCTCTATATTATCTTCTCTCTCATCAAGGTGTATGACAACCATTGTAGATAAGAGCTTCAAAGACTATCAAGAAGGAAAATTATATATAAATATGCTACTCTACTTGCAATTCTGCAGCACCAATTTCTACCATATGTATCTTTAGAAATTACCGCAGCTCGGGCATCTCTCGTAATTGTACGTATGTCTTCCTTTCCAGTCCAAACTCTAGGCAATGAATCATCATCATGGTTGAAGACTGTTGTAAACCTGAAGTACTTAAAATGTAAGCAACTTATAACGAAAACCTAAAGAAACTTAAAAATCAACCAGACATGAATACCTGGCATAATAATTTAGTTTCATTATTAGTTTCAAAATATCATGGCATAATAATTTAGTTTCATTAAATGCCTTCAACTCTTCTACTCAATCTGACTTTACAAGAGATACCATATTTGTTTTGGTGGATCTAACAGTACTCTGCATTATAATTTATAAATTGGAGTTAAACAGATTGTGAATCTCTAAATTTATGGTTGACTTTAAATAATCTTTAAACTTCTAATTATGTCCTTTTGGTGTATAAAACCATATTATAAGAGATTTTCTAAATTCTAGAAAACTTCCAATTACAGTATGTCCTTCGACTTCGAGTAGATTCAATCATATTGTAAGAGATTTTTTATATTCAAGCATATAAACACCATGATTTTCACTGTGATTTTGCAACACTGGAGTGGATTTTAATCATAAACAGAGATGTATAACAATGATTTTCTGACAAAAAGTACCTAAACTGATACAAACAAAGCAAAACATATAACACAATATACATACACATAAAATAAAGAACTAATTAAAATAGAAAAAGTCCTACCTTTTAAGCCCAAATCGAAACACAAATTCAAATCAAAGAAGTCCTGATTTTGAACTCGAATCGGCCATGAGACAAAGAATAGAACACAAATTAAGACTAATTAAATACAAGACTTTCAATTAAACATAAGAACTGAAACCATTGAACCCAAACCGAAGGAACCCTAATTCGAAGAAGGGCAAAATTAAGAAAACACTGATTTGAATAAGGCCCAAATCGAAGAACAATCAAATCAATTTGAAGCCTCAAATCGAAGAAGGCTCTAATTAGTAGTTTTGTAGGTTTTTCAGCGTACAGATAGAGACAGAGAGAGTGAGAACGAGAGAGTGTGTGAGAGAGGAGAGAGGGTAAATGTGAGAGAGAGAATCTGAGTGTTTAGTAAATTGCCAAAGTGAACAAAAAACGCGGTTTTTTGTTGAAGCAAAAAAATCAAAAAGGGTGGTTCTTTTGCCGCTATCTAATTTTCATATGAATATTGACTTGTTATTGTGTAATAATATAAAAATGACATCTATAAGTAATGTTTTTTATAAATACTATTTCTTATAAGTTTATTTAAAATAATTTTAATATTTGTAAAAATATTAAAAATTACCACATTTCACATCTTGCAGTACAGATTAAAAAAATAATGACTTTCCCAAAACTAAGAAACAGAGGTTAAGCTTAAAGTTGAAATTGGGTCAAATTAGTTGTATAAATGTTATGTTCACTTTGCAAATATAGCATGAGAAAAAAATGTTAAATTAAAATATATTTAATAAATAAATATTTTAGGTATTTCCGTATCAACAACATTTCATAATTTGTATTATATCAATTATTATATTTTAGTTAAAAATTTAATTCAAAATATATCTCTTATACTACGTTTTTATTAAAATGTTGTACAACCCGACCTTTTCATTTTTTTGATTATTTTTTTCCAAGATTAGAATGAGTATTTATTAACATCCGTACGGTTCGATCGTAAAAGAAATCACTTAAAACAATTATTCAGTGAACATGAAACGCGCTCCGTTACCCGAATTAGTATTAATACTACAATTTTGTTATAATGTCGTACAAACCGACCTTATCATTTTTTGATTATTTTTTCCCAACACTATAATGAGTATTTATTAACATTCGTACGGTTGGATCGTAAAAAAAAATATTTAAAAAAAATTATTCAGTGAATCCGACATGCGCTCCATTACCCCAATTAGTATTAATACTACATTTTTTGTTAAAATATCGTACAACCAGACCTTTTAATATTTTGATTATTTTTTCCCAACACTAGAATAAGTATTTATTAACATCCGTACGGTTGGATCGTCAAATAAATCACTTAAAAAATTATTCAGTGAATCAAGCACGCGCTCCGTTACCCGAATCAGTATTAATACTACGTTTTTGTAAAAATGTCGTACAACCCGACCTTTTCATTTTTTAATTATTTTTATCCGACACAAGAATGGATATTTATTAACATCCGTACGGTTGGATCGTCAAAGAAATCATTTAAAAAAAGTATTCAGTAAATCCGAAACGGAGCCCGTTACCCGAATCAAGATTAATACTACATTTTTGTTATAATGTCGTAAAACTCGACCTTTTCATTTTTTGATTATTTTTTCCGAAGACTAGAATGAGTATTTATTAACATCCGTACGGTTGGATCGTTAAAGAAATCATTTAAAAAAATTATTCAGTAAATCCGAAACGGTGCCCGTTACCCGAATCAAGATTAATACTAAATTTTTGTTATAATGTCGTACAACCCGACCTTTTCATTTTTTGATTATTTTTTCCGAAGACTAGAATGAGTATTTATTAACATCCGTACGGTTGGATCGTCAAATAAATCATTTAAAAAAATTATTCAGTGAATATGAAATGCGCTCCGTTACCCGAATTAGTATTAATACTACATTTTTGTTATAATGTCGTACAAACCGACCTTATCATTTTTTGATTATTTTTCCCCAAGACTATAATGAGTATTTATTAATATTCGTATGGTTGGATCGTCAAAAAAAACATTTTAAAAAAATTATTCAGTGAATCCGACATGCGCTCCATTACCCCAATCAATATTAATACTACATTTTTTGTTAAATGTCGTACAACCCGACCTTTTAATATTTTGATTATTTTTTCCCAACACTAGAATGAATATTTATTAACATCCGTACAGTTGGATCATCAAAGAAATCATTTTAAAAATATTTGTGGGCCCCGCAACATTTAAAAAAGTTAAAAAAAAACTAGTGTAACACCTTTTATACTGTAACAATATCCTTTGCTAATGTAACACTTTTTTGTGGGGCCCACTTCAGTGGGCCCCACTTTTATGGGGCCCACGACATTTTAAAAATTAAAATAAAAAATAAAAACTACTGTAACACTTTTGTATTGTAACAGTTTCATTTGCTAATGTAACACCATCAGTCCCACGCAACACTAGATTTAAAACTAATGTAACACTAATTGAGCAGTGTTACATATGTCTAAAATTTTCTAACAATTGTAACGGTTTGCATGTAACGCTTTTGAATAAGTGTTTCAGTAGCCCACTTATGGCGTAGTGCAACAACTGGCAACATCAATAGGTGCTACCAACTTTCCATTGATGCTCGGGGTCTTCAAGACTTGGAAGTATACACTTCATGCGTAGTTCTCAATTTCAGAAGAAGCAAACTTAGACAAGGCATCGGCCTTCATGTTCTCTTCCCTTGGAATGTGTTCCACATAGCATTCATCAAACCGAGTCATGATTTCCTTGACAAGTTTTAGGTACTGGGCCATGACTTCATCTCTGGCCTCAAACTCCCCATTTACTTGGGAAACCACTAGCCTCGAGTCTGCACACACTTTCAGAGTTTTAACTCTCAAGGCTCCAGCTAGCCCTAAGCCAGCTATCAGGGCTTCGTACTCAGCTTCGTTGTTGGTTGTTGGGAAGTCCAGTTTTAGTGTGTACTCTATGAGAAATCCATCAGGACTTTGTAGCACCAAACCTGCTCCACTTGATTTTGTTTTTGATGCTCCATCAAAATAGAGCACCCAACATTCTTTGAACACCATCTCTTCATCTTTCTTGTCTTCCACTACTACTTCCTGCCCCCGACTTCTTGGTTGTCAATGGTGCATTCAACTATGAAGTCAACGAGTGCTTGAGCTTTTATGGCCGTTCGAGGCTTATACTTGATGTCAAATTCTCCCAATTCAATAGCCCATTTGATCAACCTTCCACTAACTTGAGGGCTATGCAAGATGTTTCTTAGAGGCTGATTGGTCAGGACCTCTATATTGTGAGCCTGGAAGTATGGGCGTAGCTTTCTTGAGGCCATTAACAAGGCTAAGGCAAACTTCTCAATCGTAGAGTAGTTTATTTCTGCCCCATGTAGGATCTTGCTTACGTAGTAAATGGGTTTCTGAACCTTCAATTCTTCTTTTACCAAAACGGCTCCTAGGGCTGTGTTAGAAACCGCCAAGTATAAATAGAGAATTTCTCCTGGCTTTGGCTTTGCCAACAGTGGTGCCTCAGCCATGTATTTCTTCAAGGCCTCAAAGGCCTCTAGGCTTTCAGTTGTCCACTCAAAATTTTTCACGTTCTTGAGTGCATTGAAGAAAGGTAAGCACTTCTCTCCTGACTTAGAGATGAATCTTCCCAATGCTGCCACTCTTCCCGTTAGTTTATGGACATCCTTGACAGTCCGTGGTGGTTCCATGTCTCGAATTGCTTTGATTTTGTCGGGATTAGCCTCGATTCCTCTCTTGGAAACCATCAGGCCTAAAAACTTTCCCGAGCTTACACCAAAGGCACATTTAGCTGGATTCAACATCATCTTGTGGTGCCTCAGCACTTCAAACGCTTCCCGTAGATGGTTTATATGATCGGCCTTATCGAGGCTTTTAACCAACATGTCATCCACATAGACCTCCATAGTTTTTCCAATCAGGTGTTCAAAGATTTTGTTCACCAATCTTTGGTATGTTGCCCCTGCATTCTTAAGTCCAAATGTCATGACTAGAAAACAGAAAACACCAAAGTCAGTGATGAATGATACCTTGGAGATGTCATCTTTATGCATTTTGATTTGGTTGTATCCGCTGAAGCCATCCATAAAACTCAACATCTCGTGCCTAGCTGTGGCATCTATTAGAGCATCAATCCTTGGTAAGGGAAAACAATCCTTAGGACATGCAATGTTTAAATCAGTGAAGTCCACACACATCCTCCATTTTCCATTGGCCTTTTTGACCATCACTGGGTTAGCCAACCATTCTGGGAATTGTATTTCTTCAATGAACCCGGCCTCCAAAAGCTTATCTACTTCTTGTTTAATGGCCTCTTGCCTCTCTGGAGCAAAATTTCTCTTCTTCTGTTTCACCGTCTTCCTTTGAGGATCCACATTCAGTTTGTGGGTTATCAACTAGGGATCAATCCCTGGCATGTCAGCCGCTGTCCAAGCAAAAACGTCATTGTTCTCTTGAAGAAAGGCTATGAGCTTGTGTTAGGTCCAAAGTATCGTAGAAGGGGGGGTTGAATACGATACTCACAAATAATTCAATTTCGTTCGCGGATTAATCTTTCAGTTCTATAACGAAATCAAACACACCAAACCAAATCAAGTTTCGGGGAATATATCTTTTTATAAATATAAACCTCGAGGGGTGCTACAATTTCTAATCCATAGATTAGCTTCAATGAGTTTAAGGTTACACAAATTCAAAACAATGATCAAATTCTGAGCACTATTAATTCTCTTGATAATTTCTCCGGCTCAGTTCTCTCTCTCAGTAATGTCTCTGTGTAGAATGCCTTAACTGAAGAAGACACTATCTTCTCTCGTATTAATTGTAGTCTTCAATTGAAAACTATCGAACTAGGAATGTAGAAACAATCCTGGCCGTCCATCTTCAACTTCAACCTGTAAAACAAGAATACTTTTCACCTGCTTCTTAATTAAAAACCATCGAATGAAATACTTTAATTTACCATTCGATAGTTTTTTAATTAAAACTATCGAATACCAAATTAAAGTAAACATGGTTTTCAATGAATCATTATTATACCATTCGATAGTTTTCTTAATTGAAAAACTATCGAATTCTTGTTTCTTGTCTTTTATCAATTAATGATTCCACTGAGCTCCTGGGTGTTTAAGTAATAGACTATATCACTTTCTTCTGAGACGATAAAACAACTTGATCTTTTCAGTGTCGTCACCTAGTGCAACTGGTCTGGTTCACAGATGAATAACACTTGATCAATTCTTCTTTTATGTCTTCAATTCAATGCTGCTGATACGTCCCTTGTCGTTCTGGTTGCTTCATCATTGGAATCCCGTGGTACTGAACCCTAAATCATTCACATACTTCTGTCGTCTTGAAAGTCTTGTTTCTTTTGTTGTCACTGAGGCTTGAACATTTTCATGAACTTCTTTCCGTGACCTGTTTACGGACTTCAAGAATACATAACGTATTTTGATTTTTTGAGTTTACCTTTTCTTCTTTGATTCTGTATTCCTGTGCTTCTGTTAATACTATTGTCTATCTTGTCCTTTGTTGAGTTGTAGTTATCTCTTTTACATCTTATGTTACATTATGCTTTACAATCTCCCCCTATTTGATTGGATAGAGTTCGACAAGCAAATACTTCGAGGATAACTCAACTAACTAAGGAAACATGAAACTACTTAAAGTAAGACAGCGTAATAATATTAATGCATTCTGGATCAGATATATATACATTTCCAGATTTCATATATCAAAAAACAATTAAACTTTATACAATGAAGTTGCTCCTCTAGTCTGAGCTGATAGTTCTCTTATTCTTTGCTTCAATATTCAGTCCATTCCAATCTCACCTTCTTCAATCATTGGATCGGAGTTAGCAGCTTGGTAATCAATCACTGATAGATAGTGCAGTGGTTCTCCAGGTTTAAGGATTGCTCCTTGGATGTGTCTTCCAATATATTCAACCTCTTGACCCACTCCAGCCCATAACCATGCAATGTTAACATCTTTCTTGTTTAGCTTTGGCATGTTTGGCAATCTGGTATGCACTTCCAATCCTCTTTCCACTCTTTTCCTATAGTAAGGAACATTCTCCATTAGAAATCTTCTAAGAGTGTCTGATGCTTTGTCCTTCTCCGTTGATGAGAATCCAGTGGATCTAAGATACTTCTCAACTGAGATTAGATAGTTGCTTGGGTAGTCTCTCAGTTTGTCCTCAGCCAAATAGCAGATTCTGAACAAGTCATTTGTCATGAATCTAACCATTGGAGGATCTTCAGTAATCTCTGGACCGACTTTCATCACGATCTCCTTAACATGCTCACGTAGCAGTTCATTTAGCCTTGTAGTTCTTTGGATCTTGATGAGTATAGCCTGCAATTCTGTATATGTCCTCTGTTCTAAAAACTTAGTGGAAATCACAAATGTACCTTTCTCCAGAAAACTGATTAATAAGCTCCAGGCACCATTTGCTTTAACCCCAGCGTTCAGACAGATTATAGAGTTTCTCAGTGCTTTAAAGTAAGTCTGATCTTCAAGATTAGCACTTCTGATGTCCTGAATAATAACTTCCACCTCAGCATTGTCGTTGACTTCTAATCTTTCTTCAACTCCGCAAAAGGTTTTGTAAGCCATTTCCCATTCAGTACCATCTTTCTTTGCCAGATCTATCATCTTCTTCTTCCTCACTTCATTATACATTTTGAATCTCTTCAGTTTTTCACTCCTCAGAATTGCTTGCTGTTTCTCTTTCTCAGTTTGCCTGGCATCTACTGCAGCTCTTTGAGCTCTTATTGCTTCCAAGGCAGCTTCTTCTTCAGGTGATAGAGAATTTGCTTCTTCTTCCATATTATCCTCCCAGATTGGATGTTCAACGGGCTCTGGATAATATGGCTCATGCTCCTCTTGATTAGGTTGCTCATGCATGACCTCAAATTCCTCTTCACTCTCCTTCTTTTCTTCTACAAGTTCCTCTATCCAGTACTGTCTGATAGGAATAGCTTCAACTGTCTCCCAAACTCCCCATCCATCCTTAGGCTTCTCTTTCTTCCCTTCTCCAACTTTCTCCCCCTTAGTTGAGGAATCCTAGATAAAAGCATCCTCAGCATAAAAGGTAGTAGAAGGATCAGGTTCCTGATTTGAAGGACCAGGTTGTCCAGATTGTTGGTTCTTCAGCATACTCCATATAGACTGTACTCCGTCACCTTGATTCTCCAAGAAATCCATAAGCTTCTTATTAAACTCATTTATAGAAGCTAGCGACAGGTCAATGTTCTCCAATCTTGAGTTGGTAGTCTTTTCCATATGATCCAGCCTCTTGTTGAGCTTAGACTCCACTCTTGAAAGGGAATTCATTGCATCTTTTACCCGCGCTTGACCATCCCGGATAACCAGAACGTCTTCTTTCAAAGCTTCCTGTCCTTGTTGCAAAACATCCACTTCATTCATGAATCCATCTTTAAGTTCTTTGACATCTGTCCTCAATTCGATCAGTTCGTCCATAGCTTCCTTCTTTAAGGAGTCCACTGCCTGCTTCGTACCTGTTATAGTGCCAGAAGCACTGCCAATGACCCTGAATGTTCTTCTGGAATCAGCTGCAGCCAAGTCAACCTTCTCTTGAATAGTCTTTAAAGAAGCATTGGCTTGACTAGAGGAGATCCCTTGGTCAAAGGAAGGTCGCAGTGGAACCTTGAATAGTGGATTTCCTTCTTTGTCACGAACTGTCATCTCCTTGAGGGAAGATTGAACTTGTAGCTCTCTTTCTGTTGGTAACAGCAAATCATCAATATTAGGTAGGGTTAGGGTGTCACTCCTCACATTTGGCTCTGGGTGTACACTCAACGTTTCTGTCGGTGTTTGAATCTTTTTTTCCTTTCCCACTCAGGCCAGGTGTAAGTGTTTTTGTTTCACTCAAATCCTTTGTGCTGATTGTACCTGCAGAAGAAAACACCGTAGCCGTCCTTAAGGAGGTCACCGGTGGTGCAATGGGGCTTCGCAAGTCCCCGTCCTTGGTTAAACCAAGTTGCTGATCATCCTTAGATGATATATCCTTTGTAGGATCTAGAGTTTGAATCTCTAGGGGGTTAGAAACAAGCTCTTTTAACAGCAGAGATCCCGAATCTTCCCCTTGAGTCTGTAAAGACTTCACCTCAGTTGACTCCTCAATAGTAATTGATTCATTGTCAACGAGTTGCCGATCTGCACCTACGTCAGACCCTTTACCCGCAGGATCCAGATATGCTCCATCTGGGGAGGTAGACAATGACCCTTTAGATTGTGCATTTAGGTCAAAGCCTTCTCTCGACGTCTGTGAAGACCCTTGGTTCTTAGAACCTTCAACCAGTGAACCTGACCGTAATATGGTCGGAACACCAGTTGCTTCCGTCAATTCTTCCTTACCTGATTGAGCTAATGGTTCAGATATAGCTTTCGTTAGCGTAGTCCAATCAGCATCAGAAAAATCAATAAAGGGCGCTTTGGAAGTTTGAAATAAAGTATCAACAGTTGCCTCGGTTTCTATTCTTCTCCTTTTAGAGGAAGGCAGAGCTGTTGTTGAAGGGTGTATCTCCTTATGTGGTGATGCTAAGGCACTATCTCCCTCTACACTCAAGGATGTCTGAATATTGGGTATAGGAGGGGAAGGAGGCTCGTTTATTGTTTCATTTGGCTCATCCAAAGGCTCTTCGACCGTGGTTAGAGTTTGTGGGTTTGCAACCTCCTGGTCAGGAATGGCCACTGAGGGCTCTGGATCAACATCCATTGGTTGTGGTTCAGGAGCCAGTTCAGGTTCAGGAATGTTACCTTGATTTACCTGTTCCCCTGGGGGTAGAAGTGGTAGGGGCACCGTTCTTAGATATTCAGTGAGAACAGTGGGTACCCCTGGAAGATAGTTGTTCTTCCTTATCAGAGCGGTTATGGCATTGCTCTTCATCTTCATACAATCCTGGTTCTCCTCGCCATCAAATGTCTCCCGTTCATCATCTGTTAAGACTTCATTGAGAATTAGCTGTAGGAACCTAGGATAGAAACAAAGCACGTCATCTATGCCTGTTCTTTCATCCAGTGGTCCCATGCATATGATTACTTGATCAATCAGTAACCGTCCAATGTTAATATGCCTATTGTTGGCAATGGCAAACCCTATCTTTTGAAGGAATAAGGGAATACCATGCAGATTTGTTAGCTTGGCAGTAAAAACATGGATTAGGGTATGAAAGAAAAAGTTCCATGCCTTTGGCAAGTAATGCTTAAGGAACTCTCCCACAAAGAAGTTAGGTTGTTGACTTCTAATGAGAGTGAAGAAAGCATGTATCTCCTCAGTCGTGGGATCCGGAACAAGGTTTTCTGTAGGAAAATGTAAGATTCTATTGAAATCATGTTCCGTCACCCTTATTGTTCTGCCCCCTGGCACAACAAAACTGAAGGACCTTATATTATTCTCACTTGTATCCGTGGCGGTTGTGTACAACGCAGCCAATTGATCGATACAAAGGACCACGGGAGTACTCAAAGAATATGCCACTAATGAACGTGTGTTCAAAAACTCTGCCCATGCACGAAACTGTAAGTTCGTTATGGATTGCAAGTTTTGAAATGAGACATGATTAATTTTGGTAACAATAAATTCTCCGGCCATTTTTTTTTAAAATATCCAGAAAATTAATTAAACCAAAACTATTTTACCAATTAAATTTAATTAATTATCACTAATTAATCAAACTTAAACAAAATTACCCCTTTTTAATCACTTAAGAACACAAACTCAAACCACACAGAACTCAAATTACAACCCTAATTTGTTAAATCTGAATATGTACTCAAATTCAAAGAAATCAATTGATTGACAATTAATTTCTAAAGAACAATCCCGATAACACTTTTATAAGGTCAAATGTTCAAGTTCGATAGTTTTCTTTCCTTTTCTTTTCCAGAAACACAAAAAGAATCAAACTTCACGGTTAAAAACAATTAACAGTGAAAGAATAGTCTCTTTTTGAGGTTTTACTCGGTTAATCTTGAAGAAAAGTATCGATGGTGATGGTTGTTTGTGTATGTATATATAATGTAAGTATTATGCACGGCCTTAGCTTCTTTTAGATCTGAAAATGAATAGAAAACTTCTAAGGCAAAGTATTTATACTTGCTGAAACTGCAGGGGCAATTATTTCAATTCTTGTTCGATAGTTTTCATTTGTACCTTCGATAGTTTTTTAAGAGGGGCACTAAAGTCAAAAGAACTTCGATAGTTTTTGAAAAACTATCGAAGTGTTTAAAATCTGGAACTTAAATAGACTTTCTGAAAAACTATCGAAACATTTTTCTGTTTTAAACCAAAAACTATCGAACTATATTGGAAAAACTATCGAGAATTTTATCATTAAATTAAATCAAATTGACTTCGATGCTTTTCCACCTGAATTCCAAAATCTATCGAGAATTTAAATATTGAATTAAGTAAATTCCTTTCGATATATTTTCAATTCAATTTCAAAAACTATCGAGAAATGTTTTCGATAGATTTTCTTTTCCTTTTCAAAAACTATCGAAAATTAAATTCGATAGATTTATCTATGTACTTGAAAAACTATCGAATTTCTTAAATTCGATATTTTTGCTTCTTTTCCAATTCCTAAAACCTGTTCTCGTTTTAAGAATCAGAAACTTTTATTTCCTGTCTAGTTTTAATTCTAATAAATCTTTTCAAATTTACCAAAATCAATTCTTAACAGAAAATTCACAATTTTCTTAGAATAAAATCAATTAAATATCATTGAGTGATATTAACCAATTAAAATCTAATGAATTATGCTGCATTAATTTACAATGTTAAAAACAAAGCAAATTAATTCAAATTAAATAAATGCTTGAATATTTAGAACAAATATTAGCACTTAAATAATTCTTAGAATTCATAACCAATTAAATGCCAGAAGATATATCATCCATAATTATGACATAAAATTAGTACAATAATCCTAACTACGAGAATTGCTCCAGAAAATAAACTCACGAGTCCTAAGGATATAGAAATTCTTAAACTCATGTATTTACTAGGACTATCTGCAGTTACTGACTTCTAATCAAAATCAATTAGAAAGATTTAACATCCCAAGTTCACCAACCAGCTTATTGAAAGTGGATTCATCAAGCGGTTTAGTAAAGATGTCTGCAATTTGATCCTCTGTGGGTACAAAATGTAACTCCACAGTTCCATTCATGACATGCTCTCAGATAAAATGATACCTGATGTCGATGTGCTTCGTCCTCGAGTGTTGCACTGGGTTGTTTGAGATTGCTATGGCACTTGTGTTGTAGCAAAATATTGGAATCTTTGTCAACAAAAGTCCATAGTCACGGAGTTGGTTTCTCATCCACAAGATCTGAGCACAACAGCTTCCAGCAGCAATGTATTCAACCTCAGCTGTTGATGTGGAAACTGAATGCTGCTTCTTTCTATACCAGGAAACTAACCTTCTTCCAAGAAACTGACAGCTTCCTGAATTACTCTTCCGATCAATCTTACAACCTGCAAAATCAGAGTTTGTGTATCCAATAAGATCAAATCCTGTATCTTTAGGGTACCAAATTCCAAGATTTGGGGTCCCCTTAAGATATCTAAATATTCGCTTAACAGCTATTAGATGAGATTCTTTAGGATCAGACTGAAACCTAGCACACAAGCATGTTGCAAACATTATATATGGTCTACTTGCAGTGAGATAAAGTAATGAGCCTATCATACCTCTGTAGCCTGTGATGTCAACCTTCTTACCAGTTTCATCCTTATCAAGCTTAGTGGCAGTTGGCATAGGAGTCTTTGCTGTAGATGAGTCTTCCATTTGATACTTCTTAAGAAGATCCTTGATGTACTTGGACTGACAAATGAATATACCATCTTGTTTTTGGTATACTTGCAGTCCAAGAAAGAATGACAATTCACCCATCATGCTCATTTCATAACGACTCTGCATTAACTTAGCAAATCTCTTGCATAAATCATCATTAGTAGAACCAAATATTATGTCATCAACATATGCTTGCACCAATATCAAATCATTTTTATGCTTTTTGACAAAGAGAGTTTTGTCTACAACACCTCTTGTAAAATCATTTTCAAGTAAGAATTCAGAGAGAGTGTCATACCATGTCATTGGAGCTTGTTTGAGTCCGTAGAGAGCTTTGAATAGAAAGTACACAATGTCTGCCAGTTTTGAATCCTCAAAACCTGGAGGTTGTTCCACATACACTTCTTCTTCTAACTCCCCGTTCAGAAAAGCACTCTTCACATCCATTTGATATACCTTGTAATTGGAATGTGCAGCAAATGCCAGAAACATTCTGATGGCCTCAAGTCTTGCTACTGGTGCATAGGTTTCATCATAATCTATACCCTCTTCTTGATAGTAACCTTTAGCAACCAGTCTGGCTTTGTTTCTCGTTACAATGCCATCTTCGTCCAACTTATTTCTGAATACCCATCGTGTTCCAATAACAGATTTTCCCTTAGGCCTGGGTACCAGCTTCCAAACTTTCTGCCTTTCAAACTGATTGAGTTCTTCTTGCATAGCAATTACCCAATCTGGATCATCTAGAGCATCTTCAACTTTCTTAGGTTCTGTTTCTGAAAGAAACCCAGAATAGTGACATTCATTTTGTGATGTTCTCCTAGTTCTCACTCCTGTGTCCGGATCACCAATGATCAAGTGAAATGGATGATCTCTATTCCATACCCTTTGTCTTGGCAGATGCGATCTTGATGATTCTTCTTGTTCTAGATGTTGTGGAGTGTGACTAGTTGATCCTTCTCCTGCTCCCCCTGAGTTGTTGACGGTTTGATCTGTTGATTCTGAAGACTGACTAGTGGATCCTGTAGAATGTTGAGGATCTCCACTTTGGTCACCACTTTGTCCAGAATCATTATCATTATGATTATTATTAATGACTGTAACAACTTCAGGTTCTTCTTCATTGTCAGAGAGATCTCCTGATAGATTTTCAAATACCAAGGATTCAGAGCTCTCTCCAGTTTGCAGGCCTGGTCTTTTGGTGTCGTCAAATGTTACATTAAAGCTTTCCAACACCTTCTTATCTTCAATCACATATACCCTGAAAGCCTTAGATTCCAGAGAATAGCCCAGAAAAATGCCTTCATCTGCTTTGGCATCAAACTTGCCAAGATGTTCTCCATCTTTAAGTACAAAGCACTTTGCACCAAACACATGAAAGTACTTCAGTGTTGGTTTCTTGTTGGCCATTAACTCATACATAGTCTTTTCATGATCTTTGTAGATCAGGGTTCGATTCTGAGTGTAGCAAGCTGTATTCACTGCTTCTGCCCAAAAGTAAGTGGGAAGTTTTGATTCACTCAACATGGTCCTTGTTGCTTCAACCAAGGTCCTGTTCTTCCTTTCC
The DNA here is from genome assembly GCA_030848705.1 of Heracleum sosnowskyi. NCBI lineage: Eukaryota > Viridiplantae > Streptophyta > Magnoliopsida > Apiales > Apiaceae > Heracleum > Heracleum sosnowskyi. The sequence continues at coordinate 1,440,964 of JAUIZM010000022.1, read as the reverse complement.
ACTACTCCAATCTGTTGAGGAGTTCTTGGTGCTGAAAACTGTCTTGATATTCCTTTCTCTGAGCAGAAATCATTTAGAACTGCATTCTTGAATTCAGTTCCATTGTCTGATCTGATTGTCCGCACAGGTAGCTTAGCTTCCACTTCTATCTTCTTGATGTGATCAATGATTAGTTGTGTTGCTTCATCCTTTGTTTGTATGAACAACACCCACGTGTACTTGGAGTAGTCATCCACCATCACCAATGCATATCTATTCCTTTAAAGTGACATAACATTAACTGGACCAAATAAATCCATATGAATCACTTGTAATGGTTCGGTAATGCTTGTCATTCCTTTGCTTCCATGTGATGCTTTATTCGACTTCCCCTTTTCACATGCTTCACATAGTCCCTCCTGATTGAATTCCATCAGGGGCAACCCTCTCACTAACTCTCTCTTTACCAAAGAGTTCATAGTTTTGAAGTTCAGATGTGAGAGCTTCTTGTGCCATAGCCAACTTTGTTCTGAAGATGCCTTTGCATAGAAACATGTAACTTCTCCTTCACTGGTAGAACTTAAGTCAGCTATAAACAAATTTCCTTTTCTCACTCCCAGTAGAGTAAGCTTCTCATCCTTCCTGTTGGTGATCAAGCACTTGTCCTTTCTGAAATCTACATTGTAGCCTTTATCACAGAACTGACTGATACTTAGAAGATTGTGCTTTAATCCTTCAACAAGAGAGATGTTCTCAATGATGACATTTCCAGCTTTGAATTTACCATATCCCGTAGTGAATCCTTTGCTGTCATCTCCAAAGGTTACAATCGGGCCGGTCTTCTTAACCACCTCTGTAAGCAGGGACTCTTCACCTGTCATGTGTCTAGAACAGCCACTATCCAGAATCCACACGACCTTTGAGCTTTTAACCTTACCCTGCAATCACAGATTGATTAAGCGGACTTTGGTACCCAAAATTGTTTGGGTCCTGAAGGTTTAGATGATTTAACAGGAGTAACATTCAATTTAGTCTTACCCTGTTTGATATTCATAGTATCTGTGGATTTAACATTATCAGTGCTATTGCTATTATCATTCATCAACTTAAAATAAGCATGCATGATGTTGTACTTACATAGCAAACACTCTTTCTTTCCACAGGGTTCATGAAGATCAGGTATGTCAGACATGTTATGCATTTCAGAAGTATTAGCAGTTTCTACTTTAACCTTTTTACATGCATGTGTAAGGTGTCCAGCAGAATTACAAATAGAGCACAACTTCCTAGATACAATTGGAGAATATGGAACCATTTCCTGATTAACAATCTTCTTCTTCCCATTCCTGTTCTTTTTAACATTACTAACTAAGGAACCTACTTCAGTTTTAGGTAAATCAGGTTTAGGTAATTCATTTTTTACTGATTTCCTAGGCAACTTAGTCTTTACCTCTTTTTCCTTCAACAAATCCTCCTCAAGCAATTCTTGTCTAATGAAAAGATCATCCTCATGAAAAAGTGGTGGAAAAGGCTTAACAAAAACTGGACAATCAACATTCTTAAGAACATGTGGAGTATTCCTTTTGACAACTGAAGGTGTCACAGGGAATTCCACAATCTTCTTACCAGCTTTCTTGTTATAGTCAAATCCTATAGCAGTTTTATTCTCTATGGCCTGTGTATCAATGATTTCCTTAGCCACTAGAGCGGAATTCTTAAAAGCATTCAGCTTCAAATCTAGATCTGAAATCTGCTTCCTGAGGATAGTCTCTATCTCATCATTACACTTGACCTTGTTCTCTAAGTACGCATTCTTTTGCTTAAGATCTTCTAATGTTACAGCTACAAGCTCTAGTTCTTCATTTTTAGATTCTAGCTTTTTAATCTTAAGAACTAGTTTAGCATTTTCCATTTCTGATGCTAGCATGCTTGTGTGTACATTAAACAATTCTACGCTAAGATCTTGCACAGTTTTCTTGTACTCAGAGTTAGACATATCAATTGTAGTTAAGATAGGTACCTGAGATGATTGTGGTGATTCCTCTGAAGAGTCAGCCATTAGAGCAACATTTACATATTCCTCCTCTTCATCCGAATCAGTATCATCCCAGTGCTTTCCCTCTGCTATATAAGCTTTCCCTTTCTGCTTTCCAGAGAATGCCTCCAATTGCTGTTTAAGCTTGGCATTCTCCTTCTTCAACTCATCATAAGAATCCTTCTTTCCATAGACATCTTTCATGTCTCTTGCTTGACGAGGCTTCCGGCATTCAGTGGCGAAATGCCCTAACTCATTGCAGTTGTAGCATCTTGATTTGCTTCTATCAATCATGCCAGTCTTGTAGCCTCCCTTAAAGCCTGTACTAGGTGTATACTTGCTCTTCTGGAATCTGTTGGTTGAGCCCTTGAACTTGTACTTAGGGTTTCTATTGAAACGAATATGACTAAACTTTGCAGCTAAGTACGCCATGGTTTTGTCTTCCATTTGCTCAAGCTCTTCTAGGGTGTAGTAAACACTTTCATCAACATCCAGATTCACAGAATCCATTTCAGCTTCAATTATCACCTCCTTTCCAGCTCTAGGGGTTTGAACCTGAATCTCAGAAGTTATTGGTTCATCCACTACAAGTGCTGCTGATCTCACAAGTGCATTGTGCTTGCTGTCCACTGTCCCTGATCCGTAGATTATCACCCTTTGTTCCTGTTCCATCTCATAGGTCTTCAACTTGCCATAGATCATCTCTAGTGGCATCTTTGTGAAGTCAATTCTTTCCCTAATGGATGATGACTTGTGTTCTACATGATGGGGCAGCGTCATCATGAACTTCCTGTTTGATTCTCTCAGTGGATAGGTCTTTCCTTTCATTGCCAATTCATTGAGAAGCTTAGTATATTTCTCAAAGACCTGAGTTATACTTTCTCCTGGCAGTGACCTAAACGCTTCGTATTGAGAAGTCAGAATGTCCAATCTGTTTTCCTGCACGTCTTCAGTTCCTTCCATTATTAAGTTAATGGTATCCCACATATGTTTCCCGCTTGTACAGTTCATCAACTGATAGCTCATTTCCTTGTCTGCGGAGTCCGCCAATATCAACATTAAACCGATGTCCAATCGAATCAGTTCTTTGTCAGAATCTGTAAATTCGCTTATATACTTAGGTTGGGTGCCTGAAGGAATCCTGCTACCATCAGGAGCTGTAGATTCACCAACTGGTTTCATTGGTACAAACGGTCCGTTCTCTAATATGCCAATATACAACGGATTAGATGCCTTGATAAATAACAGCATCTTCATCTTCCACAAACCGAAATCATCTCTAGTAAACGGGGGAACTTTAATACCAGCGGTTGTCTTTGGAGCACTCATGGTTTCTGAAAATTTCAAATTGTTTAAAATTCAAGAAATTCCAATTAAATGAAAAATTTTGAAAGTTAAAAAATTTGCTTCGAATTTTCACGCTACGTTTGATTTTGGTCTCATTCACCGGATCTGATTTGTATATCAATCAAGTAGCTCTGATACCAATTGTTAGGTCCAAAGTATCGTAGAAGGGGGGGTTGAATACGATACTCACAAATAATTCAATTTCGTTCGCGGATTAATCTTTCAGTTCTATAACGAAATCAAACACACCAAACCAAATCAAGTTTCGGGGAATATATCTTTTTATAAATATATACCTCGAGGGGTGCTACAATTTCTAATCCGTAGATTAGCTTCAATGAGTTTAAGGTTACACAAATTCAAAACAATGATCAAATTCTGAGCACTATTAATTCTCTTGATAATTTCTCCGGCTCAGTTCTCTCTCTCAGTAATGTCTCTGTGTAGAATGCCTTAACTGAAGAAGACACTATCTTCTCTCGTATTAATTGTAGTCTTCAATTGAAAACTATCGAACTAGGAATGTAGAAACAATCCTGGTCGTCCATCTTCAACTTCAACCTGCAAAACAAGAATACTTTTCACCTGCTTCTTAATTAAAAACCATCGAATGAAATACTTTAATTTACCATTCGATAGTTTTTTAATTAAAACTATCGAATACCAAATTAAAGTAAACATGGTTTTCAATGAATCATTATTATACCATTCGATAGTTTTCTTAATTGAAAAACTATCGAATTCTTGTTTCTTGTCTTTTATCAATTAATGATTCCACTGAGCTCCTGGGTGTTTAAGTAATAGACTGTATCACTTTCTTCTGAGACGATAAAACAACTTGATCTTTTCAGTGCCGTCACCTAGTGCAACTGGTCTGGTTCACAGATGAATAACACTTGATCAATTCTTCTTTTATGTCTTCAATTCAATGCTGCTGATACGTCCCTTGTCGTTCTAGTTGCTTCATCACTGGAATCCCGTGGTACTGAACCCTAAATCATTCACATACTTCTGTCGTCTTGAAAGTCTTGTTTCTTTTGCTGTCACTGAGGCTTGAACATTTTCATGAACTTCTTTCCGTGACCTGTTTACGGACTTCAAGAATACATAACGTATTTTGATTTTTTGAGTTTACCTTTTCTTCTTTGATTCTGGATTCCTGTGCTTCTGTTAATACTATTGTCTGTCTTGTCCTTTGTTGAGTTGTAGTTATCTCTTTTACATCTTATGTTACATTATGCTTTACAGCTTGCTCTTCAATAGTTCAGGCAATAGTGCTCCAACGTAAGTCACCTTCTCCGGTTCACCAGGGACTATGGGAATTGGGATTAAATCCTCAGCTGGTTTCCCTCTTCGGTCCTCATTATCACTAGTATCCATGTCTTCAATGGGGAGAACCTGCCCCCCCCCCATTCCATCAGGCCTTAACGCGGCTACATAACAACTTCTAGCCATCTTTTGGTCTCCTCGTTCTTCACCAATCCCATTCCTTGTTGGGAACTTGATTTTCAGATGATAAGATGAGGCAACGGCCTTGAACGCATGAAGACCCGTCCTTCCCAGGATTGCATTGTAGGTCGAAGTTGCCTTTATAACTATGAAGTTCAACATCTGAGTAGACGTATTCGACCCTTGCCCCATTGTCATTGGGAGTTGGATAGTGCCTTCCACCTTCGACTCCACTCCATTGAATCCATATATGGGCATATTTGAGGGTGTCAACTGAGAGTCAGTATAGCCCATCTTGATAAAAGTATCATGGAACAAGATATCCACTGACGCTCCATTGTCAACCAGAACTCTCTTTGTTTCAGAATTGCCTATCACAGGTACGATGACTAAGGGATCATCGTGGGGAAACTTCACACCTTCCAAGTCAGAATCAACAAAACCTATTGATATTTCTGTTCGGGCACGTTTCGGTGCTTCTCCAACCACAGTCAATACCTCTCGGGCATAGTCTTTCCTTGAGTTTCGGGAGGACCCAGCAGTAGTTGGTCCTCCGAATATCATGTTGATGACTGGCCCTCGGGGCTTGGGATTACGATCTTGATCGTTGTCCCTTCTGTCATAATCCTTCCTTTCATAGTTTCCCTTTTGACTCCCTTGATTTCCATCCTTGGTGAATTTATTGAGCTTTCCTCTCCGTATCAGAAACTCGATCTCATCTTTCAATTGTTTATAATCGTCGGTTTCGTGACCGACTTCTTTGTGGAACCGACAGAATTGGTTTTGGTTCCGTTTAGACATATCAGTCCTTAGTGGCTTCGGCCATCGGAGATCCCCCTCCTTTGCTATTTCCATCAGAATTTGGCTTCTGGGAGTATTTAATCTTGCATACTCTGTAAACTTTAGGCCAAAATTGTTCCTCTTGGGAGGAGAATCAGAATCCTTTGTTGTTCTAGGAAACTTTTCCTTAACGTCATACTCTTGTGTTTCCTTTCTTTCTTCGAATTTCCACTACCACCAGCAGTGGGTACTTTCTCATGCTTTCTTCAGCCTTGATGTACTTTCCGGCTCTATCTTGGAGCTTCAGCATGCTCTCAGGTGGATGTTTTGCCAATGATCTTTTGAAGTGATCATCAGTGGTTCCTTGCTGCAAGGCTATCATAGCCACTTTGTCCTCCAAGTCTGGGACTTTCAGAGCCTCCCGGGTGAAGGTGAATGTTTTCCCATGAGTGATGCAGAACTTTTCTCGTGCACCCTTCCACTAACAAATTGGTTGATGAATGCTTTGCTTAGTTCCTTAAAAGACCCAATGGTATTGGGAGGTAGACGGCTATACCAACGTTGGGCCATGCCCGCCAAGGTTTGTTGAAACGCCCTACACTTTACTGCATCATTGGTTGGCTGCAACAGCAGTGCATTAGAGAAGGTTTTTACATGATTCGCGGGATCTCCCGTTCCATCATAAGCTTTAATCGTTGGCATCTTAAATTTCCTGGATATGGTAGCTTTCATGATGTATTGAGTGAATGGTGGTGTAGGATCATCAGGATCTCCTAGGGGCAACAAAACACTAGGATCACCCCTTGGGGCTTCGGCCCTCTTGGTTCTTCTCGATGTTGGGTCCAGGTTGATTATCGGGACTCTTTCACTTGCTTGGCTTTGTGCTTTCGCGGCCTCCTATTCTTTCTGTAATTTCTTGAGCCTTGCAGCCTCCGCCTCATGGGCCGCAATCTTTTCCTTAGTAGTTTGGGGTTGTTCTCGATTTGTTTGGGAAGAACGCCTCCTCCTTGGGGCAACATCCCTCTCTTCTATAGATGTATAATTCTCGTCCTCAGTATAGGGACCCGAGTAGTCCTGAATCAAAGGGGTCCGTCGAGTTTGTTGATTTTGGGGTCCCAGACCTTGTATATAAGGAGGAACGTATGCCTCGTGATAGGTGGGGTTGAGACCACTACCGCCCGCCATGGGTCGAGGGGGCATGCCATAGCTTGGCATCCCCAAAGTTTGAGTTGTGTATTGGGGCAGATCCGTAGTGTGGAGTTGCAGGCCATTTGGTGCGTTCATGAGCAGCGGGGAGGTCGTGATTGGTTGCTGGTGAGTGGTCTCTTGTGGATTAGATCCATGAACGACCATCTGCAGGGAATTCGTCCCTTCAACCGAAATTGGGATTTCCGGCCCTTGAGTGGTGATGAGGGGGATATTCGCCCTTTCAATGCCAGTGGTTGGCGGTGGTTGATTTCCTTGAGTACCAACCTCAGAGGTGAGGGGGAGGTCCTCAGAAGTATGAGTGTCGCGAGTTGTTCTTCGTGTGTTTGCCATGGTTGATGTTGTCTTCCCACAGACGGCGTCAAATGTTATGGATTAAAAAACGTACCTGTAAATTAATTGCTAGGGTTTAGGGAGCTTCGAGCTTTAATGGCTGCTCTTGTGTTTCGTGACTAAATCAGTCCTCATAAGATGCCTACGTATCTCAATCAGTGCTGAGAATCAAGCCAGAAAACGTAGTTCTTGGTGTTGCCCTCGGGGCTATGGTGTCAAGGGCACACCAAGGACGTAGAGACTTGTATGTCCTTATTCGAGGATGAAGTCTAAAACGTTGTAGATGACGCATGGAGCTGTATCCAAAACGTAGTTGATGACGTATGGAGCTGTATGTCCTTTTGCATGATACATTTATGCATCTATGCATAATATATGTGTTAACATGGTATTTTTATGATGTATAAACAGTTTGGTAGGTAACACATTCAAATCTTTAATTATATACTTGCAGTTTAAAATTTTATGGCTCATGTTTTATTTAAATTACCATGTACTTAAGTTTCTGATTAGAATATTTTATTAATATTAAAAAATTATTTGGATACATATCAATAGTGATATATCTCATACAGATTTTTATGCTTTAGAGTTTAAAGATAACGTATTGTTCCTGGCAAACTTGGATATTGCTATATTAGGTGCAGTGGGTCGTAAAAATAATTTGATTTTAGAGAATATTTTTTCTTAAGATGATCTTGGGGAAAATAATTCTACTTCTGAAGTGCTATTTGTGAACACAATTATAGAAAATGATGAAGAAATGTTTATTATACAAATATTTTTCCATTTTGAAAAAAGATAGTTCTTTTTCCAGCAATTCACAACATTTTTCAAAGAAAAATTTCTGCCTTGGAAAACTTATTATTTTCATGAAATCAAACAAAATTAAAAGAAAAAGTTCTACAAAATTCATGATTTTAATGCTTTTTATTTTGTTTTCTGAAAAATTTCCAAAGAAGAAAAACTAATCTGGAAATTATTTTTCAATAATTAAAATGAATCTAAATACCTTACAAATGTCTTGTTATGGATTAAAAAACGTACTTGTAAATTAATTTCTAGGGTTTAAGAGCTTTCGAGCTTTAATGGCTGCTCTTGTGTTTCATGACTAAATCGGTCCTCACAAGATGCGCATACGTATCTCAATCAGTGCTGAGAATCAAGCCAGAAAACGTAGTGCTTGGTGTTGCCCTCGGGGCTATGGTGTCAAGGGCACACCAAGGACGTAGTGACTTGTATGTCCTTATTCGAGGATGAAGTCTAAAACGTTGTAGATGGCGTATGGAGCTGTATCCAAAACGTAGTTGATGACGTATGGAGCTGTGTCCAAAACGTAGTAGATGACGTATGGAGCTGTGTCCAAAACGTAGTAGATGACGTATGGAGCTGTGTCCAAAACGTAGTTCTGAGATGAGGGGTCAGACTCTTTATATAGGCGTTTAAAAGCCTAATGGATAAGTATTGATTTCTTTGAAGGATAAGGCTTATCCTTGACGGTGGATAAGTATTGACTTTCTTAAAGGATAAGTCTTATCCTTGACGGTGGATAAGTATTGACTTTCTTGAAGGATAAGTCTTATCCTTGACAGTGGATAAGGATAAATTCTAGATCCTTCCTTGTAGGAGTTGTTTACATATCATAACGAATTGTATTGAAACAAGCCCACTTGTATTAGAACAAGTCTGTATTGGACGTCTCCTAATACAGGTTGTACTTCTAGCCCAAATATTAATTACGAAATTAATATTTAATTAGAGTTTCGGGCCTTATTAATGGGCCTTATTTATGGACCATCTAAGTTTAATTAATGCAATATTAATTATGTCTTTAGGGTTATTTTTAACCCATATCATTTGCCCCCCAACTTCTATGATAATGCACTAGGATTTCATAGAAGTTACACCGGTCTTTTTCGAGACTTGGGGTCTTTTTATCCCTTACCTGGGACTTACTACCCTTTTTTGGGGATTTTAATATACACTAGTGTTTCACGAGTATCGTCTTGGTGTAAAGTGTGGAGCGACCTACACATTTACGATGATTTTGCCTTATTCTAGGCTAGCTTAACATTTGCATAAGCCTTTTATGTCTTATATTGTCTTGTTTTGGCTTCAAGCCTTTCATTGAGCATATCGAATGATGGGGTTTGGACTGACTGTATTAGGTTTCTGGGGTTTCAACCCTTCACCCTTACGAGTTCTTACTGATGCCAGCACTCGTAGTAATTCATTCTCAAGTCTATCATATCATACTTCTCTTGAGCTTGAATTTTTCGCTAATTAACAATAAGCATCTTAGCCTTTCTTTTGTATGTTTATTAGCAACATTCACCCTTCGGGGTTCGTTGTATTCAGCTCTATTTGTGCAGTTGACATGCATATTTTGTATGCTTTCCTTTGCATTCATTTGTAGTTTGTCTTGGCAATGCTTTGAGGATGTTTCTACCAATCAAAATGGGTTCAACCCTTCATATGCTTTTGAGGAAGCTCATGATTTAATCGAACCTTATTTCTACTTATCATACTAGCGGATCCTTTTAGGATGCACTAAACATAATAAACTTTTAAGTTTAAGGCATGCCAAGTCCTTGGCATCTCATGCCCTTCGAGGGTTTCTAATTTGTATGAGCCTCAACCAAATACGTTCTTGACGCGATATGGTCTTTCCTAATTTGGGGCCAACTTGCCTTTTTGTCCAACCCCGAATGCCTCAATCTTTCGGAGGACTAAGTCTCCTTGACGGAAGAATCTCTCTTTAACCCTTAGGTTATAGTAGATATAAGGCCAGCCTCATGCCTTCTTCATTTGTCTCTGGCTCATAAGCTTTGATTCTTGGAGATGTGTGAGTAATCTCCACTGGAACCACTGCCTCTGCCCCATATGCCAGCAGAAAGGGGGTTGCTCCAGTGGTGACTTTACAAGTAGTACGATATGCCCATCGTATGGGGAGCAATTCGTCTACCCAAGTATTTCTAGAGCGTTCAACTCTTTTCTTCAGTCCATCTAGGATAATTCGGTTGGCAACCTCAGCTTGCCCATTTGCTTGAGGATGGGCAACATAAGTGAAACGTAACTTGATATCATTTTCATCACAATACTTCTTGAATTCCTCATTGTTGAACTGAGTTCCATTGTCTGTGACCAAGATACGTGGAATCCCGTATCTGCATATCTCATTTTCCCAGAAGAAATGCATCACCTGCTTGGTGGTTATCTTGGCTAAAGGCTTAGCCTCAATCCACTTGGTGAAGTAGTCGATTTCTACTATCAAGAACTTTCTTTGCGCACTTGCCATTGGAAATGGCCCAATTATATCCATCCCCCACATGACGAATGGGATAGGTGAGTTTATGGATGTCATCATCTCTGGTGGTTGTCTAACCACCGGTGCATGCTTTTGGCACCGTTCACATTTCTTCACGTAGCTTTTAGCATCTGCAAGTATGCTTGGCCAATAGAAACCTAGACGAGTGATTATATGAGTAAGGGCTCTGCCCCCCAAGTGCTGCCCACAAATTCCTTCATGTACTTCCCTTAGGGTCAATTCTGCCTCTTGGGGTCTCAAGCATTTTAAGTAAGGAATGATGAAAGACTTTTTGTATATGATTCCCTCAATCAGGGCATACCTTAGTGCTCTCACATATAGCTTTCGTGCTTCTGAAGTGTCGTTGGGTAACCACCCAGTTTCCAGATGAGATTTGATGGGATCCATCCAACAGCTGGCAACATCAATGGGTGCTACCAACTTTCCATTGATTCTTGGGGTCTTTAAGACTTGGAAGTATACACTTCCTGCGTAGTTTTCAATTTCAGAAGAGGCAAACTTAGACAAGGCATCGGCCTTCATGTTCTCTTCCCTTGGAATGTGTTCCACATAGCATTCATCAAACTGAGTCATGATGGCCTTGACAAGTTTTAGGTACTTGGCCATGACTTCATCTCTGGCCTCAAACTCCCCATTTACTTGGGAAACCACTAGCCTCGAGTCTCCACACACTTTCAGAGTTTTAACTCTCAAGGCTCCAGCCAGCCCTAAGCCAACTATCAGGGCTTCGTACTCAGCTTCATTGTTTGTCGTTGGGAAGTCCAGTTTTAGTGCGTACTCTATGAGAAATCCATCAGGACTTTGTAGCACCAAACCTGCTCCACTTGATTTTGTTTTTGATGCTCCATCAAAATAGAGCACCCAACATTCTTTGGACACTATGTCTTCAATTTTCTTGTCTTCCACTATTACTTCTTGCCCCCCGACTTCCTGGTTGTCAATAGTGCATTCAACCATGAAGTCAGCGAGTGCTTGAGCTTTTATGGCCGTTCGAGGCTTATACTTGATGTCAAATTCTCCCAATTCAATAGCCCATTTGATCAACCTTCCACTAACTTGAGGGCTATGCAAGATTTTTCTTAGAATTTGATTGGTCAAGACCTTTATCTTGTGTGCCTGGAAGTATGGGCGTAGCTTTCTTGAGGCCATAATCAAGGCTAAGGCAAACTTCTCTATCGTAGAGTAGTTTATTTCTGCCCCATGTAGAATCTTGCTCACGTAATAAACGGGCTTCTGAATCTTCAACTCTTCTTTTACCAAAACAACTCCAAGGGCTGTGTTAGAAACTGCCAAGTACAAATAGAGAATTTCTCCTGGCTTTGGTTTTGCCAACAGTGGTGCCTCAGCCATGTACTTCTTCAAAGTCTCAAAGGCCTCCTGGCTTTTAGTTGTCCACGCAAAAAATTTCACGTTCTTGAGTGCTTTGAAGAAAGGTAAGCACTTCTCTCCTGACTTGGAGATGAATCTTCCTAATGCTGCCACTCTTCCCGTTAGTTTCTGAACATCCTTGACGGTCCGTGGTGGTTCCATGTCTAGAATTGGTTTGATTTTGTCGGGGTTAGTCTCGATTCCTCTCTTGGAAACCATCAGGCAAAACTTTTGTGAGCCTACACCGAAGGCACACTTAGCTGGATTCAACATCATCTGGTGGTGCCTTAGCACTTCAAATGCTTCCCGTAGATGGTTTATATGATCGGCCTTATCGAGGCTTTTAACCAACATGTCATCCACATAGACCTCCATGGTTTTTCCAATCAGGTGTTCAAAAATTTTGTTCACCAATCTTTGGTATGTTGCCCCTGCATTCTTAAGTCCAAATGCCATGACTAGATAACAGAAAACACCAAAGTCAGTGATGAATGATACCTTGGAGATGTCATCTTTGTGCATTTTGATTTGGTTGTATCCACTGAAGCCATCCATGAAACTCAGCATCTCGTGCCCAATTGTGGCATCTATTAGGGCATCAATCCTTGGTAAGGGAAAACAATCCTTAGGACATGCATCATTCAAATCAGTGAAGTCCACACACATCCTCCATTTTCCATTGGCCTTTTTGACTATCACTGGGTTAGCCAACCATTCTGGAAATTGAATTTCTTCAATGAACCCGGCCTCCAGAAGCTTATATACTTCCTGTTTGATGGCCTCTTGTCTTTCTGGAGCAAAATTTCTCTTTTTCTGTTTCACCGTCTTCCTTTCAGGATCCACATTTTATTTGTGGGTTATCAACTGGGGATCAATCCCTGGCATGTCAGCCGCTGTCCAAGCAAAAACATCATTGTTTTCTTGAAGAAAAGATATGAGCTTGCTTTTCAATGGTTCAGGCAATAGTGCTCCAACGTAAGTCACCTTCTCCGGTTCACCAGGAACTAAGGGAATTGGGATTAAATCTTCAGCTGGTTTCCTTCTTCTGTCCTCATTATCTCCAGTGTCCATATCTTCAATGGGGAGAACCTGCCCCCCGATTCCATCAGGCCTTAACGCGGCTACGTAACAACTTCTGGCCATCTTTTGGTCTCCCCGTTCTTCACCAATTCCATTCCTCGTTGGGAACTTGATTTTTAGATGATAAGATGAGGCAACAGCCTTGAACGCATGAAGACCCGTCCTTCCCAGGATTGCATTGTAGGTCGAAGTTGCCTTTATAACTATGAAGTTCAACATCTGAGTAGACGTATTCGGCCCTTGCCCCCATTGTCATTGGGAGTTGGGTAGTGCCTTCCACCTTAGACTCCACTCCATTGAATCCATATATGGGCATATTCGAGGGTGTCAACTGAGAGTCAGTATAGCCCATCTTGATAAAATCATCATGGAACAAGATGTCCACTGAAGCTCCATTGTCGACCAAAACTCTCTTTGTTTCAGAATTCCCTATCACAGGTACGATGACTAAAGGATCATCGTGGGGAAACTTCACTCCTTCCAAGTCAGAATCATCAAAACCTATTGATATTTCTGTTCGGGCACGTTTCGGTGCTTCTCCAACCACGGTCATTACGTCTCGGGCATATGCTTTTCTTGAGTTTCGGGAGGACCCAGCAGCAGTCGGTGTAACACCCCCAGACCCGGGGTCAGGAATCTGGGTTGTCACGCTCCATCAATTATACAATACCTGTATTACTTACAACATTCTAATAATATAACTCCAATTGACCCCAATCACTTACGCACACACACACAAGTTATAGCCTTGGAAATGAGCAACAATAAGTAACATTTGTTATTACAAATCAAATGTACTATCCAGGATCTCATCTATCATTTACAACCTCTACCTGAAGTTAAAATAATAGACCTCACAATTCTATAAAAGGTTTAATAATACAAACCTATTCGAAAACAATTCTTACTAACTCAGTCTACAGCTGTTCTGCTAAATCCGACAGTATCCATCTTGCTGAACTAACTCAAGGGTGGTCTCTCCATTCCCTTGCTCTCGTAACACGAGGTGAATCGGCAATGTTTTCTTCATGCTGAAAGTATAAATAAAGCAAGAATGAGCTAATAGCGCTCAACAAGAAATCTATCCTAGTTTAAATCTTTAAACCTTTTTGGAAGATAATCCATATGGGATCACAGTTTTTAACACCACTAGGGTCTAACCCCAAAATAGTATACCGTTCAAAATACCGTATGACTTATAATCATACTCAATAACTTTTCGTAATCATTTGGAAATCCTTGGTATCAGTATGATAACCAAGACTCAAAACATATCTTTTTAAAATAGATATCAAATAATGGAATCAAGGCTTACAGCCTATCCATTGATTCAAAATACTATACAGTTCAATATACTGTATATCTTAAATACTTTCTCAACATATATACATGCATATCTATTTAGATATCTCATACTGTTCAAAATACTGTAGAATATCAGTAATGAACACCTTTTTATAAAAGAGCAAGAATGAGCACTATAGCTCGACAATCAGATATAACAGCTTAATCATATATGTAAGCTTATATCATAAAGGAAGACCTTTAAAACTCCGTTCGTACACAGAACGATATGTTTAAATATTCTTTTCGTCAAAACATGCCATACAGTACCACCACTGTATGAGGAACATCATTACTCATCACTGTCACATTATCAGTAACTCAGCGCCTAGGCTTTTGTTACAATGTGCAGCACAACTCCAATTGGAGGGAAGGGAATATACTGGAACACCCGATACACGGTGATCAGCCGTTGTATCGTAACTTTTCTTTTCTACTAGTAGAAGGACGACTTCCTCTTCGGTTATCACCCTGACCGCATATGGGCCATTGTGCTAAGAGATCACTACCTCGGCGCCTATTTTTCATCACCGGGCAAGCCTCAGCACTCAAGAGATCACTACCTCAGCGCCTATTTTTCATCACCGGGCAAGCCTTGATAAATTTGGCGCTACCCCGGCACCTATTTCATTGCCGTGTAGGCCTTTCCAATTCCCATGATGAAAAACATTAATGAAACGGAAATCAGAATTTAATTCCATATTTCCCAAGTACGAATACTTGTCAAAACTTTGTAACCGTTTAGAACACCTTACTCCAGAGTAATTGAAAGGAGTAAGTCAAAGTGTGGGTTGACATTAGTCAACGAGACTACCGATGATTACTACGTATTTTGAAATCATGACCAGGGAGTTTATTGAAATTTCAGAGTTCAGCGAGTTTGAAATACTCTACTTGAATGGGGGAGCCATCCCCTAGTTATACGTATTCTAGAGGAACAGTGGAAGTAAAACTCTGTCCTCGAATTCTTGAACTAGATTCCCAGTTTTCGATGAGTTGGAAAATACTAACCGCATTTAATTACCTTTAACTATCTTAAGATAATAGTTGGGAATCTCTATTTTAATACCTTTTCTGAAAATCAGAAATTTATATTTTTGTGTAAATAATAGAACCTTTGATCATATAATAAGGTTCTATGATTTTAAATCATATTTGGAATATTTAATAAATACCCAAATAATAAATAATAAATTATTATTCAATATAAAACCACCTAAGTGAATATTTAAAATAATATTCACTTAGTTAAATAATCCTCAGATAATAAGTATTGAATTATTATTCAATATAAAATACTTAAGTGAATATTCAAAATAATATTCACTTATTTAAATAATATTCAAATAATAAATACTGAATTATTATTCAATATAAAACACTTAAGTGAATATTCAAAATAATATTCACTTAATTAAATAATATTCAAATAATAAATATTGAATTATTATTCAATATAAAACACTTAAGTGAATATTCAAAATAATATTCACTTATTTAAATAATATTCAAATAATAAATATTGAATTATTATTCAATATAAAACACTTAAGTGAATATTCAAACTAATATACACTTAATTAAATAATATTCAAATAATAAATATTGAATTATTATTCAATATAAAACACTTAAGTGAATATTCAAAACCTTATGACATTCCTTAAACTCTTAAGTCAAAAGTTTGGGTGGAAATCCATTCACAAAACCCAAGTACTTTACCATTACTAAACTTATCGTTTTAACCATCCCCTTAAGGGTATTTCACTCGCGCAACCTTTGTTCACGCATTTTTATAAAATCACAAACTCATCTTTTTAACACGAAACCTTCTAGGTTCCTTTCCTAACTGTCCATACAATGAACTATCTAGTTACGCGAAACCGCTTTTACTAAAACGGCCGTTTCTCCTAAACTGTAAATCGAATCGATACGATTCTTTCGCTAAAATAATCTAGGAAACAGAGCCTACATGCTCATGGTCAGAAACCTCAAGGTTATGCCCTGTTTTGCAGTCATGGTTTCTGTCTAGACTACCTAAGGAAAATCTGACATGGTAACGGCGCTATTTTAAGATTCCCGTGTTTTCAACACTCCAAAACAACACCAATCAACCAACCAACCCATCAATCATCAAACCACAAACTAATACTAGTTATAATCTGCCTAAACATGATCTCATACTCCACCATCTATTTATCCACAAATCATATACTAAACAACCTTAAATCATACAAACATGCTCCATTAACAACATCAACTTCATACAATCACTATAACTTCAAAAATCAAAACTTAACCACAAAGGGGAGGAGTTTTATACCTTCTTGGGAACTGAATACAAGCTATATAAGATGGATATTAGGCTTCCTTGCTCCTTGATTAATATAATTAATCTAAAAACTACAAAACAAAAACATGTTCTTAGTAAAAGTACTATTCATTACTATTCATCATCACTTTGTAAAAATCCATATAAAATCGAAAACTGAGAGTTTGGTTCTCAACTTTTTACCACTCCTTCTACTCTTCAAGGGCTTTCTTTTTAGTCCTATCTCATCACCAGGGGATGATTAAAGCTCAACTTATTGGCTTTCTAAGGTGAGTGGTCAGATCTGGGAAAACTGGACAGTTTCGGTCCTCCGACTTGGGGAAGGGATTTGACTGGGCTATACTCCTTTGTTGGCCATAAAATTTTAAAAGTCTGTTACCCATGGAGTGGAGAAGCTATGCTTAAAATTTGGTGATTTTTGGATGAGTAGGTTTTGAGATATAAATTTGTCTTTCCACCATGGTCAAGCTGAGCAGATTTTGAAGAAAATGAAGAACATGGTTATTTGCTTGGTTTTTCTTTTGGTTTTCTTTTCTTTTGTGTTAGGCCGAATACACAATATAATCAAGTATGTATGAGAATAACTAGAATTAAGAACACTGTTTATGAATCAATAAAACTGTAATCGTATTAACAGCTTCTCTCTTTATGATGTTAATGAATCACAAAGAGCTTCTAGGTTACAAGAATAATATATCAATATTCACGCGTCCCTTCTAGGGATAACCTATCTGTGTTTATATAGTACACAGCTACATACAATCCATCTCTAATTGATATTCCTATAAGTTAGCTATACAATTCATATCAATTAAGGATTGCTTCTTATCTTCCATTCTGTTTCCTTAGCTGTATCAATATATTCTGCTTCTTTCCATCTTCAGAATATGTTGCTTCTAGAATCTTCAATTCTGCACCGACAGCTAATTCAACTATCACCTTGTCAGACTTTAACTAAACTCTGACCGGCTTCAATTAAACTCTTCACCCTATCAGAGTTTAACTAAACTCTGATCGGCTTCTGATAAACTCTTGTAAATACCTGTTGCTTAAACACTGATAAACAAACATTAGCAATTATATCTAACAATCTCCCCCAACTTGTTCATAATAAAATGTACAAGTTAAAACATATAATTGATGATGTCAAAACCTTTTAACAAATGCAGTGTTTAACATATAACAGAGTTTAATTTAAAACAGAGTTTAAATTTGACTTAGAATAGAAAATATTAAAAACTTACAGTCAGACTTTACTTGACTTCTTCAATATCAGGCACAGTCCTGAGATAATCAATCAGCAGTCTTCTTTCAGCATTCTCAAGCTCAGTTATCATAATCTCTTTCAGCTCCTTATACTCTGGATCTCCTTCACCAGTTTGATATATGGCAGCCCTCAGAGAATAGATACTATTCTTCTTCATGTCATTCCCTAACCGAATGTACTGAGCTTTATCTGACTCTAAGTTGAATTCTAAGACTTTTATTCCCAGTGCAGTTTTAAATCTAGCACTGTTTCTCTTCATCTCTACCAACTTTCCAGTATGATCTCTATACTTTGGAATATAAACATTTGAGACTTCTCCTCCTCCAAGCATCACTTTTGATCTCAGCATCTTTTCTCTTAAGATTTGAGCAACATTATGGGTGTGTCTGTTCTTAATCTTTAACAGATAAAGTACATATTCAAGTTCTTCCCATGATTTGAGATTCACATCAGATTCTCCAACTCTATAAACTCTTCCATCACTCATGAAGTATAACAGAAACTGCTTCTTCAAGACTCTGTGAAAAATCAACTGAACAGATTCTAACTTATCAAGATTTTCTTGTGTATTTCCAATACCAGATCCTGTCAGTGAAATATTGTCTTGAGATCTGTTATTTATTCTCTTCTCCCTATGTGAACCTAAACCAGACTTATCATAAGATTCTTTTCCAAGTACAGTCCTGGTTTGAGAAAAATCCACAGGTTGAAGTGTCAGAGTTTCAGAGAACACAGGTCTTAAGAAACCTTTGAGTTGAGGAGCTAGCAGAGTTTGCACAGCTTGAGCCTTGTCAGAGGCTGGCTTAACTTCAATAGTATCATCAACTTGAGCAGCGTCAGAGGTTGATTTTGGTAATCTTGTTTCAACTTGAGCAATGTCAGAGGTTGAATAAATCTTCTTAGGTAACTGTTCTTCTTCTACCAGTTTACCTTTTCCTTTGTCAGCATTTTTAATCACAGGCCTCCTTGAGTACTGTAAACTCTGACCAGAGTTTACATTCTCTTTGATAACAATTCCTTTTTCTTTCTTTCTAGGAGCCTTGATTTCCTTCTTCTTGTAGATTCCAGCTTCAAGATTTTTCTTGTGTTCTTCAGCAAGCATCTGTTCTTCAGCCTGGATATCTTCAATAGTAACTTCCTTTCCATGCTCTTTAATAAAGATCCTAGCAGCAATCTCTTCATCAGTAGATGGATTAGCTGAAACAACTAAACTTTTGTTGAGTTTTGAAGTAGATTGACCACCAGAGTTTATTACACGACTTTGCCTTTGAGCAGAAATCCTTCTTGCATTTCCTCTGCTTCCCCCATCAGTAGAATCATCCTTCCGTCTCAGAGTTTGAGTATCTTTGCATTTGTCTTTAGGTATACTCTCCCCCTTTTTGACATCATCAGAAATTAGTACTGATGTCAGCAATTCAAGCGCAGTAGAAATGGAATTCAATTGAATGGACATTGCAGCCTGATTCTCCTCAACTTTTCCAAGCCTTGTCTTGATTTCCTCAGAGTCCTTGGCTTGCTGCTTGAATTGTGTAGAATAAAATGATCTGTCAAGCTTCAAGGTTGTATCCCTTAGAGAAAATTCATTCCTCAGATTTGTAAACATCTGTTGATTCTCATCAAATCTTTTATTGAGAGATTTGACTTGAACAACAGTTGCTTGTAAACTTGTAAGAACATCAGGGTTTGTAATCTTCTTGACAGAATCAGATAAGAAATCTGCAGCCCTTTGCGCTGGAAAGATACAATCGGCATTAGCCCATGCATTGTAGTACATATTCTGATAATGATCAGAAGCAGCCCTTTGAACTTCCCTTTCTTCAGCAGAATTTGCTTGAATATCAGAAATTTCCACTTGAATATTAGAGTTTGAATGATCAGGACTAGCTTCAGCATTGTCATCCTGTCTTTGGATATCTTCAAGCACATTTTCAGCAGTGATTTCATCAACTAACTGTGCAGTTGCTTCAGTTACTTGATCTGCTACAGTGTGAGGAACATCAGAGTGTACTGGAACAGTAACCTCTGCTTCTCTCTGAACAATCTCAACAACCGATTGTTGCAAAGTTTCAAGAACAAGAGCATCTTCAGAGTTTGCAACAAACTCTGCTGCTACAGGAACATTCTCTGTTGCATCAGCAGGTGCAGCAACAGCTTCTGTAACTGGATCAACTCGAATCTGATCAACTTCCTCACCTTTCTCAAAATCAAGAGAAATGATTTCTGTGTGAGAAGCAATTTGTTCTACTAATTCAGTAGTAGCTTGATCAGCTTCTAGTATAGTATCTGCATGATCCACAATCCTGCTGTCAGAGTATGCAGCAGCTTCCTCAACTACATCATCAGCTTTTGATGTAGGAGCTTCTGTATCAAAATCCATCTGAATATCATCAGTATTTAGCCTGTCTTGATTGACAGCTTCTGGATTTGCAGCTTCCTCAGGTTCTTTATTCATATTGGCAATAATATCACCAAAAAGTTGATTAGCAACTAATCTTCTCTTTCTCTGATGAAGATTTTCTTCATCAGCTTCAGTATCTGAGTCTGCAACAGAATCAGCAGCAACAGTCTTTGCTCTTTGAGCTCTCTTTTTCTTCATTCTTTTTCTCTGAGGCATCTCTTCAGTTCTTGATACCCCAGCTTCAGGTTGTTGCAAATCAGACTTAACTGCTCGAACTTTAGATCTCTTTGACCTCTGTGGTTGAGATACAGAAGGTCCAGCTTCAGTAACTGAGACATTTTGCTGTTGTAAGTTGTCAAGAAATTGTTGCACAGATGCAGGTAACATTAAAGGACCAACTTCTCCTTTCTTGTTGTCCTTGTTGATAAGATCAGAGAATATACGTTTGTGCAATTTAAATGAAAGAATTACGTCCTCATCTAAAATCTCAACATCAGGACAGCAATGATTGAATATCAATTGACAAAACCTAGAGAAGTAAACAACATTTCTATTCTCTAGCATTTTCTCACCAATATTAGTTAAAACTAATCTAGCAACATCAAATTGACTGCCATAGAGAAGAGAATACCCGATCTGTAGACTATCAGTGGGAATTGCATCCCAGTTTGTGCACTTTTTCCCGAACGCTCTTGTGATGCAGTCGAAAAAGAAACTCCATTCCTTTCTCAAGAGCGGTCGCTTCAATTGACCAATCTTTTTCAGTGGTCCAGAGTAACCTATTTCTCGCATCATTCGAACTAACTCAGAATCTCCAACAGCAACTGTGAACGAATTGAAATCTTCAAGACCCAAAGCATCACGAACAGTAGTAGGAGTAACAGCGTAGTCATTGTCCTCATATTGAAAAATAATAGATGGAGATCCAGACTCTCCTCCATTATCATAAGCACCTGTCTGCCAAAAAGATTTGATTTGTGTTGCAGACAGCTTCGATGGTGCGGTTAGAGCAGTGCCAATATCAGAGTTTGACAAGAAACTCTGAATCAAATGAAACGCCTCCGGTGCGTTCTCATTTGCTACAGGGGCTGAGTAGTTATTTGGGACAAATTCTAATTCAGAAGCAATAAACGCTGTAGTTGCCATTTGTAAGATTTGAAAACAAGAAGAACTGGGCTTTGAAAGTGTTTGAGTGTTTGTGTGTGAGTAAAATGTTATGAAAAGATGAAATGCGTAAAAGATTGAATCGTGTGTATGTAGTGTATTAAATAATAACTGTAAGGATTAAAAGTATGTTAGTGGGACAGATGTCAAACGTGAATACGCTGACAGCTGTATCTAACAACTTCCAATACACACGTGCAAACGTGGAGACACCTGTCATCACATATAACACTCAAAATATTCGCTTAAAAGAAAAAAAATCAATAATAATAAAATTATCAATTTTAATAATAAAGTACAGAGGAACTCAACAGTCAGAATAATAATGACTGTCTCGAAACTCCGCACCGTAGTATCCCAAGCGCTTCGAAAACCTTTCAATCTCCAAGAAAAACCTTTCAGATACCCTGTTTGAATGCTTTAAATACCAAAGCAATGTAACAACAGGCTTCATATCTTAAACTTACTATACACCAAAATGGCTGGAACTTTCGAATTTCTGGATGTGGAAGAGTTTTTGAACATGAACTGGCAGCAACAAGAAAACTATCTTATCGATGAGTTTCTTGTTCTTTCATTCCTGAATGAAGAAGGTCTTATCGTAGATGATGAAATAGCCGAAGGGCCTTTCTCCAACCCTCATGTATACATCTTCCGTCCAGGACCATATGATGCACCAATCCTCGCAGATGAAGATGCCATGGAGATCTGCTTGATGCTTTTTCAACTGAGTTTCTTGTCGGGTTCAAAAGAAAACCTCTTCTTAGAATCCTGCAAGCTGCAAAGCAGAAAGAGATCCCGAGAAGATGATGATGATGATTCATCATTAGGAGGATTTCAAGCTATCCCAAATGGTATAATGACCAGATGAGCAACTGGGTAGCTATCATCAGAAGTAGTAGAGCACAATAGCTTCTGGCTCTAGCTCTTCTGCTTCGATGTTGGATAGCATTCAAGTACTTATCCTGGTTAAATAGATCTTCACTGTTGTAACCATAGAAATTAGTATTTACCAGAAAGATTAGCTAAGCATGAGTATGAAATTGTCTGAATGTAAATTTGAATCAATTAATGAAAAATTTGTTTCTTTACATTTCAGTATTATCAATATTGCATAGTAATTGGAAAGAAAAAACTTTAACCAATTAACTAACATACTCAGCAGCAATACAGATCACAAACAGGACTTAATAAACATACTCTTTCTGTTCTCCAACCAATCATACTTTTTCCGAAAAACAAATGACTAATCTCAAAATTATTAACTGTCTGAAACAAAGAAGTTATTTTAACCATCAGAGATTAAAACAAGGTAACCTCGGCGTATTTCACACAAAACATCAGTGTTTACCATTTGTCCTTCTTTGTCAATAAACTCTTTTCTCAATCTGTACAGTTGTGAAAATATGTGTGTGTAGTAGCAAAGTTTACCGAAAACAGTATTTAGACCATCTCAAAGTGCATAAAATCCACAATCTAAAGTAGTAAAAACTGGTTACCTAAACTCTCATGTATAACATAAAATCTGATTTTATATCTAAACTCTGTATTACTGATATCCTTTCATTTGGATATGTCTTTTATTTTTCACCCCCTTAATTTATTATTTTTTTTTTATTTTTCCTTTTTTTTTTTTTTTTTCCCAGTAATCAGTGGTTGGCACTAGTCACCAAAAATCAAAGATTTTAGCCCTTATTTCATACAATAAGTTCCTGGATCTTCCTAGGCACAACATGATCTCAAAGGAATTTGTGCTCTATTTGGCATCTTTTGATTTGAGGGTGAATTATTTGCAATAAATAATCAGAGTTTAGACTTTTCATCAGTAAATATAATTAACTTATGAGAGAAAATGCAAACAGCTAATACAGACTCAGTATATAGGATCAATAAACTAAGAGATGCTATAAATATAGAGACAGTATCATGCTGTGTTAGCTTACTGCACATATTTGAGATCAGAATCTATCAACTCTTAAGGATTCACAATTACTTACTGAGAATTATGCTTCATACAAATTTCTTCATTGGTCCATATGTTTCAGACAAAATTACAATCAGAGTATAGCATTTAAACTGTAATTACCAGAGTATGACCAACAGAGTTTAACATCAGAGTTTACGTTCAGAGTATGACTGACACTTCACAGAGTTTATCATCAGAGTTTAACATGCTGGTGCACATAACAGTTAACACATGTAAGAAATCATGAACATAAAAAGTGAGTCTAACCCGTATCTCTAGTCAGAACCAGAGATCATTCCAAGTTCATTTACCAATCTTGTAAAAGTAGCTTCACTCAAAGGTTTGGTGAAGATATCTGCAAGTTGTTGGTCTGTAGACACAAAATGAAGCTCAATGTTTCCTTCTTCCACATGTTCTCTGATAAAATGATACCTTATGCTGATGTGCTTTGTCATGGAATGCTGTACTGGATTACCTGTCATAGCAATAGCACTTTGATTATCACAGAAAATAGGTATTCTTGAGTACCTTAATCCATAATCCAGCAATTGATTCTTCATCCATAAAATCTGTGCACAACAGCTACCAGCTGCTATATACTCTGCTTCTGCAGTGGATGTAGAAATTGATTTCTGTTTCTTACTGTACCAAGAAACCAATCTGTCACCTAAAAATTGACAGCTTCCACTTGTACTTTTTCTGTCTATCTTACAGCCTGCAAAATCTGCATCAGAGTAACCAATTAACTTAAACTCTGATTCTCTAGGATACCACAAACCCAGGGTTATGGTTCCTTTGAGATATTTGAAGATCCTTTTTACAGCTGTTAGATGAGGCTCTCTGGGATCTGCTTGAAATCTTGCACAAAGACATGTTGCATACATGATATCAGGTCTACTTGCAGTAAGATACAGTAAAGACCCTATCATTCCTCTGTAGTTAGTCATATCTACTGAGGCTCCTGTGTCTTTGTCAAGCTTCGTTGCTGTAGCCATGGGAGTTGTAGCAGATGAACTATCAAGCATACCAAATTTCTTGAGAAGATTTCTGGTATATTTTGCTTGATTGATAAAAATCCCATCATCTGTTTGCTTTACTTGTAAGCCTAGAAAATAACTAAGCTCTCCCATCATGCTCATTTGATACCTGGATTGCATAAGCTTTGCAAACTTCTTACAAAGTTTGTCATTAGTAGATCCAAAAATAATATCATCTACATAAATTTGAACTAACAGCAAATCATCACCAGAATTGAAATAAAACAAAGTTTTATCAATTGTACCTCTTGTGAACCCACTTTCTAAAAGAAATTGAGCAAGAGTTTCATACCATGCTCTTGGTGCTTGCTTTAGTCCATATAATGCCTTGTCAAGCCTGTAGACATAATCTGGATGCTTGGGATCTACAAATCCTGGTGGTTGTTCAACAAATACCTCTTCTTCAAACTTCCCATTGAGAAAAGCACTCTTTACATCCATCTGAAAGACTTTAAACTTCTTGTGTGCAGCATAGGCCAGAAAAATTCTTATGGCCTCCAATCTTGCAACTGGAGCAAAGGTTTCATCATAGTCAATTCCTTCCTGTTGTGAATAACCTTTAGCCACAAGTCTAGCCTTGTTCCTTGTAATCACACCTTCACTGTCAGTCTTGTTTCTGAAAACCCACTTTGTACCTACAATTGATCTATTCTTTGGTCTAGGTACAAGTGTCCAGACTTCATTTCTTTCAAATTCATTTAACTCTTCTTGCATTGCTGTAATCCAATTAGCATCTTGAAGAGCTTCCTCCACTTTCTTTGGTTCTGTTTGAGACAAGAAAGCATGATACAGACACTCATTGTTTGTTGCACTTCTAGTTCTCACACTAGCATCAGGATCTCCAATTATGAGATCAGGTGTGTGTGCCTGTGTCCACTTTCTTGCTGTTGGTAAGTGGTTTCTTGCATCATTATTGAATCCTCCCCCTTGATTCATGCTCTCCTGATTCATATGTTGACTTTCTGCAGTATCTGAGGCTCCTCCTGAATTGGATGGCTCAGAGTTTGAACTGTCAGAGTTTGAATCAGTTTCCTCAACTGACTCACTTGCTGTGTCTTGTTGAGCTTCTTCACGCTCCCCCTCAACTGGTTCTCTATTTTGTTCAATTTGAGAATTTCCAGTTTCTCCAGTATTTACCAGTAGAGGTTCTGAGTATGCTTCGTCAGAGTTTGTCAAACCTGCTTCGTCAGAGTTTACATCATCAGAGAATAGATCTTCATTTTCAAAACATAGTTGATCATATCCATCCTTGTCTTCAAGTCCAATTATTTTCTTGTCATCAAATGACACATGTATGGATTCCATGATTACCTTAGTTCTAAGATTGTAAACTCTGAATGCTTTTGTTGACAATGGATAGCCAACAAAGATTCCTTCATCAGCTTTTAACTCAAACTTTGTCAACTGTTCAGGATGAGTCTTCAACACAAAGCATTTGCATCCAAATATATGAAAATATTTCAAATTTGGCTTCTTGTCTTTCACCATCTCATATGGTGTTTTTCCATGCTTGTTGATCAGAGTTGCATTTTGAGTAAAACAAGCAGTTTGAACAGCTTCTGCCCAGAAATAAGTTGGCAATTTTGCTTCATCAAGCATAGTTCTGGCAGCTTCAATTAAAGTTCTGTTCTTTCTTTCAACTACACCATTTTGCTGTGGAGTTCCAGGTGCAGAAAATTCTTGTTTGACTCCTCTTTCCTTGCAGAAAGCTTCCAATATTGAGTTTCTGAATTCAGTTCCATTATCACTCCTTATTATTTTGACTTTGTGCTGTGATCCTTTGTCCAGTAGATTTACATGATCCATCAGAATTTGAGCAGTTTCATCCTTTTTTGATAAGAAATACACCCATGTATATCTAGTATATTCATCAACAATTACTAGAGCATATTTCTTTCTGCCCATTGACATCACATTCACTGGTCCAAAGAGATCAACATGTAGAAGATGATAAGGTTCCACCACTGAAGATTCAGATTTGCTCTTGAAAGATGACTTCCTTTGTTTGGCCTTTTGACAGGAATCACATAGGCCATTTAGACTGAGTGTTAATTTTGGGAGTCCTCTTACAAGATCCTTTCTTATCAGCTCATTGATGTTGTTCAAATTGAGATGAGAGAGCTTCTTATGCCAATTCCAACTCTCTTCATTTGACATTCTTGCTGTCAGACACACTGTACTTCCATCAGAGTTTGTTACCAAACTTGCTTCATAAATATTGTTGCGCCTGTGTCCAACTAGAACAACTTTTCCAGTAGATTTACTGATAATTTCACAGTATTCACTATGAAAATCTACATGGTTTCCTCTGTCACAGATTTGACTCACAGACAACAGATTATGCTTGAGTCCTGAGACTAGAGCTACATTTGTGATGATGACACTTCCAAGATTGATATTGCCATATCCCAGAGTGTGTCCTATGTTGCCATCTCCATAGGAAACTTTTGGGCCAGCTTTCTCCTCAAAGTCTGATAGCAGGGCTTTATTTCCAGTCATATGTCCTGAGCATCCACTGTCCAAGATAAGTGTGCTCTCTATTATACCCTGCAATCACAAACAAACACTAAGTGTTAGTTTTAAGGATCCAGACTTGCTTGGATCCTTTGTCCTTCTTAACAGTGTTAGCTTTTGCAGCGGAATCAGCATTATCAGAGTTTAAACTAACATTGTCAGTTTTTACATTAGCAGAGTTTGCTCTAACCCATTTCAAATTGGGTTTTAGCTCATAATAATTATGATAAATAGCATGATAACTCTTGCAAGTGTAAATGGAATGCCAAGTGCTTCCACAGTGTCTGCATAAGGTCTGTGGTCTTACTCTAACATAATCATTCTTTACTTCTGAAGTAGAAGGTAAAGAATTAATATGTTTGTTCTTAGTGCAAAATCTAGCAAGATGATTAGAACTACCACAATTATAACATGTTTTTCTTGAGGCACTAGCATTAGGCATATGATTATTTCTATTATTTATGCCTACTTTTCCATTCCTATTTCTCTTGGAACCTTTAGGTTTCATGGAAGACTTTACCTCTTTAAGCTTATGATTGAACTGTTTTCCTGTCATCAAGCCAACATTAACCTGTTTTTCACAAGTTTTTACTGGTTTTCTAACAGCTTCTACTTCCATAAGTTTTTCTGTTATAATATTTTCCTGTTTTTCACAAGATTCATCTGATTCCATATCAGCTTCCCTTATTACAACAGATTTTAACTTATTGGCTTCTGGAACAAATTTCACAGGTTTAAGTTGTGGTTTTACCTTAACCTTGTCTTTAAACCTAAGTTCATCATTTTCACAATAACCTAAACCTACAGAATCAGTCTGAAACACTTGATGAGTGTCTCTTCCAGAATCTGTCCAAGTCTTGATTATTTTTCTTTCCTTCTCTAAATCAGATTCTAGTTGCTTATATCTTTTCAGCAACTCCTGTTCTACATAAACAGCATCATCTCTTTCTTTTTG
The DNA here is from genome assembly GCA_030848705.1 of Heracleum sosnowskyi. Lineage (NCBI taxonomy): Eukaryota > Viridiplantae > Streptophyta > Magnoliopsida > Apiales > Apiaceae > Heracleum > Heracleum sosnowskyi. Next base: position 1,413,082 of record JAUIZM010000022.1, on the reverse strand, counting down.
AATCTGCTTCATATTCTCAAGTTCTTTTTCAAGAAACTTGTTTCTTTCTTTAAGACTAAGATTCTCAGATTTGATCCTCTCATTCTCTAAAGTCTGATCCCTATAACTAACATGTATGTTCTTAAGATAAATTCTTAATTCAGAAATATTATCAGTATCATAAGCATAAGTAGTTAGAGGTACCTTATTTTCTGATGACTCAACTTCATCTTTGACAGTTGCCATGAGTGCATAATTCACTCCATCATCAGAATCTGAAGTATCTGCCCAGTCTTTGCCTTTAGAGATGAGTGCTTTTTCAGTTCTTCCTTTCTTGCACTCTGGAGCATAGTGACCCATCTCTTTGCACTTGTAGCACTGGATCTCAGATTTGTCCTTCTTACCAGACTTGGTATCCCTTCCATCAGACTTTCTGAAATTCTTCTTCTCAGAATTTGAATCTCTCCTTGAGAATCTTTTACCCTTCTTGAAGTTCTTGAATCCCATCTTTTTAAATGTCTTAACCATCAAGGCAGCCATTTGCATCATCTCCTCTTCATCATCCTCAGAATCAGAAGCTTCATCAGAGTTTGAATCATCATCAGAGTTTGATGACTCACTCTCAGATTTTATGACTAAAGCCTTTCCCTTGGCTTTCTTCCTTGATGATTCCTTCTTAATGGGCTTCTCCTCAACTTTGAGAGCAATAGATTTTGTCTTCTTGCTGGATCTCCTGTTTCTTTGTTCTATCTCAAGTTCATGAGTCTTTAACAATCCATAGATCTCATCAAGATCTGTATCAGCAAGATCATAATTATCTCTGATTGTTGTTGCCTTTAAATCCCACTTTTCAGGTAGAGATAAAAGAAACTTGAGATTTGACTCTTCAAGTTCATATTCTTTATCAACCAGAGACAGATCGTTCAACAGTTTGCAAAATCTGTCATAAGTCTCAGTCAAGGTTTCATTAGTTCTTGAATCAAAGTGCTCATACTCCTGTGTGAGTATTGTCTTTCTGTTCTTCTTAATAGCACCTGTTCCTTGGCATCTGACTTCTAGAGCATCCCATATCTCTTTGGCAGTCTTGCAGCCAATTACTCTGTTAGACATAACGTTATCTAACGCACTGTGGAGAAGATGTCTAACCTTTGCATCCTTTGCAATTGATGAGATGTCCTCAGGAGTCAAATCTTTCTTTTCCTTTGGAACAGTCTTTTGTTCTTGTCCATCAACAACAGGGGCTAGTTTGGTTGGATTATGAGGACCATCATAAATTCTGTCAAGATATTCTGGATCTGTAGCCTCCAGAAACATGGTCATCTTCACCTTCCAAATCGGATATTCTACAGGCCTGAGAATCGGAACCCTGATTGTTTCATATCGACTCACAGAATTAGGCTTAACCTGTTCAGCCTTTGGAGCAGCTTGATTTTCTTCAGACATGATTATTACTGTGTTTGAATCGTAAAACTGTATATATTAAACAGCCTTGGCTCTGATACCAATTGTTAGGCCGAATACACAATATAATCAAGTATGTATGAGAATAACTATAATTAAGAACACTGTTTATGAATCAATAAAACTGTAATCGTATTAACAGCTTCTCTCTTTATGATGTTAATGAATCACAAAGAGCTTCTAGGTTACAAGAATAATATATCAATATTCACGCGTCCCTTCTAGGGATAACCTATCTGTGTTTATATAGTACACAGCTACATACAATCCATCTCTAATTGATATTCCTATAAGTTAGCTATACAATTCATATCAATTAAGGATTGCTTCTTATCTTCCATTCTGTTTCCTTAGCTGTATCAATATATTCTGCTTCTTTCCATCTTCAGAATATGTTGCTTCTAGAATCTTCAATTCTGCACCGACAGCTAATTCAACTATCACCTTGTCAGACTTTAACTAAACTCTGACCGGCTTCAATTAAACTCTTCACCCTATCAGAGTTTAACTAAACTCTGATCGGCTTCTGATAAACTCTTGTAAATACCTGTTGCTTAAACACTGATAAACAAACATTAGCAATTATATCTAACATTTTGCTTTGTCAAATAAACACTAATACTTTGCTGATTAATTGTGTGGCTAATAAGAGTGCTTGTCATCAATGACATGGCTCATTTTGAGCTTGTGGTTGTGGTGAAAGTGGTGACAAGGTGGTGATTCATCACCTTGTCATCACTTGTCATGCTTATGTCATCCCCTTGCATCATGTTTATGTCATCCTTTGCATCCTCAATTCTTTTATATATTGTACTTGATGATCTCATATAATACTCCTCTTTTTGTTAGGGTTTAATCCATAATTTATTACGCTTTTGTTTCGCGATAGTTTCCAATGGTTCTAAAGACGTTTCTCTGTACCAAAGCTAGGGTACTTCCTTTATCCTTCCATTACCTTTGTCTAATATATATATTCTTAGGTTTCTCATCTTGGTTTAAGATATGATCATGGACTTCTCATCCTACAGACTTTCTCAAAACGATCAAATCAATACATCCTCGATTGTCCGATGAATAGTGATCAAAATTCAAAGTTGGAATCTCCCGATTCTGATCGCGTTTACATTCACTTATTCTCCTTATACATCAATAATATAACTTCGAAACATTCATTCCATGTCTTCTATATAGTGTGGTCTGAAAAATTTTCCATCACCAAATTTACTATTCATCAGGGGCAATTTTACTATTCATCAAAATTTTTTAACTAAGTCCAAAATTTGGGGTTATTATAGTCTCCCCTACTTAAAAGGATTCCGTCCCGGAATCTAAGAAAATAGCCGAGGTTACTCTTTCAATATAGAAATCTCCAGTCTCCAGGTTGACTCTTCAACCCTCAGGTTTCATTACGATACTTACTCATTCCGGTCTGTGATAACTACCGGACGCTTTATATAAGCCAATTCTAAGTCATGCGTAGGGTATCTGATTTCGTTCTCCTTTAACTGTCTGGATGCATACGCAATTACTGTTCCGTGCTGCATAAGCACACACCCTTATCCTTTATGCGATGCGTCGCTATAGATCACCAAATCTCTCTTCCCGTCTGGCAGTACTAGCACAGGGCAGTGATTAGTCTCTTCTTTAATTCTTGGAAACTTTTCTCTCCGCATTGCTTCTAACACCGTCTTCAAACGTTCTGCGTGTTCTTCCTCTGTCTAGGAGCAGACTAAAATATCATCGATAAAACTATGACACACTTGTCCAAATACTTCTTGAAAAGTCTATTCAGCACGTCCGTGAAAGATGCAAGACATTCGTTAGCCCAAACGATATCACTAAAACTCGTAGTGTCCATTCTTAGTGCGAAACGCAGTCTTGGCACGTCCTCGGGTTTAATCTTCAATTGGTGGTATCCAGTTCTCAAATCAATCTTCGAAAATTTAACCGCATCGCGTAGTTAGTCGAACAAATCATCGATCCTTGGCAGAGGTATTACTTCTTAATCGTTAGCCTATTCGGCTCTCGGTAGTCTAGGCGCAACCTCATGTTGTCGTCCCTTTTTCTTCACCAATTAACATTGGCGTATCCCACAGTGACGTAATTGGTCTTATCATTCCTTCCCCTAACTATTTCTACAATTGAGCGACTAATTTCTTCATCTCGGCTGGAGCTAGTCGGTACGGGGCCTTCGAAACTGGCGCCGTTCTTGTAGCTAATTCTATACCAGACTTTATTTCTCTATCGGGTGGTAACCCCGAAAGATCTTCTGGAAATACATCCTCGAATTCGTTGATGACAGGGATATTCCGCATACTAGGTGATTTCCATTTCGTATCCATCACAATCGCTAAACAAGTTTCATCTTCTTGGAGGTCAAACATTTCCTCGTCCGACAATCTGAATTCTTACATTCTTTCTTTCTCAATCTATTCGCGTTTCATACTCTATTTTCTTTATACCCATTCCTTTCTCGTCCACTTTACTTCCATTTCTATCACAGTCGTTTCATTAACCAAGGTAACATAATCAGTCGTTTCGTTCACTTCGTTATTCTGAATTCGCATCATGCGAAACAACCTTGGCAATTTTCGTAAACTTCAATTCATAACTTGTCGTACTCATTCGTTTTAGCTCTCAGCTTCAACACTCTAATTTTCCAAATACTAAGGAAAATACTTGCATGGTACCAAGAATACTTCATGCAACTGAATGCTTTATATAAAAAAAAAACTTTGTAAAATTCTCGCTGAGAGGGCGACCTAGTTAGGTCTCAATCAAATTATCGTTTGAAAATCTTCCCACCATACTTCACTGCATACAAATGCATCGTGAATTCATTTATATAAATTTGACCGAAAGTTGAACTTAGTGATACAATAACTAGTTCATTTCAATAAACATTAACAACTAGCTGAACAAAATTTTGCTAGTTCGATTAGTTTGGGACGCAGCATCTAGCTAGGATGATTAGCTAGATTTTCATCATATCATTAAAATTTCAACTAGTTAGAACAATTAACTAGTAAATCGCAATGGCACATACAATTAGCCAGTTTCAATTTAATAGTACAAACTCTCAACATCGTAGTCAAAGAAGAAACACAATTTTGACTACTCGGATAACGAATTAAAAGAAAGAGTAAATAAGTTTGGGACGAACAAGGTAATTATAATCCTTGAATAAAATGTATGATCTGAATAGAAAATTCTTGGTATCGGAACAATCGATAACCTCTCAATAAACATTTCTTATCAGTGAAACGGTCCACCCAAAGGTGTCTCCGTACATAAACTTTGTCAAATTCTCCAATAGGATTGAATTCGGACTATCAATATCAAATTGATTTCCTTTCTACGATTTCAACGTCAGATGTACAAATCTCATCTTAAATAGAGAGAAGAATTCTCGAGTAATTTCTGAAATATATATCATCCATGTTTTTAAATAAACAGTTTGATATTTATGAACTCGACTGAGGAGTCCAAGTATGAAAGAAGAAATCACATTTCAAGATAATCGTTAAAGAATACTCGTCAAATAATGAAGGGAATATTAACTGAACATTCCTTGAATAAATAAAAGAATAAAGAATAAAATATAGACCTAGAAGGATAGATGAAAAATGGTTCTCTCTTCAGGTCGTCCTGGAACAAGAACAATATGCTCCGGTGAGTAATGGTAACTTAATTCTGCGTATTTAACCTTTAAGGTAATGAGTGGAGGAAAGAAATGAATAAACTGAATATAACAGTTGTTGGTTGCATCCCAAATGAAGTAGAAAACTAGCAGCGTTACCTGACATGAACTATTCAAGGTAACATGGGTATGAACAGTTTTAGATCGAGTAATGCACCAGCAAGTAGATACCAAAATGGGTCAATTAGTCCCTCTGAGTGTTCACATCACTTTTTCCAAGAATGATCCTTTCTTTCTGCCTTTATGCCTTAGGGTACTAAACAACGGTACCTCAACATCGTACAAGTCCTTAGACAGGTCGGGAGTTCGAACATATTTGTCATTCCACGATAATCGTCCAGAGATTGGGCCTCCTACGGCCGCATTGACACATCCTCAAAAGATGGAGGTCCATTAACGTATATGTAATTTCTCAACACTAGTCATATCGAATGAATCCAACCCCAGGCCACCATAGGTCTCATTCCTCGTAGGTCCTGAGATTGTCGCATTGCTTGTTGCAACCATACGTGTCTTTATTAGAATCACGCTATCCATTCTTCATATCTTTGATTTCCGAGTTGAGCCATCATGGCCTATCGTACGAAGTATACTCGCGATGCGATTTAGCGCGTTTGTCTCACGATAACGTTCCGGTACTATATGTACGCAAAAGTCTTCCTCTTAGGTAACAAAATACACATCGACGGAAAAGACACCAACTCTGGTGGAATCGTTGTTCTCAAGGCTTGGACCTCACACACAAGGTAATGCCTTAACTAGTCCACGCAATTTAGTAAATCGGATTGCGTAAAGGACTGTAAACGTCTCAATCTTCACATGTGCTGCCTTCTCGTGGCAAACTACGATGAACTACAAACACTTAGATTCTTACTAAGTCAAGTTATTCATTGGTATTGGCCATTCTGACCTTACCTCAACTGCGACCGAGACTCTGCTCCGCATCTTATCTTAATCTCTTTGATAATCCGTGTACAATTCTAAACGTCCTTCTCATCATTATGATGATCTTCAATAGTCCTATCGGTCCTCCGATAAGTTCTCAACTAAACTCTTTAATCTTAACATCCTCGATCGCACTACCTCCGGTAGTCCACTTAACGAACTCTATATGAGTCCTCACGTCATTTTCTCACTTATAACTCTTAACACTCTCATATCCAAGTTTATAACTTAACGCTCTGATACCATTTCTGTAACACCCCCAGACCCGGGGTCAGGAATCTGGGTTGTCACGCTCCATCAATTATACAATACCTGTATTACTTACAACATTCTAATAATATAACTCCAATTGACCCCAATCACTTACGCACACACACACAAGTTATAGCCTTGGAAATGAGCAACAATAAGTAACATTTGTTATTACAAATCAAATGTACTATCCAGGATCTCATCTATCATTTACAACCTCTACCTGAAGTTAAAATAATAGACCTCACAATTCTATACAAGGTTTAATAATACAAACCTATTCGAAAACAATTCTTACTAACTCAGTCTACAGCTGTTCTGCTAAATCCGACAGTATCCATCTTGCTGAACTAACTCAAGGGTGGTCTCTCCATTCCCTTGCTCTCGTAACACGAGGTGAATCGGCAATGTTTTCTTCATGCTGAAAGTATAAATAAAGCAAGAATGAGCTAATAGCGCTCAGCAAGAAATCTATCCTAGTTTAAATCTTTAAACCTTTTTGGAAGATAATCCATATGGGATCACAGTTTTTAACACCACTAGGGTCTAACCCCAAAATAGTATACCGTTCAAAATACCGTATGACTTATAATCATACTCAATAACTTTTCGTAATCATTTGGAAATCCTTGGTATCAGTATGATAACCAAGACTCAAAACATATCTTTTTAAAATAGATATCAAATAATGGAATCAAGGCTTACAGCCTATCCATTGATTCAAAATACTATACAGTTCAATATACTGTATATCTTAAATACTTTCTCAACATATATACATGCATATCTATTTAGATATCTCATACTGTTCAAAATACTGTAGAATATCAGTAATGAACACCTTTTTATAAAAGAGCAAGAATGAGCACTATAGCTCGACAATCAGATATAGCAGCTTAATCATATATGTAAGCTTATATCATAAAGGAAAACCTTTAAAACTCCGTTCGTATACAGAACGATATGTTTAAATATTCTTTTCGTCAAAACATGCCATACAGTACCACCACTGTATGAGGAACATCATTACTCATCACTGTCACATTATCAGTAACTCAGCGCCTAGGCTTTTGTTACAATGTGCAGCACAACTCCAATTGGAGGGAAGGGAATATACTGGAACACCCGATACACGGTGATCAGCCGTTGTATCGTAACTTTTCTTTTCTACTAGTAGAAGGACGACTTCCTCTTCGGTTATCACCCTGACCGCATATGGGCCATTGTGCTAAGAGATCACTACCTCGGCGCCTATTTTTCATCACCGGGCAAGCCTTAGCACTCAAGAGATCACTACCTCAGCGCCTATTTTTCATCACCGGGCAAGCCTTGATAAATTTGGCGCTACCCCGGCACCTATTTCATTGCCGTGTAGGCCTTTCCAATTCCCATGATGAAAAACATTAATGAAACGGAAATCAGAATTTAATTCCATATTTCCCAAGTACGAATACTTGTCAAAACTTTGTAACCGTTTAGAACACCTTACTCCAGAGTAATTGAAAGGAGTAAGTCAAAGTGTGGGTTGACATTAGTCAACGAGACTACCGATGATTACTACGTATTTTGAAATCATGACCAGGGAGTTTATTGAAATTTCAGAGTTCAGCGAGTTTGAAATACTCTACTTGAATGGGGGAGCCATCCCCTAGTTATACGTATTCTAGAGGAACAGTGGAAGTAAAACTCTGTCCTCGAATTCTTGAACTAGATTCCCAGTTTTCGATGAGTTGGAAAATACTAACCGCATTTAATTACCTTTAACTATCTTAAGATAATAGTTGAGAATCTCTATTTTAATACCTTTTCTGAAAATCAGAAATTTATATTTTTGTGTAAATAATAGAACCTTTGATCATATAATAAGGTTCTATGATTTTAAATCATATTTGGAATATTTAATAAATACCCAAATAATAAATATTAAATTATTATTCAATATAAAACCACCTAAGTGAATATTTAAAATAATATTCACTTAGTTAAATAATCCTCAGATAATAAGTATTGAATTATTATTCAATATAAAACACTTAAGTGAATATTCAAAATAATATTCACTTAATTAAATAATATTCAAATAATATATATTATAATATTATTTAAATATCTCGCCTTAAATATCCAATTATATAGATATTGGAATATTTAATATACCCTTAAAGTATAACCGTCCCTGGAACCTTCCAGCTTCTGACAGTAGTTTAAAACAAAATAATAATTTGACTCCCGGTCTAAGTTTTTTTTTTAAACCATCGTACAAGTACTCTATACTTAGAGTCTTTAATCCTTAACCTTGGTATATATCTAGTACTTAGCTAGCATATAAACCTTATACCTTATACCGCTTTTTATTAAAAAGCGAAAATAGTTATTAAGTCATTTCACTGCATAAAGCAGCATATATAGCGATACCACAACATATATCACAACAGCATCATTATATGGTATAGGGTTTGAAAACTTGCATAATATTGTATGCATATAATACATTTGAAAACGTGCATCTATCATATGCATATTAACATCTTCATAGTTTTAAATCCAAACACATCCATATACGATGTACGGTTTGAAAACATGCATAATATTGTATGCATATATTACATTTGAAAACGTGCATCTATCATATGCATCATCAGAATATGGTACTTTAAAACATAGCATGGAATAAGAAAACTTGCCTCGGGTCCTTGGTTGTTATGGGTTCGAGAACTTGCCGGGAAATCTATAAACAAAGAAATACCCTATCAGTCCCCTGGCTTAATCATTTAAAGTGCATTTAACTTAAGCACTAACGTTCTATTAACGAACATCAAATGTCTCGCTCTTGGCCGCTTATAACCTTATGACATTCCTTAAACTCTTAAGTCAAAAGTTTGGGTGGAAATCCATTCACAAAACCCAAGTACTTTACCATTACTAAACTTATCGTTTTAACCATCCCCTTAAGGGTATTTCACTCGCGCAACCTTTGTTCACGCATTTTTATAAAATCACAAACTCATCTTTTTAACACGAAACCTTCTAGGTTCCTTTCCTAACTGTCCATACTAGTATCCATTTTAATATCTCAATCCAATTCCAATTTTAAAGGGCTTGATCCCTACCTCAAAGTTCATACAATGAACTATCTAGTTACGCGAAACCGCTTTTACTAAAACGGCCGTTTCTCCTAAACCGTAAATCGAAACGATACGATTCTTTCGCTAAAATAATCTAGGAAACAGAGCCTACATGCTCATGGTCAGAAACCTCAAGTTTATTCCCTGTTTTGCAGTCATGGTTTCTGTCTAAACTACCTAAGTAAAATCTGACATGGTAACGGCGCTATTTTAAGATTCCCGTGTTTTCAACACTCCAAAACAACACCAATCAACCAACCAACCCATCAATCATCAAACCACAAGCTAATACTAGTTATAATCTGCCTAAATATGATCTCATACTCCACCATCTATTTATCCACAAATCATATACTAAACAACCTTAAATCATACAAACATGCTCCATTAACAACATCAACTTCATACAATCACTATAACTTCAAAAATCAAAACTTAACCACAAAGGGGAGGAGTTTTATACCTTCTTGGGAACTGAATACAAGCTATATAAGATGGATATTAGGCTTCCTTGCTCCTTGATTAATCTAATTAATCTAAAAACTACAAAACAAAAACATGTTCTTAGTAAAAGTACTATTCATTACTATTCATCATCACTTTGTAAAAATCCATATAAAATCGAAAACTGAGAGTTTGGTTCTCAACTTTTTACCACGCCTTCTACTCTTCAAGGGCTTTCTTGTTAGTCCTATCTCATCACCAGGGGATGATTAAAGCTCAACTTATTGGCTTTCTAAGGTGAGTGGTCAGATCTGGGAAAACTGGACAGTTTCGGTCCTCCGACTTGGGGAAGGGATTTGACTGGGCTATACTCCTTTGTTGGCCATAAAATTTTAAAAGTCTGTTACCCATGGAGTGGAGAAGCTATGGTTAAAATTTGGTGATTTTTGGATGAGTAGGGTTTGAGATATAAATTTGTCTTTCCACCATGGTCAAGCTGAGCAGATCGATTTTGAAGAAAATGAAGAACATTGTTATTTGCTTGGTTTTTCTTTTGGTTTTATTTTCTTTTGCTTTGTCAAATAAACACTAATACTTTGCTGATTAATTGTGTGGCTAATAAGAGTGCTTGTCATCAATGACAAGGCTCATTTTGAGCTTGTGGTTGTGGTGAAAGTGGTGACAAGGTGGTGATTCATCACCTTGTCATCACTTGTCATGCTTATGTCATCCCCTTGCATCATGCTTATGTCATCCTTTGCATCCTCAATTCTTTTATATATTGCACTTGATGATCTCATATAATACTCCTCTTTTTGTTAGGGTTTAATCCATAATTTATTACGCTTTTGTTTCGCGATAGTTTCCAGTGGTTCTAAAGACGTTTCTCTGTACCAAAGCTAGGGTACTTCCTTTATCCTTCCATTACCTTTGTCTAATATATATATTCTTAGGTTTCTCATCTTGGTTTAAGATATGATCATGGACTTCTCATCCTACAGACTTTCTCAAAACGATCAAATCAATACATCCTCGATTGTCCGATGAATAGTGATCAAAATTCAAAGTTGGAATCTCCCGATTCTGATCGCGTTTACATTCACTTATTCTCCTTATACATCAATAATATAACTTCGAAACATTCATTCCATGTCTTCTATATAGTGTGGTCTGAAAAAATTTCCATCACCAAATTTACTATTCATCAGGGGCAATTTTACTATTCATCAAAATTTTTTAACTAAGTCCAAAATTTGGGGTTATTACAGTCGGTCCTCCGAATATCATGTTGATGACTGACCCTAGGGGCTTGGGATTACGATCTTGATCGTTGTCCCTTCTGTCATAATCCTTCCTTTCATAGTTTCCTATTTGACTCCCTTGATTTCCATCCTTAGTGAATTTATTGAGCTTTCCTCTTCGTATCAAAAATTCGATCTCATCTTTTAGTTGTCTGCAATCATCTGTGTCGTGACCGACTTCCTTGTGGAACCGACAAAATTGGTTTTGGTTCCGTTTAGACATGTCAGTCCTTAGTGGTTTCGGTCATTGGAGATCCTCCTCCTTTGCTATTTCCATCAGAATTTGGCTCCTGGGAGTGTTTAATCTTGCATACTCCGTAAAGTTTGCCCCAAAATTGTTCCTCTTGGGTGGAGAATCATAATCCTTTGACGTTTTAGGAAACTTTTCCTTGACGTCGTACTCCTGAGTTTCCTTTCTTTTATTTGAATTTCCACTGCCACCAGCAGCGAGTTCATAGTTTCTCATGCTTTCTTCAGCCTTGATGTATTTTCCGGCTCTATCTTGGAGCTTCAGAATACTCTCGGGTGGATGTTTTGCCAATGATCTTTTGAAGTGATCATCAGTGGTTCCTTGTTACAGGGCTATCATAGCTACTTTGTCCTCCAAGTCCGGGACTTTCAGAGCCTCCCGGGTGAATCGGTTGATATAATCCCTTAAAGCTTCATTCTTTCCTTGCTGGATTCCCATGAGTGATGCAGAACTTTTCTCGTGCACCCTTCCACTAACAAATTGATTGATGAATGCTTTGCTTAATTCTTTGAAAGACCCAATGGAATTGGGAGGCAGACGGCTATACCAACGTTGGGCCATGCCTGCCAAGGTTTGCGGAAACACCCTACATTTGACCGCATCATTGGTTGGCTGCAACAGCAGTGCATTGGAGAAGGTTCTTACGTGATTTGCGGGATCTCCCGTTCCATCATAAGCTTCAATTGTTGGCATCTTGAATTTCCTGGATATGTTAGCTTTCATGATGTCTTGAGTAAACAGTGGTTGATTTCCGTGAGCATCAGCCTCAGAGGTGATAGGAAGCTCCTCAGAAGTTTAAGTATCTCGAGTTGTTCTTCGTGTATTTGTCATGGTTGATGTTGTCTTCCCACAGATGGCGCCAAATGTTATGGATTAAAAATCGTACTTGTAAATTAATTTCTAGGGTTTAAGAGCTTTCGAGCTTTAATGACTGCTCTTGTGTTTCGTGACTAAATCGGTCCTCATACGATGCATACGTATCTCAATCAGTGCTGAGAATCAAGCCAGAAAACGTAGTTCTTGGTGTTGCCCTCGGGGCTATGGTGTCAAGGGCAGACCAAGGACGTAGTGACTTGTATGTCCTTATTCGAGGATGAAGTCTAAAAAGTTGTAGATGACGTATGAAGCTGTGTCCAAAACGTAGTAGATGACTTATGGAGCTGTGTCCAAAACGTAGTAGATGACGTATGGAGCTGTGTCCAAAACGTAGTAGATGACGTATAGAGCTGTGTCCAAAACGTAGTTCTGAGATAAAGGGTCAGACCCTTTATATAGGCGTTTAAAAGCCTAATGGATAAGTATTGATTTCTTTGAAGGATAAGTCTTATCCTTGACGGTGGATAAGTATTGACTTTCTTGAAGGATAAGTCTTATCATTGACAGTGGATAAGGATAAATTCTAGATCCTTCCTTATAGAAGTTGTTTCCATATCATAACGAACTTGTATTGAAACAAGTCACTTGTATTAGAACAAGCCTGTATTGGACGTCTCCTAATACAGGTTGTACTTCTAGCCCATATATTAATTACGAAATTAATATTTAATTAGAGTTTCGGGCCTTATTAATGAGCCTTATTTATGGACCATATAGATTTAATTAATGCAATATTAATTATGTCTTTAGGGTTATTTTTAACCCATATCATATCTTGTAATTGTCATTTTCATATCATTCGTTTTCCGAATTTGTGTATCAAATTGGTTTAGTTTGCCACTTTGCTAGGTCTTTGTTTATTTCCCGAATGCATTAGCTACAGATTAGGATTGTATGTACCAAAACCATCTACAAAGGACTTGTGGTTGTAGACTTGTATATATTGTAGGACAGACAGCTTTATATTGTGGTTGTTATTTTTTTCATTTATTTGTCTGTATCTCTAGGTTCACATCCATGATTCACGCATCATTGTCCTTTGACGCACTGCCCTTTACGTCACTGTTTTGCATATATTGCGTCACTTCAAATGCATTTATAAAGAATTAATATATATTACAAATCTAGCCAAACGCATTTAGGGTTCGAATTAAAATTTCAGTTCTACTAAAGAAAATTAAATTTAAATCTGACTATAAGTTTGTTTTAATTAGTAGGAAACAAAAATGTATTTTGGAAAATATATTACTCCATTTAATTTCAAATTATTGTCTTTTTTGTAATGTTTTTCTTTATCAACAACAATAATTTGTACAATTAAAGTTGAACCGGTTCTATACCGCTAAATTGTTAGCCGTACTTTGTTTTTGTTTTTTTTTTTCTTTTGGTGTTGGCCGATACTATTCTGTGATGAAAAAACCAGAAGTTCCCAAAATTAAAATAATGTATTTTGAACTAGTCTAACTTTTATTTTTTATTAATTATCTTAATTAAATTAAATATTATAAAAAATTATATTAAACATGGATTTTATAATTTTAATATAACAATATTGTAATTATTTCTAAATCACTACAAGAATAATTGAATCAGACAAGGCTTTTTGCCCGTTGTCTGATGCCCTAGAAAACCGTTGTCTATTGAGATGCCGTCTGTTACGCAGCTCAGACAACGGACGCGTCCGTTGTCTGATTCCCTACAGACAACGGTTTTGGTCTTAGAAAACGTTGTCTGAAACGTGTGAACAACAACGGTTGTTGTAGAAACCATTGTCTGACAAATAAATCAACAATTGTTTATTAACTAGAAAATGTTGTTATTTTAATTTTCAGACAAGGCTTTATTTTCCAAAAGAGTGTTGTGTGATCTAAATATTTACGACGGTTTTAGTAGAACAACCCCATTGTCTTAATAGTTTAGCACAATGGTTTCCTTTCTAAAAACTGTTGTCTATTCTTGACTTGCACAATTGTTTTCTTTAAATACCTGTTGTCTGAAAGCTGTTAGGCAATGGTTTAAATACTTGTATTGAAGTAATGTATTTGGACAACGGTTTTTTTTAACAAGAAGTTGTTACCTAGCTTAATAGACAATGGTTTCATAGAAAATTCAACACATTGCCTAGTACAATGCTTGACAACAGTTTTCATTATAGTCCAATTACCTAAAATAACAAGAGACAATGGTTTTATGTAACAAAATTAAAAAACCAAACTGGCAATATAAAGAAACCAAACTGGCAATATAAAGAAGCCAAACTAAAACCAAAACAAACAGCCATTCCATTCCATCGTGTTCAATAAACCATTACAACCAACACATCCAACCAAGTAAAATTCACGAACTAATTAAGTTAAATATGTTCAACAACATCAGATTTTCGGATGCACATACCCCAAAAGTAGAGACTGAAACCTTCACTTAAGTTAAATAGTTACGTCATTACATGTCTATAGCATATCAGTTAGTCGTTATATATACTGCGCAACTCCCAAAAATACATGTGCATCAGAAAATTTGCGGTGCGTGGTTACTAAATGTGCAAAGAACCTAAGAAGTCTCGTGCTTCATGAAGTACTTCGTCCACTCGATCCTGATTTCATTGAGATCATCGACTCCATAGGATAAGCTGCCCCTCCGTAGCCACTAAAAGATTAAACTATATTATCACCAGATTTCAACATAGAAAAGAAGAACACAAAAGATGACAAAATTAAAAAATTTATACCTTTGAAACAAATTTGAGCTCCTTATCAAGACATATTTCCTTCATATATCGCATGATAAATAGACCACAGTCCTTGGTCCCGGATTGGAGAGGAACACCCTGAAAAATATTTATATAAATATTAACTCATATATGAAGCAACAATTACAGATATCCATAGCCTCAGAAATCTGTATTTACTCGCAAGAAAAAAGGGAAAAAAAAGTAATTAAAAAAAAATACTAATCCACTGTCCAATTTGATTAAAACCAGGTCATAACTACAAAGGAAATAAGCACCTGCCTGAAGGTTATATTTATCTTCAAAAATAATTCAGAATATTAATAAGAATGTAAGCAGAGGATGGATACACATAATTTTTTTATTATAAGTGAAACTGTGAAGGCATATGGGCAGCAGCGACGTCAACGTAGGGAAACCAGAACCAGTAAAGAATTTCAGGGTGGGACAAAACAATATTTTCTTAATTAAAATGAAACATCTTTTGCAAAAAAAGGGTATAAGCTAAAAGGTTTATCATTAATCACAAAAAATTAATTTACTTGAAACATACATGTTGTAATTTTTGATAAAAAAAGAAGCTAGTCTGATAGGATACAATAGGATACAGTGTATCCTAATAAAGAAAACATATAATCAATTACAAAAGTGGGGCCCCCAACCTTATTTATCTATTCCAAGAAAGTGTGTTGATGCACATTTGAACTCAATACATCTAACATAAGTAGTCTATCTACATTTTACATAATACACTGAACTGATAAACTAGTATCTTGTGCATGAACTTATACTTTTAGAACACACATCCTGTAAGTGAAAAAGAAACTAAACAATACAAATGTAATGAACTTAAATCTACATAGCAGTTACATAAATGTTATTAACTGTGAAGGCTATAGATATTTCAGAAAAGGGAACAACAAATGACTAAAAAAAAGGGTCAGCGTGAATAATTCCTAGGGCATGCACAGATAAAATCCGAACTATATACTCACAGGGAACAACTGATAACAGAATCACCCTGCTATCAAAACTGAAGTGCTAGGAAATGATCACTGCGATGATATGAAGACACGAACAAAATACGCAGTATGGACAAAAACCCAAGAATCATGCTTTTATATTGCTAGCATCGTAGCAATCTACAGTTCTGTTATAAGGTGTAACACAATAACATCTTACCCCATCACCAATTGCAAACAAACTAACAACTCTGGTGTTCTGTAAACTTCCCTTTAACTACAATTAACTAGAAGAGCATATATATCTACAACAGCCAGCGCAAGGGTCCGCAAACTCTGTAAGCTAACAGCAGCAACAAGGTAGCTGATACACCAAATGATACATATTTCATCAAATAAATAATTGAAATCAGAAATCAGAAACAGATTTTAACCAAACTACACCTTTACATTATTTAGTTCGGACTGGGATGAGAAGTTCAGGAGTGGTGGATGTGCTTTTTACTCTCGAAGAAGAGCTTCTGCTATCAAGGACAGAAGTTGGGCTTGGTGCCTGAAAGCCGCTTGATTCATTGGAATGAGAATTCGCATCATTCTGAAAGGATTTTTTATTTATTTATCAAAAAGGCACCAATATATTAAATATACAGAGAAACATAATATATAAATCAAACTTTTAACTGAGCGCAAAACCATTACAGTAGCAACAATATTGTCTTTGTCTTAGCAATGTGCATAATGATATTGGAAGAGAAAACAATGCCATGAACTAATGTGCGGCCCTCTGGTTTTGCAATATATATTTTTAGAGATTGACCATTGGATGCAAATGAATGCAACATACACTATATGATCTGAAAGAACACCATAGCACAGGTATACAGTTAATATCTCATACATATGAGCAGCATAGATACACAGAAGTACATAACACTGCCAAGTGTGTAACAAAGCAACAAAGTTTATTCAGCTTAGTGCTCAGTGACTATATTTGTAGTGTAACTTGTAAGATACCAAAAGATCGAGTTAATTCACTTATCGAGGAACCCCAGCCTTCTCTGTCTCCTAAATAACAATAACTTAGAATACTACAATTACGGCAATTTCACATGTGAGATTATAAATCGTTCCGGGCCTAAAAAAGAATGCAACATCTCTTTACACCTTAATTGTCCGTAAAATTATTTAAACAAACAAAACCAAAGGGAAAAAACGTATTAGTAAGAAAAAAACAGAGCCGAACCTGGCAAGTGGCCTGAATAATATCTAAAGGAATAGGCACATGGCGTTCAAACAAAGATTCATAGTACAAGCATTGAAACCTCCAATCGAAAGCCCAATTGAAAGCCCCAATCGTAACCTTGACTGAAACCCCCAATTAAAACCCTAATTGAAACCCCCAATCGAAACCCTAATTGAAAATTAAAACAGAAAAGTGAAAAAGATAGCAAAATCAATGAAGTAATTAAAATTATGAAGTACTTACCAATTAATCGGGTTGGGTGATTGAAGCCCTAATTAACCACCTGCAAAATCAAAAACAAATTAGTTTTTTGAAACAAATTAGAGAAGAAAAAAAAGATGAGAATAAGAGAAGAAGAAGAAGAAGAAGAGAAGAATAAGTTTTGAAACTACGGCGTGAGTTTGAGCGGAGATTGAGTGAGTGCGGAGATTGAGAGTGAGTGAGTTTGAGCGGGATGAGAGTGAGTATGAGTGAGTGCGGCGTGTTTTTTTGTTAAGGGGAAAAGTCTGCTTCAATAATTCAGTGGGGGGAAAATTGCCGCCTTCTGTTTTTCTGTCGTGTACATATATTTTTTTTATATGTAATTTAAAATTAATAAATATCATATGTAATTACAAAATATAATTTTAAAAAAATTAATATATTATAATTGATTACCGATTAACATCCGTACGGTTGGATCGTTGAAGAAATTAATTAAAAAAATTATTTAGTGAATCTAACACGTGTCTGGTTCCCGGAAGCAGTAGTGTTCCAACGTTTCTGGAAAGATGCGGCACAACCGGATCTTTATATTTTTTTATTATTTTTTCACAACACTAAAATGAGTACCTATTAACATCCGTACGGTTGGATCGTCGAAAAAATCAATTAAAAAAATTATTCACTGAATCTGAGATGTGTCATATTCCCAAAATACAGTATTGTTCCAACGTTTTTTGAAAAGATGCGGCACAATTCAGACTTTTTATTTTTTGATTATTTTTTCCCAACACTAGAATGACAATCGATTAACATCCGTACGGTTGGATCATCCAAAAA
Source organism: Heracleum sosnowskyi (assembly GCA_030848705.1). NCBI lineage: Eukaryota > Viridiplantae > Streptophyta > Magnoliopsida > Apiales > Apiaceae > Heracleum > Heracleum sosnowskyi. The sequence goes on along the minus strand of JAUIZM010000022.1, from coordinate 1,394,775 downwards.
ATCAATTGAAAAAATTATTCAGTGAATCTGACACATGTCTCGTTCTTGAAAGCAGTACCATTCTAACGTTTCTGGAAAGATACGGCAAAACCGGACTTTTATATTTTTTGATTATTTTTTCCAAACACTAGAATGACTACCGATTAACATCCGTACGGTTGGATCGTCCAAGAAATCAATTAAAAAATTATTCGGGTTTAGGGTTGGGGTTTAGGGTTTAGGGTTTAGGGTTTAATAAGGCCCAATTGTGGGGCCCACTTTTGTAATATCGTTAAATTACATAGATCTCGATATCCATACGGTTGGATCGTCGATAAATATTTTTAAAAAATCAAAACATCAATCCGGGACGAAACACTAGTTAGAAGTACTTGTCAAAACATAATTGATCGTTAAGATCTCAAACCAAATAAATTTATTTTTTTCTAAAACTTTTGTAATATCGTTAAATTACATAGATCTCGATATCCATACGGTTGGATCGTCGATAAATATTTTAAAAAAATAAAAACATCAATCCGGGACGAAACACTAGTTAGAAGTACGGGTCAAATCACTATTGACCGTTAAGTTCTCAAACCAAATAAATTTATTTTTTTCTAAAACTTTTGTAATATCATTAAATTACATAGATCTCGATATCCATACGGTTGGATCGTCGATAAATATTTTTAAAAAAATCAAAACATCAATCCGGGACGAAACACTAGTTAGAAGTACTGGTCAAATCACCGTTGACTGTTAAGATCTCAAACCAAATAAATTTATTTTTTTCTAAAACTTTTGTAATATCATTAAATTACATAGATCTCGATATCCATACGGTTGGATCGTCGATAAATAATTTTAAAAAAATAAAAACATCAATCCGGGACGAAACACTAGTTAGAAGTACTGGTCAAATCACCGTTGACCGTTAAGATCTCAAACCAAATAAATTTATTTTTTTCTAAAACTTTTGTAATATCATTAAATTACATAGATCTCGATATCCATACGGTTGGATCGTCGATAAATATTTTTAAAAAAAATCAAAACATCAATCCGGGACGAAACACTAGTTAGAAGTACTGGTCAAATCACCGTTGACTGTTAAGATCTCAAACCAAATAAATTTATTTTTTTCTAAAACTTTTGTAATATCATTAAATTACATAGATCTCGATATCCATACGGTTGGATCGTCGATAAATATTTTTAAAAAAATAAAAACATCAATCCGGGACGAAACACTAGTTAGAAGTACTGGTCAAATCACCGTTGACCGTTAAGATCTCAAACCAAATAAATTTATTTTTTTCTAAAACTTTTGTAATATCATTAAATTACATAGATCTCGATATCCATACGGTTGGATCGTCGATAAATATTTTTAAAAAAATAAAAACATCAATCCGGGACGAAACACTAGTTACAAGTACTTGTCAAAACATAATTGATCGTTAAGATCTCAAACCAAATAAATTTATTTTTTTCTAAAACTTTTGTAATATCGTTAAATTACATAGATCTCGATATCCATACGGTTGGATCATCGATAAATATTTTAAAAAAATCAAAACATCAATCCGGGACGAAACACTAGTTAGAAGTATTGGTCAAATCACCGTTGACCGTTAAGATCTCAAACCAAATAAATTTATTTTTTTCTAAAACTTTTGTAATATCGTTAAATTACATAGATCTCGATATCCATACGGTTTTGTCTTTGAAACTTTGGCAGGGGGTTTACTTCTTTATATTATTTTTTTTAATTTTTTTAACTATCAGACAACGGTTTATGTAAGCTAAACAATTGTGTGACAGCAACATATTTAACAGCCAAAAACCATTGTCTCTAAGATTTCAATTGGACAACGGTATGCAGAAACTGTTGTGTGAATTAAGTATAGTCCACATACAAGTAAAACACTTGTCTGATTCTAACAACGGTTTACAAAACCATTGTTTGAAGTTTCTTCAGACAATGGTTTTGTAAACCGTTGTTAGAATCAGACAAGTGTTTATTCAAACTGTTGTGTGACATCCATTTAAGTAACAAAAAAAAAAAACACTTGTCTGTTTTTAACAACGGTTTATGAAACACTTGTCTGACCTTTCTTCAGACAACGGTTTTATAATTCCGTTGTGTAAAGCCTCTGCTTTACTCCTTCTAATAGACAATGGTTTTAGAAACCGTTGTGGAAGTTCTTTCAGACAACAGACAGATTTTGCAAAAAAAAAACCGTTGTGTGAAAATTTCAAACAATGCTTTTACTGCCGACCGTTGTCTGATAAGTGTTGTCTGTTTCAGTTTTTCTTGTAGTGAATTTTGCCCATGTTATTTTTAATTTAAATATGAGTTGTTTCAATTAAAAAATATAAAACAGACAATTTTCTTAAAAAGATAGTTAGTTACTTATTAATAATTATATAAAATTATATTACATATATATATATATATATATATATATGTTGCCCGTGTTACTTTTAGAAAATTAGTTGTTTAAATTAGAAAATAAAAAACTATATTACTTTTTTATGTATATGTTGATCGTGTTACTTTTAGAAAAATTAGTTGTTTAAGTTAGAAAAAATAAAAAAAAGTCATGTGTTTAAGGTAAATGGTTATTTATTAATAATTATATATAACAATATTATCATTATATATTTATTTTGAATGTGTTATTATGTTTAGAACATGAGTTTTTTTAGTTAGAAAATGTAAAACATATAATGTGTTTTAGGTGAAAAACGTAATCAGTTATAAATATGTAATAATATTACCATTTTATATATATGTACCAATTTTATTTTTAGAAGATTAGTTGTTTTAGTTAGAAAAATAGATAAAATAGGTAATGTATTTTAGCTGAAAAAAGCCATTGATGATAGCCCAACCCAAATTGGTTATATATAGTCCAACCCAAATTACAGATAGCCGGACTCAAATAAATTGGTTATATATAGTCCAACCCAAATTATAGATAACCGGACCCAAATACCGAACGACCAAACATGTTTGGTTTTAATAATATAGTATAGATGCAATTGCCGCTGATCATGATTTAGATTGAAACCTCGTAAAAAACTATTGAAAGAAAAGAAATAAAGAGAAAGGTTCATTTTTTTTTAATTTGAACCCAAGTAATGTTTTTCAAAGGGAAGATAAAGAATTTAAAATTTAAGAAAAAATCAATTTGTTCTAAAAGAAATTTCTCACTTTTGGGAAGGTTATGATGAAAAAAAAAAGAAATATAATTTATTTTTTCCTTTCTCTTCCTAAGTGGAGAACACAGCTGTTATAGATTAAAAAATGTACCTGTAAATTCTTTGTCGTTCTAGGAGGAGAATCAGAATCCTTTGTCGTTCTAGGAAACTTTGGGCCAAAATTGTTTCTCTTGGGAGGAGAATCAGAATCCTTTGTCATTCTAGGAAACTTTTCCTTGACGTCATACTCCTGTGTTTCCTTCCTTTTCTTCGAATTTCCACTACCACCAGCAGTGGGTTCATACTTTCTCATGCTTTCTTCAGCCTTGATGTACTTTCCGGCTCTATCTTGGAGCTTCAGCATGCTCTCAGGTGGATGTTTTGCCAATAATCTTTTGAAGTGATCATCAGTGGTTCCTTGCTGCAAGGCTATCATAGCCACTTTGTCCTCCAAGTCTGGGACTTTCAGAGCCTCCCGGGTGAATCGGTTGATATAATCTCTTAAAGCTTCATTCTTTCCTTGCTGGATTCCCATGAGTGATGCAGAACTTTTCTCGTGCACCCTTCCACTAACAAATTGGTTGATGAATGCTTTGCTTAGTTCCTTAAAAGACCCAATGGAATTGGGAGGTAGACGGCTATACTAAAGTTGGGCCATGCCCGCCAAGGTTTGTGAAAACGCCCTACACTTGACCGCATCATTGGTTGGCTGCAGCAACAGTGCATTAGAGAAGGTTCTTACATGATTCGCGGGATCTCCCGTTCCATCATAAGCTTTAATCGTTGGCATCTTAAATTTCCTGGATATGGTAGCTTTCATGATGTATTGAGTGAATGGTGGTGTAGGATCATCAGGATCTCCTAGGGGCAACAAAACACTAGGATCACCCCTTGGGGCTTCGGCCCTCTTGGTTCTTCTCGGTGTTGGGTCCTGGTTGATTATCGGGACTCTTCCACTTGCTTGGCTTTGTGCTTTCGCGGCCTCCTGTTCTTCCAGTAATTTCTTGAGCCTTGCAGTCTCCGCCTCACGGGGCGCAATCTTTTCCTTAGTATTTTAGGGTTGTTCCCGATTTGTTTGGGAAGAACGCCTCCTCCTTGGGGCAACATCCCTCTCTTCTGTAGATGTATAATTCTCGTCCTCAGTATAGGGACCCGAGTAGTCCTGAATCAAAGGGGTCCGTCGAGTTTGTTGATTTTGGGGTCCCAGACCTTGTATATAAGGGGGAACATATGCTTCATGGTAAGTGGGGTTGAGACCACTACCGCCCGCCATGGGTCGAGGGGGCATGCCATAGCTTGGCATCCCCAAAGTTTGAGTTGTGTATTGGGGCAGATCCGTAGTGTGGAGTTGAAGGCCACTTGGTGCGTTCATGAGCAGTGGGGAGGTCGTGATTGGTTGCTGGTGAGTGGTCTCTTGTGGATTAGATCCATGAACGACCATCTGCAGGAGATTCGTCCCTTCAACCGAAATTAGGATTTTCGGCCCTTGAGTGGTGATGAGGGGGATATTCGCCCCTTCAATGCCAGTGGTTGGGGGTGGTTGATTTCCTTGAGTACCAGCCTCAGAGGTGAGGGGGAGGTCCTCAGAAGTATGAGTGTCGCGAGTTGTTCTTCGTGTGTTTGCCATGGTTGATGTTGTCTTCCCACAGACGGCGCCAAATGTTATGGATTAAAAACGTACCTGTAAATTAATTGCTAGGGTTTAGAGAGCTCCGAACTTTAATGTCTGCTCTTGTGTTTCGTGACTAAATAAGTCCTCACAAGATGCCTACGTATCTCAATCAGTGCTGAGAATCAAGCCAGAAAACGTAGTTCTTGGTGTTGCCCTCGGGGCTATGGCGGCAGGGGCACACCAAGGACGTGGTGACTTGTATGTCCTTATTCGAAGATGAAGTCTAAAACATTGTAGATGACGTATGAAGCTGTGTCCAAAACGTAGTTCTATTGTGAAGGATCAAGGTCCTTATATAGGCGTCTGGAGCCTCGTATTTAGAGTAAGTTTAGGAGACTTAGCGAATAAGTCTCCTTTTTGATAATGGATAAACATTGTATTTCTTGGTGGACAAGTCTTTTCCTTGTTGATAAGGACTGTGACTCATTATTTCTTGTAATTGGGATTCTGGATCCTTCTTTGATGAATTTACTATATTTTGGACCCTGAGCTGTATATTTTCCCTATTTATTAATTACGAATTAATAAATAATTAGGGTTTCAGGCGTTGTTGATTGGGCCGTATTCTAGGATTACTTTTCTGTCCATATCAAAGACGTTATTAAAAGTCAGATAAAAATTTTAATTAAGAAAAACTTTATTACTCTTTTAAATATAAACCTTGTTTTAGTTTTGTAGGTTGGTTTGAGTTTTCCATATAAATAGTACGTCAAATTTGCATCTTGTTTTAGTTTTATGATGTATAAACAGTTCGGCAGGTAACACATTCAAATCTGCAGTTTAAAACTTGATGGCTGATGTTTAATTTAAATTACCATGTACTTACGTTTCAGATTAGAATATTTTAAGTGATATTTAAATTACCATGTACTTACGTGATAACCATCCATATAAATAGTACGTCAAATTTGCATATTGATTCATTATATATATACTTTGTGGTGGCGAGAAAATGGCATTAACACCGGAAAAATACAAAACTTACGCTTTCCTTTTGCATGATACATTTATGCATCTATGCATAATATATGTGTTAACATGGTATTTTTATGATGTATAAACAGTTTGGTAGGTAACACATTCAAATCTTTAATTATATACTTGCAGTTTAAAAATTTATGGCTCATGTTTTATTTAAATTACCATCTACTTAAGTTTCTGATTAGAATATTTTATTAATATTAAAAAATTATTTGGATACATATCAATAGTGATATATCAATATTTTATTAATTATTAAAAAATTTATGGCTCATGTTTTATTTAAATTACCATCTACTTAAGTTTCTGATTAGAATATTTTATTAATATTAAAAAATTATTCTACTTCTGAAGTGCTATTTGTGAACACAATTATAGAAAATGATGAAGAAATGTTAACTATACAAATATTTTTCCATTTTGAAAAAAGATAGTTCTTTTTCCAGCAATTCACAACATTTTTCAAAGAAAAATTTCTGCCGTGGAAAACTTATTATTTTCATGAGATCAAACAAAATTAAAAGAAAAAGTTATACAGAATTCATGATTTTCATGCTTTTTATTTTGTTTTCTGAAAAATTTCCAAAGAAGAAAAACTATTCTGGAAATTATTTTTCAATAATTAAAATGAATCTAAATACCTTACAAATGTCTTGTAATTGTCATTTTCATATCATTCGTTTTCCGAATTTGTGTATCGAATTGGCCACTTTGCTAGGTCTTTGTTTTATTTCCCGAATGCATTATCTACAGATTAGTGTGTTTGTAGACTATCTACAAAGGACTTGTGGTTGTAGACTTGTATATATTGTAGGACAGGCAGCTTTATATTGTGGTTGTTATTTTTTTCATTTATTTGTCTGTATCTCTAGGTTCACATCCATGATTCACGTATCATTGTCCTTTGACGCACTGCCCTTTTATACGTCACTGTTTTGCATATATTGCGTCACTTCAAATGCATTTATAAAGAATTAATATATATTACAAATCTAGCCAATCGCATTTAGGGTTTGAATTAAAATTTCAGTTATACAAAAGAAAATTAAATTTAAATCTGACTATAAGTTTGTTTTATTTAGCTGGAAACAAAAATATATTTTGGAAAATATATTACTCCATTTAATTTTCAAATTATTGTCTTTTTTGTAATGTTTTTCTTTATCAACAACAATAATTTGTACAATTAAAGTTGAACCAGTTCTATACCGCTAAATTGTTAGCCGATACTACTTTGTTTTTTTTTTTTTTTGCTTTTGGTGTTGGCCGATACTATTCTGTGATGAAAAATCCAGAAGTTCCCAAAATTAAAATAATGTATTTTGAACTAGTCTAACTTTTATTTTTTTATTAATTATCTTAATTAAATTAAATATTATAAAAAATTATATTAAACATGGATTTTATAATTTTAATATAACAATATTGTCATTATTTCTATATTTTTCCGGTGTTATTTTTAATTTAAATATGAGTTGTTTCAATTAAAAAATATAAAACATACAATTTTCTTAAAAAGATAGTTAGTTACTTATTAATAATTATATAAAATTATATTACACACACACACACATATATATATATAGGGTCCTATTCAATTAGACACTTGTACTAATTAAAAACTACAAACTGCACCACACACAGTTAAATACACCCTCTCACATACAACCCCACCTAATACCCTCCATTCGTAATTATATTTTCCCGTTAATTGGTGATCTTTTTTTGAAATCTGACTTCACTGTGTATTTTTTTCATCTCGCAACAATTAGTTTGCATACCATATTTGATATATTTCGACGATAAATCACTATTTATGCTTGCGAGAATTACTAAAATGTTGGTGATTCATGTAAGAATAAATAGTGATTTCTGCGTAAATGTAGTGATTTTTTCTCCAGACCTATACGTAAATTACAAATTTTGTACTGCAAAATCACTAAATTTATACGTATATAAAAATAAATCGCTATATCTATGCTGAAATCACTATTTATTATTACAGAAACCACTAAAATTTTAGTACTCCGTAATATAGCACATATGGTATGCATATTGATCGTTGGAAGATAGAGAAAAATATTGTGAAGTCGGATTTCAAAAAAAGTTCACCGATTCACGGGAAAAATCAAATTAAAAATGAAGGGAATTAGGTGGGATTGTGTATGTGAGGGTGTATTTTAATTGTGTGTGGTGCAGTAGAGGGCCATTAGATTAGATTAATCTAAGGGCTTATATTAGTTTTTAGTTCCTATTTTAATTTTAATTTCTAGTTGAACAAAAACCTATATATATATAGGGGGCTATTCTACTACAAACTACTCTTAGACTACAAACCTACAAACTAAATAATTTTTTTTCAAATCGCGTCGAAACATAGCACATATGGTATGCAAATCGATCGTTGGGCGATGGAGAAAAATACGGTGAAGTCGGATTTCAAAAAAAACTCTCCGATTGACGGGAAAAGTCTAATTAAAAACGAAGGGAATAGGTTTGATTGAGTGTGGGAGGGTGTATTTTAGTTGTGTGTTGTGCATATAGGGGGGCCATTAGATTAGATTAATTTAAGAGCTTAGATTGGTTCTTAGTTTGTATTTTAAAAAAGGTTTGTATTTGATCACTAGCCTATATATATATAGGCTAGTGATCAAATACAAACCTTTTTTAAAATACAAACTAAGAACCAATCTAAGCCCTTAGATTAATCTAATCTAATGGCCCCCCTATATGCACAACACACAACTAAAATACACCCTCCCACACTCAATCACACATATTCCCCTTCGTTTTTAATTTGACTTTTCCCGTCAATCGGAGATCTTTTTTTGAAATCCGACTTCACCGTATTTTTCTCCATCTCCCAACGATCGATTTGCATACCATATGTGCTATGTTTCGACGCGATTTGAAAAAAAAATATTTAGTTTGTAGGTTTGTAGTCTAAGAGTGGTTTGTATTGGAGTAAACCCCTATATATATATATATATGTTGCCCGTGTTACTTTTAGAAAACTAGTTGTTTAAATTAGAAAATAGAAAATTATATTACCTTTTTATGTATATGTTGCTCGTGTTACTTTTTGAAAAATTAGTTTTAAGTTAGAAAAAATAAAAAAAGTCATGTGTTTAGCTGACAAGATAACTGGTTATTTATTAATAATTATATATAACAATATTATAATTACATATTTATTTTGCATGTGTTATTATGTTTAGAACATGAGTTATTTTAGTTAGAAAATGTAAAACATATAATGTGTTTTAGGTGAAAACCGTAATGAGTTATAAATATGTAATAATATTACCATTTTATATATATGTTACCAATTGTATTTTTAGAAGATTAGTTGTTTTAGTTAAAAAATAGATAAAATATAGGTAATGTATTTTAGCTGAAAAAAACAATTGATTATAAATAAATTGGTTATATATAGTCCAACCCAAATTATAGATAGCCGGACTCAAATACCCAACGACGGAACACTTTTTATTGTTTTGTTTTAATAATATAACACTTTTTAATGTTTGGTTTTAATAATATAGTATAGATGTAATGGCCGCTGATCATGATTTAGATTGAAACATGGTAAAAAAATATTGAAAGAAAAGAAATAAAGAGAAAGGTTCATTTTTTTTTTTAATTTGAACCCAAGTAATGTTTTTCAAAGGGAAGATAAAGAATTTAAAATTTAAGAAAAAATCAATTTGTTCTAAAAAAAATTTCTCACTTTTGGGAAGGTTATGATGAAAAAAAAAAGAAATAATATATAATTTTTTCCTTTATAAGTGAACGAAACGACTGATCATGTTACCTTGGTTAATTAAACGGCTGTGATAGAAATTGAATCAAAGTGGACGAGAAAGAAATGGATATAAAGAAAATAGAGTATAAAACGCGAACAGATTGAGAAAGAAAGAAAGTAAGATTTCAGATTGTCGGATGAGGGAACGATTGACCTCCAAGGATGTGAAACTTGTTTAGCAACTGTGATGGATACGAAACGGGAAGTACCCAGTGTACAAAATATCCCTGTCGTCAACGAATTCGAGGACGTATTTCCAGAAGATCTTCCGGGGTTACCACCCGATAGAGAAATAGAGTTGCTATAGAATTAGCTCCGAGAACGGCGCCAGTTTCGAAGGCCCCGTACCGACCAACTCCAGTCGAGATGAAGAAATTAGTCGCTCAATTGTAAGAATTATCAGGGAAAGGAATGATAAGACCAATTGCGTCACCGTGGGATGCACCCGTGTTATTGGTGAAGAAAAAGGACGGCAACATGAGGCTATGCATAAACTATCGAGAGCTGAATAGGCTAACTGTTAAGAATGAATACCCCTACCAAGGATCGGTGATTTGTTCTATTGGCTGCATGGTGCAGTTAAATTCTCGAAGATTGATTTGAGAACTGGATACCACCGGTTGATATTAAACCTAAGAACGTACCCAAGACTGCGTTTCGCACTAGGTATGGACACTACGAGTTTTAGTGATGACGTTTGGGGGCTAACGAATGCCCTTGCAGCTTTCATGGATTTGATGAATCGAGTTTTCAAGCAGTATTTGGACAAGTGTGTCATAGTTTTATCGATGATATTTTAGTCTACTCCTAGACAGAGGAGGAACCCGCAGAACGTTTGAGGATAGTGTTAGAAGCACTGAGGAGGAAAAGTTTTATGCCAAGTTCTCAAAGTGCGAATTTTGGCTAAAGGAAGTACAATTTTTAGGACAAGTGGTCAACAATGAAGAGGTGCTGGTTGACCCCGCTAATATAAAAGCTGTTTCAAACTGGGAAAGACCAACCACACCAACCAAGGTGAGAAATTTTGTGGGTTAGCCGGATATTACCGAAGATGTGTACAAGATTTTGCTAATATAGCATCCCCACTGACCCGACTTACTCGAAAGACTGAAAAGTTGAATGGATGGAGAAATGTGAGAAAATTTCCAGGAATTAAAGGAGAGACTAGTTGAGATTGCAATGCAACCGGAATTGCTGCAGGAAATCAAGTTATGTCAAGAGCGAGTGACGAGTAAAGATAGGAAGTCAATGTTGGAGAAAGCATTAAAGACTGAGAAAGATAATAGAGGAATCATAAGGTATTTTTACCAAGTTGGGATTCCTAATGATCGAGAGATAAAGGATGCTAATTTTCAGAAAGACTAATAAGAGGAACTGAAAGGATGAAGTTTGAAGTTAAGAGTACAACAAGGATTATTTAAAGGTCTTGATTGAGCCTGAATAAATTAAGGAATAAAGATCTGTCATAAAGAGACAGCTACGCGGAGAGTACCAAAAAGGTAAAGAAAGTTAAGGAAATGTTATAAGTGGCCGGATAAATAAAAGGATTTATCGATTGGCAAACGAATATTGGATATGTCAGAAAATGAAGGCAGAACAAAGACCTAGTTGACTATCACAGTTAGTAGAGATTCCTGATTAGGAATGTAATTTTATTATAATGGATTCTGTGATAGGATCAACAAGAATCGAGTTGGACTATGACGTCAATTGAGCTATAATTGATGAATCAAATGGGTCTACTCATATTTTGTTTTAGCAAAAGATCTTAAATCGAAAAGTTGCGAAATAGATAATTGGGTGACGTGGAGTTCTAGTCACCATCGTGTCAGATAAGGACCAATGATTGAACTCTCGATTCGGGAGGAGTTTTCCAAACATGTTTGGCAACGAGTTTGAGTGCGAGCACTACGTAGGATCCGTAGACCGACGGACCAACCGGAAGAAACATTTCAGAGAACCTAAGTTACGGTAAGCGTTGTACCACCGATTGCAAGAATAATCGGATGTTGATAGAAAATGGGTGTATAAGATTACAACCAGAATTGGCTTATATAAAGCGCCCGGTAGATATCACAGACCGGAATAAGTAAGTTTTGTAAGGAACCAGAGGGTTGAAGTGTCAACCTGGAAACTGGAAGATTCCTATATTAAAAGAGTAACCTCGGTTGTTTTCTTAGATTCCGGGACGGAATCCTTTTAAGTATGGGAGACTGTAATAACCCTAAATTTTGGACTTAGTTAAAATTTTTTGATGAATAGTAAAATTGCCCCTGATGAATAGTAAATTTGCTGAGGGAAAATTTGTCAGACCACACTATGTGGATGACATGGAATGAATGTTTCGAGGTTATATTATTGATGTATAGGAAGAATAAAAGAATGTAAACGCGATCAGAATCGGGAGATTCCAACTTTGAATTTTGATCACTATTCATCGGACAATCGAGGATTTATTGATATGATCGTTTTGAGAAAGCGTGTAGGATGAGAAATCCATGATCATACCTTAAGTCAAGGAGAGAAATCTAGGATCATATATTAAGCCAAGGTAATGGAAGGATAAAGGAAGCACCCTAGCTTTGGTACAGAGAAACGTCCTTAAAACCACTTGAAACTATCGCGAAACAAAAGCGTAACAAATTATGGATTAAACCCTAACAAAAGGAGGAGTATTATATGAGATCATCAAGTGCAATATATAAAAGAATTGAGGATGCAAAGGATGACATAATCATGATGCAAGGGGATGACATAAGCATGACAAAGTGATGACAAGGTGAGGAATCACCACCTTGTCACCACTTTCACCACAACCACACATCCAAAATGAGCCTTGTCATTGATGACAAAACCTTGTCTTAGCCACACAAACTAATCAGCAAAGTATTAAGGGTTATTAGACAAAAGAAAATCAAAGAAAACAAAACAAAAGATGCATCCATTTCCATGAAGCAACATTCGACTTCTTCATGTTCTTCAAGTCCTTAAAAATTTTGCTCATACTTCCACTCCACCAAAAATCATGTTCTTGGGCTCTAAATCACCCCCTTCCAATATCCAAGGTAGATCTCTAATCTTAGCCTCATCCATGTATGATAGCTTGATCAAAAATGGATTCAAAGTTGATGATGAATAGTGATGTGAATAGTAACCTCATAGAATCTTGTTTTGTTTTGATGATTTTAGGTTTGATTAGCTTAGTTAAGGAGCAAGGAAGGATATATCATCCATATATAGTCTTTGTTAAGCTCCAAGGAAGGTATAAAACTTCTTTCTTTTTAAGATTCTTGCTTGATCTAGTAAGTTAGAAGTGTTTGATTAGAACTATGTTAAGATAAAACATGTATGCATGATTTTAAGCATGTTTAATGGTTGATTTGTGGATGAACTTATGAAATAGAGTGTGACATTGTTTGGACAGATAAATGGTAGTATAAACTAGAGTTTGATTGGTGGTTGGTTGATGATTGATTGTAGTTTGGTTGAGTGTAAAAAAAAACACGGGAAGTACGCATAAGCGCCGTTACCATGTCGGATTTTACTTAGGTAGTTTAGACAGAACCCACGACTGCAAAACAGGGCATAAACTTGAGGTTTCTGACCATGAGCATGTAGGCTCTGTTTCCTAGATTATTTTAGCGAAAGAATCGTATCGTTTTGATTTACGGTTTAGGAGTAACGTCCGTTTTAGTAAAAGCGGTTTCGCGTAACGAGATAGTTCATTGAATGAACTTTGAGATAAGGATCAAGCCCTTTAAAATTGGAATTGGATTGAGATATTAAAATGGATACTAGTATGTATAATAAGGAAAGGAAGCCTAGAAGGGTTCGAGTTAAAAATATGAATTGGTGATTTTATAAAAATACGCGAACGAAAGTTGCGCGAGTGAAATATCCTTAAGGGGATGGTTTAAAACAAGGAGTTAGTAAATGAAAAGTACTTGGGATTTGTGAATGGTTTTCACCCAAGATTTTGACTTAAGAATTACGGAATGTTATGAGGTTATAGATGACCAAGAGCGAGACAATTGATGTTCGTTAATAGAACGTTAGTGCTTAAGTTAAATGCACTTTAAATGATTAAGCCAGGGGACTGATCGGGTATTTCTTTGTTTATAGATTTCCCGGCAAGTTCTTGAACCCCTAACAACCAAGGACCCGAGGCAAGTTTTCTCATCCCATGCTGTATTTTAAAGTACAATATTATGATAATATGCATATGATAGATGCATGCTTTCAAATGAAATACTTGCATACGATATTATGCATGCTTTCAAACCTCACCTCGTATATAGATGTGATGGTATTAAAAATGATGAGATGTGATGTATGCATATGATAGATGCATGCAAGTTTTCAAACCCTATACCATATAATGATGCTGTTGTGTTATATGTTGTAGTATTGCTATATATGCTGCTTTATGCTGTGAAATGACTTATAAACTGTTTTCGCTTTTTAATAAAAAGCGGTATAAGATATAAGGTTTATATGCTAGCTGAGTACTAGATATATACCAAGGTTAAGGATTAAAGACTCTAAGTATAGAGTACTTGTACGATGGTTTTAAAAACTTAGACCGGGAGTCAAATTATTATTTTGTTTTAAACTACTGTCAGAAGCTGGAAGGTTCCAGGGACAGTTATACTTTAAGGGTATATTAAATATTCCAATATCTATATAATTGGATATTTAAGGCAAAATAGTTTAAATAATATTATAATATATATTATTTGAATATTATTTAATTAAGTGAATATTATTTCGAATATTCACTTAAGTGTTTTATATTGAATAATAATTCAATATTTATTATTTGAATATTATGTAAATAAGTGAATATTATTTCGAATATTCACTTAAGTGTTTTATATTGAATAATAATTCAATATTTATTATTTGAATATTATGTAAATAAGTGAATATTATTTCGAATATTCACTTAAGTGTTTTATATTGAATAATAATTCAATATTTATTATTTGAATATTATTTAAATAAGTGAATATTATTTTGAATATTCACTTAAGTGTTTTATATTGAATAATAATTCAATACTTATTATCTGAGGATTATTTAACTAAGTGAATATTATTTTAAATATTCACTTAGGTGGTTTTATATTGAATAATAATTTAATATTTATTATTTGGGTATTTATTAAATATTCCAAATATGATTTAAAATCATAGAACCTTATTATATGATTAAAGGTTCTATTATTTACACAAAAATATAAATTTTCTGATTTTCAGAAAAGGTATTAAAATAGAGATTCCCAACTATTATCTTAAGATAGTTAAAGGTAATTAAATGCGAATAGTATTTTTCCAACTCATCGAAAACTGGGAATCTAGTTCAAGAATTAGAGGATAGTGATTTACTTCCACTGTTCCTCTAAAGTATCTATAACTAGGGGATGGCTCCCCCATTCAAATAAGAGTTTTTCAAACTCACTGAACTATGATATTTCAATAAACTCCCTGGTCATAATTTCAAAATACGTAGTAACCATCGGTAGTCTCGTTGACTAATGTCAACCCACACCTTGACTTACTCCTTTCAATTACTCTGGAGTAAGGTGTTCTAAACGGTTACAAAGTTTTGACAAGTATTCATACTTGGGAAATGTGGAGTTAAATTCCGATTTCCGTTTCATTAATGTTTTTCTTCATGGGAATTGGAAAGGCCTACACGGCAATGAAATAGGTGCCGGGGTAGTGCCAAATTATCAAGGCTTACCCGGTGATGAAATAGGCCCGAGGTAGTGATCTCTTGAGTGCTAAGGCTTACCCGATGATGAAATAGGCACGAGGTAGTGATCTCTTAGCACAGTGGCCCGTATGCGGTCAGGGTGATAACCGAACAGGAAGTCGTCCTTCTACTAGTAGAAAAGAAAAGTTACGATACAACGGCTGATCACCGTGTATCGGGTGTTCCAGTACATTCCCTTTCTTCCCTCCGATTGGAGTTGAACTGTACATTGTAACAAAAGCCTAGGCGCTGAGTTACTGACAATGTGACAATAAAGAGTAATGATGGTCCTCATACAGTAGTCGTACTGTATGGTATGTTTTGACGAAAAGAGAAATAATAAAATATCATTCTGTATACGAATGAAGTTTAAAGGTTTTCCTTCCTGATATAAGCTTACATATATGATTAAGCTGCTATATCTGATTGTCGAGCTATAGTGCTCATTCTTGCTTCTTTTACAAAAGGTGTTCATTACTGATATTCTACAGTATTTTGAACAGTATGAGATATCTAAATAGATATGCATGTATATATGTTGAGAAAACATTTAAGATATACAGTATATTGAACTGTATAGTATTTTGAATCAATGGATAGGCTTTAAGCCTTGATTCCATTATTTGATATCTATTTTAAAAGATATGTTTTGAATCTTGGTTCATTATATCGATACCAAGGGTTCCTAAATGAATTACGAAAAGTTATTGAGTATGATTATAAGTCATACGGTATTTTGAACGGTATACTATTTTGGGGTTAGACCCTAGTGGTGTTAAAAAAAACTTTGATCCCATATGGATTATCTTCCAAAAAGGTTTAAAGATTTAAACTGGGATAGATTTCTTGCTGAGCGCTATTAGCTCATTCTTGCTTTATTTATACTTTCAGCATGAAGAAAACATTGCCGATTCACCTCGTGTTACGAGAGCAAGGGAATGGATAGACCACCCTTGAGTTAGTTCAGCAAGATGGATACTGTCGGATTTATCAGAACAGCTGTAGACTGAGTTAGTAAGAATTGTTTTCGAATAGGTTTGTATTATTAAACCTTGTATAGAATTGTGAGGTCTATTATTGTAACTTCAGGTAGAGGTTGTAAATAATAGATGAGATCCTGGATAGTACATTTGGTTTGTAATAACAAGTGTTACTTATTGTTGCTCATTTCCAAGGCTATAACTTGTGTGTGTGCGCGTAAGTGACTGGGGTCTTTTGGAGTTATATTATTAGAATGTTGTAAGTAATACAGGTATTGTATAATTGATGGAGCGTGACAACCCAGATTCCTGACCCCGGGTCTGGGGGTGTTACAGAAATGGTATCAGAGCGTTAAGTTATAAACTTGGATATGAGAGTGTTAAGAGTTATAAGTGAGAGGATGACGTGAGGACTCATATAGAGTTCGTTAAGTGGACTACCGGAGGTAGTGCCATCGAGGATGTTAAGATTAAAGAGTTTAGTTGAGAACTTATCGGAGGACCGATAGGACTATTGAAGATCATCATAATGATGAGAAGGACGTTTAGAATTGTACAGGGATTATCAAAGAGATTAAGATAAGACGCGGAGCAGAGTCTCGGTCGCAGCTGAGGTAAGGTCAGAATGGCCAATACCAATGGATAACTTGACTTAGTAAGAACCTAAGTGTTTGTAGTTCATCGTAGTTTGCCACGACAAGGCAGCATATGTGAAGATTGAGACGTTTTCAGTCCTTTACGCGATCCGAATTACTAAATTGCGTGGACTAATTAAGGCATTATCTTGCGTGTGAGGTCTAAACCTTGGGAACAACTATTCCACCAGAGTTGGTGTCTTTTCCGTCGATGGGTATTTTGTTACCCAAGAGGAAGACTTTTGCGTACATATAGTACCAGAACGTTATCGTGAGACGAACGCGCTAAATCGCATCGCGAGTATATTTCGTACGATAGGCCATGCTGGCTCAACTCAGAAATCAAAGACATGAAGAATGGATAGCGTGATTCTAATGAAGACACGTATGGTTGCGACAAGCAATGTGACAATCTCAGGACCTACGAGGAACGAGACCTATGGTGGCCTGAGGTTGGATTCGTTCGATACGATTAGTGTTAAGAAATTACATATACGTTAATGGACCTTCATCTTTCGTGGATGTGTTGATGCGGCCGTATGAGGCCCAATCTCTGAACGACTATCGGGGAATGGCGAATATGTTCGAACTCCCGACCTGTCTAAGGACTTGTACGATTTTGAGGTACCGTTGGTTAGTACCCTAAGCCATGAAGGCAGAAAGATAAGATCATCCTCGTACGGGTGATGTTAGAAACTATGATGACCATTGACTTTTGGTATCTACTTGCTGGTGCACTACTCAATCTAAAACCATTCATGCCCGTGTTACCTTGAATAGTTCATGTCAGGTAACCTTTCTAGTTTCCTACTTCAACTTGGGATGCAACCAACAATTGTTAAATATTCATTTATTTCTTCATAATTGGACTCCTCAGTCGAGTTCATAAATATCTATCTATTTGTTTAAACATAGATGATATATATTTCAGAGACTACTCATGAATTCTTTTCTTCTGTTAAGAAGGGATTTGCACATCAGACGTTGAAATCGTAGAAAGGATATCAATTTGATATTGATATTCCGAATTCAATTCTATCGGAGAATTTGACAAAGTTTATGTACGGAGGCACCTTTGGGTTGACCGTTTCACTGATGAGAAATGTTTGGTGGGAGGTTATCGATTGTTCCGATACCAAGAACTTTCTATCCAGACCCTATATTTTATTCAAGGGTTATAATTACCTTGTTCGTCCCAAACTTATTATTCTTCTTTTCAATTCATTATCTGAGTAGTCAAAATTTTGTTTTCTTCTTTCTTCGACTACGATGTCGAGATTTTGTACTAATAGATTGAAAATGGCTAATTGTATGTGCCATTATGAGTGACTAGTTAATTGTTCTAACTAGTTGAAATTTTAATGATATGATGAAAATCTAGCTAATCATCCTAGCTAGATGCTGCATCCCAAACTAATCAAACTAGCAAATTTTGTTCGGCTAGTTGTTAACGTTTATTGAAATGAACTAGTTATTGTATCACTAAGTTCAACTTTCAGTCAAATTTATATAAGTGAATTCACGATGCATTTGTATGCAGTGAAGTATGGTGGGAAGACTTTCAAACGATAATTTGATTGAGACCTAACCAGGTCGCCCCCTCGGCGAGAATTTTTACAAAGTTCTTTTTTTTTTATATATATAAAGCATTCAGTTGCTTGAAGTATTCTTGGTACCATGCAAGTATTTTCCTTAGAATTTGGAAAAAGAGAGTGTTGAAGCTGAGAGCTAAAACAAATGAGTCCAATAAATTATGAGTCGAAGTTTACGGAAATTGCCAAGGTGGTTTCGCATGATGCGAATTCAGAATAACGAAGTGAATGAAACGACTGATCATGTTACCTTGGTTAATGAAACGACTGTGATAGAAATTGAATCAAAGTGGACGAGAAAGAAATGGATATAAAGAAAATAGAGTATAAAACGCGAACAGATTGAGAAAGAAAGAAAGTAAGAATTCAGATTGTCGGATGAGGGAACGATTGACCTCCAAGGATGTGAAACTTGTTTAGCAACTGTGATGGATACGAAACGGGAAGTACCCAGTGTACAAAATATCCCTGTCGTCAACGAATTCGAGGACGTATTTCCAGAAGATCTTCTGGGGTTACCACCCGATAGAGAAATAGAGTTGCTATAGAATTAGCTCCGAGAACGGCGCCAGTTTCGAAGGCCCCGTACCGACTAACTCCAGTCGAGATGAAGAAATTAGTCGCTCAATTGTAAGAATTATCAGGGAAAGGAATGATAAGACCAATTGCGTCACCGTGGGATGCACCCGTGTTATTGGTGAAGAAAAAGGACGGCAGCATGAGGCTATGCATAAACTATCGAGAGCTGAATAGGCTAACTATTAAGAATGAATACCCCTACCAAGGATCGGTGATTTGTTCGATTGGCTGCATGGTGCAGTTAAATTCTCGAAGATTGATTTGAGAACTGGATACCACCAGTTGATATTAAACCTGAGAACGTACCCAAGACTGCGTTTCGCACTAGGTATGGACACTACGAGTTTTAGTGATGACGTTTGGGGGCTAACGAATGCCCTTGCAGCTTTCATGGATTTGATGAATCGAGTTTTCAAGCAGTATTTGGACAATTGTGTCATAGTTTTATCGATGATATTTTAGTCTACTCCTAGACAGAGGAGGAACCCGCAGAACGTTTGAGGATAGTGTTAGAAGCACTGAGGAGGAAACGTTTTATGCCAAGTTCTCAAAGTGCGAATTTTGGCTAAAGGAAGTACAATTTTTAGGACAAGTGGTCAACAATGAAGAGGTGCTGGTTGACCCCGCTAATATAAAAGCTGTTTCGAACTGGGAAAGACCAACCACACCAACCAAGGTGAGAAATTTTGTGGGTTAGCCGGATATTACCGAAGATGTGTACAAGATTTTGCTAATATAGCATCCCCACTGACCCGACTTACTCGAAAGACTGAAAAGTTGAATGGATGGAGAAATGTGAGAAAATTTCCAGGAATTAAAGGAGAGACTAGTTGAGATTGCAATGCAACCGGAATTGCTGCAGGAAATCAAGTTATGTCAAGAGCGAGTGACGAGTAAAGATAGAAAGTCAATGTTGGAGAAAGCATTAAAGAATGAGAAAGATAATAGAGGAATCATAAGGTATTTTTACCAAGTTGGGATTCCTAATGATCGAGAGATAAAGGATGCTAATTTTCAGAAAGACTAATAAGAGGAACTGAAAGGATGAAGTTTGAAGTTAAGAGTACAACAAGGATTATTTAAAGGTCTTGATTGAGCCTGAATAAATTAAGGAATAAAGATCTGTCATAAAGAGACAGCTACGCGGAGAGTACCAAAAAGGTAAAGAAAGTTAAGGAAATGTTATAAGTGGCCGGATAAATAAAAGGATTTATCGATTGGCAAACGAATATTGGATATGTCAGAAAATGAAGGCAGAACAAAGACCTAGTTGACTATCACAGTTAGTAGAGATTCCTGATTAGGAATGTAATTTTACTATAATGGATTCTGTGATAGGATCAACAAGAATCGAGTTGGACTATGACGTCAATTGAGCTATAATTGATGAATCAAATGGGTCTACTCATATTTTGTTTTAGCAAAAGATCTTAAATCGAAAAGTTGCGAAATAGATAATTGGGTGACGTGGAGTTCTAGTCACCATCGTGTCAGATAAGGACCAATGATTGAACTCTCGATTCGGGAGGAGTTTTCCGAACATGTTTGGCAACGAGTTTGAGTGCGAGCACTACGTAGGATCCGTAGACCGACGGACCAACCGGAAGAAACATTTCAGAGAACCTAAGTTACGGTAAGCGTTGTACCACCGATTGCAAGAATAATCGGATGTTGATAGAAAATGGGTGTATAAGATTACAACCAGAATTGGCTTATATAAAGCGCCCGGTAGATATCACAGACCGGAATAAGTAAGTTTTGTAAGGAACCAGAGGGTTGAAGTGTCAACCTGGAAACTGGAAGATTTCTATATTGAAAGAGTAACCTCGGTTGTTTTCTTAGATTCCGGGACGGAATCCTTTTAAGTATGGGAGACTGTAATAACCCCAAATTTTGGACTTAGTTAAAAAATTTTGATGAATAGTAAAATTGCCCCTGATGAATAGTAAATTTGCTGAGGGAAAATTTGTCAGACCACACTATGTGGATGACATGGAATGAATGTTTCGAGGTTATATTATTGATGTATAGGAAGAATAAAAGAATGTAAACGCGATCAGAATCGGGAGATTCCAACTTTGAATTTTGATCACTATTCATCGGACAATCGAGGATTTATTGATATGATCGTTTTGAGAAAGCGTGTAGGATGAGAAATCCATGATCATACCTTAAGTCAAGGAGAGAAATCTAGGATCATATATTAAGCCAAGGTAATGGAAGGATAAAGGAAGCACCCTAGCTTTGGTACAGAGAAACGTCCTTAAAACCACTTGAAACTATCGCGAAACAAAAGCGTAACAAATTATGGATTAAACCCTAACAAAAGGAGGAGTATTATATGAGATCATCAAGTGCAATATATAAAAGAATTGAGGATGCAAAGGATGACATAATCATGATGCAAGGGGATGACATAAGCATGACAAAGTGATGACAAGGTGAGGAATCACCACCTTGTCACCACTTTCACCACAACCACACATCCAAAATGAGCCTTGTCATTGATGACAAAACCTTGTCTTAGCCACACAAACTAATCAGCAAAGTATTAAGGGTTATTAGACAAAATAAAATCAAAGAAAACAAAACAAAAGATGCATCCATTTCCATGAAGCAACATTCGACTTCTTCATGTTCTTCAAGTCCTTAAAAATTTTGCTCATACTTCCACTCCACCAAAAATCATGTTCTTGGGCTCTAAATCACCCCCTTCCAATATCCAAGGTAGATCTCTAATCTTAGCCTCATCCATGTATGATAGCTTGATCAAAAATGGATTCAAAGTTGATGATGAATAGTGATGTGAATAGTAACCTCATAGAATCTTGTTTTGTTTTGATGATTTTAGGTTTGATTAGCTTAGTTAAGGAGCAAGGAAGGATATATCATCCATATATAGTCTTTTTTAAGCTCCAAGGAAGGTATAAAACTTCTTTCTTTTTAAGATTCTTGCTTGATCTAGTAAGTTAGAAGTGTTTGATTAGAACTATGTTAAGATAAAGCATGTATGCATGATTTTAAGCATGTTTAATGGTTGATTTGTGGATGAACTTATGAAATAGAGTGTGACCTTGTTTGGACAGATAAATGGTAGTATAAACTTGAGTTTTATTGGTGGTTGGTTGATGATTGATTGTAGTTTGGTTGAGTGTAAAAAAAAAACACGGGAAGTACGCATAAGCGCCGTTACCATGTCGGATTTTACTTAGGTAGTTTAGACAGAACCCACGACTGCAAAACAGGGCATAAACTTGAGGTTTCTGACCATGAGCATGTAGGCTCTGTATCCTAGATTATTTTAGCGAAAGAATCGTATTGTTTTGATTTACAGTTTAGGAGTAACGTCCGTTTTAGTAAATGCGGTTTCGCGTAACGAGATAGTTCATTGAATGAACTTTGAGATAGGGATAAAGCCCTTTAAAATTGGAATTGGATTGAGATATTAAAATGGATACTAGTATGTATAATAAGGAAAGGAAGCCTAGAAGGGTTCGAGTTAAAAATATGAATTGGTGATTTTATAAAAATACGCGAACGAAAGTTGCGCGAGTGAAATACCCTTAAGGGGATGGTTTAAAACAAGGAGTTAGTAAATGAAAAGTACTTGGGATTTGTGAATGGTTTTTGTTAGAAATGAATACTACTAGAAACTAGACAGAGGGGGGGTGAATGTATAGTTTGATATATTTTTCGATTCTTGATAACTAAGTAACAGACTGTATATGATTATGATATGTAATATGCAGAAAGTAAATAACACACACAATCACTTTAATCTACTTTGTATAAGCAAATTAAATACTACAGCTTTCCAAGAAATTCACAATCGAATTTCTGGCTTCTAAACAAGAACAGTTTGAACTTGCTTGCTTACAGAGAAAAGAGCTTAGCAAAATAACTATGTGTATCTCTCTTACAGCTAACAATAGGGTGTGCATCATATATATAAGCCCTATACAAACTAGTGCATACACCTATTTTTACACAGTTACCCCTTGCTGAAAGTCCAACTTGTTCTGGCATAAGACGTTAACTGTGTCAGGAAGGACCACCTGCTTTTCGGAGTCTTTCCCGTTTCTGTAGCTGCTTGTCTCTTATCTTTCTCTCCAAGTTTAGCTGTAGATTTGCCATCTGTTCTTTGGACCACCTTGCCAGAACAAATGCTTCAGTATTTGTCTCTTTTGATTCTTGGTTCTGTACCTTGATTTGTCTTGTTATAAACGGCTAAGTGTTGATATCGTGAACTCCACTTCATTCCTGACTTCGCGATCTCACTTGTGAGGACTTCGCGATATAGCCTTTGACGACTTTGCGACATAGGTCATTTGAAGACTATGCGACATAGGTCATTTGAAGACTATGCGACATAGTTCATTTGAAGACTATGCGACATAGGTCATTTGAAGACTTCACGATCTAGGCTCCTTTGACTTTGCTGACTTCAACACTTCACGACATGTGTCTTGAAGACTTCTCGACATAGTACAAAATGGACTATGCGATATAGTACTTCACGACATGGATATTGGTGACTTCACGACATAGCTTTCTTCTGACTTTGCTATATAATGCCTTAGACAAATTTCTGCAACTTATTTCTTCATAGCCTTATTTATCTTTATCCTGCTGCATGAACACTTCTGAACTTCTACCAGGATAATTATTCAATGGCCTATATACAATCTAGATGCAAGAAACTTTACTAAGCTCATTATATCTTTGAGCATACATGATCAAGCTAATGTTCATGAGAACAAGACAAGTACATTTAGAGACCTATACTATATCCCAGTGATAGAAATCACTAGGTCATGTAGTGTGACATAGTCACATAGTGTAGGCTTGTTAATAGTGGTATTCAGGCATGTCTTGAGCCTAACAATCTCCCCCAAATTGTGAGTAAGACCCTTAGGCACAATTTCATGTCTGATAACAAGCCTAACTAACATAAAAAGAACAGATATAAAGGAAGATACAGTTAAGCACAGAGTTTGATAACAACTTGGAATTTTAGGCTTACAGAATTTTCCTTGAGCTACATAGCTTCTGTTTCCAGTTGTTTCTCTAAGAAATCATCATAGACCTTCTTCTTCCTTATTTCTTCATTCTTCTTTATTTCAGAGATGGCCATTAGAATTTCATCTCTAGCAATCATTTCTTCAATGAGAGGAGAATCCTTTAGATCTTCAGCTGCTGTTCTGAGGGCACTTTCCACATAAGAATGTATAAACTCCATCCTTATCTTGCTTTTTCCTCCATAAAGATTTTTGTACTCCACAGTATAAGGATTTTGCTTTACCCTGCACAGCCCTTTCTTCCTCAGCTCCTTTGCTCTTTCATCCATCTCAGCCATCTCCTTCTCTTTCTGACACCTCTTTTCTTCATTCTCTTTCCTTAGGTTTTCTTCATAATCAGCATGCATTTTCAAGAACCTGGCAACATCTATTTTCCATGTCCTTTCTTCCTTTTCTTCAAAATTCAGTAAGGCATTTATCCTTTCAAGCTCATATTTATAGAAATGTTGCCAGCCTCCTTGCTTCATAACCTTCTCTCTTCCATCAGTGTACTTGATCTCTAGATGATCTAGCTTCACCTTGACTTCAAAGATTCTTTGAGCTCTCAAGAATGCTAGGGCATCTTCATCATAGTCTTCATCAAGAGGAAGCACTTTGATCCCTACAACATTAGTGATTACCCCATTCTTCTTTGTTATCCTTGTCCTCTTAGCTGCCCTCTTGATCTTCATATGCTTTACTTGAGGTAGCTTTGTGGAGCAGGGAGAATTAGTCTTCAGTGCCACATCACTTGGAAGTAGCCTCACTCCCTTCCCCTTCATCCACTGTAACACTCCACTGGCTGTGACCTTGTGGAAGTGTTTTCTTGATATTCCTTTTGTGGCTTCATCTTTCTTCTGTGGCAATTCAGGTTCAGAAGTCTTAGATAATGATTTTGGAGGATCATTACTAATAGTACCCACCCTAGACTTAGAGTCTTGTGTTTTGGTTAAAGTACTACTAGCAATGTCCTTGACTTGCTGAATTCCACTTCTTGTTTTCTTAACTGATTCCTTTGCCCCCTTGTCATCCCTCTTGCTATCATCAGCATCCTTTGATTTCTTTGAGTATTTGCTCCTTTCCTTATCTCTCTTTGACTGAGATCTCCTTTCATAGGTTTTCTCCTTATCATCATCATCATCTCCATCCTTCTTTTTGCTCTTTTCTTTGATAGATTCAGGAATGACTCCATGAATCAGAAAAGATTGCAGAGTGTGAATCATCTCTAGTTCCTCAGCTGTCCTGACTCCCCTCTTGGCTCTTAGCATTTGCAGCACCTGGTTGATCTTTGCATTATTCTTTCTTGTCAAATCTGAAGGGATCACCAACTGGTCAATGCTGCTGTCTTGAGATAGACTTTGGAAGATTATTGTCTTTGGCTTTGAGATAACCTCAGGCAGTCTTTGATCTTGATCCATCTTCAAGTCATCAAACAGTCTCTTGTTGTTAGCCCCACCTTGTTCTATTAAGTCCATTATTGTTGACAGCTCAGTGAATCTCAGTTTCTCTAGAGTTTGAAAAGCTAGGTGCCACAAGCAGTTGTCCTTGCACACCATGATTATCTCTCTTAGATGGACATCCTTGATTTTCCTTACTGCAACTGTGAAGTACTTAATGTTTTCCTTGAGCTTCATTCTGTAAGTCCTTGCATCTTCTTGTGCATCTCTGTAGGTGGCTTTCAGAAACTCCAGGAAGGCCTCATCATGATAGATGTGAGAATTGGCAACTTCCTGTAGCTTGGCCTCTGTGATTGTTGTAGCTTTGGCAGGTTGAGCATTGGAAGTAGGTTGAGCAGGTTGAGGAGTTGAGATATCTTTAGGCATTGTGGATGGATAGAAGGTGGTTGAAATAGTGCTCTTTTGACCTTCTGCACTGATGACCTCTACAGGGGGAAGAATTATTGGCTTTATTGTTTCTTC
This sequence comes from Heracleum sosnowskyi, assembly GCA_030848705.1. NCBI lineage: Eukaryota > Viridiplantae > Streptophyta > Magnoliopsida > Apiales > Apiaceae > Heracleum > Heracleum sosnowskyi. Next base: position 1,368,609 of record JAUIZM010000022.1, on the reverse strand, counting down.
AGAAATTTTGCCCTTAAGCTTCTGTTGCTTGGCAGGTACTCCCCCTTTCTTTTTCAGAATGACCTCCTTTTCTTTCTCCCCCTTAGGCTTGGAATCAGACAAGATGTCTTGAGCTTCCCCAGGGATAGGCAGGTTCATATGTCTCATCATTGAGGTCATCATTTGTTGTTGCACCAACAAAATGTTAGAAGTGGAGTTGGTTTGATCATCCATCTTAGCATTAAGCTGCTCCAAGGAGTGAGATAGTCCTTTGTTTTCTGCTTTCAGTTCAGCTACCTCTCTTTCCAAGCTGTCCACTTTTGAGAAAAGTTGTTGAGATTTGAAGGAGTTAAGGGATTGATCCTTGAGTTTGGAGAATTCAAACTTGGAGATATCAGAAATAGGAACCTCATCAACAAGCTTGTTCCCATACTGATTCTTCCAGAGTACTGTTAGCATGGAGTTTGAGTTGATGTTGGCCTGCACCTGATTGTCTAGCTTGGTAGAGAGCTTCTTCATATTATCTGAAACCATAGCTAGGGTGCAGTCCATTGTGGTGACATTTGAGGCAGTTTTCTGGACTTCCTTAAGAATGCCATCTACCTTGGGAAAGCTTGAAAGAAAACAATTCTTGAGTTGAGCATTAGAATGAGCTGTTTCTTCCTGAATGGTGGAGATTTCTGACTGAAGACCCTTCCCAAGAAAATGCATAGCCTTAAGTTGGCTCTTGTAGACATCATTAACTGCATCATAGATTTCAGCAGGAGAGAGACCTTTGGCATTTGACCCCAAGGATGTAAGATAGTCCTCCCTGAGAAAAGCTAGAGCCTCCTTAAGCTTGACTGTCCTTTTGCCATCCAGCCAAGCATCCACATTTCCAGCTTGCTGGGCTTCATCCACAATTTTGTCCTGTTGTGCTTCAACATCCTCCTTATGAGTGAGAAGAATAGCCTCATAGTCAGAATTTGGGAGATTTGCAGTGAGGAGATGTTGAGCAATCCTAGAGATCTCATCAATCTGTGCCACATGAAGATCCTGTAATTCTTCTTCCGTCAATTGTGGTAGCACAGATGATGATCCTGAAGCCCTGTCATGTTGCACAGGTTTCAGCCATTCATTGATTGTGGCCTGAGCCAAGTTAGAGCTAGTGCTTGACACTTCATGAGAGGTAAGATTTTGAGTCTCCTCCAGCCTTGGAATGACTGTAGGGTCTAATGTTGTCTCCATTGAAATGGGATGTGTTACAACATTAGCCCTATTTGTCTGTGAAGACAGTTCCACATCCCTAAGAATGGGAGAATTTGGCACAGAGTCTCCAGTGAAAACTGGTGAATCCTCCATGTTTGTGTTGGTGTCATTAGGATATGCCCCAACATGCATTCCCTGACCAACTAAATGTGGTTCCTGGGTGGTGAGCATAGTGTCATGCACCATGTCACTTGAAATTGGCTCAATCACAGGAGAGAATTGTGATTGATCAAAGGCAAGATTGTCATTTGAATGACTCTCTTGTTCAGAAGAAATTTTTATGGAAGAATCTGAGAGAGAAGTGGGGTTTAGATTAGATTGTGGCAACTCCCCCTGAGAAATAGGAGGAGTTTCAACAGTGATGTGCTCTCCACTCTGTGTATTATCAGCCTTATCACTCCTAGGGTCAAGAGTGAGGTCTTGACCCTGTGCAGACTCTGTACAAGATGTAGTGGGGAGGCTGCTCTTTTCAATGCCAATGACCTGTTGGGAGGCCATGGACAGTAACAGGTGTACCCCTTTTTCCACATCTGAATCCTGTTGGGAGGATCCAGTGGTAGGTTTAGATTTGGATTTCTTCTTTTGTCTGGTGAGAGGTGACTCAGGATTCTCACTAGCTAACTCTACAGATTCATTTATTACTTCTAGGGCTCTCTTCTTTGACTTCTTTTTAGTAACACCAACCTTTTGAGAGATTGATGCACTTGGTTGCCTAGCTTCTATGGGACTGTTTGCAGTGGGGTTGCTGGATGGGATGGGAAGGCTGGGGTTAGACTGTGTAGCTCCTTCAGTCTCAGCCTCCCCTGTCCAGGAAAGTGCATGGTATATTGGCTTATCAAGTGGATAAGACTCAAATGTGTCCTGCATATGCTTGGTCACACTTAGAATCACATCCACTTGATTCCTTGTGTCCAATGAGCCAAATAGTACTTTGGACATGGACTTGGAATAAGCCATTTTACTGTTATCTATACCCTCTAATAGATGGACATTTGCATCAAGAAAATTTAAAATAACTTGAAGGAAACGAGGGTAAAAGATGTCATTACCTCTACCACGAATGGTCCTGCCTAGCCTCTGAGTCAATTCTTTGAGAATTATGGCTCCCACATTGATCTCCTGGTTGTTGGCCAAGGAGTAGGCTAGCTTCACAGCAATGTGACTGATATGGTCCCATCCTGTCTTCCTGCAGAGAAACACCTTCTGGAGTGCGTCAAACAGAAATGACCACTCCCTTCTCACAAACTTCTTATTTAGCTTTCCAGTATCTATCTCATCAGCATACTGAATGAAGGTCAGCATCTGTAGCTTCTTGGTCATGACCTTCCACCTTGAACCCCAAAGCTTCATTGATTTCCCTTTCACCAAATTGAAAGTGTTTGCCTCCAATTGAACAGCTAACCTCCTGGAATGAGGTTCCATCTTCCCTAGCCATTGTTGATACCAACGCCGTTCTCCAGAATCCTTCCAACACATCGACATACAAGGTAGGGTTCAGGGTTAGGGCTTGGCGTAGGTAGGAAGTGTTCAAGAACCGTACAAAACACTTGTACCTGGGGTTAGCCTCAGCCTCAGATGGAATGGTGAGAAGATTGGTTTCTTTGGGAATGGTTAAAGGGATTGGGGATGATACTGTTTGAGATTTGGGTGCCATTTCGAGAGTGAGAGTGAAAAAGAGAGTAGAGAAATTGTGCTTAGGTTTGAGAGTTTGAGAGCAATAGACAAGATGAAAAGTTGTGAACGGTTAGAAAAGGTATTTATATGATAGAGACACTGCGATATGGGGTTATGAATGTGTACAGTCTATTTGTATGTCGCGAAGTCAAAAATGGCCTGTACCGCAAAGTCTTGCACAGTATATCGCATAGTCTCAAAAATGAACTATGTCGCAAAGTCCTCAAGAAGAAAGGATTGGGGAGACTTTGCGATATAGTAGAAATACCCTGGCTAAAGCTCTCTTTTAGGAATTTTAAGCAAATTGTCAGACTTTTATCAAATTTGAAATAAAATAAATTTAAATCAAAATTCTGTCAAGTGTGGGGACTTGTCGATATAGTTATTCTAAGTCGCGAAGTCATAAAATGAACTATGTCGCAAACTCATGAAATGAACTATATCGCGAAGTCTCACAATCTCAACAGTTTGCGATATAAGTCTGTTTAATTTGAACTGTGTCGTGAACTCTGAAAATCATCTATATAGAGATGCCTTAAAAGCTCACAACTTTACCAACAAATGTGATTTTGAAAAATATGCAGTAAAATACTGAAATATTTATAAATCATATCTCAGCTAATTTTCACTCCAAACAAATAGAGCATTTAAATACAGTGAAAATTTACTGCTGCAATAATTTACTGGTATACTTACTTAGAGCAACTAAATGAAGGATTGAGCATTCCAATTTCACTCACAAGTCTATTGAAGACTGCTTCATTCAGAGGTTTAGTAAATATGTCAGCTAATTGTTTCTCAGTGGGAACATAAGAGACTTCTATGGTACCATTTGCAGCATGTTCCCTAATGAAATGGTACCTGATCTCAATGTGCTTTGTAGTAGAATGATTAACAGGATTGGCAACTATGGATATTGCACTAGTATTGTCACACATTAGAGGAATGTGTTCTAACACTAGCCCATAATCCATGAGTTGATTTCTAATCCAAAGCAATTGAGCACAGCAACTTCCAGCAGCAATGTATTCAGCCTCAGCTGTGGATGTTGCTGTGGACTGTTGTTTCTTACTAAACCAGGACACTAACCTTTGACCTAGGAATTGACAGCTTCCAGAGGTGCTCTTCCTGTCAATTCTGCATCCAGCATAATCAGAATCTGTGTAACCAACCAGGTTGAACCCAGTGCCCTTTGGATACCATAGCCCAAGATTAGGAGTCCCCTTTAGATACTTGAAGATTCTTTTGATAGCCATCATGTGAGATTCCTTGGGATCAGACTGGAACCTTGCACAGAGGCATGTGGCAAACATGATGTCTGGCCTGCTAGCTGTGAGATAGAGTAAGGATCCAACCATTCCTCTATAGACCTTGATATCAACTCTCTTGCCTTTCTTGTCTTCATCCAGCTTGATTGCAGTAGACATAGGAGTTTTGGCTGGGGATGACTCTTCTAAACCATATTTCTTTAAAAGATCCTTGACATACTTAGATTGGTTTATAAAGATGCCATCCTCCCTTTGATGTACTTGCAGGCCTAGAAAGTAGGTTAACTCTCCCATCATACTCATCTCATATTTGCTTTGCATCAACTTAGAGAACTTTTCACAGAGTTTTTCATTTGAAGAGCCAAAGATGATATCATCCACATAGATTTGAACAAGAATGATATCATTTCCATGCTTCTTGAAGAATAGGGTTTTGTCAATTGTACCCCTGGTAAATTGATGCTCAAGAAGGAATTGAGATAGAGTTTCATACCAGGCTCTTGGTGCCTGTTTGAGTCCATAGAGTGCCTTGAGCAGTCTATACACAAAGTTTGGGAAGTCTTCATTTTCAAAGCCAGGTGGTTGAGACACATAGACTTCTTCAGCAAGATCACCATTGAGAAATGCACTTTTCACATCCATTTGATACACCTTAAAATCTGAGTAAGCTGCAAAAGCCAGGAAGATTCTGATGGCTTCCAGTCTAGCTACAGGTGCAAATGTCTCATCATAGTCAATGCCTTCTTGCTGACAATATCCTTTGGCAACCAGCCTTGCTTTGTTTCTTATTACCACTCCTTCTTCATCCATCTTGTTTCTGAACACCCATTTGGTGTCAATAACATTCTTTCCTTTTGGAGGAGGTACTAGTTCCCATACTTTGTTTTTCTCAAATTGATTCAACTCTTCTTGCATGGCAACAATCCAATCAGAGTTCTTCAAAGCTTCTTCAATTAATTTAGGTTCCTCTTGTGACAGAAAGCAGCTATACAGACATGTATTTAATGTTGCCCTTCTTGTTCTAACTCCCTCACTAGGATCTCCAATGATTTGATCCCTAGTGTGGGCTCTGTCCCATTTCCTTGTGTGTCCCTGTTCATTTCCTTGATCTGTTCCAAGCTCATTTTGGTTGAAAGGTGCATTCTCTTCTTCTCCCCCTGTGTTTGTGAACCCTTGCACAGGTGTTTGAAGAAGATTGTCAACTTCAAGGATTTCATTCTCTAGAACAGTTTGAACAGGGGGTTCATCTTCACTTTCAGAATCCTCAAGATAACCTTGATTCTCAAATCTCAATGGCACACTGTCTTGATCACTTGTTTTCAGTCCAGGAGTTTTCTTGTCATCAAAGGTAACATCCATGCTTTCCATGACTTTGTGTTGCTCAGGTACAAACACTCTGTATGCTGTCCTTTCCAGAGAGTATCCAATGAAGATACCTTCAAATGCCTTGGCATCAAATTTTCCAACATGCTCAGAGGTATCTTTCATCACAAAGCACTTGCTTCCAAACACATGCAGGTGCTTGAAGGATGCTCTTTTTCCAGTCATTAATGAGTAAGGAGTTTTGCCAGACTTCTTATTGATTAATGTTCTATTTTGCACATAGCATGCTGTGTTAACAGCATCAGCCCAAAAGCTAGTGGGTAGCTTTGCATCCAGCAGCATTGTCCTTGCAGCCTCAATGAGAGTTCTATTCTTTCTCTCAACTACTCCATTTTGTTGAGGTGTTCTAGGAGCTGAGAATTGTTGAGAAATTCCTTTATCTTTGCAAAACTCATACAGTGTTGAATTTCTGAACTCAGTCCCATTATCACTTCTCAAAGCAACTACAGAGGAGCCAGTGCTTTGTGCTTCTTTATCAACTCTCTTGATATGCTCTATTATGACTTGGGGTGCTTCATCCTTGGAGAATAGGAATTCCACCCAAGTATATCTTGAATAGTCATCTACCATTACTAGAGCATATTTCTTCTTGGAGAGGGACATTACATTCACAGGGCCAAATAAGTCCATGTGAATTAGCTGCAGAGGTTTTGAATTTGTATTGAGCAATTTGTTCTTGTGACTGGATCTTTTAATTTTTCCTTTCTGACAAGCTTCATAAGCTCCATCTTGCACAAACTCCAAGGCAGGCAAATCCCTGATAAGTTCTCTCTTGGTTAGAGAGTTCATTGCCTGAACATTCAAGTGAGACAGCTTCTTGTGCCATAGCCAGAATTCCTCATTTGTGGCTTTAGTGTAGAAACAGCAGATTTCTCCCTTATCTGCAGCTTTGAGATTTGCTACAAACAGGCTTCCTTTCTTCACACCAGTTAGAACAACTTCACCACTTTCCCTTTTTGAGATTGAACAAAGGTCTTCATCAAATTCCACTTTGAAACCTCTGTTGGTGAATTGTCCAATACTCAAGAGATTGTGCTTCAGTCCTTCAACAAATGCTACATCTTCAATAATGACATTTCCAGATTTAACATTGCCATATCCCATTGTATAACCAATGTTGTCATTTCCAAAGGTTACTGATGGGCCAGCCTTTTCCTCAAAATGTGATAGCAGGGCTATATCACCAGTCATGTGACTTGAGCATCCACTGTCCAAGATCCATATGACTCTTTTATTCCTGTTGCCCTGCATTCACAAAATGACTAAGTTGTTTTTGGTACCCACACTTGGTAGGGTCCATTTGATTTAGAAACATTTTGATTAATAATTCTTCTGTCATAAATTGCATTTCTCATAGTAGGAGACTTCACTTTTTCTGTGGCTTTGGAGTTTACACTCTTAGGCTCACATGAAGTTTTCACCCTCTCAACCCTGATTGGGGACCCTGTCCTATGAGAATGCATATGTGTGTGTGATTCACCAGATTGTGCAGAGTCAAGTTTATGTTTAAGAGATAAACAGTTAGCAATCACAGTCACATAGCATGTCATGCAGTTTGGTTTACCACAGAAGGAATCATGACTAGAATTTATGCTAGCAGAATGGTTACTCAGGTTGTCAACTTCAACAATATCAGGCTTACTACACTTATGAGTCAAATGATTAACAGATAGGCATTTTTGACATTGTTTCCTGGGAGCATTTGGCACATAAGCATAGTTGTTTCCTTTGTTAACACCAACTTTACCATTTCTGTTTTGTTTCCTTTTCTTAACAACTTCTTTCTTTGCTTTAGGACTCTTGACAAGATTGTCTTTGGTCTCTTTCTGATTGACAGGTTCAGGAAAGTAAGAAGTGTTCTTAGCAGCCTCATCTTCTTCAAGAAGTTGTTGCTTGATGATCAGTAGTTCCTCATCAAACTCAACAGCACTCTTTCTGAAGATGGGCTGTTCAACACTTGACAGTATGGTTGGGGCATTTTTGTTTGTAAAAGTTTCCTTTCCTTTGCCCTTGACCTTCTTCCTTCCCTTGTCATTATCATAGTCAAAACCAACTCCAACCTTGCAGTCTTCAGTGTGTTCCTTGTGGTAGGTTTGAATAAGTTCAGAGGAGTTTTTGAAGCTTCTTAGTTTCAGTTCAGTTTCAGCAATTTGTTCTCTAAGGGCTTTCTCTATCTGCTCAGCACAAATCACTTTGTTTTTAAGATATTCAACCTCCTTTTTCAAACCATCCAGGTTCACAACCATTAACTCAAGCTTCTCATTCTTTTCTGTAAGCTCAACATTCTTAGCAGTTAGTCTATCAATTTCTTCATTAGCTACTAACATGCTAGTATGAATATTAAACATCTCAGTGCTCATATCTTCAACAGTTTGCTTATATTGAAGGGGAGTCATATCAAGAGAAGTAAGAATGGGTACCTGACTTGAATCACCATCATCAGAAAATGCCATCAAGGCATAGTTTGAGTACTCTTGATCTTCTTCTTCATCAGAGTCATCCCAGCATTTTCCCTCAGCAATAAAAGCTTTGCCCTGTTGTTTCTTGAGTAGAGCCTCATACTTAGCTTCAAGCTCTAAGTATGCTTTGTCCTTCTTGACTTGTTTAGGCTTTTTGCACTCAGTGGCAAAATGCCCAAGTTCATTGCAGTTATAGCATCTTATTTTGGTCCTATCCACACTTCCTGTCTTGTATCCACCCTTAGCAGCACCAGCAATCCCTTTTCCTTTATTGAAGGTGTTTGAGCCACTAGATCCACCAGTGTTTCCAGTATTGAACTTGGACCTGAATGGCTGCTTTCTTTTAAACCTTATGTTAGGATACCTCCTAGCCATATAAGCAAAAGATTTGTTTTCCATTTTGTCCAGTTCCTCCATGCTGTAAAACTCATCTTCCTCAGGCAAATCATAGATGACCTGGACCTCATCACCAGTGTCTTCAACTTCCAGTTCCTCAATCTTCACTTGACTGACTTTAAGAGAGTCCATTCTTTGACTTAGGTTGTCAGCAATAAGTGCACAGGAGGTATTAGCCACTAATCCTTGCTTTGCTTGAATAGATCTCTTTTGAAACAGCTCCAACTCATATGTCTTCAAAACACCATATAACACATCAAAACCAATCTTTGTTAGATCTCTTTCTTTAAGGGAAGAGATTCTTGGTTCCAAGTGATCTGGAAGAGTTAGTAAAAACTTCATATTGAGCTCTTCTGTTTCATAGTGTTTGTCATAGAGTTTGAGCTCGTTTATCAGCTTGTTGAATCTCTCAAACACTTCTGTGATTCCCTCTTTTGGCTGAGCCATGAAGGCTTCATATTGTTAAACAAGAATCTGCTTCTTGTTCTTTCTTACTTCAGTAGTTCCTTCACAGAGCACTTCTATAAGATCCCACATCTTCTTGGCACTAGTACAATGAGCAACAGTGCCATACATGTTGAAGTCCATAGATTCACAAATGATAAGTTGAAGATGTCCATCCAGTGCAACTTTTTCTTTTTCAGGATCACTGTATTTTGAGGGATCTTTGGGCACATGTTTTGCTGGTACAATCTCAGTGCCAATGGTTGTTTCACCAATCTCGATCATTAGAATGAAGGGACCATGCTTTAGAATATCTAAATACATGGGGTTAGAAGCTTTGATGAAAAGCAACATCTTCTTCTTCCATAAACTGTAGTGCTCCTTGTTAAAGGGAGGAATCTTGATACTGCTTAGTTTCTGTGAACTCATTCTTGATCTTTTCCTGTTTGTACGTTAACAGCCTACGCTCTGATACCACTTGTTAGAAATGAATACTACTAGAAACTAGACAGAGGGGGGGTGAATAGATAGTTTGATATATTTTTCGATTCTTGATAACTAAGTAACAGACTGTATATGATTATGATATGTAATATGCAGAAAGTAAATAACACACACAATCACTTTAATCTACTTTGTATAAGCAAATTAAATACTACAGCTTTCCAAGAAATTCACAATCGAATTTCTGGCTTCTAAACAAGAACAGTTTGAACTTGCTTGCTTACAGAGAAAAGAGCTTAGCAAAATAACTATGTGTATCTCTCTTACAGCTAACAATAGGGTGTGCATCATATATATAAGCCCTATACAAACTAGTGCATACACCTATTTTTACACAGTTACCCCTTGCTGAAAGTCCAACTTGTTCTGGCATAAGACGTTAACTGTGTCAGGAAGGACCACCTGCTTTTCGGAGTCTTTCCCGTTTCTGTAGCTGCTTGTCTCTTATCTTTCTCTCCAAGTTTAGCTGTAGATTTGCCATCTGTTCTTTGGACCACCTTGCCAGAACAAATGCTTCAGTATTTGTCTCTTTTGATTCTTGGTTCTGTACCTTGATTTGTCTTGTTATAAACGGCTAAGTGTTGATATCGTGAACTCCACTTCATTCCTGACTTCGCGATCTCACTTGTGAGGACTTCGCGATATAGCCTTTGACGACTTTGCGACATAGGTCATTTGAAGACTATGCGACATAGGTCATTTGAAGACTATGCGACATAGTTCATTTGAAGACTATGCGACATAGGTCATTTGAAGACTTCACGATCTAGGCTCCTTTGACTTTGCTGACTTCAACACTTCACGACATGTGTCTTGAAGACTTCTCGACATAGTACAAAATGGACTATGCGATATAGTACTTCACGACATGGATATTGGTGACTTCACGACATAGCTTTCTTCTGACTTTGCTATATAATGCCTTAGACAAATTTCTGCAACTTATTTCTTCATAGCCTTATTTATCTTTATCCTGCTGCATGAACACTTCTGAACTTCTACCAGGATAATTATTCAATGGCCTATATACAATCTAGATGCAAGAAACTTTACTAAGCTCATTATATCTTTGAGCATACATGATCAAGCTAATGTTCATGAGAACAAGACAAGTACATTTAAAGACCTATACTATATCCCAGTGATAGAAATCACTAGGTCATGTAGTGTGACATAGTCACATAGTGTAGGCTTGTTAATAGTGGTATTCAGGCATGTCTTGAGCCTAACAGTTTTCACCCAAGATTTTGACTTAAGAATTACGGAATGTTATGAGGTTATAGATGACCAAGAGCGAGACAATTGATGTTCGTTAATAGAACGTTAGTGCTTAAGTTAAATGCACTTTAAATGATTAAGCCAGGGGACTGATCGGGTATTTCTTTGTTTATAGATTTCCCGGCAAGTTCTTGAACCCCTAACAACCAAGGACCCGAGGCAAATTTTCTCATCCCATGCTGTATTTTAAAGTACAATATTATGATAATATGCATATGATAGATGCATGCTTTCAAATGAAATACTTGCATACGATATTATGCATGCTTTCAAACCTCACATCGTATATAGATGTGATGGTATTAAAAATGATGAGATGTGATGTATGCATATGATAGATGCATGCAAGTTTTCAAACCCTATACCATATAATGATGTTGTTGTGTTATATGTTGTAGTATTGCTATATATGCTGCTTTATGCTGTGAAATGACTTATAAACAGTTTTCGCTTTTTAATAAAAAGCGGTATAAGATATAAGGTTTATATGCTAGCTAAGTACTAGATATATACCAAGGTTAAGGATTAAAGACTCTAAGTATAGAGTACTTGTACGATGGTTTTAAAAACATAGACCGGGAGTCAAATTATTATTTTGTTTTAAACTACTGTCAGAAGCTGGAAGGTTCCAGGGACGGTTATACTTTAAGGGTATATTAAATATTCCAATATCTATATAATTGGATATTTAAGGCAAAATAGTTTAAATAATATTATAATATATATTATTTGAATATTATTTAATTAAGTGAATATTATTTCAAATATTCACTTAAGTGTTTTATATTGAATAATAATTCAATATTTATTATTTGAATATTATGTAAATAAGTGAATATTATTTCGAATATTCACTTAAGTGTTTTATATTGAATAATAATTCAATATTTATTATTTGAATATTATGTAAATAAGTGAATATTATTTCGAATATTCACTTAAGTGTTTTATATTGAATAATAATTCAATATTTATTATTTGAATATTATTTAAATAAGTGAATATTATTTTGAATATTCACTTAAGTGTTTTATATTGAATAATAATTCAATACTTATTATCTGAGGATTATTTAACTAAGTGAATATTATTTTAAATATTCACTTAGGTGGTTTTATATTGAATAATAATTTAATATTTATTATTTGGGTATTTATTAAATATTCCAAATATGATTTAAAATCATAGAACCTTATTATATGATTAAAGGTTCTATTATTTACACAAAAATATAAATTTTCTGATTTTCAGAAAAGGTATTAAAATTGAGATTCCCAACTATTATCTTAAGATAGTTAAAGGTAATTAAATGCGAATAGTATTTTTCCAACTCATCGAAAACTGGGAATCTAGTTCAAGAATTAGAGGACAGTGATTTACTTCCACTGTTCCTCTAAAGTATCTATAACTAGGGGATGGCTCCCCCATTCAAATAAGAGTTTTTCAAACTCACTGAACTCTGATATTTCAATAAACTCCCTGGTCATAATTTCAAAATACGTAGTAACCATCGGTAGTCTCGTTGACTAATGTCAACCCACACTTTGACTTACTCCTTTCAATTACTCTGGAGTAAGGTGTTCTAAACGGTTACAAAGTTTTGACAAGTATTCGTACTTGGGAAATGTGGAGTTAAATTCCGATTTCCGTTTCATTAATGTTTTTCTTCATGGGAATTGGAAAGGCCTACACGGCAATGAAATAGGTGCCGAGGTAGTGCCAAATTATCAAGGCTTACCCGGTGATGAAATAGGCCCGAGGTAGTGATCTCTTGAGTGCTAAGGCTTACCCGGCGATGAAATAGGCCCGAGGTAGTGATCTCTTAGCACAGTGGCCCGTATGCGGTCAGGGTGATAACCGAACAGGAAGTCGTCCTTCTACTAGTAGAAAAGAAAAGTTACGATACAACGGCTGATCACCGTGTATCGGGTGTTCCGGTACATTCCCTTTCTTCCCTCCGATTGGAGTTGAACTGTACATTGTAACAAAAGCCTAGGCGCTGAGTTACTGATAATGTGACAATAAAGAGTAATGATGTTCCTCATACAGTAGTCGTACTGTATGGTATGTTTTGACGAAAAGAGAAATAATAAAATATCATTCTGTATACGAATGAAGTTTAAAGGTTTTCCTTCCTGATATAAGCTTACATATATGATTAAGCTGCTATATCTGATTGTCGAGCTATAGTGCTCATTCTTGCTTCTTTTACAAAAGGTGTTCATTACTGATATTCTACAGTATTTTGAACAATATGAGATATCTAAATAGATATGCATGTATATATGTTGAGAAAGCATTTAAGATATACAGTATATTGAACTGTATAGTATTTTGAATCAATAGATAGGCTTTAAGCCTTGATTCCATTATTTGATATCTATTTTAAAAGATATGTTTTGAATCTTGGTTCATTATATCGATACCAAGGGTTCCTAAATGAATTACGAAAAGTTATTGAGTATGATTATAAGTCATACGGTATTTTGAACGGTATACTATTTTGGGGTTAGACCCTAGTGGTGTTAAAAAAAAATTTGATCCCATATGGATTATCTTCCAAAAAGGTTTAAAGATTTAAACTGGGATAGATTTCTTGCTGAGCGCTATTAGCTCATTCTTGCTTTATTTATACTTTCAGCATGAAGAAAACATTGCTGATTCACCTCGTGTTACGAGAGCAAGGGAATGGAGAGACCACCCTTGAGTTAGTTCAGCAAGATGGATACTGTCGGATTTATCAGAACAGCTGTAGACTGAGTTAGTAAGAATTGTTTTCGAATAGGTTTGTATTATTAAACCTTGTATAGAATTGTGAGGTCTATTATTGTAACTTCAGGTAGAGGTTGTAAATAATAGATGAGATCCTGGATAGTACATTTGGTTTGTAATAACAAGTGTTACTTATTGTTGCTCATTTCCAAGGCTATAACTTGTGTGTGTGTGCGTAAGTGATTGGGGTCTTTTGGAGTTATATTATTAGAATGTTGTAAGTAATACATGTATTGTATAATTGATGGAGCGTGACAACCCAGATTCCTGACCCCGGGTCTGGGGGTGTTACAGATACCCTACACATGAATTAGAATTGGCAGCGATAGTTTTCGCTTTACAGATTTGGAGGCACTAACTGTATGGAAAGAAGTGCGAGATTTATACAAATCAAAAGAGCATTAGATACGTTTTCCCAGGAAGAACGTACCGTGATGATAGAAAAGATAGCTAAAGCTAATCAAGTATTATGACGGTGGGATTCTTTACCACCCAGGGAAGGCCAATGTGGTGGCCAATGCCCTTAGTAGGAAATAGAGGCTTAAGATGATAACATAGTCGGATAAAGTTAATCCAAGCATTTGAGATTGCAATGCAACCAGAATTGCTACAGAAAATCAAGTTATGTCAAGAACGAATGGCGAGTGAAGGTATAAAGTCAATGTTGGAGAAATAATTAAAGACTGGGAAAGATGATAAAGGAATCATGAGGTATTCATACCGAGTTTGGGATTCCTAACGTTCAAGAGATTAAGGATGCTAAATCTTCAGAATGAATAATAAGAGGAACTGGAAGGATGAAGTTTGAAGTTAAAGAGTACAACAAGGATTATTTAAAGGTCCTGATTGAGTCAGAATAAATTAAAGAAAGTTAAGGAAATGTATAGGTGGCCGGATAAATAAAAGGATTTATTGATTGGTAAACAAATATTGGATATGTCAGAAAATGAAGGCAGAACAAAGACCTAGTTGACTATCACAGTTATTAGAGATTCTTGATTAGGAATGTAATTTTACTGTAATGGATTTTGTGATAGAATCAACAAGAATCAGGCCGGACTATGACGTCAATTGAGTTATAATTGATGGATTAAATGAGTCTACTCATATTTTGTTTTTAGCGAGAGATCTTTAATTGAAGAGTTACGAAGGAGATAGTTGGGTGACGTAGAGTTCCAGTCACCATCGTGTCAGATAAGAACCAATTATTGAACTCCCGATTCGAAAGGAGTTTTCCAAACGTGTTTGGCAACGAGTTTGAGTGCAAGCACTATGTAGGATCCGCAGAGCGACGGACCGACCGGAAGAAACATTTCAGAGAACCGAAGTTACGGTAAGCGTTGTACCGCCGATTGCAAGAATAATCGGATGTTGATAGAAAATGGGTGTAAAAGAGTACAACCAGAATTGGCTTATATAAAGCGTCCGGTAGAAATCACAGACCGGAATGAGTAAGTGTTGTAATGAAACCTGAGGGTTGAAGAGTCAACCTGGAAACTAGAGATTTCTATATTGGAAGAGTAACCTCGACTATTTTCTTAGATTCTGGGATGGAATCCTTTTAAGGAGGGGAGACTGTAATAACCCTAAATTTTGGGCATAGTTAAATTTTTTTTTTTGATGAATAATAAATGTTGATGAATAGTGAATTTGCTGATGAAATTTTTTTCAGACCACACTATGTGCATGATATGGAATGAATGTTTCGAGGTTATATTATTGATGTATAGGAAGAATAAAAGAATGTAAACGCGATCAAAATCGGGAGATTCCAACTTTAAATTTTGATCACTATTCATCGGACAATCAAGGATGTATTGATTTGATCGTTTTGAGAAAGTATGTAGAATGAGAAATCCATGATCATATCTTAAGCTAAGGTGAGAAATCTAGGATCATATATTAAGCCAAGGTAATGGAAAGATCAAGGAAGTATCCCCTAGCATTGGTACAGAGAAACGTTTTTAAAATCGCTTGAACCAATCGCGAAACTTAGCGACAAAGCAGAAGCGTAACGAATTATGGATTAAACCCTAACCAAAGGAGGAGTATCATATAAGATCGTATGTGGGACTCGTTGGAATTTGAGAATAAGTAATTCTGGAATTAAGAAGATTTAAGCCATCAAAAACTATCCCAAATGAATAGTAAAATTTTCGGACTCCAAACGATTTGAAATTTCAGAGGGAGCTTTGTGGAATTAAATGATGAATAATTGTGCAATCGGAATTTGAAAACGAGATCAAGGACTCGAGAAAGTAGAATAAAAACGAGTGCACGGAAGATGTGGTGCTTAACGAGCCACGTGAGAGCATTGTTGGCTTATTGTGAGCCACACAACCTTTCCACCACAAGATTCAAACACATCAACACATTTATTCCACCAAAATACACCACACAAACTCCCCATCTGATCTAAATACTCTCTCCCATTTTTTTCTTCAAAAATTCGAAGGTAAGATGAACCCAAAATGGAGGAAGAAGAAATGGCGATAACTCGGGTTTCGTCCGACGTATTTTTGCATTCTACCACTCAAATCGAAGCCCTCGAGAAGCTCTACGCATATAGGGTAATCAATCTCCTCACCTCCTTGATTACCATGTTCGTGTTTCATGATTTACAGTTACGTGGATGAACATGAATAGTGATTTCAAGAACTAAATTTTTTGATCTTAAACTCTAGGCTTTCCAAGGATCATCCAAGGCTTGATTAGTGTTTATAAGTGATGTTTAGTGTCTCTAAGGCAGGAAGGAAGCTATAACACCTCTTCCCTCTTGATATTAATTGAGTTTTATGCTTAAGTTTGTAATATAGTTCGTTAAACATGTAGTATAAGAGATCCATGCATGTTTTAATGATTTTGGTTGGTTGATTGAGGGATGAGTACTTGAGTTAGTATGAACTTTCCTAGAGTTGTAAATGATATATGGACGTATGGATTGTCTTGGTTGGATGTTTGGATTGATTGTAAAATGGAAACGTTCGAGGTATAGCCGTCGTAATGACGAAATGTTTATTAACTGCCTTGACAGTTGTATTAAAGGATCTTAATCTACTGTCAAGTGTGACCACTGACCATGATCATGTAGGCTCTGTTTTGTAGTTTGTTTTAGCGAAAGAATCGTATCGTTTCGATTTACGGTTTAGGAGAAACATCTGTTTTAGTGAAAGCGGTTTCGGATAACTAAGTGGTTCACTGCATGAACTTTGAGATTGTGATCAAGCCCTTTAAAAATGGAATTGGGTCATGATATTAATGTGGATACTAGTATGGACAGTTAGGAAAGGAACCGAGAAGGTTTCGTGTTAAAATGATGATTTTTCGATTTTATAAAAATGCGAGAACCAAAGTTGGGCAAGTGAAATACCCTTAAGGGGATGGTTTAAACCATGAGTTTAGTAATGATAAAGTACTTGGGTTTGTGAATGAATTATCAACCAAGATTTTGACTTAAGAGTTTAAGGAATGTCATGAGGTTATAAGTGACCAAGATCGAGACATTTGATGTTCGTTAATAGAATGTTAGTGCTTAAGTTAAATGCACTTTAAATGATTAAGCCAGGGGACTGATCGAGTATTTCTTTGTTTATAGATTCCCGGCAAATTCTCGAACCCCTAACAACTAAGGACCCGAGGCAAGTTTTTTTCATTCCATGCTGTATTTTAAATTACTTATACCAATGATTCATATGATAGATGCATGCTTTCAAATGTAATATATGCATATGATATTATGCATGCTTTCAAACCGTACATCGTATATGGATGTGGTTGGATTTTTAAAACTATTGAGATTATAGTATATGCATATGATAGATGCATGCTTTCAAACCTCACATCGTATATAGATGTGATGGTATTAAAAATGTTGAGATGTAATATATGCATATGATAGATGCATGCTTTCAAACCTTACATCGTATATAGATGTGATGGTATTAAAATTGTTGAGATGTAATATATGCATATGATAGATGCAAGTTTTCAAACCCTACATCATATAAGTGACGCTGTTGTGATATATGTTGTGTTTATGATATATTCTGCTTTAATGCTGTGAAAAGAGTTACAACTGATTATGCTTATGGTAAAAAGCTTTGTGATATATAAGGGTTTATATGCTATGTAAATATTAGATATAAACTGAGGTGTGATAGAGGCTCTAAGGGTAGAGCGCTCGTACGAGAATTTTAAAACTTAGACCGGGAGTCAAATTAGTATTTTGTCTTGATTATACTGTCAAAAGCTGGAGGGTTCCAGGGACAGTTATATTTTAAAATGTTGATTAAATATTCTAATATATATATATATATATTATTGGATATTTAATGTAAGATATTTAAATAATATTATTATAAATATTATTTGAATAATTATTTAATTAAGTGAATATTATTTTGGATATTCACTTAAGTGAAATTTTATTAAATAATAATTCAATATTTATTATTTGAATATTTATTAAATATTCCAAAAATGATTTAAAAATCATAGAACCTTATTTATATTATTATTTAAGGTTCCAATATTTATTAAAATATTTTTTGATCTTAAAAAGATTTAGTCGATTGTAATAGGGGGTTCCCAACTACTTTAATTATTTATCTCGAATGATGATTTGGATTTGAACTTATCAAAAATTGGGAATCCATCTCAGGAAGTGAACATGTGATTTCACTTGCCTCTTTCATTAAAAGTGATATATTTTGGGTTTCTGAGTTATCAGAACTAAAGATATTTTACCAAACTCCCGGGTCGTGATTGCGAAATGATTTACTCGAGGATCGAGGTAAGTTGACAATAGTCAACCCACATAGTATTATTACTTCCTCAACATTTTCGGAAGTAAGTATAGTAATAAGTTTATATCTATCAACGAGCTAGTCTACGCTCGGGGAACAACGATTAAATTCGGTTCCAGATATAAGGATAGGATTCATCAAGGGACTGGAAGTAACTCATACTCGACAATGAAACAGGTGTCAGGTAGTATGAGGTCATACTCAGCAATGAAACAGGTGCCAGGTAGTATGAGGACATACTCGGCAATGAAACAGGTGCCAGGTAGTATGACTATATGCTCGGTAATGAAACAGGTGCCAGGTAGCATATAGGCCCGTATGCGACCAGGGTGATAACCGAATAGGAAATCGTCCTTCTACTAGTAGAAAAGTTACGTTACGATACATCGGCTGATCACCGTGTATCGGGGGTTCCAGTATATCCCCTTCTTCCCACCAATTGGAGTTGTGCTGTACATTGTAACAAAAGCCTAGGCGCTGGGTTACTGATAATGTGACAGTGATGAGTAATGATGTTCCTCATACAGTGGTTGTACTGTATGGCCTGTTTTGATGAAAAGAATATTTAAACATATCGTTCTGTATATGAACGGAGTTTTAAAGGTTTTCAATTATGATATCAGCTTATAACAGAGTCGAAAAGGTGTTCATTACTGATATTTTACTGTATTTTGAACAATATGAGATATCTAAATAGATATGCATGTATATATATTGAGAAGGTATTTAAGATATACAGTATATTGAACTGTATAGTATTTTGAATCAATGAATAGGCTTTAAGCCTTGATTCCAATGTTTAATATCTATTTTAAAAGATATGTTTTGAGTCTTGGTTCATTATATTGATAGCAAGGATTTCTAAATGGATTACGAAGAGTTTTTGAGTATGATTATAAGTCATACGGTATTTTGAACGGTATACTATTTTGGGGACAAACCCTAGTAGTGTTAAAAACTTTGATCCTATATGGATTATCTACCTTAAAGGTTTAAAGACTTAAACTGGGATAGATTTCTTGCTGAGTGCTATTAGCTCATTCTTGCTTTATTAAAACTTTCAGCATGAAGAAAACATTGCCGATTCACCCCGTATTACGAGAGCAAGGGAATGGAGAGACCACCCTTGAGTTAGTTTAGCAAGAAGGATACTGTCGGAGTTAGCAGAACAGTTGTAGACTGAATTAATGAGAATTATTTTTGAGTAGGTTTGTATTATTAAATCTTGTATAGAATTGTGAGGTCTATTATTGTAACTTCTGGTAGAGGTTGTAAGTAATAGATGAGATCCTGGATAGTACATGTAACACCCCCAGATCCGGGGCCAGGAATCTGGGTTGTCACGCTCCATCAATTATACAATACCTGCATTACTTACAACATTCTAATAATACAACTCCAAAGACCCTAATCACTTACGCACACACACAAGTTATAGCCTTGGAAATAAGCAACAAAAGTAACACTTGTTATTACAAACCAAATGTACTATCCAGGATCTCATCTATTATCTACAACCTCTACCTGAAGTTAAAATAATAGACCTCACAATTCTATACAAGGTTTAATAATACAAACCTACTCGAAAACAACTGTTATGGAATGAAAAGTAAATTTAGATATTGACGGCTGTATTCAATGAATGATGGTGGACAATCGTGTCTTTATGGCTGCTCTCGTGGTTCGTGACTAAACAGGTCCTCACAAGATGCCTACGTATCTCTATTGTATAGAGAATCAAGCCAATAAAACGTAGTTCTGATTGTAGGATCAGGGTCCTTATATAGGCGTCAAGAGCCTTGCATTTAGAATAGAATTAGGTGACTTGGGGGCCAAGTCGCCTTCTTAGATCAGGATTGTGAATCCTATTTTGTAGGAGACTGACTCCTAGTTGGTTTGTGTGTCTTGATTGCTGATTCTTGAAGAGTTTAATATGCTTTGGACTCATTTAATGAGCTGGTAATTTCCCTTATTTATTAATTACGAAATTAATAAATGATTAGGGTTTCGGGCCTTTTTATCGGGCCTAATTCTTGGACCGAACTAGGTCTAATTAATATATCATTAATTACATATCTAGGGTTATTTTTAGCCCATATCATTTGCCCCCCAATTTCTAGGAAAACTTTTCAAGTTTTCGTAGAAATTATATTGACCTTTTCGAGATTCGGGGTCTTTTTATCCTTTACCTAGGACTTTATTTACACCAGTGTTTCACAAGTATCGCCTTATTGCAAAGTGTGGAGCGACCTACACATTTACGACGATTGCTGCCTTATTCGAGGCTAATTTGACATTTATAAGAAATATTCTTAATATTTTAGGAATTTCCATGTACCCACAGGTATTTTTAATATTTATTCCTAATATTTTAGGAATTTTCGTGTACCCACAGGTATTTTTAACATTTATTCCTAATATTTTAGGAATTTTCGTGTACCCACAGGTATTTTTAACATTTATTCCTAATATTTTAGGAATTTTCGTGTACCCACAGGTATTTTTAACATTTATTCCTAATATTTTAGGAATTTTCGTGTACCCACAGGTATTTTTAACATTTATTCCTAATATTTTAGGAATTTTCGTGTACCCACAGGTATTTTTAATATTTATTCCTAATATTTTAGGAATTTTCGTGTACCCACAGGTGTTTTTAATATTTATTCCTAATATTTTAGGAATTTTCGTGTACCCACAGGTATTTTTAACATTTTATTCCTAAAACTCATTTTGAGGTTTTTTAGACCTCATTTTGAGGTATTTTCGACCAGAATTCTAGGTCATTTTCGACCAGGACTCTAAGTCTTTTTCGACCAGGACTGGGGTGAGGTCGAATGGTTCGACCAGGAATTTTAGTATAAATTCGACCAGGAATTTTCGACCAGGATTCTAGGCTTTTTCGACCTGGATTTTTCAGGCTATTTTCGACCAGAAATTAAGCCAATTTCGACCAGGAAGTCAAGTCAATTTCGACCAGGAAGTCAAGTCAATTTCGACCAGGAAGTCAAGTCAATTTCGACCAGGACTGGAATGAGGTCGATCAGTTCGACCAGGAAATTTAGGTCTTTTTCGACCTCAAATTTTCGACCTCATCTCTTTGCATTTTCGAGCAGGAATTTTCGACCTCGTTTCTTTGCATTTTCGAGCAGGAATTTTCGACCTCGTTTCTTTGCATTTTCGAGCAGGTTTGTTCGACCAGGATGCAATGTAAATTCGAGTAAGAATTTGGGTCGTGTGTATACTGATACATGATTTTGCTTGTATTCTGATACATGATTTTGCAAAATTTTCCGCCATCGGGGGGCGCGCTGCCCCCCGAACCTCCCCAGCGACCTCACCAGGTCGATCCGCGGGTTAGGGCTTTGTTTTAATTTGTGCTTGTGACATATGCTTTGTTTATTTATTATTCATGATTGGATCATGAAAAACACATTGAGGGGTCTTTATGAACAAAGATAGACATAACATTTCACTCGTTTAATTTTGAGCTTCCAGTATATCGAATCGAAGCTCGTTCTAAGCTCTACTTCCTTGAATTTTCAGGGGTTTCAACCCTTCACCCTTCGGGGTTCGTTGTATTCAACTCTATTTGTGTAGTTGACATGCATATTTTGTATGTTTTCCTTTGCAATAATTTGTAGTTTGTCTTGGCCAAGCTTTTGAGGATGTTTCTACCAATCAAAACGGGCTCAATCCTTCATCTGCTTTCTGGGAAGCTCATGATTTCATCGAATCTTATTTCTACTTGTCCTACTAGCGGATCCTTTTACTAAACATAATTAACTTTCAAGTTTGAGGTATGCCAAGTTTTTGGCACCTCATGCCCTTCGAGGGTTTCTAGCTTTTACGAGCCTCGTCCAAACACGTTCTTAACGTGATATGGTCCTTCCCAATTTGGGGCCAACTTGCCTTTTTGTCCAACTCCGGATGCCTCAATCTTTCGGAGGACTAAGTCTCCTTGACGGAAGAATCTCTCTTTAACCCTTAGGTTGTAATAGAAAGATGCTCGTTTCTGATGCTGAACTATCTTGGCATTTGCCTCGTCTCTAACTTCATCAATTAGATCTAAAGCTAGCTTCAAGCCTTCTCCATTTGTCTCTGGTTCGTAATCCTCAACTCTTGGAGACGTGTGGGAAATCTCTACTGGAACCATTGCTTCTGCCCCATATACCAGCAGAAATGGGGTTGCTCCAGTGGTGACTTTACAGGTAGTACGATACGCCCAAAGTATGGGGAGTAATTCGTCTACCCAAGTGTTTCTAGAGTGTTAAACTCTTTTCTTTAGTCCATCTAGGATAATTCGATTTGCAACCTCAGCTTGCCCATTTGTTTGAGGATGAGCAACAGGAGTGAAGCGTAATTGGATATCATTCTCTTCACAATATTTCTTGAACTCATCATTGTTGAATTGAGTTCCATTGTCCGTAACAAGGACTCGGGGAATTCCATACCTGCATATCACATTTTCCCAGAAGAATTGCCACTATCAAGAACTTTCTTTGAGCACTCGCCATTGGAAATGGCCCAGGTATATCCATTCCCCACATAGCAAAAGGGATAGGAGAGTTAATGGATGTCATCATCTCAGTGGTTGTCTAACCACTGGTGCATGTTTCTGGCACCGTTCACATTTTCTCACATAGCTTTTAGCATCAGCAAGTATGCTTGGCCAATAGAAACCTAGACGGGTGACTTTATATGCAAGGGCTCTGCCCCCAAGTGTTGCCCACAGATTCCTTCATGTACTTCCTTTAGGGCCAATTCTGCCTCTTGGGGTCTCAAACACTTCAGATAAGGAATGATGAAAGACTTCTTGTATAAGATTCCCTCAATTAGGGCATACCTTAGTGCTTTGACGTATAGCTTTCGTGCTTCTGAAGTGTCGTTGGGCAGCCACCCAGTTTCCAGATGAGCTTTGATGGGATCAATCCAACAACTGGAAATACCAATGGGTGCTACCAACTTTTCGTTGATGCTTGGGGTCTTCAAGACTTGGAAGTATACACTCCCTGCATAGTTTTCAATTTCAGAAGAGGCAAACTTAGACAGGGCATCAGCCTTCACGTTTTCCTCCCTCGGAACGTGCTCTACATAGCATTCATCAAACTGAGTCATGATGGCCTTAACAAGTTTTAAGTACTTGGCCATGACTTTATCTGTGGCCTCAAATTCCCCATTTACTTGGGAAACCACTAGCCTCGAGTCTCCACCTACTTTCAGGGTTTTAACTCTCAATGCTCCAGCCAGCCCTAAGCCAGCTATCAGGGCTTCGTACTCAGCCTCTTTGTTTGTCGTTGGGAAGTCAAGTTTTAGTGTATACTCTATAAAAAATCCATCAGGACTTTGTAACACTAAACCTGCTCCGCTTGATTTTGTTTTTGATGGTCCATCAAAATAGAACACCCAACTTCGGGTATTCATGGGGTATTATCTCTTGCCCCCCGACTTCTTGGTTGTTAATGGTAAATTCAACCACGAAGTCAGCTAATGCCTGGGCCTTCATAGCCATTCGAGGCTTGTATGAGTCCGAGACCACTGATGACTTCATAGAGGACTTAGATGCCCCTCGTGGGGATGCCCTTGTTCTTGACAAGGACCCGCTGATGACTTAGAGTAGATTTTATTGGCCCTGCGTGGCTCTCTATATCTTGTTTTTATTTAAGGTCCTTTTATGGACTTTAAGATTTTATTTGGCGTTTGTAACATAACTCTTTGATCCTTCGAGACCTTCCATCCATGCATGCTATTTATGTTATATCTGTTTTGTTTGCTCACTTATATTTATTTAACTTATCTTTTGTAAGGCAATTCCTAGTACTTGGCCTCTTGAATGGGCTGGCACTTTAATCAAATGCTATTGGTACAACTTGCTCTTTAACAAAACGATAAGGAAATGCTCAAACACAGATAAGTAATAAAATAGTGAAAAAGAACTTGAATATTTTCTTTAAAAAAGAGGGTTCAACCCTTACATAGTGCTTTACTTTCTATTTAAGAGCTGAAAAGCTCATAATGGTTTCGTCGACCTTATTGCTACTTGTACTATTAGGAAACAATTAAACATAATAAACTTTCAAATTTGGGGCATGCCATGTTCCTGGCATCTCAGTCCCTTATTTCTTCGTCATCTCTTGAATCCATAACCTCGATTGGGAGAACCTGCCCCCCGACTCTATTAGGCCTTAACGTAGCAGCTGGTCCTCCATATATCATATTGATAACAGGCCCTCGGGGCTTAGGATTATGATCTTGGTCGTCGTCCCTCGTATCATAATTTTTCCTTTCATAGTTTCCATGCTGATTTCCTCGATTCCCATCCTTAATGAACTTATCGAGTTTTCCTTTTCGGATTAAGAACTCAATCTCATCCTTGAGTTGCCTACAATCATCAGTATCATGGCCCGAGTCTTTATGGTACCTACAGTACTTGTTCTTGTTTCGCTTCTCAGGATCTCCCCTTAGTGGCTTCGGCCATCGAAAGTCCCTATCTTTCTCAATGTCAAAGAGGATTTGACTCCTTGGAGCATTCAACCTTGCATATTCGGTAAATTTCGTGTCTGAATCAGAGTCTCTAGTCGTACGAGGATATTTGTCCTTGACATCATACTCTTGCTCCGTCTTTCGCTTATTCGAGCCACCATTATTTCAACCACCTGTGTCAGTTTTCTTCATGCTTTCCTCAGCTTTGATGTACTTTCCAACCCTTTGTTGGAGCTCAGTCATGCTCTCAGGGGGGTGTTTAGCCAATGACATCTTGAAAAAGACATCTGTGGTTCCTTGTTGAAGGGCTATCATAGCTACCTTGTTATCTAGATCAGGTATGTTTAATGTCTCCTTGGTGAAACGTTTGAGGTAATCTCTCAACGTCTCGTTCTTTCCTTGAGTTAAGTTCATGAGTGAAGCAGAGCTTTTTTCATGTACCCGTCCACTAATGAACTGACTGATGAAGGCCGTGCTCAAATCTCTGAAACAACTGATAGAGTTGGGCGGCAAGCGGCTATACCATCTTTGGGCCATGCCAGCCAGGGTTTGAGGAAACGCTCTACATTTAAGAGCATCAGTGACTGGTTGCAGCAACAGTGCATTCGAAAAAGTCCTCACATGGGTTGCGGGATCACCCGTTCCGTCATATGCCTTGATAGTAGGCATCTTAAATTTCCTTGATACATGAGCGTCCATTACCTCTTCAGTAAAAGGTGGAATAGGATCGTCTGGGTCACCCAGCTGTGTCAAAACACGGGGATCTGACCTGGGAATCTCCGTCCTTGGAGCCCTAGCTCCTTCTTGCCTCCTTGAAGGTGTTCCTAAATCAATTAGGGGGACATCTCCTGCCCCTTGGTTCGAAGGCTGAGTCTGCCTCCCTTGTTGCTCTATCTCCATGTTTTTCTTTAGTTTCTGGATCTCGGCCTCATGAGCCCTTATCCTTTCCATGGTAGTCATAGGTGCCCTTGTAGTTGCCCCCCGATTCCTTCTTCCAAGGGGCTCTTTGCTGGCTCTTCTTCTTCTGGGTGCTCGATCTCGTCCTTCATCAGACGAGTTGTCTTCAGAGTAGGGCCCAAAATAATCCAAGTATCTTCCTTCAGGGATGGGTCCCAATCCTCGAATGTAGGTTGGTTCGTATGGGGCATGGCCACTCCTTCCGGCTTCAGGGGGATAGTTGGGCAGTCCGTATGCTGGATTTGTGCTCATAGGAAGCACGGTTGTGGAGATCTGTGCTCCATGGGGAAGGTTATGGTCGAGGGGCGAGACAACCATCTGAAGAGGGTTCGTCTCGTTCTGAGGTATGGAAGCTTGGGGATTCGTCCCTTGTGGTTGAGACACCACCTCTGTGGTGATGGGCAACGTCCCTAGTGGTTGAGAAACCACTGTCGTGAGGGGTAACGACCCTGGTTCCGTGGTGGTTGGAACAGTGGTGGTAACAGTTGATTCAATAGCGGTTGTTGTTCTTCGTGTTCTAGCCATGGTTGATGTCTCCTTCCCACAGACGGCGCCAAATTTTATGGAATGAAAAGTAAATTTAGATATTGACGGCTGTATTCAATGAATGATGGTGGACAATCGTGTCTTTATGGCTGCTCTCGTGGTTCGTGACTAAACAGGTCCTCACAAGATGCCTACATATCTCTATTGTATAGAGAATCAAGCCAATAAAACGTAGTTCTGATTGTAGGATCAGGGTCCTTATATAGGCGTCAGGAGCCTTGCATTTAGAATAGAATTAGGTGACTTGGGGGCCAAGTCGCCTTCTTAGATCAGGATTGTGAATCCTATTTTGTAGGAGACTGACTCCTAGTTGGTTTGTGTGTCTTGATTGCTGATTCTTGAAGAGTTTAATATGCTTTGGACTCATTTAATGAGCTGGTAATTTCCCTTATTTATTAATTACGAAATTAATAAATGATTAGGGTTTCGGGCCTTTTTATCGGGCCTAATTCTTGGACCGAACTAGGTCTAATTAATATATCATTAATTACATATCTAGGGTTATTTTTAGCCCATATCAACAACTCTTACTAAATCGAGCTACAACTCTTCTGTTAACTCCGACAGTATCCATCCTGCTGAACTAACTCAAGGGTGGTCTCTCCATTCCCTTACTCTCGTAACACGAGGCGAATCGGCAATGTTTTCTTCATACTGAAAGATTTAATAAAGCAAGAATGAGCTAATAGTGCTCAGCAAGAAATCTATCCCAGTTTAAATCTTTAAACCTTTTAGGTAAATAATCCATATAGGATCCATGTTTTAAAACTACCAGGGTTTGACCCCAAAATAGTATATCGTTCAAAATACCGTATGACTTATAATCATACTCAAATACTCTTCGTAAATCCTTTAGGAATCCTGGGTATCAATATGATAAACCAAGTCTCAAACATATCTTTTTAAAATAGATATTAATATTGGAATCAAGGCTTAAAGCCTATCCATTGATTCAAAATACTATACAGTTTAATATACTGTATATCTTAAATACCTTCTCAACATATATACATATTTATTATTATTATGAAAATAAATCCTCGAACCCCACACCCCTATAATAATCTATTTAGATATCTCATATTGTTCAAAATACTGTAAAATATCAGTAATGAACACCTTTTATAAAAGAAGCAAGAATGAGCACTATAGATCGACAATCAGATATATCAGCATAATCATATATGTAAGCTGATATCATAATTGAAAACCTTTAAAACCCCGTTCATATACCGAACGATATGTTTAAATATTCTTTTCGTTAAAACATGCCATACAGTACAACTACTGTATGAGAAATATCATTACTCACCACTGTCACATTATCAGTAACTCAGCGCCTAGGCTTTTGTTACAATGTGCAGCACAACTCCAATTGGAGGGAAGGGGATATACTGGAACACCCGATACACGGTGATCAGCCATTGTATCGTAACGTAACTTTTTTACTAGTAGAAGGACGACTTCCTATTCGGTTATCACCCTGACCGCATACGGGCCACTGTGCTAAGAGATCACTACCTCGGCGCCTGTTTCATCACCGGGTAAGCCTTAGCACGCAAGAGATCACTACCTCGGCGCCTGTTTCATCACCGGGTAAGCCTTGATAATTTTGGCACTACCCCGACACCTGTTTCATTGCCGTGTAAGCCCTTCCAGTTCCCATTATAGAAAATATCAATGAAACGGAAATCGGAATTTAATCCTATTTTCCCCAAGTACAAATACTTGTCAAAAACTTTGTAACCGTTCAGAATTCCTTACTCCAGAGTATTTGAAGGGAGTAAGTCACAGTGTGGGTTGACATTAGTCAACGAAACTACAGATGATTACCACGTATTTTGAAATCATGACCAGGGAGTTTATTGAAATTTTTCAGAGTTTAGCAAGTTTGAAATTCTTTACTTGAATGGGGAAGTCATCCCCAACTATAGGTATTTTAGAGGAACAGTGGAAGTAAAACTCTGTCCTCGACTTCTTGAACTAGATTCTCAATTTCCGATGAGTTAGAAAACACTATTCGCATTTAATTATCTTTAAATATCTTAAGATAATAGTTGGGAATCTCTGTTTTAATATCTTTTCTGAAGATCAGAAATTTATATTTTTGTGTAAATAGTAGAACCTTTAATCATATAATAAGGTTCTATGATTTTTAAATCATATTTGGAATATTTAATAAATACCCAAATAATAAATATTGAATTATTATTCAATAATAATTCACTTAAATGAATATTCAAAGTAATATTTACTTAGTTAATAGATATTCAAAATAATATTTTTAATAATATTATTTAATATCGCACATTAAATATCAAATAGTATATATATATTGGAATATTTAATCATCATATATAAAACATAGATGTCCCTGGACCCTCCAGTATCTGACAGTATTATTAAAATAAAGTAGTAATTTAACTCGCGGTTTATTATTTTAAAATCATCGTACGACTGCTCTATACTTAGAGCCTTTAAACCTCGGTTTTTATCTAGTATTTACCTAGCATATAAACCTTATATCTTACGGAAGCTTTTACTAAAAGCGTAAACAGTTTATAAAGTTTCTCACAGCATTAAAGCAGAATAGATATATATATATATATCAATCACATACATCACAACAACATCATTTATATGATTTAGGGTTTGAAAACTTGCATGCATCTATCATATGCATATATTTCATCTCAACAATTTTAATGCCATCACATCTATATACGACGTGAGGTTTGAAAGTATGCATAATACTATATGCATATAGTTCATCTCAACAATTTTATACCATCACATCTATATACGATGTGAGGTTTGAAAGCATGCATGATACCATATCACATGCATCATCAGAATATTATAATTTAAAATAAAGCATGGAATGAGAAAACTTGCCTCGGGTCCTTGGTTGTTAGGGGTTCGAGAACTTGCCGGGAAATCTATAAACAAAGAAATACCCGATCAGTCCCCTGGCTTAATCATTTAAAGTCAACTATATGTTAAACACATCATGTAGTCACGTTATTCCTCAACAAAGTTTGTATTTTAATCGACTCGAAATACTCCTTTTATCTTAGTCGTAATTGTTGGTCAAAGTAGTACTCTAGAGTTGACTTTTCATAAAGTTACTATTACGCGACTCGCACTCTAACATTTTTAATGAATCCGAAAACTCCTATTTAAATACGAGACAACTTCTAAAATCAACTTGGGTATTTTTAATATTTATCATAAAAGTTTCGATCTCAAAACAGGGGTTTCACTTGGTGAAATGTATTCTCAAACTTGGATGAGCTATGGAAAGTTACTATTCGCACGCCTTTCACTAAAACGATCATATCTCTTTAACCGTTAATCGAAATGACACACCGTTTTCGCGTGCGCGATCTAGAGAAAGAATAGCACAAAATCGTTGAAAATGTTTTTCTTCTTAAGGGGATCAAAATCCCGAGAGCAGCAGGTTTAGGGCAGTAGAGTGCAGAACCACTTACTCCTCGCGCAGCTTTGGTTCCAACATTTTTATAAAATCGAAAAATTATCTTTTTAACCCAAAACCTTCTGGATTCACTTACTAACTGTCCATGTTAGTATCCATTTTAATATCATGATCTAATTCCATTTTTAAGGGGCTTGATCATATTCTCAAAGTTCATATAGTGAACCACTTGGTTTCCCGAAACCACTTCTACTGAAACGGGTGTTTCTCCTAAACCGTAAATCGAAACGATGCGATTCTTTCGCCAAAACAAACTACACAACAAGACCTACATGATCATGGTCAGTTAGGGTTGCTTCCATATCATGGAGTTACCCGAGGTTTCTGCCTAAATAACCTAATGAAAATCCAGCATGGTAACGACGCTTAAACGTGATTCCCGTGTTTAAAACACTCAAACAAACCACCAATCTTCAACCAAGCAATCATACTTCTAATTTCCCAAATCAAGCAAATTATATTCTGCCTAAACATGTTCATATCAATACTCATAAGTTTAACCACTAATTAACCACTAAACGTCATCATAATCATGCAAATATCCTTAATATCACATCATCACTAAACATTATCCATATCATCATTATAATCAAAGTATAACAAAGGGTGTGAGAGGTTTATACCTTCCTTGGTACTTGGTAAAGACTAACAATAGCTTGTATACTCTCCCTTGATCCTTAATCATCCTTAACAATCCTTAAAACTCAAGAACAAAACAAAACATTTCATGAGTCACTATTCATGCCTCAACTTTGATCCAATCTCTAACTATGCTATGCTCCTTTGATGGCCATGAAATTTTAAACGTACCTTGGGTATATAGTGAGGAAGCTATGGTTCAAATTTGGTGATTTTTGGATGAGTAGATTTTGAGTTATGGATTTTTCTTTCCACCATGGTCAAGCTGAGCAGATTTTTGGAGAAATGGACAACATGGTTGTTTTCTTGCTTTTTCTTTTCTTTTCTTTTGTCAAATAAAATCCTCATTACCAGCTCCTCATTTGTGTGGTCCTAAACAAGACTTGTCACCAAGGACACATGCCATTTTGAATTTGTGTTTGTGGTGAAAGTGGTGACAAGGTGGTGATTCACCACTTTGTCATCACTTGTCATCCCTATGTCATCCTCCTGTGTCGTGCTTATCTCATCATTTGTATCCTCAATCCTCTTATATATTGCACTTGATGATCTTATATAATACTCCTCCTTTGGTTAGTGTTTAATCCATAATTTGTCACGCTTTTGTTTCGCGATAGTTTCAAGTGATTTTAAAAACGTTTCTCTGTACCAAAGCTAGGGGATACTTCTTTGATCTTTCCATTATCTTGGTTTAATATATGATCCTAGATTTATCACCTTGGCTTAAAATATGATCATGGATTTCTCATTCTACATACTTCCTCAAAACGATCGAATCAATAAATCCTTGATTGTCCGATGAATATTGATTTAAAATTCGAATGGGAATCTCCTGATTCTGATTGCTTTTACATTCTTTTATTCTTCCTATACATCAATAATATAATCTCGAAACATTCATTCCATATCATCCACATAGTGGGGTCTGAAAAATTTTCCATCAGCAAATTTACCATTCATCAACATTTATTATTCATCAAAAACTTTTAACTAAGTCCAAAATTTGGGGTTATTACAGTCTCCCCGTCTTAAAAGGATTCCGTCCCGGAATCTAAGAAAATAGTCGAGGTTACTCTTCCAGTATAGAAATCTTCAGTTTCCAGGTTGACTCTTCAACCCTCAGGTTTTATTACAACACTTACTCATTCTGGTCTGTGATATCTACCGGACGCTTTACATAAGCCAATTCTGGTTGTACTTTTATACACCCATTTTCTATCAACATCCGACTACTCTTGCAGTCGGCGGTACAACGCTTACCATAACTTCGGTTGTCTGAAATGTTTCTTCCGGTCGGTCCGTCGATATGCGGATCCTACGTAGTGCTCGCACTCAAACTTGTTGCCAAACACGTTTGGAAAATTCCTCCCGAATCGGGAGTTCAAGCATTGGTTCTTATTTGACATGATGGTGACTGGGACTCCACATCACCCAATTATCTATTTCGCAACTCTTCGATTTAAGATCTTTTTCTAAAAACAAAATATGAGTAGACTCATTTGATCCATCAATTATAGCTCAATTGACGTCATAGTCCGACTTGATTCTTGTTGATCCTATCACAGAATCCATTATAGTGAAATTACATTCCTAATCAGGAATCTCTACTAAATGTGATAGTCAATTGGGTCTTTGTTCTGCTTTCATTTTCTGACATATCCAATATTTACTTACCAATTGATAAATCCTTTTTATCTCTTCGACCACTTATACATTTCCTTAACTTTTCTTTACCTTTTTGTACTCTCGGTGTAGCTGTCTCTTTATGACAGATCTTTATTCCTTAATTCCTTTTGGCTCAATCGGGACTTTTAAATAATCCTTGCTATACTCTTAACTTCGGACTTCATCCTTTCAGTTCCTCTTATTAGTCATTCCGAAAAATTAGCATCCTTTATCTCTTGAACATTGGGAACCCAAACTCGGTAAAAATACCTTATGATTCCTTTATCATCTTTCTCAGTCTTTAATGCTTTCTTCAACATTGACTTCCTACCTTTACTCGTCATTCGTGCTTGACATAACTTGATTTCCTGCAGCAATTCCGGTTGCATTGAAATCTCAAATAGTCTCTCAGTACCATTTCCGGTCATCTTAACCTCAATTTCCATTTTCTCAAATCCTTGGATTAACTTTATCCGACGATGTTATCATCTTAAGTCTCTCTTTCCTACTAAGGGCATCAGCCACCACATTGGCCTTCCCTGGGTGGTAAAGAATCCCACCGTCATAATCCTTGATTAGCTTTAGCTGTCTTTTCTATTATCACGGTACGTTCTCCCTGGGAAAACGTATCTAATGCTCTTCTGATTGTGTAAATCTCGCACTTCTTTCCATACAATTAGTGCCTCCAAATCTTTAAAGCGAAAACTATCGCTGCCCATTCTAAGTCAAGCGTAGGGTATCTAAATTCATATTCCTTTAATTGTCTAGATGCATACGTAATTATCTTTCCGCGCTGTATAAGCACACACCCTACTTCTTTATGCGATGCGTCGATACAGATCACAAAATCTCCATTCCCATCTGGCAGTACCAGCAAAGGGCGGTGACTAGTCTCTTCTTTAATTCCTGGAAACTTTTCTCATATTTCTCGGTCCATTCAACTCTTCAGTCTTTCGAGTAAGTCGGGTCAGTGGGGCTGCTATTTTAGCGAAATCTTGTACACATCTCCGGTAATATCCGGCTAAACCCACAAAATTACTTACCTCGGTTGGTGTGGTTGGTCTTTCCCAGTTTGAAACAGCTTCCTATCTTAGCAGGGTCAACCAGTACTCCTTTACTGCCGACCACATGTCCTAAAAACTGTACTTCCCTTAGCCAAAACTCGCACTTTGAGAACTTGGCATACAACTTTTCTCTTCTCAGTGCTTCTAACAGTATCCTCAAACGTTCTACATGTTCTTCCTCGGTCTTTGAGGTAAACCAAAATATTGTCGATGTCACTATGACACACTTATCCAAATACTTCTGGAAAACTCGATTCATCAAGTCCATGAAAGTTGCAGGGGCATTCGTCAGCCCAAACGACATTATTAAATACTCGTAGTGCCAATACTTGGTGCGAATCGTAGTCTTGGGTACGTCCTCAGGTTTAATATTCAACCGGTGGTATCCAGTTCTCAAATCAATCTTCGAGAATTTAACTGCATCATGCAACCGATCGATCAAATCACTGATCCTTGGCAGGGTATTCATTCTTAACAGTTAGCCTATTCAGCTTTCGATAGTTTATGCACAGCCTCATGCTGCCGTCCTTTTTCTTCACCAATTAACACGGGTGTATCCCACGGTGACACACTTGGTCTTATCCTTCTTTTCCCTAACAATTCCTACAATTGAGCGACTAATTTCTTCATCTCGACTGGAGCTAGTCGGTACGGGGCCTTCGAAACTGGCGCCGCTCTTGGAGCTAATTCTATAGCAAACTTTATTTCTCTATCGGGTGGTAACCCCGGAAGATCTTCTGGAAATACATCCTCGAATTCGCTGACAACAGGGATATTCTGTACACCATGTACTTCCCGTTTTGTATCCATCATAGTCGCTAAACAAGTTTCACATCCTTGGAGGTCAATCGTTCCCTCGTCCGACAATCTGAATTCTTACTTTCTTTCTTTCTCAATCTATTCGCGTTTCATACTCTATTTTCTTTATGCCCATTTCTTTCTCGTCCACATTGCTTCCATTTCTATCACAGTCGTTTCATTAACCAAGGTAACATAATCAGTCATTTTGAACACTTCGTTATTCTAAATTCGCATCATGCGAACCAAACCTTGGCAATTTCCGTAAACTTCGATTCATAATTTATCGGACTCATTTATTTTAGCTCTCAGCTTCAACACTCTATTTTTCTAAATACTAAGGAAAATACTTGCATGGTACCAAGAATACTTCAAACAACAGAATATTTTATAAAATCTTTGTAAGAATTCTTGTCGAATGGATGACCTTATTAGGTCTCAATCAATTATCATTTGAAAATTTTCTCATCATGCTTCACTGCATACAAAATGCATCGTGAATTCACTTATATAAATTTGACCGAAAGTTGAACTTAGTGAAACAATAACTAGTTCATTTCAAGAAACATTACCAACTAGCTGAACAAAATTTGCTAGTTCGATTGGTTTGGGACGCAACATCTAGCTAGGATGATTAGCTAGATTTTCATCATCTCATTAAAATTTCAACTAGTTAGAACAATTAACTAGTCATTCTTAATAGCGTATATAACTAGACAGTTTCAATCTGCTAGCACAAAATCTTAACATCTAGCCATTGAAGGGAAGAAAATAAAATTTTGGCTACTCGGATAATGAATTGAAAAGAAGAGTAAATAAGTTTGGGACGAACAAGGTAATTATAACCCTTGAATAGAATATAGGGTCTGGATAGAAAGTTCTTGGTATCGGAACAATCGATAACCTCCTACCAAACATTTCTCATCAGTGAAACGGTCCACCCAAAGGGGTCTCCGTACTTAAACTTTGTCAAATTCTCCGATAGAATTGAATTCGGACTACTAATGTCAAATTGATATCCTTTCCATGATTTCAACGTCAGATGTGCAAATCTCTTCTTAATGGAAGAAAAGAATTCACGAGTAATCTCTGAAATATACATCATCTATGTTTTAAACACATAGCTAGATATTTATGAACTCGACCGAGTCCAAATATGAAGAAATGAATAAATATTTAACAATTGTTGGTTGCATCCCAAGTTGAAGTAGGAAACTAGAAGGGTCACCTGACATGAACTATTCAAGGTAACACGGGCATGAACAGTTTTAGATTGAGTAGTGTACCAGCAAGTAGATACCAAAAGTCAATGGTCATCATAAGTTCTATCATTACCCGTACGAGGATGATCTTATCTTTCTGCCTTTATGGCTTAGGGTACAAACCAACGGTACCTCAAAATCGTACAAGTCCTTAAATAGGTCGGGAGTTCGAAACATATTCGCCATTCCCCGATAGTCGTTCAGAGATTGGGCCTCATACGGCCGCATCAACACATCCACGAAAGATGA
This sequence comes from Heracleum sosnowskyi, assembly GCA_030848705.1. NCBI lineage: Eukaryota > Viridiplantae > Streptophyta > Magnoliopsida > Apiales > Apiaceae > Heracleum > Heracleum sosnowskyi. The sequence goes on along the minus strand of JAUIZM010000022.1, from coordinate 1,333,240 downwards.
AGGTCCATTAACTTATACGTAATTTCTTAACACTAGTCGTATCAAATGAATCCAACCCCAGGCCACCATAGGTCTCGTTCCTCGTAGGTCCTGAGATTGAAGCATTGCTCGTTGCAACCATACGTGTCTTTATTAGAATCACGCCATTCATTCTTCATATCTTTGATTTCTGAGTTGAGCCATCAGGCCTATCGTACGAAATATACTCGCGATGCGATGTAGCACGTTCGTCTCACGATAACGTTCTGGTACTACATGTACCCACAAATCTTCCTCTTAGGTAACAAAATACCCATCGACGGAAAAGACACCAACTCTGGTGAAATCACCAACTCTGGTGAAATCGTTGTTCTCAAGGCTTGGACCTCATACACAAGATAATGCCTTAACTTGTCCACGCAATTTAGTAATTCGTATCGCGTAAAGGATTGTAAACGTCTCAATCTTCAAATGTGCTGCCTTCTCGTGGCAAACTACGATGAACTAAAAACACTTAGGTTCTTACTAAGTCAAGTTATCCATTGGTATTGGCCATTCCGACCTTACCTCAACTGCGACCGAGACACTGCTCCGCGTCTTATCTTAATGTCATTGATAATCCGGGTATAATTCTAGACATTCATCTCATCATTATGATGGTCTTCAACGGTCCTATCGGTCCTCCGATAAGACCCCAACTAAACTCTTTAGTCTTAACATCCTCAATGGCACTACCTCCGGTAGTCCACTTAACGAGCTCTATATGAGTCCTCGTGTAACAGCCCCAAATCCGGGGTCAGGGATTTAGGGTAGTCACGATCCATGTACTCCTTGCCTTACCTGTATTACTCACACCATTCATAATTCACCTGCTCATGACCCCACAACATATGTCTCTCACACACACACACACAGGTTAGAGTCTCAGAAACGACACAATACAACAACTGCGGAATAAATAATTTTTTTATTACAATACCCAATTGTCTTTTGAATCTGTCACTGATACAATTTCTAAGTAATGTTACATTACCAACTTAGTCTTCTGATGCTTACAATCCTCTAATACCATTCATGTCTATACATAGGTTGAATGCCAAAAGCCGTAGCCTGCTTCGATTGGTTCGTACTACTCCCGGGATCACTGCTAGAACTGTTTATGGAAACGCCTTGCGGGGTATGTGCCGTCCCATTGGCATCCTGCTTCGCTGCTATATAATATATATAAAACAATAGCAAGAGTGAGCGATAGCTCAGCAAGGTAATAAAAATATGGCATAGTCCTGCCTTTAACTCAACCCAGAATAAAGCGGGTATAAGACAATAATTGTCAAAATATCTCGATACTGAAATTATTTCCTTATCGGAATGTATTCCCAAAAACAGTACCATTATGGTACTTCAAATATCATTTCCATAATATTTCTGCAAACTTTCGATATTCAAACTATGAACAAAGTTCTAGTATAAAAGATGAGGTTTCAAAGGAAACCAAAAGTATCTGCTATGTAAGCAGAATATCAACACATATTTTAAAAAATGAAGTTATAAGGTGATTCAGTATAAACAACTCCCTTACCATAACCCATGTTATGTAAGGTATCCACGGAGTCATAACTCATAAATAAAAGATGAAGTTGCATGAATTTATTGTCACTTTATTTTGAACACTTTTCGACCCCCTGCCAACATGACCGGTAAACCTGTACCACGGTGTCATCCTTGGTCCCTTTCAATACATGTTGCAGAATCCCTCTACCAACATGATCGGTAAACCTGTACCAACGGAGCCATCCGTGGTCCCTTTCAGTACATGTTGCAGAATTATCCAAAATGGATGATGAACCAATACTGGAGCCTTCTCCGCGCCCGTCGTACCAACCTTACTATGATCAGTAGCAGGTTGTACAACAAAATATGTTTTCTACATGTAGATGGAAGTATCACGACAGCCTGACATTGTCTACCGCCTTTCTGGATCTCCCGGCCCATTTGGGGCAATAAGGTGATGGATCGGCGCGACTCGACCTCTTACACATGCTCCTAGTTCAGATGAAATCCATGACTCTGAAACGTAAAGATCGTCTCCCTTTCCCCAAGTGTAATACTTGTTGATACGTGTTAGATCAGAATTCAATGATCGTCAGAAGCTAGACTCAACTGATCAGGATTGCTGACGTCATCAGTATTGCATGGTCATCAGTATTTGATCAAGCGTCAGTATCTTATTGATCATCAGGATTCCTACTCAGACTATGATCAGGATTGATCATCAGAACTTGAAGCTGATCAGGATTCCTACTTCGAGTTATATTTGGAGTCTAGATAAACATGGAAGTTTATTCTATCTGTTCCTGGTTTGTAGAATGTAGCTATCGATTAAGGATAAGGTTTCTATCTTTGTTATTGATTAGGACTTATCTTATTATTGATAGAGAAGCTGTGTGCACTATATAAACACAGTCTTGGTTTCGATTTATGTAGAGAAAAAGAGAGTATTCATAAGAGAGAGAACATAATCGAAGAGAAGCTCTTAAGAACAGAATTTCTTGAGAGAGTTTTTGTAAGCTAGCAGCTCTTAAGAACATCAGAATTTCTTGAGAGAGTTTGTAACAGTTTTATATCAGATTTAATAAAGCTGTTATCTTTCTTTTCATATTTGAGATATATACATTAAGAAGTCGATTATCTTACACTATTGTATTCAACCCCCCTTCTACAATAGATTATTACTGGGCAACAATTGGTATCAGAGCAAACTGATTTAATTCTGAATCAGATACGATCTAAAGATGTCGACAACCAAGTATGAAAGCATGAAGATTCCCATCTTGAAGATATCAGAATATCCTACATGGAGGGTAAAGATGTTGATGTACCTGGAGGCTATGGATCCCGACTACTTGGACAGGATTCGGGATGGACCATATATACCAACAAAGTTCGTAGAACGAACAGATACTGTACCAGAACATTATGTGGTCAAAGCTAAATCTGAATGGACTCCAGAAGAAGAAGCTCATGTATTCAGGGAACCAAAGATAAAGAATATCTTGCATAATAGCCTTGATGCTGTTATGTCAAACAGAGTGATTGCATGCAAGTCTTCAAAAGAAATCTGGGATACTTTGGAAACTCAGTGCCAGGGATCTGCATCTGTCAAGAAAAACAGAAGGGCTCTATTGATTCAAGAATATGAACAATTTGATGCAAGACCTGAAGAGAGCCTGACTGATCTATATGATAGATTCCTGACACTATTGAACAGCTTATCCTTAGTTGACAAAGTATATGAAACTGAAGATTCAAACACCAAATTTCTTAGAGCTTTACCTGAAGAATGGGATACTCAGACCTCAATCATTAGACACCAGTATGATCTGAACATTGTGTCTCTTGATGAGATCTATGGGATGCTAAGAACTCATGATCTTGAAGTTCAACAGAGAAAGAACAAGAAAAGCAGCAAGGCAAAGTCAATTGCTTTGAATGTAGAAGCAAAATCAAAAGGGAAAGCTATGGAGGTCTCTAGAAGTAAATCAAGAGTAGCTGAGTCAGATCCTGACGACTCTTCATCAGATACTGATGGCAATCCTGATGCCAATACTGATGATGATTCTTCTGACTCAGACATGGAAGAGATGGTTGCTATGATTGTCAGAAACTTCAGAAGGATGAAGTTCAGGAAGAATAGAAAACAAGGCAACTTTCAGAAAAAGACCTTCAAAGCAGACAAAGACAAGTATATCAAAAAGGACAGCAAGGGTAGCAAATTTGACAAGTCAAAGGTTAGATGCTACAAGTGTAATGGTATGGGTCACTTTGCTTCTGAATGCAACAAGACAAAGGCACTCATCACATCAAGCAAGGATTGGATGGACTCTTCCTCAGAATCTGATACTGAGGTAGTCAACTATGCGTTAATGGCCAATGCTGATGTAATTGCTGCTCCTGATGATAAGGTACTAAATACTATCTTTGATTTTGATACTGATAATGCTTCTGAGTTAAGACGTTTTCTAAAGTCATTACATATTAGCTTTAGAAGTCAAACTGCTGAGAATTCTAGAATCTTATCTGAGATGTCTGACCTTAGGAAAAGGAATGAGATATTAGAAGCTGAATTTTCTCGTATGCAAGAAGTACAAAAAGAATGTGATAATGCTAAACACATGCACTTAGAGATGTTATCTAAATGTACTTCCCTTGAAAAAGAACTTGAATATGCTAATGAGAAAATCAGAACCTGGACAGACTCTGGTAGGAAATTTCATGAGATTAATACCTCTAAGAATTGGAAAGAGTGTCTAGGATATAAGTCAGATGAGGATAAGAAATTGAAAGAGAAAATTGTCATTGATGAGACAGTCAGTCCAAAGACCTATAGACATGTTATAGACTCAACCAAATCTAAGATTACTCCTGTTAATTTTGTTTTTGGTAAGGATTCCAATTCTACTTTTGAAAAGGGATCTTCTTCTACTCAAGGAATTAAAATCGTTAAGTCTAAACCTGTCTTGAATAAAGTCATTAAGAATGTAGGTCTATTGTCTCAGAAACAGCTTAAGGATAAAATCTGTGAGGTTACAGATAAGAAAAAGGAAGCTACTGTTAAGAGAAACAGGAATGGTAAAATTGGGATCAATAAAGAGAATGGTTATAAATATATCCCAAATGCACCTAGAAAGAGTTGTTTTAACTGTGGTAACTCTAATCATCTTGCTATTGATTGTAAAAAGAGTAAGAAGAAAATTGCTGAAATTCCTAAGTCTGATGTTAGGAATAGATCAGTATTTTACAAACCACAGAATTCCTGTTTTCATTGTGGTAGTCTATGGCATTCTATTTATACATGTAAAGAGTATCATGATTTGTATTATAACTTTTATGATCCATTGCCTAAGTTTGAAAGTAGTACAAAGTCTGATAGAACTGAAAATGTCATAGTGAAGCATGCTTTTGTTAATACTGATACTGACAAAGCAAATCCTGATGGAGTAAATCCTGTCAGGACTGCTAAAGTCAAAAAGTCTTCTGCTGTTAAATTTAATAAAATGCATGAACAAGGAATCCAACAAGTGTGGGTTCCTAAACATTTTGACTAGTGTTTTACTATTCTGATGCAGGGTAAAAGGAAAAATGTGTTAGTCATGGATAGTGGATGTTCTGTGCACATGACTGGAAACAAAGCCCTGTTATCAGAATATGAGGAAAAAGCTGGCCCAACTGTGTCTTATGGAGATGGCAACATTGGACAAACCTTGGGATATGGCAATATAATCATTGGAAATGTCATCATTGAAAAAGTAGCTCTAGTGAAGGGACTAAAACACAACTTGTTGAGTATTAGTCAAATCACTGACAGAGGTTATCATGTCAATTTCTATTCCACACATTGTGAAGTAGTCAGTAAAACAACAGGAAAAATAGCTCTAACTGGCTACAGGCATGGTAACATATATGAAGCCAACATTCTCTCAGATACTGATGGCTCCCCTACATGTTTCATCAGTAAAGCTTCAGTAGATGAAAGTTGGATTTTGGCACAAGAAGCTTTCTCATCTCAACTTCAGCAACATCAATGAGTTGGTTAAGAAAGAATTAGTAAGAGGATTACCTAATGTCTTATATACACCTGATGGACTCTGTGATGCATGCCAAAAAGCAAAACAAAGAAGGACATCATTCCAGAGTAAATCAGAATCCTCTATTGAAGAACCATATCACATGTTACATCTTGATCTGTTTGGTCCAGTCAACATCATGTCCATCAGTAAGAAAAGGTACACTCTTGTAATTGTTGATGAATATTCTAGATTCACTTGGGTGTATTTTCTGCACAGAAAAGATGAAACTCCTGAAGTTCTGTTGGATCATGTGAGAATGATTGAGACAACCACAAAGTACAAAGTCAAGATTCTGAGAAGTGATAATGGTACTGAATTTAAGAATTCAAAGATGGAAGAGTTCTGCAAATATAAAGGAATCATTCAACAATTCTCTGCTCCTGGCACACCTCAGCAAAATGGAGTAGTAGAAAGGAAGAATAGAACTCTTATTGAAGCTGGCAGAACTATGTTGGAAGAAGCTAAATTACCTACATATTTCTGGGCAGAAGCAGTCAACACAGCATGCTATACACAAAATCTCACATTGATAAACAGGCATGGTGTCACTCCTTATCAGTCACTCAAGGAGAAGAAACCAAGTCTGAAGCATTTGCATGTGTTTGGCTGTAAATGTTTTGTTCTCAGAACTCATCCTGAACAGCTAGGGAAATTTGAAACAAAGGCTGATGAAGGAATATTCATAGGTTATCCTACATCAAGAGCCTTCAGAGTTTTTAATTTGAGAACAAGAACTGTCATGGAGTCAATTCATGTATCTTTTGATGATAAGAAGATAACTGGAATCATTGAAGACTCGCATGATAGATTGTTATTTGAAAATGAAGCTTCCAAGGAACCTGAAGAAAGTGAATCAGATCCTGTCAATTCATCAGATACTGATGGGTCACCAAATCCTGATGACTCACCAGGTACTGATGGTGCTAAAACTGATGATGCAAACAACAGTAATACAACTAGTAGTGCTAATGTTGAGGGGGAGCAACGGCATTCAACTACAAGTTCAGAGTCAACTCAATCATCAAGACAGAATTCTTCATATACTGATTCAAGTGAAGATCCTGATAACACATCAGGAGAGCATAGCAATAATTCAGGGAGAGCTTCAAATCAATCAAATTCTTTCAATCAAGATAACACCAATCCAGGGGGAGCATCTACTTCAAGGAACAATTTGACACCAGCAAGGAAATGGACAAAAGATCATACTCCTGATTTGATAATTGGAGATCCTGATGCATGTGTTCAAACAAGAAGTGCAACTCAGAATGAATGTCTATACAATAACTTTCTATCCAAGGAGGAGCCTAAGAAAGTTGAAGATGCACTTAAAGATGCTGATTGGGTTACTGCAATGCAAGAAGAACTGAATGAATTTGAGAGGAATGAAGTCTGGAAACTAGTACCAAGACCAAAGAATAGATCAATTGTTGGTACAAAGTGGATTTTCAAGAACAAGACTGATTCTGATGGAGTCATTATCAGAAACAAAGCTAGACTAGTTGCAAAGGGGTATTCCCAACAAGAGGGAATTGACTATGATGAAACTTTTGCTCCTGTTGCAAGACTAGAAGCCATCAGGATATTTCTTGCTTATGCAGCACATAAGAAATTCAAGGTTTTCCAGATGGATGTTAAAAGTGCTTTCTTAAATGGAGAACTGGAGGAAGAAGTTTATGTTGAACAACCTCCTGGTTTCATCGGAAATGCTTTTATTCCTGATGAGGTTAGGTTTTTCTTACATCAGAAAATGCCTACTCGTTATGGACTACTTACTAATGCTATGAGGCAAGGCCCAACCCACCTTGTTCCTGACACAAGCATGCAACCTAAACAGTCTAAACAGTTAACAACCACCTCTACTGTCTCTCAAAAGACTTTAGTTGTAAAATCAAAGAAATCAGCTAGAACTGATGTGTCTGGAAGGCAATCAGGTTCAAAGGATTTTTCCTCTACACCACTCACTAAAAAGAAGATACAAGGGGGTGTACAAGGGGTCCTGGTGAAGAAAGCTGATAAGGTTGTTAGAGATGTTCCTGTGAAAAGGAAGTTAAGGTTGATCGATGAAAGTGATTCAGAGGATGACTTACCTATATCCTCTGTGTTGAATGTGAACAAGGAAGTTGCTGATACTTCTACTAAAGTTGTGGTACCTTCATCAAAACCACAAAAGACAAGGAAATTATCAAAGAGCAGGTATCATATTCCTTTGACAGTGCAAATGAAGGATACTGATATTCAGACATCAACTCCTGATGAGTCATCTACTCCTGATGCTCTAGCAAATCCTGATGTTAGTATTCCTGATGCAACAACAAAAGTTGTCTCTATATCAGACTCTCCAGCCTCTCCATCTCAGATTAGAGAAATTTCTTGGGAGAAGGTTTCTACAACTGCTTCCTTGGTTGGTCTTACACCTACATCAAAGAAAAAGAGGAATGCAGAAGAGTTAGTCTATCAGAGACAGAAGAAGTTGAAAGGATCAAGCCCACAAGAACCTGAATTTCAGAGTAATTCAGCAGCTACTGTTGATCCTGCCACACAAGAACCACTCAATCAAAGTTTGGGTGAAGGCTTAGCTAGTGGAATGGTCACACAAGAACCATTTTCTCAAAGGGAGAATGAAGACATCAACATTCCAGCTACACAAGAACCATCTTCTCAAAGTGAAGATGCAGGCAAAGCTACAGCTTCTGTTGAAAGATTGGTCGAGAACATTGTCAATGAGGGAAGCACACAAGAACCTTTAACTCAAAGTGTTGAAGCAGCTTCTGAACCTCAAGCTCCACAAGAACCATTGGTAGCCAATACTGATGCAAGCATATCAAATCCTGACGATGTTCATCCTGACGCTAGTGGTGCTCCTGATAATGAACCTATTTTTATACAGCCACTTCGTTCAAGACCAATGGATCATCCTATCTCAGAATCACAGGATAAATTGAAAGGTATTGCAATTCCTGATCCTGATTTTACTCATGGTACTGATGATGATGATACTTCTGATGATAGTGATGATGATAATGAGAATCGAAAAGAGAAGGAACAGCTTGCTACAGCACTCAAAATTAGTCTTGGAACTAATTTTGGTTCATCAAGTACATATATGGCTAGCAATGCTTCCACTGGGAAAGATCAGAGACAAGACTTTTCTATTCCTTCCTTTGATCCTGCAGAGGCATTTAGACAGAATGAATGGAACAATTCATGGCACAATTCTGATGAATCTATCAGTTTTTCTTCTGCTATTGAACATGCCTATAATGCAGTAAAATCTATAGTGTTAGATATAATTGCTAATGTTTGTTTATCAGTGTTTAAGCAACAGGTACTGACAAGAGTTTATCAGAAGCCGATCAGAGTTTAGTTAAACTCTGATAGGGTGAAGAGTTTAAAGGAAGCCGGTCAGAGTTTATTTAAAGTCTGACAAGGTGATAGTTGAATTAGCTGTCGGTGCAGAATTGAAGATTCTAGAAGCAATACATTCTGAAGATGGAAAGAAGCAGAATATATTGATACAGCTAAGGAAACAGGATAGAAGATAAGAAGCAATCCTTAATTGATATGAATTGTATAGCTAACTTGTAGGAATATCAATTAGAGAAGGATTGTATGTAGCTGTGTACTATATAAACACAGATAGGTTATCCCTAGAAGGGATGCGATCATTGAGATATTTTTTGTGTAACCTAGAAGCTCTTTATGATTCATTAACATCATAAAGAGAGAAGCTGTTAATAAGATTACAGTTTAATTGATTCATAAACAGTGTTATTAATTATTGTTATTCTCATACATACTTGATTATATTGTGTATTCGGCCTAACAATTGGTATCAGAGCCAAGGCTGTTTAATATATACAGTTTTACGATTAAAACACAGTAATAATCATGTCTGAAGAAAATCAAAATCAAGTTCCTCCTGCGGCTGAACAGGTTAAGCCAAATTCTGTGAGTCGATATGAAACTATCAGGGTTCCAATTCTCAGGCCAATAGAGTATCCAATATGGAAGGTGAAGATGACCATGTTTCTGGAGGCTACAGATCCAGAATATCTTGACAGAATCAATAATGGTCCTCATAAGCCAACTAAATTATCTCCTGCTGTTGGTGATAAAGAACAGACACTGATTCCAAAGGAAAAGAAAGATTATACTCCTGAAGACATCTCATCAATTGCAAAGGATGCAAAGGTTAGACATCTACTCCACAGTGCTTTAGATAATGTTATGTCTAACAGAGTAATTGGCTGCAAAACGGCAAAGGAAATCTGGGATGCTTTGGAAGTAAGGTGTCAAGGAACCACTGCTATAAAGAAGAACAGGAAGACAATACTCACACAGGAGTATGAGCACTTTGATTCAAGATCTAATGAAACCTTGACTGAGACTTATGACAGGTTTTGTAAATTACTGAATGATCTGTCTCTGGTTGACAAAGAATATAATCTTGAAGAGTCAAATCTCAAGTTTCTCTTATCTCTACCTGAAAAATGGGATCTGAAGACGACCTCAATCAGAGATAATTATGATCTTGAAGATACAGATCTTGATGAGATTTATGGCTTGTTAAAGACTCACGAACTTGAGATAGATCAAAGAAACAGAAGATCAAGCAAGAAGACAAAATCTGTTGCTCTCAAAGTTGAGGAGAAGCCCATTGAAAAGAAGGAATCATCAAAGAAGAAAGCCAAGGGAAAGGCTTTAGTCATTAAATCTGAAAGTGAGTCATCAAACTCTGATGATGACTCAAACTCTGATGAAGCTTCTGACTCTGAGGATGATGAAGAACAGTTGATGCAAATGGCGGCATTGATGGTGAAGACCTTCAAGAAGATGGGATTCAAGAACTTCAAGAAAGGTAAAAGATTCTCAAGGAGAGATTCAAATTCTGAGAAGAAGAATTTCAGAAAGTCTGATGGAAGGGATACCAAGTCTGGTAAGAAGGACAAATCTGAGATCCAGTGCTACAAGTGCAAAGAGATGGGTCACTATGCTCCAGAGTGCAAGAAAGGAAAAACTGGAAAAGCACTCGTCTCTAAAGGCAAAGACTGGGCAGATACTTCAGATTCTGATGATGGAGAAAATTATGCTCTTATGGCAACTGTCAAAGATGAGACTGAATCATCAGAAAATAAGGTACCCCTAACTACTTATGCGTATGATACTGATAATATTTCTGAATTAAGAATTTATCTTAAGAACATACATGTTAGTTATAGGGATCAGACTTTAGAGAATGAAAGGATTAAATCTGAGAATCTTAGTCTTAAAGAAAGAAACAAGTTTCTTGAAAGAGAACTTGAGAATATGAAGCAGACTCAAAAAGAAAGAGATGATGCTGTTTATGTGGAACAGGAGTTGCTTAAAAGGTATAGGCAACTAGAATCTGATTTAGAGAAGGAAAGAAAAATAATTAAAACTTGGACTAATTCTGGCAGAGATACACATCAAGTTTTTCAAACAGATGCTGTAGGTTTAGGATACAGTGAGGAAGATGAACTTAGGTTTCAAGATAAAATTAAGTTTAGAGCTTTCACAAGTTCATATTCAACTCCTGTAACATTTGTTCCTGAATCTGGAAAGTTAAAATCTGCAGTTGTGAAAGAAACTGTTATGGAGCCAGTTGAAACTTGTGTTGAACAAGTAGATACTGAATCTAAAACAGAGAAGCCTGTTGAGTTAGAAGCTGTTAAAGAACCAATAAGAGTCTGTGAGAAACAGGTTAATGTTGGTTTAATGACAGGAAAACAGTTTAAACATAAGCTCAAAGAGGTTAAGTCTGCCATGAAACCTAAAGGGTCCAAGAGAAATAGGAATGGAAAAATAGGCATAAACAATAGAAATAATTATTTGCCTAATGCTGGTGCTTTAAGGAAAACATGTTACAGTTGTGGTAGTTCTAATCATCTTGCTAGATTTTGCACTAAGAACAAGCATATTAATTCTTTACCTTCTACTTCAGAAGTAAAGAATGATTATGTTAGAGTAAAACCACAGACTTTATGCAAACATTGTGGGAGCACTTGGCATTCTATTTACACATGTAAGAGTTATCATGCAATTTATCATAATTACTATGAGCTAAAACCCAACTTGAAATGGGTTAGAGCAAACTCTGCTAGTGTAAAATCTGACAATGTTAGTTTAAACTCTGAGAAAGTTGATTCCGCTGCAAAAGCTAACACTGTTAAGAAAGGCAAAGGGTCCAAGCAAGTCTGGATCCTTAAAACTAACACTTAGTGTTTGTTTGTGATTGCAGGGTATAATAAAAAGCACACTTATCTTGGACAGTGGATGCTCAGGACATATGACTGGAAATAAAGCCCTGCTATCAGACTTTGTGGAGAAGGATGGCCCAAAAGTTTCCTATGGAGATGGCAACGTAGGACATACTCTGGGATATGGCAACATTAATCTTGGAGGTGTCATCATCACAGATGTAGCTCTAGTCTCAGGACTCAAGCACAATCTGTTATCTATGAGTCAAATCTGTGACAGAGGAAACCATGTAGATTTTCATAGTGAATACTGTGAAGTTATCAGTAAATCTACTGGAAAAGTTGTTCTAGTTGGACACAGGCGCAACAATATTTATGAAGCAAGTTTGGTAACAAACTCTGATGGAAAAACAGTGTGTCTGACTGCAAGAATGTCAAATGAAGAGAGTTGGAATTGGCATAAAAAGCTCTCTCATCTCAATTTGAACAACATTAATGAGCTGATAAGAAAGGATCTTGTAAGAGGACTCCCAAAATCAACACTCAGTCTAAATGGCCTATGTGATTCCTGTCAAAAGGCCAAACAAAGGAAGTCATCTTTCAAAAGCAAGTCTGAATCTTCAGTGGTGGAACCTTATCATCTTCTACATGTTGATCTCTTTGGACCAGTGAATATAATGTCAATGGGCAGAAAGAAATATGCTCTAGTAATTGTTGATGAATATACTAGATATACATGGGTGTATTTCTTGTCAAAGAAGGATGAAACTGCTCAAATTCTAATGGATCATGTAAATCTACTGGACAAAGGATCACAGCACAAAGTCAAAATAATAAGGAGTGATAATGGAACTGAATTCAGAAATTCATTCATGGAAGCTTTCTGCAAGGAAAGAGGGGTGAAACAAGAATTTTCTGCACCTGGCACTCCACAGCAAAATGGTGTAGTTGAAAGAAAGAACAGAACTTTAATTGAAGCAGCCAGAACTATGCTTGAAGAAGCAAAATTACCAACATACTTCTGGGCAGAAGCTGTTCAAACTGCTTGTTTTACTCAAAATGCTACACTGATCAACAAGCAAGGGAAAACACCATATGAGATGGTGAAAAATAAGAAGCCAAATTTGAAATATTTTCATATATTTGGATGCAAATGCTTTGTGTTGAAGACTCATCCTGAACAGTTGACAAAGTTCGAGTTAAAAGCTGATGAAGGAATTTTTGTTGGCTATCCACTGTCAACAAAAGCATTCAGAGTTTACAATCTAAGAACTAAAGTGATCATGGAATCCATACATGTGTCATTTGATGACAAGAAAATAATTGGACTTGAAGACAAGGATGGATATGATCAACTACGTTTTGAAAACGAAGATCTATTCTCTGATGATATAAACTCTGATGAAGCAGGGTTGACAAACTCTGACGAAGCATACTCTGAACCTCTACTGGTAAATACTGGAGAAACTGATAATTCTCAAATTGAACAAAATAGAGAACCAGTTGAGGGGGAGCGTGAAGAAGCTCAACATGACACAGCAAGTGAGTCAGTTGAGGAAACTGATTCAAACTCTGACAATTCAAACTCTGAGTCATCAAATTCAGGGGGAGCCTCAGAGAATGTAGAAAATCAACATATGAATCAGGAGAGCATGAATCAAGGGGGAGGATCCAACAATGATGCAAGAAACCACTTACCATCAGCAAGAAAGTGGACACAGGCACACACACCTGATCTCATAATTGGAGATCCTGATGCTGGTGTAAGAACCAGAAGTGCAACAAATAATGAGTGTCTGTATCATGCTTTCTTGTCTCAAACTGAACCAAAGAAAGTGGAGGAAGCTCTTCAAGATGCTAATTGGATTACAGCAATGCAAGAAGAGTTAAATGAATTTGAAAGAAATGAAGTCTGGACACTTGTACCTAGACCAAAGAACAGATCAATTGTAGGTACAAAGTGGGTTTTTAGAAACAAGACTGACAGTGATGGTGTGATTACAAGGAATAAGGCTAGACTTGTGGCAAAAGGTTATTCACAACAGGAAGGAATTGACTATGATGAAACCTTTGCTCCAGTTGCAAGACTGGAGGCCATAAGGATTTTTCTGGCCTATGCTGCACACAAGAAGTTTAAAGTCTTTCAGATGGATGTGAAAAGTGCTTTTCTCAATGGGAAGCTTGAAGAAGAGGTATTTGTTGAACAACCACCAGGATTTGTAGATCCCAAGCATCCAGATTATGTCTACAGGCTTGACAAGGCATTATATGGACTAAAGCAAGCACCAAGAGCATGGTATGAAACTCTTGCTCAATTTCTTTTAGAAAGTGGGTTCACAAGAGGTACAATTGATAAAACCTTGTTTTATTTCAATTCTGGTGATGATTTGCTGTTAGTTCAAATTTATGTAGATGATATTATTTTTGGATCTACTAATGACAAACTTTGTAAGAAGTTTGCAAAGCTTATGCAATCCAGGTATCAAATGAGCATGATGGGAGAGCTTAGTTATTTTCTAGGCTTACAGGTCAAGCAAACAGATGATGGGATTTTTATCAATCAAGCAAAGTATACCAGAAATCTTCTAAAGAAATTTGGTATGCTTGATAGTTCATCTGCAACAACTCCCATGGCTACAGCAACGAAGCTTGACAAAGACACAGGAGCCTCAGTAGATATGACTAACTACAGAGGAATGATAGGGTCTTTACTGTATCTTACAGCAAGTAGACCTGATATCATGTATGCAACATGTCTTTGTGCAAGATTTCAAGCAGATCCTAGAGAGCCTCATCTAACAGCTGTAAAAAGGATTTTCAAATATCTCAAAGGCACCATAACCTTGGGTTTGTGGTATCCTAGAGAATCAGAGTTTAAGTTGATTGGTTACTCTGATGCAGATTTTGCAGGCTGTAAGATAGACAGAAAAAGTACAAGTGGAAGCTGTCAATTTTTAGGTGACAGATTGGTTTCTTGGTACAGTAAGAAACAGAAATCAATTTCTACATCCACAGCTGAAGCAGAGTATATAGCAGCTGGTAGCTGTTGTGCACAGATTTTATGGATGAAGAATCAATTGCTGGATTATGGATTAAGGTACTCTAGAATACCTATTTTCTGTGATAACCAAAGTGCTATTGCTATGACAGGAAATCCAGTACAGCATTCCATGACCAAGCACATCAGCATAAGATATCATTTTATCAGAGAACATGTGGAAGAAGGGAATATTGAGCTTCATTTTGTGTCTACAGACCAACAACTTGCAGATATCTTCACCAAACCTTTGAGTGAAGCTACTTTTACAAGATTGGTAAATGAACTTGGAATGATCTCTGGTTCTGACTAGAGATACGGGTCAGACTCAAAATTTATACATGTTTAATTCTTGTTGCTCATGATTCCTTGCATGTGTTAACTGTTATGTGAACCAGCATGTTAAACTCTGATGATAAACTCTGTGAAGTGTTAGTCATACATACTCTGATAATTACAGTTTAAATGCTATACTCTGATTGTAATTTTGTCTGAAACATATGGACCAATGAAGAAATTTGTATGAAGCATAATTCTCAGTAAGTAACTGTGAATCCTTAAGAGTTGTATAGACTCTGATCTCAAAAATGTGCAGTAAGCTAACACAGCATGATACTGTCTCAATATTTATAGCATCTCTTAGTTTATTGATCCTATACACTGAGTCTGTATTAGCTGTTTGCATTTTCTCTCATAAGTTAATTATATTTACTGATAAAAAGTCTAAACTCTGATTATTAATTTCAAATAATGCACCCTCAAATTCAAAAGATGCCAAACAGAGCACAAATTCCTTTGAGATCATGTTGTGCCTAGGACGATCCAGGAACTTATTGTATGAAATAAGGGCTAAAATCTTTGATTTTTGGTGACTAGTGCCAACCACTGATTACTGGAAAAATAATAAAAAAAAAAAAAAAAAAAAAAAAAAAAAAAAAAAAAAAAAAAAAAATTAATTAATAAAGGGGGTGAAAAATAAAAGACATATCCAAATGAAAGGATATCAGTAATACAGAGTTTAGATATAAAATCAGATTTTATGTTATACATGAGAGTTTAGGCAACCAGTTTTTACTACTTTAGATTGTGGATTTTATGCACTTTGAGATGGTCTAAATACTGATTTCGGTAAACTCTGCTACTACACACACATATTTTCACAACTGTACAGATTGAGAAAAGAGTTTAATTGACAAAGAAGGACAAATGGTAAACACTGATGTTTTGTGTGAAATACGCCGAGGTTACTTTATTTTAATCTCTGATGGTTAAAATAATTTCCTTGTTTCAGACAGTTTATGATTTTGGGCTTAGTCATTTGTTTTTCGAAAAAGTGTGATTGAACAGAGAAAAGATAGAACTTGTTTGATAGTGATTGACCAATGTTATTGAGTATGTTTATTAAGTCCTGTTTGTGATTTGTATTGCTGCTGAGTATGTTAGTTAATTGGTTAAAGTTTTTTTGTCTTTCCAATTACTAGGTAAAATTGATAATACTGAAAGTAAAGCAATAAAATGAGTCTTTTTCATTAATTGATTCAAACTCTGTTACATTCAGTCAATTACATACTCATGCTTAGCTAATCTTTCTGGTACATACTAATCACTATGGTTACAAAAGAGAAAATCTATTTAACCAGGACAAGTACTTGAATGCTATCCAACATCGAAGCAGAAGAGCTAGAGCCAGAAGCTATTGTGCTCTACTACTTCTGATGATAGCTACCCAGTTGCTCATCTGGTCATTATACCATTTGGGATAGCTTGAAATCCTCCTAATGATGAATCATCATCATCATCTTCTCGGGATCTCTTTCTGCTTTGCAGCTTGCAGGATTCTAAGAAGAGGTTTTCTTTTGAACCCGACAAGAAACTCAGTTGAAAAAGCATGAAGCAGATCTCCATGGCATCTTCATCTGCGAGGATTGGTGCATCATATGGCCCTGGACGGAAGATGTATACATGAGGGTTGGAGAAAGGCCCTTCGGCTATTTCATCATCTACGATAAGGCCTTCATCATTCAAGAATGAGAGAACAAGAAACTCATCGATAAGATAGTTTTCTTGTTGCTGCCAGTTCATGTTCAAAAACTCTTCCACATCCAGGAATTCGAAAGTTCCAGCCATTTTGGTGTATAGTAAGTTTAAGATATGAAGCCTGTTGTTACATTGCTTTGGTATTTAAAGCATTCAAACAGGGTATCTGAAAGGTTTTTCTTGGAGATTGAAAGGTTTTCGAAGCGCTTGGGATACTAAGGTGCGGAGTTTCGAGACAGTCATTATTATTTTGACTGTTGAGTTCTTTGTACTTTATTATTTAAATTGATAATTTTATTATTATTGATTTTTTTTAAACGAATATTTTAGGTGTCTCCACGTTTGCACGTGTGTATAGGAAGTTGTTAGATACAGCTGTCCGCGTATTCACGTTTGACATCTGTCCCACTAACATACTTCTAATCTTTACAGTTATTATTTAATACACTACATACACACGATTCAATCTTTTACGCATTTCATCTTCTCATAACATTTTACTCACACACAAACACTCAAACACTTTCAAAGCCCTGTACTTTTTGTTTTCAAATCTTACAAATGGCAACTACAGCGTTTATTGCTTCTGAATTAGAATTTGTCCCAAATAACTACTCCGCTCCTGTAGCAAATGAGAACGCACCGGAGGCGTTTCATTTGATTCAGAGTTTCTTGTCAAACTCTGATATTGGCACTGCTCTCACCGCACCGTTGAAGCTGTCTGCAACACAAATCAAATCTTTTTGGCAGACAGGTGTTTATGATAATGGAGGAGAGTCTGGATCTCCATCTATCATTTTTCAATATGAGGACAATGACTATGCTGTTACTCCTACTACTGTTCGTGATGCTTTGGGTCTTGAAGATTTCAATTCGTTCACAGTTGCTGTTGGAGATTCTGAGTTAGTTAGAATGATGCGAGAAATAGGTTACTCTGGACCACTGACTAAGATTGGTCAATTGAAGCGACCGCTCTTGAGAAAGGAATGGAGTTTCTTTTTCGACTGCATTACAAGAGCGTTCGGGAAAAAGTGCACAAACTGGGATGCAATTCCCACTGATAGTTTACAGATCGGGTATTCTCTTCTCTATGGCAGTCAATTTGATGTTGCTAGATTAGTTTTAACTAATATTGGTGAGAAAATGCTAGAGAATAGAAATGTTGTTTACTTCTCTAGGTTTTGTCAATTGATATTCAATCATTGCTGCCCTGATGTTGAGATTTTAGATGAGGATGTAATTCTTTCGTTTAAATTACACAAACGTATATTCTCTGATCTTATCAACAAGGACAACAAGAAAGGAGAAGTTGGTCCTTTAATGTTACCTGCTTATGTGCAACAATTTCTTGACAACTTACAACAGCAAAATGTCTCAACTGCTGAAGCTGGACCTTCTGTATTTCAACCACAGAGGTCAAAGAGATCTAAAGTTCGAGCAGTTAAGTCTAACTTGCAACAACCTGAAGCTGAGGTATCAAATGTTGATGCTGTGCCTCAGAGAAAAAGAATGAAGAAAAAGAGAGCCCAACGACCAAAGACTGTTGCTGCTGATTCTGTTGCAGACTCAGATACTGAAGCTGATGAAGAAAATCTTCATCAGAGAAAGAGAAGATTAGTTGCTAATCAACTTTTTGGTGATATTATTGCCAATATGAACAAAGTTCCTGAGGAAAATGAAGCTCCTGAAGCTTTTGTTCAGGAGGAAGCTGCAAATCCAGAAGCTGTCAATCAAGACAGGCTAAATACTGATGATATTGAAATGGATTTTGATAGAGAAGCTCCTACATCAAATGCTAATGATGTAGTTGAGGAAGCTGCTGCTCATTCTGACAGCAGAATTTTTGATCTTGAAGAAAATGTAAGAGAAGCTGATCAAGCTACTACAGAATTGGTAGAAACTATTGCTTCCCACACAGAAATCATTTCTCTTGATTTTGAGAACGGTGAGGAAGTTGATCAGATTAGAATTGATCATCCTACAGAAGCTGTTGCTGAATCTGCTGATGCAACAGAGAATGTTCCTGTAGCAGCAGAGTTTGTTTCAAACTCTGAAGATGCTCTTGTTCTTGAAGCTCTACAACAATCAGTTGTTGACATTGTTCAGCGAGAAGCAGAGGTACTTGCTAAAGCAAACTCTGATATTCCTGAAACTGTTGCAGAGAAAGTCAATGATGAAGTCACTGCTGAACATGTTCCTGAAGAGATTGCAAGAGAGGATGACAATGTTAATGCTAGTCCTGCTCATTCACCTACACACATATCTGACGTTCAAGCCAACTCTGATGAAGAAAGAGAGTTCAATAGGGCTACTGAAGAACATTTTCAAGAGATGTACTTTAACAACTGGACAGCAGCAGATTGTATTTTCACTTCACAAAGGGCTGCTGATTTAACTGCTAACTCTGTTAAAGAGATTTCAAATCCTGAACTTCTCAGTCATTTCAAAGCGACTGTTGTTCAAATCAAATCATTAAACAATCGTTTTGATGCTTCTGATAAGATGATTGAAGGGTTAAGGAATGATATAGCTACAAGAGAGCTTACACAGCAGAAGGACAAATCTCTATACATCTCTTTGTGTAAAGAGCAAAAGACTTTCAATTCTAGATTGTCGAAAGTTGAGGAGAATCAGACTGCTATGTCTGCTCAACTAACTTCAATTTCTAATGCTCTGGAGTTGCTGACATCAGTACTACTTTCTGATGATGTCAAAAAGGGGGAGAGTGTACCAAGTGACAAATGCAAAGACACTCAAGCTCTGAGACGGAGGGATGATGGTAATGATGGTGGAAGCAAGGGAGGTGAATCTGAAAAGAGTTTAGGCTTAAGACCAAGATCAAGATCAAACTCTGAGAGAAGATCAAACTCTGGTAAGGAAAAAGTAATTTCTGCCAGTGGTTCAAGGCTCAAAAGTTTGATAAACACTGATAAGCCTAGCACTGATGAAGAAGTTGCTGCTAAATTATTTATAGCAGAACACGGAAAAGATGTTACAATTGAAGATATCCAAGCTGAAGAGCAAATGCTTGCTGAAGAACACAGGAAGAATCTTGAAGCTGGGATATACAAAAAGAAAGAAATCAAGGCTCCTAGAAAGAAAGAAACTGGAATTATTATTAAAGAAAATACTCAACAGAGTATACAATACACCAGGAGGCCTATGATTAGAAACTCTGATAAGGGTAAAGGCAAAATGATTGAAAAGTCTAACCTGAAGGAGAAAGAATATTCAACCTCTGACATTGCTCAAGTTGAAACAAGATTACCAAAATCAACCTCTGACGCTGCTCAAGTTGATGATACTATTGAAGTTAAGCCAGCCTCTGACAAGGCTCAAGCTGTGCAAACTCAGCTAGCTCCACAACTCCAAGGTATTTTTAGAAGACCTGTACTATCTGAAGCTCTGACACTTCAACCTGTGGATTTTTCTCAAACCAGGACTGTACTTGGAAAAGAAACTTTTGATAAAGCTGGTTTAGGTTCACATAGGGAGAAGAGAATAAACAACAGATCTGGAGATCAATCATCATTGGCAGTATCTGGCACTATTACTCAAGAGAATCTTGATATGCTAGACTCTGTTCAATTGATATTTCACAAGGGTTTGAAGAAAGATTTTCTGTTGTATTTTATGAATGATGGAAGAGTTTACAGAGTTGCAGAGTCTGATATAGATCTCAAATCTTATCAAGAATTGGAGTATGTTCTGTACTTGTTAAAAGTCAAAAACAGAAACACTCACAATGCTGCTACATTTATCAGACAAAAGATGCAAAGATCTAAGGTGATGCTTGGAGGAGGAATTTCAAAGGTATACATTCCTAAGTATAGAGATGCTTATGGAAATGTTATAGAAATGAAGAGAAACAGTACAAGACTAAGGACTGATCTGGGAGTTAAAGTCTTAGAATTCAATCTAGAATCTGATAAAGCACATTTTATTAAGCTAGGGAATGAGATGAGGAAGAATTCCATCTATTCTCTGAGAGCTGCTATTTATCAGACTGGTGAATCTGATCCAGAACTCAAGGAACTGAAAGAAATCATGGTTGAAGAGCTGGAAAAGGCTGAAAGAAGACTTCTAATTGATTATCTCAGGACAGTGCCTGATATTCAAGAAATCAAATAAAGTCTGACTGTAAGTTTTTAATATTTTCTATTCTAAGTTAAATTTAAACTCTGTTTTTAAATTAAACTCTGTTATATGTTAAACACTGCATTTGTTAAAAGGTTTTGACATCATCAATTATATGTTTAACTTGTACATTTTATTATGAACAAGTTGGGGGAGATTGTTAGATATAATTGCTAATGTTTGTTTATCAGTGTTTAAGCAACAGGTACTGACAAGAGTTTATCAGAAGCCGATCAGAGTTTAGTTAAACTCTGATAGGGTGAAGAGTTTAAAGGAAGCCGGTCAGAGTTTATTTAAAGTCTGACAAGGTGATAGTTGAATTAGCTGTCGGTGCAGAATTGAAGATTCTAGAAGCAATACATTCTGAAGATGGAAAGAAGCAGAATATATTGATACAGCTAAGGAAACAGGATAGAAGATAAGAAGCAATCCTTAATTGATATGAATTGTATAGCTAACTTGTAGGAATATCAATTAGAGAAGGATTGTATGTAGCTGTGTACTATATAAACACAGATAGGTTATCCCTAGAAGGGATGCGATCATTGAGATATTTTTTGTGTAACCTAGAAGCTCTTTATGATTCATTAACATCATAAAGAGAGAAGCTGTTAATAAGATTACAGTTTAATTGATTCATAAACAGTGTTATTAATTATTGTTATTCTCATACATACTTGATTATATTGTGTATTCGGCCTAACATATAGAGAATCAAGACTTGAAGAATCATCTGAAGGCTACTACTCTGTTATCCAAAAGCCTGAAAAGTGAGATTGATTCTATCAAGGGTTCAACTGAAAAAGTGAGGACTGATATCTTTAATAATTTTACAAAGGTGCCTACTACTTTACAATTGAGGCTAGTGGAATCCCAAGTGAAATCTGTTGTTTCAGAACAAACCTCCATCACACAAAGAATTGATTCTCTGGATACTAAGGTAACTGAAATTCAAGCCTCTCTTTCCTTAATTTTGCAATTATTGTCAAATCTTGATGTCAAAAAGGGGGAGAAGGTTATTCAGACAAAATGTACACCTGATCTAGTATTAAGAAATAATGATGATGATACTGGAGATGATGGTGGTGACAAAGTGATACAAGGAGAAACCTCTGATGTTGTTGTTATGAAGACAATCCAAACTTCTCAAAGTCAAACAACGCAATCAACTCATGTTTCTGATTCTGGAGTTAAGACAGTAAGAACATTGGTGCAATCTCAGATCCTGACGGAAGATCAAATCCTGACACCTGGTCATGGACACATTCTTGCTACAATTCCTGAAGGTGATGAAGATTTAATTATTGATAATCCTGAAGATGCATCAAATTTATTCCAGAAGTTTTCTACAAAAGACGGTAGAATTGTTACTCTTTATCACACTGATAAAAGAGTTCAACAATTATTTGCCAGAAAAGCACTCTCTACAGCAAGTGAAGAATATCCAGATCTCTCACATGAAGAATTCTTGAGATTACAGAGAGAGACAATGAAAAGCTATACTGCTCCTGCTAGAGGTAGAGGAAGCAGAGGTAGGAGAGGTGCTAGAAGAAATAGAAGAGGTTCTTCAACTCAAACAGTACCTAGACAGACAAGGTCTAGAAGGTTAAGAATTGAAGAAATTCCTGAAGCTTCACAAAATCTAACAGAACCTGTTATCAAGGATATCATGGAAAAAGAAGACAAGGAATTTGTTGAAGAAGAACCTGAATTGAGAAGAAAATCAAGTAAATCAACTCTCAGCAATACAAATCAAATTGAAGATTCTAATCCTGACAATATTCAAGATCCTGACGAATCTGAAATTCTGCAAGAGGTTGATTTGATAATCTTATCTACTGTTGTTAATTGTCACAACAAAGAAGTAGATGAAGAAGAAGAAGCCAGAAGAAGAGATATTACAAAAAGAACAAATGAAGATTTCAATCTCTATCTACAAAGGCTTAAAGTTTCAAATGAAAGATAATGGAGAAATACAAGCAGGCAAGAATCTTTACTTGAAAGAAGCTACGCTCATGAAAAGGAGAAATACAAGAAGTGGAAACATATAAGTACACTAAGGTGTGATAAACTTATCAATTTTCAGTCTGGTGGAATTATAACAAGTGCTTCAAGTGTTGTTGATTTGTCTGATATGGCTAGATCAAAAACACTCTGGTTAAAGATGTTTTCGAATCTGAAGCAAATGTCAAGTTACACAAGAGGAGGTATTGGACACAGGGATGCTGAATTTCTAAACATGACTTATGTTGATCCTTACTCCTTAACTGAAATTGGAGGTACTTTAACTTCTGAAAACCTGAACAATTTATTAGCTGTTGATATAGTTATAGATTGTCATGATGGTTTTGAAAAGAAAGAAAAGCTTCTGTACTTCATGAAAGATGGTAGTGTGAAGATTCTATCTATTCAAGATCTGCTGATGAAAACTACACAGGAACTGAAATATGTTCACTATCTGTTAAGATGGAAGAACCAAGTGTACAAAGTATGGGCTGACATGATTTTGTCAACTATAAGAAGAAGACTGGATGGAAACAGTAATTTCAATGGTAATTATATTCCCATGTACTTAAATCAAAGAGGTCAGGATGTGGAAATGCAAAGGGGTACTGCTGTTAAAGAAGTAACTTTTGGTATGATCCAACTTACTCTCAATCCTGATGGGAAGGAAATTGCTTATCTTTTGCTTGAAGAGCACAGTCTACAGAAAAGCTCCATACAGAATCTCAGAGCAGCTATCTACCAGATTAATGAGGAAGATGAAAAACTCAGAAATCTTAAGGAAAGACTGATTCAAATTCTTGAAGAAAAAGAAGAAAGTTTATTATCCAACTTCTTGAAGATGAATCTGTTCTATCAAAAAGCTTAAACAGATAAGTTGTTTCTGAAGATACTTGTACATTTTGATACATGTTTTTGACATCATTGAATATTTGGAATCTATACTTTATTTCACAAAGTATGAGATTGGGGGAGATTGTTAGATCAGAATTCAATGATCGTCAGAAGCTAGACTCAACTGATCAGGATTGCTGACGTCATCAGTATTGCATGGTCATCAGTATTTGATCAAGCGTCAGTATCTTATTGATCATCAGGATTCCTACTCAGACTATGATCAGGATTGATCATCAGAACTTGAAGCTGATCAGGATTCCTACTTCGAGTTATATTTGGAGTCTAGATAAACATGGAAGTTTATTCTATCTGTTCCTGGTTTGTAGAATGTAGCTATCGATTAAGGATAAGGTTTCTATCTTTGTTATTGATTAGGACTTATCTTATTATTGATAGAGAAGCTGTGTGCACTATATAAACACAGTCTTGGTTTCGATTTATGTAGAGAAAAAGAGAGTATTCATAAGAGAGAGAACATAATCGAAGAGAAGCTCTTAAGAACAGAATTTCTTGAGAGAGTTTTTGTAAGCTAGCAGCTCTTAAGAACATCAGAATTTCTTGAGAGAGTTTGTAACAGTTTTATATCAGATTTAATAAAGCTGTTATCTTTCTTTTCATATTTGAGATATATACATTAAGAAGTCGATTATCTTACACTATTGTATTCAACCCCCCTTCTACAATAGATTATTACTGGGCAACAATACGACTCCACTCAGTAGTCATATCTAGGTTGGAAAGGAAGATTCTCCAATATTTCCCAAGCGATGCTTGTTAATGGATATCGACTTGTTCCAGGAATTTACCCCTCGATCGTTGAGGTGGTAACACAATATTTGACTTGCAGCAACTAAATTGCTTCGAGAAAATATCTGTCCCCTGACAGTTTTGAGTTGAGAGTTTAAAAAGAGTAGTAGTTACTTAAATCAGGTTTCCCATATTTTTGATAGTTGAGCGAGCATTTAAATCCTCTTTAAAAGACAGATTTAAATGGAAAAACATTGTTTTGGGAACCTCTTTTTGATTTAAAAACAATTAATAAAATTTATTAAATAAGTAAACATTAAACGAATCTTCGAAAATAATACATTAAGTAAATAATGATTAAATGAATATTCAAAGATAATATTCATTAAATAAATAAGGATTAAATGAATATTTAAAGTAATATTCATTAACTAATAAACCCCGAATGAATATTCAAGATAATATAAACCTCGAATGAATATTCAAAATAATATTCCTCAAATAAGTAAACCTCCAATGAATATTCAAAATAATATTCATTAATTGATAAATCTCAAAGGAATATTCGAAAAATAATGTCCATTAAATAATTAAGTCTCAAATGAATATTCAAAAGTAATATTCATTAAATAAATAATTAATCCTCGAACGAATATTCATAAATAATATTCATTAATTAATAAAATAATCTTCAAATGAATATTCAAAATTAATATTCATTAAATAAACCCCCGATGAATATTCACAATAATATTCTTAAAGTCAGTAATCCTCAATTGAAAATAATATCCTTTAAGTCAATAATCCTCAAATGAATATAAATAATATTCTTGGAGTCGATAATCCTCAAATGAATATTAATAAATAATATTCTTAAAATGAATATTAATAAATAATATTCTTAAAATCAATAATTAACCCTCGAATAACAGTTACCCGATATCTTTATCGGAAAATAACCTTTAACATATACCGAAATATAATTACTTCTGATCTTAGAGAAAATCACCCGCCCTTATCCTAGGGCAAATATAAAATCCTTGCTTATAGCTGATATCCCATATCTAGCTTAGAAGCCCATAATCAAATCATTTCCAAGTGATAACCTTCGAATGAGGTAATATTCAAATAACATTCCTCAAATCATTTCCAGGTAATTAATACTTCTAGAAATATAATTAATGTTTAAAAATAGCAGTCCTCAAAATAATTAGTTCACTGCCGCTGGAATCCCTCCGGGTTTCCACGGCTATCTCTATATTTCAAAATACTGACTCCCGGTCTAGAGTCGAAAACAAGAAGTATGCTCTTATCTCTAGAGCTACAAGGTATACCGGTTTATAACTACTTTATCTCAAAGCTCATATATAAACCCAAATCAAACTCTATTTTATACAATATATAACATGTATCGCACAACTGTATAACTCCACACATGGCAACAACAGTAATATATAATCAATACTTCAAAGTATATATTTAGAAAACTTGCCACAATACTTGCAACAAAGATTTGGTATATAAATTGGGAATACAAAAGTATTGAACATTGGAAAATATGCATACTCTGAATAATAGAGTAAGGTTTAGTAAACTTTCCTGATGCTCGAGAAGTGATAGGGGTTCGTGACGATGCCGGACAATCTAGACAAAGTCAAAGAAAACGCACGGTTAATCCCCTCGATAAACCACTTATAACTTAA
Source organism: Heracleum sosnowskyi (assembly GCA_030848705.1). Taxonomy (NCBI): domain Eukaryota; kingdom Viridiplantae; phylum Streptophyta; class Magnoliopsida; order Apiales; family Apiaceae; genus Heracleum; species Heracleum sosnowskyi. The sequence goes on along the minus strand of JAUIZM010000022.1, from coordinate 1,306,851 downwards.
TGCTTAAACACGTAAGCGAAACACAACCAAGGTATTACTTGCTCGCTCTAACGTCACACTAAGTCCATGTTATTCGATAAATATTTAAGTCGAAGGTTCACCTTAGGAATCGAATCTCGTTTGTCGGTTATACCAAGTGGTTTTCAAGGTTAGAACCAAGTGCTCCTCTAAGGGGTTTCTTCGCACTTAACCTTGATTCGAACATTTTTATAAAATCGAAAAATAATCCTTTTGATATGAGGTCTTCTCTCATATCTTCATTATGACCTCTAGTATTTAATTACCAAGATTCTTAACCGAATATCTCATTATAAGGGGGTTCCATTGAAGTTACGAACTCACACTTACGTTTACGAACCGCTTTTACGATTTTTATCATAACGCCTAAACCGTAAGTCGGAATGCTACGATTCTTTCGCCAAAATGATCTATGACTCAAGATATACAAGTATAGGTCAGTTAATAAGTAAGGTCAGAAGGTTATATCAACTGTTAAGCTCGGTTCGTAAGGTTAAAGAAATTTCGCCATTACGACGACTATAAATCAAACGTTTCCATTTTACGATCACCCCAAATAACCAACCAAGGCAACCCATACTTCATCAATCTCAACAAACATCCATTTTACATCTCTAAGTCCAGTGGTGAGACTAAAATCAATCACCCATCATTTTACACATCAAAACAAATCCAAATATCTAAGGATGTTCTTATTAAGCACTAATCTTTATGTAACATCAAAACCACATCAAAAACTCATAATAACTCAAAGGGGTGGGTTAGAGCTTTACCTTCTTGGAAGCTCTATCAACACTACCAAGGGTTTATAATCACTTAACAAGCTTTAACCAGTCCTTATAATGCTTAAACCTTAAGAACAAAGCAAGAAAACAAGTTAGTAATTTCGGAGTTACTATTCACCTCTTGAAAGAACTGGAAACACGAGGGCCTTACCATGCTTTTCTGGACTAGGCTCCTGAATAGAAGTTGTAGAGAATCTCAATACCTTTCCAACAAGATAAAGAACACATGATTCCATTGAGAAACGAGGGAGTTATGGCTATTTGAAAATCGGTGCAGAAACTGCCAAGATCATGGCAGTTTGGATTCTTCAACTTGGGGAGGATATTTGACTAGGCTAAACACCTTGGATTGCCATGAAATTTTGAACGAGTGTTATACATGGAGTGGAGAAGCTGTGGTTAAAGTTTGGTGATTTTAACATGGTTGGAAATGGAGTTATGGATTTTTCTTTGGAGGGTGCTCTAGCTGATCAGTTTTGGGAGACTTTGTGTTTCTCTTGCTTTTCTTTTCTTCTTTTCTTTTTGTTTTGAGTAAAAGATAAGAATGCTGATATTTTGTTAAGTGGTGAGTCATAGGGACACATGTCGATCAGTGGGGTATCATGGTGGCAAGCAGGGACACGTGTCGCGCATGCACGCGTTTGGTTAAAGTAGCTTTACTGGTTCGTTTCCTTTCACATGGATGATCCAAATGTTGCATCCCTCGAATTAATCTTGTTACATGTTACTTCCATGTCTATATTTAATCCGGTAAATATTGTCTTGCTCCTCTTGAAACGATTCAAAATATTTTCTAAAGGGCGAATAAAACTCTATGCGGTTCTCGCAGTGAATAGTAACTATTCACTATTCACTTCCACAATCGAATCCTTAAATCGAATTTAATAAATAATAAAATTCCAAAATATTAAATCCTCAAATCCTCAATTTTAATATCTCATTTCTTGAATATAATAATATATAATTTGCTGCCCGGTCAAATACTGTACCAAAATAAAATTTGGAATTTCTGAATTCCGATCGTCTTTGCATTCACTTATTTACTCCGTAGATCACTAATATGACTTCGGAATATCCACACTACGTCTCGTACATAGGTGGCATGAAAAATTTTCTTAACCCTCAAAATCACTATTCATCCACCAATATCACTATTCACTGCTGCACTTAATCATAATAAGAAAAGTTTCAAATTTTTTCCAAAAATTCGGGTTATTACAGTCTCCCCTCCTTAAAAGGATTCCGTCCCGGAATCAACTTAGGAGTAACTGGGGTACGTCTCTTCCATTGCACTTTCTAACTCCCAGGTGGATTTCCACCTCTTGATTTTCCACAAACCTTTCACTAGCTTGTCAACCTCGTCACTTAGCACTTGCTCTTTTCTATCCGTGATTTCCACAGGTTGTTCTTTGTATGTCAGACCAGGTTGTATATCTACCTGCTCATACTCTACATATGCCGGGCATCTATAGTATACTGACGTAACATTGACACATGAACCCCGTTATGACCATTCTACAAGTTTGGGGGGGCAAGGCTGGCTCGTAGGCCACCTTCCTGACGCGTTTTAAAATCTCAGATGGCCCAATGAATCTCGGGCTCACTTCCCTTTCTTTCCAAATCTCATTAATTCTTTCCATGGATATCTTTTAGCATCACGAATCTCTAACCTCATATTCCCCATCTTGTTTGTACAGAAAAATACACCAACATAAACTTGCTTGTCATCCATCAACATGCCATTTAGCTTATCAATAGCAGTACTATCTCTATACTCGCGGGCTTAGTCCGCATGCTTTCTCTGTCTGTCTTGGTTGTCACTATCCGCTTGTTGGTGAAATCTTTTGTCTTTCTAGTTCGTTGGGCTAACTTGGGTTTTGTGTAAAATCTCATCCTTTAATTCCTGATTATTCGGAATCCATCACTGTCTCATTTTAATCAAGGGTATCGGCCACCACATTGGCCTTCCCCGGATGGTAGTGCATCTCACAGTCATAATCCTAGGTCAATTCTAGCCATTTCTCCATCTCATGCTATCTACTATCACGGGTAACTCAAAGCCAATTCATTACATTCCATAAAATTTGTGGGTGCATTAGTCAACCCAAAATAACCTCGCTGAAAACTCGAAGTGTCTATTCCAAGTACGAATCGCAGTCTTGGGTATATCCTCGGATTTAACTTCCAACTGGTGATACCCAGTTCTTAAATAAATTTGGAAATACACAGCGTTCTTCCGCTGATCAAACAATCATTTACAAGGGTACCTATTCCCCATGTCGAACTCATACAACTCTCGAGGTTCGATATATAATCTTGTGCTAACATCTTTCTCTCTCACAACAACACCGGGCTCTACACGGTGGTACACTGGGTCTTATCATACCCTTATACAACAACTCTTGTAACTGAGTCACTAACTCTTCCATTCCCACTATATCCTGAATACTCGGTATTCATTCTCATGTCATCCAAATCGATATCTGGTAGCTTATTAAAACCTTGTACAATCTCCCAAAACCATTTTAGTTCCCTTTATACTTGGTATCTCTTTTCTTGGCGTCAACCATAAAAGCTAATTAAGCCTCGTATTTCTGGCGTAATAGTTTCTTAGTCGGAACTATATTCAAGAATCTCTGAATCTGCCTCCATCCTTTATTTATTACTCTCTCTCTCTCTTACAATCAGTCTGGGCTCCATTGGGTGTCACCCAACCCATCCTTATAATAATATCAACTTCTCCCAAGTCACAATACCAGCTCCCTCTGACTCCATCGCCAGTACTTATCTTGCTAACCCCGAGGTAGTGTCCATTCGTAAACAACTCCTCCAAAATCTCAATTCCATAATAGGGCATCTATCTAACACCGTTGTCACTGGAGTACCCGACACATTGCTATTCCTTTCACATATGTCGATTGACACGCTTTCCATTATCATAACATCCTTGGGAGAATAAATCAATTTCGTTGATACGTCACCAACATTCTATTCGTCTTAAGGATTCGCTCCTGTCATAGGAGATTTCGTTGCGAATCTAATTCCTATCAGCGAATTTTGACTTATTTGACCTGATTGGCCTCCCCTTGAAATTCAATAAGGATAACAAAAATTATGGGGCCTTGAAAGATAGCTCCCATATCAAAGAAAATGTCACACGCTAGTGATCATAAGGTTATGAGCTTTAAGGTAACCTTATTGGAGGTAAGAGAATTTTACCGAGAGATCAACATGATCATAAGAACTCAACGTTGTGTGCCTCAATTGAGACATTACTAAAGGTAATTAGCCTTCTTGTATTTCACAACTTACAAGTGATGGCGTCCCATCAGACTTCTATCACACAGAAAGATAGTCCTTGTAGCCCCTATAAGTATAGGGTTGTTCGTCTCAGTGGAAGTTGAAAAGTATGAAAGCAATTCGAGATCAATTTAATGATTATCGCATTTCGACAATATTTCTCAAAGGAATACCTTGGATGAAATTGAACAGATTCCAAAGGTGCGGTTTCCAAAGAATAACCAGAAAGATACTGGTACTTAACAAGCAAGTGGTGAGGTATCACCATAGGGTCATTCATTATTTGAAGAAAAGTAAAAGCTTAAATAACATTATTTGACAGGGCTTCGAAAACCTGAAAGTAGGCATTGTGACAGCCTCTGGCACAAGTGAAACTGAATATGGTTTAGCACAAGTGTTATAAAACAACTTCGAAGAGGGAATATACCCTTTATCAGAATTCTTTCCTGGAGAGAGGTCAAGATAGATCATAGATTGGGGAGGTACCCCACATAATTTGCAAATGGGGAGGGTACTACCAAGGTCTCTACGGATGCCTTTTTATGTCGGCTCCTCTTATGGATAATCGTTCAATTCCAAAGCTTTTCTTTTCCACGCACCCTAAGGTGTTCGATACTTACGTTATTGCCGACTCATAATAGTCGCTAATAATTCAACCATCAACATTTGCAATCGCAGGGAATTCTATTCGACTAGGCGCAGACATCTCAAATAAGTGTTTTGTTCTATAAGAAGACTTCGATACCGCTGTCGCCCATAGCAATGACAATTCCTCATGTCGATTGGGCGGTACTCCACACTTTTGGCACAATAGCCTTTTCATTTAAGTCAATCCCGGAATTTCTCAGTCCGTCTTGGTCCTTAAATATATTTCGCCTTTACCGTCCAATCTCAACTTCATCATTTTATCTCTACAATCAATTAATGCAATCAGGGTCTGTCCACCAACCCATATAACGGCTATCTTATCCAATCCACAGGGTTCGCTCTAATTTCCACTCTCTTTGGTGACATCCTCTGGTAATCAGAAAGACAAGGTTTGCCAAAATTTGCTGGATTTCTTTCCAAAATCAGGGAAATTTAATCAATCTATTTACCTACTAATAATACTCGGGTCTGATTTCCGACCTTTCTGCTCTATCCTCATAAGTCCTTCCTGGTTTCCTGAGGGTGGCAAATCTCGTTCTCGATTCCGTCTTAGCGTGCTTGTCTTACAATATCATTTGCATGGTACATATACCCAAAATTTTCCTTGAGATAATAAAATCCCTCAATGATGTAATAGACACTATTTCCAGTGGAATCGCTGGTCGTGGGGGATTGAAACCTCATAGCCAAAGCAATTCCTTTCACTATTCTAGGCAACTAAGTACCCTTAATCGTTCGTGAAAATCTGGACATCTTGGTTCTTACGTATGCCGCCTCCTTATGGGCAACTATAACTGACTACGAGTAACAGGTTTCGTTCAAGTCGAATCAATCCACTGATACTTGCTATACTGCCTCTACCTCTTCTGCCTTGGAGACTCTACTCCATTTTCTTTGTCATACCTCTTGATGAATCATGAACGATCCTTAACCTCTCGTCTCGTCCCTTATTTATCCCTTGAAGGTTCGTCCGGTCTTATTGTACGACCTCAAGTAACATACTACATCTTTATCAATCAACACGTCCTCTACAAGATTCTTTCCTTGACCCACTACGGGGTCTTCCTCTAGATCCTCCTATGGATCTTCCTTTATCGGGTCTTCGTCCATCTCAAGAAGCGCATCATCAAATGCCTACTCGAAGGCCTCGGGATCTGGTATCTCAGAATCCCATCCATCTATAACTCATACGAATCGAGGTGACTAACCATGAAGTCCTAAGTACGGTTTCCCAGAAGAAGTCCCTTCTCGGGCTTTATCTTAAACAGTCAGGGTCATGTCTTCTAACTCGACTGCGAACTTAATTTGAGCTCTAGATGCTCTTATCATTATTAAGGGTATTGTAAGACTCGATCTCCTATCGTTTCTGAGGACTGTAACCTAACGCTCTGATACCATTTCTGTAACAGCCCCAAATCCGGGGTCAGGGATTTAGGGTAGTCACGATCCATGTACTCCTTGCCTTACCTGTATTACTCACACCATTCATAATTCACCTGCTCATGACCCCACAACATATGTCTCTCACACACACACACACAGGTTAGAGTCTCAGAAACGACACAATACAACAACTGCGGAATAAATAATTTTTTTATTACAATACCCAATTGTCTTTTGAATCTGTCACTGATACAATTTCTAAGTAATGTTACATTACCAACTTAGTCTTCTGATGCTTACAATCCTCTAATACCATTCATGTCTATACATAGGTTGAATGCCAAAAGCCGTAGCCTGCTTCGATTGGTTCGTACTACTCCCGGGATCACTGCTAGAACTGTTTATGGAAACGCCTTGCGGGGTATGTGCCGTCCCATTGGCATCCTGCTTCGCTGCTATATAATATATATAAAACAATAGCAAGAGTGAGCGATAGCTCAGCAAGGTAATAAAAATATGGCATAGTCCTGCCTTTAACTCAACCCAGAATAAAGCGGGTATAAGACAATAATTGTCAAAATATCTCGATACTGAAATTATTTCCTTATCGGAATGTATTCCCAAAAACAGTACCATTATGGTACTTCAAATATCATTTCCATAATATTTCTGCAAACTTTCGATATTCAAACTATGAACAAAGTTCTAGTATAAAAGATGAGGTTTCAAAGGAAACCAAAAGTATCTGCTATGTAAGCAGAATATCAACACATATTTTAAAAAATGAAGTTATAAGGTGATTCAGTATAAACAACTCCCTTACCATAACCCATGTTATGTAAGGTATCCACGGAGTCATAACTCATAAATAAAAGATGAAGTTGCATGAATTTATTGTCACTTTATTTTGAACACTTTTCGACCCCCTGCCAACATGACCGGTAAACCTGTACCACGGTGTCATCCTTGGTCCCTTTCAATACATGTTGCAGAATCCCTCTGCCAACATGATCGGTAAACCTGTACCAACGGAGCCATCCGTGGTCCCTTTCAGTACATGTTGCAGAATTATCCAAAATGGATGATGAACCAATACTGGAGCCTTCTCCGCGCCCGTCGTACCAACCTTACTATGATCAGTAGCAGGTTGTACAACAAAATATGTTTTCTACATGTAGATGGAAGTATCACGACAGCCTGACATTGTCTACCGCCTTTCTGGATCTCCCGGCCCATTTGGGGCAATAAGGTGATGGATCGGCGCGACTCGACCTCTTACACATGCTCCTAGTTCAGATGAAATCCATGACTCTGAAACGTAAAGATCGTCTCCCTTTCCCCAAGTGTAATACTTGTTGATACGACTCCACTCAGTAGTCATATCTAGGTTGGAAAGGAAGATTCTCCAATATTTCCCAAGCGATGCTTGTTAATGGATATCGACTTGTTCCAGGAATTTACCCCTCGATCGTTGAGGTGGTAACACAATATTTTACTTGCAGCAACTAAATTGCTTCGAGAAAATATCTGTCCCCTGACAGTTTTGAGTTGAGAGTTTAAAAAGAGTAGTAGTTACTTAAATCAGGTTTCCCATATTTTTGATAGTTGAGCGAGCATTTAAATCCTCTTTAAAAGACAGATTTAAATGGAAAAACATTGTTTTGGGAACCTCTTTTTGATTTAAAAACAATTAATAAAATTTATTAAATAAGTAAACATTAAACGAATCTTCGAAAATAATATTCATTAAGTAAATAATGATTAAATGAATATTCAAAGATAATATTCATTAAATAAATAAGGATTAAATGAATATTTAAAGTAATATTCATTAACTAATAAACCCCGAATGAATATTCAAGATAATATAAACCTCGAATGAATATTCAAAATAATATTCCTCAAATAAGTAAACCTCCAATGAATATTCAAAATAATATTCATTAATTGATAAATCTCAAAGGAATATTCGAAAAATAATGTCCATTAAATAATTAAGTCTCAAATGAATATTCAAAAGTAATATTCATTAAATAAATAATTAATCCTCGAACGAATATTCATAAATAATATTCATTAATTAATAAAATAATCTTCAAATGAATATTCAAAATTAATATTCATTAAATAAACCCCCGATGAATATTCACAATAATATTCTTAAAGTCAGTAATCCTCAATTGAAAATAATATCTTTTAAGTCAATAATCCTCAAATGAATATAAATAATATTCTTGGAGTCGATAATCCTCAAATGAATATTAATAAATAATATTCTTAAAATGAATATTAATAAATAATATTCTTAAAATCAATAATTAACCCTCGAATAACAGTTACCCGATATCTTTATCGGAAAATAACCTTTAACATATACCGAAATATAATTACTTCTGATCTTAGAGAAAATCACCCGCCCTTATCCTAGGGCAAATATAAAATCCTGGCTTATAGCTGATATCCCATATCTAGCTTAGAAGCCCATAATCAAATCATTTCCAAGTGATAACCTTCGAATGAGGTAATATTCAAATAACATTCCTCAAATCATTTCCAGGTAATTAATACTTCTAGAAATATAATTAATGTTTAAAAATAGCAGTCCTCAAAATAATTAGTTCACTGCCGCTGGAATCCCTCCGGGTTTCCACGGCTATCTCTATATTTCAAAATACTGACTCCCGGTCTAGAGTCGAAAACAAGAAGTATGCTCTTATCTCTAGAGCTACAAGGTATACCGGTTTATAACTACTTTATCTCAAAGCTCATATATAAACCCAAATCAAACTCTATTTTATACAATATATAACATGTATCGCACAACTGTATAACTCCACACATGGCAACAACAGTAATATATAATCAATACTTCAAAGTATAGATTTAGAAAACTTGCCACAATACTTGCAACAAAGATTTGGTATATAAATTGGGAATACAAAAGTATTGAACATTGGAAAATATGCATAATCTGAATAATAGAGTAAGGTTTAGTAAACTTGCCTGATGCTCGAGAAGTGATAGGGGTTCGTGACGATGCCGGACAATCTAGACAAAGTCAAAGAAAACGCACGGTTAATCCCCTCGATAAACCACTTATAACTTAATGCTTAAACACGTAAGCGAAACACAACCAAGGTATTACTTGCTCGCTCTAACGTCACACTAAGTCCATGTTATTCGATAAATATTTAAGTCGAAGGTTCACCTTAGGAATCGAATCTCGTTTGTCGGTTATACCAAGTGGTTTTCAAGGTTAGAACCAAGTGCTCCTCTAAGGGGTTTCTTCGCACTTAACCTTGATTCGAACATTTTTATAAAATCGAAAAATAATCCTTTTGATATGAGGTCTTCTCTCATATCTTCATTATGACCTCTAGTATTTAATTACCAAGATTCTTAACCGAATATCTCATTATAAGGGGGTTCCATTGAAGTTACGAACTCACACTTACGTTTACGAACCGCTTTTACGATTTTTATCATAACGCCTAAACCGTAAGTCGGAATGCTACGATTCTTTCGCCAAAATGATCTATGACTCAAGATATACAAGTATAGGTCAGTTAATAAGTAAGGTCAGAAGGTTATATCAACTGTTAAGCTCGGTTCGTAAGGTTAAAGAAATTTCGCCATTACGACGGCTATAAATCAAACGTTTCCATTTTACGATCACCCCAAATAACCAACCAAGGCAACCCATACTTCATCAATCTCAACAAACATCCATTTTACATCTCTAAGTCCAGTGGTGAGACTAAAATCAATCACCCATCATTTTACACATCAAAACAAATCCAAATATCTAAGGATGTTCTTATTAAGTACTAATCTTTATGTAACATCAAAACCACATCAAAAACTCATAATAACTCAAAGGGGTGGGTTAGAGCTTTACCTTCTTGGAAGCTCTATCAACACTACCAAGGGTTTATAATCACTTAACAAGCTTTAACAAGTCCTTATAATGCTTAAACCTTAAGAACAAAGCAAGAAAACAAGTTAGTAATTTCGGAGTTACTATTCACCTCTTGAAAGAACTGGAAACACGAGGGCCTTACCATGCTTTTCTGGACTAGGCTCCTGAATAGAAGTTGTAGAGAATCTCAATACCTTTCCAACAAGATAAAGAACACATGATTCCATTGAGAAACGAGGGAGTTATGGCTATTTGAAAATCGGTGCAGAAACTGCCAAGATCATGGCAGTTTGGATTCTTCAACTTGGGGAGGATATTTGACTAGGCTAAACACCTTGGATTGCCATGAAATTTTGAACGAGTGTTATACATGGAGTGGAGAAGCTGTGGTTAAAGTTTGGTGATTTTAACATGGTTGGAAATGGAGTTATGGATTTTTCTTTGGAGGGTGCTCTAGCTGATCAGTTTTGGGAGACTTTGTGTCTCTCTTGCTTTTCTTTTCTTCTTTTCTTTTCTTCTTTTCTTTTTGTTTTGAGTAAAAGATAAGAATGCTGATATTTTGTTAAGTGGTGAGTCATAGGGACACATGTCGATCAGTGGGGTATCATGGTGGCAAGCAGGGACACGTGTCGCGCATGCACGCGTTTGGTTAAAGTAGCTTTACTGGTTCGTTTCCTTTCACATGGATGATCCAAATGTTGCATCCCTCGAATTAATCTTGTTACATGTTACTTCCATGTCTATATTTAATCCGGTAAATATTGTCTTGCTCCTCTTGAAACGATTCAAAATATTTTCTAAAGGGCGAATAAAACTCTATGCGGTTCTCGCAGTGAATAGTAACTATTCACTATTCACTTCCACAATCGAATCCTTAAATCGAATTTAATAAATAATAAAATTCCAAAATATTAAATCCTCAAATCCTCAATTTTAATATCTCATTTCTTGAATATAATAATATATAATTTGCTGCCCGGTCAAATACTGTACCAAAATAAAATTTGGAATTTCTGAATTCCGATCGTCTTTGCATTCACTTATTTACTCCGTAGATCACTAATATGACTTCGGAATATCCACACTACGTCTCGTACATAGGTGGCATGAAAAATTTTCTTAACCCTCAAAATCACTATTCATCCACCAATATCACTATTCACTGCTGCACTTAATCATAATAAGAAAAGTTTCAAATTTTTTCCAAAAATTCGGGTTATTACACCTCGCGTCATTCTCTTACTTCGATATAACACTTAACACTCTCATATCCAAGTTTATAACTTAACGCTCTGATACCATTTCTGTAACACCCCCAGATCCGGGGCCAGGAATCTGGGTTGTCACGCTCCATCAATTATACAATACCTGCATTACTTACAACATTCTAATAATACAACTCCAAAGACCCCAATCACTTACGCACACACACAAGTTATAGCCTTGGAAATGAGCAACAAAAGTAACACTTTTTATTACAAACCAAATGTACTATCCAGGATCTCATCTATTATCTACAACCTCTACCTGAAGTTAAAATAATAGACCTCACAATTCTATACAAGGTTTAATAATACAAACCTACTCGAAAACAACTCTTACTAAATCGAGCTGCAACTCTTCTGCTAACTCCGGCAGTATCCATCCTGCTGAACTAACTCAAGGGTGGTCTCTCCATTCCCTTACTCTCGTAACACGAGGCGAATCGGCAATGTTTTCTTCATGCTGAAAGATTTAGTAAAGCAAGAATGAGCTAATAGTGCTCAGCAAGAAATCTATCCCAGTTTAAATCTTTAAACCTTTTAGGTAAATAATCCATATAGGATCCATGTTTTAAAACTACCAGGGTTTGACCCCAAAATAGTATATCGTTCAAAATACTGCATGACTTATAATCATACTCAAATACTCTTCGTAAATCCTTTAGGAATCCTGGGTATCAATATGATAAACCAAGTCTCAAACATATCTTTTTAAAATAGATATTAATATTGGAATCAAGGCTTAAAGTCTATCCATTGATTCAAAATACTATACAGTTCAATATACTTTATATCTTAAATACCTTCTCAACATATATACATTAATATCTATTTAGATATCTCATATTGTTCAAAATACTGTAAAATATCAGTAATGAACACCTTTTATAAAAGAAGCAAGAATGAGCACTATAGCTCGACAATCAGATATAGCAGCATAATCATATATGTAAGCTGATATCATAATTGAAAACCTTTAAAACCCCGTTCATATACCGAACGATATGTTTAAATATTCTTTTCGTCAAAACATGCCATACAGTACAACTACTGTATGAGGAATATCATTACTCACCACTGTCACATTATCAGTAACTCAGCGCCTAGGCTTTTGTTACAATGTGCAGCACAACTCCAATTGGAGGGAAGGGGATATACTGGAACACCCGATACACGGTGATCAGCCATTGTATCGTAACGTAACTTTTCTACTAGTAGAAGGACGACTTCCTATTCGGTTATCACCCTGACCGCATACGGGCCACTGTGCTAAGAGATCACTACCTCGGCGCCTGTTTCATCACCGGGTAAGCCTTAGCACGCAAGAGATCACTACCTTGGCGCCTGTTTCATCACCGGGTAAGCCTTGATAATTTTGGCACTACCCCGGCACCGGTTTCATTGCCGTGTAAGCCCTTCCAGTTCCCATTATAAAAAATATCAATGAAATGGAAATCGGAATTCATTCCTATTTTCCCCAAGTACAAATACTTGTCAAAAACTTTGTAACCGTTCAGAATTCCTTACTCCAAAGTATTTGAAGGGAGTAAGTCACAGTGTGGGTTGACATTAGTCAACGAAACTACAGATGATTACCTCGTATTTTGAAATCATGACCAGGGAGTTTATTGAAATTTTTCAGAGTTTAGCAAGTTTGAAATTTTTTACTTGAATGGGGAAGTCATCCCCAGCTATAGGTATTTTAGAGGAACAGTGGAAGTAAAACTCTGTCCTCGACTTCTTGAACTAGATTCCCAATTTCCGATGAGTTAGAAAACACTATTCGCATTTAATTATTTTTAAATATCTTAAGATGATAGTTGGGAATCTCTGTTTTAATATCTTTTCTGAAGATCAGAAATTTATATTTTTGTGTAATTAGTAGAAACTTTAATCATATAATAAGGTTCTATGATTTTTAAATCATATTTGGAATATTTAATAAATACCCAAATAATAAATATTGAATTATTATTCAATAATAATCCACTTAAATAAATATTCAATGTAATATTTACTTAGTTAATAGATATTCAAAATAATATTTTTAATATAATATTTAATATCGCACATTAAATATCCAATAGTATATATATATTGGAATATTTAATCATCATATATAAAACATAGCTGTCCCTGGAACCTCCAGTATCTGACAGTATTATTAAAATAAAGTAGTAATTTAACTCCAGGTCTATTATTTTAAAGTCATCGTACGAATGCTCTATACTTAGAGCCTTTAAACCTCGGTTTATATCTAGTATTTACCTAGCATATAAACCTTATATCTTACGGAAGCTTTTACTAAAAGCGTAAACAGCATCATTTATATGATGTAGGGTTTGAAAACTTGCATGCATCTATAATATGATGTAGGGTTTGAAAACTTGCATGCATCTATAATATGCATATATTTCATCTCAACAATTTTAATGCCATCACATCTATATACGACGTGAGGTTTGAAAGCATGCATAATACCATATGCATATAGTTCATCTCAACAATTTTATACCATCACATCTATATACGATGTGAGATTTGAAAGCATGTATGATACCATATCGCATGCATCATCAGAATATTATAATTTAAAATAAAGCATGGAATGAGAAAACTTGCCTCGGGTCCTTGGTTGTTAGGGGTTCGAGAACTTGCCGGAAAATCTATAAACAAATAAATACCCGATCAGTCCCCTGGCTTAATCATTTAAAGTCAACTATATGTTAAACACATAATGTAGTCACGTTATTCCTCAACAAAGTTTGTATTTTAATCGACTCGAAATACTCCTTTTATCTTAGTCGCAATTGTTGGTCAAAGTAGTACTCTAGAGTTGACTTTTCATAAAGTTACTATTACGTGACTCGCACTCTAACATTTTTAATGAATCCGAAAACTCATATTTAAATACGATACCACTTCTAAAATCATCTTGGGTATTTGTAATATTTATCATAAAAGTTTCGATCTCAAAACAGGGGTTTCACTTGGTGAAATGTATTCTCAAACTTGGATGAGCTACGGAAAGTTACTATTCGCACGCCTTTCACTAAAGCGCTCATATCTCCTTAACCGTTAATCGAAATGACACACCGTTTTCGCGTACACGATCTAGAGAAAGAATAGAACAAAATCTTTGAAAATGTTTTTCTGCTTAAGGGGATCAAAATCCCGAGAGCAGCAGGTTTAGGGCAGTAGAGTGCAGAACCACTTACTCCTCGCGCATCTTTGGTTCCGACATTTTTATAAAATCGAAAAATTATCTTTTCAACCCGATACCTTCTCGATTCACTTACTAACTGTCCATGTTAGTATGCATTTTAATATCATGACCTAATTCCATTTTTAAGGGGCTTGATCATATTCTCAAAGTTCATATAGTGAACCACTTGGTTTCCCGAAACCACTTCTACTAAAACGGGTGTTTCTCCTAAACCGTAAATCAAAACGATGCGATTCTTTCGCCAAAACAAACTACACAACAAGACCTACATGATCATGTTCAGTTAGGGTTGCTTCCATATCAGTTAGGACACATGCCATTTTGAATTTGTGGTTGTGGTGAAAGTGGTGACAAGGTGCACTACGCCATAAATGGCCTTTTGCAACCACAAAACTATGTTGCTATAAGCCCAGTTTCGCGTTGCTATAGCCCCAAAAAGGGCTATGGTAACATCAGAGCCGTGTTAGGTTCTCAGCAGTTGCTATAGGGGTCTATAGTAACATACTGAGGACCCCTAAGGTAACATAGCAAACTGTGTTACTAAAGATATCTACAGCAACACAATAAACATTCTACACCAACATACTTTCTATGTTACCAAAGATATTACAATTTCGCATAAACATGTGGGACCCACATAAGGAACCCACATGTATATTACCAATTGCAACACACAATTATACCTATAATAACACCTTAAGTGTAACAAAATAAAAATATGTTTCTTAAAAATTGTATTTCCCACCAAATAAACCAACAACTAAGCAAATCCTAATTTCATTCACCAATAACACAACCAATCCACTAACAAACCAATCACATTAACCAATAATATCCACCAACACTAAAGAACATAAATTAAAATGTACAAGTACTAGAAGAAAATTACATGTTCATTTTTAACAACCACATCGCAAAGTCATAAGCATGATAGAAAAACCTATACTAGGTCACCAAAAGGTACTGCGTAAAGCACTAAATGTCTAAGTGCTAGGTCCGTCACTCATTTGTCAAGCTTCCTTCTTTGCCTCCAACATTTTCATTCCTGCTTGAGTATGTATCTACTACACATAGGTAGTCCATAAGATCGTTATGTATATAAAGCACAAAGATGAAAATACTTCGACGCAAGCATCCTGCATTTTAACGATCAAAGATATATGTTCAGACAGTAACAACATGACCAAATTGAATATATATCTAATGATTACAGCACATAAAAGAAGAAAACAGAACTCACTTGCATTTGAGTCACAAGCATTTGAGTCACAAGAACCTATACCGGGTTTGTCAATAATACATTCAGTGAGCTGCAAATAACACTTTCAACAAGATCTGCAATTATAGTGTATTAGAATGCAGCAGCTAAATGTCTTCAACTTTGAATGAATAAGTTTCTTTCGCTTTGACTGCAGCAGCTAAATGTGCTTCAGTTAGTAAATCCTCATGTCTAGCTTCCATTTCAGTTAGTAAATGTCTCTTTGTAAATAGTACAGGTCAAGAAGTGAATTAGTTCGCTGCTACTTGAGAATTGAGATAGTCTGGTACTACCTTCTAAGCTTGAACTTAACCTGTCGACCAGAAGCTCTAAGGATAAATACAAAGTACTAAGGATAAATACAAAGTACTCGTACCTCAATAATTAACCAGGGTCCTCAAAATTTATGCTACAAATTAACCTGTAAACAAAACCACATAGTCATATAACCAGGGTCCACATGGAAACATTTACAAATTAATCAAGTTGAATATATAAGATAAAAGCTGTTCATAAATTTATATAAGATAAAATATGATATATTTACCTAATTAATTTCAATACTTCTCCTACATAAGTCTACAGAATAGAGAACAGAGAAATTTTGGCCTGTTTGGCCTTGGAATTTCATCCTTTCCGCATTCATCTTCCTTTGACATTGCAAATTTCGAAACTATTGTCCACACATACTCCATTTAAGTTGTCACTGACGGCAAAACAGAGTCTCACTGACATAAATTAGCAAAATTATAAATTACTGTTATCAACAGAACATCTTTTCCCATTTGAATTCGTGGCACTGATAATATTCTACCATTTCTATATAATCTTAAACTGATTATCCCATTTGCATTGTGTTAACAGAACCTGTTTGTTTTGTTTCCTCTTTCCAGAATTTTTTCCTTCAAAATTTGCAAGCTTTCAGAATATAATCCCTGCATAAGAAAGTACTGCAACCAAGGAGAACTCGTTTAAGATTTAAAACTATCTAAACCTATTGGATTATATCTAAATTACATGTCTAAAGCATAAACAATAAATGCCACTGCATGTTCATAGCAAATGTGAACATTGTCATCCCTTCCAAATGTTAAAATTAGTACGGATAAGAAAAGCCACGGAGGTACTTGGAATCTACTCCTGATTCACGTATCAGTGCCACACGGCCAGTTCTGGCCACCTACAAAACAAAAGAACATTACCGACACAATCAAAAAGCAATACCTTGCATAATTCCAGGTAAATCAAACACAACAAAGAACAAAATCAGTTCCAACTTAATTATCAATATTTTCTCTTCAATACAGAACTACCAAGTAAGATGCATTATAGCAGGTATGGTTTTGTTCTCACTATCCCTCATATTCCTATTAAAAAAAGAGAAATAAGAATACAAACCTCACAGATGCCATAAGGCTCCAACAATCTTTGAAGAGCAACCATCTTGTGCAAATCTCCTGTAAGCTGGAACAGCACCAAACAAAAAAATTATTAATCTAATAGTTTAAAAATGACAAAAAAACAACAGCAATACTGAAGAACTGGATAGATCATGCTAAGTAAATAACTAAATAACTCGAGATATAGATCTTCTAAGCTGTAGGACACTTCTACTTGAACCTAATGATTTTGTAGGAAACCGTTTGTCAAGTGTCCCTACCATAACTGGTTGCAGCATGATGGATTACTGGGCAATAGAACAAGCATTTTTTAGTGACTGAATTAGCAGTAGTAGTTGCTATTTCTCTATTACTTGCAAGTCATAAGGAAGACAGTTAATCAGAACCAATATAGATTATAGATGACTGCCTGCACTCCCATTAAAATTAAAAGACTTGAAAGGATTCCGACTTCTAATACATTTGTATTTTCAATTACAAATACAAAGAAGTTAAATACAAAGATTGAATCTAAAGCGTATATGAGCAATGCATATCATTGGTGTTCCGCAACATTACAATTACAGTGATAACTGAATAAAGATCACAAGTATAGTTTTTTAGACAAACCAGCACTACTGTATAATTACCTGGCCAGTTTTATCAATTTTTCCCTTATAAACCAACACTATTGTATAACCGACTTCACCATTGTCTAACCTTCTATTTCCTTGTAATTGACGCCGATATGTACCTATTAATCAATCGTACGCATTTCCAAAGGTATAATACCTTCAGTTTGTACAGCTTCAATTTCAAGAGATGAAATTATAATACCTTAAAGTTAAAGACTACCAAAAATTTACACAATAAATAAATAGAATCAAAACCCCAAAATCATATTAAAGAAATTTAACGGAGATGAAGTTAGAGATACCCAAATACAAGTATTGAGAATATTAGCAACACTTGAGAAGAAAACAAACAATAATCGATTAGCAAAGATTGAGAATAATATTACCCATTTGCAATTGTCTTCAACATCATAGACGAAACCATAATCAAATCGAATAGTAGCAGCAGAGACGTACTAACTTGAACAACGGAGTAGAAATACAAATGTTAATTGGCTCGATTGAACCAAGCTTCGAACCCCAATAACCTTAATCAGCGAGAGGCCAGAGAAGGGAGAGAGGCGCCCCCAATTTTCCCCCAACATGTATTTAACCCTAGTTCAAAATTTTTCATTTGCCGCTCTGTATTTTTTTGCCGCTCACAACATGTCAATATTCAGTGTATTTGTTTTTCTTTTTTAATAGAAATATTACAAATTTATTATTAAATTTATTATTTTCATTTTATAATAAGACATAATTTTTACAACTAATGTTTTCTCTAATAAATCTTTAATGATTTTAATCAAAATTTAATAAACACAGTTTTTACAACTATAATTATTTAATGATTTTAATCAAAATTTTATAATTTTTGGATATTACTTCATTTTAAACATTTTTATTCTAAATTTATTGAAAATATTTTTAATTTGTTGGAATATTACTTTTTGTAATATTTCAACTCCAAATTTACTAAAAATATTTTAAATTTTATGAAATATAAATAATTCAATAATTTGATTGAATATTACTTTTTCTAATGTTAACTTCAATGATTTTATTAAAATTAATTACTTTTAAATTTAAACAATTATCAACTATTAATTATAAATAAAATTTAATTTAATTTGTTCATTGATACTATACTCTAAGGCAACACACGTCACTGTGTTTGCCCAGTGTAACACCTTTTACAACTCTAGTAACATAGTTTCATTGCTTTGGTAACATCCAAAATCACTGCGTTACGATAGCACAAAAATTGTATAGCTATAGTAACATCCAATATGGTAACACCCCCCCCCCCTAATTTGTTGCGATAGGCCATCTATGGCGTAGTGGTGGTGATTCACCACTTTGTCATCACTTGTCATCCCTATGTCTCTCCTCTATCGTATGCTCTGACGGGTCTGAATCTGAACTAGAGCTAGGGGGCTGCAATTATATAACCACATTCAATTACCACGCATAATATTCCTAATTGACCTTCTATAATCCTTAAGTGAATTTCTAACTCTCTACGTTATCCTGGACCCTACGTCCTAACTTGTTTCAAATGCCATAATCTGTTGCT
This sequence comes from Heracleum sosnowskyi, assembly GCA_030848705.1. Taxonomy (NCBI): domain Eukaryota; kingdom Viridiplantae; phylum Streptophyta; class Magnoliopsida; order Apiales; family Apiaceae; genus Heracleum; species Heracleum sosnowskyi. Next base: position 1,287,483 of record JAUIZM010000022.1, on the reverse strand, counting down.
CTGATACCAACCTGTGACGCCCTCCAAACCCGGGGCACAGATTTGGAGAGTCACTCGACCAACGAAACACAATATACCTGGATGTAACACATGCATAATATAATAATAACATAAAACACCCCTTAACCAAGACCGCATCCAGATTATGGCATTGAACACAAGCTTCTAAGTTCTATTATTAATACAAACCAGTTTTCATAGTTAATAACATTACAACTTAAAGTTCAAAGCTAGACATCTAGTCTAACTAACAAAATAGACAACTACCCTGCCAATGACAACCACTCGAGGTGATCTCCTAGTTGTCGGAGAACTATCGCTCGCGATGTGTCTGCTCATACTCTCGCTTCACTGGAATAGGGTTAGAAACAAAACAAGTATGAGCCACAAGTGCTCAGCAAGCAATATATATATATATATATATCAATCACAGTTCCATAATGAAAGGAAGATCACAATTATCTGAATCAACAATATATAAGCTAAACATATGCTTTTTAACAATTTCAATGGAAATAAAAGGGATTAGAATTGGACTTCTACAATTTTCAAATCAAAATGTTGAGCTGCTGATCAGTCACGCATCAACCCCGGACTTGCTTATAGCAAAGTCCTCCACTAGGATCCATGGCCATCTTGGCCTTAAATTATTCTGACCATGAATATGGTCCGACCATTATTGGTCCATTTTAAAAACATGCCAATTCTATCACAGAGTATAAGCAATAATATGCATCACAAGATAAGTACACAATGACAAGGTGTAATAGTTGCAAAAGAGCTTCAACTGCTCAATATCAAATGAAGTTCGAGAAATAGATTTGGAATGGTTTCAACGGTACAACGTACTCGTTTAAGAAGGTAATCTGTGACGCCCCCAAATCCGGGGTCAGGATTTGGTGCCACTATCGCTCTGAATAAAACATAATTATACAGACGACCCCTCAACAAAGGATCGATCACAGGTTATGGTATGAAACAAGAATCTAAAATATCAAAGTTTATTACAACATCTAATTCAGTTTTATTACAAACCATAAGCCACCATCTAACTATTGGTGAGAACTAACATGAATTCTATCTGTCTGGCAACATGGAGCCTAAATTCTCGAATCAAGCCTTCTCATGGTCCTCTTAGCAGTTACTCGAAAACGGCATACTCCATTCCTAACTGAAAGGTTAGGGAATAATAAAAACAAGAGTGAGCCAAAAATTGCCCAGCAAGTGAAATCAATGTAAGCAGTTTTCATTTGATAAATCCATCAACTAGAAATTCATTAGTAATCGAATGGTAATCAATTGGTAATCAATAGGAAATCACATGGTACTCAACTGGTAATCAAATGATAATCAAATGGTATTCAACATGGTAACAAGTTTCAAGATATACATTTCTGTTCAAAGAATAAGATTAAGCAATTGAATTGGAACTTCCGGTAAGACGGTACGAGCTATACGGGTGATCAGCCACGTAAAGCTCCAGACCATGTTTTCACAAGGTCCTAACATTCAGGATCCATAGGCACTCATTGGCCATAAAATACATACATAAGTAACCAGGACCGCCGCCACGGTCAAAGTTTGTTCCATTCATAAGTAATTTAACAAAGGGATTAATGAACAAGAGGCTTTCAACATTTCCGATATTCACTTCAGGGTATAAGAAATTTCAATATTTTATTGCAAGGGTTTAAAGAATGAACAATTGAAAGGCATGGTAAGTAAGTGAGCAAAGGAATAAGTAAGCTTTGGGTATTCAAAAGTTAATAGAGGTCAACAAAGTATAAGTCAAGATAAAGGTGCGATTAAGCATGGTAAATAAGTCAACAAGGAAATAAGTACGTATCAGGGATTTAACGGTTAACAAGAAAGTTCAGGGGATAGTGCAAAGTAAAGGTATCATATGAACATGGTAATGGCATCATACGAGTTACATGAAGATAAGGGATCAAATGTAGAGTTTGTAAATAAAGAGCAAGGTGTAAGGGTACAATGGTATAACAAACGATTGCATCATAATGGTAAAGGATAAGTAAAGGTTATACGTATACTTGTAACATAATCAAAAGGTATCATTTGCATCATAATTTAAGAAAACTACCACTTGAAAGATAAGTGGAGGGAATAGACACTTGCCTCAAAAGCCGATAAACTACTCAATAACTTGTACACCACTCCGACTTTACGTACACGGGCTCCTTTCCTGGCCTCCTACTTGTACCTATATAAAGGTATAATATCGTCTTAGTTTTTATAACTCAGTACCTCAGCTTTGTTTACGTAACTCTAAGTACTTCTACCCCATCGTCATACAATCACATGTACTTATATATATATATACAATCAAGAAGCACATAGTGTCTTCACAACTTTAATTAGCACTTAGACATGTAGTCACTTAACACATATTTGCTTAATGACATCAACAATTCTAGTCAAAATGACCATATAGACTTTCAACACATTCAACCTTTACGACATAACCGACCTTTAATCATTTAACACGTACCATATGACGTCACATGACTTTCCTCAACATATTGATGAAAGGCCTCAAGATAAAGACTTCTAACATTTCTATCTAGTTCCTTTTGACCATAAATAACACTTGATCACATAAAGCCACTTATACTCACAACATGTTTAGTTAACCAATACATAACAACTTACGACAAATTTATAGTTGACTAACCAAGTCTAGATTCAAGTTACTATAAAAATGCTAATTCTAATTAAAGACAACCATATTGGTTCAACACATATGTAATTATTCAAATTACATCATAGCGACGTCTTATACCAATTAAAATACAATTAAGCAACTAACACATAATTGACCATGTATTCCACATAATATCATCAATTAACAAACTACTATACTACGCCACCAACTCATCCAATCTTCTCCGCTCTACTTCCTTCTCCCTCTCTTTATCTCTCTCTTCTTGGCCTCTCGGCCTCCAAACCAAAACCAAACACACCTAAACACACGCACTTGAACAACACACACTCATATCCTTCCATCTCTCATACTCACCTTTCTCAAACAAGAACACATAATTTTAGAAAAAGACATACTCACACTAAACACATTTTAAAAGACTATGCACACACATACATACACTAACTCAAATTACACAACCTTTGCGAAAACACACATCACCCAAGTTTACATTTTTATCCTCACGCACACCTTGAAAATCACTCTTTTAGTCACTCACCCCCTCACATACACCATATATTTTGAAAATACATACTTATGAACACTTATTTGAAAATACACCCACCTACTTATTTTGAAAATACACACACCTATTTATTTTGAAAATACACACACCTATTTATTTTGAAAATACACACCCCTATTTATTTTGAAAATGCACACACCTATTTATACATCTTGAAAATCACACTTCCAAACTCAAAGTTTTTAAATCAAATCCTTCCCTTCTAACTTCATCTCTCTCCCTTTCTCTCTCTCTCTCTCTCTCGGTCTCTCTCTCTCCCGACCTCTCTCTCGGCCTCTCTCCCCTTCCCCTCTCGGCTTCTCCCTCTCTCACTCTTTTTAACTATCCTCCTTCCACCTTAACTCCCATCCTTCAAACCACAACCATTTCAACCTCAAGCCAAAGTTCAATCAACAAAATTTCTAATTGTAACCAACATCTATAAACAAAATAAAATCATACTTTCTCTTAACCAACATGCAACTCATAATATTTCAATTTCTTACTACCCACATCACATACATCATATATAATTAATAAAAAATCGAAACCCACTAACAACTTTAATCAAAATCCTCATGGATCATAAAATTAGTGACATGCATCAACAAAATGAACTTGAGTTCAACTTTTAAACATAAAAAAATCAAGACCATGGCTCACAAGGATCATTGCCAATGGTCGGGTTTCTTCTCGGATGAGCCCAAAACAATGGGTCTCATCGAGAATGACCCTAAATACACACAATCGACCTTTGCATGTAAGCTTTAAGCATAAAGACCCTTAAATCCGAAAATTCCAGATTTTTAAATCATGCTAAAACTCGAAATTAGTACAAGAGGGTTGTAGAGCTTTGAGAGAGGAGTGTTTTGGTTACTCACACTTGTAATTTGGATGAGAGAATCACAAGTTATGGGGGTTTTAATTTTGTAAGAGATGAAGAACAAGAGAGAGAAATGGGTGTTGGGGAGAGAAGAAGAAAGAGAAGAAGAAGAAGAAGAGAGAACGGGTGGGGGCTGATGGGGTGGGTAGGGTTTTTATAGGGGAGCTAAAAGTAATGTAAAAGTAAACACTTTTTAGTTATTTACTTATTAAATGACAAAAATGTCCAATAGAATAAAATACCAACATGATAAAAATCAAGGGCTTTCATGTAAATTCATAATCCCATTTCTAGATCAAGTAGAAATATTATTCTACAAATATCTTTTGTAGATTAGATAATTAAAATTTTATTTACATAGAAATAATCAAATAAAATGTCTTTTTATCTCAAAAATAATTTTAAATAAAAATTTACCATTCTCTAGGTAAATAAATAAATTACCCACTGAAAATAAATAATCTAGAAGGTGTAGCATCCCTCAAAATAAATATTTAAAATAATTAAGTGATTATAAAATTTAAATCATGAGTTTAACACTAAAATAAAATAAAAATAATGCTAAGAAATATTTCATGCTACTAATTAAATAATTTAGCATACTCTAAATTTAATATAAATATTATATGACCCAAATAAATTTTCAGAGCACTTGAATAAAATTTAGAAACCACATTCATAATTAATTAATTATTCACCACGCACATAATTCACATTTTAAGCACATAACAATTATGGCACATAAAGAAATTTCAAAATTATAGGACTATATCAAATAATTATTTTTTTATCTCAAATAAGTATGACTAAAATATGAGCTTACACATAAATCACATTATACCAAGATCATCATTGCTAACTAAAATTTCAAGAATAAAATCTCAATTGCTATTACTAACAATAAATATAAAATAATTTTAAATAACTCTTATTAACAAAATAAAATTAAGGGTACTCAAATTAGCACAAAGAGCCTATTAAACAATTATCATACACATATAAAATTAATGGTATTCACATATTGATAATTTACAAGTCAAAAATTCTAAGGCGTTACAACCTTCCCCCCTTAAAAGGATTCTGTCCTCAGAATCTATTACGTAAACAGCTGAGAGTACTTTTCTAACATTTCATTTTCTAGCTCCCAAGTTGATTCTTCAACCTTGGGGTTTCTCCACAAAACTCTTACTAGTATAACTATTTTTATTTCTAAGCACTTTCTCTTTCCGATCTAAAATTTCTACTGTTTGCTCAACATAGTACAAATAAGTTTGAATCTCTATCGACTCGTATTCTATTATATGGTTGGAATTGAAATAATACGTCTTAAGCATAGACACGTGAAATACATTATGGATATGTTGCATATACGGAGGTAAGGTTAGCTCATACGCAATCTTACCCACACGCTTCAATATCTTAAAAGGTCTAACTAATTTCGGACTCAGCCGTCCCTACTTACCAAATCCCGTTATTCTTTTCCATGGTGACACTTAATATGACTGACTTTCTTACTCTATAATCTATACCTTCCCTGGTTTAATCATCATATTACAGTCGTCGATTCCGAGTAGCTATTAATCCTTTCTGGATGAGCTCAATAGTTCTTTGGTCTGATACATTAACTCTGGTTCCAATCTCGTGCATTTATCAACTTCTTTTCAACCTATTGAAGATCTACATCTTTCTCCGTACAAGGCTTCATAAGCTGGCATTTCAATATTCGCGTGATAGCTATTGCGGTAAAAGAATTCCACTAATGTCAACCGATCATCTCAATTATCTTCAAAATTCATCGTACAAACTCTAAATTTGTCTTCGATTGTCTAAATAGTCTATTAACTTTGACCATACGTGGTACACATGTTCAACTTGGTTTCTGAACATGCCAACAACTTTCTCCAAAATCTTGAATAAAATTGCGGGTCTTGGTCGAATTCGTTTAATACTTGAATCATATGCCTCACTACTATCTCTTATAGTCGATAAACCAATTTGTCTAATGAAAGTTTCTCGTTGATGGGAAAGAAAGGTACCAACTTGGTAAATCCGTCGATCATAACTCAAATGGCATCATGAAATGTTCATTCTTAAATTCAGGAATTTCTAATGGTTGTAATAGTCCACTAAATCTCTGATGTTCGGTTTTAACTCTCTAACAGGTGAAACACTTACTCATACAAAATCATATTTTGAAATAACACACTCACACTTTTACAAGATTATGTTTTTGAATGACACACACACACAAAGTCACATTTGTGAAAAGAACACGTTTAAAAGAATACGCACACACATAAAGTTTTAAATCGTATTTTAAATCATACTCATAAAATCTTATTTTTGAATAACACACTCACACCTTTAGAAAATCATGTTTTAAAGTACACACACACCCAAAAACACATTTTGAAAGTACACCTACCTACTCACTCAAAATCCCATCTTTAGATTTCTACCTAAAAGTATACCTTTAAGAAAACTCTTTCTTTATAAAAACTTACTACTTTCTTTAAACAACACCCACACCTCAACACCTTTATGAAAGATTACACACACACACACAAAAGTACATTTTAAATTTACACACACAAAACCAACTTAAATCCTCTTTTTCCTAAGATCTTGCAATTGAATTGCTAACCTTTACATTTATACTGGTGCCATTCTATATGGTGCCTTTGAAATTCGTTCTAATCCGGGTGCTAAGTCTACAACAAACTCTATTTCCATTTTCCCATACTCTGTTAACCAATCCATTCTTAGAATTTACATCAAATCTCCCTAACTTGACGGGAATCAAGTAATCCTAAGAAAATGGTGATCTGTCATATCAATCTCACAGTGAGGAAAAACTAGTTGAATCGATATACGCTCCTGATTAGATATTCCTATAGTCAAAGCTTTACTTAGTAGTTGAATCATACAACGCGGCTTATGAGCAAATTTTATAAAGATAAAAGACTTGGTAGCTCCAAAATAAATTAACACTTTGGCATTTCCGTAATCTATTTGAAACGTATCTGTAACTACATCCTTATTTTCACTATATCGCTCATGGTCATATTAAGGGTTCTTGTCCTTGGTTGCTTAGTAAATGGTGGTCCATTCATCCTTAACATTTTGCTTACTGGACTTAACGATTGCAATCTCTTAAGAAACGTCACACCTCTCAACGCTTGTTACACGTAACTCTAGCCTTCGGTTTATAGCTCTCATTGGCGTAATGTCCTCTCTGATTACACTTGTAACGTACTATATTGATCTTATTACAAAATCCCAGTTGTTTATTTCCACAAGTTCTACATTCTGGTATCGGAGGTCTCATAGGTCTTTGTTGATCCAAATCTAATGGACGGTTCCCTTGACCATCACTTCCAGTTTCTATTCTTCTATATCCAGCATTCCTATTTGACTGATACTCAGGCCTTATATTGAAACGGTTCTGAAAATTCCTTAATTATTGGTCTTCTTCCCGTGTCTCCACCTTCCCTTTTCTAGCTTCTTTTGTTTGTAATCAATAACTTTACTCCTAATCCATGATCTTACTTCATGTTGGAGTCTCTTAACTCTCTTCTCATCGATTTTCACATATTCGAACACAAACCTGACTAGCTCTATAAACTTTGCTTCATATTACGCTATGCTCAACTTATCCTGCTTCAGTTCTAAAGTTTACATCCAATATGTGGTCTCAAGACGTTCAAAACCTTGTAATAATCTAACTACCACATTCAAAGTGGAATATAGAATAAACAGGTACTCATATATATACTTGCCCAACAAGTAGAATAACAGTCCTCTATTAAACAATAACCAATGCCTCTCCAATATCACTTTATTTCATACTTCATCATGGTTAGTTTTGGTATATCCTTGTTACCTTCTCCTTATCCATACCAAATTCTCGGTAATAATAGACCTTGTAATCGTGTGGTAAGTCTAATGAGCACTCCGACTCGACGTTCAGTCCTCCTTTTAAAACAATTTCCCAAACTCGATCAAAACAAATTTCCAGTCAATGTAGGTACAGCTTAACACTCAGAATGCCGTCATTTTCCCCTTTGCGACTTCCAATCTTTGATACCTCTAAGAGTCGTAAGAGTTTCCGATAAAATGAACCAATAGATACGAAGGCGTCAATAAATATGGAAATATAACAAGCATATTTAGTAAGAATTTATGGTAAAAAGAATTTAACTAAGAGATCAAGATGATCTTCGAACTTTATCAGGTTGCATTTGTCATTTTAAACAATACAGTACAGAAGGTGGCCAACCTTTAGTACTTCCATGACAAACACACAACCAGTGGCGTCCCACCGGACTTCTATCATGCAGATAGAAAGTCCCTGAATCCCCTATATATATAGGGTTGTTCATCTTAGTTACAACAAGGAAGATAAAAAAAAAAAAATTTAAGAGGAATATATGAAAGGTTTAAGAATTTCAAAAGTTTATATAATATTGGATCAAGTAGCCCCTGAACAAGAGAGGTATTTCGTAAAGAACAAAATAATAGAAGTGAAAAATTGAATCTTTGAAAAAGGTAAATTGACTAGAATCAATGACTAGTTGTGAACAGACTTATCATTACATCGAACGAATGGAGGTAATCGCGCCTTGTCTCATGTAGGTAGTTCTTAGGGAAGTAAATTTCTAGTCTGAGCTTATAGGTATGTCCCGCTATTAAATCAACTTGTGCAATCTTGTATAAAGAAGGAATTTACACTTTAGCCGCTCCTCTGGATGAATGTCCCTATCACGGGGGTAAAATCGTTATCATATCGCAAAGAATATATCTAAGTCTTTCTAGACGTTATCTTAGAGCTTCTACTCTCAATCGACTCTAACTAAACTTGGTTCGGAACTTTGCGCGGTGTTTCCTATAACGTTCGCGATGTAGCCGAAGTCGTAGATGAGATTCTGGAAAGTACGTAAAGATCTGCAGCTGATGTCCCCCGAACTGGTAGCTCTGACTCTCCGATTGACTCCTCCAGCTTCGAATTAGTTGGCCCGTCCGTAACCCGATCTTCAAACGGTTCAAGCGTATACTCTCTCGATATGTCGGAATACTATATAACATGGAAGTGCGTAACTTAAGTTAATATTTCTACAGAAAATTCGGCATGACCTAATCGTAAAATGGACTATGCCCTGTTATAACAATATCTCAAATACTTACTCAATCATCCACACATAATCCATAATTCGTTCAATATTCCATCCATCTCCAATCCCTTTCATTCTACACGTAAGAAATAACTCCACCTTGACATGCAGCTATACTATAAGAAAATAAATTTACCCAAGGGGTAATAGAAATCTCCACTTGGTCGGGTGCATGCACTGATACTGATATTGACGACTCTGGCTTAGGAAAAGGAATCTCAGATGAAGGTTAATCTCTCGAAACAACCATTATCTGTAACAACACAATAATAACCCAAAAAGATACTTAAACGGTAAGGGGTTATCTTAATTCTACTAATACTCATCCTAAAGGTAACTTACATCTACAAATCCTATCTTACCTATGAAGCTTAAGTCCTAGAGCGAACCTTTCCTATTGGTCAAAACTATATTCATAGATCCTAACTCAAACTCTATGTGAGTTTTCTCATTGTTTTTCCTATCTTAGACTCTTCTACCTATTCTTGTTTCAGTGACCAATAACCTGTAGCTCTGATACCAACCTGTGACGCCCCCAAATCCGGGGTCAGGATTTGGTGCCACTATCGCTCTGAATAAAACATAATTATACAGACGACCCCTCAACAAAGGATCGATCACAGGTTATGGTATGAAACAAGAATCTAAAATATCAAAGTTTATTACAACATCTAATTCAGTTTTATTACAAACCATAAGCCACCATCTAACTATTGGTGAGAACTAACATGAATTCTATCTGTCTGGCAACATGGAGCCTAAATTCTCGAATCAAGCCTTCTCATGGTCCTCTTAGCAGTTACTCGAAAACGGCATACTCCATTCCTAACTGAAAGGTTAGGGAATAATAAAAACAAGAGTGAGCCAAAAATTGCCCAGCAAGTGAAATCAATGTAAGCAGTTTTCATTTGATAAATCCATCAACTAGAAATTCATTAGTAATCGAATGGTAATCAATTGGTAATCAATAGGAAATCACATGGTACTCAACTGGTAATCAAATGATAATCAAATGGTATTCAACATGGTAACAAGTTTCAAGATATACATTTCTGTTCAAAGAATAAGATTAAGCAATTGAATTGGAACTTCCGGTAAGACGGTACGAGCTATACGGGTGATCAGCCACGTAAAGCTCCAGACCATGTTTTCACAAGGTCCTAACATTCAGGATCCATAGGCACTCATTGGCCATAAAATACATACATAAGTAACCAGGACCGCCGCCACGGTCAAAGTTTGTTCCATTCATAAGTAATTTAACAAAGGGATTAATGAACAAGAGGCTTTCAACATTTCCGATATTCACTTCAGGGTATAAGAAATTTCAATATTTTATTGCAAGGGTTTAAAGAATGAACAATTGAAAGGCATGGTAAGTAAGTGAGCAAAGGAATAAGTAAGCTTTGGGTATTCAAAAGTTAATAGAGGTCAACAAAGTATAAGTCAAGATAAAGGTGCGATTAAGCATGGTAAATAAGTCAACAAGGAAATAAGTACGTATCAGGGATTTAACGGTTAACAAGAAAGTTCAGGGGATAGTGCAAAGTAAAGGTATCATATGAACATGGTAATGGCATCATACGAGTTACATGAAGATAAGGGATCAAATGTAGAGTTTGTAAATAAAGAGCAAGGTGTAAGGGTACAATGGTATAACAAACGATTGCATCATAATGGTAAAGGATAAGTAAAGGTTATACGTATACTTGTAACATAATCAAAAGGTATCATTTGCATCATAATTTAAGAAAACTACCACTTGAAAGATAAGTGGAGGGAATAGACACTTGCCTCAAAAGCCGATAAACTACTCAATAACTTGTACACCACTCCGACTTTACGTACACGGGCTCCTTTCCTGGCCTCCTACTTGTACCTATATAAAGGTATAATATCGTCTTAGTTTTTATAACTCAGTACCTCAGCTTTGTTTACGTAACTCTAAGTACTTCTACCCCATCGTCATACAATCACATGTACTTATATATATATATACAATCAAGAAGCACATAGTGTCTTCACAACTTTAATTAGCACTTAGACATGTAGTCACTTAACACATATTTGCTTAATGACATCAACAATTCTAGTCAAAATGACCATATAGACTTTCAACACATTCAACCTTTACGACATAACCGACCTTTAATCATTTAACACGTACCATATGACGTCACATGACTTTCCTCAACATATTGATGAAAGGCCTCAAGATAAAGACTTCTAACATTTCTATCTAGTTCCTTTTGACCATAAATAACACTTGATCACATAAAGCCACTTATACTCACAACATGTTTAGTTAACCAATACATAACAACTTACGACAAATTTATAGTTGACTAACCAAGTCTAGATTCAAGTTACTATAAAAATGCTAATTCTAATTAAAGACAACCATATTGGTTCAACACATATGTAATTATTCAAATTACATCATAGCGACGTCTTATACCAATTAAAATACAATTAAGCAACTAACACATAATTGACCATGTATTCCACATAATATCATCAATTAACAAACTACTATACTACGCCACCAACTCATCCAATCTTCTCCGCTCTACTTCCTTCTCCCTCTCTTTATCTCTCTCTTCTTGGCCTCTCGGCCTCCAAACCAAAACCAAACACACCTAAACACACGCACTTGAACAACACACACTCATATCCTTCCATCTCTCATACTCACCTTTCTCAAACAAGAACACATAATTTTAGAAAAAGACATACTCACACTAAACACATTTTAAAAGACTATGCACACACATACATACACTAACTCAAATTACACAACCTTTGCGAAAACACACATCACCCAAGTTTACATTTTTATCCTCACGCACACCTTGAAAATCACTCTTTTAGTCACTCACCCCCTCACATACACCATATATTTTGAAAATACATACTTATGAACACTTATTTGAAAATACACCCACCTACTTATTTTGAAAATACACACACCTATTTATTTTGAAAATACACACACCTATTTATTTTGAAAATACACACCCCTATTTATTTTGAAAATGCACACACCTATTTATACATCTTGAAAATCACACTTCCAAACTCAAAGTTTTTAAATCAAATCCTTCCCTTCTAACTTCATCTCTCTCCCTTTCTCTCTCTCTCTCTCTCTCGGTCTCTCTCTCTCCCGACCTCTCTCTCGGCCTCTCTCCCCTTCCCCTCTCGGCTTCTCCCTCTCTCACTCTTTTTAACTATCCTCCTTCCACCTTAACTCCCATCCTTCAAACCACAACCATTTCAACCTCAAGCCAAAGTTCAATCAACAAAATTTCTAATTGTAACCAACATCTATAAACAAAATAAAATCATACTTTCTCTTAACCAACATGCAACTCATAATATTTCAATTTCTTACTACCCACATCACATACATCATATATAATTAATAAAAAATCGAAACCCACTAACAACTTTAATCAAAATCCTCATGGATCATAAAATTAGTGACATGCATCAACAAAATGAACTTGAGTTCAACTTTTAAACATAAAAAAATCAAGACCATGGCTCACAAGGATCATTGCCAATGGTCGGGTTTCTTCTCGGATGAGCCCAAAACAATGGGTCTCATCGAGAATGACCCTAAATACACACAATCGACCTTTGCATGTAAGCTTTAAGCATAAAGACCCTTAAATCCGAAAATTCCAGATTTTTAAATCATGCTAAAACTCGAAATTAGTACAAGAGGGTTGTAGAGCTTTGAGAGAGGAGTGTTTTGGTTACTCACACTTGTAATTTGGATGAGAGAATCACAAGTTATGGGGGTTTTAATTTTGTAAGAGATGAAGAACAAGAGAGAGAAATGGGTGTTGGGGAGAGAAGAAGAAAGAGAAGAAGAAGAAGAAGAGAGAACGGGTGGGGGCTGATGGGGTGGGTAGGGTTTTTATAGGGGAGCTAAAAGTAATGTAAAAGTAAACACTTTTTAGTTATTTACTTATTAAATGACAAAAATGTCCAATAGAATAAAATACCAACATGATAAAAATCAAGGGCTTTCATGTAAATTCATAATCCCATTTCTAGATCAAGTAGAAATATTATTCTACAAATATCTTTTGTAGATTAGATAATTAAAATTTTATTTACATAGAAATAATCAAATAAAATGTCTTTTTATCTCAAAAATAATTTTAAATAAAAATTTACCATTCTCTAGGTAAATAAATAAATTACCCACTGAAAATAAATAATCTAGAAGGTGTAGCATCCCTCAAAATAAATATTTAAAATAATTAAGTGATTATAAAATTTAAATCATGAGTTTAACACTAAAATAAAATAAAAATAATGCTAAGAAATATTTCATGCTACTAATTAAATAATTTAGCATACTCTAAATTTAATATAAATATTATATGACCCAAATAAATTTTCAGAGCACTTGAATAAAATTTAGAAACCACATTCATAATTAATTAATTATTCACCACGCACATAATTCACATTTTAAGCACATAACAATTATGGCACATAAAGAAATTTCAAAATTATAGGACTATATCAAATAATTATTTTTTTATCTCAAATAAGTATGACTAAAATATGAGCTTACACATAAATCACATTATACCAAGATCATCATTGCTAACTAAAATTTCAAGAATAAAATCTCAATTGCTATTACTAACAATAAATATAAAATAATTTTAAATAACTCTTATTAACAAAATAAAATTAAGGGTACTCAAATTAGCACAAAGAGCCTATTAAACAATTATCATACACATATAAAATTAATGGTATTCACATATTGATAATTTACAAGTCAAAAATTCTAAGGCGTTACATAATCAATGGTTATCATCAATATAAACTGAACTGAAGGTGAAGGTGAAGGTTTCTGATATTCAACATGATGGTTGATAGATCAAAGAATTAGGAATATTCAAGGAAATAGCATCAGTTGCTCAAATACGGGGTAAATATTGAATAATCTGGATTGTTCTGATGGTAACATGCATAATCATAGGAAACAATGTCATTTGAATCAACAAGTAAAGGCACAGATTACTTGTCTGGTCTACGTAGCTGACTTCGGTCTATCTTGCTTATCCTACCTTCTCCTTTCCCTTGCTTCGGGAACTTGATTCTGTTAGATCAGAATTCAATGATCGTCAGGAGCTAGACTCAACTGATCAGGATTGCTGACGTCATCAGGATTACATGGTCGTCAGGATCAGAATGCATATCAGGACTGGGATCAGGATTGATCATCAGGACTGGAAGCTGATCAGGATTCCTACTTCGAGTTATATTTGGAGTCTAGTTAAACATGGAAGTTTATTCTGTCGGTTCCTGGTTTGTAGAATGTAGCTATCGATTAAGGATAGGTTTCTATCTTTGTTATTGATTAGGACTTATCTTGTTATTGATAGAGAAGCTGTGTGAAGTATATAAACACAGTTTTAGGTTTTGGTTTACAACCAATATTACACTCGAGTATTTTGTGTAACCTAGAAGCTCTCGAGAACATAGAATTTCTTGAGAGAGTTTTTGTAAGCTAGCAGCTCTCAAGAACATCAGAATTTCTTGAGAGAGTTTGTAACAGTTTTATATCAGATTTAATAAAGCTGTTATCTTTCTTTTCATATTTGTGATATATACATTAAGAAGTCGATCATCTTACTCTATTGTATTCAACCCCCTTCTACAATAGATTATTACTGGGCAACAATTGGTATCAGAGCGAACTGATTTAATTCTGAATCAGAAACGATCTAAAGATGTCGACAACCAAGTATGAAAGCATGAAGATTCCCATCTTGAAGAAATCAGAATATCCAACATGGAGGGTAAAGATGCTGATGTACCTGGAGGCTATGGATCCTGACTATCTGGACAGGATTCGTGATGGACCATATATACCAACAAAGTTCGTAGAACGAACAGATACTGTACCAGAACATTATGTGGTCAAAGCTAAATCTGAATGGACTCCAGAAGAAAAAGCTCATGTTCTCAGGGAACCAAAGATAAAGAATATCCTGCACAGTAGTCTTGATGCTGTCATGTCAAACAGAGTGATTGCATGCAAGTCTTCAAAAGAAATCTGGGATACTTTGGAAACTCAGTGCCAGGGATCTGCATCTGTCAAGAAAAACAGAAGGGCTCTTTTGATTCAAGAATATGAACAATTTGATGCAAGACCCGATGAGAGCCTAACTGATCTATATGATAGATTTCTGACACTACTAAACAGCTTATCTTTAGTTGACAAGGAATATGAAACTGAAGATTCAAACACCAAGTTTCTAAGAGCTTTACCTGAAGAATGGGACACTCAGACCTCGATCATTAGACATCAGTATGATCTTAACACTGTGTCTCTTGATGAAGTCTATGGGATTCTAAGAACTCATGATCTTGAAGTTCAACAGAGAAAGAACAAGAAAAGCAGCAAGGCAAAATCAATTGCTTTGAAAGCAGAGGCTAAATCAAAAGGAAAAGCTATGGAGGTCTCTAGAAGTAAAATAAGAATAGTTGAGTCAGATCCTGATGACTCTTCATCAGATACTGATGGCAATCCTGATGCCAATACTGATGATGATTCCTCTGACTCAGACATGGAAGAGATGGTTGCTATGATTGTCAGAAACTTCAGAAGGATGAAGTTTAGGAAGAGTAGAAGACAAGGCAACTTTCAGAAAAAGACCTTCAATGCAGACAAAGACAAGTATACCAAAAAGGACAGCAAGGGTAGCAAATTTGACAAGTCAAAGGTTAGATGCTACAAGTGCAATGGTATGGGTCACTTTGCTTCTGAGTGCAAGAAGACAAAGGCACTTATCACATCAAGCAAGGATTGGATGGACTCTTCCTCAGAATCTGATACTGAGGTGGTCAACTATGCTCTAATGGCCAATGCTGATGTAACTGCTGCTCCTGATGATAAGGTACTAAATACTATCTTTGATTTTGATACTGATAATGCTTCTGAGTTAAAACGTTTTCTAAAGTCATTACATATAAGCTTTAGAAGTCAAACTGCTGAAAATACTAGGATCTTATCTGAGATGTCTGAACTTAGAAAAAGGAATGATATATTAGAAGCTGAATTTTCTCGTATGCAAGAAGTACAAAAAGAATGTGATAATGCTAATCACATGCATGTAGAGATGAAATCCAAATGTACTGCTCTTGAAAAGGAACTTGAATATGCTAATGAGAAAATCAGAACCTGGACAGACTCTGGCAGGAAATTTCATGAGATTAATACCTCTAAGAATTGGAAAGAGTGTCTAGGATATAAGTCAGATGAGGATAATAAATTGAAAGAGAAAATTGTCATTGATGAGACAGTCAGTCCAAAGACCTATAGACATGTTATAGATGCAACCAAATCTAAGATTACTCCTGTTAATTTTGTTTTTGGTAAGGATTCCAATTCTACTTTTGAAAAGGGATCTACCTCTACTCAAGGAATTAAAATCATAAAGTCTAAACCTGTCTTGAATAAAGACATTAAGAATGTAGGTCAATTGTCTCAGAAACAGCTTAAGGATAAAATCTGTATGGTGACAGATAAGAAAAAGGAAGCTACTGTTAGAGAAACAGGAATGGTAAAGTTGGGATCAATAAAGAGAATGGTTATAAATATATCCCAAATGCACCTAGAAAGTGTTGTTTTAACTGTGGTAACTCTAATCATCTTGCTATTGATTGTAAGAAGATTAAGAAGAAGATTGTTGATATTTCTAAGTCTGATGTTAGGAATAGATCAGTTCTCTATAAACCGCAGAAGTCCTGTTTTCATTGTGGTAGTATATGGCATTCTATTTATACTTGTAAAGATTATCATGATTTGTACTATAACTTCTATGATCCATTGCCTAAGTTAAATAGGAGTACAAAGTCTGATAGAGTTGATAATGTCATACTGAAGCATGCTTTTGTTAATACTGATACTGACAAAGCAAATCCTGATGGAGTAAATCTTGTCAGGACTGCTAAGGTCAGAAAGTCTTCTGCTGTGATTATTAATAAAATGCATGACAAAGGGACCCAACAAGTGTGGGTTCCTAAACATTCTAATTAGTGTTCTGGAATTCTGATGCAGGGTAAAAAGAAAAATGTGTTAGTCATGGATAGTGGATGTTCTGTACACATGACTGGAAACAAAGCCCTGTTATCAGAATATGAGGAGAAAGCTGGCCCAAATGTGTCTTATGGAGATGGCAACATTGGACAAACTTTGGGATATGGCAATATAATTATTGGAAATGTCATCATTGAAAAAGTAGCTCTAGTGAAGGGAGTAAAACACAACTTGTTGAGTATTAGTCAAATCACTGACAGAGGTTATCATGTCAACTTCTATTCCACACATTGTGAGGTAGTCAGCAAAGAAACAGGAAAAATAGCTCTGACTGGCTACAGGCATGGTAATATATATGAAGCCAACATTCTCTCAAATACTGATGGCTCCCCTACATGTCTCATCAGTAAAGCTTCAGTAGATGAAAGTTGGAATTGGCACAAGAAGCTTTCTCATCTCAACTTCAGCAACATCAATGAGTTGGTTAAGAAAGATTTAGTAAGAGGATTACCTAATGTCTTGTATACACCTGATGGACTCTGTGATGCATGTCAAAAAGCAAAACAAAGAAGGACATCATTCCAGAGTAAATCAGAATCCTCTATTGGAGAACCATATCACATGCTACATCTTGATCTATTTGGTCCAGTCAACATCATGACCATCAGTAAGAAAAGGTACACTCTTGTAATTGTTGATGAATATTCTAGATTCACCTGGGTGTATTTTCTGCACAGAAAAGATGAAACTCCTGAGGTTCTGTTGGATCATGTGAGAATGATTGAGACAACCACAAAGTACAAAGTCAAGATACTGAGAAGTGATAATGGTACTGAATTTAAGAATTCAAAAATGGAAGAGTTCTGCAAATACAAAGGAATTATTCAACAATTCTCTGCTCCTGGCACACCTCAGCAAAATGGAGTAGTTGAAAGGAAAAATAGAACTCTTATTGAAGCTGGCAGAACTATGTTGGAAGAAGCTAAGTTACCTACATATTTCTGGGCAGAAGCAGTCAACACAGCATGCTATACTCAGAATCTCACATTAATAAACAGACATGGTGTTACTCCTTATCAATCACTCAAGGAAAAGAAACCTAGTCTGAAGCATCTGCATGTGTTTGGCTGTAAATGTTTTGTTCTCAGAACTCATCCTGAACATCTAGGGAAATTTGAAACAAAGGCTGATGAAGGAATTTTCATAGGCTATCCTGCATCAAGAGCCTTCAGAGTTTTTAATTTGAGAACAAGGACTCTCATGGAGTCAATACATGTATCTTTTGATGATAAGAAGATAGTTGGAATCAATGAAGACTCTCATGATAGATTGACTTTTGAAAATGAAGCTACCAAGGAACCTGAAGAAAGTGAATCAGATCCTGTCATTACATCAGATCCTGATGGGTCACCAAATCCTGATGACACACCAGATACTGATGGTGCTAATATTGATGATGCATCCAATAGTGATACTTCTAGTAGTGCAAATGTTGAGGGGGAGCAACAACATTCTACTACAAGTTCAGAGTCAACACAATCATCAGGACAAAATTCTTCAGATACTGATTCAAGTGATGATCCTGATAACCTATCAGGAGGAGATAGCAATAATTCAGGGGGAGCTTCAAGACAAGCAAGTTCTTCAAATCAAGATAACACCAATCCAGGGAGAGCATCTACTTCAAGAAACAATTTAACACCAGCAAGGAAATGGACTGCAAGTCATACTCCTGATTTGATCATTGGAGATCCTGACGCAGGTGTTCAAACAAGAAGTGCAACTCAGAATGAATGTCTATACAATAACTTTCTGTCCAAGGAGGAGCCAAAGAAAGTTGAAGATGCACTTAAAGATGCTGATTGGGTTACTGCAATGCAAGAAGAACTGAATGAATTTGAAAGGAATGAAGTCTGGAAACTGGTACCAAGACCAAAGGATAGATCAATTGTTGGTACAAAGTGGATTTTCAAGAACAAGACTGATTCTAATGCAGTAATAATTAGAAAAAAAGCTAGACTAGTTGCAAAGGGGTATTCTCAACAAGAGGGAATTGACTATGATGAAACTTTTGCTCCTGTTGCAAGACTAGAAGCCATCAGGATATTTCTTGCTTATGCAGCACATAAGAAATTCAAGGTTTTCCAGATGGATGTTAAAAGTGCTTCTTAAATGGAGAACTGGAGGAAGAAGTCTATGTTGAGCAACCTCCTGGTTTCATTGATCCTAAATATCCAGATCATGTCTACAGATTGGATAAGGCACTTTATGGACTAAAGCAAGCTCCTAGAGCATGGTATGAAACCTTAGCTCTATTCTTACTGGAAAGTGGATTCAAAAGAGGTGCTATTGATAAAACTCTATTTTATTTGAATCATGGTAAGGACTTGTTGTTAGTTCAGATTTATGTTGATGATATCATTTTTGGGTCAACAAACAATAAGCTGTGTGAAAAGTTTTCTAAGCTTATGCAGTCAAGATATCAAATGAGCATGATGGGAGAAATGAGTTACTTTCTTGGTCTTCAAGTTAAACAGACTATTGAAGGGATTTTTATCAATCAGTCTAAATATACAAGGAATTTATTGACAAGGTTTAACATGCAAGATAGTTCTCCTGCTACAACTCCCATAGCTACAGCTACCAAACTTGATCCTGATCAAGGTGCTGAGGTAGATGTAACTCACTACAGAGGAATGATTGGCTCTTTATTGTATCTCACTGCAAGTAGACCAGATATCATGTTTGCAACCTGTCTGTGTGCATGATTTCAAGCAAAACCAAGAGAACCCCATCTGATTGCAGTCAAAAGAATTTTTAGATATCTCAAAGGCACTACTTCACTTGGCCTTTGGTATGCAAGGGAATCAGATTTTGGGTTGTGTGGTTATTCAGATGCTGATTTTGCAGGATGCAAAATAGACAGGAAAAGTACTTTAGGAAGTTGTCAGTTTTTGGGAGTAGTTTCATGGTTCAGTAAAAAGCAAAAATCCATTTCCACTTCAACTGCAGAAGCTGAGTACATTGCTGCAGGAAGTTGTTGTGCTCAGATAATGTGGATCAGAAATCAGTTGTTAGATTATGGCCTGTCATACTCAAAAATCCCTATTTATTGTGATAACCAAAGTGCTATTGCAATGACAGGAAATCCAGTTCAGCATTCTCTTACTAAACACATCAGTATTCGATATCACTTCATAAGAGAACAAGTTCTGGAAGGAACAATTGAACTTCACTTTGTTCCTACTGATCAACAACTAGCTGATATATTCACCAAGCCACTACCTGAAGCTACTTTCAATAAATTGGTGAATGAACTTGGAATGATGAACTTTGAGAATTTCTGAGGAAAGCTACAGAGAGGAAATCCTGATAACTGTCAAATCCTGATGGTTATTCAGAAAGGTATGTTTTCTTTGATCAAATCCTGATAGGATGCAATCCTGACAGGAAGTCAACTGGTCAAATCCTGATGCTCAGATATAGAAGCTGGTATGAAAACCAGAAGTTCTAAGACAATTTGTCAACAACACTCCTGGTAAACTCTGACAAATAAGATTATTACTTAGTCTTTGATTAAGTTATTAAGTCTTAGTTTTCAATTACGATTATATTTTTGTTAGAAATTACTATTCATTATATTATGTATCAAATGCAGTGTTACTAACAAATTGTGCAGGAAAAGTAAGAAGGACAAGAACAATTGAGCAAATTGATAGTTTTCATTAAATCTTGAAGATTCTTTACAAATGAAAATGGAAATTACATATTCTTTTCCTAGTCTACTTTTCTACTCAGGAACACGTGCCCTACAGATTAGCATGAATGCTCCTGAGCAGCTTCACAGTCCAGCAGGATTGGAAGATTTCTATGTCCATCCTTAAAGGACAAGAAGAGGAGCTGATGCACTTGAAGGCGGATCGTCACCGTGACCACCGGGACGCCTCTGTGACTCCAACTTGCATGACATACAAGCATCACGGATTCTCTTCTTCCTTTTCTCAAGCTCTGGGACGAGCTCTTCATCATCTTCATCCTCATCCTCTTCATCATCCTCATCATCTTCATAGATGAGGTTATCAAGCGGATTCCAGTTTGGATTGGCTTGCAGGAAGTTGTGCCAAACCACATCAAACATTGCGTTAATAAACGCTTCATGTTCCTGAGGGTCAGGAACTGGTTGAGGCTCAATGTCAGCAAGAGCCTCTTCCATCTCTTGCCATATGATATCGAACTCAGCATCAGGTATGTTGTTATGTTGTTGGTTGGCAGCCATTGAAAAACAAAGAAGGTGAAAGGTTTTCATAAGTTTTTCTCTGGATAGGGTTTGTGTTTTAATTGATATGATGTTTATGCTTAACAGTTTTTTTTATAGAGTATGTGTGTTAAGGATGCAGGTCATTTTCTCAATATCGAGGCGACTGTTCAGTTTCTCATAATTAATTTGTCTCGGTAATTGGTAAGAATGGTTACATGGGTATTATGCTATTTGTTTTGTAATCATTTAAAAAAAAACAGCACTTATCAGGATTATCAAAATAAATTTTGTTTTCCTAAATAAAATTTTATTTTAATCTTATCGAAAATATTTTTCAATCCTGATAAGGCAAATGGTTTCATAGGAAATGCTTTTATTCCTGATGAGGTTAGGTTTTTCTTACATAGGAAAATGCCTACTCGTTATGGTTTAATTTCTAATGCTATGGGGCAAGGCCAATCACACCTTGTTCCTAACCCAAGCATTCATCCTAAACAGTCTAAACAGTCAACTGCCACCTCTATTGTCTCTCAAAAGACTTTAGTTGTAAAAGCAAAGAAGTCAGCTAGAACTGATGTGTCAGGAAGGCAATCAGGTTCAAAGGACTTTTCCTCTACACCACTCACTAAAAAGAAGTTACAAGGGGGTGTACAAGGGGTCCTGGTGAAGAAAGCTGCAAAGGGAGGTGAGGTTGTTTCTGTCAAAAGAAAGTTAGTTCTCAGGGATGAGACTGACTCAGAGGATGATTTACCTATATCCTATGTGCTGAAAGTGAATAAGGAAGTTGCTGATACTACTACTGCAGCTGTGGTTCCATTGTCTACACCACAGAAGAAAAGGAAGTTATCAAAGAGCAGGTATCATATTCCTTTAGAAAAGAAGCAGGATACTGATGTACAGGACACTTCTATTCTGAATGAGCAATCAGTTTCTACTGCTCAAGCAAATCCTGATGTTAGTATTCCTGAAGCTGCACCAAGTCAAGTGGTTAATATTTCAGACTCTCCAGCACAGGACTCTCCAACAAAAAGACATGTTGATATTTCATGGGAGAAGTATGGTGCTGCTGCTTCCAATCTTGGGATAAAACATCCAATGGAAAAACTAAGGAAGGCAGAAGAGTTAGTCTACCAAAGACAGAAGAAACTGAAAGGATCAAGCCCACAAGAACCTGAACCTCAAAGTGGTTCAGCAGCTCTTTCTGATGATCCAGCCACACAAGAACCACTCAATCAAAGTTTGAGTGAAGGCTTAGCTAGTGGAATGGTCACACAAGAACCATTTTCTCAAAGGGAGAATGAAGACTTCAACATTCCAGCTACACAAGAACCATCTTCTCAAAGTGAAGATGCAGGCCAAGCTACAGTTTCTGAGAAATTTCCTGACAATGCTCAAGGGATTTCTGGTGCAGATGAAGTTCGAAAATTGGTCAAGGACACTGTCTATGAGGGAAGCACACAAGAACCTTTGACTCAAAGTGTTGAAGCAGCTTCTGAACCTCAAGCTCCACAAGAACCACTGGTAGCAAATACTGATGCAAGCATATCAAATCCTGACGGTGTTCATCCTGACGCTAGTGGTGCTCCTGATGTTGAACCTATATTGATACAGCCACTTCGTTCAAGACCAATGGATCATCCTATCACAGATTCACAGGATAAAATGAAAGGTATAGTTATTCCTGATCCTGATGTTGCTCACAGTACTGATGATGATGACTCTGATGATAGTGATGATGATGAGAATCGAAAAGAGAAGGAACAGCTTGCTACAACACTCAAAATTAGTCTTGTAACTAATTTTGGTTCATCAAGTACATATATGGCTGGCAATGCTTCCACTGGGAAAGATCAGAGACAAGATTTTTCTATTCCTTCCTTTGATCCTGCTGAGGCATTTAGACAGAATGAATGGAACAATTCTTGGCACAATTATGATGAATCTATCAGTTTTTCTTCTACTATTGAACATGCCTATAAAGCAGTGAAATCTATAGAGAATCAAGACTTGAAGAATCATCTGAAGGCTACAACTCTGTTATCCAAGAGCCTGAAAAGTGAAATTGATTCTATCAAGAGTTCAACTGATAAAGTGAGGACTGATATCTTTAATAATTTTACAAAGGTGCCTACTGCTTTACAACTGAGGGTAGTAGAATCCCAAGTGAAATCTGTTGTTTCAGAACAAACCTCAATCAACCAAAGAATTGATTCTCTGGATACTAAGGTAACTGACATTCAAGCCTCTCTTTCCTTAATTTTGAATTTATTGTCAAATCCTGATGTCAAAAAGGGGGAGAAGGTTAGTCGGACAAAATGCACACCTGATCTAGTATTAAGGAATAATGATGATGATACTGGAGATGATGGTAGTGACAAAGTGATACAAGGAGAAACCTCTGATGCTGTTGTTATGAAGTCTACAATTCAAACTTCTCAATGTCAAACAACGCAGTCAACTCATGTTTCTGATTCTGGAGTTAAGACAGTAAGAACAATGATGCAATCTCAGATCCTGACGGAAGAACAAATCCTGACACCTGGTCATGGACATATTCTTGCTACAATTCCTGAAGGTGATGAAGATGTGATTATTGATAATCCTGAAGATGCATCAAATTTATTCCAGAAGTTTTCTACAAAAGATGGCAGAATTGTTGCTCTATATCACACTGATAAAAGAGTTCAACAATTATTTGCTAGAAAAGCACTCTCTACAGCAAGTGAAGAATATCCAGATCTCTCACATGAAGAATTTTTGAGACTACAAAGAGAGACAATGGAAAGCTATACTGCTCCTGCTAGAGGTAGAGGAGGCAGAGGTAGGAGAGGTGCTAGAAGAAGTAGAAGAGGTTCTTCAACTCAAACAGTACCTAGACAGACAAGGTCTACAGGGTTAAGAATTGAAGAAATTCCTGAACCTATTCAAACTCTTGTAGTTCCTGACAGATCTACTTTTGGTGATGATGGAAATATTGAAGAAGAACCTGAATTGAGAAGAAAATCAAGAAAATCAACTCTCTGCAATACAAATCAAATTGAAGAATCTGCTCCTGATGTTGTTCCTGATAATATTCAAGATCCTGATGATTCTGAAATTCTGTAAGAGGTTGATTTGATAATCTTATCTACTGTTGTTGATTGTCACAACAAGGAAGTAGATGAAGAAGAAGAAGCCAGAAGAAGAGAAATTACAAGAAGAACAAGTAGAGATTTCAATCTCTATTTACAAAGGCTTAAACTCTCGAATGAAGAAAGTGGAGGAAACCAAGCAGACAAGAATCTTCACTGGAAAGAAGCTATGCATTTGAAAAGGAAAAGGATAAGAAGTGGAAACATATTAGCACATTAAGGTGTGATACACTTATCAATTTTCAGTCTGGTGGAATTATTACAAGCGCTTCAAGTGTTGTTGATTTATCTGAGATGGTTAGATCAAAAGCACTCTGGTTAAGAATGTTTTCAAATCTGAAGCAATTGTCAAGCAATTCAAGAGGAGGTATTGGACACAGAGATGCTGAATATCTGAATATGTCATATGTTGATCCTTACTCCTTGACTGAAATTGGAGGTACTTTGACTTCTGAAAACCTGAACAATTTACTAGCTGTTGATATAGTTATAGATTGTCATGATGGTTTTGACAAGAAAGAAAAGCTTCTGTACTTCACGAAAGATGGTAGTGTGAAGACTCTATCTATTCAAGATCTGCTGATGAAAACTACACAGGAACTGAAATATGTTCATTATCTTTTGAGATCGAAGAATCAAATATGCAAAGAATGGAGTGACATGATTTTGTCAACAATAAGAAGAAGACTGGATGGAAACAGTAATTTCAATGGTAATTATACTCCCATGTACTTAAATCAAAGGGGTCAGGATGTAGAAATGCAAAGGGGTACTGCTGTTAAAGAAGTAAATTTTGGCCTGACTCATCTTACACTCAATCCTGATGGGAAGGAAATTGCTTATCTTATGCTAGAAGAGCATAGTCTTCAAAGAAACTCCATATTGAATCTCAGAGCAGCTATATATCAGATTAATGAGGAAGATGAAGAACTCAGAAATCTTAAGGAAAGACTGATTCAAATTCTTGAAGAAAAAGAAGAAAATCTGTTATCCAACTTCTTGAAGATGAATCTGTTCTATCAAAGAGTCTAAACAGATAAGTTGTTGCTGCAGATTCTGTACATTTTGTATATATGTTTCTGACATCATTGAATATTTGGAATCTATACTTTATTTCACAAAGTATGAGATTGGGAGAGATTGTTAGATCAGAATTCAATGATCGTCAGGAGCTAGACTCAACTGATCAGGATTGCTGACGTCATCAGGATTACATGGTCGTCAGGATCAGAATGCATATCAGGACTGGGATCAGGATTGATCATCAGGACTGGAAGCTGATCAGGATTCCTACTTCGAGTTATATTTGGAGTCTAGTTAAACATGGAAGTTTATTCTGTCGGTTCCTGGTTTGTAGAATGTAGCTATCGATTAAGGATAGGTTTCTATCTTTGTTATTGATTAGGACTTATCTTGTTATTGATAGAGAAGCTGTGTGAAGTATATAAACACAGTTTTAGGTTTTGGTTTACAACCAATATTACACTCGAGTATTTTGTGTAACCTAGAAGCTCTCGAGAACATAGAATTTCTTGAGAGAGTTTTTGTAAGCTAGCAGCTCTCAAGAACATCAGAATTTCTTGAGAGAGTTTGTAACAGTTTTATATCAGATTTAATAAAGCTGTTATCTTTCTTTTCATATTTGTGATATATACATTAAGAAGTCGATCATCTTTCTCTATTGTATTCAACCCCCTTCTACAATAGATTATTACTAGGCAACATATTCTATAATAAACAACTCATAATAATAAGTCTAACTATCCTCGTTCTATCTTCGACATATACTCATAACCATTTTTAAGTCTAAACAAGTAATCGGGTATTTAATAGCATTTATCGGACGCTCGTTCTATTTTACGAAAATCAAAACTCAGACACTAGCCATCGCACAGGCATTTACGGACTATAAAACAAATTTTTCAACTCATATAAACCATATAGCACTTATAAATATTTTTAGAACAATATTCGACGCTTATTAGAATTTAAATAAGTCACAAACAATTTTTAAATAAAAAATCGGATTTTTAATCCCAATATAAGTATTTAAAAACAATTAAATCAATTAATAAAAATTAATTGACACTTTTCAAACACTCAAACTATTTTTAAATAATTAAATTGATAGAGTATATATTTATATATTTTTTATATGATTTTATTCCTCATATTTATTATATTTTGCATTTAATTGGATTTTTATTTAATAAATTTTAATGTTTTATTGTAGGAAGCAAGGAAATCCTAAACTTGGAAGGATTGGAGAATAAAGAGCTTAATTTGGAGATTTATTAGAAGGAAAATCGGATTTGTTGGGCTGCCTGCACATAATTCACTGTTTCGGTCATATCTTGAGATCTAGAGATCAGAATTGGACGATTTAACAGCCCACGCGAAGATAATGGAAATATCTTTTATTCTAAAGTGGTCCAATTATCAAATTACATCAGGAACGGCTCAGATTTACTGAAGAAAAGTCAGCTACGAATTTTCCTTGTAAAACATAATCAGTTTAGGAAACGTACTTGTACTTTCCTCAAGGCATTAAAATATTTGAGGATATATATATATAGACATCAGATCTGAGAGATAGGGAGACATACATATACATAGATACATACAGACGGAGCGGAACTTGTACTTTTTCTTCTTGGAGAAAGATTGAAGGTTTTCTTCTCTGTTCTTAATATTATTATTATGTGTTCTTATTATATTATGTGTTTTGTTAATTTAATTATGAGTGAGTAGATATTTAATCTAGGGTTAAATTGAACCCTAGTTATGATTGATGTATGATTTTCCATAACCCCCCAATTTAGTTATGTTGTATGCTCTTGCTTATTGAGTTGTGCTTAATTAACAATAACATGTCAGACGTGATTATGCGTATTGTTTGAACCTAATATCTATTTATCATCGAAAGTTGGACTTAGATGGTTGTGATTTATCCAATAAGGACATGAACTTCTCCATGAAAATAGGTAGAACGGATTGTTAGGAAGTTAGGATGCTGTGTTTAATGTCTCTAAATTGCATGATACCATGAAAATAGGCTTGAGTGTATTTTAGAGAAGCCATTAATACTCGAGAGAGGTTATTGGTATTTTATAGGGCGCATCTTTCCTCTTGAGTAGCATATGATTAATTGGGGTGGAAAATCATAATTGCATTGATTCATGCTAGTGGGGATACTTAATTCTAGATGTTTTAGTTAATTGATAATACAACACAATTTGCCTTAATATAATATTAGTTTAAAAATCTCTCAATAATTTATTGTGTTACTTGCTTAGTTGAATTGAATCAAGAATAACTAGTGATTGATACGTTTGTCTCTGTGGGATCGACTCTGACTTACCCTACTACATAGTTAGAAGGATTTGTTAGATATTATTATTTGATAGGCACGCGACAGCCTTGTCATAAATCAAGCTAGAATATAATTAAACTTAATTTAAATTAATTAAATCTAATTAATAATTAATTATTAAGAATTAACTGATTAAAAGAATTAATCAATTAATTAAATAAATTAATTATTAATAAAAAAAATTAAAATAATTAAATTTAATCAGTTTTCGAATTTAAACAATTAATTATAATTTTTCAGAATTTTCTGAATTTAAAAATGTATTTTTAAAATAAAAATATGATTTTTATAAAATTTTAAACTATTTTCGAATTATTTTTAAAAATAAAATCAAAAAACAGTTTTCTGAAAATGAATTAGGGTTTCGAAGATTGAAACCGGGTCAAAATTCGAGTAAACGTGTCGGGAAGAACAAAAACGGGTCGGGAAGAACAAACCGGAATTTTTCCAGATTCCGGTGGGTTTTTCAGAATCCCGTGACTCGAAAACGTATCAAAATTTGGGGCTTTTTACATCAAAACATTCCTTATAAATTCAGCTATTCATTCCGATCAAAACAAACCAAAAACACAGCCGGAATCCCAATCCCGATCAAATTCCGGCGACCTTACACAAATTTTCCAATCTACCAAAATCGTACATGAAACTCTACGTTCTTTATGTTAAAATGAAGCTAAGAACACATACAATGAAAGCCCTCTATAAAAAACAATGTCAGATCATTCATATGTACGGACTATTCAAAAGAAAAATCGGGCAAAAACCCTAAAATCGAAATTCTCAAAACTGGACATAAACATGAAATTAAAGCATGGATTCCTACTCATTAGAACCCTAGGAACATGTTAGAAGCAATCAATTGAACGGAGAATCAACATAATAGAAATCCCCAATTCGAACAAGAACCCTAATTTAATTCGAATATTGAAAAATTCATATAAAATCGAATAATTACTAGATGATGATATGGTTAGAAGATTCTGAAACTAGAGCTCAAGATCTTTGATTTGAGTACTTGAACTTGAGATTTGAATTCCAATAACACTTCCAAAATTGAGTTTGATCTTCAAGAACACGAAGAACACGGTTCGGGGATTTTTATATTTTTGTATATATGTAATACGGATTATACGAAGGATAATTTACGATTCGTCTTTTTATATTTAGTGGAAAATAATACCCCAAACAACATTTTTGGATCGATATTGATCCATTGGATCGCTTTAAAACCCTAATAAAGTAAAATACACGTTTTACGAGGCGATAATTATCTACAAAGACTGATAATTATCCAAATCAATACATATCATTTATATAACTAATGCTCAAGAATACTGGGGCTATAACAGATGTATTATTGATACGGACGATATATCAATTGCCCTAAACAATTAGGGTTCGGAATAATTTTTCCCTTTTTGAATAAAACGAATAATATTGACAAGATCAGATAACTAGGGATATAATGATACGAATAAATCTTCCGATAATGATTCGGATACGAAAGACGAAGGGATAATAATGATGTACCAAATTTTAACGGGGCCCTTGAATTTTCAAAACGGGGCTCAAAATTGAAGATATTTTCAAATGACAATATATTTGAAAGGGGCTTCCGACACATCAATTTAGCACATAATCACTCAACAACCGTAACTTATTAATATCCAAATACTCCACAATAATTATTCTACACATAAAATATAATTTATATTATTAATAAAATTCACGGATATTACATGATATCTCCTTTCTATCTTTTCAG